>OX235276.1:55145863-57545863 GCA_944472155.2 Trichobilharzia szidati
AAGACGAATTATGCATAAGAAATTGGAATCCTTTGGAGAAACTCTAATGAAAAATGGATAACTAACTTCCTTCATCAATAAACATCTAAAGAGAAAGACCAAATACCCCCACGAAACCTGGATGTACCGAACAAACGACTAGTAATTATAAATCTGCAATTCAAGGGAGCTACGATTAGTGAGCTTTCCCGAAGTGATTCGGAGAGCATTATTTACTACTGCTCCACATATGCTCTTATTCATCAAAACATCAAAGGACAAGATCCCTGTGTTGGCGATCACAATGTATGCTTACCAATTCATCCGGTGCTGTGAAGCTAAGCACGCAAACTGTACCAGAAGGACATTGCCTAGATGTGCCTATGACTACTTACCAAAATGGTTGTCAGATGGAGAGCGTAGAATAGTCAATGGATCAATTCTGAAGCAGATTATTACTCCTGGTCGTGCAACATCATCAGAGACTTCCACCAGAGTTATATATAAAAGGTACGACTAAGCAGTTTGAAAGGATTTCGCCTAAATCTTCTTCATTCAGATGAAGCCTTAGTAAACTTTAAGGAGAAACGTAAACCTTTTATTCAGAAAAGGTTTATCCAGCCCCTTTTAATACCATGGCCATAGTAGCAGCTGTTTTTCTGGAAAACTGTATAATGAGCTCCGTTTTATGTGTTTTTCGTAACTTATTTTCAATCTTTTGTTATCTTGTATCCTATCAGCTATTTCCAGACGATTAACCACTACTCAACTGATTAGTTTTCAATCCTTGTATTCGGAAATCCAGATCTCATTTTCATTTTCATGCTGAGTACTGCTGACCCCACACAAACTTGAGAGTAATGAAAGCTTGGCTTGCTTTCCCGATCCTCGCTTTGATGTCCTCATCAGTTCTCTCCGCCTGTAGTTGAAACAATGCTTCCCAAGTGGGTAGGTAAAGCAGGTTGCTTCTATCAGATTTCTCCTATTTATGCTGATTGTTGTCAGTTGTTGATGTTGTCGTTGCCGCCGGCCAGGAATCTTTACCACATCCGTTTTCTCTATGTTCACCTGAAATCCTATCTTCTCTGGATGCTTCTTTTACTGCCAACTTGTTGCTTTTCACTTACATATCTTCCAGTTTGTAGTAAATCAGACATACATCACATTGGCCAAGTCCATATCCTCCAAGATTTTTGTGTGGATCCATTTTATGCCTGATTCCTCGCTATCTGGCCCGCTGTCTGTCTGTCACATTATCCGATCATGTATGTACTGTGATCTGAATCTAATTTGGTTCCCAAAGGAAACTGCAGTGGGAGAATTTCACCTCTCGAATTGTGCACATTCCGAAAATACCAACTCGCATACAAATCGTGAATTTGAGTATTATTCATAGTTTTGAAAAAAAAAATCAGAATATATAAAAAGAAAATTGTTTGTTCTACCTATCACAGTTACCTCTGATTCATCTACTTATCTATCTGTCCATCTATCTCCCTCGATTTCATTCACAATCATAATTTTTGACCTACATCACGTCAGTATAATAAATGTCCAGTTTTGTTTTTCGTTTGGTCATTTATAGTGTATTCATGCATACCTCATTCACGCACACACGTCCGCACACACACACACACAAACACAGTCATGTACAAACAAACATACAGCAATAAATTGAGAATGACACATGTAGGCACTTTCATTAGTTTGTTAGTTATTCTTTCTGACAATGGAAGTACATTTACTTTTTATGACTGAGAAACTACTACAGCTACTACTACTACTAATATCCTTAAAGGGAAACATGGAATTTACTCAGCGAAAAAACAAACAAACATTTCATTGTTATTACTGATGTGTTTATGAGATTTACTTTCGAGTTAGTCATCTGTTTATTTTTCTAGTAGTCATCCAAACTTCCTCCTTCCTTCCTTCAAGTTATTGTCATAAAATGCTGTAATGTAGTTGTATAAATTAATCGATACAAATTATTATTATTATTATTATTACTGTATTATTGTTCCCTTGGGTTCCTAGTGGAACATAGGGCTTCAGCTGCACGCCTCCACTTGCTTCTGTCTTCTGCTGTACTTTTCACCTGCATCCATGTTAGTCCATACTGTTTCAACTCCTCTTCACACGATCTCCTCCATGTCACCCTTGGATGTCCCACTAGCCGCTTCCCTTTCGGGTTCCACTCGAGCGTTAGCCTGACGCACGATGTCACCCAGCGGCCTCCTCAACAACGAGTGTCCAATCCATCTCCACTTTCTCCTACATATTTGTTGAGCGATTGGTTCTTGTTTTGATTCTTCCCATAGTTTCTTGTTGGTTCTTGTTCTTTCCGGCCATCTGATCTTCAGTATAGAGCGAAGACAGTTGTTGTTGATAAAGGTGTGCAACAGGCTGTTGGAAATATTCTTTGTGACCCGCCAAGTTTCTGATCCATCCGTATAGAAGAAGTGACTGACTTGACGTTTGCATTGGAAATCCGAATTTTGTTGTTGATGCAGGCTGAGTGACGAAGATTTCCAGATTGGTTTCAGGTTGATGAATGTGATTCTCGCCTTCCAGATTCTCGATTTGACATCATTGTCCGTTCCTCGTGTAGTTGAGACAATGCTCCCTAGATAAGTGAATGAAGTCACCTCTTTCAAATCCCTCCCGTTGATGGTTGTTGTTGGTTGGTTATTTTCATAACCTCTATCTTGTGTATGTTCACCTGGAGTCCCGTCTTTGCTGCTTCTTCGACCAGTTTGTTGGTTTTCGCTTGTAAGTCTTCGATTTTGTGTGACATCAAACATAAATCATCCGCGAAATCTAGGTCTTCTAGGTTCTTCACGTCAGTCCAGGATATCGCTGTCTTCTTGTTTCCCACTGTCTGACGCATAATCCAGTCCACCACAATTAGGAATATCATCGGTGATAATAAGTACCTTTGTCTGACTCCTGTGTTTACTCCAAACGCTTCGCTGAGTTTTCTGTTGTGGATCATTTGACATGTGCCGTTGTCGTACAGCTGTTGAATAAGGTTGATGAATATTTGGGGTACGCCGTAGTACTCGAGTAGTTTCCAAATCGCTTCGCGGTCCACGCCTCGCCTAGATTTCTAGCCGGTCCCAAGCCCGGATAAAGAGGAAGTGTTGGGGCGTGGTGCTAGTAACTCCACCCCCAAAACTTAACCAAATTGCTACAGAAACTTCAACGCACAAATATATTAAAAAAACGATACTAATTCACCATTCATAATTTAGATTAGATAACACTATGTGCACCTGTTTCACTTCACCTGGTTTACTAACTTCACTAGAGGATCTCTGCCCGGAAAATGAGGGTCACAATGGCTGAAT
This sequence comes from Trichobilharzia szidati, assembly GCA_944472155.2. Lineage (NCBI taxonomy): Eukaryota > Metazoa > Platyhelminthes > Trematoda > Strigeidida > Schistosomatidae > Trichobilharzia > Trichobilharzia szidati. The sequence goes on from OX235276.1 coordinate 55,149,193, forward strand.
GGTATACAAGCCAGCTTGCCTTGTAACAGGAAGGTCCTGTTGCCAATGATTCCCAAACTAGGATGAAACAGCTGTTCAGTACTCCAGTGCTGGTTTTCAATGGTTCTCTGACTGATATCAATCCGTAATCAACTCGTAAAAATAAATCTAATCCTTACAAAACTAACTATTGAAAAAGAGAGAAGCTTGGACGTTGGGCCAGCCAACCTTTCCAAGAAAACTAACCCAATGGCTACAGAAACTTCAGTGCAAAGGAAAAGTAATTAAAAAACTACAAGAAACTTAGTTTTTTTTGGAAACCTAGAGATGGAGTAAAATTAGCTGGTGAAAACCTTCTGGAAATCGGTGAAACGATGTGTGTATTCTTTTGAAATGAGACAAAGATTAAGCATGATGACATGGAATGTTTGGTATGATGTTCGAAGCTGAGACTGACAAGGAGACTTCTTTTCGGATGATTTATGTCTAATGTCACATAAATTCGAAGACTTAAGGGTGAAAGCCAGAAAGTTGGAAGAAGAAGTAGATGAAGCAAGCAAGCGATGAAGACAGGATTTCAAGTGAACAGACAGAACCTGGAGTTGATGAAGACAATCAACAACAACAGCAAGCACCAGTCATTCTCAACAGGGCAAACCTAAGGGAACTTTATTCCCCTTGTCTAGGCAACATCTTTCAAAATACTGGCTGGTGATACGAATGGGAATATGAGAGCCGTGACCAGCAGACCAGGGCAGAACATCATTATTCCAAAATCAATGTGGTTATCTTCTATAATCAGCCTGTGGAACAAGATTGGGATTTCCAAAACTAATTTCAAGTGGGTGAATCAGAGCTTCTCTATCTTTCAGAGACTTGTCACAGGCTATTGCGAGCATTCATCAATAGCTACCTTCACTGGCTCCGTACTAGGGATAAGATGATCGGTCAAAAAGAGTTAACAGCAATGAACTCCGTCTGCTAGGCAGTGTACCGATAAAGAAGTTATTGCTCAAAAAATCTGTAGAAGGAAATGTGGATAAATCGACATAAATCGAGGAGACAGTCGGGTGAAATCACGCGCCAGGTCATCTCTTCATTGCAACCCAAATGGGAAGCAATGAGTGTTGGGTTTAACTCCACTGTAATATGGTGGAAGTCGTGTGTGTGACACAAAAGGTTATGGGCAATCGTAAAGTCAGCTTAGAGTGACTACAGAGAAGAGAATCAAATGGAGATGTTCTACTAGGAACCCTGAGGGGATAATAATAACAATAACACTAACGCACCCACTTATGACAAATATATATATATATATATATACATACATATATAATAGCTATATTCTAAGTAGTATCTATATAATGTGCAGCACTTTCAGGAGAAGTTGTTACCAAATGGTTTCTCTTTGTCCAGGACAGTAAATTGAGTGATACAACGCTGTCTGACCCGAAGCGAAAACTAATCGCTTATGTGATATTTCTTCTTTGCCTCCTTAGGGAAATGCACGACATTTGGCTGAAAGTCAATTATGGAAAGTTCCAGAGTACATTTCTGAGACGCAGGAACATAACTGCAGAACAGTTATTTCATATATTGAGATTCGTTGTCACCCACGGCTTGGCTTCATATCATGTTTAGTCGAAATTTTGCGAATCAACAGGTTGTAAATATTTTAAATACTTGCGAGAGGAGATAATACCATCAGAAGGGCATATTTTAATAGATTAAAACAAACTGAAGGAGGGAAATTATATGCAATATATAATGACGGTGGTTTTTCGTAGCCCAAGTTTTAAGTAGGCCGCCTACGAAATATATATATATACGTCGGTGGCATAGCGGTTAGGACTCTGGCCGACCATGCACATGCTCCGGGCTTCCATACCCTGCCGACGCACACCCGATATCAATGGTTGGCTTGCAAAATTTGGGCTACCGATTTCGCATGATCAAAATTCCATACTTGTACCAAATATACGGTGTGGAATCAAGCTTTAATAATATATATATATACATATGTGAAAACCATCCAGAATCGTATAGGCAAGATACACCTTCATCAACCTGAAACCAGTTTAGAAATATTCTGCACTCAGCCAACCGATATAAACAACAAGATTCGGATTCTATTCAACACAAATGTGAACCTAGTCAGTTAGTCAGTCAGTTCTTCTACATGGGTCAGAAAATTGAACTGCGCTTATATCACGAAAAGGATTTCCAACAGCCTGTTACAGACTTTTGTCAACAGCTGGCTGGCTCCATACTGAAGATCAAATGGTCAGAAGGAATCAGTAACAAGAAACTATAGGTGGGAACAAACCAACAGGCGAGAGCCGTTTGCTCAACAAATATGTAGGCGAAAATGGGGATGTATTGATCGGGCAAACGTTGAGGAGGCCGTCGAATGACACCGCCCGCAATGCAGGTCATAGCTCGTGTGGAAGCGACGACTGGGTGGTCAGTATGACGTTGACATGGAGGAGATCGTTTGGGGATGAAGAGATTGGAGATTATGTGCAATCGTGGGCCTGGCCGGATGAAGAGGATAGCAGCAAATCAGACAAAGTGTATATGTGTTTTTGAAGTTGTACGTACCACTCGGAACCCGAGGGGATAATAATAATAATTATAATTATAATAAAGTAGAAGTGTGTATATATCCACATTTGACAAGTATAGCACACGCAGCTATATTTTTAAAATTATCAATTTTTATTAGAATTTGAACAAAGCAAGAACAACAATTGTACCAGGATAATATGAGCTCATCTTTTATTATTTCGAGGATTCTTCTCAAATGGTTACAACCTGAACGATAAAAAATATGAATTACATTACATTAAAGGTTTGAACATAATTTTACACGATCACAAGGAGTAATTGGTAGGAAGTAAAAGTAACATTAGTCTGGAATGATTTAACTAATTAAGAGTTACAAACACTGACTATTTATAGAATAATTCAAATGAACTGTGATCAATATTTGACAGTTTATAAACATTTATAGAATAATTAGGCAATTAGGCTTGGAAACAAAAACAAGCTGTCACCAGGGCAGTGCAAGATTCACCACTGTCTCTTTCTGCGTACATAGATTTGGTTTAAGTCATCTGATAGCAATTGCTTCAGGAAAGCGTAACAAGTTAGGTTTCTTTTGCTTGTTGATTATTTTGAATGACTTCAAGTTGTCTACATTATGACCAGTGTCTTATAGATGACGCTCAATTGCACTGTTTAATACTTGTGGACCTTTCAGTCTCAGATTCTTTGGTATGTGTTCAAAAATGCGGACAATAACCCTTCTCTCTGTTCTTCCGATGTATGTGCTTTGGCACGTACATGTAAATTGGTAGACACAGTTGGAGGTAACATGAGGTGGGTATTTGTCCACTTTTGATTGTCTCAAACAACTAGTTGTTGGATAAAGACATACAAGCTTGGCGGCTGGATATGTTCTTTTCAGGGCAGCGTTCAGTCTGCATCTTATTCTACTGGCAGTATCATCACCTTTGAATGCAAGCTGCAGAAAGATAGGCTTTTTCTCTACTGTGCTGCTTTTCACTTTTTCAACATGACGTCTCCCATACTTGTCAATGAACTTTTGTGGGTAACCATTGTCGCGTAGGCGTTTCTCCACAAAGGATAGCTCTTCCTCAATCTTTTCTTCTGAACACAGCTTCCTTACACGATCAAATAATGTTCTCACCAATCCCTTTTTGTAACTTATAGGGCAGAAACTTTTGAAGTTAAGATAAACCGCCCTCCAGGTCTCTTTTCTGTGTATATATCTTATATGTCAACATGCCGAACGTCTTCCTCTACCCAAGAACGAACTCAAACAACTTTTACTTATGTGCACCAAAGACGCACAGCTCCAGTTCAACAACATTCTGTACCGCCAAATTGACGGAGTCGCCATGGGAAGCCCCCTGGGTCGGATTCTGGCAGATATATTTATGGGTAGTCTGGAACAAACAAGGCTGAAATCCGCAATCACCCAGACCAACTTCTATAGCAGGTATGTCGTCGACACTTTCGTTATTTGTAATTCTTTTGATGATGCATCTCAAGTACTAAAAGTCTTGAACAGCGCCCATCCTAATATTAAGTTTACAATGGAGCATGAAAAAGAGGAGAAGTTCCATTTTCTTGACCTGGGTATCCAACGAGATATAGACGGCAAAATCAAATCGATTTTTATTAGAATTATATGTCAGACTAACATGACTGTATGTAGAAAGAGTCAATAAAATCAATGTCACTCGAAATAGGCAATGCAATGAATAGGTTAGTAAATTCCTACCACTATTAATGTTATTATCAGGGATGATATACGTTTATACATATATACATATTTCTGTATTTAGTTGAATACTATTCGACTTACATTTATTTATTATACATTTAAAAGCTTTTAGTCACATTCATTTACAATAATAATAATAATCATAATAATAATAGGATAAATGCTATAACAATAGATATATTATTTACAAAGAATGCAAATGTCAAACAGCCTACTATTATGTTAACAACAATACTAACAGTTAGTTATTATTATTATTGTTATTGTTATTATTGTATTTTTCACTCGTCTTTCAATTAAAACAACAGCTAGAAAATAACTAGACAGTTTTTATATTATTTATTTCAAATGATGTATAGCGAATATACTGATAATTTTGTATATATACATTAGCATTGAAAAGAGACAAGATAACATCATTGTGATAAGTGTACAAACTGTCAGCAGGGATAAATTGAATAATTTATCCCGTTTTTTTTGCTCCTAACACACACAACTCTCATGCATTGCTCAAAACTTATCTCTTTTTGTAAGCTTTTATCCATTTGAATAATTACCATGTGAATAATGTGTGTGATTGAGTAGATTTGTCTCGAGAAATAATATACATCTATTCTATCATCAACTCATCTCATCTCACCTCACCTAACTGCTCCAACAAACACCCTACCCCCCCAGGACTCACGCCACCTCCGAACTCCATCCAATATATATATATATATATATATATCACCAACACTCACCAATAGCAAAATCTACTTTCTAACCCTGTTGCTCTTAAATGAGCAGATACCACTCAGATTTGTAATTATTATTTTTCCACACACCCTACCTCTGGTTTTCCTATTTATTTCTAAAGTTGAATCCAATAAATTGGCTCTGTATATGTATATATTGTAATTACATAGAATTATCTTTTATTCTATTTTACTTTCACCTAACTGAGGAGAAAACAACAAAACTAACTAATTAATTATTCGTTATTCCTACTGGCAGGTGGGGAGAGGAATTAGGGCTTTTTCTTTGGTTTCTTCCCTCTTTCTGCAGATGAGTTTAGCTCAGCCACGAGTAATTTTGAGTTAACCCTTATCTAGATTATTTCATATATATATATATGCATATATATATATGCGGGTGGGAGGTGAAGGTGGTCGCTATACGCATTCGGCATTACTATCACGCGTTACACATGAGTGCACAATTCATTTTATGGATGTATAGATAGATAGATAGATAAAAAGACGTAGATATAGAAGCGAAACACCTGATAATTAATCCTCTTATCTTGAAATGCAAATCCCCACAAACACACTGGGACTATGGAAGTTATGATTATGATTATTATGATTAACACACTTTCTTTGTACTACTTGTGTACTAGTGCTGAAATATGAATATAAGTAGATGGAAATTGTTCGTTTACATTTGTTATTATTACTGTGCATTGTGTTGGATTATTTCATAGAGAGACTGTCAACAAGTGATTTTTCTTCTATTCTGGCCTATTATTAAATTGAATCACGGTGAAAAACTGAATTTCTATTCTACTCAAATCGATTACAAGTACTGCTAGTGTGAAGTGTGATGCAAAATGAGATAGGATGTGGTCAGAAAATGAAATCAACCCTTTTAGTCCAGGGCTTCATTTTGTTCATATTGTGAAGATGAAATAATCTTATTGGACAATTTTTTGTCTGATTGTTTAACCTTGGTTGGACTAATCACCACCAGCCAATCAGAACAATTTATTCTCAGCCTCTGACCTTGCCGAACATTAATGTGTGGCTAAGAATGTATATATATGTGATGCGATTTTCCTTAATACATGGTTCATCACTAATTATTGATATAAGCATAATGAACTTGTGCACTGTGATAGAGTATAATTAGACTGTATTATTATTATTTCCTTTAATTCCTAGAGGAACATAGGGCTTCAGCCGCGCGTCTCCATTGCGTTCGGTTCTCTGCTAGAGTCTTCACCTGGCTCCATGTCTGCCCATACGCTTTCAATTCTTCTTCACATGATCTCCTCCAGGTCACCCTTGGACGACCAACTCGTCGCTTCCCTTTCGGGTTCCACTCAAGCAATGGCTTGTCTAGTGGTGTCACTTGATGGTTTCCTCAGAGTATGGCCAATCCATCTCCATTTCTTCCTGCCTATTTGTTTCACAATCGGTTCCTGCTGTGTTGGTTCGCTCCCAGAGATCTTTGTTGCTGATCCTTTTCGGCCATCTGATCTTGAGTATTGAGGGAAGACAACTGTTAATGAAGGTCTGTAGTTTGTTTGAGGTGCTCTTTGTGACACGCCAAGTCTCTGATCCGTATAGTAGTACTGACTTCACTTTGGAGTTGAAAATCCCGATCTTATTTTTGACGCTGAATGCTGTTGACCTCCACACAGACTTGAGAGTAATGAAAGCTTGCCTTGCTTTCCCGATCCTTGCTTTGATATCCTCGTCAGTTCCGCCTGTAGTTGAAACAATCCTTCCCAAGTAGGTAAAGGAGGTAGTTTCTTTCAGGTTCCTTCCATTTATGCTGATTGCCGTCTGTTGTTGTTGCTGTGGCTGTTGGTGTTGGCCAGGAATCTTCATCACCTCCGTTTTCTCTATGGTCACCTGGAGTCCTATCTTTGAAGCTTCTTCTGCCAACTTGTTACTTTTCACTTGCATATCTTCCAGTTTGTGGGAAATCAGACATATATCATCGGCGAATTCCAGATCCTCCAAGTTCTTCTTCTCACGCCTGATAATTAAACTGAGGGTAAATTTATTATGATAAGTTCTCACAGAGTTATGCAGTAATATTTACTGATGACGTTTCAAGCAATTAGAGAACAATGAAAAAAATGATTAGTTTCGGTATAACTAGTCCTTATACTAATATTCCAATCAAAATAGCCTTAGAAGCGGTGAAAAAAGAGAACTATTGCTTGATGCCGAACTAAGTCATAGGACAAAGCTGCCCATTGAGAAAATTATTTTAGGAATTCAGTTATGCCTCATACCTACTGTCTTTATATTCCAGGGCAAAACATAAACAAACAGAAGGTGTAGTAATGGGGTGGATCACCAATATCTCCTATCGTAGCAGATGATAGTTGGGAAAATACTGCTCTTAATACATTTAATCCTACTCCCAAAAATATACTGGAGATATGTGGATGGCACTTTCACTCACAGTGTTAAAAACAGAACATATCTCTAGCTTCTTGACACATATAAGCTCACTAGTAGAGGGAATAAAATTCACGTTTGAATCGGGAAATGAACAAGAAGAATTAGCTGTGTTATACTGCAAAGTGAAACGAGAGGAAGAAGGTAAACTTCACACTAGCGTTTATAAAAAGCCAACACATTCTGCTAATAGATATTTAGACGTTAATTCATCTCATCCGTTAACTTCTAAGGCAAACTTAGTTAAGTGTCTGACAAACCGAGCAGTAGAACTGAGTAGTACAACAAAAGACCTAAATGATGAGATGAAACAGATAGAAGAAGCGTTGGTATCAAATAACTATCCTATAAAATTCATTGGGAAGATCAGTAAAGGCCAAAAGCAAAATAAAAATAATTGTAAAACTAGTAATGATAACATAAATAAGACAGAATATAAGGCATCTACTGTTATGCCATATAAGGAGGGGGCATCTGACACCCTACGTAGGATTCTTAATAAAGCAAGAATTAGGGTGTTATTCAAACCCTCCTACAAACTAACCCAGAGACAAGCTCTTTAGACTACAGGAGCTGGTGGACCCAAATTAGACAAAATAATGTAATTTACAAAACACCTTGCAATGACTTTGAGTTGAGTCAACTACATAGGTCAAACTGGTAGGTCGGAGGTAGTCAGGTTATCAGAGCATAAGAATTTGGCTAAGGTAAGAATGGTTGACCCAGAGAAGATAAGTAATTTAGAAAAAAGTTCAGCAATTGCACTTCACGCATTAACACACAACCACACAATAGGGTGGGAGAGGGTTAAAATTCTAAAAAGTAATCTATGTAGGTGGAGAGAGAGATTGATTACTGAATCCTGCCTGGTTCATTGAGTCTAAACCCAACACGTGCAATAGGAATGACTCATCACTCACACCGGGAATATGGAGAATACTACTACCAATCAAATGAAGCGATGAAAAATAATGGAATTATGTATAAACGAAGTTAGAAAGCTGTTTGAATAGCTTGATATGATTATGAGCATCAATAAACTGTGCTCGAAACTTGGTCGTATCAGTAAATATTGCTCTATAATACTGTGAGAGTTTATCAAAATAAATTTTACCCACAATAGAATCATTATTAACTGTCATATCTACTCTTGTTACACTAGCTATATAACGAAGTTGCTTGTTAACAGTCCATATACACACAAAACAGAATAAGTCAGTACTGTACAGAGATGAAAATGTCGAAGACAACCGAGATCAGGAAGTCAAGTCATCGACCCACATTACTTCAACTTATGAGTTCATTCAGTATATGACTTAGTTCAAGAACTACATCGGTCCTTTGAAAAATTACGTAAATGAAGTTACAATCAGATCTAGCTAAGAGTCTGAAGGAGACTAATTATAGTGAATGTCGATTCCCAAGCAATCCAGAAAAAACGATGTGTGTTCAGTCTTTCGAACACCGACCTGTCAATAATTCAACTGGCACGAATTGTCTCCAAGCCCAGAAGCTTCAGTCCCAAATTCACTTAGAAAACTTGATAAATGAAACTTATAGTTTAATACTAACGCCACTGTTGACCTTGGTCCCAAATGGGAGAAATGGCCGTCTGGTGTTTAGAAACTCTTCGATATGTCTGGCAAACAGTCATTACTGGTCGATGTGATCAGCACACCACTACTCATCTAAGTCTATCAGTAGTATTATGTAGTTTCATACAATCCGACCAGCACCTACCGGAATCCTTGACAGATGTCACAAGTTTCCAAAATATCATATTGACCAACTCTGAAAGCCTCCTCTTGTAACAGACTCAATGTACATGGGTGGGTTGGGAGACGTTTAAGATACCAAAATTGACCACCTTTCCAGAACGGAATAACACATTTTCAACAAGTTAATAATTCCCATCCTACCTGCCCCCCATAACCCCACCTTAATGTGTGCTGATTTGTGCACAAAGAGACAACTGCGGTTGTGCGGCCAGTTACATTGGCCGTCAGTTGCCTAATTTTTCATGCTCAGAAACACTTACCAGTGTGGTTAAACAGAGGTGTTGCCAAAATCATCAACAGTTCGATAATGGGTCACCGCGTCTAAACAGGCCATAAAGCTGGTTAGCATTGAACAGTCGTTCTCTATCATCACATATACGGTATGGAATAAATTACTAAAGGCAATGAAGATAGTGAATATTCCAAACAGCATTGGCCACTGAAAATTGCTTAAATTATCTGGAGTTCTGCGTGGGAAAGAAACTGGTCCAGTCAGCCACCACTGCTACTCTAGCCTTCTGTCGAGCCTATAAATTCAATCATATATTCTGTGTGTTGCTTCCCTTAATCTGTTTGATGTTCAATCAGTTTAACGTTATATTGATTCATATTATCTCTCTCTCTTTCTGATGCTTTTGAATTGTAATCTGTTGATACGCATGATTGATTCAACGTAATTTAAAACAATATTGAAGTTGTTAATAATAAAAATCTTTTCAAGTGTTGATTTTGTATTGATTTTTTGTTTGATTGGTTGGTGGATTTCATCATGAGATGACAACGGTTAGGTAACCATTGGAAAACCTGAGAGTACTGGACAGCCAACTGTTTCGTCCCAGTTTGGGACTCTTCACAGTACGCACCCACCGGGTTCCGAACCCAGGAATTTCTGGTTACAAGGCTAGCCATCTAGTAGACCATTAAGCCACTGGGACCCGATCCAGTGATCACACTATGTCATGAATTGGCAGAATTTAGAATTCATAGGCCATTAGATCGGATCCTAGTGGCTTAATGGTCTACGAGCTCGCCTGGTAACAGGAAGGTACTTGGTTTGAACCCCGGTGAACGCGTACTGATGAAGAGCCCCAAACTAGTTGGATTAAACAGCTGTCTGGCAGGCTTTAATCCCTTTTGGTTTCCCAATGGTTCTCTAAGTGATAACAATATTTCATCAATTATCATGGCTCCATAACTTGTAGAACCTGATGAAGACGAGGTTTTTATCGAAAATCTGAATATTCTTTTTTCATTCATCAATTTTACAAACTTCTAGACACAAACGAATACCATCCGCAAAGGCTACATTCATTAGACACCTGACACCTCCTTCCTACAAGCTGAGATCTCCCAATACAAACAAGTATAATATAAATGTTTTGATATCAATGGAAAAAGTTTTGATTTTTAAATTTAAATTCTTTTCAAGCATAAATAATCAATTAATGAAATTTGTGTAGAACAGTATTTAAGAAAAATAGTCATACACATTTTGTTGAACAGGTGAAAACAGGTGGATGAACCATACGTATGCAATAATAATAATAATATTAGGGACAATGTATGTGGAATCAGTGTTAAATGTTTAACAGGGACAGTTGACAATTCTTATCACCCAGATATTGAGAAACATTATATATCGAATTCAGTTGTGAAATAACTTCCAAGAGTTTTTTTCGGGTGGGGGGGGGACTTGATTTGTTTCAAATTTGATCACGGATTCATGTCAATTAGAGAATCATTGTGAAAATCAGCAGAGCGTATTGGAAGGCTATTTCGTCCCGGTTTAGGACTCTTTCCATCAATAGTCTGTACCCACGACATTCACTATCACGGATTGACTACTCAGTTATTCGGACTGAAATCCAATGCCTCATAGATTCGCGATATGTACCTATCGCGCGACCGCCAACTATTCTCTTATCTCACTTACTGGACCTTGCTAGGTACGACTTCTCACCAGAAATCTGAGTAACTTCCTGTGTGGAGCGAGTTGCTAGTAAGAATTAGATTGATTAAATCTAGGATTGGTTTGCATGGATTTGATTGGTTACAGGATGTGGAGGTTGAAGTGTCGGCAAGCCTATCTGGGTTAGTCGTATATCAGCGAAGTGATAATATTTTTAAGCGTTATGAATTAAGGTGACTTCAGGGTTTAAGAAAAGTTAGAATAAATTCATTCAGTGTTCCCATTTTTTGACTTTGACCATGGATTGATATCAGTTAGAGAACCATTGAAATCCAGGGAGTACTGACGGACAGCTGTTTCATCTTAGTTTGGGACTCATTGGCAGTACGCACCCACCACAGGGGTTTGGACCCAGAAGCTTCTGGTTTCAAGGCAAGCTTCTATACAATTTAGCCACTGGGACCTGATCCAATGACCAGTCCATGAATTCTAACTTCTATCAATTTTTGATGCATTTAGCGCGACCACCAGCCAACGTCATCGGGGGGGAATCCATCCTCACTGCCGACTGGATGGCTTTCGCTGGTCATGGATTCTCACTAGAACTCCAGGAAACTCCGTCCTGTAGCAAGTAACTAGCGAGCATCAGATTAATTTTCAAGAGTTTGGTCTGTAAGGATTAGATTTGTTTTTTCGAGTTTGACCACGGATTAATATCATGGAGGATTTCATCATGAGCTGACATCAGTTAGAGAACCATTGGAAAACCTGGGAGTACTAGACAGCTGCTCATATCGTCCTAGTTTGAGACTCTTCATCAGTACGCACCCACCGGGTTCCGAACCCAGGAATTTCTGGTTACAAGGCTAGCCATCTAGTAGACCATTAAGCCACTGGGACCCGATCCAGTGATCACACTATGTCATGAATTGGCAGAATTTAGAATTCATAGGCCATTAGATCGGATCCCAGTGGCTTAATGGTCTACGAGCTCGCCTGGTAACAGGAAGGTACTTGGTTTGAACCCCGGTGAACGCGTACTGATGAAGAGCCCCAAACTAGTTGGATTAAACAGCTGTCTGGCAGGCTTTAATCCCTTTTGGTTTCCCAATGGTTCTCTAAGTGATAACAATATTTCATCAATTATCATGGCTCCATAACTTGTAGAACCTGATGAAGACGAGGTTTTTATCGAAAATCTGAATATTCTTTTTTCATTCATCAATTTTACAAACTTCTAGACACAAACGAATACCATCCGCAAAGGCTACATTCATTAGACACCTGACACCTCCTTCCTACAAGCTGAGATCTCCCAATACAAACAAGTATAATATAAATGTTTTGATATCAATGGAAAAAGTTTTGATTTTTAAATTTAAATTCTTTTCAAGCATAAATAATCAATTAATGAAATTTGTGTAGAACAGTATTTAAGAAAAATAGTCATACACATTTTGTTGAACAGGTGAAAACAGGTGGATGAACCATACGTATGCAATAATAATAATAATATTAGGGACAATGTATGTGGAATCAGTGTTAAATGTTTAACAGGGACAGTTGACAATTCTTATCACCCAGATATTGAGAAACATTATATATCGAATTCAGTTGTGAAATAACTTCCAAGAGTTTTTTTCGGGTGGGGGGGGACTTGATTTGTTTCAAATTTGATCACGGATTCATGTCAATTAGAGAATCATTGTGAAAATCAGCAGAGCGTATTGGAAGGCTATTTCGTCCCGGTTTAGGACTCTTTCCATCAATAGTCTGTACCCACGACATTCACTATCACGGATTGACTACTCAGTTATTCGGACTGAAATCCAATGCCTCATAGATTCGCGATATGTACCTATCGCGCGACCGCCAACTATTCTCTTATCTCACTTACTGGACCTTGCTAGGTACGACTTCTCACCAGAAATCTGAGTAACTTCCTGTGTGGAGCGAGTTGCTAGTAAGAATTAGATTGATTAAATCTAGTATTGGTTTGCATGGATTTGACTGGTTACAGGATATGGAGGTTGAAGTGTCGGCAAGCCTATCTGGGTTAGTCGTATATCAGCGAAGTGATAATATTTTAAAGCGTCATGAATAAAGGTGACTTCAGGGCTTAAGAAAAGTTAGGAAAAATTCATTCAGTGTTCCCATTTTTTGGCTTTGATCATGGATTGATATCAGTTAGAGAACCATTGAAAACCATGGAGTACTGCCAGACAGCTGTATCGTCCTAGCTTGGGAATCATCGGCAGTACGCACCCACTGGGATTCGAACCCAGGACCTTCCGGTTACAAGGCAAGCTGGCTCGTATACCATTCAGCCACTCGGACCTGATCCAATGGCCGACGCATGAATTCTAACTTCTACCAATTCGTGAGCTTTTAGCGTGACCACCAACCAGAGTCAGCCTCAGGATATCCATCCTCACACACTTGACTGGATGGACCTCACTGGTCATAACTTCTTACTAGAACTCCAGAAAACGCCGTCCTGTAGCAAGTCACTAGCGAGCATCAGATTAATTTACTTTAGTTTGGTTTGTAAGGATTAGTTATGTTTTACGAGTTGATCACGGATTGATATCAGTTAGAGAACCATTGAAAACCATTTTTATTCCTATGAAAGAAGTTCTATGAAACAGTTGAGAAAGGAAATGGGTAAACAATTTTTCTATCTGTTCGTGTAATAATGTATAACGATACATTGTAGTTGTTCAGAAATTAGGTTAGCTGGGGATTTCGATTACTTTCAATAGAGATTCCGTCAATAAAATGAGGAGTTTCAGCTGATGAGGTCAACCATGTTAGGGTGAAACAAATGCTATTTATTGACGATGGCGTCTTATCCTGAATTCCAAGCTTCTGACTGAATGGTCATCTGGTTGCCTTCGTAACCTAAAAAGCTTCAAACTGGGACTTAGCGACTGTCGAGTCGTTCTTGTTTTTCGATAATTGTTCAACAGATGTCGGTCTGCGATGAAACTGACGTCGGGATATTCCAGTTAGTTTTAATTATTAATGAATTTAAAAATTTCTCGAAAGAATTGTCACTGAACAAAGAATATTCTTTTCGAAAACCTGCTCTTCATCAGGTTCTACAGTTATATAAACATACATAATAGTGAATGAATTAGTGTTATTAACAACATTATTACTGTTCAAATAACATCGAATTAATAATAAAAATGATATCAGTGGATTACAGTTCACTAGCATCAACACATAACACTACACACTGAATATCAGAAAGATTTGGAGAAATAATTATACAAATTCATGAATTTATAGTCTCTACTGAAGGCCAGGACAGTATTACTGACTAGCTGGACTTGCTTCTTCTGCACACAAAGCACTGGTTGTTTCACGTGAATCGCGACAGCCTCTGCTGTTTGCAGTATGCGGTATCTGGATGTTTTTGGCAATTTATTTGGTACCCGGTAGATGAAAGAGAAGGATTCTTCAATGCTGGCTTTGTGGCCGGTTTGAACTAGATGAACTAACATCGAACTGCTGATGCTTCTCAACACACCCTTATTTTGCTATGCAGGCAGATGTTCTCGAAATTTTAATGCTGGCAAATTACAAGTCTTATTTTCCACACGAGCGATGGTGATTTCCCAACTGAAAGATGAGGTGCCTAGACTAATCACTTCTTACTGTATCTACCAATTCAACTGCTCTTGTGCAGCCAGTTTTATTGGCCGTTGCTCTAGGAACTTGATTTTTCATGCTCACTCTGGAACATCTACCTGCGCGGCTAAATAAACGTGTATTGAGAAGCATCAACAGTTTAATATTAAACTACCTGGTCCAAACTGGCCGGCCACAAAGCCAGCATTGAAGAATCCTTCTCTATCATCTACTGGTTATCACATAAATTGCCAAACACATCCAGATACTGCATGCTTCAAACATTAGAGGTTATCACGATTCCCCTGAAACAACCGGTACTCTGTGTGCAGAAGAAACAGGTCCTGTCACTACTACTTCTCTGACCTTTTGTGGAGCTCATGAATTTATCAATTTCTATTATTATTATACTTCCTAATATACCTGTCTGATATCCAGTATGTAGTGTTATGCATTGATGCTATCTAACTGTAATCCAGTGATATTATTATTATTGATTCGATGTTATTTAAACAACATCAATGTGTTAATAACACTAATTCATTCACTCACTATTATGGATGTATATATAACTGTAGAACCTGTTGAAAAAGGGGTTATCGAAAAGAATATTCTTTGTTCAGCAGTCGTTCTTTCGAGAAATTTTAATAGGCGTTTTTAATCAATTGAACTGAAAAACGATTTCATCACAGATATAGTACTACAAGCACAATCAATAATCAGTTTGAATGACCTTGAAATAATCATTCAATATTCAAATGAATAATTTAGTCCACTTCAATGTAAGCATGAAGATAACCAACCAACCAACCAACCAACCAGCAGCAACAACAACAGCAAGCACCAATCAGTAACAACGGGAGAAGTTGAAAAGAAATCGTCTTTTTCACTTATCTAGGTGGCATTGTTTCAACTACAGGAAGACGACACGGATGAGAGCACAAAAGCCAGCCAGCATCAGAAAGGCGAAATCGACCTTCATTAACAAGAAATCAGTGTGGAAATGTACGGCGCCTTGCATACAAAACAAAATTCTGATTTTCAACACCAATGTCAAGTCGGTGATTAACGCCTAACGTAAAGCTTTTCCAACAGGCTGAAGACCTTTGTCAACACCTCCCTTCTCTGGCACCATACTGAAGATCAGATGATCAAGGGGAAACTATTAGCAAAAAGGAAAATGGAGATAGGTTGTTTTCAGGAGTAAAAGAAAAACTGCCTAATTTCTCCTCTTCTGTGTGTATCTACTAATTTGACTGCTCTTGTGTAGCCAGTTACATTGGCCGAACAATTAGGCGTGTTTCTCGTGGGATTTCCGAACATCATCCTGCGTGGTTAAGATGAAGATAAACAAATCCATTCATAGAGCTATTCTATCTCATCTTGTGGATACACAACACAAGATTTATGTTAACGAGGCGGTTTTCAAAGTCATCTACCGCATACCAACTAATCTTAACTTTACCTTAAAAGTTCGTCTACTAAATATTGCTGAGACTGCCAGATAGGATCAACATTAAGAAGCATAACTTATATATCCGAAAGAAGTTGGTTCGGACACTGTCCTTCTTTTTTAATTTTTCTTAACTTTTTAATTTTTGATTACAGCTTGATGCCACACCGTATTTTCAGTACAAGTATGGCATTTTCAGCATGGATATCGGTAGCCCGAATTTTTCAGGACGACCATAGATATTGGGTGTGCGTCGGCAGGGGATCGAACCCCGGACGATGTGCATGGTCGGCGAGAGTCCTGACCACTGTGCCACCGATGGCCATCAAGGTTTCAATGATCCTCAGTTTATTGTGGAAATTTCCCTAATTTTATTTGATATTCCATTTGCTATTGCATTTTTATGCTTATTATGATTTTTTAATCTTTAATGAATTGTAATTCCATTGATCTTAATAAAAAAATCGACACTATTTAAAAACATCAATACTCTTAATGAGGACTATTCTGGAATATTCTATGTATATAAACATATATATATATAATTCTAGAGCCATAAGAGGAAATTATCAAAAAGGATATCCTTCGCTCAGTTCTTTTTTGTTTTTACTAAAAATATCCGAGGAGACCACTGGGTGACACCCCGTGTCAGGCCATCGCTGGAGTAGAACGTGAATAGGAAATGACGATTTGGGATTCGTTTCGAGAGTGACTTGAAGGAGATCGTGTGAGCAGGACATGACAGATTATAGGCAATCTTTGAGACAGTTAAAGAGGACTACAGCAAGAGAACATGGCAAAGTACAACAATAGCGTCCCAGGAGTGCGAACGCACGAGTAACCATCTTCAGCTGACCAATCATAAAAATGAGGAATATTTCATCGAAAAATAATGTATATTCACAAGAAAATGCTTGAAAACGCATTAAACAGGTTATCCTTCTCTGATATGGCTCAGAGAATGAAGAGTATCAGTTGCTAAGTTAGACTAGTTTCTGTACATGTATTCACCGAGATGACTACAGATAAACTGTTTCTGTGAATCGTTTATCTCTCTCATCCTGCTTGCAGTCTTCCAAAATGGCCATCGGTTGAATTATTTTTATTTTTTTAAATTTTGATTACAGCTTGATGCCACACCGTCTTTTAGGTACAGGTATGGAATTTTCAGCATTTGATATCGGTAGCCCAAATTCTGTAGGCCAACCATTGATATCAGGTGTGTGTTGGCAGGAGATCGAACCCCGGACCATGTGCATGGTCGGCTACAGTCCTAACCATTATGCCACCGACGCACAAGCGTGTGTTGGAGGTGGGATACGAACCCAAGCCCATATCGTGGACCAGAACACCCAGAAGATTACTCTTGTGTCTGGCGCCTTACATCGCTTGGCCAACCCGAGTATCACTTAAAAGTCTATCTCCTCAGTGTATTCCCATCGCCATCCCCATTATCTTCGACATATGATATGCTTAATAATCCCACCTGTTTCTATAGGTATCTATTCAAGATTATACAAATAATGGTTGGTTTATCTTTCACTATTTTTACTTTCTGTTTTACTCCTAAACACGCATGTTTCTTTATTTGTTTGTTTTCTCCACACTAAATCAATGACATTTATTAAAAGTCAATGGAATACTTAATAAAGTAATTGATTAATCAATTAATCAATTAATTAATTAGTTCTCCCATGTTATGTATTCATGACACACATCCAAACTAAAGAAAACCATATGTATATATAGAGAGAATAAATTGGGCATCTTTAATCAGTTATACAACAAACTTTTATTGTTTGTTTTCTCTCTTACTAGATGACCTTTTATGAATCCTTTTGGGAAAATACTAGGATGATTGAATAATAAGCATTTTGAAAAGGGGTGATTATCATCAGAGTATTTTAAACGAAACAACTGACACACCAATTACACAACCACTGGGAATCAAGAAGTATTGAACAGTTGCTTTGTCTTAATTTGAAACTTTTCGTCACCCCGTCCAGAGGGATCGAACTGACGGTCTCCAGATCACAAGGTGAAATCACTGATCTTCCATACGCTGGAAGGGAGTTCAATGACTGTCCCAGTTGCTGAATGGTCTAATGGTTTTACTTTGTAACCGCAAGGTCCTGAATAGGAACTCCGGTAACTGATTACTGCTGAAAAGTTCCATACTTACGACAAAACATCTGTTCAGTACTGCCTGGTTTCCCGAATGATTTCCTAACTAATGTCATTTTCAGTGGACAAATGTGTTACTAATCGAATTCCAGCAAGTGGAAACTTCAGAATTAGTCTGAAGCACACTAGTGAGTGACTCGCTGTATACATAGAGAGTTATTCTGAGTTCTAGTGAGAAGTCATAAGCCGCGGGGTCAACCAACTGAGGCAGTTAAGGTGTGTTTATCACCAATTGTAGAAAGTTGGAAGCTATGGGCCACATCACATCTGGTCCCAGTGGTGAAGTTGACCTGTAATCAGAAGATCCTGGGGTGGAACTCTAGCGGTGGGTGTGTACAGATGAAGAGGTCAAAACTAGGGCGAGAAATGAATGAAAATGGAGAACTCTTCGCCGACTTCTGCACCTTCAATCAACTAGTGATTGGTGGCAGCGTGTACAAACACAAGGATATCCACAAGGCTACATGGGTGCCACCAGATGGACGAACCAAAAACCAAATTGACTTCATCTCAATCTCAAGGAAGTGGACACAAAAGTAAGAAGAGGAGCAGACTTTGGCTCAGACCACTATCTCGTACAAGGGACAATCCAAATCAAATTAAAAGCTTTCAGAGAAACAGGAGCTGCAGACAGACCGCAAGCCAAGTTCAACACTCAAAAACTGAAGGACCAGGACACAGAGGACATCTTCACTGCAAGCATAAAGGACAAAGTCGAGACACAAATCAACACTGGCGGAGGTCAGCGTCGAAAAGCACTGGAAAAACTTGAAGACAGTGTGGAGTCAAACCTGCATGGAAGTTCTAGACAGGTGAACATAGAGAAGGCAGAGGTGATGAAGATTCCCGGGCAACACCACCAACAGCAACAACAACAACTGACAACAATCAGCATAAATGGGAGGAACCTGAAAGAAACAACCTGCTTCACCTACCTGGGAAGCATCGTTTCAACTACAGGAGGACAGAATTGATGAGGATATCAAAGCAAGAATCGGAAAAGCAAGACAAGCTTTCACTACTCTCAAGTCTGTGTGGGGATCAACAGCACTCAGAATGAAAAATAAGATCCGGATTTTCAACTCCAATGTGAAGTCAGTCAGTGCTACTATACGGATCAGAGACTTGGCGCGTCATAAAGAGCACATCAAACAAACTACAGACCTTCATTAACAGTTGTCTTCGCTCATCACTACTCAAGATCAGATGGCTGGCCAGAACAGATCAGCAACAGGGATCTTTGGGAGCGAACCAACCAGGAACCGATTGTAAAACAAATAGGCAGGAAGAAATGGAGATGGATTGGCCACACTCTTAGGAAACCATCAAGTGACATCACTAGACAAACCATTGCTCGAGTGGAACCTGGCCGAAAGGGAAGCGGCGAGTTGGTCATCAGTGCAAGGGTGACTTGGAGGAGGTCATTTGAAGAGGAGATGAAAACGTGTGGGCAGACTTGGAGCCAAGTGAAGACTCTAGCAGAGAACAGAACGCAATGGAGACGCACGGCTGAAGCCCTATGTTCCTCTAGGAATTAAAGGAAACAATAATAATAATAATAATCTAGCTTTTCAATAGCTCTCGAACTGATTGTGATCAAACCTAAAATCCATCAGATCCGTGCGAACCGATACCTAAAGATATACGTCAATTGGTTTATATATGTAACCAGAAGGTCCTGGGTTCGAACCCCGGTGGGTGCGTACTGCTGAAGAGTCCCAAACTAGGAAGAAACAGCTGTCCAGTACTCCCAGGTTTTCCAGTGGTTCTCTAACTGATGTCAGCTCATGATGAAATCCTCCATCCAATCAAACAAAATCCCTACCAAACCAATACTTGAAAATTATATATATATATTTTTATATATATGGGCGTATATATTTGTTTTCGCAATGAATAATAGGCAAGACGAGGTAGATTACAAAAAAAACAGAATTCCACTTGAAAAATCTATTACTATTATTATTATCACTATTAATATTTATTATCTTCGCTTTAATTGTTTTCCAAAGAGAAATAAACAACAATGTTTAAACCAGACTGTTGCCGTTATTAATATTATTATTATTAGTATTGTTATTATCATTATTAATACTATTATTATTATCACTGTCATTATTATTATTCAATTGAAAACACGAACAGATAGAAAAGGATATAAAGTTTAATATCAGCCTTGTTTAAATTGTACAGTTGTGACGCCATTTTTATTGTTGAAATGTTTAAATCTACTTACTGTTCACCGAAATTTACTTTGTTTAAAATAAATAGGGGCTTTTTTTAAATATAGGGCGTTAAATACTTACAACGCAGTATATATATATATATATATATAGTGTCAACCTTTAGGTTTAAAATACCTAATTTTAGTTGATTATTAAAGATTCTATATTTTTGCTAAGCTCTGAAGATTGGATTGATTTTTACAGAGTAGGGTCACCAGGCGCATGCCTAACTTCCACTGTTTTCTGGGCTTAAGATGGGTGAATAAATTAGGCAAGGTTATCACCGTAATTCAGTTCAACAGCAGCTCCGTGATGATACTACATGTTAAGTGATTTACAGAAGGAAACTCAGAAGAGGCTTCAAAGTGAAGAAGACAAGGCTGACTACTATCACCCACTATGATATTTCTGATTGTGGTGGACTGTATCGTCCAAGAATATATGGCGAGCGCGAAGACATAAATACGTTGGGTTGATGAGAAGACTCCAGTATATCTGGATTTCGGGTGTGGATGACTTATGTTTTATGTCACTCACACAAACTCGAAGACTTACAGGTGAAAACCAACAAACCAGCTGAGTGGGCTAGCAGCGAAGACAGGACTCCAGGTGATGAACATAGAGAAGACGGAGGTGATGAAGATAACTAAGCAACCAAAAGCAACAGCAACAACAACAACCGGCACCAATCACCATCAACGGAAGAAACTTGAGAAAGAGGCCACTCCCCTCACTTATCCTGTTAGGAAGCACGGTTCCTACCACAGGCCGTCGGACAACACGGATAAAGATGTTAAAGCCAGCCAGCCAGCCAGAATCGGAAAGGTAAGATACGCCTCTATGAACCTGACACCAGTTTGGAAATCTGCTTCATTCAGTTAACCAGAATAAACAACAAGATTCGGATTCTATTCAACAGTCAGTCACTTTTTCTGTACGGGTCAGAAACTTGCACTGAACGTATATCACGAAAAGCATTTCCAACAGGCCAGTGCAGACTATTATCAGCAGCTGACCCCTTCGCCGGCTCCATACTGAATATCAAATGGCAGGTTGGCCAGGTCAGAAAGAATTAGCAACAAGAAACTCTGGCTGAGAACAAACGAAACAACTGCCGACTGCTCAACAAGTATATAGGAGAAAAAGGAGATGAATTGATCGGGCATACGTTAAGGAGGCCATCGGATGACATGGCATGCAATGAACGCCATCACTTGAGTGGAATCCCAATAGGAAGCTACGAATGCGTCGTCGGTGTGGGGATAACATGGAGGAGGTTGTGCGAATTGGAGGAGGAGATGAGAGATTATGGGGAATCGTGGACAGAGCTGGATAAGACAACACAAAATAGGACAAAGTGGAGGTGTATTGTTGAAACCCAGTACCTTCTGGTTACAAGGCGAGCTAGCAGACCATTCAGCCATTGGGACCTGAATCAATTGCCTAGGATCTATCATAGTGCCCACATTCTACTCTGATATCAACAGTCTTTGGTTATGTTGAAACTCTTACTAAATAAAAGGTGGGGGATGGATAAAGCCACTGAGTATATTCACAAATAAATGATCCGATTAGAGAGAGAGGTGATGCTTATGATTTAAATGTTTGGCTTTTAAAACAAGATTCTTTTTTTTAAGTTCCCTATTCACTACTAAGTACATCAACTAGTGTACAGTTCTACATTCAGGAAAACTGAAGTAATATCATTTCAGAATCGAACTGGACACTAGTCTTAACTGACTGTTATCAGCAATGCATATTTGATATGTACACACACAAGAAATGGATTATCCTTTATTGGTTATATAATAATGAAGGTCAATCTGGGAATAAACCAATCAGAATTGGCCTACGTAAAATAACGCCCACTATTTTATTGGTCACAACTGTAGACTAATTGACATATCCTTGGTGATATTTTAAATCATACATTTATTGCGCCGAAAAAGTATACTGTGGCTGATACTGAAATATATACTCTCCATCTCACGTCATTGTGTGTTCTCGGTTAAGTAGAGCGGGCTAAGAAACATTTAGTTGTGGTATAATAATGTTGGCGTAGTCAAGCAGCATTCGTGATCAGTGTGTCTATGTCCAACTCAGTGTCTCTATTTCAGTCTCATTACTATTGCAAAATATTATGTTGGCAACATCATAAAAGTAGTACCAAGCTATTTTTGAAAAAAATCTACCGCAGACGTGTAATTCTTGCACAAACATTCCAATAATGCCACCTGCGACTAGGGTGTAATGTAGATATCTGCAGCAACATGACTACATCTACCAAATACCAATTTTAACCCAGTGAATTCGAATTCCGAAAGTTTCCGTGAATAAAAATGGCGGATAATTTAAGTCAATTTATTCTAAATTTAACAAACTGATTGGAGGAAATGTTTCTTTTTGCTGTTGTTGTTGTTGTTGCTGTCGTTGAAAAAAAAGTCATCCCAAAAAGACTAAGAACTTTGAAGGAAACGAGATAAGATGAAGCGATTTCATCTATAAACTAATTTATTTCTCTATTTATTTATTTACCTGTTTACTTTTTCTTCTTTTTTGAACCAACATTTAATCTAATATTCATCATTGATAATTGAATCTAGATAATAATTGAACACAGAAGTGGCGGGAAGCAAGTAAAATGGTGGATTCGTTGTTTAGTAAGTAGGTGGATGTGTTGGCGGTTAGTTTAAATTTACATTTTTACATCAACATTTTTAAAAAAAATTTTGCCTTTCTTTCAGCATCTAAATTATTTTTTTAAAATATTTTATTCAACTTTGTCAAGTAGTTAAAGATATGTTTATCTTTTTTTCTAATGTTTCTACTTGAGATAAAGGGTTCTCAGATTTCACAAAGGAAGTGGAGGTTGTGTGTGTGTGTGTGTGTGTGTGTGTGGAGAAGAAAGTCATTGTTTCGCATCAGTTTCATTGTAGAATAGTTTTCAAAGATGAACTGTACGTGATGCATATTGAAGAAAAGCAGTTTGCAGGATTTTCCTCTACAAGTAATTCAGAATTATGGATTATGAATGATATTTGTAGATCGAATGATAATGTACAACATCCTGGAAGTATTGCAGCTGGTTAATCTTGATCAAGTTACTACAGTAACAGACAAATATCCAATCAAATTGGTACATGCAGCTTAGTTGCTGTTACGTCTTCACCTCCATCTTAAAAGTCCCCATTTGTACTTAATTTCATCATAGATGTACTAATGGAATTAACCTTAAGTGACTTCAGAGACTTGGGGATTGACTTGTTATCAGGGAGGGAATAATCTCGTTGACTTAGAATATGCAGATGATATAGTCCTACCTCCTAGGTGAAGACGCTGTAAAAACACAGAGTCTTCTGAACACCTAGAGCTGCAATCTGCGAATGCTTGGCATACAATTCGCTTCCGCCAAATGTAAGATGATACTACAGGACTGGACTAAATTGACTCCTAGCCTAAAAATAGGGAGTGAAGTGGTAGGGCATGTTGACCACTTCACTCATTTGGGAAGTTGCATCAGTCCCAATGGGTTGATCCCTGACGAAATCTCAGAACGGATACACAAGGCTCGTTTCGCATATGCCAGTATACGCTGTCTCTGGCGTAGACGTGATATCCACCTGGCTTTCGACCAAAGGGCGTGTGTACTGCTCAGCAGTCCTCTACGTCCTCCTTTATCGATGTGATACCTGGCCATTGAAAGTAGAGGACATGAAAAGACTAGCTGTCTTTAATCACAGGTGCCTGCGTTCAGTCTCCCGTGTGAAGTAGTATAATAGGGTGAGCAATATTGAGGTTAGGCATCAGTCGAGTGTTCTAGGTAGGTGTGAAGGAAAATCAATCGACGAGTCTGTGAAGCTACATCGATTGAGATGGTTAGGACATGTATTACGCACGCCTAGCCATCGATCACCTTCCTCGATGAACAATGTTAGCTGACATAGGGTCGGGTCGGAAAAGAGCCAATGGTGGTCAAACCAAAACATGGCCTCATCAGTCAATGAAATCCACAGCTGTTAGTTTAAGCTAGTCACGTAAGAAGGTGTAGACTTCCTGACTGGTTCGGGTCCTCGGGATGGTAAACACTAATGGCTGAAAACAATTGGTGATATGGCTCAAAATCGTTCTCAATGGCATAGATGCATCCTCTCCTTGTGACTTATAATATCCAATAAAACTATATGGTTCTTCGATATTACTATTGTTTTCACCTCATATCTCTGTTTTACTGTCTCCATTTTGGTCTTATGACGAATAACCGTCCTTTGACTGTCTTTGGAGAGTTTTGTGACTGTGCGCGTTTCATGGAATTTTTCTCAGTCACACAGTAAGATGCAGAATTCGGCTTTCTGTGTTCAAACCACAACGAATTGGCACTGGTCGTAACTATCCTTGTTTAACTGTGCCTAGGAAGGATACTTATATAGTCATTACTTTATCTATCAAGTGTTTCCACCTTTTTATATTAGATAATTATTGACTATAAAGTACCTGAAATGGTTCAGTGATGTTCAGTTTTTAAATAAACAATTTTATCTCGAAGCTATTGGTTTGTTCACGACTAATACAGAAATCTAGGATTCACGTCTTATTTTTTAGGAGAGTTATAAGTTGGTTGTACTTGCATCCCTATTGGATAACGCCTGGTTCGAGTCCTGATGGAGGCAGTATCATAGGTAGCTGATGAGTTCTAAATATGATATGATCCACGTCAAGTTTATTCGACGCGTTAACCATGGTGATATCTAGCCATCCGTTCAAGGAACCCTAAAGGTCGAAATGAGACCAAAGAATTAGGTTTGTTTACAGAAACATTCACTTTAGACTAACTTTATTTGATAATTTTAGTTAAATTCATGTGTTGGTTTGTAGAGAGCCGAAATGACACATCATTTACAGAAACAATGAAAATCAGGAGGGAACTGTACAGCTATCTCCTCCGAGTTTAGTACTCCTCAGTAGTAAACACACGAACCCTGTGGTGGATATCGAACTCACAACCTTAAGGTTACCAACCAGCCATTCCAATAATGTTCGATAAGTTGGGTGTGAGGGTAAATACTTCCTGATGGCATTCTCTGACGTTTGCTCGTAACAGAAAAGTGAAATATTTTAATTCACTAGGCGAAATGTTTCACCCGAATAAAATAACTGTGTGTATTAGCAAAAGGTGTATTCATTTTTTTTTTACTTGAACTGGTATGCTTCCACACTAAGTAGAATATCTATCTATCCATCTTCGAATGAGTAGTAATCAATATTTTTGTTTGTAGCCATAACCGACCAATCAGATTATGATTAGTCATCTTTTTGTTATGTACTTGACACGTGCCATTGTATTGTTAGTCTAACAGCAGTCCGGCTGAACAAAGATAACTCACTTGTAGGTGAGATGTCAAGTAGGAGTATTATTTTTATTATTATTATTATAACTGCCCATTAGTATTATTGTTATTTGGACAAAGGAGGACATAAAAAGTTCCATTATTTTGTGGATTGTTTTGAATTACCGACAGACTAACTAATATCAAAATATATAAATTACAGTGTAATGGTATTTCGATATTAGGATGCTCACCTACCTACCCACATGGTCAGAGCTTAATTCCCAACTGACAAATGCACTCTCGTAAACCTCACTTGTTTAATTAGAGGATCCTAAGCTCGGAAAATAGGGGGAGTTGGACGCCCACCTTATAAAAATAGCAATACCATCTCTGCGGAAACTTCAAAGCTTAAAGACTGAAGTCCTATGTTCCATTCGGAACCCAAATAAGCGGAAACACAGATTACAAAACCAGGTGTGAATATAATTTATGAAAGTTGGCAATGGGTTTCGATGCGGTCTATAAGCAGCAGAAGACCGGAGTGGTGTAATTAGTTGAATTTTTAAGTGTCAAAAAGACTGGTTATTCATAGGATGAAGCGCGCAAATTCGAAAGTTTAACACAGTTTAAGGGGTTTTGATGTGGTTGTGTTGTCTGAGCTGGGTAGTTAATTTGCGAATCTTTCATCACCTTACTAGGTGACATCTTCAGCCCATACTTCGATTCGTTGAAGTGAGCTTTTAGATTTCTCCACAAGTTTATTCATCATCTCTCCCGGTGACCTTGGACGGGATTGGTTGTTTTTGTGAGTTTTCACACCTTCCAGGCTACTTGTATTGGAACTGATTGTTTCTTTGACTTGAACTTTGACTCTTTGTGTGTGAGGTTTCCTTCTTATCGGTTGATAAATTTTGTCAATCTCGATGTGCCTATTGATTGATGATTCAGTGGAATGCCAAGCTTCTAAAAATTCTCTAGTATTTTAGTTGTTTCCTCTGTCTAATATTTGAACGTTGTCCCAGTCGAATTGATGCCCGTGGTTGTCTGTATGTAGTCTGGCGGTATGAGGGAATGGATGTCATGTCTTTTGACGGCTAGCTTATGTTCGTGGATACGAAGATGAAGGGGACGTCCACTTTGGCCAATGTAGTGTTTTTCGCAATTGTTACAGTTTATTTTGTAGATGATGCTGGTTTCATCTTCTTTCTCTGTTGAGTCTTTTGATTGACATAGAACTGAGTAAAGTGATTTTGTTGGTTTGTGTATGATGTCAATTCCTAAAGGTTTGACGAGTCTTGCAGTGATTTCTGATATATCCTTTATATATGGCAGGGCGACTTTCTTTGTGGTTTCCTTGGGGGCTTTTGCTTTGATAGGTTGGCTTGGGGGTATATGTCTTTTGATGAAATTCCGTGGAAATGATACGTCAGTATAACAGGTTGCGTGACTATAGGAAATAGCTTGTGATCGCGATAACAGCAAGGTGAATGATGTTTAGATGAAGAGAGTGGAGTTAAAAAAAATACGTTAAACGGAAGGTACAAAAGAACAGGTTGCGTAGTAAGACTGCATAAATTTGACTGGATATAAGGTAGCAACTAATCTTATGCGTTTGGCTCAAACTAAATCCTATCTGTCAGGTTTGCAATGTAGCCATCATGCTGACTGGCTCAGCATCAGGGTGCACCCAGAATAGTTGTTATTAGATGGTTAGAGGCAGTCAGATGAGAGCCCTAGCAAACTCAAGTTTCATGCTTTTCAGCACTCGTCAGCAAGGCGTCGTATGGTCTTGAAGCGACTCCTATCCTTTCTGAGATTCAAATCTGTGTCACCCAGTGGTGCAGTTAGAGACGTTAGCAATAAGCTATTCAGGCTGTGTAACACAAGACAGTGGTTACTACCTGATATCCAATCAAAGTATCCACTTAATTCATACAGGAGGTCTGCAAGACAAAATTGTAGACAACAATTGACATCAATGTTTACATCCCGAATCGGCGTCATGAGAAAAAATAAGAATAAAGCCTAACCTTGAGGAAGTCAACAACCAATCAAAGCAGACTTTGCATGTGCAAATACGATTCACAGATATATGGATAACCTTGTAAGCAACAGTCACAAACAGTACAGAATAGCCTTCAGCGAGAAAGCAACCAATCAGAAGACGTCGCTTCTCTGCTAACAATAACACTAATAATAATGTACATAAAAATCTATAAATATCTGTTGGTTTTCTCAATAAACGATCTGTTACCTGGCTCTTATCTTCTGTCGTTATGCTAATGTCCCTAACTGCAGTACTGAGTGATATGGGTTCGAACCAAAGGGGGGAAATGAGTTCCTTCAGTAGTTGGAGAGTATGCCTTACCGACTGGTGAGTGTCAACAAGCACGAAAATGGGTTTCTTTCCGACTGCTATCAACTATCTAATAATGACAAGTGATCACCATATACAAAGATCTAATTGTCTTTCACGTGGTCATTTCAGTGAAAAATAGCGAAGGAAATTTGGTGATACGAGCAGGAGAAAAAAGGAAAAAACAAGCTGATCACTTACTCCAGATAACTCTTAAACTGACTAACACCCACAAATCGTTCAGAAATACCATCGACAGACACAGAAATTGTCAGTGAACACTAACCAGCTAACGAAAACGCCCATGATCTGGATGTCAAAAGTTAGTGAAAGGCGAAAAAACAGTGGAAACCCTCTGCACTCAGCATATGGAACAATGTCCACGTTTTCAACACTGATGTCAAATTAATCAATACTTCTACATAGTTTGAGGGCTTAGCATATTGACAAAAGCGTTTCGAGCAGGCTACTGTGAACTTTCATCCCTGGCAAGCGACGAAGCAAGTAAGAACCTGTCTTCTAAGAAATATGTGGAAAGAAATAAAGATAAACTGGATACACTTCAAGGAGATCGTTGAATGACGTCATGCGCCAAGCCCTAGAGTCGAATCAGAATGGGAGGCGAAAAATTGGGCGTCGCTTCTAAGGGGATATGAAGGCGGGGTGCTTGAGGAGATAATGCAAGCTAATGGGCAGTCGTTGAGACATCAAAAAGGAACTGTAGAGAACAGGATGACGTGACGATGTGCTACTGAAGGTTGTAACAAACAAATGAAAAGAATCTGAGAAGTAATAAAAAAAACAAAAATTAGCGCATATTATCCTGTCGCGTTTGTTACTCTTGATTTGTTCAAATCTCTCAGTAGGAAGAATTGTATGAAAAAAGGCGGCCTGTTTGAAATCTAGGCTACAAAAATACCGCATCATCATATATTGGATACTATTTCTCGTCTTCACTTCGTTTGAATCTATTAAAATTTTACCGCTTATGGCATTTCCTGCTCTCATAAGCATTTAAATTGTCTACAACCTGCTAATTCGCAAGTCTCTAATAAACTTGAGAAAAAGCAAACTTCTGGGTGGCAACATATCTCAGTACATGAGATAACTTTCCGTGAGACAATTAGTACAAACTACCACTGCCTGAGAAATAAAACCACCTGTAGTCTCCAACCATTATTATTACTCCCTTGGGTTCTGAGTGGGACATAGGACTTAAACAATACATCTCTACTTTATCCGATTTTATGCTGTACTCTTCAGCTGGGTCCACGATTCCCCTATAATCTCTCATCTCCTCCCCTCAAACGATCTCTTCTATGTCACGCTCTCACTGACGACCAACTAGTCGCTTCCAATTTGTATTCTACTCGAGCTATAACCTGCATTCCTCGTGATATCATTCGATGGTCTCCCCAACGTATACCCGGTCCATCCATCTTCATTTTCGCCTACATATCTGTTGAGCAATCGGCTCTCATCTGTTGGTTTGTTCCCACCCAGAGTTTCTTGTTGCTGATTGTCTCTGACTGGCTAGCCTGCCATTTGATCTTCAGTAAAGAGCCAGCCAGCGAAGGGGTCAACTGCTGATAATAGTCTGCACTGGCCTGTTGGAAATGCTTTTCGTGATATACGTGCAGTGCAAGTATCTGACCCGTACACAGAAAAAGTGACTGACTGACAGACTTCACATTTGTGTTGAATAGAAGATTTCCAAACTGGTTTCATCAGGTCGAAGAAGGCGTATCTTGCCTTTCCGATTCCAGCTGGCTGGCTGGCTAACTGGATTTTACATCTTCATCCGTGTTGTCCGACTGCCTCTGGTTGAAATGATGCTCCGTAGTCAGATAAGTGAGGGAATTAACTTCTGTCAAATCTCTCTCGTTGATGGTGATTGGTGCTCGTTGTTGGTGTTGTCACTGTTGCTGTTGGTTGATTAGTTATCTTCATCACCTCCGTCTTATCTATGTTCTTCACCTGGAGTCCTGTCTTCTCTAGCTTGTTCTTCAGCCAGTCTGTTAGTTTCCGCCTGTTGTGCATTTCTTGAAGGAGGCAAAGAAGAAATATCACATATGCGATTGGTTTTCGCTTCAGGTCAGATAGCATTGTGTCACACAGTCTTCTGTCAGTTGATATTTTACTTGAAGATCCTGGGCAGTGAGAAACTCTTATGGAGTAACTTCCTCTGAAAATTCTAAACATTATATAAACACTTCATAATAAAGCCATTATTATTACTATTATGACTATTACTAATAAGATGGTATCTGTCTGTTTTCATCGTGATTTCATCATTTTCTAATCATGGCTGTGAGACACTGAATAGGTAAGCAGTACCTGTAATACTCCTCGTCACAAAATGGTTTCCTCCATGTCACCCTCACACCAATGACCCAGTCATCGCTTCCTATTGGGATTCCAGTCAAGCGATGGCCTGATTTTAGGGTGATGTCATTCGAAGGCCTCCTCAACGTATGCCCATCCATCCATTTCCATTTCCTCCTGCATATTTGTTGAGAGATCGGCTCTCACTAGTTGGTTTGTTCCCAACCAGAGTTTCTCGTTGCTAATTGTCTCTGGCTGGCCAGCCGGTGAAGGGGGCGGCTGCTGATAGTAGTCTGCACTGTATTATATCATTATTGTTCCCTTGGGTTCCTAGTGGAATATAGGGCTTCAGCTGCACGTCTCCACTTGCTTCTGTCTTCTGCTGTACTTTCCACCTGCATCCATGTTAGTCCATACTGTTTCAACTCCTCTTCACACGATCTCCTCCATGTCACCCTTGAAAGCCCCACTCGCCACTTCTTTTTGGGGTTCCACTCGAGGGCCTGATGCGTGATGTCACCCAGCGGCCTCCTCAGCGAGTGTCCAATCCATCTCCACTTTCTCCTGCATATTTGTTGGGCGATTGGTTCTTGTTTTGTTTCCCTCTATAGTTTCTTGTTGGTGATTCTTTCCGGCGGCCATCTGATCTTCAGTATAGAGGCAGCGAAGACAGCTGTTGATAAAAGTCTGCAACAGGCTGTTGGAAATATTCTTTGTGACCCGCCAAGTTTCTGATCCATCCGTATAGAAGAACTGACTTGGCGTTTGAATTCAAAATCCGAATTTTGTTGTTGATGCTGAGTTGGGTGACGAAGATTTCCAGATTGGTTTCAGGTTGATTACTAGGTCACTAGTTTTCTAGCCGGTTCCAAGCCCGGATAAAGAGGGAGGGTCGGGGCAAGGTGCTAGCAACTCCACCCCTAAAACTTAACCATATTGCTACAAAAACGTCAACGCACAAGTCTGCACTGGCCTGTTGGAAATACGTTTCGTGCCACGCAGTGCAAGTTTATGACCGGTAGTGAAGAACTGACTGATTGACTGACTTCACATTTGTGTTGAACATAATTCGAATCTTGTTCTTTATGCTGGCTAACTGAGTGAAAGGAGAAGATTACCAAACTGGTTTCATCAGGTTGAAGAAGGCGTATATTGCCTTTCCGATTCTGGCTGGCTGGCTGGCTGGCTGGCTTTGACATATTCATCCGTTCCAACTGCCTGGGGTTGTAAACGTGTTTTCTAGAGAGATAAATGGAGGAATTAACCTCTTTCAAATCTCTCCTGTTGACGATGATTGGTGCTGGTTGTTGTTGTTGCTGTCAGTTGGTTGGCTATCTTCATCACCTCCATCTTCTCTATGTTCACGTGGAGTCTTGTCTTCTCTGCCTTCTTCTTCATCCAGTTTGTTGGTTTTCTTCTGCATGTCTTCGAGTTTGTGTTCAGTCATTATTATATCTTTTGGTCTTAAAATGTATTATTGTCAAAATGGTGTCTGTTTTTTTCTCCATTGTAATTTCATCATTTTCTAATCTTGGCTGTAAAACACTGAATAGGTAAGTAGCGCCTGTAATTTATTCTAACTGTCAGCCTACTTTATTGTTGAAATGTTTAGAAAGTAAATAGAGAATAGAAATTCTTTATGTAATCTTCTGATAAACAAGTCTTTATTGTTGTTGTTGTTGTAGTCGTTGATTTTGTATTTCAATGATTTTTATCTTGTTTTCACTACTCAATGATTTGTTGTCAGTTAGGCGTATACAATGCATACACTGAATTCACTTGTCAACACTCTGAATACAATTCACACTGCGTTCTACGTCATTGAATTTATATATTTAATATAAAGTATGTATAGTTAGTTATTAAACTGGTAAACAGATTATTATTTGAGGCAGATGTATGTACTTGTATTATTACAGTAGAATCAAAGTGGCACTTTCTGTTCTGCTTGAAAATTCACTTACTGGATATATCTACATCACAGGGTACGTGTTCCGATTGATACTTACACCCACCTGGTACTGATTGCTTTAAATGTAGCATTGTTGACCGCTTTCAGTATATTTACAAGTGTCAAGTTTCTGGTTTTAAGAATTAGTTTCCAGGGTATTGGTTTATTTTACGACTGAACATGGACTGATGTTAGTTAGAGAATTATTGGAAAGTCTAGGAGTACTTGACAGTTGTTTCGTTCTGGTTTGGGACTCATCATCAGTACACACTCACCAGGACCTTCCAGTTACATGGCGAGCTCGTAGACCGTTCAACCACTGGAAATCTACTGAATGACCAGACCATGAATTCTAACTTCTACCAAGAAGGGATTTTAGCGCGGCCATTAGTCAGTGTCACTGGGAATTATTTTTCCTAGTTCACGGTCGAATAGACTCCAATGGTAACGAATTCTCAGCTGAACTTCAGACAGCTTCTTTCTGTACCCAATCATTTCCCTGTACCATATTTCACGGCACGTACTTTATGTGATGAAAATAGTGTTAGGCATGAACTAACTAACTAAACTTCTTTGCACTACTAAATAAACCTTTTCCTCCACCCACACAACATCAACCTTTATTGTTATTGCACTTCTCATATTTATAATGCTCTCAATTTTTGTTTTTATTGGTTAATTTTGCATTATTATGAACATCATTTAAGCTGTATTATAACTGTTAATTTTGTATTTCTCCCCATTTGAAAGAGGTTACTTCATTCACTTCACTTATCTACGGAGCATTGTCTCAACTACAGGAGGAACGAACGAGGATGTCAAATCGAGAATCGGTAAGGCGAGAAACACTTTCATCAACCTGAAACCAATCTGGAAATCTTCGTCACTCACCACCAACAACAAAATTCGGGTTTTCAATACAAACGTCAAGTCAGTCAGTTCTTCTATACGGATCAGAAACTTGGCCAGTGTGTCACAAAGAATATTTCCAACAGCCTGTTGCACACCTTTATCAACAACTGTCTTCGTTCTATACTGAAGATCAGATGGCCGCCGGAAAGAATCACCAACAAGAAACCGAATATGGGAACAAACAAAAGAAGAACCAATCGCCCAACAAATATGCAGGAGAAAGTGGAGATGGATTGGACACTCGCTGAGGAGGCCGTTGGGTGATATCGCGTGTCAGGCTAACGCTCGAGTGGAACGGGAAAGGGAAGCGGCGAGTGGTTCGTAGGTGCAAGGGTGACATGGAGGAGATCGTGTGAAGAGGAATTGAAACAATATGGATTAACATGGATGCAAGTGAAAAGTACAGCAGGAGACAGAAGCAGGTGGAGATGTGTAGTTGAAGCCCTATGTTCCACTAGGAACCCAAGGGAACAATAATCAATAATAATTGTATTTCCCCACACCATGCCATATCAACAGAACATCAGATTCAATAATCTACAAAATGCTAAAATTTTCAAAGTGAATCGACAATACTGTTTGAAATAAACTCACTGTTATTATTATCAGTATTACATTTAATATTCTCAGTACTTCGAATATTTTTGACTTTATATCGTAAATGTGGACGAATTCCTCCGGTTAATTTTATTTATATTTTGAGTAAATCAGATGCAAGGTATTGTGACAAATGCTGAGAATTCCATTCTGTATAATAAGTACTGTTTTTGGAATAAAGCATATTGATTATTATTATTATTAATATCAGATTTATTATCAAAAGCTTGTTCTCTAAACGACGTTGATCAGTGATCAAACTTCAAATAAATCAAACCCCTATAGACTAGATCTTGAAAATTAATTTGGTTCTCGCTAGTGACGGCCTACAGGACGAAAAGTTGTCTGGAGTCCTAGTGAAGATTCGTGACCATTGGGGTCCACGAAGTCACAAGTGATAACAAATACTCGCTTATACAATGGCTAGTAATTGCGGTAAAAATACCTATAAGTAGAAGTTAGAATTCATGGGCTGGTCTTTGAGTCGGGTCTCAGTATCTCAGTGGTGGGTGTGTACTGATGGTGAGTCTGAAACTAGAACGAAACAGCTGTCGATTGCTCCTAGGCTTTCCAACAGTTTTTTAACTGGTGAACAAACGTGTAACCCATCAGATCCATGCAAAATAATACTTAATATTAATATTACCAGATAAAGAATTGTTATGTTATGTAATCTGAGAGTGTAATAGTAATTAATAACAGCAGAATGTATCACTCACCTCTAACTTGTAGGCGACAGTACCATTCACGCCAAAGTCAACATCTTTAGCCAG
Organism: Trichobilharzia szidati; assembly: GCA_944472155.2. NCBI lineage: Eukaryota > Metazoa > Platyhelminthes > Trematoda > Strigeidida > Schistosomatidae > Trichobilharzia > Trichobilharzia szidati. The sequence goes on from OX235276.1 coordinate 55,184,086, forward strand.
AGGAAGGACAGCTAATTCACGCTTCTTATTCTGATGTAACAAAGTGCCTTCATTAGCATGAAATGAATTGCCTTTCCAGTATCCTGTTGGCTCCGATGCCGATGATGAGTGGGACAATGATGAAAGTAGCGTAGGCAAATACACTAATGATGGAATTGTGTAGTATTTACTGATTGTTGATGAAATATCTTCACTGACTTCAAGCTGCAGTCCACTTGTATACTGATCAAAACGTGGGATATTATCATTGATATCTTGAATTTTCACTGGTAGATTAATCAGAATTGGCTTGAATGTACGATTTTGACTGATCAATGCAAATTCTAAAATGATGGTACAGTCGACTATCGATGGATCATCATCAATAAGATCTAACAGTAGAAAAACAGAGAGAGAGAAAAAAGAGATTTTATCAATTACTGGATCAGTATGAGTAAACAAATATTACTAATAGTTACTGACTGCCTATACAACAGGGATTTGATTAGCTTCAAGTTATAGAACCCTTGAAAGCCATGGGGAATTAGATATCTTTCTCACACACGTCACGAAATCCCCGGCAGTACGAGCTCATGACTCCGGCGTGGATCGAAATCATCACGTTCAGGTTACGAGGCGAATGTGTTGAACGTTCACTAACTTGGACAGGATTTAGTGTCCCATGAGTTGTAACCTCAGTCAATTGACCAGTTTTATGAGTAATCTACATTCAGACATTAATGAAAATAAAAGGCAGTTCAGCGAAGATGATCTTTTCCGCGAATTCACTTCCCTCTTCAGCTGTACAGTCACATTTATAATCTCGGTGGTGGTAGAATGCTCGCCGACCACGCAGGTGGTCCAGGGCGTTCAGTCCCCGGTAGCAGACGCACTCCTTTACCTCACTAAGCCAGTAATAAGACTGGTAAAGAGGGAAGGTTGGGCATGAAGCTAGCAACGTAATCCCCTAAAAAATTAATACGACTGCTACTGAAACTTTAGGCCTTTAGCTTGAAGGCACCCCATGCTCCACTGGGAACTTAAAGGAATTGGAAAAAACGATAGGAGTTGAGTGAGTGCATTCGAATTATGTAATAAGATTAATAATTTAATCAGTGAGTTGTAATCACCACGCACGAAGAAACGAAGGAAAATTATTGAGTTATGCAAGAGTTCTAAAGGTAGAGAAACCGGAGCTATGCATACAAAAGAAAATTATTCAACCTCTCAATGCTATCGCGGTAACAATCTTTTGATTTCTACTAACTTGAATTTTGTTTATTTACTTGCTTTCTTTGTTTATTCTTTTGTCCTTAGTGGAACATAAAGTTTCAAGCTTTAGCTTCAAAGATTCCGTAGCAGTAGTGCAAATTTTTTAAGGGATAAGGTTGTCGGCCTCACGCCCACCCAACCTTCCTTCTTCACTGGTCTAACTGTCGTCTAAGCAACGTTTTTAGCGGTGCATCCGCTAGGTATCACATGAGTGGCTAACGTCTATTTTACCACTAAACTACGGACGCGCTACTCCACCTCATATCGGTAGATAAATCACAACTAACAGCTTGGAGACTGAGGATATATATAGATATTATCATCTTAACTTTACCCATCTAAATATATCGTGTCAGATATCTTCAACAATACCATCCATATGGCTTAAAACTGTTTGCAACCATTCGACTGGAAATGATTTATAGTCAAACTAAATCAATAATTAAGTTTACTTTAATACCTAATCGTAAAGAATGAATGTAGAATGTGTTTTTTGTGATTTTACGTTAGTCATTTTGACTGACATGCAAACAATAATGATTGTTCTTTAACGGATTCATATGCTAACAGATACTAGAAAAACAGTTCGACATCGGAATACCAGTTATTATTCTGAAAGGGTTGCTTTTAAGATGTACTATGAATGTACAACTTTTATTACAGAGAAATCGACGGTACTGCTATGGGTTCTCCATTGGGTCCAACTTTCTCAGATTTCTTTCTAGCCAAGATTGAAAATGGTCCATTGAGACAAGTAATATAGAAAACTGATTCTTATTTTCATTATGTTGATGATACGTTCATTATTCTTGATGTGAAAACTGACAAGAATGAAATGTTAAAAAAGTTTAATGATGCACATCCATCGCTCATCTTCACTTGTGAAGAAGAACATGATGGTGGACTACATTTCATTGACGTCCAATTGAGCAGAAGAGAGGATGGTTCACTCAAGAGAGATATCTATAGAAAACCTACATCTGTAGGACAATGTACACATTTCCACAGTTTTGCACCAATCCGATATAAAATCAATTTGGTCAGATGCCTCACGAATAGAGCAAGACGGTTCTGTACCAATGACTCCCTAGAAAATGAATTAGGATACATCCAAAATACACTGGTCCAAATGGGTTATCCTAGTAGATTTGTTAGGAGACACATGAATACCAGGTACAATAAAGAGAAACTGACAACAGTTAAAAAGAAACAACTGTTCCTAAAATTGCAATTTGATGGGGACGTGGCTAGTGAAATCTTACATCTGAGATTATCTAGAGCAATGGAAACTGACTTATTTTGCCACCACCCTTTGTTATTTTCCACCCAACTAATTGTGATTGCTCAAGGGAAAGACAAGCTACCTAGGTGTGCCACTTCTATGTGTATCTCTAAATTTAGCTGCTCCTGTGGAGAGAGAGAGAGAGATAGGGCGAACAACTAGACAGCTTAACAAACGCATTAATGAGAGTCTTCCTTCATGGTTCGGAAAATGACAAATAAAATGTATAAGAAGTTCTATTTTGGCTCATTTGATTGATAGTGGTCACCAAGTGGACAAAAATAGTGCCTTCAAAGTTATCCATCGCATTCCATCGAACCTTTCGAACGGAATTCGAACCCACCTTTCACACCTAGCCGCAGATATGGGAATTCGAGAGAACAATCCTAGTCTTCGCATACAAAAAAAAAAGAATGTTGTTCTACCTTTGTCTCTCCCTTGGCCTAAGGTAAATTCTAATCAAAACCCTCCCACTCTTTCTTACTTTCCGTTTCCTTCGTACTTTTATGACATTTATTTGAACTCAGATCATCTGTCCACTTCCCCTTTAGTATTACGTAACTTCTAAGATTTGATCTAATTTATTTATTTATTGAATTGTCTGCATATACAAATATTACTTACTACCTTCATTATTTTAATCGCCACCTGCATAAACCTGATTATCATCATTTCGTTATCATTATAATCATCGTTATTAATGACGTTCAAAACATTTACCACATTATTATTATTATTTAGTCCACAAACTCACCGTCATTGGTTAAAACGCTTACATATAAATTTATTTTCAAGAGTAGGTCTGTAAGGATTAAATTTGTTTTTACGAGTTTGACCACGGATTTAATCCTTACAAACCAACAATAGAAAATTAATCTGATGCTCGCTAGTGACTTTCTACAGGACGGCGTTTCCTGGATCTCGTAGTAAGAAGTCGTGACCAGTGAGGTTCATCCAGTCAGGTATGAGGATGGATGTCCCAACGATGACATTGGTTGGTGGTCGCACTAAATGCATCACGAATTGGTAGAAGTTAGAATTCATGTGTCGGCCACTGAATCGAGTCCCAGTGGCTGAATGGTATACTAGCCAGCTTGCCTTGCAACCGGAAGGTCCTAGGTTCGAACCCCACTGTGGTGGATGCGCACTGCCGGTGATTCCCAAAATTAACTAGGATGAAACAGCTGTCCAGTACTTCTTGGTTTTCATTGGTTCCCTAGCGGATATCATCCGTGGTGAAATTCGTAAATATCTATCTATCTATGTGAATTACAGTAAAGCCTGAGGTTTAATTGAAAACAGCAATATTGTTCGCTTCTATCTCTTGTTCTAATAATGATTGTGTGGTAGATTGGAAACAAAGGGAAGAAACTAGACTTCTGTACCTCGAACCGTAATTGCAGTCATTTGAATTAATCGCTGATTGTGTCATCAATTTAAACATTACACTTTACTATTATATATACGGAAATCCAACATTTTGTTGAATTATTCAAAGACCTTCTCAGTTGTCATTTATGTCATCAAGCAAATGACATAACTGTGGTCTGAATACTTTGAGTTCCCAAAGGTAAAAAAGGTGAGACCTTATGTTAGTCCTGATAGTTTACAAATTAAGAAATTGGAAAAAATAATACTACAGTTACTACAGTATAAAAATAGATTGAACTGAGACGCCACTGACTGGTTTTTCTTCTTCTTTTTCCTGTTCTTGTTATCGCTAAACGCACAATGATGATATATTTAAACACCATAATGATCGATAATACGATGGAGCAGACTACACACGCAGTTACAACGTCGAACATTGTCCTCGTACTCGAAATACGACAGAAGACGAACTGTTTGGTGAGAGCTTTAACTAGCTCAAGTCAGTTCAAACTAGTAATGATAATGATAACGTAAATATATTATACAGAGAGATTAAAAAGGATGCAATCAATCAACAGACCAAATATCGATCCGATATCCCTAAGGAGTCAGTATTTTGGAAAAGATCGGGGTTAGCTTATGTATTAAATAAAGATACCTCTTCATATCGACACAGAATAAAAACGGTAGTATCTGAGTATCTTCATCTGTTCAAAACTCTCAGTGGGTAGAATTTTATGAAAAAAGGTGGCCTGTTTGAAATCTGGGCTACCAAAATACCGCATCATTATATACTGCACATTATTTCTCGTCTTCCCTTTGTCTGAATCTATTAAAATTTTACCGCTAATGGCATTTCCTACGCTCATAAGCATTTAAATTGTCTACAACCTGCTAATTCGCAAGTCTCTAATAAACTTGAGAAAAAGCAAACTTCTGGGTGGCAACATATCTCAGTAGATGAGATCACTTTCCGTGAGACAATTAGTACAAACTACCACTGCCTGAGAAATAAAACCACCTGTAGTCTCCAACCATTATTATTATTCCCTTGGGTTTTGAGTGGAATATAGGAATTAAACAACAAATCTTTACTTTCTTTGATTCCATGCTGTCCTCTTCAGTTGGGTCCACTGTTGACCATAATCTCTCATCTTTCCCACACCAGACAACCTCCTCCATGTCACCCTCTCACTGACGACCAACTCATAGCCTCCCATTTGGATTCTACTCGAGCGGTTGCCTGCAGTGAGCGTGATGTCATTCGACGGTCTCCTCAACGTATGCCCGGTCCATCCATCTCCACTTTTGCCTACATATTTGTTGAAAAATCGAATCTTGGTTGGTTTGTTCCCACCCAGAGTTTTTTGTTGCTAATTCTTTCTGGCCCGTCAGCCGGTTGGCCATTTGATCTTCAATATGGAACCAGCCAGTTAAGGTGGCAGCTGTTGATAAAAGTTTGCTCTAGCCTGTTGAAAATGCTTTTCGTGATGTCCACGCAGTGCAAGTTTCTCTAAGTGAACATAGAGAAGACAGAGTTGATGAAGATAACCAACCAACTAACAACAACAAATACAGAGAGCACCGGTGACTATCAACTGAATAAATATGAAATGGGTCACTTCCTTCACTTACCACGCTGGTCAGCATCGTTTCAACTACATGTGGAACGGATGAAGATGTCAAAACCAGAATCTGAAAGACAAGCCAGACCTTTATCTCGATATCAGTGAGAAACTTGTTATGTTCGTCACGAGAAGCATTTTAAACAGGCTACTAGAGACTTAATAAGAAACGATCGACTGGATATCACTTCGAGGATGACATGCAGGCGACAGTGTGAGGAGGAGATGAGAGTCTACAGGGAATCATGGTGACTGGGAATTCGAAGAATAAGGTGAAATTAAGATGTGTTGTTGAAGCCCTATATTCCATTTGGAACCCAGGGTAACAATAACAAATATTAGTAATATCTCCGGTTCACTTTGATATTGTGTATCCTTTAATGGGCGTATAAATGGGTCTATTACACACCCAACCTTCCATCTTTCCTGGGTCTAGGACTGTCTAGTGAACCAAATAAGGTGTTAGAGTTCATCGGCCAGGGGTCGAACACGGATCACATCGGTGGTTAAGTGACCAGTATTTCACTATTGAATCATTAACACACCAACAAATATACAAGTATATGTTTCATTATCTTGTTTTTTTCTTCTTTCTTTAACAATTACGTCAATCATTTCAAAGCATTTCATTATTATAGTCGAACATTAATTAGTAAGAACGATGATTACTCATTCATCCATTCATTAATTCATTCAGTATACTTCTTTCATGCATAAATATTTAATCAGCCGTACGAGAAAAAGAGTAGATAAAGTAAAACAATGTTATCCATACATTGAATGAAGTCATGTAGAATTTAAAATCTATTCAATGTGTTCAATATTTCCGCGTAAATTGAATGAAGGTGGCTGTAGTTGTCGATTAGTTAGTTGGTTATGGTAATACACAAAGGTATAGAGGGCAGGAGAGCTGACAGTGACCAATAACATAACTAAAGGGGGGGTGCGGAAGAAACTGGTGCAAAGGTTAAGTTAGCCGTACTTCCGGTTGTATAAAAGTTTGAAAAATCAATAACAACAATAGCAGCGACAGAGCATTAATGTTAATTAATATTTTAGCATAGTTATGATGTGTGTGTGCGTGTGTGGAAGATTCATTATTCCGAAATTATGTTACCTAGTATGGAATTAAGTTATCTACAAGGTTTCTTTCACCCAAGCGTGTGCTTACTTCTTCTGATAATGAAATAAAGTTGGATATAAGTAGTATGAATGACAATGACGAAAGTTGTGTTATTGAAAGGTCTAGATGTATAATTTTATTCTCATGTGGTAATCTTTTAAAAATGCTCAGTGTTTAATCTAACATGGAAATTATTTTAGCATTAAAGTGATATGAAGACAGTTACATTCTATGGTCTATTGTGGCATGGTAGCCACTTGTAAGTAGTATATATTTCGAAATCCCTGGGAAATTTCCTAAGACAGGAGGCGCAAAGAAGAATAAGTTAGCAAGACAGACATGGAGGAAACGGTGAATACTTTGTAAAATTGGGGCTTCAATGTCAGGTTGTCCTTATTTTAGCTTTAATTTATGTGATATGCAGACAGATAAATAATAGATTATCTTATATTAGTGATATGGTGATCGATGTCCAGTCTGAAAATAAACCAATCAGAATTGCCCCACGTAAGTGATCGATGTCCATTCTAGAAACTGGCCAATGAGAATTAGCCGGCGTGAAATAACGCCCACTATTTTATTGATTATGTTTACAGGCTAATTGACACATTCTTGATGATATTTTGAATCACACATTACTATGTAAACTATACTATGGCTGATACTGAAATATACTTTCCATCTCACGTCGTTGTGTATTTTCGCTTAAGTACAGAGGGTTGGGGAAACAGTTAGTTGTTAAACATCATCCATCCTATCATTAAACTATTGATGCACTCTCTTCTACGCAGGAGTATATAATAACCGAAGGGAAATGTAATAAAATAAAAATGCCAAACAGAGTGTACTCCAGATCTTTATTTGACTGACACTTAGTTGCATAGAAATTAGACAAAGAATGATGGGATAAAGGTCCAATTTTGCTTTAGAGTCGACCACATAATAACATCAAATCAAACAGCACTTAGCAGATAGTTAGTCTTCTCAGGAGACTCTTCAGCAGTGCGGATCACCCAGTTAATTTTCCTATGAAGTCAGAGACTTCAAATGACTGACAAGGTAACAAAGAGTATTTGATATATGAGCAGGTAAACAATGAATAATCCTCTTTGTTCGAACACTAGCTAGTAACTAGTGTAATGTGCCTTGCCCTTTGTTTGGTGTAGACTGAATTCTATCAGCCAAGTTTGCAGTGTCACTACCATGCCAATAGATGGCTTGCCATCACAATGTACTATGAATTGTCGTTATTAGATGATTGGAGGCAGTCAACAGGAAGCCTTGGACCTAGATTTCGTGCTGTTTGGTACTTGGGATTACAAACTTGACTGACAGAAATCAATATGGCGAAAATATTTATTCAGACATCTATAAAACACAAAATAATTGAGCAAAGAATATCCTTTTCGATAATGTCCTCTTTTGGCTGTACAATTATATATGTCGGCAGTACGCACCCACTGGGATTCGAACCCAGGACCTTCCGGTTACAAGGCAAGCTCGTCCCAGTGGCTGAATGGTATACGAGCTTGCCTTGTAACCGGAAGGTCCTGGGTTCGAATCCCAGTGGGTGCGTACTGCCGATGATTCCCAAACTAGGATGAAACAGCAGCTGTCCAGTACTCCCTGGTTTTCAATGGTTCTCTAACTGATATCAGTCCGTGATCAACTCGTAAAACATAACTAATCCTTACAAATCAAACTATAGAAAATTATATATGTGTTTATATGTTAATAAACGGTTGCTGAGTGAAAACGGTTATCCAGAAAACTTTACTGATAAGAATATGAATCTAAAATCAAAGCAACCCAAGTTACCAACAGTTCCTACAAAAGGCCTTCTTCTTACAAATGCAGTCCGTTGGGCACAACATTAGCGAGATACTAACACAGTGCCTTAGATATGCGGTGAAAAGAGCATTCCCTGCTGCTGGATTCCGCTGTGTCTTCAAAACTACTCCTATTTTGCCTTCAGGAGTAAAAGATAAACTGCCTAATTTCGCCTCTTCTATGACTATCTACCTATTTAACTGCTCCTGTGGAGCCAGTTACGTCGGATTTAAGAACATCACACTGTGTGGTTAGGTAAAAGGCAAACAAAATCCATTCATAGCACTTTTCTATCTCATCTTGTGGATACATAACACAAGACTGATATCAACGAGGCTTTCAGAGTCATTTCCCGCATACCAACCAAATAATCTTGACTTCGCCATAAGAGTTCGATTATTAAATATTGCTGAGGCTGTTGGGATCCAGATTAAGAAGCCTAATTTGTGCATCCAAGAGAAGTTAGTTCAGACATTATCCTTACCTTGGCCATCTAGTTTTGAATGATCCTCAATTTTTGTGGAATTTTCCTAACTTTAGTTGATATTCTATTTGCTACTTTATCTTTATTATTATTATAATTTAAGCATCTTTAATGAACTGTAATTCCACTGTGATCTTGCCTAACAAATTGATATTATTTAAAAAACACTAATATTGTTATTGACTACTAATTTAGAATATTCTATGTGTGTAAACATGTATATAATTGTAGAGCCAGAAGAGGAGGAAATTATCCAGAAGAATATTCTTCGTTCAATCATTTTGTGTTTGATAGAAATCAGTCTGCAGCAGATAAAGGACCGGACGCATTACACTAGTTAATAACCAGTGTCCAATCAAAGTATCCAGTACAGTCGCACAGGAGGTCAATCGCGAGCCCGAATACTCAGTGGCAACGTCTGTGACTGTAGTACTCACTGGGTGATGCAGGTTTGCATCTCAAAAGGAAAAGTTGTGCTGGTAGCCATGAACCCCATCCAGCAAAAAACAACGTCACCGCTAACAAAACATCAAGGGTACAAGACTGAGGCTCCAAGTTCTATTCGAAAAGCAATGCCTTACCGACTGCTGAGTGCTAACCTGCATGAAACCTTGGTGAAGAGGTTCCTTCAGATTGTCTCCAACAATCTAAAAACAACAGGTAAGTGTACAGTGTGATGGCCAGTCACGCAGCATGGTATCCACATTGCAAAACATGGCTGATGATAGAATACAATCTGTACCAAACGAAGAACTAGACGCATAAGATTAGTTACTTAATGCGTAGTGTATAATCAAATCATATATATGCATACATGTATAAACCTTTCAACAAACTACTCATCTGTGCATGAGATGTCTTCAATACTGTCTTTTTTAAACATTAAAATACACTTCATTCAGTAATTCACAATGCTGTAAATAGACAAAATCCTATTTCCTTTCTGCTTCATTGCTTAGATGGGGAAACCTATTTTTATTCTTATTATTAGTCATAATTTGGAAAAAAAATTCGAACACTACTCATCATCGTCATCATCATCATCATTTTATATACGTTCATTCATGCAAATAGGCAAAAATTGAAATGGTACTACTCAAAAAGAACACCGCAACACACACGCGGTTACACACACATATACAAGTACTGACAGCCCAAATCATTACAGTTCGAACTTCACACATTAAGCCAAAGTGTTCGTTAAGTTTATTTCTTTCTTTCTTGTATTTATTTATCCATTACTGATAAATGCAGAAAGAAACTTTTTAATTAAAATGAACGTCATTTGACCTATAGAAGATGCATGAAGGCATTGAATGAATGAGCGAGTGAGTGAGTGAGTGAGTGATAGAATGATAGAGAAAGAGAGAGAGAGTGAAAGAGACAGGAAGTGGACGAATGTGATAAGAATAATGAAGTTTCCCCCTCACACCACCTCAACCATCACTGTGTCATGATTAATGAAGTGAATAGGATAATTAATTGACCTTATTCAATTTATGAATGAATTGAATGCAGTTTTACGAGTAATAGTTATCTAATATATTAAAATTTCCAAGCGTTATTTTGTAGGAATTTGATTTTTTTTGTTGTTGTTGTCAAATTTGACCAGTTAGAGAACTATTGAAAACCAGTACTAAGAACTAGATATCTGCTTTTTCCTAGTTTGGGACTCATCGGCAGTATGCACTAACCACCGGGGTTCGAACCAAGGATATTCCAATTACATAGAGAGCCACTGAAAGCCATTTTATCGGCTCATGAACAAGTTTAGTGCGACTACCAGAGAGTATCACCGGTGAGTATTTATCCACACTTTCGTCTGGGTGAACTCCACGATTTCTCACTGGAACCCCGGTCAACTTCATCCTGCAGGCAGTCACTAGCCAGTATCAGATTATTCTCCATGAGATTGTTCATTTGGATTTGATTTATTCGAAGTGTGACCACGGATAGATATCCGTTAGAGACTTTGAAAATCAGGGATTAATGGACAGCTGTTTCGCCTTAGTTTGGGACTCATCGGAAGTATGCACCCGTGGCCAGCATTCGAACCCAACAGATAAAAGAGTTCCTTTCTTTTTCTGGTTAAAATTAGATGAAGTAACTTTTTACGACAGATAGCCGTTGTAGAATGTGAACCGATAACCTCTGATATATATATATATATATGCAGACTGATCTTGGAGTAAGAGATGTTAAGATAGTGCTAACTTTTTACTGACTGGTGGTTCCACTATATATAGTTCATTGAAATCAGTTGGAATTCATGGATTGACCATGAATCTTCAATAAATGGATGAAAATCATTCACAGTAGCTTAGATACAATCACCGCCGAAAAGATATTCCCGGTGAGCTTGTTGTTTATTTCTCTCGAATAGTCTTTCTGAGGGAAACTTGAGGGAGCCACTAAAGAATTCGAAGACTGATCACGACCTGAATTTAGTTAAAAAGCTACTGAAAACTAGCAAGGAGTACTGGACAACCGTTTAGTGCTTGTTTTACACTTTTCAGTAGTATACACCCAAGACCATACTCGACTTTTGCCTAGATTATTGGCTACTATTCAATGAATAGACAGAATACCATTCTATTATATTCCAGACTTACAAGCGAAAACCGATAAACTGGTCGAAGAAGCAGCAAAGACAGGACTCCAGGTGAACATAAACAAGACGGAGGTTATGAAAATATCCAACCAACAACAACAACAACAGCAGCAACAACATCCAGCGACAATCACCATCAACGGGAGGGATTTGAAAGAGGCTACTTCATTCACTTCACTTACCTAGGGAGCATTGTCTCAACTACAGGAGGAACGGACGAGGATGTCGAATCGAGAATCGGGAAGGCAAGAAACACATTCATCAACCTGAAACCAATCTGGAAATCTTCGTCATTCAGCCTGCATCAACAACAAAATTCGGATTTTCAATACAAACGTCAAGTCAGCTAGTTCTTCTATACGGATCAGAAACTTGGTGGCGGGTCACAAAGAATATTTCCAACAGCCTGTTGCAGACCTTTATCAACAATAACTGTCTTCGCTCTATACTGAAGATCAGATGGCCGGTAAGAATCACCAACAAGAAACTATGGGAACAAACAAAACAAGAACCAATCACTCTACAAATATGCAGGAGAAAGTGGAGATGGATTGGACACTCGCTGAGGAGGCCACTGGCTGACATCGCGCATCAGGCCAACGCTCGAGTGGAACCCGAAAGGGAAGCGGCGAGTGGGACGTCTGAGGGTGACATCGAGGAGATCGTGTGAAGAGGAATTGGTACAGTATGGACTGACATGGATGCATGTGAAAAGTACAGCAGAAGACAGAAGCAAGTGGAGACGTGTAGTTGAAACCCTATGTTCCACTAGGAACCCAAGGGAACAATAATAATAATAGATGCAATCACTACTTATCGAAAGAATTGTACACATGCAAGCTATTCCTCGATAACTTATTCTTCCTTTCACATGCCACTTAGCTAGTGAGATAGTCAGGTTATCATATGAAAATCACTTATTATTATTATCATTACTATTATCTATCTTCTGATGTTAAATGGAACATTAATTAAAGTTGAAGGAGTACAAGAGAACTTATTGTTTAGTTTTGAATAAATAAATAAATGTGCGTCGGTGGCACAGTGCTTAGGACTCTCGCCGACCATGCACATGGTCCGGGGTTCGATCCCCTGCCGGCGCACACCCGATATCTATGGCCGGCCTGAATTTGGGCTACCGATATCACATGCTGAAAATTCCACACTTGTACTGAAAATATGGTGTGGAATCAAGCTGTAAATAAAAATAAATAAATAAAAAAAGACCCTCAGTAGTTGTTAGTGTCGACTGCTTGGTAGAGAGATACAAGATCTTGTAGTGAATGTGGGCGAGGCTGTTACCGTTAAGTTTTTACTTCAAAAATATGCTGAGTGATATATGCAGTGCGTTATATAAACTTAATAGCTTTTTGTTATACATCAAACAGTAGTCCAAGCTAAGTGATTTGACGTCAAACCTCTCCAATTGTCAGAAAGTTAACTTGACCTATGCAGTCTACACGAACTTGTTCGTTCACACGACGCTTGTAGCACAGTGAGAATTGAAATAGAAACTAAGTGCGACATTAAGTACCTTGGAATAGTTCTTTCCACTAACCTTTCTTAATCATCCCATATCTTGTCAATTCCTAAGGAAATTTTCCATCTTACCTATTACATTAAGAATTTAAGATAATTTGCAATCACTTAATCTCTACATCTCTACACTTACAGTTCTGATGATATTAGATGGTTGGAAACAATCGGTAGGAAGTCTTGGACCTAGGTTTCGCTCTCATTGGCACTAGTCAGCAAGGCGTATCTGCAACCTTGGTGGAACTCATGTCCTTTCTGAGATTCGAACCCGCGTCACTTAGTGAGTACTGCAGTCAGAGACGTTACCACTGAGCTATTCGGGCTCGCAACTGACCTCATGTAGGACTGTAGGAGGTATTTTGATCAGACACTAGTAACTAGTGTGACGTATCCAGTCTTTTCTTTGGTGCAGACTGAATTCTCTCCGACAAGTTTGCAATGTGGCCAACATTCTAGGTAGCTCGCCATCACGGTGCACATTGATTTGTTGATATTAGATAGTTGGAGGCAAACCTACAGGAGGTCAGTCGCGAGCCCGAATAGCTCAGTGGTAACGCCTCTGACTGCAGCACTGGGTGAAGTAGGTTTGAGTCTCAGAAGGGATATGAGTTTCTTCAAGGCTGCAGATACTCCTTGCTGACGAGTGCCAACTAGCATGAAACCCAGGTCAGGTAGGGCTTCCTGCCGACAGCCTGCAACTATCTAATATCATCATATCAATGTGCACCGTGATGGCGAACTACCTAGAATGGTGGGCACATTACAAACTTGACTGATAGAATTCAGTCTGCGCCGAATAAAGGACTAGATACATAGCACTAATTACTAATGTCCAATCAAAAAACACTCACAGTTGGTTAACCCTTGCATCTTACCTGTTGCTCCTTACTGCCCCCTCCCCTCAATCTGACCTGGGTTACTCAAAATGACGAAGTCATATTTTAAAGGGTATTCAAGGTCATCAGTAGAGCGACTCGTGTGCTACTAAGTCAGCTCGTTTGTATCGTAGTCGACAGACAAATGAACTCATGGGAGAAATGGGCTATATCAATCCTGTCTGACTCTTGACATCCTTTATTCACAAGTTGTAGCGGTAGAAGACACGAAACTTGATAATGGAGTGTTTATTTGAATATGACATATCTATGTGGCGAAATTATGTACACCTTATCTTCTACGCACCGTTTGCACAGATCTTCCCCTGTTACTCTAATTTTGGCCTTCCTTTACATTGTTTTTCTTTGTGTTCCTTGCACCTCTCCCATGTATCTCCATATCTCCGTATCATTTGCTTTATCTGACATCAAATGTACCTCTCTGCTATTTGATGTCTTTATGCCGGTCGATGAACATCTCTTTATCTATATACATATATACTACTGATAAATGTTATTAGTAGCACACGCTACAAAGTCTCCCCCGTCCCCTTGAATTTCATCAGGTAGGACTAATAGTCATTATAAAGGAATATATGCTCTTACAATGAAGTTAAAAGAAAATCAAAAACACTTTCCTTATTTGGCCCGCATTCTATGTGACCACCTGACAAAAATCAACAGATGTAAAAGTTCTGACTTTCAAGAGTTGATTTGTAAAGATTCTTTTTCGAGATTGATCACTGATTGATGTCGGTGCTCAGACGAATGTCTTGATGAGGAACTTAATAATATTAAACAGTTGTTAAGTGAAAATGGTTATCCAGAAAAGATTATTGATAAGAATATGAATCTAAAATCAAAACAGGCCAAGGTACCAACAGTTCCTAAAAAGACCTTATTCTTACAAATGCTGTTCTTTGGGGACAACATCAGCGAGATACTAACACAGCGTCTTAGAAATGTGGTGAAAAGAGCATTCTCTGCTGCTGAATTCCACTGTGTCTTCAAAACAACTCCTGTTTTGCGTTCGGGAGTAAAAGATAAACTGCCTAATTTCGCCTCTTTCATGTGTGTATACCAATTTAACTGCTCCTGTGGAGCCAGTTACACAGGCCGTACAATTAGGCGTGTTTCTCGTCGAATTTCCAAAACATCACCTTGTGTGGTTAAGTAAAGGACAAACAAAATCTATTCGCAGCGCCATTCTATCTCATATTGTGGATGCAGAACACAAGACTGATATCAGCGAGGCTTTCAAAGTCATTTACCGCATACCAACGAATCTCAATTTTGCCTTAAGAGTTCCACTACTAAACATTGCTGAGGCTGTTGGGATCCATATTAAGAAGCCTAATTTGTGCGTCCAAAAGGAGGTAGTTCAGACATTATCCTAACCTTGGCCATCTAGGTTTGAATGATCCTCAATTTTTGTGGAATTTTCCTAATTTCAGTTGATATTCTATTCGCTACTATGTCTTTGTTATTATTATAATTTAAGCATCTTTAATGAACTGTAATTGCACTGATCTTACTTTACAAATCGATATTATTTAAAAAACACTAATATTGTTATTGACTACTAATCTAGAATATTCTGTGTATATAAAGATATATATATAATTATAGAGCCAGAAGAGAAAATTATCGAAAAGGATATTCTTCGCTCGATTATTTTCTGTTTTATTGATGTCGCTTAGACAACCAATGAAAACCAGGGAGTACTTGACAGATGTTTCATCCTAGTTTGGGACTCATTGCCAGGACTCATCCACTAGAGTTGGAACCCATGATCTTTCGGTTATAAGACAAGCTCGTATACCATTCAGCCACTGGGACCCAATTCGTTGACTAGTCCATGAATTCCAATGTCTGCCAATTCGTGATGCAGTTAGCGCGACCATCAGCCAATGTCATCCTCGGGGACTCCATCCTCACTCCTGACTGAATGCACCTCACTGGTCATTGAATCACTTCCCAGTGGCTTGCCTTATAACTGGATGGTCCTGGGCTCGAACCCTGTCGGCAGGTGTGCACTGCCGACGAGTCTCAAACTGGGATGAAACAGCTAGCTGTCCAGTATTCCCTGCTAGTTTTCAATCCTTCTCTAACTTATATCAATCCCTGGTCAAACTTGTAAAAGTTCTAAGCTTATCTACATGTGAATTTACAGATTCACAATGCTGAAGAGTTCCAAACTGGGACGAAACGGCTCTATTCACAATCTTATTTAACTTTCTTTGTACTTCTATAAATCCTGCTACTTAATAATGAGAAATCCAAATAGAAAACTTTTTATTTTATCACTCTTTTACTACTATTGATCACGGGGATGATGGTGATGATGATGATTAGAGAAATGAAATTTATTTTCAGGCAAGGCGAATTCATCTCATTAGGATTAGGCGAAAAATAAACAAAAATGAAAGAAAGTTAAATTTATCTTATTAAAAGATGAGATTCTAGACTTATTTTGCTGATAGATAGAAGAGGAAGAAAAGTTTAATTGTATTTCCGTGAACTTTTGTTATTCTTATTATTTTTTTTATTATTTTTTATTTCATTTGACGAATTATTTGACAAAACTATTCGCTGATTTTTCGAATAAAAACGTGAAATTGCCTCGTTTTCATTAAATCTAGGTGACCTTGGATTTCTGGTTTTTCTGGTTTGTAAACAAACTTGATTATTTTCAAAAGTTGGTTTGTAGGGGATTTCATTTGTTTCAAGTTTTACTATGGATTGTAATTAGTTAGAGAGCCAGTGAAAATTAGAAGGGACTGTTGGACAGCGGTCTCGTCTTAGTTTGGGACCCACGGGGTTCGAAGCCACCACCTTCTGGTTACAAGTCAAGCTTGTAGACCATTCATCTACTGGGAGACGAATCAATGGCCAACCTATAAATTCTAACTTCTATCAGTTAGAGATTTTAGTTCGAACACCAGACAGTGTCATCGTTGGCGAGTATCTGTCCTCAATCCCAGCTGAGTGGATCTCACTATTCATGACTCTTCACTAGGACTCTAGTCAACTTTGTCTTGTAGCCAATCGCTAGCGAGCATCAGATTAATTTGCGAGATATTATTATCATCCTTTGTATTATGGATTCACTGGGGTCGCCAACGACGCCGGAGGCATGTGTTCGATCCCCAACCGATGTACTGTTGAATGTAGCTTAGTTCACTGAGAAGCTTGGTGGTTAGGTTAGCAGCCTCACCATCGTTACTGAAAGTTTAAGAAGCTTGAAACGGCATGATCCATTTGGAAATTGATGCAAATGAAAACAACGCATTGTCTTTTAATATTATTTTTTCACAATTCATCGCTGGTCCAGAGATAAAATGGTCACCGACCATGGACGTGGTTTGAGGTTTGATTCTCGGTAGGCCGATGGCTTTACCCCCCTTCCCCAGCTGGTTGTTAGCCCGACAAAGAGGGAAGGTTGGGTGTGAGACTAGCAAGTACCTAACGATGTAAGAAACATAAATGTTACTGAAAATTCAGAGGTCAAGCTTGGAGCCCTATGTCCCACTCAGAAAGCAAGGGAGTAAAAATATTATAGCCACACAGAAATGAATCTTTAAATAATCACACTTTTGTAGTGAAAAAAATGGCGAAAAAAGTATTTTTCGTCGACAGTGTCACATCATAAAAGGAAATAAAAACACCTATTTTAACCTACTTTCGTAGAAATCAGCTTAGCTGACTTCAATTTTGATCAGAAACTGCCAAATCAGTTAGAGAATCAATGAAAACTGTGGAGTACTAGACAGCTGTCTCGTTATAATTTGGAACTCTTTAACCTTCAAGCTCTCAGACCATTCCATTATATGGACTGGAATTCACTCACCTCTGAATCCTTCACCACTGTCTGCGATAAATATCCACTCTACCTTGACATGGTGGATTCCACTATTCAGGACTTTTCAGTACGTCTTCACGACATCCATCAGGTAGCCATCAATGAATCGGGGATCAATATTGAGATTATGGGATTCTTGATGATTTGGATTAATTGCACCAGTTAGATTTCTTCAAGAACATCTATCAGTTATAGAGATCATTGAAAATCAAGGATCACACTGGAGAGATGTTTCGTACCACCCTAGAACTCTTCATCAGTGAGCACCCACTACACTACCACGGTCTTTAATCCCTTATCACTATTTTATTTTTCACATAATTTAATTTTACACTTAAGTGTGTGTGTGTAATCAGACTGTTCGAAATGTATTGCGCAAATACATCAAACCACATTTTTCAGATAATCTCCGTCTCCCAATAACACCATTTATTATTAAAGGAACTAATTCTTTTAAATTATTCAATAACGAGTAACATATTCTTGTGGTTGCATAATTTGCTTTTCTATTGTGTTAATATAACTCTTTCTACTGTCTCAGAGTGCATAGCAGTGGGTAAAATCACTCAATGTTGGAGGCTGACAGGCAAACGATACCCATGGATCGAGCGGTCATCTACAAGTCCATGCGATTTCTTATCAATAAATAATTTAAAGGAGATATACAGTAGACAAATAACTAAGAATTTTTCAATTCCTCTGAATTTACTGTACAAATTAACATCTAAAATGTGATCCCTATTTTACTGATAATATGAGAATCCCGCATATGTATGGCTTGCCAAAAATACATAAACCTAATAATCCTGTACGTCCTATATTGTCAGTGTGCAAATCCTCAACACATAAACTTGCCAAATGGTTAGTAGAATTATTACATCCAGTCAAAACACAATTCTGTAAGTATGTGTTAAAAGATACATTTGAATTGGTTGATTTTCTTGACGATAGTAATACTAATATTATGAATAAGAATATGTACTGTTTTGATGTAAACTCGTTATTCACTAATGTGCCTTTGCTCAAAACAGTTGACATTTTGTGTGATTATATTTCTACAAACAATTTTTTCATCCCGTTCCCTATGTCTTATTTGAGGGATTTATTACTTCTATGTACTAACAATGTTAGGTTTACATTTGAAGGCGATTGTTTTCACCAAGTTAATGGTGTTGCTATGGAAAGTTTAGTAGGGCCCCTTTTAGCAGATATTATTTATATGTCGTACATTGAGAATTTATCGGAGGATTTAATCGAAAATGTGCCACTTTATAGAAGGTATGTAGATGATATTGTAATCATCAGTGATAAGTCTTGTTCTGCCACCTCAATTTTAAATCGAATGAATGAAGTTTAGAATGGCATATTACTTACATCTGTCTGTAGAAGAGGAAGATAACTGTTTATCTTTCCTAGACATATAACTTAGTCGACGGCTTGATGGGTCAATAAAAAGATCTATTTATGGAAAACCTACCTGGACAGGACAGTATCTTAATTACCCCAGTTTCTGCCCTGTTCTGTACAAAAGAGCCTTAGTTAGGTGCCTATTCATTAGAATCCAACGAATATGCACTGAAGACACACTTAATGAAGAAGAAAGAAAGTTGACACAAACTCTGGTTGATAACAATTATCCAGACAAGTTCATCAGGAGGTATAAAGTTGTTTTGATACCATAGCAGATGTACTATTACCTCTGCTATTCGGTTTAGTGGTCTTCATTGTTATTTTGACCTTGAATATGTCCTTTTAACTTCACCTAAGTCTATTTTCTCACCTCTTGCCTCTTTATTAATTTCATATATATATATATATATATATATATATATATATATATCCTATGACAAGTCCGTGTGTGATAGATCAGATTGTTCGACATCTGTTGCGCAAATACATTACACACAGGATTCAGACAAATTACGTCTTCTTATTGCTTTATCTAAATACTATTATGATTATGGCGGCCTATTTAAAACTTGGGCTACCGAAAAACCCCCAACATTAAATATCGCATATATAATTTCTCTTATTCATTTTGTTTTAATCTAATAAAATATGACCTCTAATTGAATTGCCTACTCTCACGAGTATTTAAAATCTCTACAAACAGTTGATTCTCAAGTTTCTACTGAACATGAGAAGTATTATCTTCTATGTTAGCCTATCCCAATCAGTACATAAGATGATCATTCCTGAGTGGTGTCCATCACTCACAAAGTGGCATTTAACAAAATGTCGTCGTGTATTTCTCGAGGGAAAAAAAGAAGAGTTATCATCATAATGGGGATTGGTTTGCACTTCAGATCAGATAGAACTGTGTCACACGACCTACTGAAGATCCTGAACGACGAGAAAATACCATACAGTTAACTTTACTGAAAATTCTGTACATTATAATAAGTACTATTCAGAATAAAGCTATTATTAATAATAATAATATTATTATATGAAGAAGACTCGAGTAATTAAATACACATCATCATAATGTATCAAGTTCGGTTGAATAATTCAGATAATAAACTTCGACAGGACGTTTGAGCGGTGTACGGAGGTGGGATGGTGTGAAGTGGGGTGGGTGTTCCAATTGGGGGTGAGGTGAGACAACACTGAGCGGCATTCTACAATCAAACACTTATTTATACAAAGCAGTTTTATCTGTCGACAAACAGTGACATTAGATATTAATACTATTATTATTATTACTACTAATATTAGACTCAGTAGTGATAAATCAATCACTCATACAGTTATACAGTGAGTCAGTTATTCATTTCTATGACAGACACTTAGTCTAGTCTGGCTGGGAAAGCAAAAACTGAGATGGAATTTGACAGTATGTTGATCTTTACAGTTGGTTTATTTATGACATATATATATATATATACACTCCTACGCGCGTGCGCGCACACACGCACACACGCACACGGTTATAGGTATATATATGTGTGTGTATATATATCGATGTCATAATTGGCGCCAATCAAGTGAAAACTGTTGACAGTCAGTTAGAGCTTCTTTTTTTCCCACTAAGTTTATATCTGAGTTTGTGAGTGAGTGTGTGTGTGCTGGGGGGGGACGGGGCAGGGGCGTAGGAGTGCAGCTGTTTTTTCTTTATGATACGTCTCATTTGAGAGAAAAAAAAGGCACTACTATTGTAGCAGCAATGCGATTGAAACTATCAACATTATGAAATTTATCGCTTTGTATCAAAAATTTATATAAATAGACATATTCAATATGATTTTTCAATAAAATAATAATAATAATACAACTTCATTCGTGAAGTTAGCGAAAAAAGTGATGATGATAATGATAATATATATGTTCAGATTTACATTTCTATGTGTAGTGTTCACAATGTGTCCAACATCATAAAAAGACAGATAAATGCAGGTTATTTTTTACATACATAAGTAGCCAGCATGACTTGTCAAAACTTAGAAATTCTGAGTGCTAGTCAAATTCTTTTTTATCTGTTTTATTTTAAAATAGCCTTCATTTGATTTAAATTTTGATCACGGATTGACGTCAGTTAGGGAGAGAGAGAGATTTGAGTGTTTTGTCCTTGTTTGGGACTCTTCATCCGTATGCACCCCCATGAGGGACAAAACCCAGTAACTTCAGGTTACAAGGCAAGCTGGTGCACCATTCAGTCACTTGGGTGGATTCTCATGGCCCATCAATTCAAACTTTTGTCCATTCTCTTTTGTTTAGTGCCATCGCCAGCAAGTGTTATCGGAGAGTATTTGCCTTTATACCCGACCTCGTGGACCCTACTGACCAGGATTTTTCACTAGGACTCCGGGGAACTCCTTCCTCTTGTCGGTCACTAGTGAGGCTTAGAATCATTTTCAAGCTTAGATGTGTGGGGATTTAACCGATCTCAAGTCTAGTGACGGATTCGCATGGTTTACTGGCTTAATCTTCTCGATTGTCAGCTTATGGTTTCAAACTCCGACCTATTTATCACTCATAGTTTAGACTGGTGACTGACGTCATTAGCAGTCATAATGCAGATAGTATGGAGTTGAATCGTACTATTAAGGAACCTAAGGTATTTTCTTGCTTAAATCTAAATTTATTGCAAGATATGACTGGCAGATATATCCAGTGAATTAGAGGCATAGAAACTAAGAGAAATGCACTTTCAGTGTCCAGTTCAAGTTCAACAACACTCTCTACAGACAAAGAGATGGACTCGCAATGGGATCCCCATTGGGTCCTTAATTTGCAGACTGTTTCTTGGCAGTTCTAGAGAACAGTATACTACAACCCATTATAGATAGTTTTCATAAGTACCAAAGATACATGGATGATACTTTTATTATATATGAAGAGAATGACAACATCAAAATGATAACTAGGGAGTTCAACAACTGCCATCAGGCCATTCAGTTCACGTC
Organism: Trichobilharzia szidati; assembly: GCA_944472155.2. Taxonomy (NCBI): domain Eukaryota; kingdom Metazoa; phylum Platyhelminthes; class Trematoda; order Strigeidida; family Schistosomatidae; genus Trichobilharzia; species Trichobilharzia szidati. The sequence goes on from OX235276.1 coordinate 55,206,342, forward strand.
ATAATCAGAGATGAACTCGAAATTCCATTTTCTGGAAGGTTTGCTAATACGGAGATCTGAGGGTTCTCTTTAAAGATCGATTTACAGGAAACCAACATGGAATAGTAAATACATGAATTTTCAAAGTTTGGTCCCTTTGAGGAGAAATAGAAATTTGATCCACTCATTATCCTCAAGTACCAGTGATACAATCGATGGTAAACTGGAGAGACTCAGATAAGTCCTCGTGGAAATTGGATATCCTTCAAGATTCATCGAGAAAAAACATGAGGGTAAAGCAAAAGTTCAAAAAGAACCCAGATGATGTCGAAGAAACGTTGAACTTAAAGGTGATTCCGAAGCTGAGATTCTGAAAAACCGCCTGTCCAGATCACTTAGAAAAGCCTTCTTTACGGCTGAGCTACGGATCAGTTTCTACAGCCAACAAATGATGAATGGATGTGTGGAGAATAAACTGTCGCTTTACGCCACTTCAATGTGTGTTTATAAATTCACCTGCTGCTGCGGAGCTAGTTATATTTGCTATACAAGGTGCACAATTTCCAAACGCATCTCTGAACATTATCCGGCATGGTTAGCGAAAGGACAATGCAAGACAGTTACTAGCTCAATTTTTGAGCACTTGGTGAACTCAAGCCACATAGCTCCACCAGAGTCGTCTTTCAAGATTATCTACAAGGTGAGGCCACGTGGTAAAAAGGGTGTCAGATTTCAACATTTGTGTGGCGGTAGCATTGACAATTCGTCAATGATTACTTTGCTTTTACTTTAATAATTAAGTCACTATTATCACTCTCATATGTCCCTTTTGTACATTTTCACAACCTCTTCACACTTGTTAAGTGGACACTCAACTAATTTTTTTCTAACTCAATAACAAGTTTAACCTTATCGAATTTCTAACCCTTTCTTCCGTCGAGTATTACGTAATTTACAACCTTTATTTTTACTTTTAAAGCCCTTTCTGAGTAACTGTATCAATTATCTCACCCCCTCCTATTACTCAATAATAGACCAATATACCTTTCTGGTAAATATAAATATGACTGTACAGCCTCTGAAGATGTGTGCGTCGGTGGCACAGTGGTTAGGACTCTCGCCGACCATGCACATGGTTCGGAGTTCGATCCCCTGCCGGCGCACACCCGATATCTATGGTCGGCCTGAATTTGGGCTACCGATATCCATGCTGAAAATTCCACACTTGTACTGAAAATACGGTGTGGAATCAAGCTGTAAATCAAAATAAAATAAAATAAAATATAGACAATTTCCTTCACTGAATTGTCTTTTATTTTCTTCAGAAAAATAATAGGCGAAACATTCTTAGCTCGAACACTATGTTTAAAGTTGACCAGTGGTTATATAATTCCAATGAAAGTAAAGAACAAGCTATCAAGTTAGAAGCAAGGACTACTCGTCAGGCTCATTGTAGCCTTTTTCAGTATTGTTCAGTGTTGTTAGTTGAGAAAAGGAATCGTACAGTGTCTGTCAGGAGTTCCATGCTGATATACACATAGTGGATATGGAGCATAAGACTGACAAAAATTTAGATTTTACCATTCTATGCAAAATGCCACCTTAACTCTCTAGGTTTGTGCATCTTCGATTATTAAGTATAGTTGACAGCAGTTACTATCAAAAATGGTTTTTAACTTAATCTATGCCTTAAGAAAAAGTTTGTTTAGGTACTCTTTGCATATATTCCGTGGCCCTCTCCCTCGCTCAGTGTGAAATAGTTTTATTTCCAGGTGACACCGGATAACTGTACTGCCATTTTTATCTCTATTATGATCGTTTTAGTGTGTTCTAATTGCATGTTTTAATCTCACTTTCTCAATTTATTCTTGAACTCAAATACTCTATGATCTAAACACTATAAAATAACAATTATCTTCCTATCTAGTCCTTACAAGTGTACACATTCTATTTATACAGTTACAATGATGAACTCTTTGAATAATATACGACACTGAGTTTCCGAAATTTGTGATGACGAAATATGCATCCTGGATCCCACTGTTAGTCAAACATTGTTGAAGCGTTCGCATTGGGAGCCGGCATACCAACAGAGTCCGAAGACAGAAAAAAATCGAAATCTATTTGAAAACAAACGATAACTTATGCCCATTGAACAAGAGTTGGATATCGTGGCATTTGAAACGTTGGATACTGGGCTTGGGTCTCAGTCAGGACATCATTACTCACTGGGAGGTGCAGACACATCCAGTAGCTGACCAGTCCCAAATAGGACAACATGAGCGTTGTCCTGGATTCCAGTGCTGGTCACCAAACACCAATTATCACCTTATGGATGAGTTTATTCTTGTTATTCACAAATTAGTAGTCATCTTGATTGTTATCCGCTGACTGATATTCCTGAACTTCAATCCCATTAACTAAAATGGGATCAGAAGTGGCCTATGCTGAGCAGTTGAATTTGTTATGTAATTGTGCAAAGCCTGTTGAGAAATAACTGAAGATATTTATTGGCATTAAACTATCCTCTTCAATTACTATTATTAGAATGGGAACACTTGAATTAATAATGTAGCAGAATGTCAATTAAAACTCTTTTGAAACGTTTCCTCTTTTTAAGTGAAGAATACTTGGTAGGAGATTTTAATCATTACATGTAGTGCTGTTGATGGCGTAAACTTTGATTTCGAATCCTTATCATGAGTATGCTGGCGTGTGTATGTACTTCCATATATTAGTTTGTATATTAGATGTATCACACAGTGTGAAACAGTATTACTGTTTACTGGATGATGAAGTTTGGAACACAATTTATTACTGTTCATAATCATGTCATCAATTATAATCACACGACTTCAAAACTTGAGTTTTATAGTTTTCTTTGTTCTCTCCTATTTGTCATCGTAGGCGTGGTAGTAGAATTTTCCAGATATCTGGGTGGACAGGTGTTGAATCATTCCTACTACGCGTATTTTCAGTTGATTCGATAAACAAAGCTTCTGTTATCAATCCTGATCCCTTCACCCTGTGACATTAGATTTTCAAACTGTCATCTTATCCCATCCATCCTATTGTATGGTTGTGTGTAATTGCATTTAGTGAGTGCTTTAGCTGAATCGTTCTCCAGATTTCTTATCTTATTAGGGTAAACTTATCTAGATTTCGCTAGGTTTTTATGCTCAGCTAGTCTGACTGACTGCCCCTGTTCTGCTAGTTTGACCTATGTATTTGACCTGACAGCCATTGCAGGCAGGGTATTCGATGAACTAAATTGTTTTGTTTATTTGGCCACACAGGATCCTTTAACCGACAAAGCATGTTTCTAATCGTGTTTGTGGGTTTAAATGCCAGCCACTTTTATTCCTGCCTTGTTAAGAACTCTGCGTAAGGTTTCCGAGGTTCCTTCCTTGTATGGAATTGCTACTGATGATTTAGATTCCTTATTGTTGGTGTTGTCATTATCCTGTGCATGTTTGACATGCATTTCGTCATTAATATTATTATTATTATTCACTATCACTACCATTATTACCAATTTTATTTTTACATTTTTCAACATACTTCCTGATTATTTATCAGGATAATCATTAAGTTTCAAAGCTTCCCTTATATGCCTCACTTTTTGTCTTAGATTTTCATTGATACTACTCAGTTTTTGTGCCCTATTTCTCTCAAACATTTCACCAATCCTATTTTGGCAGATGAGGCTGACAGCATAGACAGGACTTCAGGAGAACATCAAGAAGACAGAGGTGATGCAGATATCCGGTCACCAACAACAGGCAGCACCAATCACTATCAAAAGGAATAATTTGAAAATGTCACCTCTCTTATGCAGGAAGAAATGGAGATAGATTGGCCAAACCGTCTTGAAGTGACGTCACACGTCAGGCCATCGCTCGAGTGCAACCCAAATGGGAAGCGGCGAGTTAGTTGGTCGTCAGTGCGAAAGTGAAATGGAGGTGGAGTTCATGTGAAGAGGAGATGAAAGCATGTGGGCAGATGTAGAGTCAGGTGAAAACGTTGACGGAGAACACGCAATGGAGACGTGTGACTGACGCCCTATGTTCTTCTAAAAACTATAGGAGACAGTAATGATAATATACAATACCTCTTTCGCCTACCATCGTTTCAACTACAAGCAGACGATACGAATCTAAATGTAAAAGCTAGAAACAGGAAGGGAAGACATACATTCAGTAATCAGAAATCAGTGTAGAAACCTACAACACCTAATCAGCATAAGGAACAAGACTCAGATTTTTTACAGTGATATCTAGTCAGTCCATCTATATAACTCAGAGATTCGTCATATCTGTCACAAAAAGCATTTCAAACAGGTTGCTAGAGACTTTCATCAAGAGTTGCTTTCACTAAATACTGAAGACCAGGTAGTCAGCCAGAAAGCATAAGCAACAAGGAACTCTAGAAGCGACTTAACCAAGAACCTACATCTCAAAAGATGTGCCGAAGAAAATGGAGATGGATCGGACACACGCTGAAGAGACCAGTGTATAACATCACGCGCCACGCTACTTCCTGGAGTGTGACCCGACTGCGAAACATCGAGTCGGAGGCGAATATGAGGGTGACACAAACGTGGCTGTGCGACGAATAAATGAAAGATCATGGGGAATCGTTGGACCAACTGAAGAGGACTTCAGAGAACATGGTGGAATGGAGATGTGCCGTTGAAGCCCTATGTTCCATAAGGGAGGAGCTCAAAACGATAATATCATTATAACAATAGTGTGGAGTCAGTAGACTGAAATCGTGGCGTGTGCTATTTATCAGTAGTATATAAAGAGACGTCCATCAGCATGGAAATATCGAATAGCAGAGAGACAGATTTGATGTCAGAGAAAGCAAATGATACGGAGTTGTGGAGATACATGGGAGACTCAAAAGGAACAATAAGAAACACAATATGAAGGCAAGAAGTAACACAAGACGGAAGATCTGTGCAAATGGTGCGTTGAAGATAATGTGCACATAATTTTGCTATATAGAAATACCTTAGTACGCAGCCTTTCGATAAGTATTTTCATTTCTATTGTGTAGTAAATGTAATTAGCAGTAGTAAAAGCTTTGAATGTAACAGAAATGACAACTACTCAAGCACTTGTTTACATATTTAATCTGAAATACCCCTAGTCTATACATCTGAAAGGAACTTCTGTTAAAAAAAGATTATTGCATGATGTCTTTAAAGCCAGCTGTCTTTTATCAGGGAAACATTTAAGTAGTCTTTAGCTCATGTCGTCTTCGTTTCTGTAGTACTGCTGAACACGAAGACGACGGGTTCCTGTTCGTGTGTGTGTGTGTGTGTGTGTAGGGATGGGGATATCAGTGAAGCGGAGGTAAATCCCCCTTCCACTGTTTCTACTCACTTACAGGAATGTACTCTTAACCATACTCAGGTAATATCGCGCTTGTTTCCTTATATTCTCACCCCACCGACCTATGTTTCAGAAATCATATGTTGTATATATGTATATCCATTAAAACTTTTACAAAATTTAAAAGACTGATTGGTTTTCTTCATATTTTTGTTTTGTGTGTTGGCGCCGTCGAGTCTTAAAGCAGACTGTTTTAAACCACAGAAAGAGCCAATTCTGTAGTTTTATTACTTATCATGTAGTATGCCTGTTTTTTTTGGTGTGACTGAGTCGAGGAAAACATTGTCAATCATATACTTTCTTCAATATATGTATGTGTATATAAAATAAATCTGAAATATTAAATTGCAACAATTTTTTGGAGGGGAAGCTTTCAAACAAAACAAAACAAAGCAGGCAAACAAACAAACACACACAAGTTAGTTTTTGCATTATCCTACTATGTACTTCCTGATAACTACGACGCCAAAAATATTAGAAAGGCATCCGTTAAAGTGCAGTACGTAATATACAGAATTAACATGTTAGTGATGAGACAATTTCACTGACTGACTGACTGACTAACTAACTGAATAACCATAGAATACGGAATCATATAAAGTAATTTTATATTGAAGTTAGCCATGGAAATGGTATATATGGGGGGAATTCAAAACCTTTGCGTTAAATAGTCTAATTCAGAGAATCCGACAACAACAACAGCAGCAGGCCGGGTGTGAGGACAAATACTCGCCGAAGACATTGGCTAGCGGTCACGCTATGTCGTGAAGTTAGAATTCATGGGTTGGCGGCTGGATCGGGTCCCAGTGGCTTAATGGTCTATGAGCTCGCTAGCCTTGTAACCAGAAAGTCCTGGGTTCGAATCCTGGTGGATACGTGCTGCTGAGGAGTCCCAAACTAGGACCTAATGGCTGTCCAGTACTCCCTGGCAGGTTTTCCAATGGTTCTCTAACCAATGTCAGCTCATGATGAAACCCTGTACACAAGAAACAAATATCGAAAGAACATCCACTTAAGAGCTACAAAGCAGAAGTATCCTGGACTAGCTTCACTGAAGCTTCTCTGGATACTGTACAAAAATACAGTATATATATATATGGTATTAAATAATAACAATGATTTGCTTTATTTGAAAGCAGTGCTTTTGATGCAGTATGGAATTCTCAGCATTTGAAACAGAACTGTATCTAATTTATTGATATAAGTATAAAACTTGGGCACTGTGGTGGAGTATAACTCCATTAAGGATAAAATTTTATTTTGATAAAATCACACAGTGGTGTTACACAGTAATATTTACTGATACGACAACTTTTCGAGAACAAATTACCATTGCCACTCATAATCATATCAAGGCACTACTCATAAAGCTTTCTTGCTTCATCTATAAACATCAGTAAAATTTGATGCTTACAGGATTTCATCATTAGCTGACATTAGTTAGAGAACCATTGGAAAACCTGCCGGGGAGTACTGAACAGCTGTTTCGTCCTAGTTTGGGACTCTTCATCAGCAAGCATTCGCCACCGGGGTTCTAACCCAGGACCTTCTGGTTACAAGGCTAGCGAGCTCGTAGACCATTAAGCCAGCCACTGGGACCGGATCCAATGGCCAACCCATGAATTCTAACTTCAGCCAATTCACGACAGCTCATGATGAAATCCTGTAACCAATCAGTCAAATCCCTACAGACCAACACTTAAAAATTGATGATTAGAAATTTGAATAAAATCAATATAAGATAATGTACATTCAGAAATAATATTAGTGTTATCAATCAAATACATTCAGATGTTTTCATAGTAAAATAAATAAATGACTTGTTAGAATGTTTTAATGTGAATTGATGGAATACATTTTAACATTTTTTAATTATCCTCCTCTGATTTGACTGGTGGTAATAATATCTTCCATATCTCTGGGATTTGCGTTGAGTCACTTCTGTTGCATGTGTTGGGTGTAGACTCGATGAACCAGGATTCAGTAATCAATCTCTCTCTCTCCACCTTCCTATACTACTTTTTGGAATTTTAAACGTCTCCTCATCTATTGTGTGGTTGTGTGTTAATGCATGCAGTGCGATTGCTGAGTATTTTTTCTAAATTACTTATCTTCATCGAGTCAGTTATTCCGAATGTACCTTATCTTATTTTGATTTTATTCAAATGTCTAATCAACTTTCATTCATGCATTTCAATGAAGCAAGAAAGTTGTTATGAGTGGCAATGATATATTGTTCTCGAAACGTGGTTGTATCAGTAAATATTACTGTATAACACTGTGTGTGTGTGTGATTTTATCAAAGTAAAATCTTATCTATAATGCATCTAATTTATTTGACAACAACAAAAATATTAAAGGTCATTTTTTCCCTTAACATCCCTAGTGGAACATAGGGCTTCAAGCCAGAGATATAAATGTTTCCGTAGCAGGAGTGTTGTTAGCCTCATGCCCAGCCTTCCCTATTTACGGTTCTTATTAACGGCTTAGACCGGTTTATAGGTAATGTATCAGCTGGAGGTCGAATTCCGGACCAAGTGAGGCGTTGTTGGCGAGCATTCTACCACAGCACCACTGACTCATAGGGTATAGATAATCCACAATTGATAATGACAAATTTATGGCATTTGTCGTAACAACAAATTTAAGAATGTACAAAATGTATACAATGATAATAATAATAATAATAACTAAAATTATAAGATAACAAACAATGTCACCATAAATTACAAACAGGAGATAACTAAAGAGCCATTTATTTTGCTAATTACATGGTAACCTATAAGTTTCACGCTTACCATCATCTCTATCACACAGCACGCGACTCAAATATGGTATCGTTGAGTTCTTGCACTTAGTTGTGCAAACACAAAATCTTATAATGATTTCCAGTGCTACCTGATGAGATGTGAAGGGAGAGATGTGAATGGAGAGGGTATTGAGGGTCGGACAATATGCATTTAGCCCATTTCTCACATGAGTTCAGATATCTCTTGACTATAATAGTAACGAGATGAGTCAGTGGCACACCACTTGGCCTTCTTCAACCTTGTGACTGGATTATACAGAAGACTGTGAGCAGCCAGATGACAGGAATATTTCGAACTAATAAGAAGAATGTAGAAGATCTGAACTTCGTGGACAGTTTATGTCTAATGTCACATATATTCGGAAGTCTATAGACGAAAAGCAACATGTCTGAAGTACTGAAGGCTGGTTGGCACCAAAGACAGGATTTCAAGTGAACAAACAAAAGACGGAAGTAATGAAGATAACCAACCAACCAATCAACCACAACAACACGCATCAGTCACTACCGATGGAATAACTTCGAAACACGTCACTTCATTCCCTTATCTAGGATTCACTGTTTCAACTACTGGCAGATGACATACATGGGTATGTGGCAACCACGATCGGAAAGGCGAAACAGACCTTCATCACTCTGAAATCAGTCTGGAAATCTTCTGAAATCAGCACATAGAAAAAGATTTGGATTTCCAACATTATCACTCCCAACTCTCTTCTCTCGATAGGAAAAGCAACAATGGACTCTTGCAGTGCAATATACCAACCAAGAATCTAATAACCAACAGAAATGACGTGTGCGTCGGTGGCACGGTGGTTGGGACGCTCGCCGACCATGCACATGGTCCGGGATTCGATCCCCGGCCACTGGACGCACTCCTTTACCTCGCCAAACCAGTAATAAAAAGCCGGTAAAGAGGAAAGGTTGGTCGTGAGGCTAGCAACCTCATCCTATAAAAATAGCCACTGCCACAGAAACTTTAAGCCTCTAGCTTGAACCACTATGTTCCGCTGGGGACGTGATGGAAGAAAAAAACAGATAAGACGAAGATAGTAGAGGTGGATGGGTCACACGCTAAGAAGATCGTTAAGTACCATCACCCGTCACGTCATCACCCAAGTGGGACCCGTATGGGAAACGAAGAACTGACCGCCGCTTCTAGGGTGACATGGAGGCGATGAAAGCTTATGGACAGTCATGGAGCCAGCTAAAGAGGAATTCAGAGAGAGAGAGAGAACGGGACAAAACTGAGATGTGCTTTTGATTTTCTATGTTACACTTGTAATACAAGGGAATATTAACAATAAGTCTGTCTCAGACAGCCCCTTATAAAACACTAGCTGAATGGGTATTAACTATTCCACTATGAATTATTATTATTATTAATATTATTATTACTATTACTACTATTATCCACTAAGTAATCATCTTATTGAATGTAATCTGATTACATTCGTAATCATTCGAAATGTATCTTTCTTACAACTGTGTTACTTTCAGAATTCATACACCTGACAAGCACAAATACACACACATACACACACACACACAAACACACGAATCATTCACTCGTGTAGAGTATCTTAAATACAAACAACAACAACAGAAAAAGAGTAAGTATTAATTCCGTTACACATCACTGTGTTCATTATCTGTCTTCCTTTAGTTGTTGTCTCTCTCTCCCTATCTTTCTTGTCTTCTGAGGACAATTGTTACTATCAGAAGCATTTCACTTTCTACTTTCTCTTCTTTATATGTTGAAGCTTTGTAGTATTCTCCCCGACCTAGCCCTTCTTTTTCCCTATTATATAAAAACAATTCATGTGAAAAGTTGTTATTATTATTACTTTAGTTTCATTTCTGCTTGAAGATTTACTACTTTATATGTAGTAGAGATATGTGCAAACGCATTTTCGCGCCGGCGCGTAAATACATTTCAAATAATCACTTTGTGTACAGGTGTAAAATATACATACAGATATAAAAGTATATATGTTGTTTGTTAATTGTTTAATGTCTTCAAATTCTCATCTTTTGTTTTACTGAAAAAGAATATTTAAGAATATTTTGATAACTTTTTCAAATTGTAACAGTTTTCTAATGGAAATGAAGAAAAAAGGGAGGATCAGTATACATTTTCCCATATTTTTTGTTTTGTCAATACTTTAACAGTTTTGTATCTTTTTTACGAGTTTGACCACGGATTGATATCAGTTAGAGAACCATTGAAAACCAGCATTGGAGTACTGCCAGACAGCTGTTTCATCCTAATGTTTTTTGGGAATCACCACCACTAGGGTTCGAACCCAGGACCTTCCGGTTACAAGGCAAGCTAGCTCGTATACCATTCAGCTACGGGGATCCGATTCAATGGCCAGCTCATGAATTCTAACTTCCAGCAATTCGTATTGCATTTAGCGCGACCACCAACCAGTGTCATCAGCGGGAACCCTCCTGGTCATGGCTTCTCACTAGAACTCCAGTAAACTAAGTGCCGCAGTAAATCACTAGCGAGCATCATGGGTCAGCTTGCCTTGTGAACGGAAGGTCCTGACTTCGAACCCTGGTGGTGGGTGCATACTGCCGATTGATTCCCAAAATACTAGGATGAAAGAGCTGTCTGGCAGTACTCCTTGGTTTTCATTGATTCTCTAACTGATATCATTCCGTGGTCAAACTCGGAAAAACAAATTTAATCCCTACAAATGAACTCTTGGAAAGTTTTGTATCTCCTAAATATATTTTAATTTTGATCGTTTAGGAAAAATAAGTGAATATGGTATTGGACACACGCTGAATAGACCTCTGAGTGACATCGTGCATCCGGCATAACCTCGAGTGGAACCTGAGTGGGAAACTACGAGTTGGGTGTGGATTTGAGGGTGACATGGAGAAGATCGTGTTAGGAGGACAGGAGAGCTTATGGATGATCGTGGATCCGGCTGAAGGGGACTGCAGAATGAGAAAAGGATGAAATAGAGATGTACTCTTTAAAACTCCATGTTCCACTCGAAACCTCAGGGAACAGTAACTTCGCCTACAGATCATGTATCTATCTTTCTCTGTTCCTTTTCAGTATCCTTTGTTTCACCTCTTTGTGTCTGCCATTTACTTTTCCCCACTAATTAAAGTGACTGTGGGCCAAAACAATGAGTAAGTAGACGTAAAGGGAAGGCGTAAAGTGAGACAAAATAACCGAGAAGACAAATATAAGGTGGATGATAGTTACGGTGGAATGAATACATGACATCGGGTTCGAGGCAAGCGATGTAAAAGCTAAATAAAGTGACTATGGGTAGTATAAATCAATGAATAGCTTCATTCTGAAAAATGCGTTTATACACAAATCAGAATTTTCAGTGAGTTTCATTGCAAGACATTTACTCCTTGTGCAAAATTCTCAGAAGAAATGATAATCGATAATATTATATCATCTGAAGTAAATAGTGTTCCACCTTAACCTTGCTCCAGTTAAACTTCACAATGTTAGTTCACTATCTCCTCTGAAAAATTCCCACCAGTAGGTAGAAACTTATTTGAAATTGTGCGCCAGTATAAACTGTGTGTGACATTCTATGATGATTAGATCATTAAAACAATATGAAACGGAGTAAACACAATGCATTTTGATCGATAGAAAATTTAGGTAGCCCACTGATTTAAAAATGCCGCCGACCAACCTCCTCTTCCCCACTCGCCAGGAGTTGAACCCGGGCCTCTTGACTGGGAACCAGGAATCGTACCCGCCATACAATCAATCAATCAATAAAGTTAAAAATGAAGCAAATAGGTCAACAAACAATACCAACTGAAATTAATTCACTCTCACAGAAAAAGACTTTGATACACGTTAACAAAAGCTGTTGCTTTTAGCATTGAGATGACTTGAAAAATCAAAGTGAAATAAGTAGTACTACATCGTAAGATGTGACTGTGTGTGTGTGTGTGGAGATGGTGGTAATGGTGGGGAATCGAAAGAATTCTTCCCCTCCCCTCTCTGTCTCTTCCTTTCGCGCTCTCAGACTTTCTGTGTGTTTGTGTGAGAGAGTCTTTCTCTCCTTCCCCATGTTTTGTTTGACGCATATTCAATCATCATCATCATCTTCTTCGTTTCACTCAGGCTCACTTTCAAATGAAATTCCTGCCTCCTGTGTCATTGTTACTCACTCCTTGGTGTGATTGCTTATGAGATTGTTTGTTTGACAGTTTCTTTCTTTATTTATTCTTTTAGTTTTTCTTCTACTTTCTGCCTTTTTTTCAATTAAATTTTACTAAAAAAGATTTCTGTTTCAGATTTTTGTTTGTTTCTTTTTGGATTAAGAATTTGTTGTTGTTTTTTTTTTTTATTATTTTACATTTCAGCGAACTGACATTTAATAATAAATTTTGTGTTCTATGAGGTGTGACATTCTACTGGGTTACCAAAATACCCATGCCAATAGACTGCCATCTCCTCCTCCTCCTCGTCCTGCTTCTCCTCACACGATCTTATCCATGTCATCATCCCATCCTGGTCTACTTGAGTCTACTTGAGGCCTCGTGCACGATATCATCAAAACGGTCTCCTCACCTCGTGTCTGTGTCCAATCCATCTCCATTTTCTCCGGCTTAATTCTTTAACAATCGATTTTTGATTGGTTCAATTCCAGAACTTCTTGTTGACAACTCTTTCTGGCTGACTATCCGATCTTCAGTATGAAGTCAGAGAAGGTGACACCTGTTGATAAGCGCCTGCTGTAGCTTGTTTGAAATGCTTCTCCCCTGAAAAATATGACAAGCGTCTGATCCATATAGAAGAACTAACTAACTTAGCGTTTTTTAGTTTCCAGACCGTGGATGTTACGAATTTCTTGGATGATTAATTGAGATCCGAATAATTCTGCTGAAGAAGCAGCTGTGGCTTACACAGCGAAATGTTCAGAAAACAGATCTTGTTTTGATATTTTTTCTTAAACACGCTGGGATTATTTTGAATAATTTATAACTTAATATAAGTGTTTAAAATCCGAATTAATTTTGTTGTTGATGATGAGAGCAGAAGATTTCTACATTAGTTTCAAAGTGATGAAATTCTACCTTAACTTTCTGATCCTGGTTTTGACATCCTTACTACTGTTGTCGCCTGTAATTTGAACAGTTCTCCCAATATAGGTGAAACAGGGAACTTCTTTGATTGGCTAGATGGCTCGCCATCATAGTGTACTGTGAATTGTTGGCATTAGATGGTTGGAGGCAGTCGGAAGGAAGCTCTACCTGACCTAGGTTTCGTGCTAGTTGACAACTTATCAGATTAACTTGAAGGAACTCATGCCCCTTCTGAGATTAGAACCAGCGTCACCCAGTACTGAGGTCAGACACATTACCACCGAGCTATTTGGGCTAGCGATTGACCTCGTTCTGTAGGACTAAGTGTATTGGATACTTTGATTTGAAGCTAAAGTGCATGGTCGGCGAGAGTCCTAACCGCTGTGCTACTGACGCACTAACTGGTATCGTGCATCTAGTTCTTTGTTTAACTAATTCTATCAGTCAGTCAATTTTGCTGACGAGTGCCAGCTAGCACGAAACCTAGATCAGGTAAGGCTTCATTCCGATTGTCTACAACCATCTAATACCAACAATAAGTGACCTCTTTGAAATTTTCCCATTGATAGTAGTTAGTACTTGTTGCTTTTGTTTTCATAATCACCTCCATCTTCTCTGTGTTCGCTTGAATTCCACTTTTCGCCGTCTGCTTCTTCTACCAGTTCGTCAGTTTTCACCTTTAAGCCTCCAAATTTGTATGACATTAGACATTTCAATAATAATAATAAGATAACTAAAATATCACTACCCTTATTCATATATGCTCTTTTGATAAAAATTCAGTCACCCTCTTGTCCATTATTAATATTAAAATGATTAGTACAACATTCATCATGGTACTGTTCATGAGTCTTGCATTCAAAGGTGACACCATTTCAGAATTGATTAAAAATCGTTTATCTAAATGTATTAAACGTAATTTTCCTGCAGCTGACTTGCAAATAGTTTTTACCAGCCGAAATATGATTAGACAATGCGTCAAGGATAAATTACCGCTTATGTCCACATCTACGTGCATTTACTCTTTTACCTGCTCTTGTGGAGCTGATTATATTTGAAGGACGTTGTAAGCGTAATCTCCGAAAACATGTAGCTGAACACTATTTATTATTATTGTATCCTTTAATTCCTAGAGGAACATAGGGCTTCAGCCATGCGTCTCCATTGCGTTCGGTTCTCTGCTAGAGTCTTCGCCTGGCTCCAAATCTGCCCACACGTTTTCATCTCCTCTTCACATGACCTCCTCCAAGTCATCCTTGCATTGACGACCAACTCGCCGCTTCCATTTCGGGTTCCACTCGAGCAATGGCTTGTCTAGTGATGTTACTTGATGGTTTGCTGAACACTATTCGGTTCGGTTAATTAAAAGCGAACGTAGAACTGTGAAGTCGTCTATTTGTCATCACCTGTTAGAGTCTGGTCATTCAGCCTTCATGTGATTCATCCTTCAGGGTTATCTACATGGCAAAATCGAATCACTCCAAAAGTTTACGTTTTCTTCACTTATGCATAGCCGCAGCTTTAGGTATAGATGAACAGAAACCTAAATTATGTGTTCAAAAACGTTTTGTCAAACCCCATTCTTTACCTTGGTCATAGTAATGTTCTTTCTAGTTTTTACTTTATTTTACCACTTGAATTCTTCCCCCTTCACTTCACATATTTATTCTTATCATAATCGTACTCCTAATTTTTAAGATTTTTAGAAAACGCTTGTCATTTTTTAAAAATTTTTGATATCAATTCACTTATAAAACAGTCTTTAATAATTTTGTAATTTATCCACTTCAACTCTACGCCTTATAACATTTTAATTATCGTTATTCTTATCACATATATACCTATGTATACTGACTGAGCAATTATTTAGTGCCACTTAATAAACTTTTTTTCTGTAATATAAATACGACTGTACAGTTGGCTTGAAAATGAAGTCGTTGAAAAGAAATTTCTTCGCTGAACAAAGAGAAAACTGTGATTTACTTATGAATAAATGGGTATTTCTCGGTATTTATATGCGGTTGTTACAAGTGACAGACACACTACTGCTTCTATTATATTAGCATTAGTATTGTTATTATTACTATTGTTGTTATTTGAATTAGAATACTGAAATATTCATTAACTAATTAATTAATTAAATGAGTGATTGATTGATTGATTATAGGAATCAATAAATAAATAAGTAAATGAATGAATAATTGGGGGGTGGGTTTAAAAAATGAATACCACTCGTTGATGATTGATTGACTGGCTGGCTGAGTGAATTAATGAATAAAAGAATAAATGAATAAATGAGGAGTGATTGATCAAAGCATGTTGATTGATTTCATTTGTGTGTGGGTCTTCCCTCTCTTTGTTTCGTTTCTTTTCCTTTCGTTTTTGTAATGCGCTCATTTTTATTTGTGAAAAAAGGCGAAAAACTCGATGGATAATCAGTCATTCAGTGTATTTTCTCATTTTGTTTTCCCCCATTATTATTATTACTAATATTACTACATGGAGTATAATGGCTTACTGGTGATATATAGTCTCCGTTCGGTTGTTAAATATATATATATTATTGTTACCTTGAGCTCTTAGTGGAACATAGGGCTTCAACTGCACGTCTCCACTTGCTTCTGTCTTCTACTGTATTTTTCACCTGCATCCATGTTAGTCCATACTGTTTCAACTCCTCTTCACACGATCTCCTCCATGTCACCCTTGGACATCCCACTCGCCGCTTCCCTTTCGGGTTCCACTCGAGCGTTGGCCTGACGCGCGATGTCACCCAACGGCCTCCTCAGCGAGTGTCCAATCCATCTTCACTTTCTCCTGCATATTTGTTGGGCGATTGGTTCTTGTTTTGTTTGTTCCCATAGTTTCTTGTTGGTTCTTGTTCTTTCCGAGCTTCTGATCTTCAGTATAGAACGAGAACAGCTGTTGATAAAGGTCTGCAACAGGCTGTTGGAAATATTCTTTGTGACCCGCCAAGTTTCTGATCCGTATAGAAGAACTGACTGACTTGACGTTTGTATTGAAAATCCGAATTTTGTTGTTGATGCAGGCTGAGTGACGAAGATTTCCAGATTGGTTTCAGGTTGATGAATGTGTTTCTCGCCTTCGCGATTCTCGATTTGACATCCTCGTCCGTTCCTCGTGTAGTTGAGGCAATGCTCCCTAGATAAGTGAAGTGAATGAAGTAACCTCTTTCATCAAATCCCTCCCCTTGATGGTGATTGGCGCTGTATGTTGCTGCAGTTGTTGTTGTTGGTTGGTTATTTTCATAACCTCTGTCTTGTCTATGTTCACCTGGAGTCCTCTCTTTGCTGTTTCTTCTTCCAGTTTGTCAATTTTCGCTTGTAAGTCTGCGATTTTGTGTGACATCAAACATAAATCATACGCGATATCCAGGTCTTCTAGGTTCTTCGGATATATATATATATATATATATATATATGTCCATCTCAACTTCATCGACTTTGAAAAGGCCTTCTATAGTACTGACCGTGAATTAATTTGGAGTGTAGTGACCGAAATCTTCATCAACCTCATTCAACAGCTATGTGACAATGCTACCTGTCAAGTGACTCACAACAGAAAACCTCAGTGAAGACAAGAGTAAGACGAGACTGCCTACCACCATCGATGATACTGCTAATTGTGGTCGACTAGATTATACAGAAGATTGTGCATGGGAGTTAGAAGACACGAATACGTTGGACTGACAAGAAGACTTTAGAAGATCTGGATCTCGCGAATGATTTATGTTTAGTGCCGCATAAATTCGAAGACACACAGGATAAAATCAACAAACTGGCAGAATAAGCAGTGGAGATACGACTTCAGGTGATAAAGATAACCAACTAACCAACAGCGACAACAACAACCAGGACCAGTCACCATCAAACGGAGAAACTTGAAAAAAAGGTCACTTCCTTCACTTATCTAGTTGGGGAGCATCGATTCAACTACAGGTGGTTGGCACGGATGAGAATGACGAAACCAGAATCAGAAGGATATGACAGAAATTCATCACTCTGGCATCAGTTTGTAAATCTTCCGTAATGAGCATAAAGCACAAGATTTAAGTTTTTAACACCAGTGCTAAGTCAGTCATTTCCTTTACATGGATCAGAACGTTGGTGCTAGCGTGAGAGAAAGCATTTTGAATAGGCTACAGCAAACGTTCATTGACATCTGCCGCTTCTCTGGCTTCGTACTTAAGATCAGATGGCCAGCCAGGAAGAATCGGCAACAAGAAATTCTGGAAATGAACCCATCAAAAATCATTGTTCAATCAAAAGAGGTGGATCAGGCACACTCTGAGGAAACTGTGGGTTGGCATCGGACGCCAGGCATAATCTTGCGTGTAAGCCGAATGGGAAAATATGAGTTTTACATGACTTTAAGGGTGATATGGGAGAGATTGTGTGAGGGGGAGAAGAATGCTTCTGGGCAGTTGTGTTGCCATCTGATAAGAACTGAAGAGACAGAATAAGACAAATATATAGATGTGTTGTTGAAGCCCTAGGTTCCATTTGAAACCCAGGGGAATAATAATGATAATAATCCATGTATTGTCAAAATTCCTTTATTTGTGTGTGTGTGTGTGTTCTACGTGTGTTTACCCGTGAGACATAGCTCCTGTCACTTCCCTACGTTTTTGCAACATCCATTTAGCAGGTTGCAGAGAACATCAAAAATTAAAATAAAACAAAATAATTTCCCAATAATATAATTAATTATTCCCTAGTGGAATTTATGAAAACAGGGAGACAGGTAATTTGATGACAAAATATATGTTGTGGACAGGATGATTGCTTTTTTTCTGTTTCATAGTAATTTACTGAGTAGCATGACAAAAACTACGTCATCATCATACAAAATTATTATTATTATTCCCTTGGGCTCAAAGTGGAACATACGGCTTCAACAACATATCTAGACTTTGTCCGATTTCATGCTGTCCTCTTCAGCTTAGACAACGATTACCGATAATCTCTCATCTACTCCCCGCCAACACACGATTTCCTACATGCCACCCTCGCACTGACTACCCAATCGTTGCTTCCCATCCGGATTACACTGGAGCCACCGCCTGCATTCAGAAGTTAAGTATCTTGGATTAATTCTCTCTTCTAACCTATCCTGGTCCTCTCATGTCTTAGCGATTTCTAAAAGAATATTTCGTTTGATTTTTTACATTAAGAAATTAAGGCATTCAGGCATAACTCAAGCTCTCCTCTTACAGTTTATTAACTTCATGCATTTATTCCCCTTGATGAATTTGAATAAAGCAAGAACGAAAGTGGTTTGTGCAGAATAATATGGTACCATCATTTATTTCGTAGGCTTCTCATCAGCTGCTTACAGCCTAAATACATAATGAGGTTTGCGTACAGAAAAGTTTTAACATACTTGCAAATTTTTTACATGTTGCCAGTTGACAAAAAGTTCCACAGTAAGTGAACAGTGATCAGAAAATTGCGCTCATATAGTTTTTACACATGCAGTTCAAGTTTAAACAAAATAGATGTATGCATACAATGGTAAAGGAGTTACGTAATAAAGACGAAATATGAGTTAGATACAGAGTGACTAATAAATTAGGTAACAATGTACTGAGTCCAACTCAAATCATAGAAACAAGAGACAAGCAAAATTACAGAATATAAAAGGGGGTGAGGTTAAAGACAAAGATTACGTAATCAGATGAGAGAATAAAGACATTCAGTTACCAGGGCAAAGAGAGATTAATAACTGCTTCTTTCTGAACACATAAATCTGGTTTCAAGCGTTTGATAGAGATTGCTTCGGCAAACTTGAGGAGAATGGAACTCCTTTGTCTATTGATAATTTTAAAGGATTTCTCGATTTCTACCTCATGACCCGTGTCGAGAAGATGTCTAGTGATAGCGCTGCTATAAGAGTTTGTTCCCTTGAGACGTAGGCTTCTTGGCACATGTTCAGAAAATCGGAGGTGTGCCCTTCTTTCTGTTCTCCCAATGTAACTGCTCCCGCAGATACACGTAAATTTGTATACACAGTTGGAGTTAACATGAGAAGGGTATCTATCGACTTTTGACTGCACCAAAGAGCATGTTGTTCGATGGACGGGAACCAACTTAGCTGCAGGATAGGCTCTGGCTAGTGATGTTCTCAGTCTTCTGTTGACCATTTCTGCAATGTTTTCACCTTTAAAATCTAGTTGAATGAAGACAGGCTTTTTTTCAACTGTGATTTGTTTGGTATTTGAGTCTTCACATCTTCCATATTTGTTTATGAATCTTTGAGGGTAACCGTTATTTTTCAGCACCTTTTCGAGGAACATAAATTCTTCCTCTAGTTTCTCTGTAGAGCATATTCTCCTTGCTCTATAGTACAGAGTCTTGACTAGTGCTCGTTTATAGCTATTTGGACAAAAGCTATTAAAATGTAAGTATTGTCCATTCCATGTAGGTTTTCGGTAAATTGACCTCTGGAGATTACCATCTTCTAGGCGTTGCATGGCGATGTCAAGGAAATGGAACTTCCCGTCATTTTCATGTTCCATGGTAAATACAATATTTGTATGTGCTTTGTTGAATAGGCTGAGTAGGTAGGAGGCATGACTGTCGTTTTTGCATACTACAAATGTGTCATCGACATATCGACAATAGGAAGTTGTTTGATCGATTGCATGCTTCAACTTTGTTTTCTCAAGGTTTGACATGAAGATATCTGCTAGAACAGGGCTAAGTGGACTGCCCATGGCTACGCCATCTATTTGTCGGTAAAGAGTGTTATCAAACTGGAATTGTACATCCATGGTACACATTAGCAGTAGGCGTTTGAATTCTGACTCTGGTAGTGGAAGTAGATCAGAATGTTGACAAATGATTTCAATGGTTTCATTGATTGGGATCATTGTGAACAAGGAGGTTGCATCAAATGAGACCATGAACTTATTTAAAACGTTCATATGATTCACGCTTTCGGTGAAATGAAATGAGTCTTTTATGGTATGCACGGCTAGACGTCGGCGAATGGGTTCCAACTTCTCCGCAAGCCAACGGGCAACCTTATGTTGAGGAGAGTTGATCATCGAAAGTATTGGTCTTAGAGGGACTTCTTTCTTGTGTATCTTTGGAAGGCCATACATATATGGCAAGCGGGACCCTCTGGGCTTTAATTCATTGTACGTGTTGTTGTCAATCAAATTCTTTTTTAGAAGATCTCTCAGTACATTGGTGATGCGTTTTTCAGTTGCATCTGTCTTGTCTTTCTGGCAGTCGTCGACTTTAAACCTCAATGGGTCATTCAGCAGAAATTTCATTCTTGCGATGTAGTCATCTTTATCCATCAGTACCACTCCTGAGCCTTTGTCAGGTCGCAGTATGACGATTTTGTCATTATTTCTGAGAGATTTCAATGCCTTTCGATGTTCTTCAGAGAGGAATTTGGAATATGATGTTGGTGAAATGAGATATTGATTTGCAACGTCGACCAACTTAGATTTGAACCAGCTCTTCCTGTCCTCATCAACTGGAGTAAGGTCATTCAGCTGATAGAATAGGTTTTCGAATTGAGCTGCGACATCGGTTCTGTTGATAAAGTTATTCGGGATATGGAAGTTAAATCCGAGGGAAAGTGCTTCCATTTCAATGCGGCTTAAATTCAAACTCGACAGATTATACACAAACTCCTCAGGATTTTCTGGGAAGACGTCACATAGTTTCTCCTTCGTCAGGGATTTCGACAGAGTTTTAGAGAAATCTGCACATGTTTTCTGTTGCAGCTCTTGAATGAAATTGATGAATTTGATCCGGCAAACTAATTTATAGCCTATTCAACAAAGCACATACAAATATTGTATTTACCATGGAACATGAAAATGACGGGAAGTTTCATTTCCTTGACATCGCCATGCAACGCCTAGAAGATGGTAATCTCCAGAGGTCAATTTACCGAAAACCTACATGGAATGGACAATACTTACATTTTAATAGCTTTTGTCCAAATAGCTATAAACGAGCACTAGTCAAGACTCTGTACTATAGAGCAAGGAGAATATGCTCTACAGAGAAACTAGAGGAAGAATTTATGTTCCTCGAAAAGGTGCTGAAAAATAACGGTTACCCTCAAAGATTCATAAACAAATATGGAAGATGTGAAGACTCAAATGCCAAACAAATCACAGTTGAAAAAAAGCCTGTCTTCATTCAACTAGATTTTAAAGGTGAAAACATTGCAGAAATGGTCAACAGAAGACTGAGAACATCACTAGCCAGAGCCTATCCTGCAGCTAAGTTGGTTCCCGTCCATCGAACAACATGCTCTTTGGTGCAGTCAAAAGTCGATAGATACCCTTCTCATGTTAACTCCAACTGTGTATACAAATTTACGTGTATCTGCGGGAGCAGTTACATTGGGAGAACAGAAAGAAGGGCACACCTCCGATTTTCTGAACATGTGCCAAGAAGCCTACGTCTCAAGGGAACAAACTCTTATAGCAGCGCTATCACTAGACATCTTCTCGACACGGGTCATGAGGTAGAAATCGAGAAATCCTTTAAAATTATCAATAGACAAAGGAGTTCCATTCTCCTCAAGTTTGCCGAAGCAATCTCTATCAAACGCTTGAAACCAGATTTATGTGTTCAGAAAGAAGCAGTTATTAATCTCTCTTTGCCCTGGTAACTGAATGTCTTTATTCTCTCATCTGATTACGTAATCTTTGTCTTTAACCTCACCCCCTTTTATATTCTGTAATTTTGCTTGTCTCTTGTTTCTATGATTTGAGTTGAACTCAGTACATTGTTACCTAATTTATTAGTCACTCTGTATCTAACTCATATTTCGTCTTTATTACGTAACTCCTTTACCATTGTATGCATACATCTATTTTGTTTAACCTTGAACTGCATGTGTAAAAACTATATAAGCGCAATTTTCTGAGCACTGTTCACTTACTGTGGAACTTTTTGTCAACTGGCAACATGTAAAAATTTGCAAGTATGTTAAAACTTTTCCGTACGCAAACCTCATTATGTATTTAGGCTGTAAGCAGCTGATGAGAAGCCTACGAAATAAATGATGGTACCATATTATTCTGCACAAACCACTTTCGTTCTTGCTTTATTCAAAGTTTATTAACTCGTGTATTTTACCTATTCTTCTTTACTCTTCACCCTTATTCTTTCCTGGATTGCTTAAAAAGGACTATGTCATACTTCGTAGAACTCTGAAGACTGTCGGTCAGTAGGACGAGTGGTATCCCATTGGGCCATATCGTTGGCATTGTCACTGATAGGCACTTGATGTCATGCAACAAATTCGCTAAAGGAATTTTGTCAGACTGTGAGCATCCACCGCAGCCCCCGCAGCTCCAACCTTGTGTCTCCTCAGGTAAAACAAGAAGTCTTTTCAGAAGACTTTATGCACGTACATCTAAGTATAAAAATTCCACTATACCATATTTGACGGCACTTACTTTATGTGATGAAAATAGTGTTAGGCATGAAGCAACTAACTAACTAACCTTCTTTGCACCACTAAATAAACCATTTCCTTCACTTTTAAAGCATCATACTTTATTGTTATTATATTTCTTATATTATAATCCTCTCAATTTTTTCGTTTTTTTTTTTTTCATAAGTGTTGTCATAATTTTAAGCTGTATTATAACTGTTAATTTTGTATTTCCCTTCACCGTGCTGCTATATCAACAGAACATTAGAATCAATAATCTATAACATGCTAAAATTTCCAAACTGAATCGACAATAACGTTTGAAACAAACTCACTGTTATTATTATTATTATATCTAATAATTATGTCGTAAATGTGGACAAATTCCTCCGATTAATTTTGTTTTAATTTTTAATTTTATATATATTTCGAGTAAATCAGATGCAATATTGTGACAAATATTGAGAATTCCATTCTGTATTATAAGTACAGTTTTTGGAATAAAGTAGATTATTATTATTATTATATCCTCAATGTATGCCCAATCAGTCCATATCCATTTTCTCCTACATATTAATTGGTTGAGCAATCGGCTCTCGTCTGTTGGTTGGTTTGTTCCCACCCAGAGTTCCTTCTTGCTAATTCGGTTTACCCGGTCAGCCGGCTGGCCATTTGATCTTCAGCATGGAGCCAGACAGCCAGCGAAGGTGACAGCTGTTGATAAAAGTCTGCAACAGGCTGTTGGAAATGCTTTTCGTGACATACGCATAGTGTAAGTTTCTGACCCGTATAGAAACACTGACTGACTGACTGACGTCACATTTGCGTTGAATAGAATACGAATCTTATTGTTTATGCTGGCTGGCTGATTGAAGTGGAAGATTTCCATTCTGGTTTCAGACTGATGAAAGTGTGTCTTGCTTCTACGATTCTGGCTGGCTGGCTTTGAAATCTTCATGCGTGCCGTATATCTGTGGTTGAAACCGTGCTTCGAAGCGGGATAAGTGAAGTCAGAAAGTAACCTCTGTCAAATCTTTCCCGCTGATGGTCATTGGTGCTGATTGTTATTGTTTTTGCTGTCAGTTGGTAGGTTGTTTGGTTGCCTTCAAGACCTCCCTCTTCTCTATGTTCACCATTTGAAGTCCTGTCTTCTCTGCTTCGTGAGTCCGTTTGTTGGTTAAATAATGATAAGGTGATAATGCAGTTAGATTATTGTTATTATTATTACTGTAATTCTCTTGCTTTCCGAGAGGAATATAAGTCATCAGCAGCATTTTTCCATGCTACTGTGTTCCTCATTATCCCATGTAACTGGCTTCTTCAGTGTTGAATGAATTCTCATCTCCTCCTCTTCACATGACACCCAACTTATATTATCCCAAATGAGGTCTCACTTAAGGGCCTGGTGGGTGACATCATAATACAGTCTCCTGAATGTTTGTCCAATCCATCTCTTTTCCTACAACCCGCTGGAATTCCTAAATTGAAAGACAAATTTACATAGATCAGTCACTTCTGCATGTATTCACTAATTCAGATGCTCCTATGGAGCATAAAACTTTAGAACTCTAAACTTCTCACACTTCTGAACCCCGATCTTGAGAACTGTTGAAAAGTGAGAACAAACTGGTTCAACACAATTTCTTACCGACTGTTTCTATACAATTGATAATCATATTTATAATAACTGCCAAGGAAAAACCGGATTGTAAAATGATCATAAGACTGGAATTAGCTAACGCTCAATGCTTAGAACAACCATGGGTGAATTTCTCAATTAATACTTAAATAATATTGATATTCTCTAGATGTTGAGTGGAGTAAGACAGCATTTTCAATTTACTAAATATCGGTTTTTTGACTAGCTAGTTTAAAATTTTAGAAGTTAACGTTAAGTTATACTAAAATGGGTGTTTACCTGTTGACGCAACAGACCCGACACAATACTTACTCAAGCGGAACAATGAACAAAGGATTTTAAATAACCTACAGGTGATTGCGAATTCTTGTTAAAAAAATATTATTTTCCAATAGCACCTACGTCTTCACAGTTCTTTTCTTTATATTACAAAAACGGTTTTACCATGAAAACACACCAAAATGGAATGACTAAATAGATTTGAAGGGTGATATTAGATGGTTGGAGGCAATCAGTGACAGGAAGCCCTACCTGACCTGGGTCTCGTGCTAGTTGACACTAACCAGTCACCAAGGCGTGTATGAGATTACCTTAAAGGAACTCTTGTCCCTTCTGAGATTTGAACCCACGTCACCCAGTGAGTGCAGCAGTCACAGACGTTATCACTGAGCTATTTGGGCTCGCGATTGAACTCCTCCTGTAGGACTAACTTTATAGGATAGTTTTGATTGGATACTAGTCATTAACTAATGTAATGTGTCTAGTCCTATCTTCGGTGCAGACTTAATTCTATCAGTCACGTTTGCAAGGTTATCAACGGAAGCTTCTCTATTGTGAAGTTATAACTGATGATGTGATTATGAATAACAGTCAACTGTGTTCGAAACGTCATCCGGTAAACAATAATACTGTTTCACTGTTAGATATATCACAGTACCCAAGTTTTACACGTGTATTAATAATTCCTGGATTGTTATTTGATCGGCGGAGAGCGTTTATAGGGCGTATTTTGTCTTTTTGTCGCTAAATTTAGTTTTATCACCAATTGACATCAAATGGGAAAAAAACTGTACATCCTTAAAGGCTTCACTGTTTTATTCAGCGCATACATACTTGGGAGTTCCTACTTGGAATCCACTAGTGAAGATGGTACTGGCCAGTCATTAGATTACAATACAAAAAGTCATTCATATGTTCACGTAACCACCGTTAATCTGCTTAGTACAAGTACTACACAAATGACAAAGCTGACACTGAGGTTTAAGTGTTGGTTTGTAGGGATTCCATTGGTTACAGGATTTTCATCGTGAGCTGACATCAGTTAGAGAACCACTGGAAAACCTGGGAGTACTGAACAGCTGTTTCGTCCTAGTTTGTGACTCTTCATCAGTTCGCATCCACCGGGATTCGAACCCAGGGCCTTCTGGTTACAAGGCGAGCTCGTATACCATTAAGCCACTGGGACTCGATCCAATGGCCGACTCATGAATTCTAACTTCCGCCAATTCACGACATAGCGCGACCGCTAGCCAATGTCTTTGGCGAGTATTTGTCCTCACGCCCGACCTGCTGCACCCGACTGGTCAGGACTTCTCACTGGGTAACTAACTACCTACCTGAATATGGCAAGTCGCTAGTGAGCATCTCATTGATATTCAAGTGTTGGTTTGTAGGGATTTGATTGGTTACAGGTAAACGAGCTCACCTTGTACCAGAAGGTCCTGTGTTCGAATCCCGGTGGGTGCGTACTGATGAAGAGCCCCAAACTAGGACAAAACAGCTGTCCAGTGCTCCCAGGTTTTCCAATGGTTCTCTTACTAATGTCAGCTCATGATGAAAATCCTGTGACACAGGTTGTTTGTGTGTGTGGACGCTGGGATAGATATCAGCCTTACATAAAAATGTTAAGTTAGGAACCTAACGCTCTTTTTATTTCTTTACGTTCCCAGTGAAAAATGGTAGGGCTTCAAGCTGGAGCGTTGAAGTTTCAGTAGCAGTGGTATTTATTTTTATGCGATGGAAACGCTGGCCTCCTGCTCAACCTTTCCTCTTTACCAGTTTTATTACTGTCTTAGCGAGGTAAAGGAGTGCGTCTGTGGCTGGAGATCGAACCCCGAACCATCTGCGTCGTTGGTGAGCATTCTACTGCTGTGCCGTCGACGCACAAACTCATGATTTCCAATTCACTGAGTTCGAGGAGGCGAAATTTCATCGTGCAGTTTCATTTAGAAACCGAAATTATTCGAATCAAAATATATGTGATCTGCTTCGTACAATAAATGTAAATCAGGACAATAAGCATAATTGCACATTGCTTTATGTACTACTGATTGATTTTTATGAGTAGTAATGTATCACTAACATCAACCAGTTATGCTTGTTAGGTAGTCAGATGACTTCGATGTGGATTGGAAGCTCTACTTGACGGTATTACCATAAATAGTAATCAAGAAGGTCATATTGTATGATCCGAATAATTTGGTCCGAGAAACTGATTTATGGTGTCGTCAGTCCACCCAAGTGACCAGTCAGAAGTCGAGTGGTTTCAAATGATTCGGCTCTCTAAGCTGAATGAAACCAGGTATACCACTGATGAGCTCTGCCCCAAATAAGCAAAATGGCCATCCCGTGTTCAGATCACACCATTCTGGTTGGCTAACAAGCACTACTGAGTGATGTGAATGGTGTCCAACTACTCATCTCAATCAATCAGTGATATATAACATCGGTGGGAACATAATCACTCACTAAGAAATGCAGGTACATCCGGATGACCGACGAGTCCCAAATAGGACGAAATGCGCGTTATCCTGGATTCACTGCTAGTCATCATCCACCAGTTAAATTCTAATTAAATGCCCAGACATCGTCGAAGCATCTGCACAAGAAGCCAACAGACATGTCAACCTGAGACCGAGCACTTCGGTTCAATCAATCGACGGGAAAAAAATCTAAAATTAAATTAAATTAACATGACCCGTTGCACAAGAGGTGGCTCTCGTGGCCCAAGTGGTCTAGTGGATAACGCTTTAGCGTTTGAAACTATGAGCACTGGGTTCGAACCTCGGTGGGAACATCATCACTCACTGGGAAATGCAGGACGAGTCCCAACTAGGACGAAATTCGCATCCCTGCTGGATTCCACTGCTAGTCAATATCCAGCAATTAGACATTGATTTGATTAGACATTAGTAACTAGTGTGATGTGTCTAGTCCTTGCTGTTTGGTGCAGACTGAATTCTATCAGTTAGGTTTGTAATGTGGCCACCATTCCACTAGGTGGCTCGCCAACACGGTGTACATTGATTTGATGATATAAGGTGGTTGGAGGGAATCGCAGGGAAGCCTTCCACCTAGGTTTCGTGCTGGTTGGCACCTGTCAGCAAGACGTATCTGCAACCTTGAAGGAACTGCAGCACTGGGTGACGCGGGTTCGAATCTCATAAGGGACATGAGTTCCTTCAAGGTAATCTCAGATACGCCTTGCTGACTGGTAAGTGTCAGCTAGCACGAAACCCAGATCAGGTAGGGCTTCCCTCCGATCACCTCCAACCATCTTATAGTATACGACATCATCCATTGAGGTGTAGATTAATCAAAGTAAAGCGTCTTCAAATCTCACTGCTGAATAGTCTCAAGGCAGTAACAAAAACATCTCTGTGATCCTGTTTTTAGCATATTCAGGAGGGTTTTACTTTTCTGTCTGATATTTTTGCGTAAGTAACTAACACTACCATTGGACTATTTATTGCTTTTTGTTTTATTAGAAATAAATTTGAAAAGCCAAAATTTTTTCGAGACAAATGCTTTTTAAGATTAATTAATTAATTAAAGAATTAATTAATTAATGAATAAATTAATTTAATTGAAAGAGAAAAAGAAGACGAAGAGGGGAAAAACCACTGATGATATCTTTGAGCACTGTTAATGAACTGCCTTGTCCAAGACTGTGGTCTGTTGTACGCTTGTGTGCTCGTACGTGTGTGTTTGTTTGTGTTTGAGTTGAGTTGAGTCTTAACTAAGTATTGATTCATGGTTAATTGTTTCAATTGAATTTTATGTATACTACTTTCTACTCAATGACGGTTCAGGTTTTGCCTTTAAACAACGAGATATTTGAAGATTGACAGACAGACAGACGCACAAAGATAAATTGGCCATAAAATTGTGTACTTTAATCCCCTTTGGATGACAGACACGTCATCTAAATTTGTAAATTTTAAATGGAGTAAGGTTATGATAATGAGCGTTGAGTTAGCCACTTTCCTAAGGGCTATTGATCATAAAAATGAATTAGGAAGCATGAATGCATGAGGATTCATTCTATTTATTGATTGACTTGAGTAGTTGCATACGGCTCGAATCAACCAGTAGTAGTGTTTGCTGACTAGGGAAATTGTCGGAGTGATCTAAACACCGGGCCCTGGTTTTACTCGTTTGATGTTGAGCCCATTAGTAGTGTACTCAGTTTTGCTCGTTTCAGAGGACTGAAACGACTGTCTGATATTTACATCGATTCGATCTGGTGGATTCAAGTTTGATTACCAGCTCATATCATTTAAGGAACCTTTGGAAAGCCAATAGGGAGAACTGCACAGTTTTTTTCCTAGTTTGAAGCTGTCCAGCAGTACCCACGCGGTGTTGCGCTAAGATACCAATTGGTAGGAGTTACGATTCACGGTTTATTGAGTCAGGTGCCAGTGGGTGAATGCCCTACAGGCTTCACCTGTAAGCAGAAGGTCCTGGGTTTGAACAGTGGCAGAGTGTCAAACTAGGACAAAATGGCTGGTCAGTATTCCCTAGTCGATTTTCGATGATTCTCTAACTGATTTCTTGGAATTTATGTGACAAAAACCGTCGATATAGTTCAAAATTTCTAGACTCATGTTGTTGGCCTAACATATTTTTATCCTCTGAGTGGACACTAGTAACTAGTGTCATGAGTCTAGTTCCTTGTTTGGCGCAGACTGAATTCTGTTAGTCAGATTTGCATTGTGTTAACGTCTCTGACTGCAGCACTTGGTGACGTGGGTTCGAATCTCAGAAGGGACATGAGTTCGTACGAGGTTGCAGATACGCCTTGCTGATGAGCGACATCTAACACGAAACCTAGGTCCAAGGCCTCCTTCCAATTGCCTCCAACCACCTAATATATTTCTATCCTCTCTCTCCCCACGAACGGCGTGTCACGTGATACAGTCCGCCAAAACTAGGAATGACATAGTAGTATGATAGTAGTCAGACTTAGTTTACTCTTGTCTCTACTTCAGAGGTTTGGATGAGTTTTCCGTTGTGAATCAATTGACACCTGGCATCATCATGCAGATATTGAATGGTGCCGATAAAGACTCGGGGTAATTAAATCCGATAATCAAGTATTCACTTCACTGCGAAGACAACAGTTCTTACAAGAACAGCTGCTAAAGCGCTGGACTTTTAATTTTGAGGCCGCTAGCTGGAAACCGTTCGTGACACAGATCTTTATTTCTGTTTTACTCAGCACTCATTCAGTGAATACATAAAGTGCATCTATAACACCTACTTGTATCAAGGAGACTATTTGTAAATCTCTGATCTTAGAACAGTAATCTGCTCAAAATCTTCAGACACGAATCCGTTTACATCCTCAGAAGATATTGCTAATAATTGGTCTGAAAATGATCGCTAAAAATAAATATGCTGCCATATTCAAATAAGATGATCGTCAGATTCTACATATAACTTCACCAAAAAACACTTATAAATCGATGCTTCTTCAGCGTATTTGACAGAATTAAGACGTTTAACTGGCTTTAGTTGACACTGGTCAAAACTGTAAAAGTGAAATACTCCGTTTTTGTAGCTGATTGAACGACTGAGTAATAGGCGGCCTGCTTAAAACTTGCGCTACCAAAAACTTCCGTAACTGTATACTGCATATAATTTCTCATGTTCACTTTGTTTTAATCTATTAAAACATAACCTGTATTGCCATTATTTGCTCTGACGGGTATTTAAAATGTCTACAACCTGCTGATTCTCAAGTTTCTAATGGACTTGGGAAATAGCAGGATGGTAGGGTGGAAACGTATCCCAGTACATGAGATAACTGAGTTCCTGGATTGTGTCCTTCGTTCTCGAAGTGTACATCTGAATGTTTTATAATTGGTATTCAACCAAGATGTGTATTTTGTGAAGGAGACAAAGGGGAAATGTCATACTGGACTGATTTGGGCTTGAAGTCAGACTGTTTTGTGCCATGCGACCTACTGTCAATCACTATTTTACTTCAAGATCCTAAAGGAAGAGAGAATATCGTTCTGCTGAAATTCTCTACATCACATAGAAACTGTCCAGAATAAAGCTATTGTTATTATCTATCACAAATAATACTGTGATTATTCTTATTGATGAATGGAAATAAACTGAGGAAGTACTGCAAAAATCAATGAGTACTGAGGAGCTGTCTCCTGATAGTCTGTAAGCCATTTGGTAAAATAAACCCCGCTGTTACCCTTATAGGCATCTAGCTCATATCTGACAGGCTAAATGTCGAATCCACTACTATTACTCAATGTGACGAAATCTAGTAATAATCTTAAGACAGTTCTATTAATTCTTGGTAAATCGGACTTGATAGTTCAGTGATAGAATGCTGACCAACTTCGTGGATGATTACGGGCTCGATTCCCGGGCAACGCATTCCAAAACCTCGACTAGCCAACTAACCAACAGACAAACTGGAGAAGGAGAGAGATTGAGCCTACTGTATGATTAATGATTGACTCTTTCTCCTAAATTTAAGCTGGCATATAAATATTCTACATAATTTCTCGCTTAAATTAATTAATACGCCATCTATTGATTTTTAATTGGCGGTCATTTAAAATGAATTCATGCATGAAATTTGCATTATGATTTTTTTTCTAATAATGATAACAGTTATAATAATGTAATGATAATGATAGTATTTAAAAAAAAATTAAATTAACAAACTATTCATTAAGGAGTAAAATATCATTTTTTTTAAATGAATATCCTGTTGAAGGTCATTTTTGTGAATGGATTAAAACAACGGGTGGTTTTTAGATGGCGGGAAGTTTGTTGATAATTAGTGAATATTGAATAAAAAATATAAGTTACACATTTCAGTAGGAAGGAAATAAACTTTTATTGAATGATGAAGCATATTGGAGTATTCATTAGCGTTAACACAGTCTGACTGATATCACATGATAGCTAGATCAACCTCTTTGTTTTAAATGGTATTTTTACCTTATGAAATCCGTCTTTAAGTCGCCTAGGAATCAGGATAAAATTGAGGCATGATTATCGGCTAGATCTGATTTCAAAGTACAACTGTTTAGACTCATTAGGAAAACGGATTGTAAAAACATGCAACGATAAGCGAAACAATTTCAGGTACCTTTCAGTATGAACGACTGGAACGTTAGACAGAATACTCTAAGAAGCAGTTTAATTGGCCTATAGCCACGCTCAATTTGCTCGACATCCGAAATGTATCTGTGTTAGATATCAGCATGGAATCTCCAACTATAACCTAGGTTGCGAAAGCTACCTGTAGTCTAAAACGAGATAAAGTAGCATCACTTGTTGGAATGACTCCAAAGTTAACTAAGAATGGAGGTAATGGACATTTGCTGTTCGGGTTAACTGAGATATTAGGTAACGTCTGAGAATCAAAGATAGTCCCATAAGAATGGTGTAAGTCATTGGTTATCACATTCTATAAAAAGGGTGAAGAAGTCTTCCAGTGAAAATCACCCTTTGATTTTTTCGGGAAAATAGGAGTATTTACCGGTGTCCAACATTTGCCACTTTACAACAGCTAGTTACCTTAGCTGGCTGAATACTGAATATCAAGTGGCCAGTCGGGAAGCAAAGAATTTTGACAGACGGTCAGTAATCTACTTCCCACTAAATATGCAGAAGGAAATGGAGGTGGATTAGACATACTCTGAGGAAACCGTTAAGTGACACTTTGGACCAACAAAAAGGCTCTAGAAGATCTGGATTTCGCATGTGGATGATTTATGTTTAATGTCATTCACACAAACTCGAAGACTTGCAGGCGAAAAACAACAAACTGACTAAAGAAGTAGAGAAGAGAGGACTTCAAATGATGATCATTAGAAAAAACGGAGGTGATGAAGATAACCAACCAACAGCAACAACAGCGACAAAAACCAGCACCCATCATCATCAACGGGAGAAACCTTAAAAAGAAGCCACTTCCTTCACTCACCCGACTGGCAAGCGCAGTTTCAACCACAGGCAGTAGGACATCACAGATGAAGACGTGAAAGCCAGCCAACCTGAAACCAGTTGGGAAATCTCCTACTTCACTCAACCAGCCAGCATAAACAACAAGATTCGGGTTCTATTCAACACAAATGCGAAGTCAGTCAGTTCTTCCTTATGGGTAAGAAACTAAAACTACGCGTTTGTTACGAAAAGAATTTCCAACAGCCTGTTGCAGACTCTTATCAACAGCCGCCCCTTTGGTTGCTGTCTGGCTCCATACTGAATATCAAATGGCCAGAAAAAATTAGTAACAAGAAACTCTGGGTGGGAACAAACCAACCAACAGGAGAGAGTCGATTGCTCAACCAATAAATATGTAGAAGAAAATGGATATGGATTGATTGGGCATACATTGAGGATATTGCGCTGAATGCAGGCTATGGCTCCAGTGGAATGTGGATGGAAAGTGACGAGTGGGTAGTCAGTGCGAGGATGACATGTAGGAGATCGTGTGTCAGCGAGGACAGCAGAAAATAGGACAAAGTCGAGGTGTGTTGTTGAAGCCTTATGTTGCTCTCAGAACCCAAGAGAATATTAATATTATTATAATATTCAAAGCACTAAATAACATGGTGGAGGAGATCATTTTCGGAGGAAATCAAAAGTTTATGGGAAATCGTGTATAAGACTGCGTGAGATGTACTGTTGAAGCCCTGTATTCCATTTGGAACCCACATGCTCAATGATAACAGCAATAGTACTAATAATAATAATAATAATACCGTTAATAACCGTCAACATTTCTAGGTGGTATCACACACAAAAGTGTCATCTATATACCATATAAATCTCTATATACACTTGCATTATTTAATAACACACCATATGACCTGTTTTTTTTAACTTATGATTAATTAATATTTTGCATGTGTTAAATATGATTACGTTAGTGTTTGGTAGGAGTGAGTGGGCGGACATTTGTGCGGACGTAGTAGTGTCTGTATGCGTGTGCTGCCTTTCTTTATAGACACACCTACACACATGAGGTATACGCACTTGTATATAAGAATTCTTAGATAAACAAATGCAACAATACTATGAAAATCAGAGAAGCAGATTGAGACGTGGAGCGTGAACATTCCCCGTTTAACATTATATCTATATACATATTATTATATTATCTAGCTAGATGTATATATGGTGGCATGTGTTTATGTAACTTTCTCACAGTTGAAACTTATAGAGGATTCGAGATAGAATGTTGACAGATAATCAGCTGTCGTTGTTCTTGTTGTTCTTTTTTCTCTGCTCTCCGTGTATCACTGTTTGTTTGTTTTTCAATTTTTTAACAATATTACTACTGGATTTCATCATGAGCTGACGCTGGTTAGAAATCCTGTAACCGATCAATCAAATCCCTACAAACCAATACTTGAATATCGATGAGATGCTCCCTAGCGACTTGCCCTATTCAGGTAGGTAGTTAGTTACCTGGGGTTCTAGTGAGAAGTCGTGACCAGTAGGGTGCAGCAGGTCAGCTGTGCGGACATATACTCGCCATCAGTGACATTCGCTAGTGCTAGTCGCTCCATGTTGTGAATTGGCTGCCAGAAGTTGGAGTTCATGAACTGTTTAGCCAGGACGCGAAAGGTAAGCTATCGCATTGGGCCACTTCAACGTGCATATACCAGTTTACTTGCTCTTACGGAGCTGAGTACATCGGCCGTACCATGAGACAAATTCAAAAAGGCGCTCGTGAACACTATCCAGACTGGCTAGTAAAAGCAGAACGAAAACGGGTACATAACTCAGTGACAGAACATCTGGTCAGTTCAGGACATTCAGCGCCATTCGAAAAGTCCTTCAAAGTCATATACGAGATTGGATCAAACCTATCAAAGGGAGTAAAATTAAGACATCTGGGCATAACCGAGGCACTAACCATCCAAAAGCTCAAGCCCACGCTGTGTATCCAAAAGAAATACGTCCAACCCTTGTCCCTACCACGGCCGTCATAAACAGGTAATTCTTTTAGTAATGACCATCTCATTGCCTCTCTTATCCAAACTTCTTGTTTATTCATGTTATTTTTAAGTTTTCCTTAATCCCCATTTACACTACCATATTTTCATATCCGAACTTCCTGTCTAATTTGTCATTTTACTATTTCTAATTATTTAATCCCTGATTGCACAAACAACTCTTCGTCATATTAGTTATGATCCCACTAGATTTTTTATCCAGACATCCTGTGTATTTTTGCTATTTCTACATTTCTAACCCCTAATTGCACAATATGTCAATCTTCCCAATAATTATGATGCCACTTTGTTTGAGTTTTATCCGCCCCTCCCCCTTCTGTTTATCATGGCATTTTAATTCCTAATTATAATTTTATTAATTTGACCCTTAACCGGAAATTATTCTGGAAATTTCCCACACATTTATTATAAATACACGAATGTGATCACTTCGTGGAAAGGAAAATTTTCCTCGCTGCAACTATCTTTTTATTATTCCCTACGATCAAATGTGTACATTGCGTGACATACAGAAACACAATGTTCAACTTATTAGATAGTTGGAGGCAATCGGCAGGAAGCCTTGGACCCAGGTTTCGTGCTAGTTGGCACTCATCAACAAGGCGTATCTGCAACCTTGAAGGAACTAATGTCCCTTCTGAGATTCGAACCCGCGTCACCCAGTGCTGCAGTCAGAGACGTTACCACTGAGCTATTCAGGCTCGCAACTGACCTCCTCCTGCCAATTGCCTCCAACCATCTAATACCAACAATTCACAGTGCACCGTAATGGCGAGCCACCTAGCATGGTGGCCACATTGCAAACATGACTGATAGAATTCAGTCTGCACCGAAGATAGGACTAGACGCATTACACTCGTTACTGACTAGTGTGCAATCAAAAATGTTCAACTTGTTAGGTACTCATAGAATTACGTCGTACAGCAAATTTCCAATAATGTAAGTGTAGAACTTGAACACTGTGGGAGAATGTAATTCCATATTAGATAAGTTTATTTACTAGTTATTCACTAGTAACTACTAACTGCCGAATAACCATCAAGCCGAATTTATTCAGAAATCTCTGAAGAACCATAGAAAAACTAAGATTAGCAATGAAAGCAACGAAAATAACGGAAATAATATAGAATTTAAAGCCTCTGTAGCACTACTGCATAAAGAAGGAACGTCAGACGCCTAAAGTGGAATTCTGAATGAGGCTGGAATTAGGGTGGCATTTAAACCAACCAACCAACTCTCTCAGAGATAAACTTTGTCGGCTTAAGAACCCACCCACCCCCCGCCGCGATAGATCCAATTAAGAATAATAATAATATAATTTACCAAATACCATGTAATGAATGTGAGGTCGAACCAGTTGATCAAGGTCAACTAGATTACTGGAACATGAAAATTTATCTAGACCCAGAATAATTGACCCCGCTAAATTAAATAACCTGGGAAAATGCTCAACCATTGCACTGCATTCACTTGTATGTAATCACAAAATAGAGTGGGTGGGACAGGGTGACAGTATTAAAAAGTAATATAGTTGCGTGGAGTGATAGGTAGAGGTTAATCGCTGAAGCTTTCTTTATCGATTTATCACCGAACACGTGCAATCGGAATGACACAATGCATCACCTATACCGAAGATATGGAAGGTGGTAACAAACAATAAAGGCAAGTTGCCTTTATGAATTTCGACAACACAATAAGAAGACGTAGTTTATCTGAAACGTGTAATGTATTGGCGCAACACATTTCGGACACTCTGATCACACACGTACTTGTCATACACAGTTTTTATAGATGGCAAGAAGGCATGAGTAATTACTATACAGGTCAAGGTCACAAGTAATGGGTACGGAGACGCGAAAGGTGTGGGTAAGAAAGATAAAAAGAGAGAAAACAAGCCAGAGAATGGGTTGAAAATATCAAGAAGTAAATTGGTCCTTGGTTCTAAATTGGTTTACCAAGGCAGGTTTTAGGTGATAACAAACAACTTTTGGACACATAAGACAGGTTCGAGTCTTTTTATGGCTAAGGCTTCAATGAATTTAAGTATGTGGCCCAGCCTCGTTTTATATAACGGCTTAAAGGCATTGTTGAAATCAACCTTATGACCCGTCTCTATAATATGCTTGGCTATAGATGATGCTGGACATCTATTTCCGGGTTTAATTGTGTCTGGCGATTTCATTTTTTGTTGCAGCCACTTTAGAATGTGTTCTGCAACCCGAACCTTGCCTTGCCTTCTAGAGAAACTGTGTATGACAAGTGCTCGTGTGTGATCAGAATGTCCGAAATGTGTTGCGCCAATATATTACACGTTTCAGATAAACTACGTCTTCTTATTGTGTTGTCGAAAGGGAAGTTGGATAGACAGAAAGAGAGAAAATAAATGCATAAGACAAATTGTGAAAACGTGTGACTAAAATATTGATATGACGATTACGGGTGGCAGTAATTTATGCTCGAAACTTTGTCATCCAATTGTTAATACTGCTTCGCTGACTGTATTAAAATGAACTTATCTAATATGGAGCGTATTTCCAAGTCAACAATCAAACATACGAACAGATAAGAAGAATACAACTGGCATCACCCATATCAGAATTAATTGATGGAGCTGTTATTCAAAGATTAGAATTAATAGCCCTACCCATAAATTGAAACAAAAATCCTATTACTTTGTGTTAATGATACATTAGTGATAGCTGGAAGACACACACAAACGAACTTGCGGCATATTTGAAGACATTCAAATCACAAGGGAATAAGAATCAGACAATAAAATTCCATTCTTAGATATCTTAATCAAGAGAGCAAATTAACACAGGAAATTTGAAAACACAGGTATTGTCAATGGACGTGAACATTGAACGTTTGTTTATTGGCACTGGCAACCATTGGTGGGCAATTCGAAGGAGCGAATGGTCGATCGCTTGCAAGTTGAATGAAGACTGGAGTGGAGTTAAATACGAATAAAAGTACTTTATAACTTAATTTGTACTTAACATTTATTTGTAGACTTTGTAGTTTTCTTCACTCTAATTGCCAAACAATATAATTTCGTTCAAGGAATACTGGTGTTTTGGATTAAAGTTGAAGAACGTACATAGTATTTATCGGTTCAATCGCTTAAGTCTTCATTACAATAGGAACTTAGGGCTAAGTTCCTTGACAGGTATACAGGCAGTCAACACACACATAGATCAAATACTCAATTATAACAGCAATAATTCAACGGTTCACAAAAGAGATACCATTTACAAAATAAATTGTATGAACTGCAACAAGCATGACATCGGCCAAAGTGGGCGTCCCCTTCGAATTAGAATCTAAGAACACAAATCATCCGTGAAAAGACACGATATGTATTCTCTAGTATCAATGCATATAGACAATTATGGTCATCAATTTGATTGGGATAATGTCAAAATCTTAGACAGAGGAAACACCAAAAGTGCAGTCAGGGAATTCCTAGAAGCCTGGTACTCAAACAAAAATGCAATTAACAAACACGTTAATATAGATGAAATATACCAATTAATAAAAAGTAAATCAGGTGACCAGAAAGTTTAAAATCCAAGTCAATAAAAAATGACCAATTCATATGTAAAGATGGTTACCGGGAAACACAATTCTA
Organism: Trichobilharzia szidati; assembly: GCA_944472155.2. Taxonomy (NCBI): domain Eukaryota; kingdom Metazoa; phylum Platyhelminthes; class Trematoda; order Strigeidida; family Schistosomatidae; genus Trichobilharzia; species Trichobilharzia szidati. The sequence goes on from OX235276.1 coordinate 55,244,605, forward strand.
TCACTGATGAAGAAATTTAAATCAAGTATTGGTTTGTAGGGATTTGGTTGATTGGTTAAAGGATTTCATCATGAGCTGACATTAGTTAGAAAACCCTTGGAAAACCTGGGAGTACTGGACTGCTTTTTCGTCCTATTTTGGGACTCTTCAGCAGTAGGGCGCAGCAGGTCGGGTGTGAGGACAAATACTCACCGAAGACATTGGCTAGCGGTTGCGCTATATCGTAAATTTAAATCATTTCACTTTATGCTAAATATTGTGCTGAAGATGTCCAGAAGGACGACGAAAGCTTCGCAACTAAACCAACCAGCTCAGAGAAGACTATTAACTGCAAATCATCCATCAGAGCTACAAATCTTCTCTATTATTTCAAAGAAACTGTTTTCAGACATTGTTTAAAAGAGTTAGAACATGAACTGTAATACTCCAGTGCTGAAGAATGAAGAGGAGAAGAGAAGTAACTACTGTCTTCAAGAAGAATGAGTATGCATACGATTTCACCAAAAAAATGTTGAACTCACATCAGAATATCAACAAAAAATCATCCTTGAAAACCACAAGAAAATTCATTCCCCCATATTCAAAGAATACCTCTGAATTAACAGCTAGAATACTAGGACCATTCAAAATAGACGTATAACACCAGCCAGTACTTTTGATGTGGTTCTGTTGTCTGAGCTGGATAGTTAATTTGCGAAGCTTTCATCGCCCGTCCTACTAGGCAACATCTTCAGCGCATACTTCAATTTGAAGTGAGATTTTAGATTTCTCCACGAGTTTATTAATCATCTCGCCTGGTGACCTTGGACGTGATTGGTTGTTTTTGTGTGTTTTCACACCTTCTAGGTTATTTGTATTGTAATTCATTGTTTCTTTGACTTGAACTTTGACTCTTTGTGTGTGAGGTTTCTTTCTTATCGATTGATAAATTTTGTCTATCTCGATGTGTCTATTGATTGATGATTCACTGGAATACCAGACAGGCTTCTAAAAATTCTCTAGCATTCTTGTTGTTTCCTCTGTCTAATATTTGAACGTTGTCCCAGTCCAATTGATGTCCATGGTTGTCTGTGTGTAGTGATATAAGGGAGTGGATATCATGTCTTTTGACGGCTAGCTTATGTTCGTGGATACGAAGACAAAGGAGACGTCATCTACAAAATAAATTGTATCAACTGCGAAAAACACTACATTGGCCAAAGTGGACGTCCCTTTCGACTCAGAATTCAAGTTGTGAAATTACATGATATGCATTCTTCTGTATCGTTTTACGTAGATATTTATGGACACCAATTTGATTCGGAAGATGTAGAAATCTTAAACAATGGAAATACCAAAACTGTCAGGGAATTCCCAGAAGCCTGATAATCAGACGAATCAGCGATTAAAGAACACATTGTTGTAGAACTAACCGATCAACCGATAAAGAATAAGGCACATGATAAGTAAGTTAGACCTCAGTTCAGTGAAAACTGTCGATAGAGAAGTAAATTAACAGTCAGCCAGGAAGTACAATTATATCATTCATTCGTGGAGGATTCAAACAAGTTGATATCATCTTAGAGCTTGAGCTGAAGATTCCATTATTGGTAGAATTTATTTCGATAAAATCACACTGTGTTATACAGCAATATTTACTGATGACCACGTTTCCAGAACAATTTATCATTGGTACTCATAATCATTTCAAAGAACTCCTCACACAACTTTCTAACTTCCTTTACATAATTCCATAAGTTTTCAACGCTTGATTTGATTGGTAGTGGTTATTTCCATATTTCTGGTATGAATGATGAGTCATTCCTTTTGCACATGTTGGGTGTGTAGACTCCATGATCCAGGATTCAGTAATCAATCTCTCTATCCACCTACCTTTATTACTTTTTAGAATTTTGACTCTGTCCCACCCACCCTATTTTGTGGTTGTGTGTTAATGCATGCAGTGCGATCGCTGAGTTTTTTTTAAATCACTTATCTTCGTGGGTGAGACCAATCATTCTAACCTTAGCTAAATTCTTATGTTCTGATAATCTCACGACTCCTGATCTACTAGTTTGACCTATGTAGTTGACCTCACGCACAGTCATTGCAAGCTATTTTGTAAATTATATTATTTTCAAGTGTTGGTTTGTGTTATTTTGTTTAGGTGGGTCCACTGGGTCCTTTAACCTACAGAACTAGTCCTACCTGAATGAGTTGGTGGGAGGGTTTGAATGCCACCCTTATTCCTGGTTTATTGAGAAACCTACGGAGGGTTTCAGATATCCTCTCTTTATATGGTATAACTGTAGATGCCTTATATTCTCTCTTATTTATGTTATCACCACTAGTTTCACCATTATTTTTATTTTGCTTTCGGCCTTTTCTGATCTTCCTAATGAATTTTATAGGATAGTTATTTGACCCCAACGCCTCTTCTATCTGTTTCATTTCATCATTAAGGTCTTTGCTTGTGCTACTTAGTGCCATTGCTCGGTTTGTTAAACACTTAACTAAGCCTGCCTTAACAGTTTAAGGATGAGATGAATTAAAGTCTAAATATCTATTAGAATGCGTTGGTTTTCCATAAACACTAGTGTGTAGTTTGCCTTCTTCTATTCGTTTTATTTTACAATCTAACATAGCTAATTCTCCTTGCTCATTTTCGGTTTCAAATGTTAATTTTATTCCCTCCACTAGTGAGTTTATGTGTGTCAAGAAGCTAGAGGTGATATGTTGTGTTTTGAACACTGTGAAACAATGTGTGAAAGCTCAGCGATTGCATTGCATGCATTAACACACAACCACAAAATAGGGTGGGTGGGACAGAGTCAAAATTCTAAAAAGTAATAAAGGTAGGTGGATAGAGAGATTGATTACTGAATCCTGGATCATGGAGTCTACACACCCAACATGTGCAAAAGGAATGACTCATCATTCATACCAGAAATATGGAAATAACCACTACCAATCAAATCAAGCGTTGAAAACTTATGGAATTATGTAAAGGAAGTTAGAAAGTTGTGTGAGGAGTTCTTTGAAATGATTATGAGTACCAATGATAAATTGTTCTGGAAACGTGGTCATCAGTAAATATTGCTGTATAACACAGTGTGATTTTATCGAAATAAATTCTACCCATAATGGAATTATACTCTTCCACAGTGCAGAAGTTCTATTCTTATATCAATTGAGATGGTGTTGTGCAGAATGACAATGAAAGCTTCGCAGTTAAGTCACAACCAGCTCACAGAAAGCAATCGAATGGAAATTTCGCCTTCTCGAACTGTGTAAAACCACAAACTGCGAATTTAATTTAAGAGAGTTCTGAAGGCTAGTTACACAACTGTATGTGATCAGATCACTTTGTTTCTAGACTAAAGTTAAATGTGATGTCCAATTTGAAAAGTTTCTGGACAGCAGAATGCTTCCATAAAGGTAGTTCAGCTGTCCGAGGTTCGACTTTCTGCTGACACACTCCTAAACTTCTCTAAGTCAGTAGTAAGCTGAGTAAACAGGAAAGGCTGAGCGTGAGACTGGCAACCCCATCCCGTAAAATAAAATCATAAATGTTGGAACTTCAAAACCCATCCATGTTCCACTGAGAACGTGAAGGAATAATCAAAAAACCAGCTGATTAGTGACGCCCAACTGCTGAACTACAGTAAACTATGAGTAATGCTCAGAACTCCATTAGGTGCTCAGCTAGACCGTCTCCTATCACAGTCCTAATCATCATGCTGAACAAGAAGGAGGAGAGACAGCAGGTTATCTACATATAATGCGGGTGGTAAGACTATTCGAGATATTTTTGGGGTTGGCAATCTGTTACATTAATCACCAAGTATTTGTTTGTAGGGACTTGATTTGATTGGTCACAGGATTTCATCAAGAGCTGACATCGGTTAGAGAACCATTGGAAAACCTGAGAGTACTAGACGGTTGTTTCCCTTTAGTTTGGGACTCTTCATCAGTACGCACCCACTGGATTTCAAACCCAGCACCTTCTGATTACAAGGTGAGCTCGTAGACGATTAAGCCACTGGGGCCCAATCCAATGGCCATCCTATGAATTCCATATTCTACCAATTCATGATATAGCGCAACCGCTAGCCAATGTCTTTGGCGAGTATTTGTCTTCACACCCGACCTGCTGCACCTTACTGGTCACAACTTCCCACTAGAACCTCAGGTAACTACCTACCTGAATAGGGCCAGTCGCCAGTGAGCATCTCATTTATATATGCACTCTCCGCCGGGATTCAATCCCATGACCTACTGGTTACAAGGCTAGCGAGCTCATAGACCATTAAGCCAGCCACTGGGACCTAATCCAATGACCAGTCTATGAATCCCAACTTGTGCTAATTCATGACACAGCGCGACTGGCACTAACGAATGTCATTGGTGACGAGTATTTGTCTTCACGCAGATCGGGTGTGACCACTTTTTCCAATGGTTCTCCAACCAATGTCAGCTCATGATGAAATCTTTTTATATTAATGTAGACGGCAGTGACTGGTAAATACTGTTTAGGAGCAAAGTGGAAATATATATATATATATCTGTACATGTATACCTGTCCCTTGAAAACGAGAAACACTTAAATGAATTGCTGTCTGACTAACATTTTCTACAGACTATAATAAAGTCATAAATCCATTTGCATTATCAGACAATAAACAGGCAGTGAATTGTTAAAATAACAGTTTATGTTATCATTATTATGGGTGGAATAAAATGTAATCGAAGTAATCAGTGATTGTAAATACAAAAACATACACTCAGACACACACACGCACACTAACACATGGTAAATGTAGGAATTAGGCTAAACGTTTTTGTTGAATTAGTTGTGTTCTCCGAGGAGCTGGTTGATTTAATTGCGAAACTTTTGGTTATCCTTCTAGACAACATCTTCAGTAAGGCTTTTAGAATAAAATGAACTCATTTAAATTCCCCATGAATGATGATGTAATTGTGTCGCCTGGCAATGACTGCCATGAATGGTTGTTAATTTACGTCTGTATTGATCACATTTCTATTGACTTGGAATTAGAACTTTCTTTTCATGTGATGATTGTCTTTTTATTAGATGGTAAATTTGGTCTACGTTAATGTGTATTTTAATCGCTGATTCCCTTGAGTACCAAACAGGCTTCTAAGAATTCCCTGACTGCATTTTTGGTGTTTCCTCTTTTTAAAATTTCTACATTATTCCAATCAAATTGATGTCCATAATTATCCACATGCACTGATATAAAAGAATATATACCATGCCTTTTTACAGTTAATTTGTGCTCTTGTATTCTGATTCGAAATGGACGCCCACCTTGTTGACCGATATAATGTCTGTTGCAGTTCATACAATTTATTTTTTAAATGGTATTAATTTTATCTTCTTTTTCTGATGGATCTTTCGGTTTGCATAATATCGAATCAAGTGATTTGACTGGCTGGTGTGCTATATCTATATCAAATGGTTTCAGTATTCTAGCTGTTATTCCAGAGATATTACTCATTTTCTTGTAGTCTTTGATGATGGTTTCTTGTTGGTGTTGTGACTCGATTTTAAACACTTTTTGATGAAATTGTGAGGATATCCATTCTTTTTGAAGACGTTTAGTAGGTATTTTTCTTCCATTCTTTTCAACGCTGGAGTGCCACAGTGTGTTTGAAATCTTTTAAACAATGTCTGCACACACTTTCTTTTTTGGGTAATTGGGTTATTACTACTATAGTTGAGTATTTGATCTGCATGCGTTGATTTTCTGTATAAATTTCCTGTGTAAGCTCTCCTGATTAAGACATCTAAAAATGGGATTTTGTTATCTAATTCTTCTTCTCTTGTGGTGAATTTGATGTCTTCAAATATGTTGTTGATGAATTTGTCGGTATATGCTCCATTATTTTGAACGTTTTTGTAATGAGTAGGGCATGTTTATTTACGAATTTACAATCGCAATTGTTAGATTTTCACCACGAACCTATATCGGTTAGAAATATCACTAAGAAGCAGGGAGCACATTGAACAGCTATTTCGTCCTATTTTGAAACTCTTCAGCCATGCATACCCACAGCTTCGCAGGCCCTCTGACCATACAAACAATTAGGCTGGAATCCAATGTTCCATGAATTCTGACTCTGTCAACTCGTGGATGGATGGTAAACGGGTTTGATCTTGTAAGCTGGACGTCTCAGATCCAATCCCTGGTGGTGTGTGCATTGATGAAGAGTCGAAATAGCTGTTCAGTGATCGCTTTAACTGATACCGGTTCGGGATAAAAATGCAATGATTGAAATTAACCTAAAATCCCTCCCCCACCTCAGATCTTAAAATCTGTATTTGCAATCGACAATAAGTACGAATTTCAACTAATAAATCATATTCACCTAATCGAACGTGCTTCGGCTTACAGTGAATATATATAGGCAACTGCCAGCCAGTGTCGTCGATGAGTACTTGTCCTCACACCCAACGACTTAGTCACGATTTCTCACTAGAACTTCAGGCAGTTTCATTCTGTAGTCAGTTACTAATCAGCACTAATGTTAATTTTGCGGGAATTTCACCGATTTCAACTTTGATGATGAACTGACCAGCAAATAATATTGGACATTAGTTTCCCTCCTAGTTAATGGAATTTTCGGCAGTAGATACCTACCATCCGGTTAGAGAGGGATCAAAGCTAAGACCTGAAGTTCCACTCAAAAGATGTGACAAGCATGGTCCATCAAGTCGTGTACGAGGATAAATACTCACGGATGACATTCGTTGGTGGTTGCTGTAACGGAATTATTGTTTGGAAAATCCCTCTTTGACGATCTAATTGCAATATTCATTGTTCTGACGTTTTTCACTTCATCCTTAGTATTTGTTTTTGTCCCTCACCTTGGACTATCCGAGGTAACTGTTGGTGTTTGATTTTGGCTAGTAGAGTTTAGATTCCGCTTAATATGGAATATTCTAGTTGATTCTAAGTACTTCTCTTGTACGTAGAAACTTATCCAGCCTGTATAGCTGTCTAACTGTAGTGTTGGGAACCACAAACTTTACGGAGAACAACCGTCTTTTTCCTGTCTTCGGAGAATTTCTTGACTGTGTGTGACTCAAGGAAGACGCAAAGATCGGTTTCCTGCGTTCAGACCAGAACGAGCTGGTTTTAGTCACTACAGCTGTGCCATATATATGTATATATTAAACTCATGAGCTTTTAGATTCTGTCTCAGTGGCTGCAAGCCTCATAACCTTAAGGTTCAAGGTTCTAACCTTACCAGGAACAGGTTTGAGCTGCTGAATAGTGCCATAGGAGGATAGAACAGCTATCCAGCACGCCTTCTTAGCTTTCAATGGTTCTGTGACTTACAAACGAAAAACAATTAGGTGGCAGAAGAGTCTGGCAGCCAAAAGAGGACACCAAGTAACCATAGAAAAGCACCAATTTGAAACAGGTCACTTCCTTCCCTTATCTAGGTAGCATCCTGTCGGCTACGTGCAGAACAGATGAGAGGACGTCAAAACCAGAATCGGAAAGGCAAGGCAAACCTTATTCATCACTCTGAAATCTCCTACACTCATCATAGAAAAGGGAATTTGGACTTTCAGCACCAGTGTTAAATCAGTTAGTCTTTCTCGAGGGTTGAGAAATTTGGCAAACTCGTCAGGAAAAGTACTTCCAACAGACTACTAAAGACTTTTATGAATAGATGCCTTCGTAGGCTGCATACTGAAGATTAGGTAGCTGGTAAGAAAGAATTAGCTACAAGAAACTCTGAAAAGCAACGAACCAACCAAGATCCTAATATTCAAAAAATGTGTCAAAGGGAACATAGATGGATTGGACACAGACTGAGAATACCGTTGAGTGACATTGCCCACCACTCAGTCGTTTGACTGAAACCCGAATGGGCGTTGCTTCGAGAGTGACATGGTGTAGGTCATGTGAATAGAAGATGAAAGATTACTGGTGGTAATCGTCGGGTCAGCTGAAGAGGGCTCCAGTGGACAGGAGATAATGGAAATGTTCTGTTGAAGCCGCATGTTCCACTCAAGGGAGTAGTAAATATATAATAAACAAGAAGCACAACATTGAAAAATGAATAAATACCTTTTGGCGCGAAAATGAATCACTGAAAAATGTCTACTTAATATTAGAATATAAGTAATACATATATATGCATCTCGAATCTAATTTCCTTTAATCAGTTGAGCAGAAACAGGTTACAATAATTTCTACTCACTTTGAATCACAGTTACTTTCCACCGCAACTAAAAAAACATTCATCAACTTTAATTCTTTATTATTAATATGATTGTTATGTAACATGTTTCCTTTACGTGTAGGTGAACGGAACACTGAAAATAGTATACTAATGTATACATACATATATAATGCATACGTGAATTCATACACAAGGCTTTCATTCGACTCATATAGCAAAGATATCTATGAAAATCAATAAGGTAGCATGATTCCAAGGTCTAGAAGATAAGATATTATTGTCTTTCTAGTATAACTGAGTTGTTCAATAATATGTTTTAGTGAAATCCTCATAAAATGAACTCGAATTTCGACGACGGATTGGTATCGGTCAGAGAAGCATTGAAAACCAGTGGGGAGTATTGGGCAGGTGTTTCGTCGCAGTTTGGGACTCATCAGCACTACGCACCCGATCTTGAAATCTGAAGCTCGATAGTGACTACTGGATAGGGAATGAAGTTTCCTTGAGTTCTAGTCGGAAGTCTTGACCAGTGGGGTCTACCCGGTTGCAATGAGGATAGTATTCGCCTATGGCATTAGCTGCTGGTAGCGCTGAAATCACGAACTGGCAGAAGTTTGGATTCATGGGCCATTTGACTAAGTTGCAGTAGGTGAATGATGTACGAGCTTTCCTTGTGATCAGTAGGCTCCACACTTCGACCCTTGTGATGGTTTTGTACTGCCAGTGAATCTCAAAGTGGTAAAAATTGCTGTCTAGTGTTCCCCGCTAGTTTTCCAATGGTTCTTCGACTGATGTCAGTTCGTGATCGTACTTGAAATAAATCAAGCCCCTAAAAACTAACTTTTGAAAATTTAACTCTGAAGTAATGAATAAACCTCGTCATTTTTCGGACTCTTCATCGGTTAGTAATCAGCACAGAGTTATCAAAATCTTGCACACTGATGAAATCTTCTAGTTATTTGAATTCCTTTATGTAAGGTATCCCGTATTTCAAGGGTTATCAACAACGCGTTAAGGTTGATAATTCTCTTTTACTACTTATGCTCCATTGGGTCCCGAGTGGAACCTAAAGCTTCAATAGCACATCTTCATTTCAACCTGTCCTTTACAGTCGTCTTTAGCTGGCCCCTCATCGCAAGGTCTCCTCCATCTCACCCTCAGACGCCCAACTAACTTCGCCTAGTTTTCTAGTTAGTCCTCAACCCATGGAAGGTTGGGTGTGGCGCTCCCCCCCTTGATCCTGGAAATTCAATCCAGTCACTACAGAAACTTCAAAGCACAAAGAAATATAAAAAAAAGTTATTCCTTCACTGGAATCTAGGAGACGGAATGATGTGAACTGGTGGAAGCCTTCAGAAAGCGAGTCGACCAATGTGTCTTCTTTCAGTGAAAGCAAAATTAAGCATTGGAGTGCTAAAAGTTCGTACAGTGTGCGAGGCTAAAAAGTCTGCTCAGGCTGCAAAAGAAGTGGGAAGATATGCCATAAGTGTTTCAAAAATCTGTGAGAGCAGGTGAAATGGATGTGAGCTATCCAATTTGTTAACTCGAAGGGCAATAATCTAATCCTGTTACCCAGACTACAACCACGATTGCACTAAGTGAATGGCTATCATGGTAACACTAAAAGCAACCGAAGACCTTATTCAGTGAGAACCAATCTTATCCAGGACAACAACAGCAAGATTCAACTCAAAATGGAAAAGAAGTTACAGTCATAAAATGCTACAAGCCTAGAAACAACTACAAACAGTCATGAACAAGACACCAAATGGAGTCATGGAAATCCTAATGGGTGACATGAATGGAAGCTAAAGTGGAAGCAAATAGTACAGGTGGAGAATCCACAGTGGATCAGAAGGCTATTGGCGAAATGACTGAAAACGGAGGACTCTTCACAGACTTCTCCGCCTTCAGTGATTTGTTGGTTGGAAGTAGCGGGTACAAACACAAGGATATACACAAGGCCAGCGACATGGATTTCACCCAACTCACACACTAAAATCAGGTTGACTTCAGCTCAACGCAGTGTACTGGACACAAAGTCGAAAAGGGGAGCAGATGTCGGCTCAGACCATTACCTAGTTCAAGGAACTGAAACTTTATGATAAACATATATGTTGTTTGAATTGGATGATCTTAAATGGCAGGCGTTTTAAGTTTAATTCCTGGGAGAAGAAACTGACTTGCCTTAAGCGCGCCGCTTCTTACGGAGAAAAATAAACTGCACTTGGTCAATATTTTGATCAGTTTCAACACTTATTGAATACAGATCTGTTTCATGCTTCTCATGGACCAATGACGTCCTGAGTGAAATATAGGCCTGAAGTCTTTACTTTTCAGTAGTAGTGGCGGTGTTGTTTTTACTCAATGAGGTTACTAACCACTCACACCCAAGTCCTCCTCTTTTCTGTGCTAACTACCGACTAGTAAACTACTCCAGAGTGAGAAAAGCATCGGCCGGGAATCGAACCCCGAACCACGTGAGTGGTTGAGGCCAGCATCCTACTAACGTACCACAGATGCAAAGTACTAATGATGGTCTACTGGAGAGCTATATGTTATATACCCCTAATTTTGTTGTTACATGCCCTTAATTCCGTGTTGATATGAAGAGCTTTATTTAGTATATTATCTGATTTCACTTTTTTAAATATCGCCTGCTAAGTGATATTGGTGTGCGTTGGTTGCCCAGCAGTAGAGTGCTCGCCGACCATGTAGGTGGTCTGGGGTTCGATCGCCGGCCACAGACGCACTCCTTTACCTCGCTAAGCCAGTGGTAAGACTGGTAACGAGGGAAGGTTGGGCATGAGGCTAGTAACCCCATCCTGTAAAAATAATCACCACTGCTACAGAAACTTCAAGCCTCTAGCTTGAAGGGGCCCTATATTCCACTGGGAACGTAAAGGAATAAAAAGAAAGTGACATAGGATTGATATTTAGTCTGTTGATTGATTTCTATCTTTTTAAATCTCTCTGTATATATATATATATATATATATATATATATAATGTGATCTTTTGATCGGACACTAGTGACTAGTGTGATGTGTCTAGTCCTGGCTCTTTGGTGCAGACTGAATTATATCAGTCAGTCAAGTTTGCAATGTGGCCATTATTCCACTAGGTGGCTCGCCATCATGGTGCACATTGATCGGATGATATTAGATGATTGGAGGCAATCGGCAGGAAGCCTTGGATTACTTATGCTTCGTGCTAGTTGGCACTCACTAGTCAGCAAGGCGTGTCACCAACCTAGAGCGAAGTCATGCCCTTCTGAGATTCGAAACCGCATCACCAAGTGCTGTAGTCAGAGACGTTACCACTGAGCTACTTGGGCTCGCTATTGACCTTCTGTAGGACTGTACTGGATATTCTGATTGGACACTAGTAACTAGTGTGATGTTTCTTTGGTGCAGACTGAATTCTATCAGTCAGGTTTGCAATGGTAAGGTCTCTGATTGCAGCACTGGGTGACGAGGGTTCGAATCTCAGAAGGGTCATGAGTTTGCTCAAGGTAATCTCAGATACGCCTTGCTGACTAGTGAGTGTCAACTAGCACGAAACCCAGGCTTCCTTCACATTGCCTCCAACTATCTAATATTAGGTGGTCTTATTAGTATTGCTAGTCTAAGGCAGTCAAAGCTCGCTTCTCAGTGATTCATCCCTTTTATTTCTAGGGCTGCCTGTCATTGGTATCTTGCTGTGGTGACTGTCTTTGTGAATGGTGATTAGAACAGTAGACATAGACGGTCATATCAATTACTTAGTTGAAAAAAAACATATAAAGGAGCCTGTTAAGCAGGTTTTCAATGCATTCATTAAATAGAATGATTTGACATCAAGGTATGCTGTGTGTTTAGACTTGAGAAGTTGAAGACAAATCAATAGGAAGTTTCAGTAGACTCTAATTTATATTCATCAACAGAGTTTGATGTGCATTTTCCATGACTAATACGAAATCAGTGGTGCTGACTGCCTCAATGAGAAATGTCGTCAATCATAAATGTTTATAGAAAATTCCTTGAAATATCACTTTACCCAATGTGTCTGTTAGGCTTTCGTGTCACCTCTGAATCAACTAGATTTTGATTTTGAACCCTTATATTTTATATAGATAGCTAAAACAGTATCACTAGTATTCACAAGCCTTATCTATTTTGACGATAAGCATAGAGTTTAACGATACTTTTTTCCAAATACATGTAGAAAACCAGTGGAACCATTGAAAACCATGAAGCTCTCAACAGTCATTTCTACCCAAAATAGGAGTCTTCAGCAACACACACTCATGATACCACTAGGGGTCAAACCGGTTTACTTAGAACGTCCAGGATTCAACTACTGATGGTTTCGTGGGCGAAGACTCTCAATGGAATTATCTGCCAGCAACCTGATGTGCAGATACTAGCAAAATAAGTCAAGCTTATACTAGAGTCACAATATGCACGTGTTGCATCGGTGGCACAACGGCAGAATGCTCCCCAACCATGCGGGTGGTTCGGGGTTGGATCCCTGCCACAGACGCACTCCTTTTCCTCACTAATAATAAGACTGGTAAAGAGGGGAGGTTGGGCATGAGGCTGGCAAACCCATCTCGTAAAAATAAACACCACTGCTACCGAAATTTCAAAGCTCTAGGTTGAAGCTCAATGTTCTACTGGGAAAGGAAAGGAGAAAACTAAAAATTAGATAATAATTTGAATATATCTTTAGTATTGTGCTACTCTTGTCTTCTGTATTGTGCCTCTTTATCTTTCTTTCATGTTTTCCATTTGTTGTTTCACGAGCATCATTCACATTCATCTCTCCTATTCACTATCCAATCCATTTCTCTGCTATTCGATATTCTTACACTTGATATACATATTTATATCTGTATCTATATGCTACTTATTAATCTTTTCAGTAACATATACCACAGCTAAAGTTCCCAAGATGTAAGAGGATGTGAGTAGTATATGACTACTAATTTCAGTTAATCAGTAGCTTATAGTTTTATGCAAATATACTCGTTATCTTCATTTCCTTATAGCCTTTATCAACGGACCAATATCAACTGGTGAAGAGAAATCCAAAATCCAGATAATACTGGGTAGTTGCACCAGGATTGGGTTTACAAGTGGATAGAGGATAATCAGGTCTCGTTAGCAAATATATATAAGAACCCACTATCTATTTGTTTCATAACGTATTGTTACAATCAATAAATCAGAACTATATTTTTAAGGGTTTGTCAGAAAGTCAGCCACCGCCTTCCTCAACGAGCAGTGTTGGATGGCATCGGATTTGGTTAGAAAGGCATTAAGTAGTGGTCAAACTAAAACCTTTATTAAATCCACGATAGTTGGTTAGAAGCAGCCAGGTCAGAAGGTGAAGACTACCTGGCTGGAGATATCTGGAGATGCTCATCAATGATGGCCGGGGATTGTTGGTGATGCGATTCAAATTCATTGTCAGTGGCACAGATACATTTTTGGCGAGTGCTACTGATAAGATTTATCAGTAGTATGTATGTAAAGAGATGTTCATCGGTATAGGAAACATCGAATACCAGGGAGATACATTTGATTTCAGAGAAGGCAAATGATACAATTTTGTGGACATACATGGGAAACGCGAACGGAACACAGAGAAATACAATATGAAGGTAGGCCAGAGGTACTACAAAACGCAGACCTGTGCAAATGGTGCATTGAAGATAAGATGTACATAATTTTGCTATATAGAGATACTAATTTCCTTTACCGAGTCTTACGTCTTCTACCGTTTCACATTCACTGTATGTAATCTCTCATATCCATTAAACTGTTGTATTTTTCCATTTTACTATTCTGTCTTTCTACTACAAATTTCTGGTCATTATAATTCTTTTTGATTGGTTGGAAGATTTCATCATCAGCTGGCATCAGTTAGATAACCATTTGAAAACCTTGGAGTACTGGATAGCTGTTTTGTCAGCCTAGTTTGAGACTCTTTATCAGTACACACCTCTCACCAGGCTGCGAACTCAGGCGCTTCTGAATACAAGGTGAGCTCTTAGACCATTAGGCCGACCACTGGGATCCGATCCAACGGCCCATGAATTCTTTTTCTTCATACATTTATTTCCATTTATCAATCTGAATAAAGCAAGAACAACAGTTCTTGAAAAATAAAGTGGTACCATCATTTATTTCGTTGGTTTCTCATCAGCTCAGCTGCTTACAGCACGGAGACATTATTAAGTATATCTACGGAAACAATTTTAACACACTTGCACAGAGAGTTTATTTTTAAACGGAAATCAATAATATACACATACAACGTTAATAATAATAATCACTTTATCCCAAACACAATTAAAACCTATAGCATTATGTAATAAGATGAAAGAGAGGGTGAAAACATCCAGTTACCAGACAGGGCAAAGAAAGACTGATAATGGCTTCCTTCTGAACGCATAAGTCGGGTAACAGGTTACATTGGAAGAGCAGAAAGAAGGGTATACCTACGATTTTCCGAACATATACCAAAAAGCCTATGTCACAAGGGAAGAAGTACTTTAAATAATGCCATCGCCAGGCATCTTCTTGACACGGGTCATGAGGTGGACGTCGAAAAGTCGTTCAAAATTATCAATAAGCAAAAGAGTTCAATGCTCCTTAAGTTTGCTGAAGCAATCTCCATCAAGCGCCTGAAACCTGATTTATGCGTTCAGAAAGAAGTGGTTGACGGTCTTTCATTACCCTGTCTGGTAACTTGATATTTTCACACTCTCTTTCATCTGACTAAGTAATGCCAAAAGTTTCCATTGTGCATGAATATTATTGTTTGGGATAAAGTGTTTATTATTCTTAGCATTGTATGCATATATTGATTGGTTTAAAAATGAACTCTGTGTGTGCAAGTATGTTAAAATTGTCTCTGTACATGAACTTAATAATAATTATTATTTATTTAGGCCGTGAGTAGCTGATGAGAAGCCAACGAAATAAGCAATGGTGGTAGCATCGTCTTTTTCTGCACAACCTACTGCTTGTGTTCTTGCTTTATTCAAATAATTCTTTTTCTATACCTTTGTGTGCTACGGGGAGTGTAGCCTACCTAAGCACCACTTAGTATGGGGTTGACTTGGAGGTCAATGTCCACTCAGGAAATAAGCCAATCAGAATAATGTCTGAATAAAATAACGCCCACTATTTTATTGATCATGATTATAGACCAATTTACACATCTATGGTGATATTTTGAATCCTACATTATTTGCGTAAAAATATACTTTTCGGCTGACGTCGTAGTGAAGGTCTGGGAAAACAGGTAGCTATCGTATAATGCTGTTGGTGCGTTTAAGAGATAATCGTGATCAGCGCATCCCTATTTCAGTCTTGACGTATTGCGAAACGTAACACGTAAGTAGAGTAATATTGTAAACACAAGTGTACAGGTGATAAATACGTGCCGACACACACACACACAAACTCCCAGCAGAAAACCACTCTCAGAAACTACAAGAAAATTCATCCTACCAAATACTAAAACCATTTTTAGAATGGATATCATACACAAACCAACACAATCACATCATTCCATGAAATGTGGATCAAAAGATCGGATAGTAAAGGAAAATCAGATCACCATGATTTACAAAATAAATTGCACGAATTATGAATAACACTCAATTAATCATAATCACCATAACCCGGAACCCCAAGTCCAGGAGCATAAACAAGCCATTAAAAGATTTACGCAGACAACTATGCATACCAGTTGACTGGGGAAATTGTAGGGAAAATGTGCGTGCTGAGGAAGAGTTCCAAACTAGGACGAAACAGCTGTCCAGTACACTCTAAGTGGGCTTCCAAAGGTTCTCTAACTGATGTCAACTCGTCATGAAATCCTTCAACCAATCAAACAAAATCCCTTCAAAAACCAATACTTGAAGAAGTCTTTTAGACTTTAGAAACACCGAAAATGCTTAAAACTTCGTAGAATCCTCATATTCATCGACTGAAAGACACATTAGCATAGATCGGATGGACGAACCAGCAAAGAATAAGCCTCATGACAAGAAATGTCAAATCAAAGTTAAAAAACACGATCAATACTGATGCAAATTAACCACCAGTCACAACCGAGATGGTTAGGATATAAAATTATGCGATCCAACCCCTCCTCGTACAGTTTGTCAACTCGCGCATCTTACCTATTCTTCTTTACTGTTCACCCTTATTCTTTCCTGGATTGCTTAAAAAGGACTATGTCATACTTCGTAGAACTCTGAAGAATGTCGGTCAGTAGGGCGAGTGGTATCCTATTGGGCCATATCGTTGGAATTGTCACTGATAGGCATTTGATGTCATGCAACAAATTCGCTAAAGGAATTTTGTCAGACTGTGAGCATCCACAGCAGCACCCACAGCTTCAACCTTGTGTCTCCTCAGGTAAAACAAGAAATCATTTCAGAAGACTTTATGCACGTACATCTAAGTATAAAAATTCCATTATACCATATTTGACGCCACGTACTTTATGTGATGAAAATAGTGTTAGGCATGAAGTAACTAACTTACTAACCTTCTTTGCACTACTAAATAAACCATTTCCCTGCACCCTTACAACATCAACCTTTATTGTTATTGTACTTCTTATATTTATAATCCTCTCAATTTTTTATTTTTATTTGTTTATTTTTTCATAAGTGTGAACCTCATCATTTAAGCTGTGTTAGAACTGTTAATTTTGTAGTTCCCCTCACCATACTGAATCGCCAATGCTGTTTGAAACAAACTCACTGTTATTATTATTATATTTAATATTCTCAATTCGTACTTCGAATATTTTTGACTATATATCGTAAATGTGGACAAATTCCTCCTGGTTAAATTTTGTTTTAATTTTAAATTCTATTTATATTTTGAATAAATTAGATAAAATATTGTGACAAATGCTGAGAATTCCATTCTGTATTATAAGTTCTGTCTGTTTTGGAATAAAGCAGATTATTATTATTATTATTATTCATAGAGGGTGTTGTCTAGAAGGGCAACAATGAGAAATTCACAATTAAATCAATCAGCTCAGAAAATGCAATCATAACAAAATACCCCAGTATACATCAACTTACCTTCAGTAAATGAGTAATCCTTAAATGAATTGTCACCGTTATTATTATTATTTACATTTTGACATAACTTTTCATACACATATTGTTCTCTATCAATACGTCCTTTTGTAACTAATTTATACTGATCAATAATTTGAAAGTGTTGATTTTCATTCAATATATTCAACACTATAATCTGATTGTTTAAATCGCCTGATGTATTTTTTGGCGCGTACTTTTCAAGCAGAAAATTTAAATCACATACAAATGTACTAATGAGTATTTCTTCAGTGACAATACACTGATTATTATTATTATTGTGGCTGTCATCTGCTGTGATGATGGAAAGGATTAGTGCAGAAATCAAACATTTGATTATGTAATACAAATAATAACAATTGACGATAGACATGGAATGAATATTCTTTATTTATTTGATCAAGTATACCGGTTTGGTTAATAGATGTCACTTGTGAAAAATTACTTCCGAATTTGAATTCATCGAATCATTTATAGCTATTATATGCAAATATTTTTTTTTTGAAAAAAAAAAGAAATTATCTCAAGGTTCTTCTTCTTCTTTTGCAGATAAAAGAAAAACTTTCTATCTGTACGATCAACAGTAGGAAATTTGTGATTTCTTTTTGATGAAAATAATATTTTCCTAAAGTTTTCTAAAAATGTAAACGATCATAAAACTGTTTTATTTGCATGGTTAGTCGTCACATACATACATACAACCATACACACGTGCATGCATCCATTTACTCTCGGACGCATGCACTCACTCACTCACAAGCACACATACATACTCACACTAATGTACAAAAATTCCAGCAAGCTGATTTAAAGTACTAATTGAATACTGCTACTCAACGCTTTCATTTGAATTATTTACTCCGCACTACTACTACACTACTCACTACTTTTATTATTATTATTATTTATCCTCTAAATAATTTGGTATTTAAATGTGCACATCATTTTCAATGTGTAGATAAGACAGCGTATAGGCATGCACGTGCGTGCGTGTGTATGTTTGTGTCTTTATGTATAATAAAAGTGTGTCCGTTATTATTATCATTATTATTATTAGCTGTCATGATTGTACGCACGAGGTGTATGTTTGTTTATGTGTATCTACTATTAAACACGTACGCACACACACAAACAATTTGTGTGCGTTAATCACTAGGTTTTATCAACTTCCAATAGGAGAGATGGATAGGTAGACAGACATTGGTGAAGATTGTCTGTCTATCCATCAGTAAATGCATTAATGTATGTACGTGTGTATGTGTGTGTCTGAACCAGCAAAGTAGGAAAGGAATGAGATTAATACAAAATACACCGATGGTTTTATTTTGATATTGTGAATAGATGAATGGATAGTCATAATAATAATAATGATAATAAGTGAAGGGATAACACAGTTGATTAAATTTACTCGTTGTGCATACCTACGTCAGCTTACTTTGCTACTTCTCCTTTGTACGTGTACGTGTGTGGGTGTGTGCACGTGTGTGTGTGTGTGTGGTGTTTATATATTAGCACCACTACTTTTGGATGAAAATAAATCTCGTTTGAACGCACACGTGTTCTGTCACCATGGTGATGATAACAAATAATAGTGATAATAGTTTCCCAGAGTTAGTTCGTAGTAGGAATTTCGGCTGTTTCAAGTCTCATCAGGTAGTGTTGATATCAATAAGTTAGGGTACATGTTGAAAATCAGCAAGCAGTAATGGACAGGTGTTTGGTCCTACTTTGGGACTTTTCAGTAGTGCACACCAGTGACCTCATCAGGGACCGCACAACAACATGAGCCAAAAAGTGTACTTCGGCATCAGTCACAGCATAAACAATAATGTACGCTTCAAAATATCACCAAGGATGTGTCAATTACTGTATAATCGTAATCAATAAAATGGTCATGGGCGTTATTTTACGCAGGCCAATTCTGATTGGTGCGTCGGTGGCACAGCGGTAGAATGCTCGCTAACGACGCAGGTGGTTTGGGGTTTGATCCCCGGCCACAGATGCACTCCCTTACCTCGATAAACCAGTAATAAGACTGGTGAAGAGGGAAGGTCGGGCATGAGGCTAGCAACCCCATGCCGTAAAAATAAACACCACCGCTATAGAAACTTCAAGCCTCTAATTTGAAGCCCTATGTTCCACTGGGAACGTAAAGGAATAAAAAAATTCTGATTGGCTTATTTCCAGACTGACTATGATCACTATATCATCAATAAATGATAATCCACTTTTTATATGCTTATATGTCACTCCGTATAGAAAAGACATATTACTTGGGTTCAGTCTGGAACCACACCGTTTATTTTCTGTACCTGGCTGACTGACGTCAAGGCAGCGGTCTCCTGTTTACTGGAAGGTCAGCAGCATTTCTGGTCTCCTCCCAATCAGAAATTGAGAAGCTGTGACACACTTGAGAACAGTTGATTGTTTGAGACGGTAGAGTTTGGCCTCGCCGGACCAGCCTCCAAAGCCTCAGGATGGTCGTGAGTGGGTGCCTTGCACTGCGGGTTGGCCACCCCTCCGCACACCTCTTCAAATGCTCCCATATGACCGGGCGTCTTACATAGCCTCTCCTGAGGAAGTCCTACTCACTGCTTTCACGTGGCGGAGGTGTTTTTCACCAAAGTGAGAGGGCGAAAGCGGATGCCCGGCGCTCTTCACCGGGTTGACTGTCCATTGGATGACAGTCTAGGGGAGGTGGCTAAACCCTGATTCCAAACCTCCAACGACTCACTGGAGCTCACCGGCAGACGTATGGACAAAGGGCTTGTTGGATGTCCTGGATGTCTGGCCCCATTCAACAAGGCGTATGAACCGAACTCCGGTCACCGGCTGCCAATGGATAGTGGACTCCCTACTCCACTCCTACTGCCTTGTAGGTCACACTTGGTTGTGTAAAGGCTAGAGCTGCACTCTCAAACAAAAGGCCGAGCGATTCTGGGGACATCACCCGAACCAAATTCCCATGAAACTTCATGAACTCTCTTCATCAGGTCGCCGCGCCTGGGCAGCGATGATTCGAGATGTTCATGAAGCCGGCTCATCCTCCCGTAGGAGATAGCCGAAGTAAAGTAAAGTACCTAGCTCAGGGCTCTTTGGTCAGGAAACAGGGTTACCACCATCCACGGGAGGGTGTGAAGTCCGAACTCTGAGAAATCTTTGGCAGATAGGTGCTGACTAGGGACGGCGTCTGCAGAGACTTTTCGAGGACGGCCTCTGTTTGTGTCTATAGATACAACCATCTTTGTGTCTAATATTATCGCAGTCTTGAAACCGGTGTTGCTTACATGGTTCTCTAAATGATATCAGTTCATGGCCAAGCTTGAAATAAGAATGCCGATGTATGAATTTCTCTTAGTATTATTTTATTCATTAAAAATTTTAATTATTTCCTCTTTTACACTCTTCGATGTCACCAAAACTTAACAGCAGAATTTTGTAGAAAATTTGAAAATTCCGAATATTGAAACATTGAATATATATGTGGTATTGACTATTGATGAAAAAGTGCAGATAATTTCAAATAAACCAACTCAAAGATTAATTGGACACGAGTCACAAGTGTAATGTGTCTAGTCCTTTCTTCGGTGCAGACTGAATTCTATCAGTCAGTCAAGTTTGCAATGTGGCCACCATTCCACTAGGTGGCTCACCATCACGGTGCACATTGATTTGACGATATTAGATAGTTGGAGGCAGTCGGCCACAGGAAGCCTTGCTTGACCTAGGTTTCGAATTAACTGACACTCACCAGTAAGCAAGGCGTATCTGCAACCTCGTCCGAACTGATGTCCCTTCTGAGATTCAAACCTAGGATGGTAGCCACATTGCAAACCGGACTGATAGAATTCAGTCTGCACCAAACAAAGGACTAGACACATTACACTAGTTACTGACTAGTGTCCAATCAAAGTATCCAATACAGTTCTACAGGAGATCAGTCACGAGCCCGAATAGCTCAGTGGTAATGTCCGTGACTGTAGGCCTGGGTGATGCGGTTTCAAGTCTTAGGAGGAACATGAGTTCTTTCAAGGTAATCTCAGATACTCCTTGGTGACTGGTGAGCGCCAACTAGCACGAAACCTAGGCGGAGCAAGGCTTCCTGTGGCCGATTGCCTCCGACCATCTAATAATAACTCAAAGATTACTAAGTTACTTCATCTAAGCAACCAAATTAGGGAAATTCAAGGGTACTAAGTGTAGAACGTCAATAAAATTATGCTAAATAGGCGGAAAAACACAGGAAATCATAAAAAACCCAACTTAACCAATGAATACGAGCGTATACGACTTAGAATCACTTAAATGGTTAGGTTTTTCCAGAAAATAGTTAGAATTTAAAGTAGAATTAAACACACAAGGGGGGTTTGCAAGAAAGAAAGAAAAAAGAGTCTCCGAGCTGAGCTGACAGACCACTGAAATCAGTAATTCTGAGACATCCTGTTTAAATAATATCAAGTCATCATCAAATGCATCAATAACTGACCAATTACAGGACGAAAGTGCCTGCAGTTCTAGTAAGAAGTCATGATCAGTGTGGTTCACCAGGTCTGGTGTGAGGAGAAATACGCTCCGATGACACTGGCTGGTGGTCGCGCTAAAATCATGAACTGGTAAAAACTGGATTTCATACATTGGTCATTGGATTGGGTCCCAGTATCCTTCCTTGTGATTGGAAGGTCCCTGGTTAGAACCCTTCCGAGTGCATATAACTGAAGGGTCCCAAACAAGAACGAAACGGCTGTCCAGTGCTACCTGGTTTTCAGCATTTCTCTAAAGGGTGTCAGCTCGTGACTAAGACTGAAACTTTAGTAACAGACCAGAGTTGGTAGACTTTCTCAAACTGTTTCATCATCAGTACTACTGTCCGTCAGAACAACCGATTTTTAGCATTTCCGAACAAACTTTCATCTAAAAGGCGCATAAGTTCTCTGGAGTTCGACTGCTTACAACTTGTTGGATAGCAGTTATAAAATCGATGCATTAAAGACCCGTTAGATTACCACAGTTCAAGACAGTTCCAGGTTAGCGTGTATCGTGGAAGCGATTACCACTCACTGAAGGATTAAAACAGATTCTTACTGTATCCAGGAGGAAACTGTTGTTATTAATAATAATAATTTGCTTTATTCCAAAACAGTACATGTGATACAGAATGGAAATCTCAGGATTTCACTACAGTATTGCATCCAGTTAGTACATTATCAATAAATAGAATTCTACATAGATTAAGGAAATCTCAGTTCATTATGACAACAACATATTGGCGTGTCGGTAGCAAAGCAAAAGTTGAGCGGTGTTTGAAGGTGTTAGAAATGTAAGTGCTATCATATTTACTGGCGTAAGTGGGAGAAAGAAACAAAGCAGCACATAACGGAAAAAAAGAGAAAAAGAGATAGAGAGAGGATAGGAAAAGAAAGAAAGAGAATGTTGTACCTATAAATGATATTAGTTGGAAAGGCGAGGTCCAGTTGTTCTACTGACTATTTAGTAAGTTATAGATATCACGCCTAATGCTTTCTTTATCGCACAGAACACGAGCTAAGTAGGGAATGGTTGAGTTTTTGTACTTGCTGGTGCGAGCATATAGTTTTCTATAAAGGCTTGTGGTTTCACCTGATGAGATACAAGAGGAGAGTTGTGAATGAAGAGGGTGGTGTGAGTTAGATAAAGTGGATTTGGCCTATTTTTCACATGAGTCCAAGTGCCTGCCGACTAGAATGTTAACAAGCTGGTAAAGTGGCACACTGCTTACACTCCTGACAACCTTTAACATCCTACGTAATAAGGTATAGTCTTTCTTCATTAGCCCGGGAAAAACTATAAGGAGGAACAATAGAGAATAATAGGCAGGATGCAAGAGTTAACGAACGAATTGTAAGAGTAAAAGTTGGGTTATACCAGAATGTCTTAACTTCTTGATGTAGAAGGTAAGACGGAATATTTTCTTAGAAATCGCCAAGATATGAGACGACCGGGAGAGATCAGCAGATAGAATGACGCCTAGGTATTTAATTTCCGACTTGGTTTCTATTTCAGTGCCATCTATGTTGTACACCTCGTGAGAGCTAACCAGTTTGTTTAGGTCAGATTTATGCCTAAAGGTGAAATTGACTGTTTAGCATTTGGAGGAGTTTAAGGTAAGACCTTTTTCCTTGGACTACTGGCTGATTTCTGACAGAAAGCCATTTAGTTTAGAGCAGTCTCTTTGACATTTGACAGGCAAAGATACAGTCAGGTCGTCAGCATATTTGACAAAATTAATGTCATTTGAAGATGGTAAGTCATGTAGAAAGAAATAAAAGAGAAGTGAGGAGAGTGCAGCACCTTGGGGGACACCAGCTTCAGTGAGCGCAGTAGAGGAGGATTTACCTTTGTACACGGTGTACTGCATACTGTTAGAGAAATAGGAATATATCCAGTTTATTGACCCAGGACTCAGTTTTTGTTAATCTTGCCTTAGCATGGTAAATAAACTTTGCGTTGTTTAAATTTAGTAATATTTTCAACACAAATAGTTGTAATTCAGAAAATAAAAGATGAAGTACCTAACCCAACCATCTCTCAGTGTATCTATCAATTCGACTGCCCCTGTGGAGCCAATTGAATTGGCCGGTACTCCTGGAACTTATTTTCTCGTGCTCGGAATCGCCCACAAGTATGGTTAAATAAAGGAGTTATTAGAACCGTCAACAAATGTATATTAGATAATCTCATATAAACAGGCAAAAAAGCTGGCCAGCATTGAAAAAACCTTATCTGTCACCCATCAGTTAGTGAGTAAATTATCAAAAGCCTCGAGAATACTGAATACTCCACACAGTACAGGCCACTGGAATTTGTTTAAATCAACCAGAATTCGAAGACTTACAAGCGAAAACCGACAAACTGGTTGAAGAGGCAGCAAAGACAGGACTCCAGGTGAACATAGACAAGACCGAGGTTATGAAAATAACCATCCAACAACAACAGCAGCAAAATACAGCGCCAGTCACCATCAACGGGAGGAATTTGAAAGAGCTTACTTCATTCACTTCACCTATCTAGCGAGCATTGTCTCAACTACACGAGGAACGGACGAGGATGTCAAATCGAGAATCGGAAATGCGAGAAACACATTCATCAACCTGAAACCAATCTGGAAATCTTCGTCACTCAGCCTGCATCAACAAAAAAATCCGGATTTTCAATACAAACGTCAAGTCAGTCAGTTCTTCTACACGGATCAGAAACTTGGTGGCGGGTCACAAAAAATATTTCCAACAGCCTGTTGCAGAACTTTATCAACAACTGTCTTCGTTCTATACTGAAGATCAGATGGCCGGAAAGAACGAGAACCAACAAGAAGCTATGGGAACAAACAAAACAAAAACCAATCGCTCAACAAATGTGCAGGAGAAAGTGTAGATGGATTGGACACTCACTGAGGAGGCCACTGCGGGATGACATCGCACGTCAGGCCAGTGCTCGAGTGGAATCCGAAAGGGAAGCGGCGAGTGGGACGTCCAAGGATGACATGGAGGAGATTGTGTGAAGAGGAGTTGAAACAGTATGAAACAACATGGATGCAGGTGAAAAGTACAGCAGAAGACAGAAGCAAGTGGAGGCGTGCAGTTGAAGCCCTATGTTCCACTAGGAACCCAAGGGAATAATAATAATAACAATAATATTATCTCTCCCTCTCTCTTACTGATGCTTTCGAAAAGTAATCTGTCGACACTGACTACTGACTCAATGTAATTTAAAACAACAATGATGTTGTCATTTAATCGTAATTCTCTAATTATTACTGTCATATGCATGCAGAACCTAATAAAGAAGAGGTTATCAAAAATCTGAATATTCTTTATATTTGTAGCCACACCAAGTTCCCTTTTAACAGTTTGATATACAAAATTTTGGGCATTCGGTATATGATATTCATTATAATAAAAGTTTTTTGTATTTCCTAATGAATGAAAAACAGAACGATATTGTTTTTTGTACTGACATTTCACTATTTAATGCTGCTGCTAATAGCTTTATCAAAGTAGTATCATTAAACCGGAATTAACAAAATCCACTCAGCTTGTATATAACAACTTAATCATTGTTCCTCAGCATGGGGTAATTTTTATGTTGTCAAGTTGGCCAATTGGTAAAGATAATAACAAAACCAGGTGTCGACATGTCAACCTGACACCGAGCACTTCAGTGCAATCAATCGACGGGAAAATCTAAAATTGAATTAAATAATTAACGTGACCCGTTGCACAAAAGGTGGCCAGCTCTCATGGCCCAAGTGGTCTAGTGGACAACGCTTTGGCGTTTGAAACTATGGCCACTAGGTTCGAGCCTCCGGGGGAATATCATCACTCACTGTGGAATGGAGGTACATCTGGATGACGAGTCCAAAAAAGACGAAATGCGCGTTATCCTGGATTCCACTGCTAGTCACCATCCACCAATTAACTTCTAAAATCAAGTATAGGCAGTTGAATCTGATAAGTGTATAAAATTATAAAAGCAGAGGGTGTTTACATAATGAAATTGCTTATCACATTCATGTTGATTTTGTCATTTCATGGGGGAGGGGGATGTTGTAACCAGGGCAAATTCTGTTTCAGTCCATCATTCCTATTCATTGGACAATTTGGATTCCATTTGATATGAAATGCTTCTGATATTAGACGTTCTTTGTGATTTTTGAAGTTTTTCTGAACTATTCCTCTCTGGCGATGTTTGTTAGATGTATATCACATCACATTCCAGGCATTTTATTTTGACAACGTAAGGATTGCCCCATACCGATGAACGATGATCAAGTTGTTATGTAATATAAGCTGAGTGGATTTTGTAATTTTTAGTTTAATAATACTAATTTGATAAAGCTGTTAGCAGAAGCACTAAATAGCGAAACATCAGAAAAAGCAACAATATCGTTCATTAATCAGTTTCTTTTAAAGTTTTTAATGAACATCTTCAACCAATTTGTTATTTTCGTTAATTTTGTCATTTTAATTATATTTTGTTCTGACAAAATAATTTCCTACCCTTAGT
Source organism: Trichobilharzia szidati (assembly GCA_944472155.2). Lineage (NCBI taxonomy): Eukaryota > Metazoa > Platyhelminthes > Trematoda > Strigeidida > Schistosomatidae > Trichobilharzia > Trichobilharzia szidati. Next base: position 55,270,967 of record OX235276.1, read on the forward strand.
TTTATCCTTTTTTTCTATATTCTTGACCGAACTACTTTTTTTTGACCACTGTTCAGCTAAATTATTTGACCCTTAAGAAAAAGACGTAATCAGCGAAGAAAATTTTCTTTTCGACGATTCATTTTCATAAGATGTAGAATAATAATTATTCGTAATTTTACGAGTTCATCACGGATGGATATCAGTTAGAGAACCATTGAAAACCAGGGAGTACTGAACAGCCAGCTGTTTCATCAGCCTAGTTTGGGAATCATCCGCAGTAAGCACCCACCACAAGGGTTCGAACCCAGGACCTTCCGGTTACAAGGCAAGCTGGCTCGTATACCATTCAGCCGCTGGGACCCGACTCAATGGCTCATGAATTCTAACTTCTACTAATTTGTGATGTAACGCGACCACCGACTGGTGTCATCGGTGGGACATCCATCCTCACACCTGACTGGATGGACCTCACTGGTCACGACTTTTCACTACAACCCCAGGAAACTCCATCCTGTAGCAAGTCACTAGCGAACATCAGATTAATTTTCTGTAGTTGATTTGTAAGAATTAGTTTTGTTTTTACCAGTTGCGTACTTAGATGATTCCCAAACTAGGATGAAACAGCTGGCTGTCCAGTACTCCCTGCTGGTTTCCAATGGTTCTCTAACTGATATCCATCCATGACCAATCACATTCCGGTAAAATTTGTCCCCGATAAAAGTATTACATAATGTAAGGTGTAATCTAGAATGGTTGACTAACTGGAAGTTTGAAAAGTGGCAGAAGTTAGTATGACGTAATAAGCATGAGAAAATGACTAATCAATATAATTGTGTAGAGTGGACAGGAACTTTTGGAAAGACAGCAAATTGTTTTTATGTAAAATCTGTATGAAAACTCAATGTTATTTAGAAACATTAACAGAGTTGTAATAAAATATGGATGATGAGAATAATTATGATAGTAAAATAATAATAATAACAATAATAATAGTAAACTTGCGTAATAAAAAGAAGCGAAATTATAATTTATCTTCTAATGAGTAGAATGACTCAGATTGGATTTATCTGATCTAATCTAATTTAGAATCTATAAAACACAAAATAATCGAACAAAGAATTTTCTTTTCGATAAATTTCTCTTCCAGGCTCTACAATTATATATCTGTATGTTTATATACACAGAATATTTTAAATTAGTAGTCAATAACAATATTAGCGTTTTTTAAATAATATCGATTTGTAAAGTATGATCAATGGAATTACAGTTCATCAAAGATGCTTAAATTATAATAATAATAAAAATATAATAGCAAATAGAATATCAACTAAAATTAGGAAAATTCCACAAAAATTGAGGATCATTCAAACCTAGATGGCCAAGGTTGTTAATATGGATCCCGACAGCCTCAGCAATATTTAGTAGTCGAACTCTTAAGGCGAAATTAAGATTTGTTGGTATGCGGTAAATGACCCTGAAAGCATGGTTACCATCAATCTTGCGTGTATCTTTATCCAAAAGATGAGATAGAATGGCGCTGCAAATATATTTTGTTTTGTCCTTTGCTTAACCACACAGGTTGATGTTCGAAAATTCGACGAGAAACACGCCTAATTGTACGGCCTATGTAACTGGCTCCACAGAAGCAGTTAAATTGGTATAAACACATGGAAGAGGCGAAATTAGGCAGTTTATCTTTTACTCCCGAACGCAAGAGAGGAGTGGTTTTGAAGACAACATAATTCGGCAGCGGGGAATGCTCTTTTTACCGCATTTCTAAGGCGCTGTGTTAGTATCTTGCTGATGTTGTCCCCAAGGAACTGCATTTGTAAGAATAAGGCCTGTTTTGGAACTGTTGGTAACTTGGGCTGCTTTGATTTTAGATTCATATTCTTATCAGTAAACTTTTCTGGATAACCATTTTCACTTAGCAACGGTTTAATATTATTAAGTTCCTGATCAAGACATTCATCCGAGCAAATTGCTCTTACTCTGTGAACCAAGCAATTTATCAGATTGCGTTTGTATTTCAAGGGCACGAAGTTGAGAAAATGAGTATACTGACCCGTTGATGTTGGTTTTCTATATACAATTCTTCTTATTGTGCCATCCTCTTTTCTGGTCATAAGGACGTCAAGATATGAAATACTAGAGTCTTCTTCTTCCTCAATAGTAAAATTTATTGCAGGATGAACCTCGTTAAATTTATCCAGGATGTTCTTTGCTTCATCCTCATTTTTCATGATCAAAAATGCATCATCATCTATGTATCGATAATAGAATTCAAGTTCATCAATAAAATCTTTCATAGACCCATTTTATAGTTTCGCAAGGAAAATGTCGGCTAGAATGGGTCCTATTGGTGACCCCATTGCCACACCGTCGATTTGTCTGCATAGTTCCTTATTAAATAAAAAGTAGACGTTCCTTGTGCATTTCAAGAGAAGCTCTTTTATAAAAGATATAGGAATTCCAACATCGATGTTTCGTCTTATGAGTTCTTCACATACAAAGTCCATTGTTTCCATAAGTGATACGCTGGTGAATAAGGAAGATACGTCAAATGATATCATGAATTCATTGTCAACATTTAAATCATCCATGTGTATTTAATAATTCTTAAATGTATTGACTTCTAAAGTATGAATGTTGGGTAGTGTGTAATATGTCTAGTCCTTTGTTTAGTGCAGACTAGTTAGTAAATAGTATCCAATCAAAAAAATATCCAATACAGTCCTACAGGAGGTTAATCGCCAGCCTGAAAACCTCATTGGTAACGTCTATGACTACAGTACTGGGTGATGTGGGTTTGAATTCCATAAGGGACATGAGTTGCTTCAACGTTGCAAATACGCCTTGGCGACTGATGAGTGCCAACTAGTACGAAACCTAGATCAGTCAATGCTTCCTTCCAATTGCCTCCAACCGTCTAATACCAGAATGTTAGATAGGCATATAGTATGAGACAGTAATAATCAAGCCGGTCAAAATAAATGGGCTCGAAATGTGATCAGCGATATGATTCTTTGATAAACTGCTCATATAAAATAAAGTGTAATATATTCGATAGTTGACTGGATAGAATACACACGAAACAAGAATCTTCCATTTGACCTTCAAAATATGAAACAGAATACAAAGAGCCAAGAACGACTCCAAAGATTGATGTTAGATGTGTGAAAGTGATTGATGGGAAGCCCTAGACCTAGGTGGCCTACTTGCTGGCGTATCTGTAACCTTGAAGGAACTCATGTCCCATCCGACATTCTAACTCAGGTCACCCAGCAATGCAGTCAGCGACATAACCACTGAGCTATTCAGGCTCAGGTCTGGTTTCCTTTAAGGATGCAATAAAAATTTTAATCGGTCGCCAGTTAGTAATCAACGTAACACGTCTATTCCTTCGTTCAGTGCAAATTAAAATTATTATTAATCCCTTGGATTTCGGCTGGAACACAGGGCTTAAACACTCCATCTCAATTTCACTGTGTTCACTGCATTCCTTGTCAGCCGACGCCATAACTTCCCATAAGCTGTCATCCTCTTACGTGATCTCCTCAATGTCGCCATCAGAATTACACCTAACCCGTTTGAGGTCCAGGCATGCGATGTAACTCAACATTCTCCAATCCTTCTCCATTTTCATAAAAGCTGTTAGACTACTGATAAGTAGTTTGACTAAAATTAGAAACATAATGAGGAAGCGTGAAATGTTAACGAGAAATTGTAAACATATTTGCGTGAGTAAACAGTTTGTTTAATTTAATGAAGTTTAAACGATTCATATCTGATTTCCTTGTGACTATTTTGGCATAAACGTTTTAAATTCTTAGTGTTCTGCCAATAGATTTTAACTCTATGAGAGAGTGGTGAAGTACTCTTAGCAGAAAGTGATGTTACTGATTTCAGTCGCTTGTGCCCCTGTGAGTAAGTAGTGGTCAAGATTTCCACTAAATAATGGAGTAATAATACTTTGTTTCTTCGTTTTCGTTGGTTCTTTTAGCTGACATTATTTCCTGTGGCTAAATCTATCCTGGAAGCCACCAATTCCTTGTGAAACAGTATGTAAATTATGAGTATGTCCCTAATTGGCTTCAGAAGGAAATAGAATTCCCTGAAGCCATTTGTGGCAATAACAGATGACCTAGTCCTTCTACGGAGAAATGCACTATAGAGACACAACGTAAAACTAATGTTTACACCTCTTTCAAACGTATCTACAAAACAAGTTTGGGTTGTAGCCCAAAGTTTGTGGAATCCACAACGATTTGGAAGTTTAAATCACCTTCATACTTTCAAAAACAATTCGTCATCACATTAGACCTCCTTAGCTAAACTTTGTTGTGATACCAGGGCAGATGTAACTGTAACCATCCTTCTTTGGTTTACTGATGTCCATTGCTATTTTGATTTTCAATATAGCGTTTTAACTTGCCCTGTGCCTATTCTCTCACCCTTTAACGCTTTATTATTTTCATACGTATTCCTATCACAGGTATGTGTGTGGACAGATTTTTCGAAATGTGTCAGCTAAATACATTACACGATTCAGGCAAATTACGTTTTCTTATTGTTTTGTGGAAATTCATAAAGGGAGCTGAATGTTTCAGAAGATAAGAATAATTTTGATATCAGTTTAGTCTCAGAGCTGAATGGCTGAACTGTAAAGTTACCCTTGTCATTCCAGCCGGAATTTTTGAGTGTGAATATCAGCACAGAAGTGTGCATTTCAAATTCTCGGATAGATGAAACACTCGTCTCTAACGATGTCAGTTGTCCTCAGAAGTTTTATTATTTTCAAACTTCCAAATATTTTTATTTATGCCATTAGATCATAGGGAATAAAAAGACAGTTGCAGCGAAGAAAATTTTGCTTTTCGACGAAATCATCAACTAGACAGCTGTACATTCGTGCCCTATCACTGAACATCTGGTCAATTCAGGACATTCAGCGCCATTCGAAAAATCCTTCAAAATAATATACAAGATTCGAGCAAAACCTATCACAGGGAGTAAAATTAAGACATCTGGGAATAGCAGAAGCACTAGCCATCCAAAAGCTCAAACCCACGCTATGTATCCAAATGAAATACGTCCAACCCTTGTCCCTGCCGTGGCTATCATAAACAGGTAATTCTTCTAATGGTGACTATCCCACTGACTTTCTTATCCAAACTTCCTGTTTATTCATGTTATTTTTAAGTTTTTCTTAATCCCTATCTACACTACCATATTTTCACATCCGAACTTCCTGTCTATTTTATTATTTCTACATATTTAATCCCTGATTGCACAAACAGTTATTCGCCACATTAGTTATGATCCCACTAGCTTTTTAATCCAAACATCCTGTCTGTTGTTGTTATTTCTACATTTCTAACCCCTAATTGCACAATATGTCAATCTTCTCAGTAATCATGATGCAACTTTGTCTGAGCTTTATTCGTCCCTCTGTTTATTATGGCATTTTAATTCATAATTGTAATTTTATCAGTTTGACCCTTGACCAGAAATTATTCTGGAACTTCCCCAACCATTTATTATAAATACACGAATGTACAGCTGTCTATCTAGTTGATGATTTCGTCAAAAAGAAAATTTTCTTCGCTGCAACTGTCTTTTTATTCCTTATGCTATTAGTCTAATATTTTATGATCTCACAGTATAACTGCTTCTTAATTAAGGGATCAGTACGTCTGATGATTCAAAATCGGCCTGATTACCAGGCTGACTTTCAGAATTTAACAGTACTGTCACTGAAAATTTTCATTTCTATTTGAGTCGTCGCCTACAACCTTGAAGGGACTGTTACCCAATAGGCGATTGGAACCCGTGTCATTCAGTGCTACAGTCAAAGTCTCAATTGCTCAGCTTCCCACCATCCAATTTCATTGCTTACCTATCTTCTTTATGAAATCCAATCAACACTTGTATTTCTAACAGTCAGTTTGTAGAGACTTGATTGGTTTCAAGTTTGGTGGCGGCGTTAAAATCCCGAATCAGCAGAAGTTGGAATTCATGAGTCGCTGGATCAAGTCCTGATGCTTAAATGGTATATAAGCTTTCCTTGTAACTGAGAGAGCCTGAGTACTAACCCCTAATCGTTCTGTAGCTGATTTCAGCTCGTTGTAACACTTGAAGTAAGTCATATCTCTGCAAATTATCCCTTGAAAATCAATAGTCAATTTATTATTATTATCATTCCCTTTGTTTCCAAATGAAACAGGGCCTTGGCAAAATACACCCATTCCATTCTGTTCACTACCGTCCTTTCTGGACGACTCAACTATTGCTCGTAAGCCTTCTTTTCCTCTTCAGATTATCCTCTGCGTATGACCTTCACAGCAACCCCTAACTCATCATCTCTCATTTGGGTTCCACTCGAGTCATGGCTAGGTTGGTGATTCCAATCAACTATCTCTTCTGTGTGTGTGTGTGAGCGTTGCACTTGCATTTCTTTGTAAAAATATTTACCCAGGTTGCAGGTTTTTGCTTGGTTGAGCTCCAGAGTTGTTTTTTTCTTTGATGATCCTTTCTCGTCGACCATCTGATCTTCAGTATTGAGCCAGAGAAAGGAAGTTTCGATGAAAGTCTCCAGTAGTCAGCTTAACATGTCTTTGGTGACCCTTCCAGTCAGTCTCTGAATCATACAGAAGCACTGACTGATTTTGACGATCTGAATCTTACTCCTCATGCTGATCAATCACTGTAAATTTCAACACTTATTTCAATGTCAGTTAACTCCCAGCTAGACTGTACTAAGATGAACAGCTTTCTATAAGGAGTCAGTGAATGGTCCTCATCTAACGGCCTCAAACTAAATACTTCCAAATTGCAGACTGTTAGTTTTATTTTCCGATGTAAAAGAAAGCTAAATGAAGCTGTTGGTTCCTATGGCCCTTGTGAAATTGATGATATTGATATATAAATCAAGTCTGAAGTTAAGTATCTTGGATTAATTCTTTCCACTGACCTATCCTGGTCTTCCCATGTCTTAGCGATTTCTAAAAGAATATTTTGTCTGACTTTTAACATTAGGAAGTTAAGGCACTCAGGTATAACTCAACTCCTTCTCCACATATACTTTGTCAATTCGTGCATCTTACCTATTCTTCTTTACTGTTCACCCTTATTCTTTCCTGGGCTGATTAAAAGAAATACTGTATCATACTTGGAAGAACTCTGAAGACTGTCGGTCAGTAGGATGAGTGGTATCCCATAGGGCCATATCGTTGACATTGTCATCGATAGGCACTTGATGTTATGCAAACAAATTCTCTGAAGGAATTCTGTCAAACTTTACCCGCAGCTCCAACTTTGTGTCTCCTTCTCCTCAGGTAAAACAAGAAGTCATTTCAGAAGACTTTATGCACGTACGTCTCAGCATAAAAATTCCACTATACCATATTTGACATGTACTTTATGTGATAAAAATAGTGTTAGGCATGAACTAACTAACTAACCTTCTTTGCACTACTAAATAAACCATTCCTCCACCCTTATAACATCAACCTTTTGTTGTTATTGTACTTCTCATATTTATAATCCTCTCAATATTTTGTTTTTATAAGTGTGAACCTTATCATTTAAGCTGTGTTAGAACTGTTAATTTTGTATTTCCCCTCACCGTGCTACTATATCAGCAGAACATTAGATCCAATAATCTATAACATGCTAAAATTTTCAAAGTGAATCGACAATACTGTTTGTAACAAACTCACTGTTATTATTGTTATTGTTATAATTATTATATTTAATATTCTCAATTCGTACTTCGAATATTTTTGACTTTACACCGTAAATGTGGACAAATTCCTCTGGTTAATTTTGTTTTAACTTTTAATTTTATTTATATTTTGAGTAAATCAAATGAAATATTGTGACACAAGCTGAGAATTCCATTCTGTATTATAAGTAATGTTTTTTGGAATAAAGTAGATTATTATTATTAATATAGATTTGTCTTGTCCAATCATAACTGACTGGCTTTGACATCCTTATCGCAGCCACGTACCTGTCGTTGGAACGATGGCAATAGATTTCAACTAAGCGTCAAAGTGATGTTAAGATGTATGCATTGTTTGTAAACATAATTCCCAGGATGAAAATGATATTAAGACTATTTTTATTATTATTATTATTATTTTGAAACCTAAATACCGGAAATTCAGTTGGTCCTAACGTCAACTCTTCTACTCTGATAATATGTTGCAACAATTGTAGTTCACAGTGTAACACTGACGGGTAGTCATTATCACCTTCTACTTGACATTATACACCTCACCTATTTATTAGAACCTTGGAAAACACAGCTTAGAATAAGATACGTTAAACAGATTGCTGATCACCGAAAATACCCATTGACTCGTGAAGAAAATAAACGACAGATTCAGCGAAGAAAATTTTCTTTATCGACGAAATCATCTTCAGAGGCTGTACAGTCGTATTTATACTTACAAAAATATATAGTGGTCTATTATTCAGTAATAGGGGGTGACATAATTGATATAATTACTCAGAAGTGGCTTTAGAAGTGAAAATTAGAAGTTGAAAATCACGTGGTACTCAACGGCAAAAAGATAGAAATTTGATAAGGTTAAAATTGCTATTAAGTGAGAATAAAGGTATTTGAGTGTCAATTTAACAAGTGTGAAGAGGGTGTGAAAATATACAAAAGGAGCATATGAGAGTGATAATAGCGAATTAATTATTAAAGCAAAAGCTAACTAAAAGTGAAAGTAGAGTGAAAAGAAAAAATCAAAAAATATTTTACTTACAAGGAACGATTAGTGAAGAGGTTAAGACCAAGGTAGAATAAGAGACTGGACAAATTTTTTCTGTATACAGAGTTCAGGGTTGTATTGACGAATCGCCAGCTCCTCCGCCATACACAAAAGCCGAAACCTAACGCCCTTTGTAACATTTGGCCTCACTTTGTAGATGATCTTGAAAGACGATTCTGGTGGAGCTACGTGGCTTGAGTTCACCAAATGCTCGAGAATTGACCTAGTAATTGTCTTACATTGTCCCTTTGCTAACCATGCCGGATAATGCTCAGAGATGCGTTTGGAAAGTGTGCGCTTTGTGCGGCCAATATAACTAACTCCACACGAGCAAGTGAATTTATAATCTTTTGTAATGGAATAATTGTTTTGAAAATTCTTCCTCAACGATCCAGTTACCATATTCACACTTATTTGGATGTTCCAAATAACTTAGTAATTATTTTCCTTTTTTCGCCTAAGCTGTATATCACTGTCTTGATGTTTGTTGCATATCATCTACTGACTTAATCGTTATTACCTGCCTTTGTTCCTGTTTAATATCCAGTTTTAATCCTTCTCTTCGTGGTTGTGTGTGATGCTATTGGTGCTGCTTTTATGACTACCATTTTTTTTTGAGTGAGTCGAAGTCATTCTAACAATGGACTGTGTGCTGGAATTGTTCAGCGTGCTATTCTTGCTGTGACAGAGTTTTCATCCCAACGTGTTGGGAATATTATCCTACCTGATTCTCAGGTATTTCATACGGCTAATTTTGGTTAAACAATTTTGAACATAGAGAAAACAGAGGTGATGAAGATTCCTGGGCAACACCACCAACAGCTACAACAACAACTGACAACAATCAGCCAGCATAAATGGGAGGAACCTGAAAGAAACAACCTTCTTTGCCTACCCAACTGGGAAGCATCGCCTCAACTACAGGCGGAACTGACGAGGATATCAAAGCAAGAATCGGAAAAGCAAGACAAACTTTCACTACTCTCAATTCTGTGTGGAGGTCAACAGCACTCAGCATCAAAAATAAGATCCGGATTTTCAACTCCAATGTGAAGTCAGTCAGTGCTACTATGCGGATCAGAGACTTGCACTGTGCGTCATAAAGACCATCTCAAACAAACTACAGACCTTCATTAACAGTTATCTTCGCTCATTACTCAAGATCAGATGGCTGGACAGAAAAGATCAGCAACAGGGATCTCTGGCAATGAGCGAACCAACCAGGAACCGATTGTGAAACAAATATGCAGGAAGAAATGGAGATGGATTGGCTGGCCATACTCTGAGGAAACCATCAAGTGACATCACTAGACAAGCCATTGCTCGAGTGGAGCCCGAAAGGGAAGTGGCGAGTTGGTGACTTGGAGGAGGTCATGTGAAGAGGAGATGAAAACGTGTGGGCAGACTTGGAGCCAGGTGAAGACTCTAGCAGAGAACCGAACGCAATGGAGACGCACGGCTGAAGCCCTATGTTCCTCTAGGAATTAAAGGAAACAATAATAATAATAAATAATTTTGTTCTACAGTACCTGTTTCGTACTCAAGAAACTGTTGACTCCATATAAATAGCTGCCTAACAGGATTGCTGAGGTAGTTTCGATCTCTTGATATGTTAATATTGTGGAATTGTACTGCAGGTTTTATCGGGAATAACTGTCGTTTTGCTGTCGTTGAGGCATTCTGTGATTTGCGTTTAACTCAAGGAATTTTCGGTCAGTAGAACAGAACACAAAGGTCGGTTTCCAGTTTTGGTCGTTACACTTTCATAGGGTTTACAAACTTGTTCAATTTCAAGGTATCTAACTAAGCATCTTTTTAGTTTGACTTAATAGAGTGGCATTACTAAGATTTTAAGAAATAAATACTCTAATTTATTTTTTTGGTGAATCCTGTCAAGTATACTTTGGCTATAAGCATGTTTCAGTAGAGTTTAATTGGTGATTGTTACATGTGTTTAAAAAAATAGGCGCTTTCTTGAGTTCCCCTCCGAATCCATTCGAGGAGGATACACATAAAAAGCTCACTGAATAAAATAGCATGGGTACTACACATGGAAATTAATGTGTAGTGGTCTATTCTTCTATTCACACATCTGAAAAATCACAAAATGCAGAATTCTGTTAATTTGGGCATTAACTCGAATGTGCTTCTGTTTTTAAACTGACAATAAAGAGCAAATATGATGAAAAACGACCATGGAATGTGAACTCACCAATGACCTTGAACATATACCATTCGTGGGATTAAAGCCTCTCCATCGAAAAGTCCTTTACTTTAGTGAAAATATTAACATATCCTGATGTAAAATAGCTATCAAAACGGGTTCGTTTACATGAACAACGAAACCCTTTCCTCCCATTTATTTATTTACAAGGAAAATACAGATAATAATAAAAGCAATAAAACACTATAACCCTCATATCTACCTGATAACGTTAATCCTAATCCCAACCAAAACCCCAGAACTAATACTAATCCTAACTTTAACACGCTGCCGTCAACCCATTGTTCAAACAGTACTCAAAACGAGATAAGGTTGAAATTTGCAGTTGAGTCGTGCACAGCGTTCATACTGCTGGCGCTGTAATAACGGCAGGTTCCTTTAATTCAACGAAATAAATGAGCCTAGGGTCATTGGTGTGGTCGCTATGCTGTATGTTGACTGAAGAAACTCCTCTTCATAAATGATATTTGTCGATTAATACTTCAAGCTTATCAGAGACAGAGAGGAAGAGAGATCATATTATCTCTACATAAACTGATTATTTCGCTTCAATACACTTAATCCTGCGTTAATTGTGACAAAATGTAGTATTTTACATAAAGAATGCTCGACAACAACGTATGAAAATTTCTCTACACCATCAAATTTATGTTGTTTTTAGCTCCACAACAGTATTGATTTTCAGGGATTTGACTGGTTACAAGCTTGATCACGAGTTGATATCAGTGAGAGAACCACTGAAGAACCAGAGAGTACTTGAAAGATGTTTCGTCCTTGCCTGGGACTCTTCTGAAGTGAGGGCTCACTGGCACGGCTCGAATCCAGACCCTTTCGGTTGCAGCAGGACGAGCTCGTAGACCATTCACATCCCGGGAACCGATCCAATGTCTCATAAATTCCAACTTCTGCAGATTCACAACAGTTCATTAATTATCACAGCTTCCAATTGTTTGACCTCCATCTTTAGGCAATTACATTTACCACTCGTGTGTTATTGATTCAGTGACCGAATGGCAGAATCCTTGCCAACTAGGCACACGGTTTGAGTTCGATTTACAGCAACAGAACTCCTAAACATCATCTAGTTTACTAGCCAACCGACAGTACGCCCAGAATGGAGGGAAGTTTGAATATGAGGACAGCAACTCCACGACATCAAAACAACGTCATAGACTAGTGAAATTCGGAGACTTGGCGTGAAACTGTCATAGTCATCTATTTATTCAACGAGGTTTGCTTAACTCATTTTCGCTTTTAGCTATGCTTTCTGATATTATTATTATTATTACTACCATTATCAAAGTTCATCATTTTGTTTGTCTTTTCCTTATGTTTGACTGATAGACGGTGCACTGATTAAATCTCTGGAGCTTATCTAATTTCTGATCCACGAAAAAGAAATATATCAGTTACTCCACTTCATAATCCTTTAATCAATCAGTCAGAAGGGTTAGAATTCATCAGTCCTTGAATCTCTGCCCAGTGTGGTTGAAAAGTCAACGAATTTTGTCGCATAACTTGAAGGTTCAGGCCTCCCTGGCGGGTGAGTAGTTGGCATGCAACGATGAAGAGTCTCAAACTCGGACGAAACAGTTGCCCAGTTTTCCTTGGTTTTCAATAATCTCTGTAACTGATGTTGATCTGTGACACAGTCAACACTGAAATCAATAACTTCCTTGAATCTTAATCTGCATTCATATCCAATTTCAAATGGATTTCAATCTATTGGTATGAACTTTTTTTGAAGAGAATAAAGGGAAAACATATTGCGAAGTAATATTAGAGCATTCTTCGGATAGAATAATGATGGTCAGACTCAAGTTTATGTGTTCCACTTGAGTAAAACTACACAGTCTAACAGTTAGGCATGTTTACACACATCAAAAGAATGAAGATAGTTTCTGAAGTGTGAAGATATGAGCAAGACAAGGGGCACTGCTATCACCCACGTAGATATTCCAAGTTGTAGTGGACTGGATCACGTGCTAGACTGTGCGGAGCGAGAAGACAGGAATAACTTGGACCAACAAGAAGATTCTAAAAGATTTGGACTTCACGGATTATTTATGTTAAATATCAGACAAATTCGAAGAATTACAAGCGAAAACCAAAAAGTTGTCAGATGAAGCTGGCAGCGAAGACGGGACTCCAATTGAACAGAGAGAAGACAGAGGGTGATAAAAATAACTGACCAACAATAACAACAAACACCAGTCACTTTCAAAGGGAGAAATTTGTCGACAACGGCTTTTACCACTTTTTGCACAGTATCATTTCAACTTCAGGCCGACAGGAACGATGAGGATGTCAAAGTCGGGATCAGGAAATCAAAACAGACCTTCATCAATCAGAAATTACTGTGAAAATCTTCTGAACTCAGCAAAGATAATAAAATTAGGATTTTCAGTACCAATTTTAATTCTGGCAGTGCCTCTATATGGGTCAGAAACATGGTGCTCGAAAATGTTACTGGAGACTTTCATCAACAGCTTCCTTTACTCGGTACTGAAGATCAGATAATTGGAAAGAGCTTGCAACAAGCGACTCTGGGAACGAACTAAATGAGAACCTACTGGCTAATAACAGACATGCGGGGGGTTGGAAAGAGATAAATCGGGAGGATACACGTTGAGGAGACTTCTGAGTGACATCCCGCGACATTCAGCGCCATCGCCCAAGTAAAATTCGTATAGGAAAGGACTAATTGGATGAGGGTCGAAGGATGACATGGAGGATATTGTATCAGGAAAGGTCTTATGGGCAGTCATGAGGTCAGATGAAGAGGACTTCAGACGACAGGACAAAGTGAGGATGTGCTGTCGAAGCCCTGTGTTCCGTGCGGAACCCAAGGGAATAATGAATAATAATAACAATCGTCAAAATCACGATTAACCTTCAAAAGACATGTGATTATCTCATTCAGATTAGTCATGTAAAAGAGCACTTGAAGGTGAAAAACAACAAACTGGCTGAGGAGGCTGGCAGCGAAGACAGGAATGCAGGTGATGAACACAGGGAATACGGAAGTGATGGAGATAACCAACCAACAACAGCAGCAACAGCAACAGTCAGCACCAATCGCCATCAGAAGGAGAGATTCAACAGAGGTTACCTCCTTCACTTATCTAGGAGGCATCGTTTCAACCACAGGCAGTCGGAACGGGTGCAGATGTCAAAACCAGCCAGCCAGGCAGAATAGGAGAGGCAAGATACACTTTTATCAGTCTGAAACCAGTTTGGAAATCTCCTGCTTCACTAAGTTAGCCAGCATAAACAGAAAGATTTGGGTTCTGTTCAACACAAATGTGAAGTCAGTCAGTTATTCACCTCGTGTATACGGGTCAGAAACTTGCACTGCGCATATGTTGTGAAAAGCATTTCCAACAGGCTAGTGCAAACTTCCATCAACTTCTGCCCTCTTCGCTTCGAACACTATGAGGAGCAGTCTAATTGGCCCACAGCCACACTTAACCTACCGGACATCCAACACCTCCCTGAATGGGAGATAGACACAGGTCCTCCGTCCTTAACCGAGGTTACTAAAGCTGTCACCAATCTGAAGCTAGGCATAGCAGCGGGACCTGATTTATTGACTCCAGAGGTATTTAAGTACGGAGGCGACAGTTTACTGTCTGCGTTAACGGAGGTTCTAGGCAGCGTCTGGGAATCAGAGGAAGTCCCATCGGGTTGGTGTAAGTCACTGATCATCCCGATATACAAGAAGGGGGACAAGTCGTCTTGTGATAATCACAGAGGGATTAGCTTGACTAATATAGTATCTAAAATCCTAGGCTCAATAATACTGCGTAGATTAAGTGGTGCTCGGGAGACACAAACACGAGAAAACCAGGCAGGTTTTAGGCCAGGTAGAGGGTGTATTGATCACATCTTCACCCTTCGACAGATTCTAGAACATAGGCATTCCTACCGGCGTCCGACAATCATTATTTTTCTTGACCTAAAGGCGGCATTCGATTATGTCGACCGGGAGGTTCTCTAACGATGCTTGGCTGTAAAGGCAATGCCAAGAAAATACATTGCACTGATTAAGGCACTCTACTCGTACTCATGCAGCCAGCCAGGTGAGGGCTTACGGCGAGTTGTCATCCGAAGTGGTGACTAGTGGCGTCCGTCAAGGATGCCCATTATCCCCATTCCTACTCAACTTCATCATAGACGTACTAATGGACTTAACCCTATCACACTTCAGCGACTCAGGGATTGACTTGCTACCAGGGAAGAATCTCGTTGACTTAGAATATGCGGACGATATAGTCCTTCTAGGCGAGGACTCTGACAAAATGCAGAGTCTACTGAACACCCTGAGCAACAATCTCCGCATGTTTGGCATGCGATTCGCCCCTATAAAATGTAAGATGATGCTGCAGGATTGGACTTCATCGACCCCTAGATTAGAAATAGGAAGTGAAGTGGTAGAACACGTTGACCGCTTCACTTATTTGGGAAGTACCATCAGCCCCAACGGGTTGATCTCCGACGAAATTTCAGCACGAATACAGAGGGCTAGGTTCGCATTCGCCAGTTTTCGCCGTCTCTGGCGTAGACGCGATATCCGACTATCGACCAAAGGGCGTGTGTACTGCTCAACAGTCCGCTCCGTCCTCCTTTATGGCTGTGAGACCTGGCCATTGAGAGCAGAAGACATGAAAAGATTAGCTGTCTTCGATCATAGGTGTCTGCGTTCTATCTCCCGCGTGAAGTGGTATAAGAAGGTGAGCAATATTGAGGTTAGGCATCGGTCGAGTGCTAGGTAAGGCGGGGAAATCAATCGACGAGACTGTGAAATTACTTCGACTGAGATGGTTAGGACATGTGTTACGTATACCTAGTCATCGCCTTCCTCGACAATGGGCAATGTTAGCTGATATAGGGTCAGGCTGGAAAAGAGCTAGCGGCGGTCAAACCAAAACATGGCACCAATCAATGAAATCCACAACAGTTAATCTAAGCCACTTAGGAAGATGTAGACTTCCTGGTTGGGGTCCTCGGGATGGTAAAAACCAATGGTTGGAAACAATTGGTGACATGGCTCAAAATCGTTCTCAGTGGCGCAGATGCATCCACTCCTTGTGACTTATGATTTCCAATTAAACTTTTGTTCTCCGTTATTACTATTCCTTTGTCTCACACCTCTGTTTACTGTCTATATTATGCATTTCTTCTACTTTCTTCTCTTGCTTTGCGTGCTACATAGATTGTGGCGACTTGAACTGCCGCACATATGTGCAAAGTTCTATGTCGAAAACCGACCGACCGACCTCTTCGCCGGCTGGCTCCATAGTGAAGATAAAATGGCCAGCCGGCCGACCAAGCAGAAAGAATTAACATTAAGAAACTCTGGGAGGCAACAAACGATCAAGAGCCCATTACTAAATCAATATGTAGGAGAAAACGGAGATGGATTGATCAGACATACATCGAGGAGGCCATCACTCAAGTGGAATCCAAATGATAAGCGACTAGCGAGTCGTCAGTGAGAGGTTCACATGGAGGATATCGTGTGAGTAGGAGGAAGAGATGAGAGATTATGGACAATAGTGGAGGCAGCTGAAGAAGACACCTGAAAACAGAAGAAAGTGGAGATGTGTTGTTGAAGCTCTATATTCCACTCGGAACCCAAAGGAATAATAATAATTACAATGTAAAAGAACGAGAGGAAAGTGAGAATTAAACTAGACAAATAAATATAACGCTACGCCAGTGTTTCGCGGAATTATGCTCGTGTCCATCCCAAGCAAAATACTAAGCCGCATTATCCTGGAGAGAATCAAACAAGCCCTGGATGAAAAACGTCGACCGAAACAGGCTGGATTCAGGAGAAACAAGTCATGCATTGATCAGATCGCCACATTACGGATAACCATTGAACAAAGCTTAGAATGGCAGTCACCTCTCTATCTCAACTTCATCGACTTTGAAAAGGCCTCCGACAGCGTCGATAGAGAGGTGATTTGGCAACTACTTCGCTACTACGGGGTGCCGCCGACAATTATACATCTCATCCAACAGTTGTATGACAACGCTGCATGCCAAGTAATCCACAACCGGAAACTTACAGTACTTTTCGAATTGAAGACCGGAGTAAGATAAGCTGGCTGCCTACTATCGCCAATGATGTTCCTGATTGCAGTAGATTGGATAATGCGACAAACAGCGGACGATGAGGAAACAGGCATAAAATGGACTCACACAAAAAACTTGGAGGATCTGGACTTCGCCGATGTGATGTCTGATTTCCCACAAACTGGAAGATATGCAAGTGAAAAAGAACAAGTTGGAGATAGAAGAAGCATCAAAGATAGGACATCAGGTGACCATAGAGAAAACAGGGGTGATGAAGATTCCTGGGCAACACCACCACCAACAACAACAACAACAGATAACAATCAGCATAAAAGGGCGAAACCTAAAAGAAACAACCTCCTTCACCTACCTACTTGGGAAGCATCGCCTCAACTACAGGCGGAACTGACGAGGATATCAAAGTAAGGATTGGGAAAGCAAGACAAGCTTTCAATACTCTCAAGTCTGTGTGGAGGTCAACAGCACTCAGCATCAAAAATAAGATCCGGATTTTCAACTCCAATGTGAAGTCAGTCAGTGCTACTATGCGGATCAGAGACTTGCACTGTGCGTCATAAAGACCATCTCAAACAAACTACAGACCTTCATTAACAGTTGTCTTCGCTCATTACTCAAGATCAGATGGCCGGCCAGAAAAGAACAGAAACAGGGAAGGATCTCTGGGAGTGAACCAACCAGGAACCGATTGTGAAACAAATAGGCAGGAAGAAATGGAGATGGATTGGCCACACTCTGAGGAAACCATCAAGTGACATCACTAGACAAGCCATTGCTCGAGTGGAACCCGAAAGGGAAGCAGCGAGTTGGTCGTCAGTGCAAGGGTGACTTGGAGGAGGTCATGTGAAGAGTAGATGAAAACGTGTGGGCAGACTTGGAGCCAGGTGAAGACTCTAGCAGAGAACCGGACGCAATGGAGACTCACGGCTGAAGCCCTATGTTCCTCTAGGAATTAAAGGAAACAATAATAATAATACGCCAGTGTTTGTGTTCGCTTAAATGTGCCGCTTTCCATTTCGGGCATAAAAGATAAATTCACTTGTAACGGATTAACTTATCACTATTATAATATTAGCCAAATTACACAGAGTTAGTTATACCTTCGTTTAATCTTCATTAATACAATTTATGTGATATTAAATCTCTGATAATTTTTATCCCTTGCTGATTATTTCCGAAGATAAAATAATCTAACTATCTATCTGTCTATTCATGAGTAAATTAAGAGGAGAGGCAGAGAAAAAGAACGTTCACATCACATTCCATCAATGTCTCAAGTTGAATTACTGAACACATCTATCTCATTAACTTATTATTGTAAACTGACGATGTTAGACTGTACATATATATATATATATATATATATATATCATTAGCAATCATCGACGCGCCAATTTCTCCTTTCATCTATAGTTAGCAGTCATTTTATTATTATTTGTTTGTTCTTTTTGTTTTTTTGAAAAAAATCACTATTCATCATTATCTGCCATCGATACTTCACCTTCTCTGCTTCAAATTCCCTCGCTCACCCACTCACTCACCAACTGTCCCCTTCCCTCTTTTCTCACTTATTCCCTGTCTATATCTACCTGAATTTGATTTCTGTCAGCAGTTGTGGCGATTATTTAGTGTGTGTTTGTGTGAGAGAGTAGACCGCGTGACTGGCAATTTCTATAATTTTGTCAATTTCTCATCTCTACAACTGAATGCATCACTGAGTATTGGTTTCTCCAAATAACTAACTAAGTCGATAGCTACTCATTCGTTCACTGATTCATTCAGCTCATCAGCCACTCAACCAACCATCTACACATTCAATCATCCATCCATCTATTGAATACATCAAATCACATCATACCATTCCACCCCGCCTCTGCCAACCCCACCTCAACTAGCGCTTACATCTCTGCGACTAGAGTAATCATACAGATTTGATGAAGCATAAAAGGTATTATAGAAAAGAAGAAAAAAAGAAAGGAAAGGTTGAATTACAAACATCAAAACTAAAAAGAACAACAACACCAAAAAGAAAGGATGAAAGGAAGATTGGAAGGCGGGTGGGGTGACGAGAACAGTCGCTTTCATTCCTCCCTCCCTCCAAATCTCTTGTACTATCTTCGGTTGTTGTTGTTTTTCTATTGTCTGCGTGTTTAACTCAACCAAACAATTCACTTCACTGAATATAGAAATATATATATATATATACATATACTTGTCAGTATCAAATAATCAGTAGTAATCTTGTATTACTTGCTCAATGAAAAAGAAATAGATAAGCCTCCTTTGAATAGGGCTCATTGCAGTAATAATAATAATAGTAATGCTAACAATAACTGTAGAGATTATAGATTTAAAGAATAAAACTTGGGCACTGTGGTAGAGTGTAATTCCCTTGTATGGGTAAATTTTATTTTGATAGAGTCTCACAGTGTTATACAGTAATATTTACTGATACGACCACGTTTCGAGCACAAGCAGTTAAAAAAAAGAACTAACTGCGGATACTGAACTCAATCATAGGACAAAGCTGTCCACTGAAGAAATTATTTTAGGGATTCAGCTATGCCTCACATCTACTATATTTAAATTCCAAGGCAAAATATGTAGAAAAAACAGAAGGTGTAGCAATGGCATGGATCACCAATATCCCCTATCGTAGCAGATATATTTATGGATAGCTGGGAAAATATGGCACTTAATACGTTTAATCCTACTCCAAAATTATAGTGGAGATATGTGGATGACACTTTCACAGTGTTAAAAACAGAACATATCTCTAGCTTCTTGACACACATAAACTCACTAGTGGAGGGAATAAAATTAACATTTGAAACCGAAAATGAGCAAGGAGAATTAGCTATGCTAGATTGTAAAATAAAACGAATAGAAGAAGGCAAACTACACACTAGTGTTTATAGAAAACCAACGCATTCTAGAAGATATTTAGACTTTAATTCATCTCATCCTTTAACTGTTAAGGCAGGCTTAGTTAAGTGTCTGACAAACCGAGCAATGGCACTAAGTAGCACAAAAAAAGACCTAAATGATGAAATAAAACAGATTGAAGAAGCGTTGGTTTTAAATAACTATCCTCTAAAATTCATTAGGAAGACTGAAAAAGGCCAAAAGCAAAATAAAAATAATTGTGTAACTAGTAGAAATAACATAAATAAGAGAGAATATAAGTCATCTACAGTTATACCATATAAAGAGGGGACATCTGAGACCCTATGTAGGATTCTAAATAAAGCAGGAATTAGGGTGGCATTTAAACCTACAAACTCACTCAGGGACAAGCTCTGTAGGTTAAAGGACCCAGTGGACCCAATTAGACAAAATAATATAATTTACAAAATACCCTGCAATGACTGTGAGGGAGGTCAACTACATAGGTCAAACTAGTAGATCAGGGGTAGTCAGATTGTCAGAACATAAGAATTTAGCTAAGGTAAGAATGGTTGACCCAGAGAAGATAAGTAATTTAGAAAAAAGCTCGGCAATTGCAATGCATGCATTAACACACAACCACACAATAGGGTGGGAGAGGGTTAAAATTCTAAAAAGTAATCTAGGTAGGTGGAGAGAGAGGTTGATTAGTGAATCCTGCCTGGTTCATCGAGTCTACACCTAACACATGCAATAGAAATGACTCAACGCAAATACCAGAAATATGGAAGATATTATTACCACCAGTCAAATCAAGTGAAAAACAATGGAACTATATAAATGAATTTAGGAAGTCGTGTGATTACCTTGATATGATTATGAGCAATAAATTGTGCTCGAAACGTCATCAGTAAATATTACTGTATAACACTGTGAGACTCTATCAGAATAAAATTTACCCATAATGTAGAGATTATAATTAAGGCGAAAAATAAACCCAGAACTTCCAAACTAACACCTTCCAAGTTATTGTTGATTTAAACCTCAATGTCTATCTATATATACACATACACTTTAAGTGCCGCTGTCGTCTTATATCATAATGTTGTCTCTAGTTTAGATAGAGATGCCAAATATGTTCGATGTGTGTCTTCGTAGATTCCTCATCTGCCTTCTACTCTGTAGCCTGCTGCTACACACAATCACAGTGCATTCCCTATTTTTTTGACAGGAGGCAATACACTGCTTATAATTGGGAAGTCCTTCTCCACTGCCTCCTTGACTTAATCTAGCTGGTGTTTCTCAGTCAGTGTGTTGTTCTTTCTCCCGTTTCTGTTTTCTTTCTTCTTTCACATGACTTACTTGCCCCAGTCTGATGTGAAGCCAATTTTGTTAACTGTGTCAATGACCATCTGACTGTTTCTATCCCGACAGTTAGTTCTCAGGCAGACTGTTCCAAAATGAATAACTTTTCATCAGAAATTAGTCTGTGGTCTTCGTCAAATGGTCTTAAGTTTAATCCCTCCAAATGTCAGGTGGTTAATTTCACTTTCAAACGCAAGGGGGACTTACATGAACTGGTTCATTCCCATGATTCTAGTATCACAGATAGCACTGAAGTTGAAATCGAATTGAATGTTAAAAACCTTGGACTGTGTATTTCTTCTGATCAGCTTTCCTGTTCTTCCCCCCCCCCCCCCCCACATCATATTAGTTCCCAGAAGGGTATTTCGTTTGACGTTCTATGTAAGGAAGTTAAGACGATCTGGTGTTATTCCATCTCTACTGTTACCACTTGTTAATTCTTGTATTCCGCCTGTTCTTCTTTACTGTCCCCCATTAGTATTTCCCGGGTTAATCAAGAAAGACTTTGTTATACTGAGAAGGGAACTAAAGGCCTTGCAGTAAGGCTAATGGGGTGCTGCTAAACCAACTGGTTAATACTACTGCAGATATTGTAGGCACTTGGATTCCTGCAAGAAGTTAGCAAATATTATCCTGTCGGAATCTGAACATCCTGTACATACACAACTCTCTCCTAGCATCTATCTCATCGGCTAGAACGAGGAGCAACTATAGAAGACTATGCTCGGACGACTAATTGCAAAAACTCTACGATACCTTATTTAGCAGGTGCACACATTTTATGTGATGAGAAAAGTCTAAGACAGGAAATTACCAACTTACTGAGGAACTCTAAGTAAACGGAATTGTATTTTTTGTTCTCGTTGTTACATTATCGTTAATATTTTCACTTGATTTAATTTGATATTCATTTCTTATTGTACAATATCGCCAATGTAAATGTCCTATTTTAATTAATCCCCCTGTAATGAGAAAATTAGATGCAATATTGTATTACATGCTGAAAATTCCATATTTGCGCCAAAAGTAATGTTTGGAATAATGCTGTTATTATTATTGTTATCTGCCTTCACATAATGAATGTTGCAATCTACTTAGGGGGTGTAGGGAGGAGGGAAACCGTTTAGTAATAGAATACCAGGTCATTGAGAGAACCATTGGAAACCAACAGGGAGTACTGGACAGCCAGCTGTACTATCCTAGTTTTGGACTCCTCAGCAGTACACATCACCGCCAGGGTTCGAACTCATGCCCCCATATTACAAGGCATGCTTGTAGGCCTATTCAACCACTGGGGAACATCATAATGCCCCATGAACTTCAGCTTCTACCAATTCGCAACGTAACTGCAACCACTAGACAATCTCATCAAGCGAGAATTTGTCCTCGTGCCCAACCTAGTGGCCACCAGAATATTCAGTGATAATTTATAGACAAAATGATAGGTTAATTAATTTTGACGGTGATTTCATTTGTGAATATGTTTGTCGAAAACAGGTAGGAATCAGATTGTTGAGAATGTGTAAACATTTCACTCAACACTGATAAACAAATCAATGAAGTCTGTGCAAGCCAATCCTTAAAAGTGAATCCAATACTCACCACTAAATGACTACAGAATGAAACTGCCTTGATCTTTAGTGAGAAGTAGTAACAAATAGATTTCACCAAGTTGGGTGTGATGACCAGTACTCAACGATGACAGTAGGAAGTAGTTGAGCTATATATATTGCAGGAAAGTCTCTTCTCACAGCCTGAAGGTCTGGAGTTTCATTGTCACTGGGCTCATAGGTTTGTACTACTGAAAAGTACCGAAACTACCATAAAACAGGTGTTCAACACTCACCAGTTTTCATTGGTCCTACAAATAAAATCGGTTCAAGGTGTAACTTTGTAAAATATGTCATTCTTTTTGTCTTAACACTTGTTTTTACATTAAAGAAAGGAAGAATTTGCAGTATTTATTAATGTAATCCCCCATTAACAACTAAAAGTGTATATACAAGTGAAATAAGTTATCCAGAATTAGTGGATTTTATTTATTGTCGTTTCTTAACCGATGTGTTGTTTTCATTTTCTTCAGAGGGTAATAGTTCATATGATAGTAGAGGGGATTACTCTACATTAGATCGTTGAAAGTAATCGACAAGAAGCCTTGGACTTGCAGCACTGGGTGATGCGGGTTCGAATCTTAGAAGGAACATGAGTTCCTCCAAGGTTGCAAACACGCCTTACTGACTGGTGAGTGCCAACTAACTACCACGAAACCCAGGTCAAGTAGGACTTCCTGCTGATTACCTCCAACCATCTGATATCAACACTTCAAAGTGCACCATGAGGGCGAGCCACCTAATGGCATGGTGGCCACATTAAAAACTTGACTGATAGAATTCAGTCTGCACCAAACAAAAGACTAGACATATTGCCCTATTTAGTAACGAGTGTGCAATCAAAAGGATTACCCAATAGTCTATGTATGCATTACTTGTGTAACGGAATAGTAAATATATGTGTAAAACTTGGCCACTATGGTAGTAAGTAATTCCATATTAGTTTGTTTATTAGATATATCACACAGTGAAACAGTCGTATTATTTACTGGATTAAATTTCGAACAAAATTTATTACTGTTCATAATCATGTCATCAATTGTAATCACATGACTTCGAAACTTGAGTTTTATGGTTTTCTTGGTTCTCTCCTATTTGTCGTCGTAGGTGTGGTAGTAGAATTTTCCAGATGTCTGGCTGAACAGGTGTTGAATCATTCTTGTTACATGTATTTGCAGTTGATTCGATAAACAAAGCTTGTGTTATCAATCTCTCCCTACACCCTGTGACGTTGGATTTTAGAACTGTCATCTTATCCCACCAGGCTATTTTATGGTTGTGTGTAATTGCACGTAGTGAGTGCTATAGCTGAAATGTTCTCTAGATTTCTTATCTTATTCGGGTCAACTAATCCAGATTTTGCTAGGTTTTTATGCTCGGCTAGTCTGCCTGCCCCTGTTCTACTACTTTGACCTATGTACTTGACCTGCCAACCATTCCAGTAGGGTATTAGATAAACTAAATTGTTTTGTCCTAAAGGCTTTAAAGGATCCTTTAACCGACAAAGCTTGTTTCTAAGTGAGTTT
The DNA here is from genome assembly GCA_944472155.2 of Trichobilharzia szidati. Lineage (NCBI taxonomy): Eukaryota > Metazoa > Platyhelminthes > Trematoda > Strigeidida > Schistosomatidae > Trichobilharzia > Trichobilharzia szidati. The sequence goes on from OX235276.1 coordinate 55,295,445, forward strand.
GTGGGTGATTGAATGCCAGCCACTCTTATTCCTGCCTTGTCAAGAATTCTGCGTAAGCTTTCGGAGGTTCCTTCTTCGTATAGAATTACTACTGATGATTTAGATCCCTTATTCTTGGTGTTGTCTTGCGCATATTTGACATGCATATCATGTCATTAATATTAATGTCACTATCACTACTATCATTATTTATTTTATTTCTACATTTCCCTACAAATATGAATAATGGAATAGTTGTTTGGAAAGTAGTTCCTGAACGGTCTAATTACAATATTGCTACCTTTTTGTATCCTAGATTGTATATCATTGTTCTGACGTTCACACACCATCTGCTGAATTCATTGTTATTACTATTTGTCTTTCCTTCTATTTAATCTGCAGTTGTAAAGTTTCCTTCGGTAGCTGCGTAATGGATAATATTGATAATGTGTCATTTTTGCAACTCCAATTTTGTTTGAATGAATCATGTTGATTCTGACAAGGGATTGTTTGAGAGCATTTCTTTTTTGGTGTGTGATTCTTGCTGACAGAATTATGATCCCACCTTATTGGGAATATTCCTCTTCTTTTTCTTCTTCCTCTTCTCGATTCTCAAATACTTTATACGGCTAAATTTTAGTTATATAATTCTGTTTTTTAGTACTTGTTTTGTACTCGAGGAAGAATAGGATCTGTATAGCTGACAAACGGTATTGTTCAGATAACTCTGCTTTTCGATATACGATGATTGTCGAATAGTACAGAAGATTTTATTGCAAATAACTGTCCTTTTGCTATTGTTGAAGCATTTTGTGACTGTGCGTACGTAACTCAAGGAAGTTTTCATTAGCTTTACAGTGGAACACACAGAGATCGGTTCCCTGTGTTCAGACCACAAGATGTCGGTTTTATTCGTTACGCGACAGGTACAAATCTGACTGATTTGAGCCTTGTTTTGCAATCATTTTCTTACTTATACATCAATCAGTCCGTTCAAATGAACGTATCGAAGATAGCCTACTAACAACAAGGTTTATCGGGGTATTGTATTGATGCTTACGAAACTATTCCAACATATTCAAGTGTTGGTTTGCAGGGATTTGACTAGTTTCGGGATTTCATCATGAACTGATATCGGTTAGAGGACCATTGCAAAACCTACAGGGAGTACTGGACACCTGTTTCCCTCCAGTTTGTTAATCTTCATCAGTACACATGCACCACCGGAGGGGTTCCAACCAAGGACCTTCTGATTACAAAGCTAGCGAGGTTGTAGATCGTTGAGCCCCTGCGATTTGTTCCAATGGTCAGCTGATGATTCCAACTTCTGATAATTCACGACATAGCACGACCACTAACGAATGTCATCGGCGGTGAGTACTTGTCTTCACACCCAACCTGCTTTACCCTACTGGTTATGACTTCCCACTAGAAATTCAGATAATTACCTGAGCTGAATAGAGCCAGTCACCAGTGAGTATAAGATTGAAATTAAAAAGGATTAGTTTGCAGGCATTTGAGTGGTTTTAAGATTTCATCCAATTCCACCATAAGTAAATAAACAACAACAATAAATAAGTAAATAAACAACACCACAGCTATTGAAGCTTCAGAGATGAAGCATACAGTCATATGCTCCACTTGAAGAACATGGAAAGAAAAAAACGCCACTTTATTGTTATTATTAACATTTATTATCCCCCTTGAGTTTCGAGTGCAACAAAGGGCTTCAACAACACATCTTCATTTTACTGTGTTCTCTGCAGTCCTTTACGGCTGACCACCCTACAACTGCCTATAGGTTCTCATTTCAACTTCACACAATCTCCTTCATCTCACTCTCATGGTTTCCCATTTGCGTCCCATTCGAGATATGGTCTTGAGCGCTATGTCATGCCACGGTTGCTTCAGCATGTGTACGTTCTGTCTCAATTTTCTTTTGCATATTTGTTGACCTATAGATACAGAACTTATCCCATATAGTGTGCCTGAGAATAATCGAATATAGTTAGAATCACTGGAAAAACGTCCTGACGAAATTGTCGACTAATCATACAGACAGCAAATAAAATTTATGATCATTGAAGAAATCGACTTTTGATATATTCAAAAATTTTTTTTCAGATTTCATTAGGAGTGACTGATAAACTTAGGTAAGCTTGAAATGTTTTCATTTATTTCTGTTTAATGTCATCAATAAATATAAACGTGCTTTGAGACTGAAGCTGTTGTCCTGAATTTCTAACTACTTCGTATGGCGTAATTTGTCAGACTAAACTTTTGGGCTTAGACTTTATACTACTAGCGATCAGTCAAAGTAGTATGAAAATCAAACCCACAATTTGTAAACTAGGTGAAATTTCGTCGGATACTGAAATTATTTCCAGTACAATACATGATCTGATTGATCTCCTAGAAGTGCCAATTATAAAAGCAGCCACAAATGTAAGACATCATATACTACTGACAATTGGATACCACTCACAACAACCAATAGTACTGAAGATAAAATGGCCAGAAAGAATTAGTAACAAGAAACTCTGGCCGGCAACAAACCAACCAACAGGCGAGAACCGATTGGTCATCAAATATGTAGGAAAAAATGTAGATGGATTGATCGGGCATACGTTGAGGCGGCCATCGAATGACATCGCGCGCGATGCAGGCCACTGATAGAGTGGAATCCCAATGGAATGTGAAGAGTGGGTCGTCAGTGCGAGGGTGACATGGAGGAGATCGTGAGGGGAGGAGGAGATGAGTGATTATGGTCAATCGTGGGGCCAGTTGAAGAGGACAGCAGGGAATAGAAGAAAGTGGAGATGTGTTGTTGAAGAGAGACATATGTTCCACTCAGAACCAAAGGGAATAATAATAATAATAATCTCCATAGTCATTCTGTCACTCTATCTCTTACATAGTTCAACGAACTAAGACTGGTTCATAGTGTTCTTATCATACATCAGCAAAATGATGGAAAGTCAAAAACTAAAGACTGAAGTAATCCATTTGTGAACAAAAAGATAAGATTGCACAATATAATACACAGACATAAAATATCCTTCCTCTTTTTCACAGAGTAACATAAAAAAACGCAAAATGTTAACAATGACAGGTGCGTCGAAATGATTCGATGACACAGAATGCTTGCCAGCCACGAACTTGCTCAGCTTTTCCTCATCCCCAATTGACGTAATATCAGAAAGCACACCTAATGTTTACTAGACAATAAGTAAGTCCGGTGTAGAAATAGTGGGGAGGTTGGGCGGGAGTAAGGCTAACACTCCCACCTTGTAAACAGGAAAGAACACCACTGCTAATGAGACTTTAAAAATGCTTGAAGGCGCTTCCTAATGTTCAACTCTGAACACAAAGGGATGAAGAAATCCAAAAAGAGGAGGAAAAAATTATAAAAAAAACAAGTAAGAAACAGTTTTATTATTCACTTTCTAACCCGTTGTTGTTCCATGTGTGTTCCAAATATACAGAAACAAGTGACAGTGTGTGTGGAGGGTTGGGGTGGGCGTGGGTGCAGTATATATCTCATACGATTTCTTAACTTCCAATAATTTCACTTGGTCTGAGTCTCCAGAAGTTTACTGTAACGATCCTCTATAACAAAGAAACAAATAAATTTTAAAAAAGTATTGTCAGAATTCTTTCATACAACATGTACACTAACTCTGAACTGCGTTGAAACTAAGAATATTCTCATGCACACACACAATTAACTTGCCAGACGTTGAGACTAGTCGGCTCCACTAAATTTGGTGTGAGGATAAATATTCACTGTTGTGGCATATATATCACCGATTAGCAGAAGATAGAATTCATGCGATATTGGATTTCGTACCAGGGGGCTGAACAGTCAGAGGACCTGGGGGATCAATCCTATGGGGTCACGGGTGAGCACTGCTGAGAACTCGCAAACCAAATTCAGAGTCATCTACAAAATATGCTGAAATCTTGTTAACTCCTGAATAATCCATAGAAAAACCTTTTTTCCAGTCATTGAACTTACAATGGATCTAGTTTATCTCAACATAGCATGCATAATTTTTTCAAAATTCTATCCCCCCCCCCCTATTATATTTCTGTAACAACAAAAGGCAAGGGTCAGGAAACAGATCGTTTATTAAGGAAATCAACGCATATTTATATATATTTTCATGTACATTACTATGGATATTTAAGTAAACAAACACAGTCTTCCGATTGTTTGTTTCTCACTGAAAGTTAATCTTTCATCTCTTTGTGACTGTTTCTTGAATGTCAGATCATCATCTATATGTTAACTGCATCCGCCTACGCAAAGTCTGCTGTGGTCGGTTTTGAATCAATCTTTGTTCACATTTTCTCACTACAAATCTTGGGAACGTAAACATTGACGTAAATTACTGTCTACCAATTTGGCTAGTAGACAGCTCTCACCACATTTCTACCCTTTATGACATTGATCTCGACCTTCTTTCGATTTTAGTCGAACTCCAGTCAAACCTGTTAATTATGTTACGTCACTCAATTTACTTAGATTCTCCATTATGGATAAAATTTTATTTTGATAGAATCAGTGTTATACAGAAAAATATTTACTGATGACAACGTTTCGAGCACAGGTTATTACTGCTCATAATGATATCAAGTCACTCACACGACCTTCTTGCTTTATTTATACACATGAGTAAAAATTGCTGATGATTAGACATTTTAATAAAATCAATATAAGATGATAAAGTACATTCGGGAATAATATTAGTGTTGTCAATCAGATACAATCAGATGGGAAATAAGATGTTTTTGTAGCAAAATAAATAACTTGTTAGAATGTTATAATGTGAATTGATAGAATACACTTAAACATTATTTATTATCCTCTGACTTGAATGGTGGTTATAGTATCTTCCACATCTCTGGTATTTGCGTTGAGTCACTTCCATTGCATGTGTTGGGTGTGGATTAGATGAACAAGGATTGAGTAATCAATCTATCTCCATCTCCACCTACCTAGATTACTTTTTAGAATCTTAACCCTCTCCCCCACACACTATTGTGTGGTTGTGTTTTAATGCATGCATTGCAATTGCTGAGTTTTTTCTAAATCATTTATCTTCGTGGGTGGGAGCAATCATTCTAACCTTAGCTAAATTTTTATGTTCTGATAAACTCACCATTCCTTATCTACTAGTTTGACCTATGTAGTTGACTTAGCTCACAGTCGTTGCAGGGTATTTTGTAAATTATATTGTTTTGTTTAATTGGGTCAACCTACAGGGTTTTTTAACCTACAGAGCTTGTCTCTGAGTGAGTTTGTAGGAGGTTTTGAATGCCATCCTAATTCCTGGTTTATTGAGAATCCTATGTAGGGTCTCCGATCTCCCCTCCCTCCTTATATGGTAAAACTGTAGATGCCTTAAATTCTCTCTTATTTATGTTATCATTATTAGTTTCCCCATTATTTTATTTTGCTTTTGACCTTTTTTGATATTCCTAATGAATTTTATAGGATAGTTAGTTATTTGACACCAACGCAATAATTTGTGCTCGAAACGTGGCCACATCAGTAAATATTACTCCACAACAATTAATGATTTTATCAAAACTAAATTTCACTCATAATGGAGTTATACTCTACCACAGTCTCCAAGTTTTATTTTTATATCAATATTACCTACATTCTTTTCTATTTTGGCTTCAACCCCGATTAATGCATTTTGTATTACATAATTGTTGTCTAAAACTTACAGTTTCAATGACACATCTTTAAAAACATTCCTTTTGTTATTATGAGAAATATAGTATACATTTGCCATTGTACAGTATGCGAATGGTATCACTAAGTTGCCTTGGCACTGTGGTAGTAAGTAATTCCATATTAGTTTGTTTATTAGATATATCACACAGTGAAACAGTATTACTGTTTACTGGATGACGTTTCGAACAGCATTTATTGTTCAATTGATATGATTATGAACAATAAATTTTGTTCGAAACGTCATCCAGTAAACAGTAATACTGTTTCACTGTGTGATATATCTAATAAACAAACTAATATGGAATTACTTACTACCACAGTGCCCACGTTTTACACATATATTAACATGACCTATGGTCTTCCGGTAGTGGTACTATTCTAGAAATATTTCAGGTCAAAGGTCAAATTAAAAAAATTACAATGTATAATAACCAGGAAGGTCGGGTAGAAAAGGCATAATAAGATCATAATTACTAGAAAACTCGTCAGTTTGTATAATTATGGATTAAGGATGTAGTATTAACAAAATAGGTAGGAGGTTCGGACATATAAAATCTTAAAAAACAGTAACCAAATCTAGTAATGCAGATAGGAATTGAAAACATAAATATAACAGAAATAAACAGGAGGCTTAGACAAGAAGGTAATTGGACAATCATTATTGTTGGGACTGATTTCTCATGATAGTCATGGTAGGGACAACAATGGACGTATTTCTTTTGGACACATAGAGTAGGTTTGAGTTTTTGGATCGCCAGTGCTTCAGTTATTCCTATTTCTATCATCTCAACTTACACATGCACCCCAATACAGTTTGTGATATTATTTTCATTTGCCTTTATTGGCTACATGTACTCTATTATTCATGGATTTATAACTGTAGAGCCTGAAGAAGAAGTTATCGAAAACAATTGTTCGCTCAAAATCTTGTTTTATTCCTAGATGCTTTGATTCCACTCCCTTCTTGGGAGAGGTTTGATCGAATCTTGTATATAACTTGGAAGGACTTTTTTAAAAACAGGAGCTGAATGTCCAGATTTCACCAGATGTTCTGTTATCGAACTGTATACCCCTTTGTGTTCTCCCTTTGCTAACCATGCTGGATAGTGTTCCCAAGCACGTTTTACAAGCGGAGGCATGATACGGTCAATGTATCAGAATAATTGTTAAGAAAATCTTTCCTCAACGACCCAATTACAATATTTATGCTTATTTGGATCTTTCAACTAACTTTGTAATTACTAACCCTTTTTCTCCTAGAATATGCATCTCATTGTCTGGACGTTTGCATATCATCTGTCGACGTGATCCTTAGTATTTGTCTTTGTTCATGTTCAACCTGTAATTTTAACGCTCCTCATTGTGGTTGTGTGATGGATGATATTAATAATATGCTGCCTTACGACTGTGATTTTGTTTGAGTGAGCCAAGATCATTCTGAATTGGGACTGTGTTCAGGAATTTTTTGATGCATGATTCCTCTGGACAGAGCTTTGATCACAGTTTGTTAGGAACATTCTACTTGATTCTAAAGTAGTTCTTACGGTTGATTTGTTTTTTAAAGTTCCTTTACGTTCCCAGTGGAACGTAGGGCGCCTTCAAGCTAGAGGGCTGAAGTTTCGGTAGCAGTGTTATTTATGACTTTTACGGGATGGGGTTACTAGCCTCATGGCCCCAACCTTCCCTCTTTACCAGTCTTATTACTTAATGGCTTAGCGAGGTAAAGGAATGCGTCGGCTGGGGATCGAAACCCGGACCAAATGCATGATCAGCGAATATCCTACCGCTGTGCCATAGACATGTGTCTTAATAATCTAAATTCTAACTAAATAATTTCTTACTTCAACTCGTGACTACATACATGATAATCATGATACACATATATACATATATATATATATATATATATATACTTCAAAAGAAATCAAAACTAACTAATTTTGTGCCTGGGAAATAATTTAATCTGTATAGCTGCCTAACAGCATTGTTGAGGTAATTCTGAGTTTTGATATTTTATTACTGTTTCATGTGTGCGTCGGTGGCACAGTAGTAGAATGCTCGCCAACCGCACCAGGGTTCGATCCCCGGCCGACGCATTCCTTTACCTCACTAAGCCAGTAAGTAATAAGAATGGTAAAGAGGGAAGGTTGGGGGTCATGAGGCTAGTAACCCATCCCGCAAAAATGAAAAGTACCACTGCTAGCGAAACTTCAGGCCTCTAGCTTCAAGCCCTATGTTCCACTGGAAACATAAGGGAATCTTATCCCAAGTAACTGTCTTTTCACTATCATTGGGGTATTTTTGAACTTCGCACAACTAAAGGAACTTCTGGTTAGCCATACAGTGGAACGCAAAGATTAGTTTCCTATATTCAGACCATAATATGCCGGTTTTATCCATTACAATGATCAAAGTCCCTAGTATGAATCATGAGGCTCTAATTTAGAATTTAGACATGAAAATTAGTCGAAAACCTGAGGAGTATTCTAAACCGCATGAAGAAACTGATTACTTAATATAAAACCCCTTTGTTGCTGCTTCTTCAGAAATTAACAGAGAAAACACCCAGTCAATAACCGCTACCTTGACGTGGTTGGTGGTCAGAATTGCATATCGAAATTACCCAAAGAGCTACACTAGTTGAAACTGATGATCCTGTAGGTCCTACCATACTAGAAAGGTTCTTTGAACTGTAGTTATTGACTGAAAGCAGTTACCAGAATACCGTGAGTCATTCACATCATTATTATGGATCCTTGGGAAAAGTCGTACCAGCTGACGAACAGAGATGTAGCAGAAGTAAAGTGTTTCAGATGACCTGTCTCTTCAGTTTGGATAATTGGGGTTAGAAAAGGTTGACCGCGAGAATTTTACACTCACACTTACATTGCGGCAGTCTGTTTAATGTGGACAAAACTCTAAAAACATGTCACCATGTATAACCGACTTCAAACAGTTGTCCCCTGGGCTCTGAGATCGAGCAACACGAACGATCCTTCTGCTGTTTAAGATATCCAAAGAGGCAGCCATCGTGCACACACACACACCCTCACTTCCCTAAGTACACAAAAATCTCTTAACCACTACCTATCACACCTGTTTTCTCATCAATCAGCGCAGCTAAACATCACATAGCATTATTTGAATGATGGTGACTGCCAATCGGGGAATCGATGACGCGTTCTGCGCTTCACATTTAGCCCTCATCAGTTGACTTTACCTACATTCCCCTAGTGAGTGATACTGTTCCCACCAAAACTCGTCATTTCAAAGCTATATCGACTGCACAACTGGGAAATTCAAAACAGTCATTTCTAAATCAAGTAACCTACACGAATAGACAGTTATTTGAAAACAACTTTGGCTGATGTCGGAATAGCAGCAGTGGGAACCAGGAACGCCAGTTTCATCCCTTTTGAAAAGAGTCTTCATCTACCTATAACAGCATTCTTAGTGACCGTTTCTACTGAGATCTCAACTCAAAAACCCATCGTTTCAAACGTTGAATCATTATCTCTACTAGATCACCAGGGGCCACGAAAGCTACCTCTTGTTTACATTTCCCACGAATAGAGACGGAGAATTTCTCTCCTCACCAAAATTCGCGGTTTGTTTGAAGTAAATCAGTATGATTCCAGCGTAAGTTTAAAAAAAATAACAACCTGAATTGAAACGGTACTAAGTCTTTAATCCTTTTGTAAGCAAGGAAAGACCGATGATGTTCGATGAATGTTTACTGGGACAAACTCATTGTAGGTACATAAATCCGGGCCCCGACCGATCCGGCATGATATTTTGTGATTTTGTTTGAGTCATAGCATTGGATTGGGTTACTGCTTTTTGTCTAACCGCTATCAAAGCAACCTTTCTGGCATGGTAGGACCTCAAGCGATATAAGTCTCAGGCAGTATAGCTTGTTGGGTCATTGCGGTGTTCAAGCCCGACCACCACGTCAAGGTAGCAGCTTTCGGTGGGGGTGCAGGTGCAGGTTGGAAAAGAGTAAGTGGTGGCCAAACAAAAACATGGCCTCATCAATCCATGAAATCCCTGACAATTAAACTGAGTCAGGTAGGGAGATGCAGACTTCCGGGTTGGTGGGGCCCTCGGGACTCTAAGAATCAATGGCTGGAGACAATAGGTGACATGGCTCAAAATCGTTGTCAATGGCTTACGCAGATGTATTCAGTCTCTGTAATCTTTCATATTCCTTTCTACTATTACTCATTCTGTTTCACTCTTATACTTGTCAAAACTCTATTGATTCTCTTCACTCATTCTCTTGTCTACCTTTGTGTGCTATTTGGAACGTGGCAACTCGAACTGCTGCACTTCGGTGCCAAGTTCTATGTTGAATCCAGACAGACATACATTCACATAATATAAGATAAAAAACGAGTCAAAGTGTTACATTTCACAATTGCAAATTAATCACAGAATGTCTTTTTCGGGTTGATATTTATGGGAAACTAATTAGTCCTATGATTATGTTGGCGTCTTCTTTCAACATGCTTTTTTGTGGTTTTCCTAGTTTGGGACTCTTCATCAGCACCCACCCATCGGGGTTCAAGCCCAGGACCTCCCGGTTCAGCCAGTGGGACCCGACTCAATGGCCTATAAATCTCATTTTCTGCCTATTCGCCCTATATACATGGCGCAACCGTCAGCCAGTATCAACGGCGAGTAACTATTCCCCTACCTAACTTGCTGGATTGATGCCAGCTCTTAATCAAAGCTATAACCAATCAAATCCGTACAAACAGACACTTGGAAGTTAATCTGATGTTCAATAGCGACTGGCTGTTTACAGGAAGTTACATGGAATTCTAGTGAGAAGTCGTGATCAGTGGTCATTCGCCTGTGACATTGGCTTGCGGTTGCTCTGTATATATGTCGCAAATTGACAGAAGTTGGAATTTATGGACCACTGAGTCGGATCCTAGTGGCTGAATGGTCTGCGAGGTCGCCGTGTAACCGTAAGGTTCTAGGTTCGAACCCGGCATTGGAAGAGAAAGCGCAGGATAAGGATGAGATTTTTGGCAAATATATATATATACTATTTATATCTGATTATAAGTAGCACTCACCACACTTTCACTATTTTTTTATTCTTTTGCTTTCCAAGTTGAATCATAGGGATTCAATTCTGAGGTTTGACGTTCCGGTAACCTCAAGCCTAACTTTCCCACTTTAACGGGCTTACCCATCCCCTAGGTGTGTCACAAGGGGATAGAAATCTGAACCATTTGGGAGAATATATTCCATCATTGAACAAGCAACTCATATACATATACTTTCAGTAGCGTTAAATATTTAAAAATATATGTAAAGAATTTAAACGCCTACCTAATTGTTTTGTTAACATGTCAATTTCAGACGCTTTCTTCTCCAGCTGTTCAATATCCTGATTGAAATGATCAATTTTCTTTAAAGCATCATGCAGAGAATCAACTTGAAGGAAATTTTTTTTAAAAAAAGAAGGAAGAATCAACATCAATTTTAGTGCATTGTTAAATGAAGTAAAAACAGCCAATGAATAAATCAATAAACAATGTAGTAAGACTTACATCGATTATTCACATCAGTTAACTTTCTTGTCATATCATTTGTACTTGTAGTTAATTCCATATAACGTTCAGTTGATGCCTTATTCATACGTGTTAAGATATTGACATCAGAAAGTAAACCTGAGGAGAATAAACACAGTAAAATAAAGAATGGAATGTATACCATGATGTTATTTGGCTGATTGGTAACTAAACAGTAGAATCTGGAAGGCGGCATCTCATTCCATTGTGGCGGAAATGTGGTTTATTGGTGGATTATGCAGAAGCATTCGGTTTTCAGTCGACAGGCGTCACTGTTACGAGTCCCGCTCCTGGGAACAATTGGGTGGTATCATCAGCCCTCACACGATAGGTGTAGCTCATAGAGTGGTGTATAACCACAACAGACACTTCGTCCCATTTGGGACTCATCGGTGGTAACGCTATGACGACTGCCTCTAACCACCACCTAATACCAACAATTCATAGTGCACTGTAATAGCGAGCCACCTAGCATGGTGGCCACATTGCAAGCGTGACTGATAGAATTCAGTCTGCACCGAAGACAGGACTAGACACATTACACTAGTTATTGACTAGTGTGCAATCAAAAATATCCAATACAGTCCTACAGGATGTCAGTCGCGAACCTGAATAACTTCAGTGGTAACGTCTCTGACTGCAGGCGGCACTGGGTGACGCGGGTTCGAGTCTCAGAAGGGACATCAGTCCCTTCAAGGTTGCAGATACGCCTTGCTGATGGGTGGCAACTAGCACGAAACCTAGGTCCAAGGCTTCCTGTGGCCGACTGCCTCCAACCACATAATACCAACAATTCATAGGATACGGGTACATCAAGCTATATAAGCTTCTTCATCTTATGATAGATTAAACCAGGAGAATCTATACGAATTGGAAAAGTGCCTTTCATTCCGATTGGTCAAATCACAAACACTACATTTGCAAACACTGAATAAACACCGTATAGTTAATTCTTTGTGATTATTCCAGGCAGTGATTTGTGTAACTTCCTCAATGGTTTTAAACAATGCTCAAAGTTGGGCTGGACTGTTATATATATATATATATATATATATATATATATATGTTTACACAACTGGTAGAGAATGAAATTATTGCGCAGTATGTCTACTGCTTGAGTAAAACTCCGGACTACTCTTCTCTGTCAAACAAATTTCTTTGCAGTCTGAGAAGTATGACAGCAGGCAACGCATTAAAAAGGACCGATTTCAATACAGAACTTTGCACACAAGTGCACTAGTTCAAGTTGCTACACTCTCCATCTAGCACAAAAAGGGAGACAAAAGACAGGAAAAAAGAAACTGAGAACGATTTGGAGCCATATCACCAATTTTCGCCAGCCATTTATTCTTAGAATACCGACGACCCCAACCACGTAGTACTCTGCACTTGCCTACATGGCCAACTCAAACTAACGATAAAAGGTTTCAGGTTTTACTTGACCACCACTAGCTCTTTTTTAACTTAATCCTATGCGAATTAATATTGATCAATGGACTAGACATGCGTAACACATGTCTTAACCATCTCAATAGATGTGGCTTCCCAACCTCATCTATTAACTTTCCCTCTTTAGCTAACATTCCACGCCTGACCTCAATATTACTTACCCTATTATACCACTTAAAACAGGAGTTAGAACACAGACACCTATGATCGAAAATAGCTAACCAGGCTTTTCATGTCTTCCACTTCACAATGGTCATGTCTCACTCACAGTCATATGGGAGGAGGGGACGAACTAGTGCGCAGTGCACACGCTCTTTGATCGACAGCCAGAAATAACGTCTATGGCGTAAGTTGTATCTGCAAAGAGAGATTTCGCCAGCAACCAGTCCGTCGGGGCCGATGAAACTTCCCAAATAAATGAAGTGGTCAGCACGCTCCACCACTTCACGCCATATCTTTAAGCTAGGAGTCAATGTAGTCCAGTCTTGTAATATTGTCTTATACTTGACAGGAACAAATCGTATCCTGAATATTTGAAGATTGCTGCTTGATGTGTTTAGAAGATTCTCCATTCTGGCAGTGTCTTCACCTAAGAGGACTATATCATCTGCACATCCTAAGTAAATAAGACTTTTCCCTGGTAGCAAGTCAATTCTATGCCAATATCCCGATGATTAGTATACATAATGTGAATAAGTCATGTTTGTAAAAACACAACAACAAAGTTTAATTTAGCAGTTAACCAGATTAACTGCTTCTGAATTTCTCTACATAAAATTATCTCATTGTTCAAATATTATTCTCGATTATACTGCCTATTATACAGACCAAACAATTAACATAGGGCTTCCTGCTTGTCATTCGCTTGGATGACCTAGAACATCTGTTGAGTAGAGGAAGCTGGTAACTTCCTGTAACTTCTGCTTTTTACGGTTAACGTAAAATGTTTCCTATAAAATGCTAGAACAAACCATTCTCTTTTTCTTCTTGTAAATGTACTTTACCGTGTTCTAGCTTACGTAGAGGGCTAGGTAAATCACCTAGCTGTTGTATAACGTCGTGATTACTATGTCTGTCACGAACTCGGCGTCACTAGTCAACGCTACGTTTTTACAATAAATGAAACCACAAAAACTCCTTATCTGTGAAGGTAGTTGTTTAACTTAATTCCAAAGTGGACATTGCGGCCTTAGATACTAGCGTGACAAGAATAAGCGAATTCTAACATTCGGCGATTACAACCAGACACTAACTGGCGGATATCCAGGTCTCCCTAGAGGAGCTAGAAAGCCCTGATTCCACACGTATGATGTACATGGGCTCCAGAATCCGAAAGGATCGAATGACGTATGAGTCCGTGTCATTCACCTGGTACTGCTCCATTTCTTTATGAATCAGATTTCAAGTCAAACACTCTGGAGTGTGGGGAGGGGGGCTTAAGACAACCACCTGCGTCAGTTTGGGCATCCGGACAGTATCTCAGCCAGCGCACAAACTATGAGATTTTGTGCGGTGCATCTTTTCGTCGCCCGTAATTTACCAAGTTTATGTTCTAGTCACAAAAAAAAAACAAAAAAAGTAAATGCAAACAAAACATGCTAATCAATTCATCCCGACTTATACATCGGATGGCAAGTATTCCTCCAATCTGATTCTTACAGGCTGCTTGGTTAGCCATCCAGCTTCAACTCTCAACCCCATAACAGTTATAATAATAATAATAATAATAATAATACGAAATCAGACCCACATTCAAAATCATATTCCAGATAATCTCGAACAGCTTCAACAGCTCGACTAATCGCTGAATGCCCAGCTGTAGTGGTATCCTTTTCATCCGTGAACTTGTCACTCTTGTCTTGTAATTTATCATTTCCTTGAGATGTCACTTCCATTTTGAAATAGGTGAGATTCTTCCTTCTTTTTATGGGCCTCAGATTCTACTTTACTCTCTGTTTGAGTAATCTGAGTTTAGAAGAGTTTTAAGTCATTAAAGAATCCAACGTTTAAATCCCAATTGACGGACAATGTTGTTGGCTTACTAAACAGTAGGTGGGCTGAAAAGGAAGAGAAATCAGAAATTCATTTGGGAAATAAAATAAAATAGTGCTTCTATGACTTGCGAATTTGATTTAGATATGATAGAGAAGATTTGTAGCTCAGGTGGATAATTTTGATGTTGTTGTGTTCTCTGAGAAAAACTAGAGAAAACCCTCAACCAGGAACACCTATCAACGCTGATCACCGCAATTACATTGTCAAGTAGAAAACACAGAGAACAAAGACGAAAAGTCCTCAAAACCAAGCTAGCCAAGATTAGAAAACAACAACCAGACAATACACCCATAGACTGCGTAGTCAACCTATCAAAACAACCACTATCAAAAATGGAACAACAACTACTACAAAAAGGATTAAACTACAACACCGGAGATGCCTCGAAAACTGATTTCTTCGCTGCCCTTGAATCATTGCTCAAATCATCAAACTTAAAGGAGGAAATACAGGAAGAGATACGCCAAACAATTGTACCAATGGTCAAACAGAAAAAACAACACACACAACTCAACTCTCAAGAACTAAAGGCCCTCAAAAAGCTGAAAAACAGGAAGGACATCGTCATTCTACCAGCCGACAAAGGAAGAACAACAGTAATCATGGACAGAGAAGAATACACCAAGAAAGCTGAAGAACTACTCAAAGACGAGGATGTGTATCAACAACTCCCAACAAATCCCATACAAACACTGGACAACCGCATCCAAAGGACCTTAAACAAGCTTACCAAAACTGGACAGATCACAAAACAAGACCAATGGCGAATGAAATCCAGTGGACAAGTCCTACCCCGATTCTACGGCAGACCCAAAATACACAAGCCAAATATCCCGTTATGACCAGTTGTATCACTACCAGGAACTCCAACATACAATTTATCCAAGGAATTATACACAAAACTGAAACACCTAACGGAATCTTGTGATCACTCCATCAACTCCGCTATCCAATTCCTAGAGAAAATCAGAGGCATCTAAATAGATGAACAAGAGATAATGATATCCTTCAACTTCACAGCATTGTATACCTCAATCGGACAAAAACTAGCAAAATAAACCATGGAGCAATTGCTTAGCAACGACGAACACCTTCCACAAAAATCAAAAATGCAACACACAAGTTGGATGGAATGCATAAACCTATGTCTAACAAAATACTTCCAATTCAACGGCCAAATATATGAACAAGTCAAAGGAACACCCATGGGATCGCCAATATCAGGTTTGATTGCAGAAGCAGTGATGCAAAGGCTCGAGAACATAATTCTACCAAAGATCAAACCCAAGATTTGGATACGCTACGTAGACGACACATTTGTAATTATCAAAAGAAACGAATTAGATAAAGCTCACAACCTGATAAACAACATCTTCAACGACATCAAATTCACAAGAGAAGAGGAATCAGAAAACCAAATCCCATTTTTGGACGTCTTAGTCAAGCGAACAACGACAGGGGAATTAGAAACTCAAGTCTATAGAAAATCAACTCACACAGACCGAATCCTGAATTACAACAGCAACAATCCAATAGCACACAAGAGGAATTGCATACAAACACTATTCAAGAGCAGCCAGGACTCATTGCAGCACTCCTACCTTAAGGAAAATTGAAGAAAAATATCTCATGGACGTCTTCCAAAAGAATGGATATCCAAAGAATTTCATCAAAAGACATATACCTCCATGCCAACCTATCAAACCAAAAGCCCCCAAGGAAAGCACAAAGAAAATCGCCTTACCATATATAAAGGATATCTCAGAAATCACCACAAGACTCTCCAAACCTTTAGGAATTGACGTCGTACACAAACCAACAAAGTCACTTCACTCAATTCTATGTCAACCAAAAGACTCAACAGTGAAAGAAGATAAAACCAACATCATCTATAAAATAGATTGTATCAACTGTGAAAAACACTACATTGGCCAAAGTGGACGTCCCCTTCGTCTTCGTATCCACGAACATAAGCTAGCCGTCAAAAGATATGATATCCACTCCCTCATATCACTACATACAGACAACCACGGACATCAATTCGACTGGGACAACGTTCAAATATTAGACAGAGGAAACTACAAGAATGCTAGAGAATTTTCAGAAGCTTGGCATTCCAGTGAATCATCAATCAATAGACACATCGAGATAGACAAAATTTATCAACCGATAAGAAAGAAATGTCACACACAAAGGATCAAAGTTCAAGCCAAAGAAACAATGAGTGACAATACAAGTAACCTAGAAGGTGTGAAAACACACAAAAACAACCAATCACGTCCAAGGTCACCAGGCGAGATGATTAATAAACTCGTGGAGAAATCTAAAATCTCACTTCAAATTGAAGTATGCGCTGAAGATGTCGCCTAGTAGGGTGATGAAAGCTTCGCAAATTAACTCTCCAGCTCAGAGAACACAACAACATCAGAATTTGATTTAACATATTACCAGTTACCCGAAAACCTCGCCTAGTTAACAAGCTCGTTAGTTTTCTAGCCGGTCCCAACCCCAGGTAAAGAGGGAGGCTTGGGCGTGGGGCTAGCAACCCCACACCACTAAACCTATCAAACCACTAGAAAAACTTTAACGCACAGAAAATATATGAAAAATACAAAAACTTCAAATAATAACAAAATCTTATTCTTCGCTCGAATCGGAGAGGCGAAATGACACAGCAGGCTGGTGAAAGCCTTCGGGAAGCCAGTCAGCCAACCGATGTGTCTTCTCTCGATGAAAGTAAAAATAGGTATAGGGACGTGGAATGTTGGTACAATATATGAAGCTGGGAAGGCTCTCCAGGTAGCCAAAGACATGCGAAGATATGATATAAAAGTGCTGAGAATTTGTGAGAGCAGATGGAATGGATGCGGATTGTCAAATTTGTCAACTGAAGAGTCAGTAATCTACTCCGGTCATCCAGACGACAACCACGAGCACACTGAGGCAGTGAGTCACTATAATGACTTCACCAGTGGCAGCCAGAGCCAATCTTCTCCTGCAGGATCATGACAGTAAGATTCAACTCAAAAGGAATGAAGGTCACAATTATCCAATGCTGCTCAAAGGGCTACAAACAACGCGGAACAAGAGAAGAAAGAAGACTTTTACAGACAACTACAAACAGTAATGGACAACACCCGAAGTGGTGACATCAAAATCCCTATGGGCGATATGAATGCCAGACCAGCAGAGAGAAGATAATACAGGGAGAGAACTCACCATGGGTCGAGAGACTCTAGCTAGACGAAATGAATGAGAACGGAGAATTATTCACTGACTTCTGCGCTTTCAATGATTTGGTGATCAGAGGGATCGTGTACAAACACAAGGATATTCACAAAGCAACATGGATTTTGCCTGACGGACATACCACAAACCAGATAGATTTCATATCAATACTGCTTAAGGAAATGGAGATGCAGCCAGCCTGCTGGACACAAAGCCGAGAAGAGGAGCATATTTGGGCTCAGACCATCAACTAGTTCAAGGAACCTTCATCATAGTGAAGCTGAAATCCCTGAAAACAACTGGAAACAGGCCATAATTCAAGTTCAACATTCAGAAACTAATGGACAAAACTTCACTACAGATATCAGAGCAAAGTCAGAGACACTACGTGACATCACCGAGGAAACAGGTGGTCTCAACCAATTCGGCTCTGTGAGCTGCGTCAAACCAAGACCACCGTTGATGAGTCGGGCCCCAAACAAGCGAGACGGTCGTCCAGCATTTAGACCACTTAAATCTGACTGGCCAGCAATCCCTGCTGGTTGATGCGAGTGATATACAACTGCCCATACCAACCAATCAATAGTACGGAGTAGCACACTTGTACTCGTTTTTTCTGATCGGCACTAATAGTATCAAGCAGATCAGATATTGTGATCTTAATAACCTCTATTTCATAAGGAAACTATGGTAACTTTCCACGCCGATCTGTGTAAACTGAAAATTGTGAATTTGAGAAGAACATTTTTCGCAACAACGCTAAGAGTATAAGTATAAAACTTGGGCACTGTGGTAGAGTGCAACTCCATTATGGATAAGATTTTATTTTGATAAGTCACACAGTGTTACACAGCAATATTTACTGATGACCACGTTTCCAGCACAATTTATTGCCACTCAGAATCATATCAAGTTAATCACACAACCTTTTTCCTTCATTTATATACATATGTGGAATTGACTAGACATTTGAATAAAACCAATCAGAAATAATAATATGAGTGTTATTCATCCAATTACAATCAGATGGGAAATAAGACGAGTGTTTTTATAGTCATAATAAGTAACTTCTTAGAATGTTGTCATGTGCTTGAATTGAAATAGAATTTTGAGATTATTTATTATCCTCCTCTGATTTGACTGACTGGTGGTAATAATATCTTCCATATTTCTGGTATTTGCGTTGAGTCATTTCTATTGCATGTGTTAGGTGTAGACTCGATGAACCAGGCAGGATTCAGTAATCAACCTCTCTCTCCACCTACCTATGTTACTTCTAAGAATCTTAACCCTCTCCCGCCCTATTGTGTGGTGGTGTGTTAAGGCATGTAGTGCAATCGCTGAGTTTTTTTTCTAAATTACTTATCTTCTCGGGGTCAACCATTCTTACCTTAGCTAAATTCATATGTTCCGATAATCTGATTACCCCCGAACTACTAGTTTGACCTATGTAGTTGACTCAACTCACAGTCATTGCAATGTATTTTCTAAATTATATTATTTTGTTTAATTGGGTCCACCCCGACAGGGTCCTTTAGCCTGCAGACCTTGTCTCCGAATGAGTTTGTAGGTTTGAATGCCACCCTAATTCCTGCTTTTTTAAGAACCCTACGTAGGGTCTCAGATGTCCCCTCCTTATTTATTTATTTAGGGTGAAAGAGGGTTAAGATTCTAAAAAGTAATGTAGGTAGGTGGAGAGACAGATTGACTTTCATTGAGTCTACACCCAACACATGCAACAGAAATGACTCAATGCAGATACCAGAAATATGGAAGATATTATTACCGCCAGTCAAATCAGAAGAGAATAATAAATAATCTCACAATTCTATTTCAATTCACGTACATCACAACATTCTAAGAAGTTACTTATTATGACTATAAAAACACTCGTCTTATTTCCCATCTGATTATATTTGATCAGTAACACTCATATTATTAATATTTCTGAATGTACATTATCCTATATTGATTTTCATTCAAATATCTGGTCATTTCCACACATGTATATTAAATGAAGGAAAAAGGTTGTGTGATTACCTTGATATGATTCTGAGCAGTAATAATTTGTGCTCGTAACGTGGTCATCAGTAAATATTGCTGTGTAACACTGTGTGACTTATCAAAATAAAATCTTATCCATAATGGAACGCTAAGAGTAATATTCTCCAGTCGTCCATTGGTCTGTAGAAGCCTTAAGGACAAGATCTCGCATCTGATCATTCTGATGTGTGTGTGTGTGTATATACATATATATCAGTTCACTTGTTCTTGTGCAGCCAGATAGTAGTGTATTGGTTGTCTAAATGGGGTCAAGAACACTATCACGCATGGTTGTACAAAGGTAGTAATGGCTCTATAAGGTGTGAGATAATTGAACACCTTATCAACACTGATCATCCCATCTCAACAAACACCACCTCTTTCAAAGTAATCTACAAAGTGAAGAACAACCTGTAGAAGGAAATACACTTTCTTCTCCTTTGCATTACTGAAGATGTAGTCATTCAGATGGTGAAACCAGAGAAAATGATTCAGCAATTTGTGTTATTTTGGTAACAACCCTTGTGATTCCTAATAAACTTGATTTTTATCCGTTTGCCTTTCCAACTGTTTATAACTCTTGTATTTCTTTAGAGCTCTTACGCAATACAACATTTTACTTTGTTTCCATGTGCATCCTGATTACAACTCATCCGATGAAATTATTCATCTTACCATGTAACTCCAATACACTTAAACAACTGCATTCATGCATTGACTAATATTAACAACCATGATTTTTATGACAACTCATCACTTTGTGTGTTACTACCCAACACTTTCATGAAAAAAGGAGTGGTGGTAATGACCAACTCAGTGGTCCCATTGTTTGGTTCTACTGGTACTTTTTTTTCAATTTATCGAAAAATTCATTTTTTTTTTGCTTTTGATGTAGTTGTGTTCTCTGAGCTAGCTAGCTGGATGGTTTATTTACGAAGCTTTCATTGCCCTACGCACTAGGCAACATCTTCAGCGCGCATACTTCAATTTGTTGAAGTGAGCTTTTAGATTTCTACACGAGTTTATTAGTCATCCACTCCCTCATATTGCCACACGGCATACAGAAAACTACGGAAATCAATTCGACTGGGACAACCAGCGTTCAAATATTAGACAGACGAAACACTAAGAATGCAAGGGAATTTTTAGAAGGCTGTCTGGTATTCCAGTGAATCGGCAACTAACAGACACATTAACATGGAAAAAATTTACCAATCCATAAGAGGGAAATCTCATGAAGAAAAAGCTAAACTTCAGGCCAATATAAGTAGCCTAGAGGGTGTGAAAACGTGCTCAGAAACAACCAGTCACATCCAAGGTCACTAGGAGAGATGATTAATAAACTTGTGGAGAAATCTAAAAGTTCACTTCTAATTGAAGAATGCGCGCTGAAGATGTTGCCTAGTGGTGGGGCAATGATAGCTCCTCAAATCTACCTCAGAGAACACAACTACATCAAAATCATCCACCTGAGCTAGAAATCTTCTTTCTACGAGTTGATCACGGATTGATATCAGTTAGAGAACCATTGAAAACCAGCACTGGAGTACTGGACAGCTCTTTCATCCTAGTTTGGGAATCATCCGCAGTACGCACCCACTGGGATTCAAACCCAGGACCAACCAGTTACAAGGTAAGCTCGTATACCATTCAGCCATTGGGACCCGACTCAATGGCTCATGATATCAATCCGTGATCAATTTGTAAGAACATAACTAACCCTTACAAATCTTTCGTTTGCATTTTGTTTCAAATATAACCACTTTGCATAAGTTATATAAGTGTAACTTTTGAGCATTGTGTTAATAATTTTATGCTTCTATTGACCAAACATCATGTAACTCTTGCAAGTGCATTACAATTTCTCTTGTACATACACACATAACTAACTTTTAAGTTGTAGGCAGCTGAAGAGGAACCCATGAAATAAAAGATGACCTCATCTTATTCTGCACAAACATTTGCGTCTATTTTTTTTTGTTTGTTTTATTGAAATCCATAAAGGGCAATAAATGTATGAAATTTCTCAGTTTCCGGATATAGCCGAATTCTAATCCACTTATATATATAATCAGAACGACGTACGACCCTTAGAAGAGTTATACCCTGTTGTAACTCTGATTCATATCCCAATCTGTGCACTTCCTCTAGTCCAAATTCGATAAAGTTTATCCAACATCATCTCTGCCATCAGAAATATCATGAAAATGTGGCTTGTTGCATTGAGTGTTCAAATTCACATACATTTCCTGGAGTACACAAATTCGCATATTATACTAACCCACAAGGAATAAGTGGGCAACTCTAAAGAATAGGAGCCCAAACCGAAACGACCTACGAACGCACAAACGACCTTGAGAAACCAGTCAGCCGACTCTGTTGTTTCTAGAAGTAATTATGGATGCTCTATACCTTTTGCGTTGTAAATTCGCTCCGGATCTTGTTTTTGATTACTGTTTGGATAAGGAACTGATTACAAGGTTGAAAATTTGTCAGTGCGGAGGTGATATGCGTATACAAAAATACACAAACTGCATTGATGGGTTTGTGTACAGGTGTAATGAGTGCCAGATGAGAAAATCAGTTCCAGAGGGTATGTCGTTCTTTTTTAGTTTACAGATTCCTTAGGCACTTTCTTCTCCAAGTCTAAATTATACTTAACTGTAATTTTTGGATACTGAAGAGACCAGTTATATATATATTCATCATGTAGTCAACCACACAGACGGTTTTCGCAATCCTTTGGATGGAACTCATACTAATTCAATCGAAAGTTTCTGGAGTCACCTAAAACAACGGATTAGATTGGTGAATGGATCTAGAAATCCAATGATATACAGTTATCTTAATGAGTTTATGTATAGAACTCGGTTTAACATCAGTATGAAGACACCTAGAAGAAATTGGGAGCTTTTTTTGCAACATATACTAGAACGTTATCCATTGTAACTATTTTTTAACATTGCATTACTTTTATATAAACGATTTTTTACAATTATGCGCCGTTTTTCTGAGCCTTCTGATTGGTCGAAGTTGTCCTTGACAAGGTCATTTGTGCGTTCGTAGGTCGTTTCGGTTTGGGCTCCTATTCTTTAGAGTTGCCAATAAGTGTTTATTTCTTGAATACATGAGAAATGTAGCAGGTTTGAAACAGTGAATCGATAAGTGAATGAGGCTATCATTTATTTCTAATTGACGATCGATCACCACACTTATTTCACAGTGTACACAGACATAGAACAGACTTAAACATTTGATAATATTAGATGGTTGGAGGCAATCGGCAAGGCGTATTTCCAACCTTGAAGGAACAACTCATGCCCCTTCTGAGATTCGAACCCGCGTCACCCAGTGCCGCCTGCAATCAGAGACGTTACCACTGAGGAGCTATTCGGGATCGCGAGTGCTGATGAACGCCAACTAGCACGAAACCTCGGTCAAGTGAAGCTTCCTGCCGATGTGCACCGTGATGGTGGGCCACCTAGTAGAATGGTGGCCACATTACAAACCTGACTGACTGACAGAATTCAGTCTGCACCAAACAGCAAGGACTAGACACATCACACTAGTTACTAGTGTCCAATCAAAAGACGTAAACATTGCAAGCAAACAAAAAGTTGCACCATACTTCGGATGATTCTCAACGGAAAACTCAGTAAAGCGTTTGAAGTGAAGACAGACGTACGACAAAGCTGCCTAACATCACCGATAACATTTCTAATTATGGTGGACTGGATTATATGCTAGACTGTGAGGAGGCGAGAAGATATGAATACGTTGGATCAACGACAGCACACTAGATGATCTGGATTTAGCAGATGATTTATGTCTAATGTCACACAAACTCGAGGATGTAAGGGCGAAAACCAGCAAGTCGTCGGAAGAAGCAGTGAAGACAGGATTTCAAGTAAGCTTACAGAAGATATTGGTGACGAAGATACTCCGCCAACAACGGCAACAACAAGTCCCAATTACCACCAATGGAGAGAAGTCGTTTCTCCCAATAATCTAGGCAACATCGTTTCAAATAAAGTCAGAACAAATGAGGATGTCAAAGTCAGGATTTTTTTATTCCTTTACGTTCCCCAGTAGAACATAGGCTGCTTCAAGCTAGAGGCTTGAAGTTTCGGTAGCAGTGGTGTTTGTTTTTACGAGATGGGGTTGCTGGCCTCATCCTCAACCTTCCCCCATTACCAGTCTTACTACTGGCTTAGAAAGGTAAAGGAGTGCGGTCGGTCGGTTTACGACATAGAACTTTGCACATATGTGCGGCATTTCAAGTCGCCACACTCCATGTAGCACAAAAAGCAAGAGAAGAAATGCACAATATAGTCAGTAAAAAGAGGTGTGAGACAAAGGAATAGTAATAACGAGGAACAAAACAGTTTCATTGGAAATCATAAGTCACAACGAGTGGATGCATCTGCGCTAGCCATTGAGAACGATTTTGAGCCATGTCGCCAATTGTTTCCAACCATTGGTTTTTACCGTCCCGAGGACCCCAACCAGTCAGGAAGTCTACATCTTCCTACGTGGCTTAGACTAACTGTTGTAGATTTCACTGACCGGTGCCATGTTTTCGTTTGACCGCCGCTAGCTCTTTTCTAGCCTGGCCCTATATCAGCTAGCATTGTCCGTCAGTCGAGGAAGGCGATGACTAGGCATACGTAGCACATGTCCTAACCATCTCAGTCGATGTAATTTCACAGTCTCGTCGACTGGTTTTCCCGCCTTACCTAGCACTCGACGCCTAACCTCAATATTGCTCACCTTATTATACCACTTCACGCGGGAGATAGAACGCAGACACCTATGATCGAACACAGCTAATCTTTTCATGTCTTCTACTCTCAATGACCAGGTCTCACAGCCATAAAGGAGGACGGAGCGGACTGTTGAGTTGGTAAAGGAGTGCGTCGGCCGAGGATCGAACCCCTGACTATGTGCATGGTCGGCAAGCGTCCTAACCGCTGTGCCACCGACGCACCAAATTCAGGATTGGAAAACCAAAATCTAAGACAGGAAGTGAGGCAAATGAAAGAAGCTTTGAAACTTAATGATTACCCTGATAAATTAGTCAGAAAGTATGTAGGGAAATGCAAAATTAAAATAAATAATGATAGTAGTGATAGTGATAATAATAATAATAATATTAATGATGAAATGCATGTCAAATGTCCGCAAGACAACACCAACAATAATGAATCCAAATCATCAGTAGTAATTCCATACAAGGAAGAAATCTCGGAAACCACTTTACGGAGAATTCATAACAAGGTAGGGATAAAAGTGGCTGGCATTCAAACCACCCACAAGCTCAATTAGAAACAAGGTTTGTCGGTTAAAGGATCCTGAGGAGCCAATAAGACAAAACAATTTAGTTTATCTAATACCATGTCTGCAATGATGGTCAGGTCAAATACATAGATCAAACTAGTAGAACAGGGGCAGTCAGACTAGACGAACAAAAAATCTACCAAAATCTGGATTGGTTGACCCGGATAAGATAAGAAATCTAGAGAATAGTTCAGCTATACCGCTCATTACATGCAATTACACACAACCATACAATAGGACGGATGGGATAAGATGACAGTTTTAAAATCCAATGTAACAGCGGGGTGGAGGGAGAGATTGATAACAGAAGCTTTGTTTATCGAATCAACTACAAATACGTGTAGTAGGAATGATTCAACACCTGTCCCAGATATCTGGAAAATTCTACTACCCCAACGACTACAAATAGGACAGAACAAAGAAAACTATAAAACTCAAGTTTCGAAGTCGTGTGATTATAATTGATGGCATGATTATGAACAATAATAAATTGTTTTCGAAACATTGTCATCCAGTAAATAATACTGTTTCACAGTCTGTGTGATCCATCTAATAAACAAACTGATATGGAATTACATACTACCACAGTACCCGAGTTTTACACATATACAAACCTTCTTTACTCCGAAATCACTGCATTCAGCAATAAAGAACAAGATTCGGATTCTGATCAATACTAATATGAAGTCGCTCTGCTTTTCTTCAAAGACTTGGTATGGTCACAGAAAACATTTCGAACGGTCTCCACATATTTATCAACAACCTGCTTAGCTGAATACTGAATATTCAGATGGCGTGTGATGGGATTAGCAACAACAGACTTTGGCAAGGAATCATCGAAGAACTTATCGACCAAAAAATATGCAAAGGGAAGTGGAACCCAAGGATACCACCCAGAGAAGACAGAGATGACCATCACATTTTAACTCAAGGTCTGTGTACCTCTGTTGCGAAGTGACATTCAGGGAGGGACCTAATTTGCCACGAATCTTAGGCCAGTGTGCAAGATGGGTATAACGGCCACTGTATACAAGTTTGAAACTAACAATCCAGATGAATTACAGCTCAACTTTAAATACACCGAATGCAGACGATAAGTTGTATAGTGAAACAGCTATATGATGAATCTTTTACTAATAAAACTAGACTGTTTCGTCGGCCTTGTTGAATTCAACCCAACTACTCATCTCCGAAAACAGATAGTGATCAGACGCCAATTTTTATATTCTGAGGAAAACCAATTCACCGTATTAAATAATCATTAATTTTCAAGTAGTGGTTTTGTAGGGATTTTTGTTTGATTGCATGGAGGATTTTATCATGAGCCGACATCAGTTAGAGAACCACTGGGCCATTGGATCGGATCCCAGTGGCTCAATGGTCTACGAGCTCGCTAGCGTTGCAACCAGAAGGTCCTGGGTTCGAACCCCAGCGGGGTGGGTGCGTACTGATGAAGAGTCCCAAACCAGGTGGACAAAACAGCTGTCCAGTACTCCCAGGTTTTCCAGTGGTTCTCTAACTGATGTCAGTTCATGATGAAATCCTCCATGCAATCAAACAAAAATCTCTACAAAACCATTACTTGAAAATTAATCTGATGCTCACTAGCGACTGGCCCTATTCAGGCACTTAACCCGGGGTTCTAGTGGGAATTCGTGACCAGTAGGGTACAGCAGGTTGAAGATGAGGCAGTAACTCATCTAAGAAGACATTGCGCGAAATGGTCGCGCTGAGTGGTGAATTGGCAGAAGTTAGAATTCAAGGACCATTGGATCGGGTCCCAGTGGCTTAATCGTCCGCGAGCTAGCTCGCCTTGCAACCAGAAGGTCCTGGGTTCGAACCCCAGCGGGTGCGTACTGATGCAGGGTCCAAAACTAGGACGAAACAGCTGTCCAGTACTCCCTTCAGGTTTTCCAGTGGTTCTCTAACTGATGTCAGCTCATGATGAAATCCTCCATGCAATAAACATTACTCTGAATTACTCCGCCGAAAATAATTTTTTTCTTTAGTTATGAAAACACAAAATTCGTACACTACAGACACCAAGAGATGCACCACACGAAATCGCATAGTTTGTGTTGCAACGACAGGAATACGGTTCGGACACCCAGACCAAAACAGGTAGTTGCCCTAAGGAAATGCTCCCTCCCCCCGCCAAGTCAGTGACCTGAAATCTGATCCATAAAGCAGGGGAGTAGTGTCAGGAGCTACGTTCCCAAGGTTTCTAGTATCCGAAACAGGTTCATAAGCCATTCCAATCCATCGGATTCTGGAAGCCATGCACACACCATAGGTATGGAATCAGGGTTTTCTAACCCTTCTAGGCATACCTGGATGTCTACAAGTTAATCCTGCTGTAAACACCAGACATTTTCACCCGTCCTTTCACTTTTGTCAAGAACATCTTCGCTATGTGAAGTCAGTGAAAGGGACTTACTTACCTGTCGTCTCTGGTAGGGTATGAATTTGTGGACACATGAAAGCATTTCATTCGGAAGACCGAAGACTACCACGTCTCGGTCGTACCACACGGCGTTTACAGCGGCTAGGAAGAAAATGTTTTCCAGACGCCAATTCTCAATCACCAAGCGCACAGACAAACACACACATACACGCATACATAAGAAGACATAGTTTCACATAGAAAAACCAGCAAAAGAAGAAACCTAAGCTGGATTACTTTATATTTCTACATATATATATATATCTTCTATAATAACTGAAGTGTTTAAAATTCCACATAGGAAAGAAAGAAAGAAAGACGCCAACAACGACAAAAATAAAAGAAACTATAGGATGTATCATCATTAAGTAGAAAATCTGCTCTAAAAGTCAATAATACTCCAATGAATAAAATTCGCTAGTTTTTTTATTTTTTTCTATTTAAAAATGATTGAATGCCTTGTTTTGTATCATCGAATTGTAGATTTTGTACCATCGCTTCAGCAGCTAGCGTGTACGCCTCCATTAATGGCATCGAAGCCTAAAAATCAAGTAAACGGGGAAAGAAGAAGTTAGTTAGACAGAAGGTAAATGAGCACAGGAAGAGAGGGAGTGCAAAAAAATGTGAGATTTGAAAAACGTCTTCAAGCTGAGAGGACAGATTTGAGCAATGTTAACAAAAGCTTCCGGCATCTTTGAGACTACAAAGAAAAACCTAGACAGACCATCCCAGTAGCTAAAAATGTTATGATGTTACCACCTCATTGGTTCTTGCTAACATTGAGATTGATATGGAGACGCGGCGAGTTAGACACAGAGGCGGTGACCATGAATACCGCTTGAGTACGCCAACACAACATTAAACGACAGCTACCTGCTGTGCTCAACCCGCTCTACTTAAACAAGAACATACGACGACGTAAGCTCAATAGTCTATTTCAGTATTAGCCACAGTAATATTTTACGCAATAATGTATGTCAATTAGTCTATGATCACATGACCAATAAAGTAGTGAACGTTATTTCACGTAGGCCGATTGTGATTGGTTTATTGCCAGGCTGACCTTGGCCACTTTATTACCAATAAAGAATAATCCGTTGTCTATCTGCCTACATAACATTTTCACACAACTCAGACTTTACAGACTGCTTTGTCTTCTACACCACTGAAACTACTACACTAAACATTCACGTTATTTATGGTCTCACCTTCATATGTAGGTATTTAAATATCTGACTATCTACCTTGAGTTCTAGTGATACGTCGTAACCAGCGGGATTCAACAAGTCAGGTAAGAGAACAGGTTCTCGCTGATAACAGTGACTAGAGGTCGCGTTATATTTATGGCGAATTGACAGCAGTTGGAATTCATGGACTACTGGATCGCATCCCAGTGGCTCTACAAGGTCGCCTTGTAATTGCAAGGTATTGGGTTCGAACCCCGGTGGGTGGGTGCTACCGATGAGTCCCAAACTAGGACGGAACAACTTTCAAGTAGTACCTGGTTTTCTAATGGTTCCCAAAATGATGTCAGCTCGTGATCAGACCTGTAACCCTTCAAAATCTTCTGCCGTTGTCAGTGCCAATGTGAAATAAGGCAACAAAACTACTGCGCCCCCCCCCCCGGTTTCATTGGCAAGTACTTTCCGTAAACCCGACTTCGTGGACTCTTTCTCTTACGGATCACGAAATTTTATTAAAATTGCAAAAAATTCATCCCGTAGTCAGTAATCAGTAACTTAAGAATTAATTTTCAAGAGTTTATTACTATTTATTATTATTTTCTTGGGTTGCGAGTGGAACATATGGCCTCAACACCACATCTCCACTTTGTCCTGTTCCCTCACCGCTGTCCTCTTCAGCTGGCCCCTATCATTGCTTATAGTCTCTCATCTCTTTCTCACATGGTCTCCCCCATGTCACCGTCGAAGTGATGTCCGACTCGTTGTTTCTCATTCTAGTTCCACTGGAGATTATGTCTGATGCGCGATGTCACCCGACGGTCTCCTCAGCGTGTGTCCGCTCCATCCCCATTTTCTTCCGAATATTTGTTGAGCAATAAGTTCTCAACTGGTTCGTCCCCAAAGTTTCTTGTCGACAATTATTTCCTATTGGAAATCTGGTCTTCACTATGGAGCCAGCTAAGACAGTTGGTGATAAAAGTCTGCAGTAGCCTGTCGCAATTGCTTTCTCTGATGCGTAAGCCAAGATTTTGAATCACATAAAAGAACTGACTGACTTAACATTGCTATTGAAAATCCGAATCTTGTTTTTTATCCTGACTTCAGAAGACTTCCAGATTGATTTCAGAGTGATGAAAGTCTGTCTTGTCACCGCGACTGTGGTTTTCAGATCTCCAACTGTACTGTCTCATTTAGTCGAAACGATACTGCCTAGCCGGATAAGTGAAGGAAATGACATCTTTTGAATTTCTCCCGTCGATAGTGATTGGTGCTTGGTGTTGTTGCTGTTGTTGGTCGGTTGGTTGATCAGCTGGTTATCTTCATCACCTCCGTTTTCTCTATGTTCACTTGGAGTCCTGTCTTGGCTGCAAGCATCTTCTGACAACTTGTTGGTTTCTCAATGTAATTCTTCGAATCTATGTGACATTGGACACATATATATATATATATATTGTAGCATGTGTTACTGATAAGATTTATCAGTAGTGCGTCGGTGGCACAGTGGTTAGGACTCTCGCCGACCATGCACATGGTCCAGGGTTCGATCCCCTGCCGACGCACACCTGATATCTATGGTCGGCCTGAAAAATTTGGGCTACCGATATCCATGCTGAAAATTCCATACTTGTACCAAAAATACTGTGTGGCATCAAGCTGTAATCAAAAAATTAATTAGTACATAAAGAGACGTTCATCGGCACAAAAACATCAAATAACAGGGCGATAGTTGACATCAGAGAAGATAAATGATACAGCGTTGCGGAGATAAATTGCAGAAGTGAAAGGAACACAAATAAACACAATATGGAGGTAGGCCAGAAGTATCACAACAGCACGGAAAATCTGTGCAAATGGTGCGTGTGTTGAAGATAAGGTGTATATAATTTGGCCATACAGAGATACCGAATTCCAGATACACATTCCTTTACCAAGTCTTTCGTCTTCTACAGGTACAATATGTCTTTTTCCGACAAACTCATTCTCTCAGCCTCAGGTCAGTCTTCAATCTGCTTCAGTGAAGCAGAAGATTTTGATGGGGAATAGTGGTATTTACTAGTCAATTTGAGATGCCCACGGTGTTCGATGTCGTTGAAGTCACTTGATAATCCACTCTATCTCCTGATAAATCAATTAACTAACATATCAAATGTGAAAATCACTCATTGACTACACCTCACTTTATGTAGAGTGGGGGGGGGGGGTATCAATCGTGATACACTGATGACACAGCATCATATTTTGAGTAACAACATCAGTTCTGCAATCTACCAGTCACTGTCAATGAACAACAACAACAAAAACTCACCGGTTATGTAAAACAAGAAAAATAACCGATAGCTTACTTGTTTGTGCAGTGTCTCACGACCTAATCGCATAGCATCTTTACTATGCTGTGTAATTTCTTTAGCAAAGTCAATAGCAGCTGTATACAATTTATCGTCGTCAACTACACGATGAACAAGACCCAATTCATAGGCCCTATCAGCACTGATATTTTTACCTGCAACAGAGATTTTCGAAAAAAAAAAAATACAATTGATGGAGAAACAACAAAAGCAAAAATAAACTAGGAGTAACATATTACTACTGCTTGGCAATTAAGTTAATTGTTCTATCCCCCTTAATAATATATGTGTAAAACTTGGGCACTGTGGTAGTCAGTAATTCCATATTAGTTTGTTTATTAGATGTATCACACAGTGATGAAACAGTATTATTTACTGGATGATAATGTTTCGAACAAAATTTATTACTGTTCATAATCATATCATTACACAACTTCGAAACTTGAGTTTTAAAGTTTTCTTTGTTCTCTCCCATTTGTCGTCGTTGGGGTTGTCGAATTTTCCAGATATCTGGGAAAGGTGTTAAATCATTCCTAATACGCGCATTTGCAGTTGATTCGATAAACAAAGCTTCTGTTATCAATCTCTCCCTCCACCCTGTTACATTAGATTTTAAAACTGTCATCTTATCCCACCCTTCCTATTGTATGGTTGTGTGTAATTGCATGTAGTGAGTGGTATAGCTGAACTATTCTCTAGATTTCTTATTTTATTCATGTCAACTAATCTAGATTTTGCTAGATTTTTATGTTCAGCTAGTCTGGCTGCCCCTGTTCTACTAGTTTGACCTATGTATTTGATCTGACAATCATCGCAGGCCAGGGTATTAGATAAATTAAATTGTTTTGTTTTATTGGTTCCGCAGTGTCCTTTAGCAGGCAAAGCGTGTTTCTAATAAAGTTTGTGTGTTTGAGTACCAGCCACTTTTATTCCGGCATTGTTAAGAATTCTGCGTAAGGTTTACGAGGTTCCTTCCTTGTATGGAATTACTACTGATGATTTGGATTCATTATTGTTGGTGTTGCCATTATTCTGTGCATGTTTGACATGCATGTCGTCATCAATATTATTATTATTATTATTATCGCTATCACTACTATCATTATATATTTCACTTTTACATTTCCCTACATACTTTCTGACTAATTTATCAGGTTAATTATTAAGTTTCAAAGTTTCTCTTATATGCCTCACTTCCTGTCTAAGATTTTCCTTGGTACTACTTAGTTTTTGTGCTCTAAAAACTAAGTACTACCAAGGAAAAGAATGACAGTTTTAAAATCTAATGTCACAGAGTGGAGGGAGAGATTGATAACAGAAGCTTCGTTTATCGAATCAACTGCAAATACGTGCAGTAGGAATGATTCCACACCTATCCAACCAGATATCTGGAAAATTCAACTACCCCAAGGACGACAAATAGGAGAGAACAAAGAAAACTATAAAACTCAAATTTCGCAGTCGTGTGATTACAATTGACGATATGATTATGAACAGTAATAAATTGGGTTCGAAAGAAACGTCATCCAGTAAATAATAATACTGTTTCATCACTGTGTGATACATTTAATAAACAAACTAATATGGAATTCTATCCCCCTTGTTGATTGAATACATCCTAGAGAAATGTCCGGTCTCTGTTGATACATATCGGCACTTAGTACGGACACTTCAACGATATCTGACGGCTAATAATAATGCCGTTATTTATTGGATAAAAGACTAACAATGGAATCCTGGATGGAAGCTAGTATTGGGTTCTAGCCCAAGTGGGAACACTATCACTCACTAGCGGGATTTCTGGTACATCGCGCCAGCTGAGATAAATCTCAAATTTGCAAGTATTGGTTTTGTAGGGATTTGGTTTGATTGCATGGAGGATTTCATCATGAGCTGACATCAGTTAGAGAACCACTGGAAAACCAGCTGGGAGTACTGGACAGCTGTTTCGTCCTAGTTTGGGACTCTTCTTCTTCTCTTCCAAAAAGACATTGCGAAATGGTCGCGCTATGTCGTGAATTGGCAGAAGTTAGAATTCAAGGACCATTGGATCGGGTCCCAGTGGCTCAATGGTCTACGAGCTCGCCTCGTAACCAGAAGGTCCTGGGTTCGAATCCCGGTGGGCGCGTACTACTGAAGAGTCCCAAACTAGGACGAAACAGCTGTCCAGTACTCCCAGCTGGTTTTCCAGTGGTTCTCTAACTGATGTCAGCTCATGATGAAATCCTCCATGAAATCTCAAATTATTAGACGGAATGAACACCATGGCTAAATTCTATTGCTCGTTGCCCTTTTCCTAATAAAAAAAATATTAGTGTTATTCTGTATTGAACTGATTCAGTTTATTCGGGAGATTAATTGTCTTAAAACAACAACAGCAAACAATGATGTGCTAGTAGCCGTTATCCTAATAACCACTGGAAAAGGCAATTACTACTAATTTTTATATGATAGAATATATACTACTGACTGATAGACGAGTAGTTGAAAACCATGCGGATCAACTAGAGATGCTCTATGGCAGTTATATCGATCAAAGTGTTCTAGGCAACGAGTGCCCATTGCTGAATACTCATACCAATCAGTAATAATAATGATAATAATCTGCTTTATTCCAACAACAGTACTTATAATACAGAATGGAATTCTCAGTATTTTGTCACAATATTGCATCT
Organism: Trichobilharzia szidati; assembly: GCA_944472155.2. Lineage (NCBI taxonomy): Eukaryota > Metazoa > Platyhelminthes > Trematoda > Strigeidida > Schistosomatidae > Trichobilharzia > Trichobilharzia szidati. Next base: position 55,329,517 of record OX235276.1, read on the forward strand.
GATTTACTCAAAATATAAATAAAATTAAAAATGAAAAAACAATTAACCAGAGGAATTCGTCCACATTTACGATATAAAGTCAAAAATATCCGAAGTACGGATTGAGGATATTAAATATACCAATAATAGTAGTAACAGTGAGTTTGTTTCAAACAGTATTGTCGATTCAGTTTGGAAATTTTAGCATGTTATAGAGTATTGAATCTAAAGTTCTGCTGATATAGTATAGTTAGGGGAAATACAAAATTAACAGTTATAACATAGCTTAAATGATGTTTACACTTATGAAAAAATAAACAAATAAAAAACAAAATATTGAGAGGATTATAAATATGAGAAATACAATAACAATAAAGGTTGATGCTGTGAGGGTGGAGGAAAAGGTTTATTTAGTATTGCAAAGAAGTTCAGTTAGTTAGTTAGTTAGTTCATGCCTAACACTATTTTCATCGCACAAAGCACGTGCCGTCGAATACGGTATAGTGTAATTTTTATACTTAGACGTACGTGCATAAAGTCTTCTGAAAAGACTTCTTGTTTTACCTGAGGAGGAGACACAAAGTTGGAGCTGCGGGTAGACTGGGTGCTCAGAGTCTGACAAAATTCCTTTAGCAAATTTGTTGCATGACCTCAAGTGCCCATCAGTGATAATGTCAACGATATGGCCCAATGGGATACCACCACTCATCCTACTGACCGACAGTCTTCAGAGTTCTACGAAGTATGACATAGTTTTTCTTTTAAGCAATCCAGGAATGGTATATACCACAATGGAATTATGCCAGCCTTTATAATGGCCATTTATGGTTATTATCAAGCAGATCACATTCGAAGAATTTTCCAGACGATCGACGTAATTCGTAAAATAGTAAATCCGATTCTTTGGCTACTACTGTGGTAGTGTGATACAGACGTGTTCCAACGGTGGAATATTATTCTCACATATTCCCACAGTTCAATACGGCATTAGCAACAGAATACTATATATTTATTTGAACATACCATTGTAACAACAGAAGACAAGAGCCAGGCAACAGATCGTTTATTAAGGAAAATCAACACGTATTTATAGATTTCAATGTACATTATTGTTAGTAGAAAATACAGTCTTTTGATTGGTTGTTTCTCACAGAAAGTTAACCTTGCATCTCTTTGTGGCTGTGTCAGATCATCCATATGCTAACTGTATCCGCCTACGCAAAGCCTTTGTTCTTATTTTCTCACCACCAATATTGGGGACATAAACACTGACATCAATTACTGTCTACCAACTTTGGGTAGCAGCCAGCCAGATGTCACGTGTGACGATGGATGTCCAACCTACGACAACGGCTGGAGTCGCGCTAAATCACGAATTGGTAGAAGTTGGAATTCATGAGCCATTGAATCGGGTTCCAGCGGCTGAATGGTATACGAGCCAAATTGCCTTGTAACCGGAAGGTCCTGGGTTCGAACTGATATCAATCCGTGATCAGGTCGTAAAAATAATTTTTTAAATAACTATAATGATTTCGAAATTTCCTAAAAAATTGGCACATCTATACCAAAATTCAGGATTTCTAATATAATTTTAACAGATAGATTTAAAGAGGATTCAATCATTGAAGATATTTCTGATTGTGGTAGGCTAGACCAAGTAGCCGACCGTGGAGGAGTAAGAAGACAGGCATACGTTGAAGCTACAGGAAGACTCGAGAAGATCTAGACTTCGCAGATAATGAGTATATGATCTCACACAAACTCCAAGACTTACAGGCGAAAACAAGCAAGTTAGTAGGAGAGACTGGCATCGACGACAGGACTCCAAGTGAACATAGAGAAAACGGAGGTGATGAAGATAACCAATCAACCAACAATAAGAACAACAACAAGCACCAATCACTATCAACAGGAGAAATTTGAAAGACGTCATTTCCTTCACTTATCCGGCTAGGCAGTATCGTTTCGACTAAATGAGACAGAATGGTTGCAGATTTGAAAACCACAGTTGGAGCGACAAGACAGACTTTCATCACTCTGAAATAAATCTGAAAATCCTCTGAAGTCAGGATAAACAACAAGATTCGGATTTTCAACAGCTATGTTAAGTCAGTCAGTGCTTCGATATGGTTCAAAACTTGGTCCATGCGTCACAGAAGGCATTTGCGACAGACTACTGCAGACTTTTATCAACAACCGTCTTGGCTTGCTCCATTGTGATGATCAGATCACCAGTGAGAAATAATTGTCGACAAGAAACTCTGGGGACGAACCAGTCGAGAACTTATTGCTCACCAAATATTCGGAAGAAAATGTGGATGGAGCGGACACACGCTAAGGAGACTGTCGGGTGAAATTGCACGCCAGACATAATTTCCAGTGGAACCAGAATGGGAAACAACGAGTCGGACATCACTTCGATGGTGGCATGGGGGAGACTATGTCAGAAAGAGATGAGGGACTATGAGCAATGATGGGGCCAGTTGAAGAGGACAAAGTGGAGATGTGGTTTTGAAGCCCTAAGTTCCACTCGGAACCCTAGGGAATAATAAAGATCATTATTTTTGTTTGGTTGGAAGATTTCATCATGAGTTGACATCAGTTAGAGAACCATTGGAAATTCAGCAATGAAGTACTGGGTAGCTGTTTCGTCCCAGTGTGTGACTCTTCAGCAGCACACACCCACCTGGGTTTGAACGCAGGACCTTCTGGTTACAAGGCAAGCTAGCTCGTAGACCATCAAGCCACAGGGACCCTACAAAACCAATACTTGAAAATTGACCTGATGCTCACAAGCGACTGGTCCTAATCAGGTAGTGACCTGGGGCTCTAGCGGGAAACCGTGACCAGTAGGGTGCAGCAGGTTGAAGGTGAGGCAGTGTCGTGAATTTACAGTAGTTAGAATCCATGGACTGGCCATTGAATCGGGTCCCAGTGGCTCAATGGTCTACGAGCTCGCTAGCCTTGTAACCAGAAAGTGCTGGGTTCGAACCCCCCTGGTGGTGGGTGCGCTCTGATGAAGAGTCCCAAACTAAGCGAACGAAACAGCTGTTCAGTACTCCAGTGCTGGTTTTCTAATGGTTCTCTAACTGATGTCAGTTCATGATGAAATCCTCCAACCAATCAAACAAACAAACTTTACAAAATCAATACTAGAAGATTATTACTTTTCAGGATTTCATCATGAGCTGACATTAGTTAGAGAACCATTGGAAAACCTGGGATTACTGGACAGTCGTTTCGTTCTAGTTTGAGACTCTTCAAGGGTACACACCCACCGGGATTATTACTTTTGTCTACCACATTTCTTGGTGCCTCTATTGTACCAACTTTGTATTATAATAATTTCAATAATGACAATAATAATGACAATATATACCACCTACCAGTTAATAATAATTCATTAGCAGCTCTTAAACCAATCGCTCGAACCAACGGCACGCCAGGTGTATTGCAGAATAATCCCAATTTAATACCACTAGCTGCAAATATAGCCGATTTAGCTGAAATGGCTAAATCGCAAGCAGCAACTAACTGACAACCGGCGGCAACAGCTGGACCATTTACAGCTGCTATCGATGGGACAGGCAATTCAGCTAATTCTTTCATTATCTGTTACAAAAAAATACACATAGGTTGAAATAAAAGGTAGCATTTATACCTCAGGTAGATGGATGTGGCTGTGTTCTCTGAACTGGATGGTTTCAACTGAGAAGCTTCCAGTGTCTTTCTAGAGAGGCAACAACAATTCTGCACAAACTTTAAATACGAATAAAGTGAAATCATTTGAATTCTCCACGAATGATGATATAATTGTATCCCCTGACAACCCTTGTCGTGATTGGCTGTTAATTTGTATTGGTATCGATCGGCTTTACTGACTTGGAATTCGACCTTTTGAATGAAGTGATTGTGTCTGGTTTGTGTGCAATATCTATTCGAAATGATTTACTGTCCTAACAGTCATCTCAGACACATTCTTTACTTCGAGTAGGACGAATTTCCTTGTGGTTTCTATGAATGGTTCCTTGCTGGTAGTTTCATTCGAGTTGAAATATTCGTTTGATGAAATTGTTAAGGTATCCATATCTCTTGAAGATATTCAATCAATATTTTTCTCATTACTGGAGTACTGAAGTGTGCTTAACCTCTTAGTCAAGAGGATAATCAGAGGAAATATAGAGAAACACATATATAGGATGTTAATCCACACAGACAGAATAAATACTCAAGTACAAAATCAATATTTCAACAGCGCACAAAAGAAACTGTGTACACAAACATTATTCCTCAAAAGAAAGACAGTGGAGTGTCTTCGTAATTGAACCATCCAGTTCAGAGAATGCAACCATATCAAAAGAAATAAATGTGTATAAAAGTAGACCTTTAATAATAAAAATTATTTCATAAAATATATGAAGTTAAATAAGTTGACTCATATGTAAAAGAAAATATGACGTTATTATTTGTATAATTAAATGGGGAATCAATAATTATATAGTTATTCCCTTGGGTACCTAATGGAACATAGGGCTTCAACAACACATCACTTTCTCCAATTTTCTGCCATCCTCCTCAGTTGGGTCCACGATTAACCAAAGTCTCTCATCTCTTCCTCAATACGATCTCTTCCATGTCACCCTAGGATGACCCACTAGTCGCTTCCCACTTGGATTCTACTCGATAGTTTCCTCAATGTATGCCTGATCCATCTCCATTTTCTCCTATATATTTGTTGAGCAATCGGCTCTCGCCTGTTGGTTTGTCCCCAACCAGAGTTTCTTGTAGCTAATTCTTTCTGGCCAGTCGGCTGGCCATTTGATCTTTAGTATGGAGCCAGCCAGAGAAGGCGGTAGCTGTTGATAAAAGAGTGCACTGGCTGGCCTATTGGAAATGCTTTTCGTAACATACGCGCAGTGCAAGCTTCTGACCCATATAGAAGAGGTGACTGACTGACTGACTTCACATTTGTGTTGAATAGAACCCGAATCTAGTTGTTTATGCTGGCTGGCTGAGTGAAGCAGAAGATTTCCAAACTGGTTTTATCAGGTTGATGAAGGAGTATATTGCCTTTGCGATTCTACCCGGCTGGCTGGTTTTGACATCTTCATCTGTTCCACCGGCCTGTGGTTGAAACCGTGCGTCCTAGCAAGATAAGTGAAGGAAGTAACCGGTGTTAAATCTCTCCCGTTGATAGTGATTGGTTCTAGTTGTTGTTGTTATCGGTGGTGCGTGGTTATCTTCATCACCTCTGTCTTTTCTATGTTTACCTAGAGTCCTGTTTTTGCCGCAAGCCTCCTTCCTCAGCCAGTTTGTTGGTTTTCGCCTGCCTCTAAGTCTTCGAGTCAGTGTGAATGACATTAAACATAAATTATACACACACGAAATCTAGATCTTCTAGATGGAGTCTTCTTATCGTTGGTCCAGCGTATTCCTGTCTCCTTGCTCCCCACAGTCTGACGCATAATCCAGTCCACCAAAATTAAGAATATTATCGGTGATAATAGACAGCCAACCCTGTCTTACTCCTGTATGCACTCCGAACGCCTCGCTGAGTTTCCCGTTGTTGATCACCTGACACATAGTAGGCATTTTCAAATAGCTAGCACTGCACGCCGTAGTGTTGAATTAGTTTCCGAATTACTTCTCGGTCAACGATGCCTGATGAAAGCCTTTTTGAAGTTGAGGTAGAGGTTTGACTGCCATTCTAAGCTTTGTTCGATGACGATGCGTAGAGTTGCAATTTCATCAGCACATGATTTTCCTTTTCTGAATCTAGCTTGTTCCGGTGGATGGAGTTCCGCATCCCGCAAATCTTATACTCTCTCCAGAATGATGCGACTTAGTATTTTGCTTGGCGTGGACAAGAGCCTAAAATAACTGCACGATACATTGTTACCCCATGAAGACACCGACAGAAATGATTTGAAAACATTGACTAGAGCTTTAGAACCGCTTACTACATTCAAAGAAGTTTCTATTTTTTACTCTACAAGCTTATTTTATTTGCCAAAAATCTCATCCTTAGCCTGCGCTTTCTCTTCCAATGCCGGGTTCGAACCTAGAACCTTACGGTTACACGGCGACCTCGCAGACCATTCAGCCACTAGGATCCGACTCAATGGTCCATAAATTCCAACTTCTGTCAATTTGCGACATATATACAGAGCAACCGCAAGCCAATGTCACAGGCGAATGACCACTGATCACGACTTCTCACTAGAATTCCATGTAACTTCCTGTAAACAGCCAGTCGCTATTGAACATCAGATTAACTTCCAAGAGTTCGTTTGTACGGATTTGATTGGTTATAGCTTTGATTAAGAGCTGGCATCAATCCAGCAAGTTAGGTAGGGGAATAGTTACTCGCCGTTGATACTGGCTGACGGTTGCGCCATATATATATATATATATATATATATATATAGGGTGAATAGGCAGAAAATGGGATTTATAGGCCATTGAGTCGGGTCCCACTGGCATAACCGGGAGGTCCTGGGCTTGAACCCCGATGGGTGGGTGCTGATGAAGAGTCCCAAACTAGGACAACCACAAAAAAGCATGTTGAAAGAAGACGCCAACATAATCATAGGACTAATTAGTTTCCCATAAATATCAACCCGAAGAAGACATTCTGTGATTAATTTGCAATTGTGAAATGTAACACTTTGACTTGTTTTTATCTTATGTTATGTGAATGTCTGTCTGTCTGGATTCAACATAGAACTTGGCACCGAAGTGCAGCAGTTCGAGTTGCCACGTTCCAAATAGCACACAAAGGTAGACAAGAAAATGAGTGAAGAGAATCAGTAGAGTTTTGACAAGTATAAGAGTGAAACAGAATGAGTAATGGTAGAAAGGAATATAAAAGATTACAGAGACTGAATACATCTGCGCCACTGACAACGATTTTGAGCCATGTCACCTATTGTCTCAAGCCATTGATTCTTAGAGTCCCGAGGGCCCCAATCCGGAAGTCTGCATCTCCCTCCCTACCTGACTCAGTTTAACTGTCAGGGATTTCATGGATTGATGAGGCCATGTTTTTGTTTGGCCACCACTTACTCTTTTCCAACCTGCACCTATATCAGCTAGTAATGCCCGTCGGGGGAGGCGATGGTTAGGCATGCGCAGCACATGACCTAGCCATCTCAATCTATGTAACTTTATAGCCTCTTCGATTGATTTCCCCTCTTTGCCCAACACTCGACGCCTAACGTCAACATTACTTACCTTATTATACCACCTAACGTGAGAAAGAGATCGTAGACATCGATGATCAAAAATGTTATGTGAATAATCGTATCTATTTGCACTTCATCCTCCCACAATTTAAAAATAAAAAATCTCCACCAACATAAGGATATAACATCAAAAGTGAACGATAAAATACAAACTTGCTTACTTTTACTGCCATTGAAAAAACTTCCTTAGGATTAACATCCCGCAATTGAACAATCTCATGAAGATTATGTCCAGCCGAAAAAAATCTTCCCTCACCAGTAATCATTAAAGCTCGAATACTTTTAGATGATTTAATTGATTCCAAGAAAGAGAGAAACTCTTTCATTAGAGTTAATGAAAGTGAATTGGCGCTTTTAGGATGATTCAATGTTAAAATTTGTACTTCATTATCGATTACCTCTGATTTAACATGTGAAGACTATTGAGGTGTGATATAGATTGTATTATAATATTATTAAACAATTAGATAAGCAAACCAAATATCTGATTGATGAGAAACGAAGACAGGATGAATACACCTTTGCTAGTTTGACTCGAAATGCGCAAGGTGAATACATTCTGCTCTGGTTGTGCGGTTTAGTGATGTCTAAATAAAGTAGAGAAAATATTATAAATGAGTTGCAGTATATATTTTTAACCAAAATTTTAAAAATTTATAAACATCCGAGAGAAAGAGCAAAGAAAACTGACACAAACTCTGGTTGAGAAAGTTTATAAGGAGATATAAGATGGTTAGAAGACCAAGAACCATTTTCCAACTAGTTGCTAAGAAGGACGTTTATATCACACTATCCTATATGGGTGATCATAGCAGCTTGGTGGCTAGACAAAGATTGAACGCTGAGGTTAAAAGGACTTTTTATGCAGCTAACATCTGAATAATTGAGAATGTGAAACCGATATATCTATCTAAGGCCTTAGAACATACGAAAAATGATATCACGTCCCACTGTGTCTACCAATTTGAATGTGGGTTTGGCTTCAGAAGCATGTGGAATCCTGTAAACCCATTGGCGATGAGAAGAGACAACCTAGCTCTTCAATTGAGAAACATATTATAGAGACACGACACAAAAATTGGTGTTCACACCTCTTTTAAACCTATCTATAAAGCGTGTTTGGAGTGTATCCTAAAGTTTGTGTGCTCAAAAACAATTCGTTATCACATTAAATCTCTCTTGGCAAACTTCACTGCAATGCCAAAACAGAGGTGCTATTACCTCCCTTCTTCGGTTTATTGATCTCCATTGTTATTTTGATCTTCAGTATGGCCTTTCAACTTAATCTATGTCTATTATCTCACCCCTTAACGCTTTATTATTTTCATATATATTCCTACGGCAAGTATATGTGTGTGGTCAGATTGTTTGAAGTATGCTGCGCAGATGCATTACATGATTCAGATGAATTGTGCCTTCTTATCACTTCATCGAAAGTCAGTCTCACTTTTCCCGTTGATGGAATGCATGGTAATGTCACTTGGTGGATGGTGACTAGCAGTGGAATTCAGAATACAAACTTCACCCCTCTTAGGACTCTTCATTTGCGTGTTCCTACAATCCCCACAAAGTCTCAAACCCAGAACCCATCGTCTCAAATGCCACTCAACGACCTCAGTAATTTATTGGATAACGCTTTGGCGTTCGAGGCAGTTTCAGTGGGAACACCACAACTCACTGGGGATTACAAGGACATCCAGTTGACGAGTCTCAAATAGGACAAAGTGTGCGATCCTGGATTCTACTGCTAGTGTCTCCATCAACCAAAAAGAAAACGAAAAAGTAAACTGTCTGTCTGTCTGTTTTCGACATAGAACTTTGCACATATGTGCGGCAGTTCAAGTCGCCACACTCCCTCCTTGTAGCACACAAAGCAAGAGAAGAAAGTAGGAGAAATGTATATTAGAGACAGTAAACAGAGGTGTGAGACAAAGGAATAGTAATAACGAAGAACAAAATAGTTTCATTGGAAATCATAAGTCACAAGGAGTGGATGCATCTGCGCTAGCCATTGAGAACGATTTTGAGCCATGTCACCAATTGTTTCCAACCACTGGTTTTTACCGTCCCGAGGACCCCAACCAGGAAGTCTACATCTTCCTACGTGGCTTAGACTAACTGTTGTAGATTTCATTGACTGGTGCCATGTTTTCGTTTGACCGCCGCTAGCTCTTTTCCAGCCTGACCCTATATCAGCTAGCATTACTCACTGTCGAGGAAGGCGATGACTAGTCGTGCATGTGTAACACATGTCCTAACCATCTCAGTCGGTGTAATTTCACAGCCTCGTCGATTGATTTCCCCTCCTTACCTAGCACTCGACGCCTAACCTCAATATTGCTCACCTTGTTATGCCACTTCATGCGGGAGATAGAACGCAGACACCTATGATCAAATACAGCTAATCTTTTCATGTCTTCCACTCTCAATGGCTAGGTCTCACAGCCATAAAGGAGGACGGAGCGGACTGCTGAGCAGTACACACGCCCTTTGGTCGATAGTCGGATATCACGTCTACGCCAGAGACGGCGTAAACTAGCATATGCGAAACTAGCCCTCTGTATCCGTGCTGAGATTTCGTCAGAGATCAACCCGTTGGGGCTGATGGTACTTCCCAAGTAAGTGAAGCGGTCAACGTGCTCTACCACTTCACTTCCTATTTCTAATCTAGGAGTCGGTGTAGTCCAATCCTGTAGAAAGTAAACTAATTATGTCTCAGTCGTAGAGTAAACCTGCTAAGAGAACTGTTCAACCTTGACTTCACAGTAATACTCAGTAATTATTGGACAAAGAATGTAACCACACATAATAAACTCATTATTTTCTATTAAACCTTTATCGTTCGTGAAATAACCGTATGCCTTATCATTGACAGAGAAATTTGAAGGAATTCATCTCTTTCACTTATCTAAGCAGCATCATTTCAACTACAGGCAGACGGTACGGATCAAGGTGTCAAAGGCAGGTAGGATCGGCAAACCAAAATAGACATTCATTACTCTAAAATCACTGTGGTAACCTACCACACTCAGCACAAAGAACAAGATTCGGATTTTCAACACTAATGTCAAGTAAGTTCTCCTGCATGAGTCAGAGACTTGTCATGAGCGTCACGAAAAGCATTTCCAACAGGCTACTGCAGATTTCTACCAACAGTTGTCTTTACAGGCTCCATATCAAGGACCAGATGGCTGGACTGGAAAGGATAGGCAACATGAAACTCTGGAAACGAACCAACCAAGAAACTACTACCCAAATATGGAGAAAGAAATGGGGATGGGTTGGACATACGTTACAAAGACTGTTGAGTGACATTACACCCTTGAATGGCACCCAATTGAGAAAGGATGAGTTGGGGGTCGCTTCAAGGATGACATGGAGGAGGTAATGTGAGGAGGAGGAGATGATAAAGCTTATGAGCTACCGCAGAGCCAGATGAAGGTGACTGTAGAGAACAGGGTGCAATGAAGATGAGCTGCTAAAGCCCGATGTTCTACTCAAAACCCAAAAGAGTAACAATTATAATAACAAATTATCATCAAGAACTTATTCATTTATCAGTCCATTTCATCTATTGGTAATGATGTGAAATTCAGCTACCCTTATCCGACCGATAGCTGCTACCTTGACGTGGTGGTCGGGCTTGCATATCGCAACAACCCAACGAGCCACATTGGCAGGTCTTACCATGCCAGAAAGGTTGTTAGAATAGGGATTAGACTAAAAGCACTTACCGGCATAGTGCAACATGTTTCCACTACGCTGGAAGTCTGTGTGTAGAGTTGTACTGCCGGGGAACAGGGGTGTAACAGCAGTAAGGTGTTTCCATCAAATGACCAGCATGCCGCCTCCCCAAATATTGTAGCCAGAAGTAAGTTCATAATACACAACTCTAAGAACCAGTTCAAACAGGCCGTATCTGACAGGCTTCTACGGTCACGTAACATTAAGTCCCTTTCTGTTTCAACTACCCCAAGAAGAGAAATGCAGTTCAACTACACTTAAAAAAGGCAAACAAAACTGTAACCTCTTTTTCTGGTATGGTAGGCCTAACTTTTTTAAAACAACTTCAAAAAGAAGCTACACGTCTCTTTCGTCCTATGAAACTGTAAAACACAACAGTCGTGATCAAAAAAGAGTGAGAAGGTGTAAGGAAACAGGTACAGCATCTTAAACCAACTATTCATCACATGTTGCTTCGTACAAGAGGATTATTAAAAGACTGATCCGTATTAGACAGCAAAAAAGGCGTACTCTGACACTGAAGTATAACAAGAAATGCAAGCTCTATAAAAAGGTTTAAAAGTGTACACTGATTACCCACCCAACCAGCAAAATAATTTCAAAACGACATCACAATAATCTCTACAGAATGAAACGAATCATTCGCAAAATATTTTCCATCAAAGTCAATATCTTGAAAGAATTTTTGTAAGATAAAGTCACCCATTTTGGATTTTGATTGGATACTTTCATATGAAGAAACGTGAAAACGTCTAGCTGAATTATTTATTTTTGTCACTTTAGATGAGAGACATCGGTGGTTCAGCGGTAAAACGCTCACCGACTACGCCTCACGTGATCCGAAGTTTGATCTCCCGCCGACGCACTCCTAAACATGACGAAGCCAGTAGTAAGGCCGGTCAAAAGAGGGAAGGTTGGGCGTAAAATAAAACCACTGCTACCGAAACTTTAAAGCTCTAGCTTGAAACCCTATTTTCCGATCGGAACGTAAAGGAATAAATAAAATGTGAGAAAAACTTTAGATGCGAACAAATCAGTTTTGTAATACAGACAAATTAACCCAATGGTTTGTATAAGGGAGGGTTTAACTTATAAAACAACAACTAAAAGCTTAGGGACAAAACTTCTGCGAGACAATTTGAGTGAGTTAATTCTGCTTTGGATGTTTACTATGTCTTGGTTATTGTTCTAATAATAATAAATTATACACATCAATTTCAATTCTTGTTGCCGACGTTGTGATTTATCAATTTTTATAGTGACAACCACTCAATGAAAAGATTATATAACTATATGGAAAACATATAGCTAAAAATTAGGAAACATCGGTAAACACTTACAATTGATCAACTCACAAACACAAGAAGAGGTTTGACTGGTAATTTATTCCAAATACAATACAAATTATGCTGACGGGATTCCTAGATATTGCCAATATTCATTCAAAAGCTCACACAACTCTACGTAGACCATAATTAATAGTTTTTTCTGACAGGAACTCAAGTTCCAAATGAAGTTATTGCTCAAGAAGTCATCAGGCCTACCGATGAGATGTTCACTGTCATGTATGGAAACTTAAAGAATACACAGGAGTTCGCAAACAACCTTGTCTAATTTTCAAGACGACACCTCAACACCTAGACAGCCATATTTCTTGAAATCGCACTTACTTACTAATTAGTACTCTAATCTTGGAACCACTCCAGAATGTTCAGCTATTTCAGCGTGAAGACTTTTAGATCCCATGCACTATTTTACGTGAGATTTCATGTAGTAAATATAGCACAAGGAGTAATTCAAGCGCAGCTACGCAACAAGGTGCTTTTGACATCACATCTCCGCTAACAATGATTTCAATGTCCATATGCTCAGTAATACAAAACAACATTCAGACTCAAACTGATTTCTGACACAAGACACACACACAAGTAGTCACTTGACAAACTTCGCACATTGAATTTTACACAAAAATTAACAAGCCTGCAATCCGAAATGCAGCAACCCTAGCTGACTGGTCTGTTAATACACACTAGACTATCGAGGAGACTTGGATGGGATTTAGGAATACACTAGAGTGCGTCACTGCACCCTTTGTACTTTGGTCTACGCCTCGAAAATTATCTCATAAACCACCTTGGATTAGCAATGAAATAAGGAGGTTACTAAGAAAACGAAAGAACTTATGGGACCAGTTTGCTTTAACTGGGAGGGATGAGTTTCGGGTGGAATACCGCAAAGTTCGAAACCTTTGTATGAGATTGACAAAAGTCGTATAGAGTATGAGAGACAGCCAGTACTGGATTGTGTGCATTATCCAAACAGACTGTTCTCGTATATCGAAGGCAGAACTAAAACTAGTAGTGGCATACTGTCCCTCATTAGCAACACAGGAGAGGCTGCCGAGTCAGACGAAACAAAAGCTGAGGAGCTCTCCGAATATTTGTGTGATGTTTTCTCACCTAATCGTACCACCCAGGGGTGTAGCGAGGTAACTGATGTAGCCCCTAAAATGCCCCCAATTGTGGTAGATGATGCAATGGTTCTGAAACTACTGTCTAGGTTGAAGCCAGGTAAATCACCTGGACCAGACGAACTTCACCCTAGATTGCTAATCTCCCTGGCGGATATAATATACATTTCACTTACGGAGATTTTCCAGGTGTCTCTAACCAAGGCTAGGCTACCCAGAGACTGGGAAGATGCTTTTATAAGCCCATCTTCAAAGATGGGAACAGGAAGTTAGTATCTACCTACTGCCATGTAAGTCTGACCTGCATTATAGCAAAGGTGTTAGAAAAACTCATAAGGGATCAGCTCTTAGCTTATACGGAAGAACATGGCTTACTGGCAGTGGAACAGCATGGATTCTGACCAAGACGATCCTGCTTGACAAACCTAGTGTTAGCTAGGGAAGATTGGGTCGAGGCCAGGGATAAAAACCATCTACTGGATGTTGTATTTATCGATCTTAGTAAAGCATTCGATAAGGTATCCCACTTAGGTCTTCTTAGTAAACTTAAACATTTTGGATTAGACCAACGCTTGTATGAGTGGTTTAGTGACTACCTGATGGATAGGAGGCAGAAGGTTAGGGTTAATGGTGTACTGTCAGGGTGAAAAGCAGTACTAAGTGGAGTACCTCAGGGAACTGTACTTGGCCCCCTGCTATCCTTATTATACGTAAATGAAGTGCCAAAAATTCTTACCTCATCTTCCTTACTATTTTCGGACGATATTAAGATATGGAAAACCGTAAATACTAGCGATGATAGGTTGGTACTACAAAACGATCTAGACAAATTAGCCGAATGGGCTAACCTTTGGAGTCTGGAAATTAATTCCAAGAAAAGCGCGGTAATGCATCTAGGTCAGAAGTCTTACACGTCGTACTCTATGGGGGACACAGAACTGCCAGATGTTAGGGAACAAAAGGACTTAGGAATTATTGTTAGCCATGACTTAAAAACAACGGTAAACTGTAATCGAGCCGCAGCTAAGGCTTTTCGAATGCTATGGGCACTTCGAAGGGCTTTCAAACGATTAGACGAGGGTATGTTCCAAGTACTCTATGCAACATATGTCAGGCCTCATCTAGAGTACTGCATACAAGCGGTGAGTCCATGCTTCAAAAAGGAGGCACATACCCGGGAAAGAGTACAAAGGATAGGAATGAAATTAGTTAGTGGTAACTCACAACTTCCTTATGATAAGAGGATGGAGCATTTAAATCTCTTCCTATTATCATACCAAAGGAGGAGAGGCGAGTTAGTTTTGGCTGACCGTATATTCAAGGGTGATTTAGGGATTGACATATCAAACCTTTTCTCTCCCTCTAGGATACATTTACGCGGTCACCAGAAGAAGGTGCTCAAACCGAGGTCGAATAAAATACGTTTGGAGTTTAGATTCTCTCACAGAGTCGTCAACGACTGGAACTCCTTACCTGATTCAGTAGTAACAGCTCCATCGGTGAACGCTTTCAAAGAGAAACTGGATCTCTGCAGAGATATATATCGCGAGGATTAACATAGGCGACAAGAACCTTCTATCCTTATAATCTGAATCTGTTCAGCAGTTCGACATGTGACATCTTTACAAAGACAATATCAAAATCAATAGACCATGTTCCGTAGCAGCTTACTATCGCTATCCTATGCACATTATCTACTAGACAAGAATTTCGTTAAAAGGGAGTGTTTAAGTTGAAGATCGTCTTTTGTGGTAGTGAGCTGTGTTCGCACACAGATAAGCAGCCCAAAACGAAACTACCTCTAGCGACCAATCAGATGCGCTAGAAGTAGAAGTGCGTAATTTGAAATAAACGTCTAAACACAAGTAATGCAATGTTAAATACTGGCTACATATGATAGTATTATTCTATATGTTCCAAAGAAACATCCCAATTTCTCACAGCCCAAAACAAGTCCACCTGGTGAACGCACTGATGACCTTGGTGAATTTATGTGCAGAAAATGGTTTAACCTGACTAAGAGGACTCCTAGGAGAGAGAAATTGGGATGTTTCTTTGGAACATACTATTCTATGTATCTAGTATTTAACATTGCACTACTTGTGTTTAGACGTTTATTTCAAATTACGCACTCCTACTTCTAGCGCATCTGATTGGTCGCTAGATGTGGTCTCGTTTTGGGCTGCTACAGTTTAGTCACCACTTTGGTGTCTATTATTTACTCTTGCCCCATAAACTGCTTTGATTGTTCCTCTTCACCAATCGCTGAATAGCACGCGCACAGAATCCAAAGGACGACTCTTGAGGTACTGGAAATAAATCAGGATTCTAGCGATAAATGGGTCACGAAATGGCATACAACAGTATCAATGAATTTATGTATATTAGTGGTCTCCGCTAAGGCTAGGGATCCCAATAACAAATTGGGAGATACTCCTGACACACAGGTTACTATCCTGTATTATTACTTTATCGAATTTACACTAAAACAGCCACCTCGGACGACCTCACGGTAGACTCTGAGAAACTAATAAGAATTCAGATTTAATGAAAGTCGTGCAGTCATCAGTAAAAAAGATGACCACAGGTATGGTGTCCTGAGATCTGTTTATAATTCTGCTTTTGTTCATGAATAGACTATTGTGTGAATTCGCCCACGAATACATATCCTCCTAGAAAGCCAAGTATTGTGTCAAGACTCCTCTTATATGCACGCTTTGTAAATTTTAATTAATCCATCTGGATGGCTGCGACAGTTTAACTTCGCCATTACTTTGATTCAGATTATAAGGATAGAAGGCTCTTGCTGCCTATGTTAATCCTTGCGATATATGTCTCTGCAAAGATCCAGTTTCTCTTTGAAAGCGCTCACCGATATAGTTGTTACCACTGGATCAGGTAAGGAGTTCCAGTCGTTGACGACTCTCACACATACTTTATTCGACCTCGGTTTGAGCACTTTCTTGTGGTAACCTCCTAGTTAATATGTATCACATAACATTTTCTATCTTAATAACACCTTGATTGTTTGGTTAGGTCAAAGTACTTTAGCTTAGCCTTGAAAAAAGCAATTCAAATGTAAACCAAGTTTAGTAACATACATTCTGACAATAGTAACAATAAGTCCTGTTGACCTTGAAGATTTAATTTACCCCCTACTCTAACAACATCCAATGTCCGATCTGATGTCGTTTTGGCAGAAATTAAACGCCATGTACAAGGTCATTGATGGAGTGAGACGCTCAAAGGTCATTTTCGTCCATGTTAGTCGGCCATGTTGGATTGCAGTTCCGTTGCTGTTCGTTTACACATCGATTTTTCCGTTTATCCAGCAGTTATTCACAACTTATCTTGATGCACATTGTTCACAAATGTTGCGTTTCTCTTCATTATTGTTTCCGTTTCTGTTAAGATTAGTTATTTCGTTTGTTTCGAAAGTTTTTGCCACCAGGTCAGTGCATTGGTCTCATTGTAATTGTTTCATACGTTGCATTCATGCATGGTTTCAGTGTTTTAATTGTTTTTCAGCTATTAATGAATTAGTACTGTGTAGAAACCTTGGAGATTATACACGTGAACATGTTTGGGAAGCAGAAGCCATTGTTTCCAGTTCATTCTTGGTTGCCGTTATTGCTGCTGGCTCATTTGGTTACTTAATATGTAGGAATCTGGAAAAAAATGTCTCCCACGTTCATGTTTACAGCATGCAACAATCTACGAATGAATCCGGTGAAGAGAGCACCATCAGGGTTGATATTAGCAAAGTTTTCGAAGAACTAATTAAACCCAGAGAATTTAGAACCTGGTTTGAAGTTTAAAATGCTTTGGAGCTTTTCGACAAGGTGTCTGTTGTCAGCTAAAAAATCAGGTATATTGTGAGAGAATCAAGCAAGGGTGAGCCACATGTGAAGTATGAATGTGTGGTGTTTATATGTACTTTTGGAAGCAAAATTAGGAAGCAATCGGATATCCCTAAATGATTGTTAATGCCTAGTGTACTAGATCCAAACGCACGAACTAGGACTGCCTGTAGTAAACGCGGTGTTAACAACCATTTTATTTGTTTCAAAAGGATTTGAAAAGCGGCTAACGTACGATTATCTGGTGAGTTTTCGGTAAGAATTTCACTAGCAAGAATAACGTTTCAAGTTTACAACCGTCTGAGAAGCTGATTATTAATCGGGGTGAAAAAATTGGCTGGTTACAAATTGCTTGTTTCAGTTCAAATAATGAAATTCCTATTTTTCGGATGCTTGTGATTTCTCCGTGGTTATAAACACGGTTGCCCATGATTTATAAGAGAACTTTAAATAAATTTTCTTTGAACCAGTGGTCTTCTTTTTCTTGGCGAAGCATCTATTGAGACGATTAGGTAGCAAAGTAGAATGTTTTGTGATTGAGAATCGTAGTCGTTGAGTTTCGGATTTATATCGCGCATCTAATTGCTATAACCCTATGAATAAAGCTTTTTCCTCATGGTGCATTATGATGTCTAGAAACCATAAGCACACTGCCTTCGATAAATTTGTTTTTACTTTTTAAATGACAGCAAATAGTGAGTCATTTGAGGCGATAGGATAAATACCTCTAAACGCTTTCGTGGAGAGATTAGGATATGTTTATTTTCTCGACTAGGAGACGATCTTTTTACCCAGAAAGCTCTCAGGATGTCCGCTTTTACTTTGTAATTCAAAGATAACGTTGAGTTGCTCACTTAGGTAGTAGCAAGGGGGTAGCTTTAGGTAATGCGTCATAGAAGTAAGCAGTGTATGTCTGTTGTGTCTAAATATATTAAACGTTGTAAAGCCGGTCAAATCGTAGTTCTCAAATATGAGTTAGTTTTTTAAATAATGAGTGTACCGTGGTAGCGTTTGTGCTCGAAACGTCATCAGTTAATATAACTTTACAACACTGTCTGATTTATCAAAATAAAATCTTATCCATAATGGAGTTATACTCTACCACAGTGCCCAAGTTTTATACTTATATCAGCGTTTACCTTGGTTTGCATACCTAACTCATGCATGCGTGTGATATACATTTAAGGCTAACACGCTGTTTGATGAATTAGTCCGAGATACTTAAAGTCAGACTTGAGCTCTATATCACTGTTATCAATTTTGCAACGGTCATAGGAATTAACAGCTTCACCTGACTTTCTCTTACATCGAAAACTGAAATTGACAATCTGACATTTGGAAGGATTTAGTTTAAAAGCATTTTCTGACTACTAATAGAGAGTTGTTCATATTAGTACAGGGTAGATGCGAATTAAAAGACACCGGAATAGTTAGTCCGCGCACTTGACATATTTCATTTCATATGCGTATGTACATTAAGTTCGTCAAACAAAAATACAATTGGTACTGGACGATTATAATGGAGAAAATGTTGTGATGCAAGACTGCAGGTGCATCTAAATTACTTCTACTGTGTTTATAGGCGAATTATTTGAGTTCGTTAAAGGCTTTAAGTGAAGGTTGAAGATTAAGTAAGAGTAACTTTTCCATAGCTTTTAAAAAAGGGGAGGTAATAGCAATAGGTCAAAATTTAAAACATGTTCCATTAGACGACTTAGGTACAGGTACAATTTTAAAGTCCTTCCAAACGGCTGGCACAACATTTCTGGAAAAAGATTCATTAAATATGTGAGAGGATATCTGTACATTTTTGAAGAATAAGGCTAGGCAAACAATCTGGAACTACAAGAAGGGTTCAACGACTGGTGATATTTTAGAACGTCATTTAATAATAATAATGATTTACTTTATTCCAAAAACAGTACTTGTGATACAGAATGGAAATTTCAGCATTAATCACAAAATTGCATCTAATTTCCTCAATTATAAATAAAATTAATCACACAGAAAATTTTTCTACATTTACAATAGGGTTAATATAAAAAAATAAAAAACATGCAGCATATAAAATGGAAATAATAATAATGATAGCAGCTAAGGTAATGATAATAATACAAGTGGAAATTGCCGTGGGCTTGTTTCACACAGTATTGTCGATGCGGTATACAAATCCTTGCATGATCGAAAATATTGAATATGATGTTCTCTTTACATGATATGGTGAGGGGAAAAACAAAGATTACAGCAGTCATAGAGATAAGTTGGTGTTTGCAGTTATGAAAGTGAAAACAGAATCAACAGGACCATAAATATAATAGAAATAATAAAAGTAAAACTTGAAGGTATATAAAGATGGATGGAGGAGATTGTTTATTTTGAAATAATAGAGAAGATTTGTAGCTCGGGTGGATGATTTGCAATTAAAAGTGTTCTCTGAAGAAGAAATTTAAATCAATTCACTCTGTGCTAAATATGGCGCTGAAGACGTTGTCCGGAAGGACGACGAAAGCTTCGCGACTAAACCAACCAGCTCAGAGAACACTTTTAATTGCAGATTGTTTATTTACTAGATGAAAAAAGGTTTGTATTGAAACCAAGGAAGCAACTCTCATTAACACTTTTGACACCAGAAACCTTGGTATTTGTGGGAGAATGTATGAATGCCTTGTTTACCGTACACACATCAAATGAATAGGATATACTGTTGTAATACTGGAGGTAATCAGATGCATAAATGCGTAAGTTATTTAATATTCATAAAGTAGATATGCAAACACCGCAGTTTTTGATTATAGAAGCACCTACATCGGAAGAACAGAGAGAAGGGTTATTGTCCGCATTTCTGAACACATACCAAAGAACCTGAAACTGAAAGGTCCACAAGTATTAAACAGTGCAATTGCGCGTCATCTATTAGACACTGGTCATAATGTAGACAACTTGAAGTCATTCAAAATAATCCACAAGCAAAAGAAACCTAACTTGCTACGCTTTCCTGAAGCAATTGCTATCAGACGACTTGAACCAAATCTATGTACTCAGAAAGAGACGGTGGTGAATCTTGCACTGCCTTGGTGAAAAAATATATACAACAGCTTGTTTGTTTTTGTTTCCAAGCCTAATTGCCTAATTATTCCATAAATATTTATAAACCGTCAAATATTGATCACAATTCATTTGAATT
Source organism: Trichobilharzia szidati (assembly GCA_944472155.2). Taxonomy (NCBI): domain Eukaryota; kingdom Metazoa; phylum Platyhelminthes; class Trematoda; order Strigeidida; family Schistosomatidae; genus Trichobilharzia; species Trichobilharzia szidati. The sequence continues at coordinate 55,349,998 of OX235276.1, forward strand.
ATTCTAGTCAGTTGTTTGTAACTAGCTAAATCATTCCGGACTAATGTTACTTTTACTTCCTACCAATTACTCCATGTGATCGTGGAAAATTATGTTCAAATCTTCAATGTAATGTAATTTATATTTTTCATCGTTCAGGTTGTAACCAGTTGAGAAGAATCCTCGAAATAATAAAAGATGAGCTCACATTATCCTGGTACAATAGTTGTTCTTGCTTTGTTCAAGTTTATTGATGGGAAGAATTGCATGAGATTATAGAAATGATGGATATTAGATAACATCACATGATTCAACGGCATATTAGAAATAGATGAAAATTATTTCTTTGCTCACTATCAAGTCAACAGTCTATTTGACGATGTCACTGCATATTAAAAGATTAGTGAAGTAGCTGTCAAGCCTAAGTCATTAAATTTACTTGTACTTCATACTTGGTGTTTAACAGTGTACATAATTGCAACTGGCTAGATAAGGCGATTTTAGCGTATCGAACAGTACAGAATTATTATTTAAATTGCTAAATTTTACTTAGTTTTTACAATGTGCTACTGTATAGAAACAGACACGAAATCTTACGAAGGGCTAAAGTAACAGTCTCATAATACTATAGTAAATCTCCATCCCTCTAACTAAGCTTAACATGCATTGATCCGAATTCACTTATTACAAAAGCACATAGTATAGCGACGCACTGAAAAAGTCTAGAGGAAGTAGAATTGAAGAGTATATTAAACATTTCATTAATTTACAAAAGAAAATCCCGATGAAGAGTATTAACGTTAGTTTGTCCGGATGATATTTCCGCTGGTTTCATATTCGACAACTTCCGTATACCTGAAAAAAATAAAGCACATGTAAGGACTAGCACAACATGAATTTATGAAAGATAATTCTACATATTAGCACACACTATGAATACACTGATTCTGTTAATACTAAGTAATATCTCATGCAAATAAATGTATTTGTAGTTTACAGCTGGTTTTTATATTGACACTATAAGCATCAATAGACCTCATATGTTTACCAGTATTAAAGGATTAAAAATATCAAGACAATCTTTGAAGCTTCCATACTGTTGAGGCGTCATACTCTCATTAACCTTAGTTGCAGATCAACTTCACACTGAATACGTTTACATTAAATGAAGTATTGCATATGTGTAACTTAGAAATTGATCCATAATCTCAGTAATGTCTAATGAGCATAGTTTTATGAATCCTACAGAAATTACATTCTCATATTTAGGAATCTATAGCCATCAAATATAAGCTGAACATGCTTCAACTCTAAGCAACTATGCACAGTGTTAGCAGCATAGAGAAACACTTAAAATATTGTAAGATACGCAGACCTGTTGCGTCGATGAGGATAACAATGACATATAATGCAACCTAGACATTCGATCGTGACACTGCATCTGTACTGCTTCATGTTAATGGAAAATTCATCACCACTACTGGTGATCAAAAACAGTGCAGCATTAAGTTTACAGTGCCAGTGAGAATGGCATAACAGACAGTAGATTGATAGTAATAGAGCTGACTAGATTCAGTTCTCATAATGAACAAAATCCATGTGTATAATAATACTATACACTGAATTAATGCACTAAGTGACACAGTAAGGAATTTAAACGAGTGATTGCCTTCTCCACGGCACTGCACTTGCAATAATCATGACAACCACCTACGTTTGCTAGCCAAGCAGTCAGCTAAGGAGACAATGGCACAATATAAATAAAGTTGAGGTATTTTTTATACATTGAGTCCACATAACTCATATTACACTACACTAAACAGTGCAAATATACATGAAATCCACTTAGAAATAACCTCTCAACTTACGATAATTCCTGTCCAAACACACACGGTGAGACACATCTACATGATTACTTCTATTCCCACAGAAGGTTCTGTTAGCATTTACAGGTGATTTCCAAGTACTGATAGAATTCTTTTGTCAAAAAGGACTCTTCTTCACACGTAAATAGGCTGAATTAATATCCTGAGACGTGAAGTCTCCATTGAATGATACCATGACGAAAGGTGCAGCATCTAAATAAAGTAGATTATTTGTGTAGATGAAATTACCCTTCAACTATCCTATCTTTCTCACTATAGCGATATTTTGCTACAGTTCGCCTGAAACACTGATCGTTGCAACCAATATGCTAGGGGGTGTCGCAGTAAGATTACATGACGCGGACACCAAAATAACAGGCCAGAAAATGGGAATTCTCATCAATCCAGATAAAATATAACGCAATTTCATTAAAAATTATTGACAAAAAAAATTTTCCAAGGGAAATTTTAACAGCGCTACTAGAACATGGCATTTAACGTCTACCGTCGTTTTTACAAGCTGATGTGAAACAAATTGATTTTTCCTCGTTCCCTTCTCGGCTGCCAGGTAGTGATTGTCTGTCTTCACCAAACTTTTGTGTAGCTCTCACCGCCACCCGACTGTCGTTACTTCAATTAACTTGTCATCTGTTCGATGCTACCCTCTGGATATTATGAAATGGTCCGAGATCTATGGTGAGCCCTGTTAGGCACATATCCAATCCAATATCGTTTTTACGAGCTAGTATAAACCAATTTGATTTCTTTGTGCTCGCCTCTTGATTGTGAGGTAGAGGTTCCTGATCTTCGGTAAACGTCTGCGTAGCTCGTCCTGCCACTCGACTGTCGTAGCTTTGGTTGACTCCAAAAGGAGTAGTGCAGGGATTAATTGTATGTGGTTTGTAGAATGAGGTGTGTTAAGACTGTTACTACTGTGAATGTAGTTGATCCTTTCACCAGTTGGTCCTTCGGTATCGTCGTCAATAGAAAAGAGATGATAATAATAATAATAGATGCAATTAGTGAAGGTATTCAGACTAACAGACAGAAAAAGAATAAGAAAACGTAACAAGTCAGTCAACCGGTATATATATATATACCGGTAATAATGATAATAATAGTAGGTGTAGTTAAAGTTGTCAGGAGAGTAAGATGGAAGAGAATGTAAAGAAGTAAAACGACCAGTTTAATTATCTACCTTTGAATGGTGTATGCGATTTGAAGGGGATAGGCCATTTGGCTGCAGACCTTGTGTCGCGTGGTCGGTGAAAGGATTTTAGTGGGGTTTTGAAATGTAGTCACATGATGTCTGCTTCGTTTTGACAGTCTAGCATATTTTGCTATGTGTACATTGATCGCTATTCCATTATAACTCACAATATGTTTTGTCTGTCCATTAACTAAATAAACAGCGAATGGCCTGTTGTTACGTAGCATTACAACCGATCAGAATCCAATGGTGGTAAGAAAAACTACTGTCTATCTTGTTGGTGTCCCAGCGGACTACATAGTTAACGTCGTTGTCCATAGGCAGTAAATTTGCTAAAGGGATTTTGTCTGACTTGGAGCATCCACTTCACTCTCAGCTTTCACCTTGCATCTCCTCAGGTAGAACGAGAAGTAACTTCAGAAAACTGTATGCTCGCACGTCTAAGTATAAAAATTCCATGATACCATACTTGGCACGTATTTTATGTGATGGAAATAATGTCAGGCAAGAATTAACTAACCTTTTTTACATCCAGTAAATAAACAATCTCCTCCATCCATCCTTATATACCTTCAACTTTTTCTTTTATTATTTCTATTATATTTATGGTTCTGTTGATTCCTTGTTTTCACTTTCATAACTGCAAACACTAACTTATCCCTAGGACTGCTGTAATCTTCCTTTCTTCCCTCACCATATCATGTAAAGAGAACATTATATTCAATATTTTTAAACATGCAAGGATTTGTATACCGCATCGACAATACTGTGTGAAACAAGCCCACGGCAATTTCCACTTGTATTATTATCATTACCTTAGCTGCTATCATTATTATTATTTCCATTTTATATGCTGCATGTTTTTTTATATTACCCTATTGAAAATGTAGAAAACTTTTCTGTGATTAATTTTATTTATAATTTCAGGTAATTAGATGCAATATTGCGATTAATGCTGAAAATTCCATTCTGTATCACAAGTACTGTTTTCGGAATAAAGTAAATCATTATTATTATGTATGTTAGTTATTATCATATATACTCTTGCACTGTACAGCTGATGCACTCTTTTACACTCTTTCGGACTCTTTAGTTCCTTTCCACTCACGCTTTTGTGTGACAGTTAATTTTCCCTTGTTGGAAAATACGCATATCTTCGTGAACGTGGTGGCCTTCTGATTTGCCTCTTCGCGTCAGGACAAATTAACTACTCAGCAATACCAGTCTGTGCGTTATTGTCCGTTATATCTCAGCGCATATTTACACTCGGTCACACCATAATATCGGCAACAACCCCATAGCAATATTGGCGACGAGTTCATAACAGGTTTATCAGCAGAAATAGAGACTAATAGGATGATTTCAGTAAGCAGTCCAGGGAATGAGCCAAAAATCAGGTTTAAATGTGACAGGTTAGTAAAGAAGCGAACAGGAAAGGAAAAAATTAATCAGCATAACGAGCTTTTGTGAAAGACATGCATTACAAGGAAGACAAAGAAAACAGCAGAAAAACAAAGTAGACGGTGTGTACCACAAAGGTGGTTGTATTGTCATCGCAGTACTTTCTAGTCGGTGTTCATTTAACATGGGGGCAATTAAATGGTATATCCGCTTTCTGAAATGGCGCCATCTGCTCTCCTTGCGGATACTTGCTTGGTTTGGTTGTTTCGAATCGCATCTAGTTTGTCCATTTTGGTCCAGGTATATGCAGTCGGCATGATTTTGATGCTTACTTGGCTTTTGTTTGGTGAATTTACATAAGAATCCTAGTTAATTATCGTTCCTAAGTATGGATGCATTGTTTGTATTGCAGGAAATTTAGATATGTGCTTCTTGCAATGATTGTCTGCTATACTGACCATGCTTCAACTGCATTTTGGCAACTGGCTTTTGAATAGTTTGTCTGAAACTTCATGGCAGCCTTGTGGTGGCCAAAAAACGTCAAATTATATGTTCACCGTAAAAATAGTAAAAATAAGGAATTTAGAGAAAATCGTGGTTGTTGCTTGAGATTGAACAAGGACGAAGCTTCTTCCCTCTCCAGCTTCTCGCCTTTCACAACTACCAACCAAACTCTGCCCCGTTAGGATACTTTGCTCCGATCTACTTTTCTTTACGCAAGTGCCCTCCGGCAGTTGGCATATACTACGGCATCTGTTTACTCAAGAAAAGGATATTTTCATACTTGCCATTTTGACGTCTATATTTGAGTATTTTTGGACCATTACAACTTTTCAAATAACTGCATTTATGTGTATATGAACTTTTGTGGACTGGGCATCCTCCTCTATACATACACGTTAGTATTTTACTGTAAACTGGCCTCCCTCATGTAAAAAAATGAGAATATACTATTATTATTTGTTCTGTCCTTTTTATTTGGCGTATAAACTAACTTAGCTGTTTAGTCCACTACAGCCTCTACTGGGCCGCAAATTTTCCGAGCACCTATTTCTATTGGAGGAACCTAAAAATACATTGGGTATCGAATTTGTGCCTCTGCTCTCTTATGTGGCGTCTTGGCTGCTAAAGTTCAGTGGAAACCATAGATACAAGCAAAACGTAATGTTCATATTCGGGCGGAAATTACGTAATGTTTTACGGATGCCTGCACTATCCACTATTTTCTCTCGTAAACCCTAATTGACGTCAACGCAAACTAAAACAACTTTTAATACTTTTTTGCATTTGAATTGCTTAAACATCATCGTGATCGAGTAGTTGGAGACATCCGACGAGTAAGTTATTTTTTGTTTCATCACTGCTTTTACCTTTGTGAACTGCCCAATTATGCAATTATCCTGAAACTTCATAATGTACTCCATACATACATAATTCGTGGAATTATGGATGTTACGTTTAGAAACAGTCGCCACATCCAATCATAACAAAAGTGTTGACTGATATAACCACACGCTAATATAACAAGCTTCTAGTACTTCTTGTTGCGTTCACTCATTGACTGTTATATTGATAGTAATACTCACGCATACATAATGTGAATTCTCGATTTTTAGTTAGCACCCAGCCAAATTTCGGTGGTTTCATGGAGCTCGCTGGTGAAGAAAGTGACTTCTAGCGTCACTGCTTTCGTTTTCTATGTTAAATCACTAATAAATGTACTCCTAATTCTTCGCATAAATATTTTGCTTGATGATACTGAATATTAACTTTTGTGAAAGCTGATAGAGACAGAATTTAGAAGATCAGAGTCACTCCTTACATCAAGCCGTACATCTAGAAGAAGCACCTGACTCTGAATTATATTGTCGTCAATTTGCAGTTCACTATTATTGTCGTGACAAATTTGTTAGCAGTGTAATTACTATCAATACTAACGAGTCGAAAAGATGATATATAACCAAGGAAACCAGTGCAGCAGTCTGAGGTTAGAATCATCCATTACAGTTGAAACAAATGTTTAGGTGAAGCATAATTCATATTTCGAAAATTAAGATATCAAGTAAGTGACAAACACGTTAACATTGTTCATATGTGCACCGTTAAAGATATATATTTAAAAGCAGTGGCAACTTTTTAATACTTAAAAAGATGTTTTAATGAATAACAACAAAGGTCGGACAATAAAAGTGAGTGTATGGGTAAGCGACATCATCCGGCTAGTTTACTCCTATTCAAAAGTAAAACACGTTCAGCAAAGCATCTTGAAGACAAGGGCGGAAAGTCTCCAGAAACTACTAATTTAGCGGGCAACATAATGTTTTTCTCTGAATTACTACTGAAAGAAAGCAGCATGTTACTAGGCTATTCAAATACATCAGAGTAAGTGTGTCCAAATAACAGCTCGTTCATTGTCCTGTCTCTTGAATAACTAAGCAAAATGGTGTTCATTTCCAGTCTTGAATCACTAAGTGAAAGTGAAAATCCCTGAAAGCTCCTTGATAAAGTGTTTATCTTATCACCAAATAAGGTGGATTTATTCACATCTCCAAGAAAATATTCAGACTTGGGAGGCGTTTCGAGCTGTCTTTCCTATTACCTCAATACCAGCTGACTCACCATCTACAGTCACTTACGAAAGTAAAAGTAAACCTGCCGAAGACAGTGTGCTTCTAGTTTTCGCACTGCACCATGGGGAAAACTACATCCCTGGGCTCATAAGGATAGACTTATGATATTAAGTCAAGGAGAAATGCCTATGCATCGCAGCTACGGGACACACAACATTACAGTCCATTCCTATAATCGTATCAACCTATGTGGTTCCAGTTAAGATTAGAGAAGAAAGATCACTAGCTAAAGGAAAATTCATTTAGTGCTTTTTAAAATTATTTATATTCCGTGATTGCAAGCAAGCTAAGGGATGGACCAAGTCATTGCATATATACGAAAAATCAGAAGTGAGAGTACAACAGAGAATCTACTGAAAGAAATGTTTTCTTTACGTTTATGTGAAATAACACACACCTACGTCTCTGCGGGTGCATCTGTGTAAGGTTTCGAATTTCGCCGGCCTTTCACCTACATGAACCAATGAGGTACTTCTACACTTCACGAATAGTCAGTCCATAAATTCTGCGGGTAATTGCTGAAATTTTACAACACAAAGAATAACTTGCTAGCATATGGTGCTGCATTACACTCTTATTCCTCATTTTACAGGTGAATTACACTTTTGATAATATCTCGATAACCGCTTTTAGTTGGAAAGGCATTTTGTCTGTGTCACAAATTCTTTTGACAGGATCTGTCAATACCAAATACATACTACAGACCTATAGATATGAAGTTTTATGTTTGGCAAAAGGCTCTCAGCCTGGAATATTATAAGCCAAGACCCCATGAAAGGACATAATCCCCTTAACAGCTTTTGCAACCAAATGGTCAATTATACGCTCGGATTTGATAGGTGGTTCTGGAAAGACATTTTGTGATGGGTCACACAGTTGCGTCGACGGCGTAATGCAGTCAAATTCACTCCTTCACTCCTAGCAAATCATTTTTGCGACGAGCCGCGTTATCTATCAGTTCCTCCATGATGTCAGATGCTACAACTCTGAGTGTGTCTGGTGTCAGAAGTGAAGAATCGTTTCCAGAACTGAGGCTGGTGAGTATTAGATCTCAGTCTCTTAACGGTAATTACACGTTTGACAGACTTAACCGCTATAGGGATAAGAATTTCTACAATTTCCGAAAAAGTCTTGAGGATATTAAAAAGATTGTTATATTATCGTAGTATCAAAAGCAACGATAAACATACTGAAAAATACAGAGTAAGACTTTCGCTGAAAGTACCTCCCAGAGATAAAATCCTTAGTTTCAGATTGTAACAGGATATCAGAGGATTCCATGCTGTAAATCGCACAAGGTGAGAGCTATCAGCAAATGGAGCTTTATCCTCGCAGAACTGCGTGATAGCAGACACGCATGGGGGACCCAACTGATTAAACAGCAAAATGAGATTCATGATTGCCGTAATAGACGAGTTTGTAATATATCTATAGGCATATATAACTTGAAAACAGGACGCACAATGAATAATAAGAACAAATGGGCGACTACACGGGACACCACTAGGTACCATGTGAGCGGAAATGTATTTCCGAACCCTCCTAGTATTATGTAAAGCCCCATCAACATAACAGGCATAGAGTGGATCACGGTCCTTCCACGTACACACTCGAGATGAGTCAAAAAATGTGCGGCTACAAAAGACCCAGCATGCGCTACCCTCAAGACAATCTAAAAACAGGGTACTTGGGCCCTTTAGGTTACAATCTGAGCAGTGAAACAGACTATCTAATACCGAGAAATGATCCTGGATACCCACGTAATGATTCCAGAAACCAATATATGCAACGGGATTATTTTCGCTGCAGCGGCAACGGCCCCTCTCGCAGCAAAATTAGTTCACAAAATAGTAGACACGCTGACGGCGTCTCATCTGAGAATCCCTCCGAATATAAAATAGGCTACTAGGAATTAGAGATTGTAATAAGAAAGCCACTAAATATCATCCCAACAAAACCCTGGTTTCCCGAAAATTATGCTATTAAATGCTCGATCTCTCCTTGACAGAATAACTTCACTTCTCAGCTTGGTATATATGGGACGGCCAACATTAATCTTTCCTATCTATAGGACAGCAACATACATTTTTTGACAGCTCGAGAATTAAACATGGGTTTAGATCCTCAATATAAAAAATCAACTTAAAAAACAATTATGACTGCACAGTTCTAAATTATTAAAAATGTTTTGCTCCTAGCATCTACAAGGTTGTTAAGGTTCTTGTCAAGATGCTACCCCACTGGCCATACACAGATTCACCAGACATCTCACAGGTCAGCATATCCTACATCTTCTAATCTTTCAAGCCACTTCTCTCTCTAATGTCACTTATTTACTTCACGACGATTCCTTTATCTAATTACTTTTACACTCTATTTTGTCTCAACTCCCTAGGCCTTTAATAAAGCTGAAATTTACTCTTTTCATCCACATTTTTCGCTCGCTTAAAGTCTGATTGCTTTGACGAAGAAAAAACATAACAACAACACCCATGTTTGAGAATAATTATATATTTGTCGAAAAAGTCATATTTTGCCATGGCAAGACCAATATGGTTAGCAATGAACATTGCAAATACGTAATATCATTTCGAGTATTCTATAGCTCCTTCTTGTATTTATCTTGTAAATGCACTTCCAATGGTGTATTATCCATAATTGCATTTGATACATTTTTGCAGGTTCCTATGACGTTCTTCTCTTTCTGAAATAGAGTTCAATCACGTAAAGGGCATAGAACTCACCCAAATATATGTTGTTTATCGGTTAGCCACAATTATCATCAGGAAACGGAACCAAGTTTGAGTTTACGCTCAACTTTGATGGTGACCTTAGTGAAGGGTTTAAAATTTGACATTTATACGAATCTGTTCTGATTGCCTGGACTATAGTTCAACAATCTAAACATTCAAAACAGTGTTAATCTATGCTAATTTAAAATTATAGTTTGTAACATAACTGATCGTGCCTGTAAAAGTGACATACATTTCATGTAAGCTTACCCGTTTAAATGAAATATATATTATTATTAACTGAAACCTTGCAAACCAATTATATACCTGACATAAAGATGGTAATCGATAACTACGACATCCACAGAAATGGTAAAGTGGAGAAAAGAGGAGGTGGGTGTCTAATATGTGCCCCCCAATCCGCTGACTCCAACACTCTTACTAGCCCAACTATCGACAAACTTCCGGAATCCGAGTGGATAAGCATCCGCACGAATGAGAATAAAATTTTCATGGGACGTATATACAGAGCTCCTAACAGTCCTAAAACGACTGAAACCGTTGTCGGAGAAAGACTAGAGCATATACCTCCGCTGGAATTGGACTACAAACTAGTTTGTGGCGATTTCAACTTCCCCGGGGTGAGCTGGTTTTCCTGCACTGGACCTAGAATCCATGAAGGGCTCCCTGAAGCTATAGATATAGGAGGATTCAGGCATTGCGTACTCTTCCCAACACGGCATAACAATATTTTCGGCTTAATCCCCTGCCATAAAATAGAGCCTATCTCAATAGATGAGGGGGATAAACTCGATAACAGTGATCACCACATACTGCACTGCACTCTGACTCTTCAACCGACAACTAGGCATACCTAAAATTCCCCCCATTTACTACCAATATAGGGACTTCAGGGATGCCAACTGGGAATTCCTACCAGCGCTCCTGAGAAGCTCTGACCGGGATGAATACTATACCAATAATAACTTAGAAGTACCACTTAAAATTCAGCTGAGAACCTCGAAGGCCGAAGTGGAGAGGGGTTCCATGAGAACAGCAGTTGGCCATGGTTCAGGTAGTCCTAAGTGATCCGGTAAATCGGAACAGAGACGGGGTGCCTGACATTGTCCGCTTGCAGGCTTTGTTAGTGTTGCTGCTAGATCGTACTGTTACAACGCAGTCCCCTGTGGCGAAAGGCAGTCGGGTTAATATTCACGACCCTGCCCACGGAGACTGGTGCATGTTGGATCTTTGATTCAGTGTGTGCCCAGTGCGTTAACGCAACCGGACTCGGAGACGTCGGCGGGTGTTCCGGGAAGAGTTCTCTTTTCTTTGTTAGGCATGCATCCACCTCCTGTAACCGGCTTATTTGGAGATAGAGGACTAGACTCTGTAAAGCACCACTCTACTTGTGGTGTCCGGAAAAATCCGGTCAGTGCTCAGAAATCCGAGGCACGCAGAATAATTTTCGTGGCAGGCCGTACCCATATCCTCATCAGGTCTCCAAGATGAACCGTCCCTGGCAAGTGAACAATGAAGGTAAGGGAAGTAGTCGAAATGGATCCGTAACTTCGGGAGAGGGGTTGACTATGTGGGCCGAGTCAGATAGGTCAAGATCAGAAATGTGCCGGTCCAGTTGGAGGCTGGATTTTTGCTGCCTTACGTGCTTCGGAGCGCATTATTGTTGAGTCACTGGACTCTGACCATGGTAGATCGTGGGCGGTTTCAGCCGTTATTGTTGTATAGCTAGCAACGCCCGTAGAATTGCTCTGCGTTGCGTCGGGCGGCTGTGTTTCCATTGTTTGGCGCGCGACAGCTAACTCAGAACTAACGCAGACCAGGGAAATACGATCATCTAAATTAAACAGAGCATTGCGATGTTCACTGACTGGTTATGACGCAATGTGATTTCTGCCCACTGCTCTGAATGTCAAAGTGAAGAAATTCCAATAAGCTCGGGTAAACAGTGGGAGTAACTATGGACCGTTACCATACGTTGATTCCTCATGGTGAACCATTGAAGTGTACTTAAACTGCAACGTATGACGATCCCGGTGGAAGGTTCTGGTTCTGCTGGGATTATGGCACTGGCCATATAGCTATAACTGGTGTCATGAATACCGGTGGAATTTTGGTCTGTCGTTCGTCATTAATACCCGGAGCTTACTGAGTAAAAGCCATGGGGTAGGGTCCTATGAATGGCCCACGATAATGTCAGTCATTGGCAGGCCCTAATCGATGTGAACTCCATACTTAGAGAATTGATGAAAATGGATAGATGGTGTGACACCTGGAGACTCGGGGTTAATGTCGAAAAGTGTGGCTGGCTCTGCATAGGCTGTTCCAACCCAGAAACTGACCTAGTATTTCAAGGCCATAAAGTCCCCAGACTTAAATCTGTACTGCACCTAGGAGTGAAATATCCACATTACCTATCATTTCCAGCGCACATTTCAGAACAAGTGTCGAAATCCCATAGGCTTATTGATTTCTTACTCAGGAACTTCTACAGAAATGAATCCAGAATACTACTGTACAAGGTTTGTGTGAGCTCACTCCCAGATTATTGCTCATTCATATTTAGTAGTATACGCATATAAGACAAACTAAAAGTAGAGAAGTACAGAGGTAGCCCTCGCTGAAAGTACTCGGAACTGAAAACGGCACAAACTACTCCACCAGATGTGAAATTCTAGGACTCGAAACACTATGGCTAAGACGACTGAGACTAAGCTTGGTATTTTCTATAAGCTTCTAAACCACGCAGTGTTTACCCCAATTAATAGTATTCGGCTTTCAGACGACATTGGATATAACCTTAGAAACACTAAAGGTGTAGTGATTGCGGAAATATGTAAAAAATGCCAACAGGCAAACGTTCTGCTTAATTAGATGTGCTCAAATACGGAAAAAACTACATACAGAAATGCTGTTAGCTAGCACATTGGCCTCCTTTGTAAAGGTACTTAGTGACACACCGAGAGAGTTTGCAAGCGATACAAATGGTAATTCCCACGTAAGAGCTTCAGAAATCATAGGCTTGTTTCATGTATGAACTTAGAGACTACACCTATTGTTTTGTCTTTATTTACAATTCCAGTTAAAAAAGCTGCAGCCATGATAAAGGCCCTCAAACAAATAGGAGTCGATCGTAAAATGCCTACCTCATACAAAGAAGGAAGCAAAACATACACACGAATAAAGTATGAGAAAACAAGGGCGAAACTTGCTGCAATATCACACGAAAAGGTATTAGTTTCTTGCACATTCTCTATACCCCAACAACTAGCCTACTCCCAGAAAAGAATTATGTGATGTTTTATCCCCAGTGGAGAGGAGTTATATAAACCAACAATGCCCGTTGGCACGACTTAAATCCTTTAACCTTTTCAACATCGACTATCCCCTCAATGGTGGTAGAAATCGATTAAATAATACATCTGAAGCATGCATATTTTTCTCATGGTCGGACAGCAGTACTTTGCGGAATATCTCAAAATTTTAGAATAATCAAACCCCACATGACATAAAATTAACTGAATTTGCGCGGCAAACAAGCTGTATTACACATCTGGATATTCATCCATATGTTGATCATGCTGACAAGTCCAAATCAGTACCTATGCAGAGGCAATAAACCAGGATATCTAAGGGATAATCAAAATGTGATGACAGTTGCTCTTCAAATCTCACTGGCTCATTCTAAGGTAACATTCTGCTCATGCATGCTTCATTCGCCATTTTGTATCGATTAGTTCACAGTCATTCTGGTTTCTGACCGAAACAAATTAAAAAGTTCGCCGGTTGCTAATCATGGTCATTCATTAATACTTCTTTATATGTTTAACGGTATACTAACCCTTGTGGCGAGCCACTTGCAGACGATACTGCTGGAAACACTACTGTCGATAAACTAACCAACATTTAAAAGCCAATTTTGGCTAATTTGAACTTCAGGCGCCCCTAAAAACGAATTGAGTGCGAGCACACTAGTGACCTTGAAACGCTGACTGAGCAAGTTAGTGAAACCTGGCATATAATGTTGTCATCACCAATAAAATAAACTCATCGAAGTTTTATGTCGTTAAATGGGATATCTGCAAGTTTCAGCTTAAGTCTGGGATAGATTAAGTTACGGTTGAACCCGAGGACAAGTTAGGGTTAGGTTAGCCTAACAAGGGCGACATTAATAATAATTTTATTTCGTATAAATGGGTAAGTTTACAAGAAATGCATGCCATTTTTACAGGCGCCATCGGTTATGTTATAAATTACAATCCTGAAGTATCATAAATTAATACTTTTTCAAAAGTTTGAATTGTTCAATTATTGTACAAGCAATCAGAACAGGTTCTTATAAATGTAACATCGTAAACTGTTTACTAAGGTCACCATCAAAATTGAGCGACAACCCAAACTTCGTTCCGTTTCCTGCTGATACTTATGGTCAGCCAGTGAACAGCGTGTATCTGTGTGAGTGCTATACCACCACGTGACTGAACGCTATTTCAGGAAGAGAAGAAAATTGTGTGCAGATGCAAAATGGTATAAAATGCATTTATGAATAATACATTATTGAAAGTATATTTACAAGATAAATAAAAGAAGAAGCTATATAGTACTTGAAATGACAGTATACATTTGCAATGTTTAATGCTAACCATATTGGTCTAAGCATGGAAACTATCACGTTTCCGATGAAAATATAGCTTTGTTCAAACATTGGTGTTGTTGTGTTTTTAATCAAAGCAACCAGACTTAAAGCAAGCAACAGATATGAACAAAGAGGAGGTTTTGGCTTCAACAAAGGCCTAGGTAGTTTAGATCAGATAGAGTATAATAGTGCGTAAATAAAAAGATTATTGTCGGGTAGGTAAGTGATATTTAAGTGAGGAGTGGATTCAAAGATCCGGAAGATTAGAACCCGTGGGATAGGCTGACCTGTAAGATGTCTCACGAACTTCTGTAGGCCCCAATGGGTAGCATCTTGACAAGAAGCCGAACAGGCTTGTAGATGGTAAGAGCAAGAGCACTTTTTATTTATAATTTAGATCTGTACAACCCTTATCATTTTGTTTGTTGGGGGTTCAGACCAATGTTTAATTCTCGAGCTGTCAAAAAATGCATGTTGCTGTCCGACAGATTGGAGCGATTCACAATTGCGACCACTACCATATCTGCTGATCAGCATGCGCCACCCTCCCTCCTTTTCTGATGTCAAGCCCTGAGATTTTTTGCAAACTGTAGTTGCAGTAATGCATTGCTTTAAGCCCGTCCCAATCATACAGTATGCTGCACATTAATAGCTTTCATGACGAGTGCTTCCCATGAGGTCACCAGATACATAGATACCTGAAGATATTCTTAGCAGTATCACCTTTATACATGCATGCATATACACAAGTATTTTTACAAACATCTAGGAAGTTGCGTTTACTTTAGGAAGTATAAAGTATAGAAGTAGATAGTATTACAGCATCTAAGATGCAGTCTATTTAGCAGAGTAAAATGTGTAGTGGAACTGTGGTGAGAGCAAGCTGCTAGCCAATTGGTAGACATTGATTTACGCTGATTGGTGGAAATTAGTCTAGGCTGATTCAACAACCGATCACAGCTGACCTAGACGTGGACAAATATGATTCGCAGACAAGTGGCTCGCATTTCCGAGAAATATCGAAAACGAGAAAGCAGAAGACTGCGTTTGTTTGCAAACAACCAATCAGAAGACCGCCTTCTTTCTGCGGGCAGAGCCTTATTAATGTACGTAAAATACATATAAATACATGTTGGTTTTCGTAATAAAACTGATCTGTTGCCTGGCCCTTGTCTTCTGTTGTTACAGAACAATTAGTGATAAAATTATTTATAATGATCCTGAAGAAAACAGCCGGTTAACAGAGCTAGTTATGCTAAATTTTCATGACCGATTTCCATACGGTACGCGTTAGACATTGCAAAGTAACCCTTCAACTTATATAATGTTAAAAATACTGCGAAATGTTATAAAAATTATACGTTTTAGAAAAGTTTATAAGAAAAGGTGGTTCGAGTTACATTACATTTATTTCAGGGATATTTTCACGTTAGGTTTACGTTCAGGTTAGATTAGAGTTATTGTTAGTGTTAGAAGGCCTAAATCATTACCTGCCTGGAATGTGGTTAGCTACTCTGTTGATATAGGAACAGAACTTGTGCACTGTGGCGGTAGAATATAATTCCATTGTAGATAAAATTGTTACAATGTTACAGTATTATACAGTAATATTTACTGGTGACTATTCGAGCACATTTTATTGCTCAGTAAATATTACTGTATAACACTAAAAGACCTTATCAAAATAAATTTTACCCACAATGGAATTATATCCTGCTGGTACTCCAACCTAAAACCGAGTTATTTTTATCTCATGTGAGGGGAAGGTATTCTCTGTAACACCTTTATACCGTTTATATGCATCTTGTCATAAATATTTGTATTCCACACACAAAAGTGCCTCGAGTTCGAGGTCATTCCTTGATGGATGATTAGTGGTGTTCAAAGTTTAACTTTGCTCCACTTTTATACTTTTGTGTTTAGCCCACCATGTTGAATACATGTAGCGCAGCCCTCAGTTATTACGCGCTTTTTCGACAAATTCAAACAACAATGGTACCTAGGATTATATCATGTAAATTGTTCTCACCAATGTAAAGTGCGCTTACTGATATTAATCCATTACCTTTCCTTATATACGTATCCAGTGTAAGAGAAGAATTATAAATATGCTTACTCCACGTATATATTACCTATATTGATGACGCCTGTAAACTGTCGTCCCTCGTATACATACGAATAAGAATATATTATTTAATCACGCAGGCTTATAGTTTAATGGTTGTCATTTGTTGTGGGTACATCAGGTCTTCTTTGTTTTTGGATTCTCATTAGCCAAACAATTTATACCCTACTTTAGTTCCACTGATGCGCACAAAACTCCAGTTGTTTCAGTTGATTCACCACAAGAGACCACTCCAGTGATATGAACCATCACAAGTATTATCAGCTGAAATAATCTCAAATTATGGAGGTTACTTCACATAAAACGGCCAAGTACATGAGCTGGTGGTAATATTGACAGCGTAATCACTTCCCCTGGTTATTTAATGCATAAGAGGGTCATCACCCTTTCAACAACTTCGTAAATGATCGAGGGTTAACTAGATGTGCCCTAAAAACACTTCTAACACCATTTGTCAGTCTAACAATGTTAAAGCGATCTGATCATGCCATCACACGGGTTACCAATCTAGCAGCTAAGAGATCTGCACATTGGCTGGTCTGTCGCACGTATCCCAGCACTGACAAACACAACAAAATCGATCAAAGATATGAGTTAGGGGTTATTGTCTTCGTGGTTCCAACTCATACTCTGCCAACTGCTCTGCTAACATTGAAAATTACACGTGCTCAAATATTTCTTGCCCATAATCATACAGTGAAGTAATCTAACCTAAAGTGAACGCATCTGGTCTGGTCACTATCTGTAAGTTACGACATTATTCCCTTGCCGATTATGTTGCGTATCCCTTTTTTGAAGTGGCACAACCTATACCCGGTAGGTATCAAGGTGTTTCAACTAATAGGCCAAAATATACCGGCATGATTTCATGATTTCAGAAAATTCAAGATAAACGTCTAACTTTTGGACTGGTTGTGTCCTTGTTGCTGCTCTATTTTGACTGAACTAGAATGCACGTATATCTTAGTACTTCTTCGCGTTTATATTTGTGTCCTAACGTTGTGATTACTCGACATCCACAACGTAATTAAAAAGGCACTTGCGAAGGAATACGACAGTGTATTATTGCAGCAATCAAAATTCAAAAATCGAGCGAGCACAAAAAGTATCAATTGTTAACATGCATGATTTAGAGTAATAACAAATCGAAGTACAATTACACAATGAAAGTATAGTACGATTATGAGTAATAAAACGGGTCACTACAATAGCCCCTCCGGAGAATGCAGGTAAATGAAGTTTACCTGTATTCGGAATGATATTGTAAATTACAATTACAGAAGAAATATATACGAGTTTCTGGTATGAAAACCGAAGTGAGGATTTTAAGTTTTTGAGGTTTGATAATATAACTGTATATATGCAAAAATGTTAACAACTTCGAAACGAACCGAAATATTTAGAAAGTTGTGCAAAATGTAACAACAAAACCAGAAAAATTATTAGAATAATAATGGCGTCGTTATTGTAAGGAGTTACAGAATAGATTTATATCTTACATGCAGTTAATAGTACCGTAATAAGGTAGTATGGAAATGACCTGGGTAAACATTCAGTTACCTCTATTTCCATGAAAGCTGGTTGTACAAGTGGAATTGTACAAGAAGAGATGGCTGTGCCAGAGAAGAGTGCAGCAGTAGCTGCTGCTGATACGGTTGAAAGTGAACGTCCGTCAGCATGTTGTTGTTGTTGCTGGGGTGTTGTTACTCGGCGTTGAGGAGTAACTTGAATTGATGTTTGCTGAGGTTGGAGAGTAGAAGTTGGTTGATTGATAGCCATTCCAACAAGAGCAGTTGGCACAAGCTGTGGTAAACCAGTGGTTTGAATCAATTGACCGTTAGGAACAACAGTCATGACTTTTAATGGAGCTCCTGGTGCCAGAGTGATAAACTGGGGAGTAGCATAGGAGCATACAGCTACAGTGCCAGGTTGACCACTGACAGAGACGTCAGTTGCCATCATTGTTGCCTGTTGCTGATGTTGTTGGATATAAGCTTGCTGTTGAGCTGGTTGTAACTGATGAGCTTGTGCTTGAATCTGTTGTTGTTGAGGTGATTGGGTAAACTGTTGTAATTGAACAGTTGTAGGACCGGCTTGAGTAAATGGAGTTGCAGACCATTGTAAGAGTGTTTGCACACCTGTAGACAATGCTGAAGCTTGAGGACAGAGAACTGGAATTGAGGTGTTGCATAACAGCCAGCTGCTACAGCTGCTTGAGTATCAGGGTGAACAGGGATAGCAGTCGCTGTGCCGCCAGGTCCGGAGATACATTTAGCAGAAATATCAGTAATTATATATCCAAATGTTATGAAGTTATAAAAGTTAATGCGATGGCAAAGATGATTTATTCCACTGTGTATACTTCGAAATAATGTAGTCCATCAATCAGCTATGTCGGGCTCGCCAATTTGTTGCTGCTCTATTTTGACTGAACTAGAATGCACGTATATCTTAGTACTTCTTCGCGTTTATATTTGTGTCCTAACGTTGTGATTACTCGACATCCACAACGTAATTAAAAAGGCACTTGCGAAGGAATACGACAGTGTATTATTGCAGCAATCAAAATTCAAAAATCGAGCGAGCACAAAAAGTATCAATTGTTAACATGCATGATTTAGAGTAATAACAAATCGAAGTACAATTACACAATGAAAGTATAGTACGATTATGAGTAATAAAACGGGTCACTACATCCTTTAATCCATTACATCGTGCAAATATGAGTATCAAGCGACATTTTCAGAAAAATGCACAGAAATTATGTATGCCAGCAGAACCTTTTAGTGTGAAATTTCACTTAAAAAGCACAAAAAGCATCACTTGTCACTAAACCAACACAGTAACGGACTAGGGCGCTACGATGAGCTGGGATATGCATTAGGGACACTGGAATTTCATTGGCTGAATGCTGCAGATTTCCGCATAAACTACACACTGATGAATTTCTACGTTGTCTTTCTGATCCGCGATTGATCTGACATCTGAATGAATATTATCTGCCTCTATTTGAAACGGTACGATCTGGATAAGTGAAGATGGTGACCTCGCCCAAATTTCTTCTGTCGATGGTAATTATTGCTAGTTGGCTATTTAAATCGCTTCCGTTTTCTCTATGTCTACTTTAAGTCTTGTCTTTGGTGCTTCTTCTGCCACTTTGTTGGTTTTTGCCTGTAGGTCTTCGAGTTTTCGTACATTAGACACAAATCATCTGCGAAGTTCAGATCTTCTAAAGTCCGCTTGTCGGTCACCTGGCACACGACATCACCACATAGCCAGCCATTGAATGATTTTTATAAAGACTTGGGGCACTGTACGCCATAACACTGAGGAGGCTTCCGAATTTCGTCGCAGTCGACCCCGTCGAAGGCCTTTTCTAATTTGATAAGGTTGTGGTGGAGGCTTGGGTTTCATTCTATCCTCCGTTCAGTAACGATGTGTGGAGTTGCAATGTGATACGTATATTTTTCGCCCTTCCTGAATCCAGCTTGTTCTAATGGTGCACGAAGTTCTGCATCCCCTGCATTTTTCACTCTCTCCCAGATGATGCAACTTAGAATTTTACCTGGTGCAGACAACTGCATTATTCCACACCAGTTCTTGCAGAGGTGTAAGTTACCCCACTTTGGTAGCTTATCCAGATACCCTTTCTTCCAGTCGTTAGGCAACTCTGCCTCCTTCCAAACCTATCGCACCAGCGGCGTGAGTACATCCCCTGCGGTCTCTGGGTCTGCTTTCAGTGCTTCACGGGCGGGATTTCATGCGGTCCCACTGCCTTCGTGGCTAGATCTCAGTGGTTTGATCGCGTTCAAGACTCATGCCTTCGTTGGACGATTGGTGTCCACTGGCAGTTCTGTGCGTGCTGTTGGTGGCGTTTCTGGACAGGTGATGGATGATGGCTGATTCAGAATTTTTTCGAAATGATAAGCCCATTTTTTCTTCATTCCTCCTCTTTGGTAATTAAGTTCCCTTGACCATCTTTCATTGGTTTCATTTGCATTGATCTTTCCCTGGATGGTGGACTGATTATCTGACATAATATTCTGAAGTCACTTTTGCCTACAGTGTGTTTTGCTTCAGTTGCCATTCTGACTCAGAATTGTATTTTGTTTCCTGGCATTCTTCACTTTTTTATTCGGTCAGTGTACAGTGAAGTCAGCTTCTCCTGTTTTCTATCATATATTTACCGTCCTCTCTTCTATAAGCTTCCAGGTGTCCCTAGAGAGCCATTCTATGTCCTGCTTCTACTTTCTTACTAAAGTGGCTTTACAGGCTTCTTTCGACATCACTTTCAGCAGATACAATTTTCTTCCATAAAGGATTCCTTGGTGACGTAGTATGAAGTCTCCAACTTTGTTCTGATGGCTGCGGTGGTGTCCTCCGTAGTTTTGTCCTTGAATTTCTGATTATTGAATTTGGATTGTTGTCTGTCTCCAGTTGTTCCGAAGGCGTTCGACCTAGCCTTGAATTTATCCTGAACTGGATATTGGTCTGCTCTTCCTGACTTTGTGCCACACAGACTGCGTCTTCACTCTCTTGAGATTCAGATGAAGTCTGATTTTTGGGGTGTCGTTCTGCTGAAA
Source organism: Trichobilharzia szidati (assembly GCA_944472155.2). NCBI lineage: Eukaryota > Metazoa > Platyhelminthes > Trematoda > Strigeidida > Schistosomatidae > Trichobilharzia > Trichobilharzia szidati. Next base: position 55,371,177 of record OX235276.1, read on the forward strand.
CGGATGCCACTATGTATGTTCCCTTATTCGTACAAACGGCTACCTTCAATATCCAAATCACTGAGGGCACAGAAGTCTGCGAATACTCTTCTGTTTAAATTCATTTCGCCTAGAACATCTCGACGCATGATGAGTTCTCTTCCTGTATTATCTGCTTCCAGTTTGATAATCGTATCTCTCATTCGATTTTGAGGTCTCCGTTTGGGATGTTGTCCATTACTGCTTGCTGCTGTCTGTAGAAAACTTTCTTCTCTTGTTCTGAGTTGCTTGTAGGTACGTAGAATTGGATAGTTGTTAATCTCCTTCCTTTTGAGTTGAATCTTGCTGTCATTATCTTGGAGGACATTGGTTCCCGCTGCAATAGAGCTCTAGCTGCTGTTGATGATATTATGATAACCATCCACTGTCTCAGTGTGCTTGTGGTCGTCTGTGTGACTGGAGTAGATTACTGACTCTACATTTGACAATTTTGATAGTCCACATCCATTTCACCTGCTCTGTTGAAGTTTATATGGAGATTGGACTGATTTTCCAGGGTCAGGAATGTAGTCTCATGCCCAAACTTTTCTTCTCCTATGGTTTTAGGACCATATGGAAAATTAGCAAGCCAGTAAACCAGGTGAGGTTGGTGACTTGCACCTTGTCTGAAATTCATGTTTATGTACGTGCTTTTTATGGGACTGTGTATTCTTTTCAGTTTCCATCCTCACTGAATATTTCCCTTAGATGTGCTCTTTTGCGGATGAGTTACTATAATTAAACAGCCCGCTGATATGTTTTGTGCTATCTTTACGTGTTCCGCTTAAAGTATTACACATATAAAAATATGCCCGTAGCGCCTCCCCACTGTAATCAGTCAAAGACAACCAACCAAAGAAAACAACCAACGCCTACTGGAGAGAGAACAGTTATCCATCTCACTTCTGACAATAGCCAAAGGTGACATTCACTAACGCTGCGGACTGGTATTCCCCCTTCTCCAGTGGGTATAGTTTCTGATGAGTCCCCCATTGCTATAATTCCCCAAATTACGCAAAGCCCTTCTCTGAGAGACACCAGAACTTGTATATCAATCACATGCCCTCCATTATCTTCGTGGTATCTCAAGGTCAGTTTAGTGACGTGATATGTGGTCGGCAGTATCATCAGGTTTTTCCCTAGTTAAGTCAAGAAGAGTTTTGTAGTCAGTCTCTCGCATATACCAGGCTTTCCAATAAGACAAGTTTGCACAAAGGCGAGCTCGTATCTCGTGTTCTTGAACTACCAAATGACACAAGCATTTAAAGCGTATACCTAAATTACACTACTTGGGTAAGCTTTATGTAGCTGAAACCTGCGTGCACTAATTAGTCCACCTTCAGAGTACCCAAAACAATTAATGTATATCCTACACTCGTACGTGTTATGGTTGTGTAGCAATAAAATCCAATCATCCATTCATTTGTCTTCGAGATTTTTGTCCAATTAATAATAATAACTTCTATTTCGTATGAATGGGTGTTTACAAGAAATGCATGCCATTTTTACAGGCACGCTCAGTTATGTTATAAATTACAACGGTGAAGTAACATAAATCAGTGCTTTTTAAAAAGTCTTAATTGTTCGATAATGGTACAAGCGATCAGAATAAGTTTTTATAAATGTTAAATTTAAACCCCTCATCATCGTAGTTGAGCGACAACCCAAACTTCACTCCGTTTCATGCTGATAGTCATGGTCAACCAGTGAACCGCGTATATTTGGGTAAGTGCTATGTCGCCACGTGGTTATAAGCTATTCCACGAAGAGGAGAATGTCCTGAGAAACACAGCAGTAAGTGTCTACTTAAAAATGCAAGGAAGCAGTGTTACAGCAATAGGTAATTTCCAGTCCATATGCTGCCAGGAACCAGAATAATTGGGAATTAATCCATATAAAATGACAGCTGGAGCATTTAGGTGCTGGAAATTATCATCACGCGAGTCAGCGAAATTTCAAATGCAACCATCATCATGTGTTCAATATTTCCTAAAAAACCGGATTGATTGGCACCGAACAGATAATTATTGGGATTTTTTATTGATATAAAGGTAATATTCCACAAGTGTTATCCAGGATGCGTCACGGAGGAAGGTAATGGGTGATTCATGAGGCAGTTTCAGGATATGGGACCAGTAATGTTTGCAGATCATTTGTCACTGCAAGTGGTCAAATATCCACATTCTTTATTATAAAGTGGTGAGAGAAGTATACAGATCCTGACTCAGGATGAAATCATTAATCGTGCCACTCGCTACTTCTGTATTTTTTATCTCCATTTGGTCGTTGTCAGGCTTCATAGTTGTGTACGATACTGGCATTTGGCTTTAGGACTCATAAGGACGAAGACCACATCAAACATTCTAAAAGACTCGTGCTTGAAAGTCATTTGTAGCACCTCCATGTCAACTCTAAGCGTACGCTTACAAAACTAATTCATGTGCCCATATTATACGTTCTTAGAAAACAGCCTTTACAAACGCTTGTCGAATATTTGCTATCGTATCACGAAACATTAGTTTTCGGTTGTTACATATCTGTTTTGCTTGGTCAATATTACGTTCCCATCCCGCTCTTCAAAATTTGATTTTGTCAACAATAGAACTTTTCAAGTTTTCACCTGTGCTTCTAGATACAACTTTGTCCGTATTTGACCGTTCACAGCGTTCAGCACATCGAAGAACGTACAAACGTTGGTGTGCTGTGGTACTATTAACGGAATCACGTTTGGTACGCTATATATCTCGTGAGATGTAAAATCTACTGCATTCTCTTTCGAGAGCATCGACAAACTTCAGGAAGGCTGTGAATTGTTGGGAGTGAGTTTAGCCGGGAGTGTCTTAATTCCCGCACTTGTGCTATTTATTAACTACAAAATAACCTTTGGGTTAGTTCTAAATGTCACCTCCGGGAAACTCACTCCCATTCCCGGACATAAACATACATGAGCTGCAAGGCTACTGATATCAGTCCTCAAAGGGGGGTTCCTGAGTTTTCGCAGTAGTGAGACAACAATAATTCCTAGTACATCCCTCGTTAATGTTCGTCTGCTAGTTCTAGTGCTTCGTTTGTCTCTTTTCCAGTGTCCATCGCACCTAGAAAGAAAACCATAACTCTGAGAACCTCGTCGGAGACAACAAAAGGAGTAACATCGACGAGACTTTTTTCGGAAAGCGGATGACACAGTACATGTAAATGCAAAATAAGATATATATTGACTTTATGACGCGGAATACAGTGAAAAACGATCAACATGTGTCAAATAAAGTAGCATAAGCACGACAGTTTCTAATGAAAGCGAAATATGGGGTACATTCATCTTGCTTTGTAAGGTAAGGAAGAAGTGCTCTGAGAGCCTGGTGGCTATTCCAGGATGTTTTCTCTGTGTCCTGTTGAAGGCTTCTGTTGCTGTCGAGGTGCTGGTTGTCTCTGAGTGATAGTGGGTATTCTGCTAGGTTTCATGCGAATTATTATCCCTGAGCCCATAGGAATGTCTTCTGGGTGGGTGACATCTAGACGATCGATCCTGTCGCGGTTTTCGTAACTGCTTCCGTCTAAAACAAGGGTTGGATTGATTGTCGTTTTCTTAGCCAGTGACAATTTTTGACCTACGTAAGTGGTCCTCTCAACAAATAATTTAGTGGTACCACACGCCAGTCGTTGTCGATATACATCTACGAGTAGGTGGTGATGGTTAAGTAGATCGGTGCCTTTGATATGCACTGTAGCTTCAGCAAGAAGGAAAATCTACTGTATAAGTTTGTATGAACTTTCGCCCGGAGAGACGTATCTCCCCTCGAAAGTTGCCATGACTTTTCCATTTGCTTCTAGGTCACTTCTGTCGATCACCATATGTAACAGGGAGTTTGCCGGCATTGATACCAGTGTAAGTGAAGTGACGGGTTTCAATAAAGACATCTTTAGCATAGAGCAAGCTACCATTACCGGTTGCCACTAATGCATTCCGGCCGGGTAGTTACCCCTCCGTCTCCGCATTCTTACTAAAGCTGTAGGATTTTCGGCAACCTTCGGGTTCCTTGCCATTGGTATTACGATGCCAGTACCTTTGTAGGGACCTAGCTGAAGTTGATTTAAGTTTCTTACGACCACATGAGTTGCTATGTTGAGATGATATAAGCCTTCAGCTGGAGGAAATACAAGGGGTGAATGGCCTAAGAAGTTACCTGACAGGGTTTTATAACTCTTCCCTTTTGGTGTCAATACTCATCAAGTCATTTGCCAATAGGGTAAACTTCCTACCATGATATTTGTAAAATTTTTACTGTCAAACAAACAAAGTCATTGATTGTAAAGTCTGCACTGTCTAAGGCAACGTAGATAAAAATCTACTCGAAGAGTTCCTCATGGAGTTTTTGTTGACCAATGACTTCTCGCACTGAGGAAAACATGTGTACATCTCGAGCATCGCCTCACTCGACACTGCGGAGTATTCATCAAGACTTTGCTGATCCGACAGGTCGTTTCCCTTTAGACTGTGTGGCGAGTGAACATTTGGGGGTAACTCACTTGCTCAATTCCTGCAGCTGAATGCATATCATTGCCAGGAATAGTGAACATGGACCATTTACCACATGTTTATTGAAGTCAACTTCAGCATACAGAACCATGTTTTTGCACTGTCTGGCCAAAAGTGCGCAAGGTGAGTGGGAATACAAGTCGGTCGAACGGATACGAGTTTGGCTGTTTGGTCACGCATCGTAAAAATGACTTACGCTCAACTATAGTAAGGATAAAAAATAGACAAATACGAAACGAATAATAGAGAGGCATAGGCTGAGAGGCAATCTGAAACTTGAAGAAATTTGTGGCTTCCATCATATCGAGTGTACGAGGCTTATTTTAGACAGTTCCAAAGGAAATAAATGTCGTCCTAATTACTGAAGGTGATCTCTTATATGGTGTTTTCACGATAAGTGGTTGGCGTGGGTGGACAACTGTGGCCTTTGTACAACATTAATGTAAGATGGACTGGATTTTCTGAAAAACTCCTTAGGAGATGTTGGACACATGAGTGGCATAAACATTAATAAGATTCATGGGTATTATTAATAAACAGAGGAAATGATTGTAAATAAATCTGAGCTAAGGACACAGACTACCAAAGAACAAGTAATCTGGAGGCCTCTGATTCGAATCTTGCTGTGGTCTAGACTTCTGCTTCTCCTTTAGTAGTCACCTATGCATGAACACTATTCTTTCAGTACAGGGTTGCCTCAAAAAGTCACACCATTCAGGACAATACATAATTTAATACTATTTTACCTAAGGTAATCTCTCATGCACAACCAATGCGACACTACTATATAATTGAAAAAAATATAGATTTGCGATGACCCACAGAACACCTAAGATATGCATTCCCACCAAATCAACTTTGTTCCAAAGACCAATTTGCTTAATTCCTGAACCTTATTTATAAGCAGCAATCTAAAGACTGGGGATGGAATGTGCGGTCCTGTGAATAAGGGCATTCACAGTGAACTCGGTGAAAGGAACCGATGACAAAGCAAACCTCTCTACAGGATAACTTAGTATAAGTGTGATCAACAAATCAGGTTGATTCTCGTGCTTGGCGCATTACATTAAATAGGAAATGGTGTTGGCGCATTATGACGACTGTGAAGGGAAATTTCAAGGCGGAAGTACACTTATTTCTTAGACGTCTCCAAAATTTCGACTGTGATGGCTGCGTACCATACTGTTATATTCTAGTCTTGTTAACTCAAATGGCTTATATATCCTAGTCCTGGAGACTGAAAGTGAAAAATACATGCTCTGTGTTAGATCATGTGTATTTTTCAGCAGAAAAGCAGTGATATCTCTTTCGTTCGCTCACGCTGTCTTCTGAAATCACCACGTTTAATTTGCATTATCTTGCATGTTATCAAACATTTCAAATATCTCTGCAACAAATGAGTGTGAATTAGAATCTTGTTATAATATCATATTTCGAGAAGCTCAACAGAACGTCAGATAAGGGTGTATGTCAACTTCAAATTTAGCGCCTCAAACACAGACCATAAGGCCTTAAATTTAGTAGGAAAAGTGTCTTTTTGAGATTTCTTCCATCAAATTTTTAAGTTTCTTTCACTCAGCTTCCTTTTCTGGCTAATCTGAGACTAAAATTACACCATAAAGGCTATTGCTTCTAAGTGACTCATTATGAATGGCGGCAGCTCCCCAGTTCAGTTTGCATAATAAGGGCGACTGTATATTCGCACTTCCGTTTGTTGTACTATTTCTTTATCTGGGGACAGCAGTAAAATAAATCTTCTGATCTTACTGTGTATAAATTATCATGTATGTTGTCAATTAACTACTTTATATCAACGTTTAGTGTTAAATCTACCAAATGTATACAGCTTATGGCAGGAATAGGACAGTAAGGAACAACCTATATAACTGATGTCCATTTTAACCAATTTTAGGCGTTTTACTTCTGCTGACCACTCTGTTCCCTGGAACACTCAAACACAGTATGTTGGATATTTCCTTGCTCATTAATTCTATAGATATACTATGGGGAGGGCTATGGTGCATGATTATAATAAACCTGTCACTACGTACGGAAGTAATTTTACGAAAAGGGTAAGCTTTTTCACGTGTTTACCTGGAATAAACGTGCTCAGGATGATATAGGAATCATCTTTTCCCTTTATATCCCGAATTTCGGTGTATGTTATCTATTTGTAGTGATGGAAGTACCTTTCTTTACGAAGCAAATGTCCTGTTGATCAAAGTATTGACTGTTTCTTTTCAGTTTATAGTTTACTGCATGAACTGGCATGGGTTTGTGTTACTTTCGCATCTTTTAGTCAGTCATTTGATACGCTTCGTTTCGAATACACATCTCATCGGGGCAGATGCTCTTCCGGAGTGTGATACTGTTAATCCCCTGGACGAATTTGCTTGGTATTTCGGTGGATTTCGATCGTATCTGGTTACTTTCGAGATTTTTATTCGGCCGAAATAGGTACATGAGTAACATTCAATAAGTTTAACTCATCATTCCTTATTTTCCTAGGCTCTTTCCCGTCTTACAGTAGCTTCACTTTAATTTAATGAACCTTTGAAATAGGACATACTCACTGTTTGGTCTTAGATTGACTGCTGTGAGTTTAACATCTTGTCTCGGATGTTATTGTAGTATAACAAAACATTTTATGAATTGAAAACATCCACTTTACCGTACCTAACTACTCAAACAGTATGTTTACATCGTCATTGTTACTGTTTGAAGTCAGTATCAGTTAAATTTGTAGAGAAATAAATTTTACGGCCTTATGGTGTAAGTTATTCAGGACTTAGAGCGTCTACCATAGAAATAATCTTGTCACTACAAACTGCTCATTCCAGTATGGCATGGTTTAGCAGCTGTCATATATCTGGTCAAGCGGTATTCGGATTCTACACAGCTATTTTTAGTGCCATGTGTATGAAAGCTGTGCATATCATCTGACATCACAACACTATAAACAATTTAGCGTTTGAATATGCACAGTCTCATATAATGCCAATACGTAGCCAAAGTTGTAAACTTCACGTCTAAGGTGGTTGGGAAACCTTGGTAACTTACTCGCACCAAAATAAGTTAATCACTTACACTTCTATAAGATATAACTGGATTTACTTACTAATTGTTCACTGGTGTTCTGCCTTTTAATGCGTCCTTTATTTTTCTAATCTAGTGGTGGATTGTTGTGTTGATTCGTGTAATACGTATTCTCTAATATACGCTTTATGTAGCAAAACAAGTTAAATCCCTAAGACTAACTCATAGATCCAGCTTTTTTATGGTGGGTGTATTCTTTTGGTTTTGAACGTGGAACCATAGTGTAACCAGACACTTATAGGTGTTTCAGCCTAGTATATTTGTAACACAAGCATAGTAAACTTTGTTAATGTCTCATGAGCTTTGTAACAAATACTTCTCAGCCACCATAGTTCTTACAGCACCAGTTCCTTATCATATTTTCCAGTTTATTTTTACTCCCCCTAGGTTTCAGCATTTTCAGCCTTTAAATTATCACCAAGACTGGAGGTGTAATTCTGGTGTGCGACTAATGGGAATATGCATACTTGTCGCGAACATGCCAATCTAAATTCTCCATATCTTAGCATCGACTGAATATATTTATATGATTTATACAGACCAGAAGTACAACTTAACTTTGGTAACCTTGCATTTTTGTGTTGTCGAATAATAAGCGCTTAGACACCATAGTACTCAGTTGTTTCGTTAGTGGGAAAGAATCGGGTTAGTAGTCCATAGTTAAAATTCACTCGTAGTATTTTGACCAGGCAATGACACCGATGACGCTTTATCATTCACTTTGTTAGGGACACTTCTTGTATATGCTTCACTGTTCACCATTAAAGTAACAAAAGTTAAACTTGGAACACCATACTGTCTTTTATAAGTATCAGTATTCACAATTTACATCAAACGTAATCCATCAGGAGGACTGATATAAATATTTACTATCCTTTATAGGTAAAGAAAAACAAGACAAAAGTAACAAGCGAACAAGTAAAGGATATATAATAGGGCGTTTGAAATTCAGTGTAAGATACCCCCGTTCCTACACCAGTATGACTGCTTTCGAATTAAGTGCAGTGTTTTAAATAAGTTTGTGAACATGTTTTGACCAAAGTAACTAGGTTGTGTTATTTGCGTCAAAACAAAGAAGCTTAAGTTCAAGACAATTGATTTATGATGACAGATAGTAGACAACTCAATAACCTAGGATAATTCAATGTATTATGTATTGAGCCACACCTAATTTCCGAAGGATAACAATTATTGCCCCCGCCAAAGCTCTCTGAATACAACGGGATTCGAATGTATGACTAAGCGATTAAAAATTGACTATCAAGACCTATGAGCTCCAACTCCACATTAATTATTGATCATTTTCTTGTATGATGGTGGATAATAAAAGAATTGGCTGAAGATCGACGTGTAATGAAGTGTCGGGATTCCATACGCCACAGTACCAAACTGCGGGCCACACTTGTAGTGTGAGGGCTGGTGGTACTACAACCTAGTTACACAGGCTGAAATACCTGGAAGGGGATTCGAATCCCGGACCTACTGCTTGAAAGTCAAGAGCTTAAGCCGATTGGTCACATTTCCATCGTCTTACCGTGGTAAGTTCTGGACAGTCAGGCAGTATAATTGTAGGTGTGATGGCTAACCCCAATTAGAGTGTCCCAATGACTGAACGAGTGGATTTCTACGAATAAGTAATATTGTTCTCAGGCAGTTTCATATATCTATAAATAATTATACACTCTGTCGTTTCATGAATTTCAATGAGGAATTCAAATCTGTTTGATACTCTTATTTTCAATAATTAGCCTGTCATTGAATTATTGCCGGCCTATATTTTCAAATTGCATGTCTGTATTGATAAGTTTATTATTTTGTCGTGTTTTTAATTCAAGTTGTCGTACTAGTAAATATCGATTCACAATAATAATAATAACTACTGCCTTCTCATGTCTCTTAATCAATAAATTGTTGCTATTTGCATTAATTTTGCAAAATTGAGTCTTGTAGCCATATCATTAAACTGAAATGTATATTGCATTAACCCTGTTCCTAGCGAATAAACAAATTTTGTGGTAATATGCAGATTGTACTTTAGTGACAAATTATTTTCTGATTGTAGTCGTGAATAAGTTCTTCATTTTCTTATTTTATTTACGATTCAGCCCTTGTTCGGTACTGGTAATTCAGTGAATGCTGGAACACCACCTAGTTTCAGTGATATTGCAACTCTTTCAACAACTGGTTATAACTCTAGACCTGGTTCTTCTCAACGAAATGGTGAAATTATCAATCCGGTACCCAATGCGTTTCCTGGTCGGACAACATATCCAACTGCACTGGATTCTAGTCTAGAAAATGGACCACCATACTTCTTTGCATTAAATTATAATGGTAATCAAACAGGTCCTCCAAGAAATTTTTCTGAACCTGCCCTTTTCTCCTCCATGTCCACTGTAAGTCGAACAGCTGGAAATGAGTTGACAAACAATCGAGTTGGAAATATTGCCCCATCAATCCCCATGAACACCGCTATGGCAATGGCTTCTAACCGTAATCCTGGAAGTCTGTATTCGAACTCAGTTGGAAATGATAATAGTCCTTCGAATCCCACAAATCTTTCTTTGTCCTCATCTTCTCGTGGTGTTACCTTGGATCCTTCGGAATTTCCTCCAATTTTAACTTCGACTGGGCGGAGTGGGAATGCCTCAACAACCTTCCACTCCTCGGCAAGTCAGCCTCCGTTACGAAACTATGTTTCCATCATGTCCAAGGGGTCGTCAACCATTGATCAAAGCTTAAGTCAAATGAATCAACAATTTAATCATTCCTCAAATAGTCAGGCAGCTCCTTTAGAATTTTCTAAACAAGATTTCCCCGCTTTGCCTGGTTCACACCAGCCTACGACTAGTACAACAACAACAGTATCAACGACGAGTGCCTTAACTGTTAATTCAACATCTGCTACTCATCGTTCTTTGTCAGCCAGTTCTGTGACACAAACTCCTGCTTCTACAAATTCTCGACGGCTATTTAGCCACACACCCAATCAGGTTATGGCACAATCATCAGGCGCGAACCAGCCAAGCTATTCAAATGTTCCTTCTAAATCTGTCGGTGCTTCAAATGGCATACAGCTACTGCCTAACCATTTAGTTACAAATATTCCTAAAAATATGATTTGTGATCAATTTGGAATGTTGGGTTTATTAAAACTCATTCGGGTGGGTGATTATGATGCAACATTAAACATGCTAGCTCCTGGATTGGATTTATCTTCATTGCATAATAACTGGCAAACATCTGGGTAAGCTTCAAAATTGATTATGCATGCTATTAGGTTATAATGTAGAAATGCTAGTCTTTTTTTATTAATTTTTCATGAATTCGTCAATACAGGTGAATGTAATGAATAGGTTTTGAGTACTGCCACACATTTCACTGAAAGGGGATCAGTCGGGATTAGTTGAAAATGACAGTACAGAATTGTAATTATTCTGATTCACTAACCTACTGAATAAAAAACCACACAGTTCCATTTTCAGTGAACGAAGTACTCGCGTGGATGTATGAGTATTTGACGACCCAGACGAAATCCATTTCTTTGGTTTCATCGGAGACTAGCTATCGCTTACTTCTAATGGTTTACTTATATAGCTTTAAAAACTCAGTTTATCTTGGCGAGTGAGCAGTGTCATAACTCAACCAGTAATTCGCATTCGTTTGTCTGATATTCAGTATGTTTTCACTACAACTTAGTTTTCTTAAGAAGTTTAGTGCTGAACGCCTATCTTGTCTCATGTGGAAGACAGGAAAAGGCTAGCTGTCCGCGTTTTATCTCCCGTGTTAGATGGTATGATATGGTGAGTAATATTGTGGTTAGCCGGGGAGTATTAGGTCAGGAGGGAAAACCTATTGACGAGGTTGTGAAGCGGCATCGATTGAGATGGTTAGGATATGTGTTACGCATGCCTAACCATCACCTTTCTATACGGGTAATGTTAGTTGACATAGGATGGATCAGGTTGGAAAAGATCTAGTGGTGGTCAAACCAAATCAGGTAATTAAATCCATAACAGTTAGTTTAACCCATGTAGGGAGGTGTAGACTTCCTGGGTGGGGATCCCCGAGATGGTAAGAAACAATGGCTGGAGACAATCGATGATATGGCTGGAAATCGTTGTTACTGGCGCATATGCATTCACTCTTTGTGATTTCTTATATCCAAAAAACTCTATTGTTCTTCCATATTACTATTCGTCTTGCCTTATATCTCTGTTTACTGTCTCTACTTTGCATTTCTTTTTAATTTCTTCTCTTACTTTGTGTGCAACATGGAGGGAGAGTGGCGACTCGAACTACTGCACATCTGTGCAAAGTTCTTTGCTCACTCAGTCATCTTGTTTCATGGTAATAATTGACATCAGTGCATACATATGAATTATCTCATAGAAAGAGACTGTCAGCTGCTTGAGGGAAAATTACCGCCAAACATATTAGATTTTGACTTGAATAACCAATACGTATAAATAGTGATGTTCGATATCTTTAAGAATTTATAGTATAACCGTGGTATGCGTTTATTATTGACAAATTACATCCTCAACTTGAAGAGTCCATTTTTCATAGGCCTAGAGAATGACTGTACGCACCAAGGCGTTGCAGATTTGATCTTTAACGGCCAGATAACAACACCAGAGGTAACTCAGGTTGGTATATACTGCTTTGGCTTACGGTATAAGACTAGAAACTCCATCCGTCAAGTCTTCACTTGCTCTGACACAACTAAAAGATGCACCAACTTTTCGATTACTTCCAATGGTTTACCTGCAAGAGGGAGTGGGCGCAGGCTCTTGACAACCCAGCAACACTTTGCACTGGGACAGTACTATTTGGATAGTTTGCATGTCGTCACGTAATGAGACGATATCTTTTGGATATTCATGATCAAATAGTCTTTCTAAAAGTAGAATATCTACGGCGTCACCGCCCACATCTCCTTCAGATCTATTCTCAGATTGTCACCGTTGTCAAAGTTAATAGGCGCTAATCAAATTGCTCAGTTTTATTTAATGTCACTGCTGGTTCACAACAGTGATGTTCCGTCGTTGTATGACTCCACTGTACCTTAGATATTATTTTAATAGGGTTTCAGAATGTGAATAAATTTCTTAAGTACACTTCATAATAAAAAGTATCGTTCAGCAAACTGATGGCAGCTGTGATCTTAAGAAATGTGACTGCCGAACAGTGGTACAGTTGACCAAGAGAGAAAAAGTGTGGTCGGTAAATCCCAGCCTATTCTTTGCGAACGAATTTTTCCTGCGTTTTTATTGGTCTGCGAAGCACAGCGGCAACTGGCATTTTTGAGACAAATGGCGACAAACTGATATCTCGATTATTGTCGTATGCATTACTTATATTCTTTCCGAGATGGAGGTGATAAAGATAGCCAACCGACCAACAAACAACCAGCACCAGTCGCTATCAAGGAGACATGGAGGAGATCATGAGAGGAGATGAGGAACTCTGGGCAATCGTGTGGCCAGTTAAAGAAGGCAGCAGAAAATAGGACAGAATGTAGGTGTGGTGTTGAAGCCCTATGTTCCACTGGGAACCTAAGAGGACTATAACAATATATTGCACGGTTCTTTTTGATAAGAACACTAGCTTAGCGTTTGTCTACACTTGACCAATAGATAGCCTTGGATCTCTGTTTGATATTTGGTTGCAACCAATTTACTTACGTCAAATATGTTAGGACAACATTTATGAACATCACTAGTTTCCAAGGTAGACCTGACACACATTGAAGCATTGTGGAACCCAGATGAGCGCTCTAGGATGAGGAGGAGCAGTCTCTTGTGCATTCACACTATCGAAAACTGATAGTAGTGTGAGACCTGGCCGAGTATAGGGTTGAGTGGCAGAGGAGGCAGAGAGAGGACTCCAGATAGCACTATGGTGACGGCTATACTTGAAGCTGGTGGTGGTTAGAAATATACTATAACCTGTGCAAAGCTGTAGAAGATGGTCTCCACCATCTGACTCGTGACCATTTACTTAAACGGCTCCAGCCTGAGCCTAAACTCATCGCATCTGCATTCAAATTTCCAGCTAGCTCTATGGTATTTATTGAACACCCTTTCTTGAGTTTACTCGGTTGATGGTAGAACTCATCCTTAGTTTCATACAGGTTACAATTCATCGGCGCACAGTAGAGATGACAGAGAGGCAGTACCTCTCTGGCCTGTTGCTTATCACTCTTATATGACCTATCGTAACAACATTTAAACGACTGCTAGTGGAGATTCATTCGAGTAGTGCAACTTCATCTCTATCACCAAGTAAACTGGACGTGGATATCACGGTGCTTCTGGATAGTCCTACATGAAAAGTACTTTGAGCTAACAGATGGAGAAGCCACTCGAATCACTTCTTTGAAATATTGTCAGCAACATAATGTATACAGAGAGGGAGAGACTCTTCATGGGCATCACCGTACGGACGTGGCATGACTAAATGCGATATGCGATGTTAGAAGAGGCGTAATAGGTATCTAACTGATGACCAGTTTTCTGGAGATAATTTTCTAGAAACTGCAAACACAGTTTAGATTCCCAGTAATACGGAATACCTGATGAAAACAAAGATAAGAGATGTAAAGTTGACAGAAATATAATAAAGTAGTTTATACATGTGATTCACCTTAATATTGCAGTGATATTGAATTGGTTTGATTATCTTACTAATCCGGAGCAGATTTTCCATGTATCAGGCTGTATAAGCCACATTTATCTTGTATGAAATGATGATACTACGCGATTTGCCTTGGTAGAAGTAGGTGAAGTGGGTCAATAAACTAAATGACTTAGCATAGGATTGATGAAATATTAGCTGCAACAGGTTGTAAAAGCATAGAGTTTATTTTGACTTTTTGTTGAACTGTAGTTCCATATTTTGTATGAAGGCAGAGTTACTGCCATGATACCTGAGGTAGAAGAACCATCCTGATTCATAAAACACTGGAGAATCGCCATGGGCTGTATTTCTATGGTTGTGGTGGTACCCAAAGCAGGTTCATAAGTCATTTATTCCTTTGATTTGGAATCAGGATTTTCCAGCTCCTCTAGGTGTGAACTCTCCATGTTCATCGGTCAGGTGAAGAGCGCCAGATATTCACATTCTCTCTGTCACTTTTGTAAGAACACTGCTTTGTGAAAGAAGTGAATAGAAACTACCTTCCTGAGGCTGTGAGTTCTTCTTCACATGAGAGTATTTCGACAGTAAGACCGAGGTCTATCCACTACCCGTCATACCAGATAATTATTGGGAAGTATGTATGAGATACTCAGTTGCTGTGAGAAGAACAACTATAGGATACGCATTGAGCTATAATTTTTTGTTCATCATGATATGTAGGAGCTAGTTATAGAGCTGTTTTTAGATCTACTTCAGCACACTAAATTTGCATGGTTAGGGCAGGATCCTCGTCATGCTAAGAACCAATGGCTAGAGGCTGTTGGTGATATGGCTAAAAATCGTTCTCAATGACTGGTGCAGATGCATTCACTCTTTGTAATCTCCCACATGCGCTAAACCGTTCCAGGTTACTATTCTTTCTCCCTCCAATTTCTGTTTATTATAGTTCTCATAGGTCTCTTTTCTCTTTTGTGTAACTTAGTGTGGTACATAGAGTGGAGCAACTTAATTTAGTGCACTTCTGTGTAAAGTTGTATGTTAAATCTCATTCAGTCCGAAACCAAACTTCCTTGAGACGACGTATCTCAGTTGCCTTAGTCGATTAAAATTTATTACCGCTTATCTATTAACTTTTTTACCCACTACTACTACTACTACTACGACCTTTAATCTTAACACTACTTACGCCTTGTCTCCACCCCACACGCGCAATGAATCGATGAAATCTATCGTCAAAAGTCTGCAGTGCTTATATTTTCTACTCTTAGCTGTAATGTCATGTCCATAAATTAGGAAAGAACAATCTCGTCCTCAGTACTCAATACCAAAGTTGGAAATCGTTACAGATCAATCCTGTAGTGTCATATCACGTTTAACAGAAACAAAGTACAAGTTTAATTGTAGAATATTAATACTGATATGATGTGATTAATTCTAGATACAACTCATAAATTTACTGAATAAAAATAATGATGGAAGTAATAATTCTGATAACTTTTAATTGTATATGCCTAATGTATTTCTTTGAGTGTGGGGCGTTCGCTTTTGCAGTTCTATTCCTAATCGTCGTCTAAGGCAATGCGATGTAACTGTAATTAATGATGAATTTGGGGGTTTTTGGATTGCAATGCACGCTATGCTGTGGTTTTCCTCATTAACAACCACATTGTTTGTCGCATATAATCATAGTGTCCAGTAGCGCATCTGCAACCATTCATATATTATAGACATGGTGGTCACAATTCTTTTTTTCTGCATCACTTGATTCCTGAAACTGTTCACTTTTAGTGATTTATTCAAATGTCTGTGTGTGTGTGTGCGTGCTAGTTATGAACCATAAAAATGCGTTGGTTTCACGCACTCTAAATCTAAAAACTGGTATTTTGCATAAAGTTTGATTGACTAACTGTGACTGGCTTCAGCATGGGAGCTCTACACAGAAGTGCAGAAGAGATTCAGAAGAACAACAACCATGAGCAGAATTGTGAGGGAGAAAGAATAGTAACATGGGTGAACAATAAGGTTTAATGGATGCGGGAGATAACAAAAAGTGAATGCATCTGTATCGTTGGGAGCGATTTTGAGCCATATCACCGATTGTCTCCAGCTGTTGGTTCTCAGAATCCCAAGGACTACAACCAGGGAGCCTAAACACTTCCCTACATGGCCAGCTCAAACTCACTGTCAAAGATTTCTTAGACTGATGAAGTCATGTTTAGGTTTGACACCACCACCTGCTTTTTTCCAGTCCAACCTTATGTTGCTTAATATTACTCGTCGAGGAAGGCAACGCCTAGGCATGCGTAATACATGTCCTAGCCATCTCAAGCAATGTAGCCTCATAACCTCATCTATTGAATTCCCCTCGTTACCTATGTCAGTGTTGTAGTGTTTATGAGTTAATCAAACATTCACCGATCAAGTGAGAATACTGAGGGCCCGCAATAAAGGCTTTATTCGTTTTATAATTCCAGTATAGGATCTGGTTTAAACAAAAATGAAAGATGTGAATAGTGTATAATATAAATGCTAAACGTTTATGAAAATGTTCACACCACATTCTTCTCCCCTTTTGTTTGAGAATACAGAGCATAAGGAGTCAGGACTTTTAAAACTGTTTAGACTTCGCGGCTTCTCAGATTGTATGGACGAACCCTTCGTTGTTTCTCTAGTAAAGAAGATGGGTTCGGATCAATTTTGACATTTTCACTTAAATTGTCCGTCAAAATAGGAGTTTCAGTATCTGTAGAACGGGTCGATATGTCGTCTTCAGTAAGTTGATTTTGGAGGCATTCTGGTACTGCGTCTGGAATCGGCATGCTAACGGGCGATTGAAATATATGTTCTTTTGGTGCAAGATGATGAATAGATACTGTTTCCTCACGTCCATCTGGAAGTCTCACATGAGCATACTTGGGATTACATTCAATCAGTTCAACTTCATCAACTGGAGATTCATATTTAGAACGTACATTACGGCGCATCAAGACCGGTCCAGGAATAGTTAACCAACTGGGAAGAGAAACACCAGACGTTGATTTTCGATTGTACCTGAACATCCGTTCGTGTGGAGTAGTATTTGTGGCAGTACATAAAAGAGAACGGATAGAATGAAGAGCGTCGGGGAGAACAACTTCCCACTCACAGATTGGTATGGACCTAGATTTAGCAGCTAGTGATATACATCGCCAGAGAGTGCCGTTGAGACGTTCAATCTGTCCATTTGATTGGGGGTTGTGTGCTGTTGTTCTACTGGTAACTATTCCTTTATCGTGGAGAAAATGTTTTAATTCTGCAGACATAAACGACGATCCTCTGTCTGAATGTATGTAGGATGGCATACCAAACAGGGAAAACAACTGGCACAGGCAATTAATAACAGTTGATGCTGTCATATCCTGGCAAGGAAAAGCGAACGGAAATCTAGAGTACTCATCAATTATCGTAAGAAGATATTTGTTCCGGGAGTTTGAAGGAAGAGGTCCTTTGAAATCAATATTTAGACGTTCAAAAGGAGAAGTCGCTTTAATAAGATTTCCTGTGGATACTTTGCAAAACCTGGGTTTCAGCTCAGCACAAACTGCACAACTAGATATCGTCCTCTTCACATCATCAACAGAAAAAGGTAGGTTCTTAGAACGCACAAAGTGAAGAAGGCGAACAACTCCTGGATGGCACAGAGAGTTATGTAGGTCTTTCAGATTAGTTTCACCCATGACAGAAGCAGAATATCCGCGAGATAATGCATCGGCGACTTTGTTTTCTTTGCCACAACGGTAGATTATATCAAAACTGTAACAAGAAAGTTCTATTCGCCAACGCTGAATCTTGTCATTCTTTATTTTCCCATGGTGGTTCATATCGTACATGAAAGAAACTGATCGTTGGTCTGTAATGAGTTGGAAATGAGTACCAAGTAAATAATGACGCCATTTTCTAATAGCTTCGACGATGGCATAAGCTTCTTTCTCCACCGCTGAGTGATGCCGTTCACTTGGTGATAGTGTTCTGGAAAAAAATGCAACGGGTCTACCATTTTGTGTTAACGTAGCAGCTATAGCAGTATCCGAAGCGTCGGTTTCCACTATAAGGGGCAAGTCGAGATCCACAGTAGTCATCACAGATTGAGCAAGTTCATTTTTTAATGCTGCATATGAGCTTACAATAGTACCTGGTAATGGAAAGATTTTATTTTGTATAAGGGGTTGAATTTTATCGGAGAAATGAGATATCCATTGTGAATAATACGCAAAGAGACCAATGACTCGCTGTTGGGATTTAAGATCTCGTGGAGGTGATAAATTCCATAATGCTTGAAGTCTATCGGGATCAGGTTTGATCATTTTATGAGAAACTTCATAGCCTAGAAGTTTTACTTGTTTAACGCCAATAACACTTTTATTCTCATTGAATGTTAGCCCATATTTTCTGGATGCTTCATAGAACCGGGCAAGATTTTTTGCATGTTGTTCTGTGTTTTCACCACAAATAGTTATATTATCTAAATAAGCAAATGTAGCTTGAAGATTTTCATTTCTGATAATCTGACTGATAACTCTCTGAAAACACGAAACACCGTTTGTGACACCAAAGGGAATACGACGGAACTGATAGAGGTTGCCGCAAGCTTCAAAAGCTGTGAAGAGTTTCTCTTCTTCTTTGATGGGTATTTGATGGTAAGCACTCTTTAAATCCAAAGTGCTAAATACAGTATATTTTGAAATCTTTTCAATCATCTCATCAATTTTTGGGAGTGGATAGGCATCCAATAATGTGAAACGATTTATCGTTTGGCTGTAATCAATCACCATTCTACGCTTGTGGCGTTCATTAGTAGTGACCAAAACTTGGGCGCGCCAAGGGGAGTTTGATGGTTCGATGATCTGCTCACTGAGTAAATTTTTGATTTCCAGCTTGATGAAATGTTCATCTGAAGTGGAATGTCTTCGTGATTTTGTAGCGATCGGAACACATTTGGGTGTTAGGTTATGAAACAAGGGAGGTGGATCAATATGTGCAGCAACAAGATTACACAGTGAAAATGGATTGTTTTTACCTTCAAATGGAATTTCGAGTTTATTATGCAAGCGTAAAAAATCATGACCTAATAGCACATCAGCACACAGATTTGGCAACACTGAAAGTTTGATATGTGAGTAACTCGAGTCTTTATAACGTAGATTTACATAACAGTGACCATGAGTATGAGTTGTCAGACTTGTGGAAGCCATTGTGATTGAAGTGCGAGAATGCTCTACCTTTATATGTTGTTTTTGAACGACTGCACAAGAAATATAACTGTCTGAGCTCCCAGTATCTACGAGGGCTTGTAGGGGAATGTCATTTACAAAAAGCTGCACAACCGCATTGGAGAGAGACTGTGGAGCGGCGGCTAGAGTCATGGAAGACAACAAAGAACTAGTAACTGATGTAGTTTTGGTGTACGATTTTGACCGGCAGACCTTCTGATAATGCCCCTTCTTACCACAGAGTTTGCATACTGCATCCCTTGCAGGACATTTAGAGCGAGGATGTCTAGTAAATCCACAGAAGTAGCATTTCTCATTTATTGAAGCAGTCAATCCTGTTTCACCCACATAAGAGTTTAGTTCATTTGATGTATCACTGTTTGATATTGCAGCAGAATTGGAGAATTCGGAAGGATGAAACGAATGTGATTGTTGATAAGCCATTTCTAGGGATCAAGCTTGTTCATAAGGAGTATCAAGATCAAGTAATTTGTTTTCCAGAAGACGTTGTCGTATATTATTAGATTGCATTCCACTTATGAATGCGTCACGTATTTCATCATTCTGATTTTGTTCAGTCGAGACAGGTTTGAATGAACAATCTTTTGCCAGAGATTTCAGTTTTTGTAAAAATTGGTCGAGGCTCTGTCCAGTTTCTTGTTTGCATGTGGATAATAGATGTCGAGCAAAAATCTCGTTCTTTGGTTTGACATACAGTTTCTCAAGAGTACTAAGAGCGCCGTCAAATGTTTTACATTCAGCAATGTATTCATATACAGTAGGTGAGATATAGTTGATGAGAACATCAAGTTTGTCTGAATCTGGAGTTGAAGATTTAGTGATAAAAGTATTGAATGTACGAAACCAATGATTCCAAATCTTCGAAGATGTTTGGCAATTGGAATCAGCATCAAAGCGTTCGGGACGTAATATCTTGTCCATAATAAAACGAATAAATTGTAGTGTTTATGAGTTAATCAAACATTCACCGATCAAGTGAGAATACTGAGGGCCCGCAATAAAGGCTTTATTCGTTTTATAATTCCAGTATAGGATCTGGTTTAAACAAAAATGAAAGATGTGAATAGTGTATAATATAAATGCTAAACGTTTATGAAAATGTTCACACCACAAGTGTAATAATTTTCGAGATGATTGAAACAATTATGGTAATTCGTTTTTCCTCACTTACTTGGGAAAAATGTTAGCGAAACAGTTTCCACAGGAAGCATTTCTACTAGATTTGAGCAGTATTCGAGCAGTGGTGATGGTGTTGTGTAGAAAAGGAATTTGGAATAACTTCGCTTTGACGAATGTAACTGAAGTTAAAACACAAAAAGTCCTTCTCCTTGAATATCATAGTGTGGGATTGCCAAGTGAACATTAATTGTGTACACCATTGGCAACGTTTGGTTCACTTAATTGTTAGTTAAAACTGTTTTTATTCTCACGAAGTTGTTTTTAAAATAAATGCTCAAAATATTTGAGTGTTGAAATTGGTGGATCTACAACTTACTATTAGTCAACCACATTCGACAAACGGACCACTAATTCAAGAAGCTCCACTTCACATATCAAATGATATCGCCAATTCTGATAAAGTCATTATGGTTCATTGTATTATCCTGTATTCTAATATGTATCCGATTACTCTAAAGGAGGCAGGGACTTGAAGAGTATTCTTTCATTTCAGATGACAATTTTTCAAACACCTCTAGGGAACCAGTTAGTTAGGTTTGCTTGAACAACTTCGAGCTCGTTTCCTGTTGGTTTCAGCTAGAAATAACGCTCTGGTCATCTCTCCTGCCAGACCTGAACCCTGGCTGCACTATATGCTGACTTTTAAGTCCTAGCTCGCCTAGTTTCTTGTCCAGGCTGTTCTTAACATCACCCCAACTAGTTAAGGGAGAATAATAACACTTACGACTGCTGAAAGGTGTATTTATTAGTGATAATAGATTATAGTGATATACAATTGAACCACAACGAAGCTGTCGAGCTCTTGTTCGTTGAAAACCCAATTTACCCAGATAAACAAATTGATCGTTGAAGGTTCCATTGATTTGACGAATTTCTGTGTTTTCCCCTACACACCCATGAAAATCTTCAGTATTTTCACGTTTTCTATTTTAGATTAATGTTTACAGAGTTGTTAATATACATATGCATAACGTAGTGTATTGTATATTATTTTCTTCCTAGTCAATAATATTTATAAAGGTTTGTCACCTGTTTACGTTTTTGGTTTTTTTTATACCTTAAGTGAACTTCACACTTCTCTGGTTTCACCATGTCACGATTCTTGTTTTGGACGACCACATGATATGGACTATCCTGTCCCTCCAGAGTATCTGATACGACATTTAATTACAGATCGCCTACCTGATCCACCAATGAATCAATTATCCGAGGAAACATTGTTTTGGTTATTTTATAATTGTTGTCGAGAAGAAGCACAATTAGTTGTAGCCAAAGAACTGTGAGTTATTTTTAAAGAAAAAAATTATATCATTAGTAATCTTGGACTTTTCAAAATTATGAATGGGTCAAAATATAACGAATAGCTTCCATTTTGTTGATATTGTAAGAATTTTAAGGACCTTGAAGATCTTATTTGTGTAGGCTAATTATTTATTGATTTGAATTGATTTCTCTTACATACATACTGACTTACATACAAATTGATTGAAGTTCCATCCAAGTGTAAAAGTGTCGTTACTCGGCTAAGCTGCGTCTTGACAGTTAATTTAAAAGGTTTTTGTTTTCAACAACAGTATGCTGCCCATCAATGAGACACTAAAATTTTTTGTGGGAACTTTTAACCTTGAAATATTTCGAACTTCTTTGTAAAGCATTATGTTACCCTGTCCCTGTGGTGAATGCCACAGTGTGTTTCCAGTTGAAAATTATTAATGATGAGTACGGTCAATAGGCGTCGGTGGTGCAGTGATAGAATGCTCGCCATCCAAGGATGTGGACTGAGGTTCAATCCCCAACCGATGCACTACACCTTAACCTCTCTTAGTTGGTGGCAAGCCCAGTAAAAAGGGAATGTTGGGCGTGAGTAACTAATTTGAGCCACCCTATCCCGTAAAAAAAGTGGCACCATTGCTAATGAAACTTCAGAATTTAAGCCTAAAGTCCTATATTTCACTGGGAATGCAAAGCAATACAAAAAGAATAAATAAACCGTCAATAAGCACAAGAACCTTGTAAATTATTCTTTTTCCAACTACGTCATTTGACCTATTAACTAGCTGGACTTTAATAAAGTTTAATTAATAGTTCATTTCTTTGGAAGTATCTTCAAGTTCTTTAGTAAAATTTGTGAAGCTGTGTCGCTCTCATTAGACTCTAGATGCCACTGAATCACCCGTTTGCATCCTTTTTTGCCTACTAAAGTGTTCAGGTAGCCGGAAAGTATAGTATCGTGATGTTTAGCGTGACCACCAGTCATTGTCATCGGCGAGTATTTGTCCCCACGCCCAACCAGATCGACCTCACTAGTTACAGCTTATCACTAGAAATAACTCCTGTCAACTTCGTCCGGTAGCCAATCACTATCGGGCATCAGATCCATTTTCAAGAGTTAGTTTGTAGGGATTTGTTTTGTTTCACGTTTGCTCACAGATTGATATCAGTTAGATAACTATTAACAAACCAATGAGTACTGGACAGCTGTTTCGTCCTGCTTTGGGACTCATCAGTAGTACGTGCCCATGAGGCTTCAGATGCATGCAAAGTGAAACCCTACAAACCAACTCTTGAAAAGTAATCTGATGCTCACTAGTGACTGGCTATAGAATAAAATTGCTTGAAGTGTTCTAGTGAGAAGTCTCGTGACCAGTAGAGGTCCATCTGGTTGGGCATGAAGACAAATACTCTCCACCGATGATGATATTGGCTAGTGCCAGTAGTGCTAAAATCGCAAATTGGTAGGAGTTGAAATTCATGGGCCGTTGAATCGGACGACAGTTGCCTGGGTTCGAACGCCTGATGAGGAGCCTTCAACTAGGACGAAACTGATGTCCAATACTTCAAAATGGTTCTCTAATTGATATCAATACGTAGTTAAACTTGAAATAAACTAAATTCTTACAAATTAGCGCTTCAGAATTAATAAAATATCTAAGAGTTATAAGATTTTAATAGTTTTTGTGTCAATAAGTACTCTTCTAACTCAGTGGTGTTCGTATTAGACTTTGGTGGTAATTAAGAAATACTAAATTCCTGAATGCAGGGTTAGGGGTACTTGAGAAATATACTTAGCCTTATAGAGTATTGATTGTGTCACTCATATAACTCTTTGCAAGTAGTAATCGTTCGGTATTCTATTTCTAAAAAAGAATTGATTTCAGTGTCCTATATAAAATGTGTTTCTCGGAAGTGCGGATCTTTGACGAATACTTTAAAAAAATATTTAATAGAAGTGGATTTTTACAAGTTTATGATTCACTTAGTAGACGCGTGATTGTGAATGACTTATATCGTCCTCCGATTTTCAATCTGTCCTCTACCATTTTGTATCTAAGAGATGATTATTGAAGTAGGGAAAATAATCTTCTTAGGTTAGGAGAACACTCTTGAAACTTCTAACTCACTAAAAAGTCTGAGTGTGGTGTAGTGCTTTGTGTGCTACATAGAATGTGCGTCGGTGGCACAGCGGCTATGACTCTCGCCGATCATGCGCATGGTCTGGGGTGTTCGATTCCCTGCCGACGCACACCTAGTATCTATGGTCGGCCTGCAAAATTTGGGCTAACGATATCACATGCTGAAAATTCCATACCTGTACCAAAACATACGGTGTGGAATCAAGGTGTAATCAAAAATAATAAAAATAAAAAACTCAAACTGCTGCTCATCTCTGCAAAGTTCCGCGCTGAGACCAGTTAGTCAGTCAGTCAGAGTTTAGTGAAAAGTGTTTTTTTAATGGTTCTCCTTCTTGCCCTTCATCTCTTTCTTCATTTTAAAGATATCAACGTGAATGGCGATTTCATAAAAAAGAACAAATATGGCTTACACGTATAGTCGGAGCAAATTTTACATCGGATAATAATTCTGAACAGGGGGATTATTATTTTTGGGATCCACTCAAAGCACAGAAATCAACTCATCAAATGACCATTTTGTATTCTGATCTTGACAACGCGCCAGCAGCATTTCGTCTTAGTTCAGGCACATTAAGCGCCTTTGTCAGTATTGGTTTACCCGGTGGTCCTCATGGTGGTGGTGGTGTAATGTTCAGCCTCCTCCTGCTCCTCCTGCTCCTGCTCCTGTTCCTGCTCCACCATTACCATCAGTACAACAGCAGCAACAACAACAGTTGGTTACATATCAACAGTCACGTCAAGTACAACAGCAACAGCAGCAGCAACAACAACAACAGGGCCAACAAACATTTTCACATGCGCATCATCAAACCCTAATGAATAATACTGGTAATAATAATACATCTGGATCAATAATTCCGTATACGGCTAGCTCACTTACTACTGGACCATCAATGAATTCATCCAATGCAGCAGCAACATTGGCTAGTCTTTTCAACACTCGACAGCAACAACAACCATTGAAACCGCTACAACAACAACAACAACTCAACTCGAATGTGAATTATTTTCCACCATCGCATAATCGAACAACTGGTGGTGGTGGTCCTGTTAATTCTTTATTTACAAATAGATCTATGCCAGCATCATCAATTCCTGTTGTATCAAATGCAATTATCGCTTCGTCAGAAACTACGTCGTCATCAACTGTGAATTCAAATTTTAATCGCCTACCACCACCACCACCTAATGCATCGATGGTCAATAATGAGAATAACAATAACAATAATAATAATAATAATGAGAATGTCAATCAAGGAGTCTTTGATGGTTCACAAATTTAAATCTTTCTTTTTTTCCATCATTATCTCTATTGTGTGTAATGTAGTAGTATGTACTATGTACAACAAACACATACACACACACGTACACACAGTCACATACATACACACAGACAGGTGCATAGTTTGTTGGTTTGATGCGTAAATACAATCTCTTTTTTCTGTGTAAACCTTAATTAATAATATACGGCTAACTTTTTTTCACGAGAGAGGAGGATCCTCAGTTTATGTTGTTGTTCTATGTGGGATTTATTTTAATTCCTTTCCTTGATGAATTTGTTTTCTCAATGTTTTATTTTTTTTAGGTTACCTTATTTCTCCTTCCCTAAATTTGTCGCAAGAGGGGGGGGGCGGTGTATATCACAAACACACATGCATATATTATTTTTTCAGTTCATGCTTAATCTTTTTAATTTTATAATTGTTTCTGGGTTTTTTTTGATGCTGATTCACGTGTCATCGTTTTTATCCTTGTATGTGTGTGTTATTACTATTATTACTTTTTTCTTCATTATTTTTCTTGGTTTTGTATACCTACCTCTGTCCTTATTATCCACAAGACATCCAGGTTTCTTAGTGAGAAACAATGTGAAGGAATTCTTCATTTATTAATACAATACTACTATTAATATGATGATGTAATGTGTGTGTGTACATGAGTGAGTGGCACTCTCTTGGTGGCGCGCGATCTTCTACTTTCCTTTATTCATATCTTTGTGTCAAACTCTTTTTTTATATTCCAATCTCACACCTGCGTAGTAACAACCACATCTCCTGTCGTCTAGTTTTATTTGTTTTTTTCTCCCATCCTTTTCTCTTCGTCTTCCTCTTTTCTATTTACTCATGAAAACATCATCCATCAAACTGTGTTTGTATGAAGGAAGGACTAACGAAGCAAGAGATCTGTCGTCCACTTGTGTCTGTCTCAAAGCATAATTAATTCCTACTTCTGTGTATGTACGTGAATGGAAATCAGTCAGTGAGTTCAATCACTCTGTCTATCTATCTCTCTATATATATGCATATATATAAATATTTTTCTTTCATTATTATTGTTGTGTCATCCTAATCACGATTGTTTCATGTCGTTCACATATATATACATATATACAACAAATTTCTCCTGTAAATGTTTGTTTGTGCGTGTGTGTGTGTGCGTGCGTGGAATATGGTGAGACTGGATTCTTCGAAATCAAACATAATTGCTTTTACTATATTATCATGCCCCCAATCTTTTCTCCCCTTGTCACCTCTCCCTCTCCCTCCCCCCTCTCTGTCTCTGTGTGTATACTTACTTCCCCGCCCCCCACCTTTTCCTCTTTCTTCCCTCCTTCTTCTTCTTCTATTTTACCCCATCCATTCTTCTTCTTTTTTGTAAGCTTTTTGCCAAATATAAGTGAAATTAATTAGTGAAAGATGATAATAATAATTTTTGATTATAGTTGTTAGCTCGATTTGTTTCTCCCCCCGTTCCTCCCCCAACCTTTGTTTATATTTTGCTAATATATTGTGCTGCTTCTCTTCTCTACCACTACTTACAATTTGGTGGTGCATGTGCCCATGTAGATAGATAGATGGATGGATGGATACAAGGAATGTGAATAACTTGGTGATATTTGTACGTATGTATGCATGCGTGTGTGTAAATTTGAATGATTTTTCTTGATCATTCCAGTTTCAATATTCGTGTGTACACACTACTCTTTACCAGTGTTGTTGTCCTTTTCTTTTACAACCTTTATCCTCTATTTATGTATGTACAACTGTGAGTGTTTGTCCGTGTGTGTGTATGTTGGTTGGTTTGTTTGTTTGTGTGTATATGTGTGTGTGTGTACTGACTGCTTTATGTTGTTGTCTTAGCAGCACTAACAACTGTGTTGTCTACTGTCACACATCCACGCGCTTCTTAAAGGAGAGGAACAAGTGTTTGCATATATATATATATATATATATATATATATATATATATATATCCATATATATCGATGATATCCATCGTATTTATCACCATTCACTCATTACTTTTGTTGTCAACCTGTTTTTTTTTAAAAATCTTCTTTCTCTTCCATCGTATTTGGCCTTTGTAGTATTCTTCAGTTTTTGTCTTTCTGCTGCTGCTGCTCCTCCCTCCCCCTCGTGACCCCTTCCTGTATTTCTCTCTCAGTCACACACTCTGTCTTTCTCACTTGTGTGTATGTACAAAGACCTGTGTTTATGAGAGAACCACAAAACAATGATAATATTAATAATAATAATAATGTTAGTTGGTCAACTATAAAGTTATAATAATAATAATAATTATTATTATTATTAGTATATAAATATTGTGCTATACATATATATATTTACATTGTATTGTTCTTTTTTCTCCCTTCTTTTTTTGCTATTCTCGTATGTTCTAATATTTGTGCCCTGCTCCGCCCCGCCCTGTCCTTCGTCTCTCACTCTCTCCATCTCTTTGTCTGTGTGTTTGTTTATTAGGATTACATGCAGATTGACGTGTATGTGTATAATTGTACTGTACTGCACTGTACTGTACACACTCCCATTCTGTGTATATGTCGATCAGAGATGGAAGTGAATATCTTACTTGTATTTATTGTATGGACATTCATATTTCATTGCATAATGTCAACTGACTGACTAATGTATGTGATCGTTACGTTAATTATCCATGTAAAGTGTGTAGACATTCTGTCTCTTAGTAGCAATAATAATAATAATAATATTGATAATAATATTAATAATATACTTCGAACTGTTAATTTTTACCGAGTGTAATCAAGTACACACACACACACACTGAATGAATAACTAGTTTTAGCATAGAACTTTGGACAGAAATGCAGCAGTTCGAGTTGTCAGACTCCATGTAAGGCACGTAAAGAAAGTGAAGAGAGAGAGAGAGAAAGAGAAAAAGACATCGGAAAAAGCCTATTGATCGAGATGCCAGAGTTCTTGCTATTGATGTCTATTGTCCGATTTAGTAGCAAAGATTACTGACGTTAAATACTCCAACAATATGAAGTTGACGACAGTGTGGCTTTAGGAGACTGTCAGACGACTGTGTTTTTCCGGTTCTCTTCGTTATTATTGATTGATCATGGAGTGAAGGGGGAAGATGAGGGATAAGCCTGTAGAAAAGTATTAACAGTAGGAGGAGGAGGAAAGCAATACGATGAAGGTGGGTGATGATGATCGGGAGAGCTTCGTGTGGTTTTAGAAGTTTGTGAGTGGTTGTTACGTCTCTGCTGCCCCCACACCGTGGAAGTTAATTTTTTCTTGAGGTAGCTGAAACAGAAAGAGTATTAGTTCTACGTGACCTCTGAGCCCAGAGGGCAGCTGCTCGGGACCGATCACATACAGCCTGTTCGAACTGCTTTTTAGAGTTGTGTCCGTAATAGTAACTTACCGCCGTAAGGTAAATAGGGATGTACAGTTTCTGGAGTTGACCTTTTTTAACTCATCTTCTCCAGAGTGGAGAGGCAGTATAGCTGGTATGCTGGCCATCTGAGGGAGACACCTTACCACTGTTACACCTCTGTTCGTCGACAGCACGACTCTACCTATATATCCTCAGCATAGTGTAATTATCTTACACTATGCCGGCAACTACTTTTAGTCTAATCGTTATGAATGCGATGTGCAAGCCTGACTACCACGTCAAGGCAGCAACTATCGGTCGGGATCAAGTAAGTGCACAAGCGTACAAGCAAAGGAAATCATCGGATATTCCCCTTACTTCTATTCTGTTGTTGAAACTATTAGTTACCCGGAACAGATTTTTTATGTATCAGGCAGGCTATGAGCCGTATCCAGACTTTATTAGGTGGTGTGGGATACGAATCTTGTGGAGATTGGCTAAAAGTTGAGCGCTTGAGGCAATGAGCCACGTCTTCACGAAATTCCGTTCGTTTATTATTATTATTCCCTCAGATTGCGAGTGGAACATAGATCTTCAGCTGCATATCTTCGTTTCATTTTGGTCTCTGCGGTCCTTCCTAGCTGGCTCCACGATTTCCATCATCCATAAGCTTTCATCTCTTCCGTGTCACTCTGGAGCCTACACCCAACTTGTTACTCATTTGGGTTCTACTTGGGGACGTGGTGCGTGATACCACTCGACGGTTCCCACAGCGTATATCCAATCCATATTTGTTGAACAATTAGCCCTTGGCTCGTTCGTAACTTGTCGCTTATCCTTTCTGACCAGTTACCTGATTTTAAACATAGAACCAGTGACTACTAGCTTAAAGATAGGGGGTGTAGTGGTGGTGCGTGTTGACTACTTCACTTATTTGGGGAGTTGCATCACCCAGTGCTGCCGAAATCTCAGCACGTATATAGAAGGATTGTTTGGCGTATGCCCACCAACTTATGCCATCTCTGGCGTAGATGTGAAGTCCGACTACCCCGACCAAAGGGTGTGTGTACTGCTCGCCAGTCCGTTCTCTCCTCCTTTATGGCTAAGGGAGACATGGTCATTGAAAGTGGAAGACAGGAAAATCACGGCTAGCTGTCTTTGATCATAGATAGGTGTCTGTGTTCTATCTCTCGTGTTATGTGGTATAATAAGGCGAA
Organism: Trichobilharzia szidati; assembly: GCA_944472155.2. NCBI lineage: Eukaryota > Metazoa > Platyhelminthes > Trematoda > Strigeidida > Schistosomatidae > Trichobilharzia > Trichobilharzia szidati. Next base: position 55,401,193 of record OX235276.1, read on the forward strand.
CAATATTGAGGTTAGACATCGATCGGTCGAGTGCTACGTAAGGAAGAAGAGTGAGTCGATGAAGCTGAGAATTTACATTGATTGAGATGATTAGGACATACGCTAGGCATTCCTAGCTATCGCCAACTTACTCAATGGTCAATGTTAGCTTACATAGAATGGATCATGTTGGAAAAGAGTTGGCTAGTGGTGGTCGAACCAAAACATGGACAACAGTCAGTTTAAGCCAACCAGTCATTCATGCTGGGAGGTGTAGACTTCCTGACTGGTTGTTGTCCTAGGGATGGTAAAAACCAATGAAGGCTAGAGACAGATGGTGATATGGCTCGAAATCGTTCCCAATGGCTGGCATAGATGCATTCACTCTTTGTAATTTATAATATCCAACACAACTCTGTTGTTCTCCTATAATACTATTCCTTTATCCCTCACACTGTAACAGAAGCAGGCAAGACACCATAGCAAAGGTATATTTCTCATTGATCAAACCGCTGTTTGATCACTGAGCGTGTGATTTTGCTTTACATTAAACGACGTGATATAGAATGTTCAAATATTCACATAGTATTCTGTTTCTAATGCCTCACTGAACTGTGGGAATATGTGAGAATAATATTCCGTCGGAACACACTGTCTGTATCACATCACCACTATACTTCTGTTTTGAATCTGTGTTTGCACACTTCTTTTGCTTTGTGTGGTACATGGAGGGAGAGTGGCAGCTCGAACTGGTGCACAGCTGTGCAAAGTTCTTTGCTGAAGCCAGTCAGCCAGTGAAGACAGCTTCTGCTGGAGATGATTTTGGTAGTTTTTTTTTGATTACAGCTTGATTCCACACCGTATTTTTTGGTAAAGGTATGGAATTTTCAGCATGTGATATCGGTAGCCGAAATTTTGCAGGCTGACCATAGATATCAGGTGTGAGTCGGCAGGGGATCGAACCCCGGACCATGTGTATGGTCGGCGAGAGTCCTAACCACTGTGCCACCGACGCACACACGTGCGCACTGTCTCTAAACCAAATTGAAGAGCTCACTAACGATGCGACATCAGTGTTGAAAATCCGAATCTTCTTCTTTGTGGTTAGTTCAGTAGATTCCTGGACTGATTTCAAATTAATGAAGGTCTGGCTTGCCTTTCTGATGATCCTTATTGATTTTGACATTCTGATCTGTGTCGCCTGTCTGTGTAGTTGAGACGTTACATTCATTCAGTAGGTGTTAGCACGAGTGATATTTTAATAATTTCATATGTATTTACACTAAAATATTGCGAAGAATTGTCTTGATTTTAGAGCGAGGGGGGCTGGGGCGATATTATTTTGACGTATCCCTTCCTTTTTTTTGGACTACAGTGCCTTGATTTATGCCGGGACGACTCCATATAAAAAACTAGAAAGGTGAAAATTCATTTAATGTATACGGTTATTTTGTTCTGTTCTGTAGAATAAAAAAGAATTAGTGTCCTTGACCTAATTATTTGTCTTTCGATCATATGAATATTTTAAGTGGACTGTCACGGTAGTGATTTACCAGAAGTGATTTATACAAGAGCTAAATTACTTTATGTTTATGTGTTAACAAAATTATTGACGGCTATTTGTGGAAAATTGGCAGTGATGTCACGTTGAATTGTTGTTGTTGCGGGGGCTGATACCCCCACGAATAAAAGTAAAGTACCACGATAGCAATCTGAAGGAATTCAGACCTCTTTGGCCTTGTCTACCGTATCTATCCATATCCAGCAGTTCGGCGGCCTATTTAAAAAGTGTGCCACCGTAAACCTCCATCAGTATGTTGCATATAATTTCTCCTATTCCGTTTGTTTGAATCTATTAAAGTATAACCTCTAGTGGTATTATTAAAATGTTTACAACCTGCTGATTCGCAAGGAGAAGCATTATCCCCTCGATTCCAGGTTATCCCAGTACATAAGATCACTGTTCCTTGGTGGTGTCTTTGCTGCACAAAGTGTACTACTCCTGAACTTTTTAATAAAATTGGTATTCAACGAAATGTCGTTGTGTATTTTTCGAAGGAGAAAAAGAAGAGGTATCATCATAATGGGGATTGGTTTCCGCTTCAGGTCAGATAGAACTGTGTCACACGATCTACTGTCAATGAATCTTTTACTTGAAGAACTTAGACGAAGAGAAAATACTAAACGATAAAATCGGCTGAAAATTCTGTACATTACATGAACATTGTTCAGAATAAAGCTATTACTATGGCAATGTTTGACTGTGAAGGGAATGCCAAGAAAGTACATTGCACTAATCAAGACACTCTACTCAAACTCACGTAGCCGTGTAAGGGCTTATGGGGAATTGTCATCTGAACTGATAACAACCAGTGGTGTCCGTCAAGGATGTCCACTTTCCCCTTTTCTGTTCAACTTCATCATAGATATGCTAATGGAAGTATCCTTAACTGAACTTAACGACTTAGGAATCGACTTGTTACCAGGGAATAGTCTTATAGACTTAGAATACGCAGACGACATAGTCCTGTTAGGGGAGGATGCTGACAAAATGCAGAGTCTTCTGAACACCTTGAGCAGCAATCTTCGTATGTTTGGCATGCGATTCGCCCCTGTGAAATGTAAGATGCTGCTACAGGACTGGACTACGTCAACTCCTAGCTTAGTGATAGGGAGTGAAGTGATAGAACATGTTGACCACTTCACCTATTTGGGAAGTTGTATCAGCACCAACGGATTGATTGGTGATGAAATCACAGCACGGATCCAGAAAGCTCGGGCTGCTTTCGCTAACTTACACCGTCTCTGGCGTAGGCGTGACATCTGGCTGTCAACCAAGGGACGTGTATACTGCTCAGCAGTTCGCTCCGTCCTTCTCTATGGCGGTGAGACGTGGCCATTGAGAGCGGAAGACATGAAGAGATTATTTGTTTTTGACCACAGATGTTTACGATCTCTTCCTCACGTTAGGTGGTGGTATAATAAGGTAAGTAATGTTGACGTTAGGCGTAGAGTGTTGGGCAAAGAGGCAAAATCAATCGAAGAGGCTATGAAGTTACATAGATTGAGATGGTCAGGTCACGTGCTGCGCATGCCTAACCATCGCCTCCCCCGACAAGCATTACTAGCTGATATAGGTGCAGGTTGGAAAAGAGTAAGTGGTGGCCAAACAAAAACATGGCATCAATCCATGGAATCTTTGACAGTTAAACTGAGTCAGGTAGGGAGGGAGATGCAGACTTCCGGGTTAGGGCCCTCGGGACTCTAAGAATCAATGGCTGGAGACAATAGGTGACATGGCTCAAAATCGTTGTCAATGGCGCAGATGTATTCAGTCTCTGTAATCTTTCATGTTCCTTTCTACCATTACTCATTCTGTTTCACTCTTATACTTATCTAAATTCTATTGATTCTCTTCTCTCATTTTTCTGTCTACCTTTGTGTGCTATTTGGAACGTGGCAACTTGAACTGCTGCACTTCGGTGCCAAGTTCTATGTTGAATCCAGCAGCACGATAAAATCGGCTGAAAATTCTGTGCATTACATGAACATTGTTCAGAATAAAGCTACCATTATCATATCCGTGCAGTACAGTCGTGGTCAACTATTGCATGCATTCCTCAGGTGAAAGACCTCCATATAAGAAACATCGTTGATTAATTTGTGCTATGCATATGAGAAGTGGTCAAACATTTAATCGTTTCATTTAACAGCTATGTGTGATTATGCCACATGTCGAGTGATTCACACCAGAAAACTCAGCGAAAGGCTTTGAAATGAAGACAGGAGTAAGACATGGCTGGCTACACTACATAATCAAGTGATATTCCTGATTGTGGTGGACTGTTTTTCATGCTACAGATGGTAGGTAGGGTGAGAGAAGATAGGAAGACGTTAGGCCGAGAAGAAGATTCTATAGAAGATTTGAACTTCGTGGACGTGTTCTGAAGGGGCTGGTTGGTGGTAGCGATGACAGGATTTCTAGTGAACACATAGGAGACAGTTCTGATGATGATGATGATGATGATGATGATGATGATGATGATGATGATGATGATGATGATGATGATGATATCTAGGCAACAGCAAACACCAGTCACCATCAATTGGAGGGATTTAAAGGAAAGCACCTTTTAACGTGACCTGTCAGTACCGTTTCGACTATATAGGCAGGCCGTCTCTGGCGTAGACTTAATATCCGACTATCGACCAAAGAGCGTGTGTACTGCTCATCAGTCCGCTCCGTCCTCCTTTATGGCTGTGAGACCTGGCCATTGAGAGTGGAAGACATGAAAAGATTAGCTGTCTTTGATCATAGGTGCCTGTGTTCTATCTCCCGTGTGAAGTGGTATAATAATATTGAGGTTAGGCGTCGAGTGCTAGGTAAGGAGGGGAAATCAATCGATGGGGCTGTGAAATTATATCGACTGAGATGATTAGGACATGTGTTACGTATACCTAGTCATCGCCTTCCTCGACAGTGAGTAATGTTAGCTGATATAGGGTCGGGCTGGAAAAGAGCTAGCGGCGGTCAAACGAAAACATGACACCAGTCAATGAAATCTACAACAGTTAGTTTAAGCCACGTAGGAAGGTGTAGACTTCCTGACTGGTTGGGGTCCTCTGGACGGTAAAAACCAATGGCTGGAAACAATTGGTGATATGGCTCAAAATCGTTCTCGGTGATGGCTGGTGCAGATGCAACCACTACTTGTGACTTATGATTTCCAATGAAACTGTTTTGTTCTTCGTTATTACTATTCCTTTGTCTCACACCTCTGTTTACTGTCTCTAATATACATTTCTCCTACTTTCTTCTTTTGCTTTGTGTGCTACATGGAGGGAGTGTGGCGACTTGAACTGCCGCACATCAGTGCAAAGTTCTATGTCGAAAAGAGACAGACAGACAGAATTGGTAAGGCAAGCTAGGCGTTTGCTACTCTGAAATCAGAGTGGTATTCTACTGCACTCAGGATTTTCAGTACCAATACCAAGTTAGTGAGCTCATCTATGTATGGTTCAGATACTTGGCGCCCGCGTTACCAGAAGCATTTTTGACAGATTACTACAGGCTTTTATTGATAACTGCCTTCACTCGATGCTGAAGATCAGATCAGGCAATCTATATGCATGAAGCCCTGGACGCCTAGTAGTACCGAATAAGCACGGAAATGTAAGTTTTTTATCCTTTCAACGTAGTCAAAGGCTGTATTGAAGTGACTGAGTTTCAAAGTAGAATTTTGTAGAGAATTGCAGCGGTTCAAATAGCTACACTCCATGTAGCACACAGAAGTGCGTCGGTGGCACAGAGGTAGAATGCTCGGCAATCACGCCTGTGTTCTCGGGTTCGATCCCCGGACGACGCACTCCTTTACCTCACTAGGCCGACAATAAGACTGGTAAAGAGGGAAGGTTGGGCATTAGGCTAGCAATACCATCCCGTAGAAGTGAACACCACTGCTACCGTAACTTGAAGCCCTATGTCCCTTGGGCTCCGAGTGGGGCATATGGCTTTTTCTCTACTTCCTTCTAATTTCTGCTGCCCACTTCAGCTGGGTTCACGATTGCCGATAATTTCCCATCTCCGCCTCGCACGATTTCGCCGATGTGGCACCCTCGGACGACTCACTCGTCACTTCCCAGTCGGTTTACACTCCATCGATGACCTGTATTGAGCGCGATGTCATTCAACGGCCTCTTCAACGTATTTCCGATCCATCTCCATTTTCTGCTATATATGTGTTGAGCAATTGGCTCTTGGTTGGTTTGTTCCCAATCAGAGTTTCTTGTTGCTAATTCTTTCTGGCCGGCTGGCTGGCTGTCCATTTGATCTTCACTATGGTGCCGGAGGTGGGATTAGCAGATGATAAGTCTGCAGTGGCCTGTTAGAAATCTTTTTCGTGACACGAACTGCAAGTTTCTGACCCGTATAGAAGCACTGCCTGACTAACTTAACATTGATGTTGGAAATCCAAATCTTGTTCTTCTTGCTGAAGCGATTTATGGTGTATCTTGCCTTTCCGTTTCTGGTCTTAAAGTAGTCATCCGCGTACTTTTGCTGTAGTTGAAACGATACCTCCTAGGTAAGTGAAGGAAGTAACATCTGTCAAATCTCTCCCGTTGATGCTGATTAGTGCTGGCTGTTGTTGTCGTTGTTGTTGTTGTGAGAAACATTAGTAACGTGGAAAAAATAAACACGACGGTTTAGTGGTTATTGATGAATAAAAAGAGTTCAAGCATCTGTAACTCTAAGTCATATCATCAACAGTTTAAAGGCACTGATTCTAAAAATTGTGACTACTTCAACGAGGCAGTCTACGTTTCCCTACGTGAATAGCTGAACTTCATACACACTTGTTGATAGGTTTCGATTTGACCAAGCCTACCTCTTTCCCAACTTTAATCCTATCTCATCTGTCAATGCTCAATAAGGAAGCCGGTGGTTCGGAATGCATACCACCTTCGTGTTGTAGTCATTTCGATCTATGTAGCTTTTTTTCAGCTTCATCGATCGACTCACCCTCCTTACTATCTAACACTACATTTAAATCTAACATTACTCACCATGGCAAAGTGACCTTGAACAACCAATCAGAGTTCAGATGCAAAGTATCCAATACAATCCTACAGGAGGTCAATCGCGAGCCCGAATAGCTGCTCAGTGGTTACGTCTCTGACTGCAGGCGGCTATGGGTGGCGCGGGTTTGAATCGCAGAAGGGACATGACTACCTTCAAGGTTGCAGATACGCCTTTAGTGACTGGTGAGTGCCAACTAGCACGAAACCTAGGTCAAAAGCTTCCTATGGCCGATAGCCTCCAACCATCTAATATCATCAAAACTCGCATAATCGTTGAAAAATACACTAGAAAATATCGCAAACTTGATATTACCCTGTGTATTTGTAGTTTATGTGTTGTAGGTATATCTCCCAGTGAGAATACACAGATGTTCTATGGGGAAATCGTACCGTGTGTGATAGATGCATTCGTCTAGGTCACTTTAGGTCATGGTACTTAAAGATCCATTGATATTTCTGACACTATTCTTCAAGCCACTCCTAACTCTAACCCTGATCCTAAATTTGATCTTAAAAGTCATAACCATACCTGACAGTATAGATTTGCGAAAAAAAGTACCTAGTAAATAAGTAAAATACTGTATCTATCCCCTCCAAGTCCAAAATGGCAGACATGACTTGATTTGGAATGATATTTCATAGCAATCCTTGAGTGTGATCGGTTCTTGAAGGTCAACTTTTGGATGACCTTCACCCTGGCTATGCTACTTTAACTTCACCCTCACCATATTATACCCCATTTGACATACGAGAGATGAAGTACACAAACTTCTGTCATCAAAAAGAGCTAGACTTTAAAAAAAATATTTATCACTTTCAATGTCAGGCATCTCACACCCATTATAAAAGAAAAAGTGAACTACTGTGCAGTATACAACGTATCCTTTGATCAATAGCTGGATGTCATGTCGACGCCAGAGATGACGTAAGTTGAAGTTAATTTGAAGGGAATATTGCACAATTTCTATTCCAAGTTAATAATTTATAAATTGGTAGTATGGTTATCAGTCGACAAGAAGTGAACTGATAAAAAGTCAGTTTAAGTGTTGTTGTTGTTGTTGAAAGATTTTTGTTTAATGTCTTTGATTATTATTATTGTTATTGTTATTATTATTATTTTTCGATCAATAAAATTGATTGATCAATTGATTTTTTTCTCTCTATATTGTTGTTTTCCATCAGATAAGTTTTGATGAAGAAAGAAAGAAAGAAAAAAAAGACTAACATAACAAATGCTAGTCACTAATGGTATACAGGAATTACTCAATTCGTTAACTAAGTTACCTATTTGAAAATTCGACTAAGTCATCGATTTATAATATATTTGAACACTAATCAGTAAGAAAGATATAAGCTGACTGAGCAGTTTCTCTGTTTTGTAAACCAGCGAGAGAAAGAGAGGGAGACAAAATAACGAGTTGTGTGTTATTTTAACCATGACGATTATTGGTACATTATAGGCATCAAAAGAGATGCTCCACACAAGATCTCTTATAGTCTGTGAGACGGCTGGGATACTTCCGGGACGCATAGATTGAAGCAAGTTGTTATCTTGAGTAGCCATCCCTCTCCTTCTATTCATAGGACAGTAGAGCTGAGTCAGGAGCTACATTCCTGTGGTTTCCAGTTTTCAAAACAGGTTCGCACATCATTCGGTGATCCCAATCGGATTCTGGTCTGTCTGTCTGTATTCTACATAGAACTTTGCATATATGTGCAGCAGTTCAAGTCACCACACTCCCTCCATGTAGCACACAAAGAAAGAGAAGAAAGTAGAAGAAATGCATAATATAGACAGTAAACAGAGGTGTGAGACAAAGGAATAGTAATAATGAAGAACAAAACAGTTTCATTGGAAATCATAAGTCACAAGTAGTGGTTGCATCTGCACCAGCCATCACCGAGAACGATTTTGAGCCATATCACCAATTGTTTCCAACCATTGGTTTTTACCGTCCAGAGGACCCCAACCAGTCAGGAAGTCTACACCTTCCTACGTGGCTTAAACTAACTGTTGTAGATTTCGTTGAGTGATGAGGTCATGTTTTGGTTTGACCGCCGCTAGCTCTTTCCCAGTCTGACTCTATATCAGCTAACATTGCCCGTAAGTCGAGGAAGGCGATGACTAGGCATGTGTAACACATGTCCTAATCATCTCAGTCAATGTAATTTTACAGCCATGTCGATTGATTTCCTCTCCTTACTTAGCACTCGACGCCTAACCTTAATATTGTTCACCTTATTATACCACGGATTCTGGAGGCCATGTACATACCATGGGTTTGGAATTAGGGATTTCCTGCTCTCCCCCAGATAGACCTTCATGTACACCAGTCAGTCCAGTTGTAATCGTCAGACGTTTGCAGTCGTTCTTTCACTTTTATGACAAACTGCCCTTGTCGCGTGAAGTTAGTGAGTAGGACTTGCCAAGCGGAGGTTATGAATGGTAGGCCCATGAAAGCATTTCACTGGGTAGACTCAGGACTGTTGTTTGATGGTTGGGAGCAATCGGTAGGAAGCCATGGCTAATCTAGGTTTCGTGCTTGTTGGTACTCACCAGTCAGCAAGGTGTATCTGTTGCAACCTTCAAGGAACTCATGTACCTTCTGAGATTCGGACCCTTTTCACCCAGTGCTGCAGTCAGAGATGTTACCACAATCCTATAGGAGGTCAGTCGCGAGCCCGAATAGCTCAGTGGTAACGTCTCTGACTGTAGTACTGGGTGACATGGGTTTTAATCTCAGAAGGCGCATGGGTTCCCTCAAGGTAGTTGCAGATACGCCTTGGTGACTGGTGAGTGCCAACTAGCACGAAACCTAGGTCGAGCAAGGCTTCCTGGTGACCGCCTCCAACCATCTAATATCAATAATTCAAAGTGTACCGTGATAGCAAGACATCTAATGGCATAGTGGCCACATTGCGAACCTGACTGATAGAATTTATTCTGCACCAAACAAAAGACTAAATGCATGACACTGCTTAGTGTCTAATCAAAGTAGACTGAAGTCTACCTCCGGGTGGGCTGTACCAAGTCGTTATTTGGGGGCCGTGTGTTACTTGCCTGTGAGAGTGTATGTGTGCATCGATGACTGAGTCGTATTTTATAACCTATATTGTTATCATTTCAACTACTTTGATCGTCAGTCATTTGGTTATCAGAGATAGTGTTGTGTTGATTCTTGTGTGTGTTATGTTATTTTTTATTGACCTTTGTCCTTTTTTACTTCTATATCTGTAGGGAATTACTTCATTTCTTTGGATTATTATAGATATGGATGGAGGATTTCATCGTGAGCTGACATCAATCAGAGAACCACTGGAAAACCTGGGAGTACTGGACAGCTGTTTCGTCCTAGTTTGGGACTCTCCAGCAGTACGCACGCACCGCTAGGATTCTAACTCAGGACCTTCTGGTTATTAGGCTAGCGACCTCGTAGACCATTGAGCCACTGGGACCCGATCCAATGACCAGTCCATGAATTGTAACTTCTGCCAATTCACGACATAGCGCGACCATTTCGCAATGTCTTCTTCGATGAGTTACTGCCTCATCTTCAACCTGCTGTACCCTACAGGTCACGGCTTCCCACTAAAACCCCAGATCGTGAAAAAATAAGTCCGATTTGTGCGTGAGTTAAAATGATTCTAAACGACACAATTTGTATTTGTGTCAATCAATTCACTTCACATACGAGGAAAACTGACTACATTCAGCATAGAACGTTGGACTCATGTGTACCAGTTCGACTTGCCACACTCCCTCCATCATGTACCACACAAAGTAATAGAAGAGAACAAAGAAAGGTTCAAAACTGAGTGAAAGAGATAATAAACAGAAGTGTGAGCGAAAAAGTACAGTAATATGGAAGAACAATGGGATTTTATTGGATATTATAAATCACAAAGAGTGAATACATCTGCACCAGCCATTGAGAACGATTTCGAGCCATATCACCAACAGTCTCAAGGCTTCATTGGTTTTTACCATCACGAGGACCCCAACCAGTCATGAAGTCTACACCTCCTTACGTTACTGACTGACTGGCTTAAACTAACTGTAGTGGATTTCACTAACTGATTAAGCCATGTTGTGTTTTGACCAACAGTAGCTACCTCTTTTCCAACATCATCCATTCTATGTAAGCTAACATTGACCGTTGAAGAAGGTGGTGATAGCTAAGAATGCATAACATATGTCCTTACCATCTCAATCAATGTATATTCTCAGCTTTATCGACTGTCTCTTACTCCTTACCTAGCACTCGACCGATCGATGCTTAGCCTCAACATTTTTCGCCTTATTATATCACATAACACGAGAGATAGAACACAGACACCTATTTATGCTCAAAGACAGCTAGCCAGCCTTTTCCTGTCTTCCACTTTCAATAATCATGTCTCACTCACAACCAGCCATAAAGGAAGACACAGTGAATAGCTGAGCAGTACACACACCCTTTGGTCGGGGCAGTCGGACTTCACATCTACGCCAGAGATGGCATAAGTTGGCGGGCATATGCTAAACGATCCTTCTATAGACGTGCTGAGATTTCTTCAGTGACCAACCCGCTGCTGTTGGCTGATGCAACAGTACCTCTCTGTCGACGGAATCGAGTGTCGCTTTCAGGTCAAGAAATATTACGATTGTTGGACGCTGACAGCAAGTATGTAGATGTTCCAGAATCTGACGAAGAGTGAAGATATGATCAATACACCCTAGAGATACGCATAATATTACTACCATTAGCTGACATAGAATAAGCGGTGGTCAAACTAAAACATGACATATAAATCCATGAAGGCTTTGAGTGATAGTTCGAGGTGCAGTCGTCGAAGTGTTAAGAACCGATTTCTGGAGACTGCTGATAATTTGGCTATAAATCGTTGTCAGTGGCGTAGATGTGACTCCCTAGATCCAAGAGATTCTCATTATTTTGCCTTCTGTAGAGTTTCATTTTGAATTTTTATTTTTCTTAACTTTTGTGTGCTGTATGAACCGCTGCACTTTTGTGTAAAGTCGTACGTGAGGAGTTTATTTAAATTATATATTTACTAGGAATGCATAGTTAAGTGATTAAACACTTTCAATATAAGAATAAAACTTTGATGCTGTGGTACAGTTTAATTCCACCGTAGAGTAAATTTATTTGACAACAGCGTACAGTGAGTAATACAGCATTATATGTCTACTGATGACGTTTTGAAATCGATTTATTGGTAGTAATATTTTGCATATCTCTAGGGGTGTATTGATCATATTTTCACTCTCCGTCAGATTCTGGAACATCTACATACTTGCTGTCGGCGTCCAACAATCGTTATATTTCTTGATTTGAAGGCGACACTCGATTTCGTCGACAGAGAGGTACTATGGCTATGTTTGCCTGTGAAGGGAATGTCGAGAAAATACATTGCACTGATCAAGGCCCTCCAATTGAACTCATGTAGCCAGGTAAGAGCTTACGGAGAGTTATCATCCGAGATGATGATAACTAGTGGTGCCCATCAGGGATGCCCACTGTTCCCATTTCTGTTTAATTTCATCATATACGTACTAATGGAATTAGCCCTAACTGACTTCAGCGACTCAGAGATTGACTTGTTACCAGGGGATAAACTCGTTGACTTGGAATATTCAGATGCTATAGTCCTTCTAGGTGTAGATGCTGACAAAATGCAGAGTCTTTTGAACACCTTGAGAAGCATTAATCGGCCAATATTTGGCGTGCGATTCGCTCTCCTTGTCAAATGTATGATAATCAGGCTACAGGACTGGACTGCACTACATCGAATCACTCGTAGCCTAAAGATAGCCAGGAGCCTGTTGACCAATTCCCACATTTAGGAATTTGCATCAGCCAGCGCCAGCGGGTTTTTTTATTACAGCTTGATTCCACACCGTATTTACAGTACAAGTATGGAATTTTCAGCATGGATATCGGTAGCCCAAATTTACAGGCCAACCATAGATATCGGGTGTGAGTTGGCAGGGGATCGAACTCCGGACCATATGCATGGTCGGCGAGAGTCCTAACCACTGTGCCACCGACGCACATCTCAGTACGGATACAGAATGCTCGTTTGGCGTTTACCTGCCAACTTACGCCATCTCTAACTTAGTAGATGTAATATCCAACTGGCTGCCGACCAAAGGGTGTGTATGCTGCTCGGCAGTCCGTTCTGTCCTCCTTTACATGGCTGAGCGAGAAATGGTCAATGAAAGTGGAAGACAGGAAAATCCCGGGTAGCTGTCTTTGATCATAGATAGGTGTCTGTGTTCTATCTCTTGTGTTAAGTGGTATAATAAGGTGAGCAATATTGAGATTAGACATCGATCGGTCGAGTGCTAGGTAAGGAGGAAGAGACAGTCGATGAAGCGGAGAACTTACATCGATTGAGATGGTTAGGACATACGCTACGCATTCTTAGCTATCGCCACCTTCCTCAACGGTCACTGTTAGCTGACATACAATGGATCATGTTGGGAAAGAGTTAGCTAGTGGTGGTCAAGACAAAACATAGCTTCATCAGTCAATGAAGTTCACAACAGTTAGTTTAAGCCAGTCATTCATTCATGTGGAGAGGTGTAGACTTCCTGACTGGATGGGGTCCTCGGAATGGTAAAAACCAATGAAGCCTTGAGACTGTTGGTGATATGGCTCGAAATCGTTCTCAATGGCTGGTGCAGATGCATTCACTCTTTGTGATTTATAATATGAATAAAACTTTATTGTTTTCGCATATTACTGTTGTGTTTCCTCCACACTTCTGTTTATTATCTATTTCTTTGTTTTGAATCTCCCTTTACTTTCTTCTCCTACTCTATGTTCTACATGGAAGGAGAGTGGTTACTCGAACTGGAAGATACATCTTAAACCGTATTTAGTATTCTCAATAAAACAGAAATTAGAGTGTTATCTAAACCTACAAACTCAATAGGCGACAATTTCTGTTGGCTTAAACACACTATTGATCCAATTAGACAATGTCATCTACAAAATACCTTCCAGCTAGTATGAGGTCATTTACAAAGGTCAGACTAGTAGATCGAGGGTAGTCAGATTATCTGAATATAATAAGTAAAGAACGACTGACCCGACGAATATGAGCAGTTTAGAAAAGAAAGAAAAAAAGCAATCACAATGCATGAATGAATTAACACAAAAATCACATGACGTGATAAACATAATTACAGTTTTAAAAAGTAATATAAGTAGGTGAAAGAGAGGGTTTTTGTTTTATTCCTTTACGTTCCCAGTGGAACATGGGTCGCTTCAAGTTAGAGGTTTGAAGTTGCGGTAGCATTGTTGGTTATTTATTTAGATATGATAGAGAAGATTTTGATGTGGTTGTGTTCTCTTAGCTGGATAGTTAATTTGCGAAGCTTTCATTGCCCTACTAGGCGACATCTTCAGCGTATCCTTCAATTGGAATTGAAGTGAGCTTTTAGATTTCTCCACGAGATTATTAATCATCTCTTCTGGTGACCTTGGACGTGATTGGTTGTTTTTGTGTGTTTTCACACCTTCTAGGTTATTTGTATTGTAATTCATTGTTTCTTTGACTTGAACTTTGACGCTTTGTGTGTGAGGTTTATTTCTTATCGGTTGATAAATTTTGTCTATCTCGATGTGTCTATTGATTGATGATTCACTGGAATGCCAAGCTTCTGAAAATTCTCTAGCATTCTTGTTGTTTCCTCTGTCTAATATTTGAACGTTGTCCCAGTCGAATTGATGTCCGTGGTTGTCTGTTTGTAGTGATATGAGGGAGTGGATATCATATCTTTTGACAGCTAGCTTATGTTCGTGGATACGAAGACGAAGGGGACGTCCACTTTGGCCAATGTAGTGTTTTTCACAGTTGATACAATCTATTTTATAGATGATGTTGGTTTTATCTTCTTTCACTGTTGAGTCTTTTGGTTGACATAGAATTGAGTGAAGTGACTTTGTTGGTTTGTGTACGACGTCAATTCCTAAAGGTTTGAAGAGTCTTGTGGTGATTTCTGAGATGTCCTTTATATATGGCAAGGTGATTTTCTTTGTGCTTTCCTTGGGGGCTTTTGGTTTGATAGGTTGGCTTGGAGGTATATGTATTTTGATGAAATTCCATGGATATCCATTCTTTTGGAAGACGTCCATGAGATATATTTCTTCAATTTTCCTTGAGGTGGGAGTGCTGCAATGAGTCCTGGCTCTCTTGAATAGTGTTTGTATGCAATTCCTCTTGTGTGCTATTGGATTGTTGCTGTTGTATTTCAGGATTTGGTCTGTGTGAGTTGATTTTCTAATTCCCGTGTGGTTGTTCGCTTGACTAAGACGTCCAAAAATGGAATTTGGTTCTCTGATTCCTCTTCTATTGTAAATTTGATGTCGTTGAAGACGTTGTTTATCAGGTTGTGAGCCTTATCTAACTCGTTTCTTTTGATAATTACAAATGTGTCGTCTATGTAGCATATCCAAATCTTGGGTTTGATCTTTGGTAGAATTATGTTTTTGAGCCTTTGCATCACTGCTTCTTCTTGGTTATTTATTTTTACAGGATTGAATTGCTGCTGGCCTCATACCCAACCTTTCCTCTTTACCAGTCTTATTACTTACTGGCTTAGCAAGGTAAATGGGGTGCGTCTGTCGCGGGGGATCGAACTCCGAACCACATGAGACATGGTTGGCGAGCATTCTACCGTTGTGCCACCGACACACAGAGGTTGATCATTGAATATGCTTATTTATTGAATCTACACACACAACACATGCAACAGGAGAATGATGCAATGCTGGCTGATACCAGAGATATGAAAAAGAAACATTACTACCAATCAGAGATCAAAGGATAAAGAAATGATAGGATTCTATGAACAAAGTTTGAAAATTCTGTGTGTCTGGTCTTGATATGATGGCGATGATGATGATTAGGAGGATCGATAGATTGTGCTGGAAATGTCATCAGTACATAGATGTATTATCTATGTATCACTCACTCATGCACGTACGCACTAACTCACTCACTCACTGTGTGTGCTACTTACTATCAAATAAATTTACTCCGTGATGGAATTGAACATCCACTTCTTTAATTGTTTCTTTTTTGTGCTTTTCTTCAGTATTGAAAATCAACCAACCGGTTAGTTTTTATTATTTTGTAAATATTGATAAACATCATTTAATCAGCTGTGCTGATACGACGAAGCGAGGCCTTTTTTTTCAAAAAAAGAAAAAGAAAAAATCTATTTGAGAAAGATTTGACAGTAATTACTGTTTGGAGTTATAATCAATCAACGGCAGAATAGACGCAATTATGTATGAACACGGAACAAAGAGTACTCTTTTCGATAACCCCTTCATTATCAGCCTCTACAGTTATATATACACATTATAGTGAATGAATGAATCAGTGTTATGAACAACATTAATGCTGTTTAAATAACATCGAATCAATAATATTGATAGATTACAGTTGAACAGCATCAACATAAAATAAGCTGAATGTTAGAAGAATTATGAAAGATAATAGTACAAATTCATGAGTTTATAGTTTCTACTGAGAGTCAGGGCAGTAGTAGGGGCTGGACTTGCTTCTTTTGAACACAGAGCACTGGTTGTTTGAGGCGAATCGCAATAGCCTCTGCTGTTTGGAGCATGCGGTGCTTCGACGATTTTGGTAATTTTTTAGGCACCCGGTATACTATAGAAAGGGATTCTTCAATGCTGGCTTTGTGACCGGTTTGCACCAGATGGTCTAATATTCGGTTGTTAATAGTTTTAACTACACCTTTACTTAGCCATAGCGGGAGATGTTCTCGAGAGAGAGAGCACGAAAAATCAGGTTTCTAGAGCAACGGCCAATATAACTCGCTTCACAAGCGCAGTTGAATTGGTAGATACAATTTGGAGTGGCTATTCTAGGTACTTCATCTTTCAGTCGAGGTAGCACCATCAGTCGTGTAGAGAGTAATACGTGTAGTTCGCCAGCATTAGAAGTTTTCTGAACTGATTTTCTTAATTTCTTCGTAATTATCTCGCTTGGTATATCGCCCATGAATTGTAGTCGTAAATATATAGGCTTCTTGTTCACAGACAGTGAGTAGTCCTTTTCCTCTTTCTTTGTCATGTGTTTATTGATAAATTTTTCAGGATAACCATTTTCGATCAAAGTATCATATACAATGCTTAATTCATCTTCAATTAATTCCTCTGAGCATATAGCTCTAACTCTGTGGCTGAGGGTCTTCCCTAAAATTCTTTTGTAATTATGTATGTTAATTCAATTCGACTTTCTCCGTTCAGTATAATTATACTGAAATGTCAACTCCTGGCATGAACGCTTCAGTATTGTCTAACGATTAACATGATATAATTTGGTGGATGCTGACACTCACTAGCAGTGGAATTCAGTCAGTATGAGCATTTCGTCCTATTTGGGACTCGTGAACTGGTAGATGTACCTGTGTAATATATAGTTGACTTGAGCAAAAAATTATAATTTTATGCCTACTGCCCACAAAGATTGGATCTTGTGGCCCAAATGGTGTCTAATGGAAAACTCGTTGGCATTTGAAACGATTCGTATGGGGTTCCAGCCCAAGTGGGAACACCATCACTCTCACTGGGGAAGAGAGGTGTACATCCAGTAGCTGATGGGTCCCAAGTAGGACGAGATGTGCATCCTGAGGACTGCTGCTAGCCTCCATCCACAGAGTTACTTCAAGAGTGGGATCATAGTTAGGAAAACTCGAAGGACTTTAAATAACTCAGTGCTTTTTAGCCCAACAGAAGTGAAACCGCAAATGCCAATATAGAGTTGGCGTCCACATTAGCTAGTGGGTATAATGAATGAACGGAGAAAGCGGCTTTATTGAAAACTTAGGGAATGTAGGTGTAATGGAAAGTGAAAGTTCTGGCGGTGATAGATAGCTGACGTATCAATAATTATACAGATTGATTGATCGAAGAGGTTGGCTTAGTGAGTGGACAAACTAGTAGTTTCTTTAAAAACTTCATGCAATTCTTCCCATTAATAAACTTGAACAAAGCAAGAACAACAATTGTACCAGGATAAAAAGCGAGCTCATCTTTTATTATTTCGAGGATTCTTCTCAACTGCTGACAACCCGAACGATAAAAAATATGAATTACATTAAAGACTTGAACATACTTTTCCACGATCACAAGGAGTAATTCGTAGGAAGTAAAAGCAACATTAGTCCAGAATGATTTAACTAATTAAGAGTTACAAACACCGACTTTTACTTCCTACGAATTACTCCTTGTGATCGTGGAAAAGTATGTTCAAGTCTTTAATGTAATTCATATTTTTTATCGTTCAGGTTGTCAGCAGTTGAGAAGAATCCTCGAAATAATAAAAGATGAGCTCATATTATCCTGGTACAATTGTTGTTCTTGCTTTGTTCAAACTAGTAGTTGGCGAAGAAAAGGTTCATTGAAAAGATTGGAATAACATTGAAGAACCATTGGATTGACCTTCTGCTAGTTTCATCTGTTCACAACTCACTCGTAGTTTGAATGGTTGACTGGAGTTGGACCTTCAACATTTTCAGAGGTAGACAAATATGAATAACATAGCCTAATGGACTTCGTTTGGAGGCTTAGTATCTAAACTTTAAAGGTTCATCATGTGATGCTCAACTCTAGATTGGGAACATTAAAATTGTGAAAACATGTCAGTTTCACTCCTGACCGCGTGTGCATCCTAGAAGATATTCATGTCTGTCTAGTCTTGCAAGTTAGACACAACTATAGGCGTCTAGCATCATATGTACTGCTTGACTTGAGGGTTGGTTGTATTCGGCTATTTAGATGGAGAGATTTTGCGAGTGATTGTCATTGAAACAGGGGAGTTTTAATTAACTGCATCTCCTTACTCTGAAAGCCCTATAATATTCGAAAACTTGTAGTTTGTTAGCATTAGCGTCTATGTTGATCTATTCCCTAAAGTATCTATATCAGATAGTATTCGTCAAGGATATCCATACGTCTCATTTTTATTCGACTGGATACTGAATATGTTTATTGATGTCTGATTTACCAGGTGTGATCTGACAGAGACTGAATTACTCTTCATTTAACAAAGTTTTTTAAACTTGGAGTACGTTAATATCGTTCTTAGTCATATGGATACTTTATGCAACAGTTTGTGAATGCTTGTGAATTGTTTCTGACCTTTTAACTGTCAGTGTCTACTTTATGGTGGTTAGGAGTCGAACATTGCATGTATTTGAGAAGTTGTTTCAGTACTGTCGGTTCGAAGACTGATAAAATCTCTTTGACTGGACGCTAGCTAATGACTAGTGTGATGTAATTCCATATTAGTTTGTTTATTAGATGTATCACACAGATAAACAGTATTACTGTTTACTGGATGACATTTCGAACAAAATTTATTGTTCATAATCATATCAATTATAATCCCACGACTGAGAAACTTGAGTTTTATAGTTTTCTTTGTTCTCTCCTATTAGTCGTTGGGGTAGTAGAATTTTCCAGATATCTGTCTGGACAGGTGTGGAATCATTCCTATTACACGTATTCCCTCTCAGTTGATTCGATAAACAAAGCTTCTGTTATCAATCTCACCCTGTTGCATTAGATTTTAAAACTGTCATCTTATCCCATCTTATTTCATGACAGTGTTGTGTGTAATTGCATGCAGTGAGTGGTATAGCTGAACTATTCTCTAGATTTCTTATTTTATTCGGGTCAGCTAATCTAGATTTCGGTGCTAGGTTTTTATGTTCACCTAGTATGATTGCCCCTGCTCTACTAGTTTGTCCTATGTATTTGACGTGCAGGGTATTAGATAAACTAAATTGTTTTGTTTTATTGGCTCCACAGGATCCTTTAACCGACAAAGCTTCTTCCTAATTGAGTTCGTGGGTTTGAACGCCAACCACTTTTATTCCTGCCTTGTCAAGAATTCTGCGTAGAGTTTCCGAGATTTCTTCCTTGTATGGAATTACTACTGATGATTTAGATTCCTTACTGTTGGTGTTGTCTTGCGTGTATTTGACATGCATGTCGTCAGAATGCTTGTTAGCCCGTAATATGATATCAAGATTTGTTGAAGACATATATATTGGGTTGGACACTAGTCAGTAACTAATGTAATGTGTCTAGTCCTAGTGACTGTAGTACTGGGTGACATGGGTTCGAATCTCAGAAGTGACATGAGTTCCTTCAAGTTTGCAGATATACCTTACTGACTGCTGGGTGCCAACTAGCACGAGACGTAATTCCGAGGATTCTTTCTGACTGTTTCCAACGGTCTGATAAAATCTCTGCATGAAAATGAATGAAATATTTGGCCTCCTTCTAATTTCATCACTCCACATAGGAACGAACAACAACTGATAAATCGATTTCACATTATTTTCTGAGTTTGTCGTACACTTCGATTGTGAAGCATGACAACTGGGTCCCCTAAGTATTGGTTTAACGACTACATGAACCTTGTAAAAGTTAGGCTTAAAGTCCCCAGTATAACATATAAGTTAGTTGAATCGGTGCCTGAATAGCAGAATGCTTGCCAGCATCTCATATGGTTGGCGTTCGATTCCCAGCCGATGCATTCCTAAAGTTCAGCCCAGTTTACTAACCGACAGTAATCCGCGTAAAGGAGGGAAGGCTTGGCATGATAGTCTAGAAATCCACTTCCATAAAATAAATGACACCGTTGCTGAAACTCCGATGGCTTGAAGCCCTTGCAACTCAAAGGAGTGAAAAGAATCCGTGTTATGAGATTGAGATTTGTATCATCAGTTCAAGCTGCCTCACTCTATGTAACCCACACGGGAAGACAAAAGAGATTCGAAAGAACGATAATAAGTAGGAATGTGAAGGAGAAACAGTAGCAACGCGGAGAACAATAGGGTTCAATAGATGTGG
This sequence comes from Trichobilharzia szidati, assembly GCA_944472155.2. Taxonomy (NCBI): domain Eukaryota; kingdom Metazoa; phylum Platyhelminthes; class Trematoda; order Strigeidida; family Schistosomatidae; genus Trichobilharzia; species Trichobilharzia szidati. The sequence continues at coordinate 55,421,655 of OX235276.1, forward strand.
GAAATCATCAAGGGTGAATAGATTTGGGCCATTGAGAACGATTTCGAGCCATTGGTTCTTCCAACCCGGTGGATCCCAACTAGGCAGCGTACATTTCTTTACGTGGCTGGCTCAAACTAACTGTCAACGACTTCATGGAGTGATGCGATGTTTCCGTGTGACCACCACTAGCTCTTTTTCGAACCGATCTTACATCAGCGAAGACTGACTGTCGAGGAAGGCGCAACACATGTCCTAGCCATCTCGATCGATCAACTTTCCCTTCTAACCTAACACTGGACAGCTAATAATTTTACCTGTGTACGGACGTTCCACAGTTGGATGTCCAGCCAAATGACCTTTGCAAAGGTGTATGAGAAGTTGGTCGTTCTTTCCGTTACCATTTAACAGCCGATGGCGATCTCCCCGGTCAGTACCAGAACACCCAATCAGGGACTCTTGCGCGCTGGAACCAGCCCTTCCTGATTTATGGATCTGAGATCCCGACCTCCAATTCACAGCCCACTGCACAAGACACCACTTCAGACTGACCTCGTCTAACATTTGCCAAAGCTGTGCCTCGCGAAAGGGATTGCCAGTCCTCCGTAGCCACTCGCTAGCCAGTTGTTATTGGCCCCAGTCCTCTCATCAAGAATCCAACAGAACTTGGAACCGCCGATGTCCCGTACAACGCATAAAGCCAAGAACGGCCCGCTGCTCCATCAAGACTGAGTAACCAGACACGGATGTTGTCGTATGCTGTGACAGGTCTTTGCTGGAGCTCGGCTTGCCCGCCGATAAGCCCCACTCAGCGGTCGCCACGCTGAGGCGCCTCCCACATATAAGCATAACCTTCGTCTCGCCATTACCCATGCTCGGATGAGTTTCTTCACGTTGATACTCAGAGCACTGGACGGAACAGCGTAGCCAAATGGAGACTTTGACAAGAGAAGCCAATATTGGAAAGCACACGACGGTCTAAGGATTTCGGTCCCCGCACCGCATGCAGGGCCTCTCTACTAAGCCTCACATTAGATGACGAGGGATTTGTCTACCTTAATAGTCAACCGACACCGGACAGCTAACCTTAACATTGCTCATTCTGTTATACCACATAACACGGGAGGTAGAACGCGGGCACCTATCTTTGATCAAAGATAGCTAGCCAGCCTTTTCACGTCTTCTGTTTTCAATCAAGGGGCATGTCTCATGGACATAAAGAATATGCGGAAAATGTTTTCCTTAATGAATAGCAACAATTTGAATGGATCACATCTTTTTCAGTATTTGTATTGTAGTCTCAGCTCATTGAGCAGTTGTCATAATGACTGTTATTATTATTATTATATTCTTATTATTCCTTCCATTGGACGTAGCGAACCGTTGCGTAGTAAGTACATGTGTATATTATCTATGCCTGCCGATCATCCAGCTCAATACGTGACAACCATAAATACGATTTAGCGAAAGACAGCATAAGGTGGTAGTTAGACACTAATCCTTGAAGTTATTGACTATATTTGCTAAGAGAGTTCTATGGATTATCTGATTATAGTTCACGTGACAGCTACAGGAATCCCACGCTTAAAGTTACAGTCATATGACTCAGGATCGATCGATTCTTGATATCTACCTTATTTTTCACTTTATGTTTTATTCTGTTGTTTTTTTTATTGTTGTTATATCGTTTCTGTATACTTTTTCCGTCCTTAACGCTAACATGATATGACATGTGTCAACTTGTTCTACTTACTTACTATTCACAATAATGTTTGCTTTATGTTGATGTATTTAATCTATCTCATTCAACAGATGGCTATATGACAATGCCTGACACGTGTCAGGTGATGCACAACGGAAAACTCAGCTCAAAGCGTTCGAATTGAATACAGGAGTAAGACAAGGCTAGTTGGCTGCCTATTATCAGTGATAATATTCTTAATTTTGGTGGACTGGATTATACGACAGACTGTGGGGGGGGGGGCAAGGAGAGAGGAATACGCTGGACCAACATGCTAAAAAGACTCCATCTAGAAAATCTGGTTTTCGCGTATGTATGATTTATGTTTAATGTCACTCACACAAACTCGAAGACTTCGATGCAGGCGAAAAGTGACAAACTGGCGGAAGAAGCAGGCAGGACTCCACGTGAACATAGAGAGAAGGCAGAGGTAATGAAGATAACCAACTAATCAACCAACAACGGCAAAAAACAGCACCAATCGTCATCAACGGGAGAGATTTCAAAGAGGCTACTTTCTTCACTTATCTCGCCGAGGAAGCACAGTTTCAACCACACACACACACATAAACGGCACGGATGAAGATGTCAAAGTCAGAATCGGAAAGGTAAGACTAATGCCTTCACCAAACTGGAAGCAGTTTGGTAATCTGCTTCATTCAGCCAGCTGGCATAAAGAACAAGATTCGAATTTACAACACAAATGTGAAGTTAGTCAGTCAGTCAGTTCTCCTATATGGGTCAGAAACTTGTACTGCGCGTTTACCACGAAAAGCATTTCCAGCAGGCCAGTCAGTGCACTATTTCACCAAAAGCTGCCCCCTTCGCTGGCTGGTTCCATATTGAAGATCAAATGGCCAGAAACAATTAGTGACGAGAAACTCTGGCTGGCAACAAACCAACGAAGAGCCAATTACTCAACAATATGTAGGAGAAAATAGAGGTGGATGGGTCATACACTGAGGAAACCAATGGGAAGCGACGGGTGGGTCTTCACTCCGAGGGTGACGTGGAGGAGATCGTGTGGCAATGGGTTCGTTCCCAAAGTTACTTGTAGCTAAGTCTTTATGGCCATTTTCAGTCTTCAAAATGGAGTGGAGGAAGCTGTCCATAAAAAATCTGCAGTAGCCCGTTGGAATTGCTTTTCTTGACGGGCACTGCAAGTCTCTGAACCACACAGAAGCAACCACTGACTTGACGTTTGTGTTAAAATTCCGTATCTTATTCTTCATGCTGAGTGAAGTAGACTTTCACACTGATTCGAGATTAGTGAAGATTTGTCATGTTTTAACGGTCCTGATCCGTTCCGGCCGCCTGTAGTTAAATTGATGCTGACTAGATAAGTGAAAGGGGTGACTTCCTCCAAATTCCTCCAAATGATGGTGATTGATGCCTGTTGTTGATTGTTGAGTATCTTCATCAACACCACTTTCTTCTATAGGTTCACTAGAAATCCTGTTATCGCTACCACCAGCCCCTTTAAGAACACGTCCACGAAGTTCAAATCTTCTATAGAGTCTTCTTTTCGGCCTAACGTATTTCTATCTTCTCTCACCCTACCTACCATCTGTAGCATGAAAAACAGTCCACCACAATCAGGAATATCACTTGATTATGTAGTGTAGCCAGCCATGTCTTACTCCTGTCTTCATTTCAAAGCCTTTCGCTGAGTTTTCTGATGTGAATCACTCGACATGTGGCATAATCACACATAGCTGTTAAATGAAACGATTAAATGTTTGACCACTTCTCATATGCATAGCACAAATAAATCAATGATGTTTCTTATATGGAGGTCTTTCACCTGAGGAATGCATGCAATAGTTGACCACGACTGTACTGTACGGATATACTACTACTAATAATAATAGTAATAGCTTTATTCTGAACAATGTTCATGTAATGTACAGAATATTCAGCCAAGTTTATCCTATAGTATTTTCTCTTCGTCTAAGTTCTTCAAGTAAAAGATTCATTGACAGTAGATAGTGTGACACATTTCTATCTGACCTGAAACGGAAACCAATTCACCATTATGATGATAACTCTTCATTTTCTCCTTCAACAAATACACGAAGACATTTCGTTGAATACCAATTATTAAAGGGTTCAGGAGTAGCACACTTTGTGAAGGAAAGACACCACTCAAAAACAGTGATCTCATGTATTGGGATAAGCTGGAATCGAGGGGATAATGCTTCTCCTTGCGAATCAGCAGGTTGTAAACATTTTAAATGCTCGCCAGAGACATTAATACCGCTAGAAGTCATACTTTAATAGATTTAAACCAACAGAGTAGGAGAAATTTTATCCAATATACTGATGGAGGTTTCCAGTGGCGCACTTTTTGAATAGGCCGCCGAACTGCTGGATAAGAATGATACGGTAGACAAGGCCAAAGAGGTTTGAATTCTTTCAGATTGTTATCGTGACACTTTACTTTTATTCGTGGAGGTGTCAGCCATAACCACAACAACACTTCAACCTGACATCACTGCCAATTTTCCACAAATAGCCGTAAACAATTCTGTTAAACACATAAAACATAAAATAATTTAGCTCTTGTATAAATCACTTCTGGTAATTCACCACCGTGACAGCCCACTTAAAATATTCATATGATCGAAAGACAAATAATTAGGTCAAGGACACTAATTCTCTTTTTATTCTACAGAACATAACAAAATAGCTGTATGCAATTTAATGAATTTTCACCTTTCTAGTTCCTTATACAGTAGTCCCTCTCTGTGAATCAGCCTTTTCTTACTCCTGTCTTCACTTCATGGGTTTCTTTGAAATTTTAGGTTGTGATAATTGGCTTCTGTATTCTAGATCACATTGTGTAATGAATGATGACTTGCAGTCAAACCAAGGATTTAGATTTCGTCCTACTTGAGACTCGTCATCTGCGTGTACCTGCACTCCTTAGTGACTGATGATGTTCCAACACTGGGACTCAAGCCTCAATACTCATCATTTCAAACGCAGAAACTTTATCCACGAGAGCTACTGCTAGCCACCACTTACCAAATTACTTCTAGTTAGACCTCAAACATCATCTAAGTATTCTTACTGGATAGAAACTGACATGTCAATAGACAACGGGAAAATCAAAAATTCCCTTCAACAAATATATATTACGTTGTTTACTTGTTTGTTCTTACTTGAATACACCTACCGAAGCACCTTTACTTATGAAAATTTCACTAAATCAAACTGAACTCTCTAACATATAGAATATTATAATAATAATGGCAAAGGTTTTGTATGTTGTTGAAGGCAGGAATTCATATAAGCGCATTGATTGATAGGGCTTATTTTATTGGTCCATATGATTAATCAATCAGATAAGTCGACTTTCAAGGACATATTCCCACAAGGTCATTCCCACAAGTCACACACACACAAAAAAAGTAAATTTGTTGAAATCAAATTAAATTCTTACTTAGTAGGGTGCAAATTTTGAATACACATGGGGAAATTCCTGTTCTTTTTTGCTAGACATTAAAAAAATATAGTTAATATCAGTTAGTAGTACTTATTTCTTTTTTTCGTTTTTTTTTGATGCATCGTTTACGTCAGTAAACTTTCGTTTCTTTTCCCTCCATCAGATCTACTAATAATAAGTTTTTCGAACTACAGTAAGTATGTATGAACTACTTCAAATGAAATCTAAAGGAGTAAAATTTTTAGTTCCACTGACTAAAGTAATACTAAAGTGATAATAATAATAATGATAACAATAATAATGATAGTATTAATGATGACACCAACAATAAGGAATCTAAATCATCAGTGGTAATTCCAGATGAGGAAGAAACCTTGGAAACCACATTACGCAGAATTCTTAACAAGGCAGAGATAAAAGTGGCTGGCATTCAAACCAACAAACTCAATTTGAAAGAAACTTTGTCGGTTAAAGGATCCTGTGGAGCCAATAAAACAAAACAATTTAGTTTATCTAATACCCTGCAATGATCGTCAGGTCAAATACATAGGTCAGACTAGTAGAACAGCGGCATTCAAACTAGCAGAGCTCAAAAACCTAGCAAAATCTAGATTAGTTGACCCAAATAAGATAAGAAATCTAGAGAATAGTTCAGCTATACCACTCACTTCATGCAATTTCACACAACCGCATAATAGGATGGGATAGGATGACAGTTTTAAAATCTAATGTCACAGGGTGAATGGAGGGAGAGATTGATAACAGAAGCTTTGTTTATCGAATCAACTGAGAGGGAATACATGTAACAGGAATGATTCAACACCTGTGCAGGCAGATATCTGGAAAATTCTACTACCCCTAAGACGACAAATAGGAGAAGACAAAGAAGACTATAAAACTCAAGTTTCGAAGTTGTGTGATTATAATTGATATCATTATGAACAGCAATAAATTGTGTTCGAAACTGTGTCATCCAGTAAATAATACGGCTGTTTCACTGTGTGATACATCTAATAAACAAACTAATATGGTAATACGAAAGTTGTTAGCTTTTCTTATAGTTACTGTTGTTCATCACTGTTAAATATTAAAACAGACGGTTACGGTGAGGAAAATTTTCTTCTCGATGAAATCATCAAGTCTAGGCTGTACATTTGTTTATTTATAGAGTGACTGGGTGAGAAATTTTCAGAATTATTTCCAGTTTAGGGGCAAATTAGTAAAATTGTAAAATGTCACAAACAGGAAGATTGGATAAAAAAATCATAGGGGTGAAAATAGGGATTCAAAAATGGAAAAATAACAGAAATAAACAGGAAGATTGTATAGAAGAGGTAACCAGATAATTACTGTTAACGGAATTGACTGTTTATGATGGCCATGGTAGTAGAGACAATATTTAAACGTTTGATTGGACACCGGTAACTAGTGTGATTTGTCTAATTAATTAATTTTTTAAAAATTTTATTATAGCTTGACTCCATATAGTATTTTTGATACAAATATGAAAATTTCAGCATATGATAATGGTAGCCCAAATTTTGCAGGCCGACCATTGATATCGGGTGTGCGTCGGCCGGGGATCGAACCTCGGACCATGTGCATGGTCGGCGAGAGTCCTAACCGCTGTGCCACCGACGCGCAAAGTGTTGTCAGGAGTGGGATCTAATCGTTTCTTTGGTGCAGACTGAATTCTGTCAGTCAGGTCTGCAATGTGGCCACCATTCTAGGTAGCTCGCCATCATGGCGCACATTGATTTGATGATATTAGATAGTTGGAGGCAATCGGAAGACATTAGACTTGACTTTACTGTTCCGACTAAATCATATGTGAGTTTGCACTGTGTGACATGTGCGCTCAACTCTGTGGACAACCCAGTTTTCGAAACTATTATCATAAAACCGAATAGCTCGGTGGCAACGTCTCTGACTGCAGCACTGGGTGATGCAGGTTTGAATCTCAGAAGGCGCATGAGTTCCTTCAAGTTTGCGGATACGCCTTTGTGACTGGTGAGTGCCACCAAGCACGAAACCTAGGTCAAGCAAGGCTTCCTGTGGCCGATCGCCTCCAACTATCAAATATTCAAACGTATTTCTTTTGAATAATTGGTGTGGGCTTGAACTTTTGGATCTCTAGTGCTTTAGCTTCCCCCGAGATGCTTTGATTTCACTCCATTTGAGAGGTTTGATTGGATGTTGTGTATGATTTCAAAGAACTTTTCGAATGGACATGGATTTCCTGAGTTCATCGAACTACATACACACTTGCGTTGTTCATTTGCTAATCAGTCTAGATAGTGTTTCTGAGAGCGCTAAACATTATTATTATTATTTCCTTTAATTCCTAGAGGAACATAGGGCTCCAGCCACGCGTCTCCATTGCGTTCGGTTCTCTGCTAGAGTTTTCACCTGGCTCCATGTCTGCCCACACGTTTTCATCTCCTCTTCACATGACCTCCTCCAAGTCACCCTTGCACTGACGACAAACTCGCGGCTTCCCTTTCGGGTTCCACTCGAGCAATGGCTTGTCTAGTGATGTTACTTGATGGTTTCCTCAGAGTATGGCCACCAATCCATCTCCATTTCTTCATGCCTATTTGTTTTACAATCGGTTCCTGGTTGGTTCGCTCATTGCCAGAGATCCCTGTTGCTGATCTTTTCTGGCCGGCCATCTGATCTTGAGTAATGAGCGAAGACAACTGTTAATGAAGTTCTGTAGTTTGTTTGAGATGCTCTTTATGACGCGCCAAGTCTCTGATCCGAACGTTTAGTAAGTAGCACTGACTTCACATTGGAGTTGAAAATCCGGATCTTATTTTTGGTGCTGAGTGCTGTTGACCTCCAAACAGACTTGAGAGAAATGAATGTTTGCCTTGCTTTCCCGATCCTCGCTGATTTGATATCCTCATCAGTTGCATACATGTGTAGTTGAAACGATGCTTCCCAATTAGGTAAAAGAGGCTGTTTCTTTCAGGTTCCTCCCATTTATGCTGATTGTTGTCTGTTGTTGCTGTTGGTGGTGGTGTTGCCCAGGAATCTTTATCACTTCTGTTTTCTCTATGTTTACTTGGAGTCCTATCTTTGATGCTTCTTCTATCTCCAACTTGTTGCTTTTCGCTTGCATATCTTCCAGTTTGTGGGCGTTAAACAAGGCGACGCATAATACGATCAATGTATTTGCAGCTCCACGGGAGCAGTATATTCCATATTAGATAAGTTTATTTGAAATATCACACAGCAATGCAATATTAACAACTGGATAACGTTTCGAGCATAAATTATCGCCACTTATAATCGTATCAATTTTAGTCACCAGACTTCACAGTTTGTCTCATGTATGCTTTCTTTCTTTCTGTCTCTCCAATTTCCCTTTGTTGTTTGTTACCACTTTCCATATCTCCGGTATAGGCGTTGCGTCATTCTGATGGCATGTGTGCGGTGTTGCATCGATAAACAAAGCTTCAGTGATTAACCTTTACCTAGCTCTCCATCTAACTATATCACTAATTTAATACTCTCACCATGTCCAACCCACCTTATTTTGTGATCACATGCAAGTGTGAATACATTGCAATGGCTGAACTGTGTCTTTTCTAGGTTATTTAACTTAGCAGGGTCAATTATTCTAGATCTAGCTAAATTTTTATGTCCCAATCATCTAGTTGACCCCTACCTACTAGTTTGACCTATGTAACTGACCTCACAAACAGTCATTACATGGTATATATGGTAAATAATACTATTTTTCTTAATCGGATCTATCAAACTAATCCTTATTAAGCCAAAAAAGTTTATCTCTGAGAGTGTTGGTTGGTTTGTTGTTTAGTTGGTTTAAATGCCACCCTCATTCCAGCCTCAATGAGAATCCTACTTAAGGCCTCTGACATTCCTTCTTTCTGCAGCAGTACTACAGAGTCTTTGAATACTGTACCACTCACTGTGTGATATTTAAAATAAACTTATCTAATATCGGGGTCCAGTGGCTTAATGGTATACGAGCTCGCCTTGTAACCAGAAGGTGCAGGGTTCGAATCCCGGTGGGTGCACACTGATGAAGAGTCCAAAACTAGGACGAAACAGCCGTCCAGTACTCCCAGTTTCTCTTGGTGCGTCGGTGGCATAGCGGTTAGGACGCTCGCCGACCATGCACATGGTCCGGGGTTCGATCCCCAACCACTGGACGCACTCCTTTACCTCGCTAAGCCAGAAATAATGCTGGTGAAGGAGAAAGGTTGGGCATGAGGCTAGCAACCCCATCCTGTAAAATAAACACTGCTAGAGAAACTTCAAGCCACTACCTAGAAGCCCTATGTTCCACTGGGGAACGTGAAGAAAAAAAATCTTATATGGAATTACATTCTAGCACAATGCCCAAGTTCTGCAGTTCCATTAACTGGTGTATGCATGTTGAAATGGCCTAATGCGACAGCTTTTCTTTCTCCTGTTACTCGAATAGTTTTCTTCCAAGAAAATGTTATTTGTAGGCTGGTGGCGAAATGTGCTTTTCCTGATAGATTTTGGAATGTGGTCTACAAAGAATTTCTGCTTCAGTGACACTTTCAAATTAGAGATTAAGCATCAGCATGCTTTTGGAAGCGACGTGAACCTGTTCAGACGTTTCCTTTGATTTTAGATTCTTACCAGTCAGAGAATACACCTGGGCAATGTGGGTAAAACGTGGGCAAAATAGGCAACTTTAATCAGCAAAGATGCGGGTAAAAGGGGGTTTAAAGTGCTACATAATTTACTCACATTACCCATGTTGGCCACTTGGTCCCCGTTTGCCCACTTTACCCGTGTTACAACCGAAAACAGCCCACTTTTTTCCACTTTGCCCAATTTTGAACTGAAAACTGCCTACATTTTTTACCCACACATCCCAGGTCTAAAAAATATTCACCGACTGGGTTGTCTATAAATCTGGGTGAGAAACCACTTTTTTATCAAGGTTTCTTGGGGATCTTGCAGTTCTTCAGCAATAGATTCCTCGGTATCTTTTTTTCCACATCCCCGATGAGTGAGAATGCATAAGGTTTTTCCTTCTGTTTCTTATTGTAGCTTGACTCCACACAGTATTTTTCATACAAGTATGGAATTTTCAGCATGTGATATCGGTAGGCCAAATTTTGCAGGCCAACCATTGGTAACAGGTGTGCGTCGGTAGGGGATCGAACTCCGGACCATGTGCATGGTCAGCAAGCGTCCTAACTGCTATGCCACCGATGCAACTCTGAAAAAAAGATAAACTGATCACTCTGTCTGAGCTTTTTTCATTTTGGATTTCTTAAATATGCTAAGGAGAATATATTTTCAAGATGGACATAACATTGTGAAGTTAGCAAACTGGCTAGAGAACCACGAAAAAGCTAAAAGGCAGTGTACAGTTAGTTGCCTCATCCTAGTATGTGATCCTTCTGTAGTGTCATCCGTCGTGATCACGTGTGTGTGTGAAAAATTTAAACATTGTCAAAAGTTTGGTATCTCCGGACGTATCACGCATCTCAAAAGAATCTTAATAATCACCTTTAATTATTTTGAAATCTTATATTCACTGTTGCGTGCGTATGTGCGTGCGTGTCTGTGTGTGTGATCGTGAAGGTCATTTTCGTGTAGAGATGTGTATATATATTAGTTGTCAATTTTTATCTCACACACTTATTGACTGTATATTTATTCTATTGGTTTATTCTGACCAATCAAATTGCTGAAATTTTCAGTTAGTAAGTAAGGCACTTATCATAAACTCAATTGAAATTGTTTCAGCTTTCATCGAATGAGCATTTAAATAAGAAAAAGTTGAGGAAATGGCATGATTTATGATTGGCTAAAACATCGATAACCTCCAATCACTATCAATGGAATAAATCTGTAAGAGGTCACTTCCTTCCCTTATCCAAAAACACCATCGTTTCAACTACAGGGCAGGATGCACTCAGCTCAAACAGCGAAATTCGGATTTTCAACACCAATGTTAAGTCAGTTTTTACAATATAGGGGTCAGAAACTTGTAGGACATGTCACTAAAAACATTTTCAACGAGCTACTCTGCAAACCTTTATCCACAGCTGCCTTCTCTCTATATTGAAGATCAGATTGCTGGTTGGGAAGAATTAGCAACAAGCGACTCAGGGGACAAACCAACCATAAACCTATTGTTCACCAAATATGGCGAAAAGAATGGAGATGCGTTTGACACACGTTGAGGAGGTCGTCAGATGACATCGTGCGCCAGGCCGGTACTCGAGTGGAATCTGTATGAGGAACGACGAATCGGGAGTCCATTTGAGGGTGACATGGAGAAGATTATGTGAGGAGGAGACAAGTGACTACAAGTAATCGTGGAGCCAATTAAACAGGACTTCAAAGAATAGGACAAAGCGGGATGTGTTGTTGAAGCCCTATATTTCACTCGGAATCCATGGGAATAATGATAATAATATAAAAACACTAAAAACGCTTTTCAGCTTTGTAGATTGAAATGATACTACCATCTAGTGACGCTGACTTGGGATATACACATGATATAATCCTTCCAGGTGAAGACGCTAACAAAATGGAGTGTCTTCTGAACATCTTGAGCAGCGATCTGTGAATGTTTGGCATGCGATTCGCTCCTGCTGTGAAATGTAAAATGATGAGGCTAAAGGATTAGACTACATTGACACACTTCTAGCTTAAAGATAGGGAGTGAAGTGGTAGAGCGTGTTACCCACTACACTTATTTAAGGAGTTGCGTCAGCCCCAAAGAGTTGGTGGTTGACGGAATCTCCATACGGATATAGAAGGCTCGTTCCGCATTTGCCAGTTTACCCCATCTCTGGCTTAGTAGACGTGATATCCGGCTGGCTATCGATCAAAGGGCGTGTGTACTGCTGAGCAGTCCGCTCCGTGCTCCTGTGAGACATGGCCGTTGATTGAAAGTGTAAGACATGAAAAGCCTGGTTAGCTGTCTTTGATTATAAGCGCCTGTGTTCTTTTTCCCTTGTTAGGTATAATAAGCTGAGCAATATTGAGGTTAGGCATCAGATGCTAGGTAAGGAGGGCAACTCAATCGACGACGAGGGTTTGAATTTACACCGATTGAGATATTTAAGACATGTGTTACGTAGGCGTGCCTAGCTATCGATCGCCTTCCTCGACAATGGGCTATGCTAGCTGACATAGGATGGATCACGTTGGAAAAGAGCTAGTGGTGGTCAAAACGAAACACGGCTTCATCGGTCAATGAAATCCATAACAGTTAGTTTAGGCCAGCCAGTCAGTCATTCTTGTGGGAAGGTGTAGACTTCCTGACTGGTTGAGGTCCTCAGGATGGTAAAAACCAATGAAGACTGGAGACAATTGGTGATATGACTGGAAATCATTCCCAATGGCTGGCGTAGATGCATTCACTCTTTGTGATTTATAATATCCATTGTTCTTGCATATTACTACTCTTTTTGCCTCATATATCTGTTTATCATCTCTGTTTTGAATCTTCCTTTACTCTTCTCTTGCTTTGTGTGCTACGTGGAGGGAGAGTGGTAACTCAAACTGCTGCACATCTGTGCAAAGTTCTATGTTGAAACCAGTCAGTCAGTCATCTAGTAATCTTTATATCCTGTGTTCCGATAATCCAGCTGAATTTTATCTACTTTATTATTATTATTCCCTTGAGTTCTGAGAGGAACATAGGTTTCCAATAACACATCACCCCTCTGGCTCCACGACTTCTGTCTTTGAGGTCTTATCTCCTGCTTACACGATCTCTTCCACGTCTTCTTCCGATGCTCAACTCGTCGTTTCCAATTCGAGTCTGGCGCGTGATTTTCCCAAAGTCTGTCTGATGCATCTCTATTTTCCTCTTCATATTTGTTGTACAGTAGTTGCTTGATTAGATCATTACCTGCTACAATTCCTTGTTGCTTATCTTTATTGACTGGCTATTTGATCTTCAATATGGAGGGAATAAAACTTGATAAACTTTCAAGGTGTGATTACATCTGAAGAGTTCGTTCAAATTTCTTGACAGTTAACAGTTTATGCATCATAGGCAAATAAATTTCACATAAAGTTAGTACTCTATCCTAGTTATAGACTAGAAAGTGTCTGATGTCAGCGTAGTGACCACTGTAATTCAACGTCATCTAAAGACCTGTTACAAACCAGGTTGAAACTGAAGACCGTTTTCTTCTTCTCCTCCTCACTTGGTACTTCTCAGTACTTCGCTTTGGTTTTCAGAAGTTTTCAGCTTGATGTCTATCAGTGAGCGAATTCACTGTGGAAGCATTTGACTTCCTCTCCCCCCTCTTCATTCATAGTATCTCTTCTGTAGGCTGTTAGTGTAATCTCGATGGATGAAGGTAGTCAGACAGTTAGCCATGAAATTAGATTCCATGCTCAAATAACCACTGTCATCATATTGTAGAAGTTGGTTTTCAAGGAAAACGAAAAACTAAGTCCCTAGACCGCAGGGTGCACCTACCAGTGTGAATAAATGAAGGTGTAGTGAAAGCCACGGACAGTTCAGTATTATACCAGCTGGTTCAAATAGGCCACAAAGCTGACCAACATTGAAGAGTCTTTCTCTGTCATCATCTATCCCAAAATCATATAGGCGCGAAAAAATACACACACTATGTATGTCCATAAGATCCATACTGTCAATGGAAAATTCACCATACCACAAATTAACACAGTGGTTATGTGAATTACTACAACCCTTGCGCGAAAACTTTGGAACATATATTGTCTCTGCTTCATTCCAGTTTGTTGAGAAAATAGAGGATCTCAGTGTAACTGGCAAACTTATGGTTCCTTATTCCCAAACGTTCCAGTTATTGATACTATTGACGTCAAATGTACAGAAGCTAACTGTGAAGGGAGTGCCAAGAAAGTACATTGCACTAATCAAGACACTCTACTCAAACACCCGTAGCCATGTAAGGGCTTATGGGGAATTGTCATCTGAATTGATAACAACCAGTGGTATCCGTCAAGGATGTCCACTTTCCCCATTTCTGTTTAACTTCATCATAGATATGCTAATGGAAGTATCCTTAACTGAACTTGACGATTTAGGAATCGACTTGTTACCAGGGTCTTATGGACTTAGAATACGCAGACGACATAGTCCTGTTAGGGGAGGATGCTGACAAAATGCAGAGTCTTCTGAACACCTTGAGCAGCAATCTTCGTATGTTTGGCATGCGATTCGCCCCAGTAAAATGTAAGATGCTGCTACAGGACTGGACTGGACTACGTCAACTCCTAGCTTAGTGATAGGGAGTGAAGTGATAGAACATGTTGACCACTTCACCTATTTGGGAAGTTGTATCAGCACCAACGGATTGATTGGTGACGAAATCTCAGCACGGATCCAAAATGCTCGGGCTGCTTTCGCTAACTCACACCGTCTCTGGCGTAGGCGTGACATCCGGCTATCAATCAAGGGACGTGTGTACTGCTCAGCAGTTCGCTCCGTCCTTCTCTATGGCTCTGAAACATGGCCAATACGAGTTGAAGACATGAAAAGGTTGTCTGTTTTTGATCATAGATGTTTACGATCTCTTTCTCACGTTAGGTGGCATAATAAGGTAAGTAATGTTGACGTTAGGCGTAGAGTGTTGGGCAAAGAGGGAAAATCAATCGAAGAGAAGAGGCTATAAAGTTACATAGATTGAGATGGTCAGGTCACGTGCTGCGCATGCCTAACCATCGCCTCTCCAGATGGGCATTACTAGCTGATATAGGTGCAGGTTGGAAAAGAGTAAGTGGTGGCCAAACAAAAACATGGCCTCATCAATCCATGAAATCCTTGACAGCTAAACTGAGTCAGGTAGGGAGATGCAGACTTCCGGGTTGGGGCCCGCCATCGGGACTCTCAGAATCAATGGCTGGAGACACTAGGTGACATGGCTCAAAATCGTTGTCAATGGCTTACGCAGATGTATTCAGTCTCTGTAATCTTTCATATTCCTTTCTACCATTACTCATTCTGTTTCACTCTTATACTTGTCAAAACTCTATTGATTCTCTTCACTCATTTTCTTGTCTACCTTTGTGTGCTATTTGGAACGTGGCAACTGAAACTGCTGCACTTTGGTGCCAAGTTCTATGTTGAATCCAGCCAACCAGCCAGAGAAGCTAACGACATACCCATTCCAACACCGGAATTGAGGAAATTGTTACTTTTATATACTAAAAATGTCCAATTTCAATTTGATGAGCTTCTGTTCCGCCAAGTTGATGGTGTTGTAATGGGAAGCCCCTTGTAACAACTGTCTGAAGATTTAATTCTTGTCAGGCCTAGAAGCCAGTATTTTACGACAGCATATACAGCAAATGGAATAACATCTATGATATATGTGGATGATATTTTGATTGTCTGTGAAAGTAAATTAAAAGCTCAAAGCTTATTGATAAAATTCAACAACTGTCATTCGAATCATAACTTCATCACAACATAGAACGCATGAAAATCCCTACCACTAAATTTCTAGATATTTTTCTGGCGAAAAGGACTAATGGCACAACTGAAATATCTATATTTAGAAAGTCTTCATGGATGGGACAGTATATATACATTTAAAAAAAGCTTTGCTCCAATCCAGTATGAGAAGAACTTAGTCAGAATATTGTCCAACAGAGCCAAACACATTTGTTCTGACAGTATAACTGAATATGAGATAAAGGCTGTGAAAGATATTTTATCTAAGAATGGATGTCCTGAGAGGTTCATCAATACCTACTCTAAAGAAATAAACCCCAGTAAAACTATCCAAACAGTTTCAAGGACAGCTGTTTATATCAGTTGGCCATTTAATGGAAATGACGTACAAGAAGCAGTCAAACAAAGACTTGATAAAACTATTAGGAGAACTTATTGTGCTGCAAAACTCGTGTTTCTTAACACATATATATATATATCCCTGTATGTACAGTATTCAGCTGATGAGTTCTACAAACATTTGATGAATTCATTAAATCCTACTTTGAATTAGTTCTTTTCTCTGAGCTGGTTAATTGAAATATGAAGCTTTTGTCATCTAGAAGGACGACCAATTCAATATCATCCACCTGAGCTACAAGTCTTCTCCATTATTAAAAAATCCTATATAATTAACGTTTGTTACTTGTTAAAAAACATTATTGTTCCTACTACTATGGAACATCCACGTTTTGACGTTCTACGATGTGCTAACGCTGTACACGGTCAAAGGTGAACAACATTGTATTAAGAAGCACAAAAGTAAACTTGAAGAGACGTATTGTTAACCAAATTAAATTTCGAAAAGCACGAAGCAAACGCAAAAGGTTCATAACCGCGTAAAATATCTGTGTGACAAACGAAAAGTAATGCTCAATAATACAATAGCAAATATTCTTTAAGCTTATGTAAAACTAGTTTCTGTAAGCGTGTAATATGCTTACATGAATTAGTTTTATAAACGTACCGCTAGGGGTAATATAAGCGAACCCAGAGACGACAGCAGATATGCTGACTCCATTATTGCAAAAGATCTGGAAGGAGGGAAAGGTGCCTACTCACTGGAGGAAAGGCTACCTCGTGAAACTTCCAAGGAAGGGTAACTTAGGACTCTGTAAGAACTGGCGAGGAATCATGCTCCTGTCAACGCCAAGTAAAATTCTGAGTCGCATCATCCTGGAGAGAATAAAGGACGCACTGGATACAGAACTTCGACCAGAACAAGCTGGATTCAGGAAAGGCAAATCATGTTCTGACCAAATTGCAACTCTGCGCATCATCATCGAACAAAGCATGGAATGGCAATCAAATCTCTACCTCAACTTTATAGACTTTGAGAAGGCCTTCAGTGGACAGCGTTGACCGCGAAGTATTTGGAAAATACTTGAGAACTACGGCGTACCCGAAATATTCATCAACCTTATTCAACAGCTGTACGACAACGGCACATGTCAACTGTGGCGTTTGGAGTCAGACAAAGGTGCTTATTATCACCAATGATATTCCTAATTGTAGTGGACTGGATTATGCATCAGACGGTGGGAAACGAGAAGACAGGGATATCCTGGACCGACGTGAATGACCTAGAAGACCTGGATTTCGCGCGTGGATGATTTATGTTTGATGTCACACAAAATCGAAGACTTACAAGCAGAAACCGACAAACTGGTCAAAGAAGAAGCAAAGACAGGACTCCAGGTGAACATAGACAAGACGGAAGTTATGAAAATAACCGACCAACAACAACAACAGCAGGAACATACAGCGCCAATCACCATCAACGGGAGGGATTGGAAAGAGGTTACTTCATTCACTTATCTAGGGAGCATTGTCTCAACCACAGGAGGAACGGACGAGGATGTAAAATCAAGGATCGGGAAGGCGAGAAACACGTTCATCAACCTGAAACCAATCTGGAAATCTTCGTCACTCAGCATCATCAACAAAATTCTGATTTTCAATACAAACGTCAAGGCAGTCAGTTCTTCTATACGGATCAGAAACTTGGCGGCGGGTCACCAAGAATATTTCCAACAGCCTGTTGCAGACCTTTATCAACAACTGTCTTCGCTGGCTCTATACTCAAGATCAGACGGCCGGAAAGAATCACCAACAAGAAGCTATGGGGACAAACGAAATAAAAACCAATCGCTCAAGAAATATGCAGGAGAAAGAAGTGGAGATGGATTGGTCACTCGCTGAGGAGGCCGCTGGGTGACATCACGCGTCAGGCCAACGCTCGAGTGGAACCCGAAAGGGAAGCGGCGAGTGAGACGTTCAAGGGGGACATGGAGGAGATCGTGTGAAAGGGAGGAGTTGAAACAGTATGGATTAACATGGATGCAGGTGAAAAGTACAGCAGGAGAGAGAAGCATGTGTAGACGTGCAGTTGAAACCCTATGTTCCACTAGGAACCCAAGGAAACAATAATAATAATAACAATAATAGGGGTAATATAAGTACGCTACAAGGTCTTTATATGCTCATATCTAGCTCTTCTCCAACCTCCTTCGATGTTGACTATCATTGCTTGATAAAGAAGGTGATGTCACGGAATGAGTAACACATGTCCTAGCAATCTCTGTCGATGTAACTTCAAAACCTCCCCAGCAATCGATTCTCCGTTCTTGCCTAACACTCTTCGTTTAACCTCAATTTAATACTAACAATGTTATATCACTTAACATGGAAGACAGACCACACACGCACACATCTTTGGTCAAAGACAACTAACTTTTTCATATTTTCCGTCTTCAATGCTCATGTTTCACAGTCTTAGAAAAACTCGAAGCGAACTACTGCGCAGTATTTGTTTGGCTTGCGAATTATGAATTTTCTCTATCATCCCAAAGTTGAACAAAATGTTAGAATCCAGCCTTGAAAATTATTCACTATCATCCTTAGATTTGCTAAAAATGACATCCTAACGCCTACATTATGAGTCACCAATACCTCGATTGGTTCAATGTTTACCCCGTTAGATTATGTCTTAATGATAGATAGTCTTCGATTTTTCCTTTTAGTGGGCTAAACTAGTTAAAATACTAACCCACCGATTGCCTACAACCACATATAACATCATTTCAAAGTGCATCGTGATGCTGAGTCACGTAGGTTGATGAGACCACATGGCAAACTTGACTAAAATAATTATTCATTTCGATAAATTCGTCATCAGACTCTACACCTATATATATATATATATATGCCAGTAATAATTAAAGAAACATTCTTGTTAACAACATTAACGGTTTCAATTACATTCAATCGATAAACAGTAATGACAGATTACATTTCAAAAGCATCGGTAAGAGAGAGAGAGATAATGTGCACCAATATAACACTAAACTGACAGAATATCAGATAAATTAAGGGAAGTAACAGAGAATTTATGAGTGAATTTATACGTTGGACAGGAGATCAGGGTAGCAGTGGTTGCCGGCTAGTACTCAGAGCTCCGGTTGATTGAGGCGAATTGCAATGACCTCTTCTGTTTGAAGTACTCATTATCTAGAGGCCTTTGATAATTTATTCGATACCCGATAGATACTGACGATAAAGAAATTCTCTTCAATGCTAGCCAGCTTTGTGACCTGTTTGAACTTCTACCAATTCGTGATTTAGCGCGACCCCAACCAATGTCGTTGGTGGGACATCCATCCACACACGTGACATCTGGTTGAACCTCACCGGTCATGACTTCTGACTAGAACTCCAGGAAGCTCCATCCTATAACAAGTCACTAGGGAGCATCAGATTAATTTTCTATAGTTTGGTTAGTTAGAATTCATGAAGTAGCCATTGAACAGGGTCCCAGTGGCTGAATGGTCTACAAGCCAACATGCCTTGTAACCGGAAGGTCCTGGGTTCGAATCCCAGTGGGTGCGTGCTGCCGATGATTCCCAATCTAGGATGAAACAGCAGTCCAGTATTCCTTTGTGTTCAATGGCTCTCTATCTGGTATCAATCCGTGATCAACTCGTATATCAATCAGAAGTGCTAACCTAGATTCTTCATCTTTCATTCCCGGAATCACATCCGGTTGTGTGGAAAACAAACTGTAGCTTATCATTATTATTTATTATTCTGTTGGGTTCCAAGTGGAATATATGGCTTCAACAACGCATCTCCACTTTGTTCTACTTCGTGTTGTCCTCATAAGCTGGGTCCACGATCGCCTATAGTCTTTCATCTCCTCCACCCCATACGATCTCCTCCATGTCAACTTCACACCGACGACCCACTCGTCGCTTTGGATCCCACTCGATGGCTTGGCGTGCGATGTCATTCGATGGTTCCCTCAATGTATGACCGATCTATCTCCCCTTTTACGCTACATATTTGCTGAGTGATCGGCTCTTGGTTGGTTTGTTCCCACAGTTTCTTGTTATTTATTCTTTCTGGCCACTTAATCTTCAGTATGGAGAGAGCGAAGGTTGGCAACTGTTGATGAAAGTCTGCAACAGGCTGTTGCAAATCCTTTTCTTCACACACAGTCCAAGTTTCTGACCCGTATAGAAGGACAGACTTCACATTGGTGTTGAAAATCCGAATCTTGTTCCTTATGTCGAGTGAAGAAGATTTCCAAACTGATTTCAGGTTGATGAAGGCGTATATTGTCTTTCCGTTTCTATCTTTGACTTTTTCATCAACCGCCTGCAGTTGAAACGATGCTTCCTAGATAAGTGAAGGGGATAACCTGCATTAAATCTCTCCTGTTGATGGCGATTAGTGCTGGTTGTTGTTGGTTAGTTGTCTTCATCACCTCCATCTTCTCTATGTTCACCTGGAGTCCTGTCTTCTCTACCTGCCTGCTACTTCTGCTAGTTTGTCAGTTTTCGCCTGACTCGAGGTCTCCGAGTCAGTGTGAGTGACATTAAATATAAATCCATACATACGCAAAATCCAGATATTCTAGATGAAGTCTTCTTATCGTTGGTCCAGCGTATTCCTGTCTCCTCGCTTCTCACACTCTGACGCATGATCCAGTTCTCAACAATCAGGAAGATCATCAGTGATACCAGGATGCCTTGTGTTACTCCTTTCTTCTGAGTTTCACGTTGTTGTTCGTCTGACACGTGGCATTGTCATACAGCCAGCCGTTGAATTAGGATGACAAAGACTTGGGTACTGCATGCCATGGTGTTGAAGTAGTTTCCAAATTACTTCGATGTTGTCTGTTGAAGGCCCTTTCCAAGTCGATGAATTTGAGGTAGAGTCAGGTTTGACTGCCATTCTATGTCTTGTTCGATGACAATGTGTAGAGTTGCAATTTGATACGCACATGATTTGCCTTTCCTGAATCCAGCTTGCTCCTGAAGGCAGAGTTCCACATCCAGTAAGTCTTAAACCCTCTCTAGGATGACGCGACTTAATATTTTACTTGGCGTTGACAAAAGCGTCATTCCGTGCCAGTTATTGCAAAGGCCTAAGTAACCCTACCTTGGTAGTTTCACAAGGTAGCTTTTCTTCTAATCATTAGGTACCTTTCCTTCTTTTCAAACCTTTTGCAATCATGGCGTGAGAACATCTGCCACTGGGTCCGTTTTCAGTGCTTCAGAGAAATTCCGTCTGGTCCTGCTGCCTTCCCGGACTTCAGTAACTTGATCGCATTCATGATTTCTGCTTTCGTTGGGGGAGTGGTGTCCACTGGCAAGTAGTTCCGTGCGTGTTGGTAGTGGTATTTCTGGACGAGTTGCAGGTGATGGTCGATTCAAGAGTCCTTTAAAAAGTTCAAACCATTGTTTTATTTGTTTTTCCTCCTTGGTAATTAGGTTCCCTTGAGCATATTTTATTGGTTTATTCATCTGGATTGATCTCTTCCCGGATAGAGATCTGGTTACCTGATATAATGTCCTGAGGTCTCTTTTACCTGCAGCCTGCCTGTTCTGCTTCAGTTGCCAGCCAGTTTGTTGTAGAATTGTCTTTTGTCTTTCCTAGCACTCTTCTTCACCTCTTCTAATTTCGGTGCAGTGTACATTAAACTCAACTTGTGCTTCTGTTGTCCATCTCTGCATTGAGTCATCACCATTCTGTTTCACCATCCTCCTCTCCTCTCTTCTTTTAGCTTCCAGGTAGATGTCCACTGGGAGCCATTCGTTGTCCTTTCTCTTCCTATAACGGTTGTACACGTTTCCCTGAGTATCGCCTTCAGAGAGTTCCAGTGTTATTCCACACATGTGTCCTCACTGATGCCACGTAGTGTCTCCGACTTTGCTCTGATCTGATATTTAATAAAGGCATCCCTTGTAGTTTTGTCCTTCAGTTTCTGAATGCTGAACTTGAAGTGCAGCATGTATCCAATTGTTCTGGAACATTTCAGCTCCACCTTGAGGGTTCCTTGAACTAGCTGGATGATGGTCTGAGCCCACATCTGCTCCCCTTCTCCACTTTATGTCCAGCAGGCTGCGTCACCACTTCCTTGAGCAGCATTGATATGAAATCTATCTGTCTGCGAAGAGATCTCCGCTCTTATCCATTTCGCCGAATGATGGCCTCTCGACCTATGATGAGTTCTGTTCCTGTATTATCTGCTCTTAGCTGGTCTAGCATTCATATCGCCCATGAGTATTTTAATGTCACCATTTGGGATGTTGTCCATTACTGTTTGTAGCTTACTGGCATTAAGCGTTCTTTGGATCGATTTTCCCAACTTGTTGGTTATTATTGCACTTGAACCCAGGACCTTCTGGTTACACGGCTAGCGAGCTCGCAGACCATTAAGCCACTGAGATCCGATCCAATGGCCAGCCCATGAATCCTAACTCCTGCCAATTCATGACATATTGCGACCACTTTGTGCAATATCTTCTTCAGTGAGTTACTGCCTCACCTTGGACCTTCTGTATCCTAATAGTCACAGCTTCCCACCAGAACTCCAGGTTCACTGCCTGTTTAAGGCCAGTCCCTAGTGAGCATTAGATTAATTTTCAAACACAATCCCTACAAAACTAATACTTGAATATTTTTTTATATTTTTATTTTGCGTTGAAGTCTCTGCGGCAGTTTAATTGATCTTGTGAGGTAGGGCCTCTAGCCCCAAGTTCAGCTCTCCCCCTCTTTTGCTGGGCTTGGTATTGGCTAGAAAACTAGTGAGCTAGTAAAACAGGCGAGGTTATCAAAGTAAACTAGTTTTGTCAAAATATATATTTATTAAAAGTTCATTGAAACATTGAATGTATTACTTAATTAAAAGTATGTTTTAATCTTTTAAACAGATATCACTATCATTATCATTATCATCATCATCATAATCATGATAACGTAGATATAGAGATAGGCTTATACAACTTTTGATTGAGAAGCTGTCCCACTGTCAGCCAGTATCACCATTATTACTATCTTTATGTTCACGTTTTCAGTATGACCAATAATCAATTTTGTTTTTTGATGATGATGATAATACATTTATGTATTCAATAAACAATTGAATAGAGGAGAAGAGAAAAGAAAAGGTTGAGGTAGATAGATAGATAGTGAGAGAGAACAATAGATTTCCAAGACATTTTCTATGCGTATATGCACTCACACATATACGTTCAATGGTATTGTAATTGTAATTTGAATTTCAAGGATAAATTTAGTTCTTTTTTTAATATTTAGAATATTTGACTATCTGATGAACTTTTCAGATAGCAGTATGGTTAAAACTCTTTGAGCATTGTACACGGTTTATGTGAAGACTTCTTCAGTAGTTTAATTTACATTACTGAGTTTTGGTAAACATTTATGAGATTGTTGAGTCGAAGATAAATTACTTAATAGTACTGAGAATTAGAAATACAATCATGGAATCTGATGATATTAGATAGTTGGAGGCAATCGGCCGAAGGAAGCCTTGCTCGACCTAGGTTTCGTGCTAGTTGCCACTCACCAGGTCCACCAAGGCGTATTTGCAACCTTGAAGGAACAACTCATGTCCCTTCAGAGATTCGAACCCGCTTCATCCAGTGCTGCAGTCAGAGACGTTACCACTGAGCTACAGGAGGTCAGTTGCTAGCCCGAGTAGCTCAGTGGTAACGTCTCTGACTGCAGCACTGGGCGAAGCGGGTTCGAAACTCAGAAGGCACATGAGTTCCTTGGTGACTGGTAAGTGGCAACTAGCACGAAACCTAGTTCGAGCAAGGCTTCCTTTGGCCGATTGCCTCCAACTATCTAATATCATCAAATCAATATGCACCGTGATGGTGAGCTACTAAGAATGGTGGCCACATTGCTAACTTGACTGAGAGAATTCAGTCTGCACCAAGGAAAGGAATAGACGCTCTACACTAGTTACTAGTATCCAGAGAAAACCATGGAATCTAATGGTTGCACTTATGACCGTGTAAACATTACTATCTGATTCAATAATAACTGTTTAGTTTATTATTTTTACTATTATTTCCTGGAGTTCGGAGGGAAATATAGGGATCCAACAGTATATCTCCACTTTGTCCTGTCCTCTCTCTGTACAGTCTTCTTCAGCTGGCCCGAAGATTACCCATAGTTCCTCACCTCCTCCTCACATGACCTCCTCCATGTCAGCTAGGGTGCAGTTGTCGTTATCCACTCGAGTTCTACCTGATGTCCAGCCTCGGGTGTGATGTCAAACAACAGTCTCCCCAGCGTGTGTCCAATCCATTTCCATTTTCTTCGTCATATTTGTTGAGCAATAGGTTCGTTCCAAGAGTTTCTTGTTGCTAATTCTTTCTGACCGGTCATCTGCTCTTCAGTATGAAGTCAGCGATGGGGGCAGCTGTTGATAAAAGTCTACAGTTGACTGTGGATAATGCTTTACGTGACACGAGCGCCAGGTTTCTGTCCCATATAGAAGGACTGCCTGACTTAATAGTGACGTTGAAAATCTGAATTTTGTTATGGTGAGTGCAGTAAATTACTTTCAAAGCAATTTTAGAGTGATGAAGGACTGTGTTGCCTTTCCAGTTGTCGCTGGTTTCGACAACCTCATCTGTACTCTCACTTATAGTTGAAACGAAGTTGTCTAGATATGTGAAATAAGTGCCTTCTTTCAAATTTCTCCTGTTGATAGTGTTTGGTGCTTCTTGTTGTTGGTCGGTTATCTCCATCAACAACATAGCATAATATCTGTTAATGCATAGTAAATGATGTTTTCACTGGATAACGCTGTGAAGCAGTCGCAATCTCGTTTGCTATGTATAGAGTGATACGCTTCAAAATATACTAATTACTGATTGTGTTTCAATTTTGATCTAAGATTGACTTCATTTAGAGATGCATTGAAAACTGAGAAGTATTGGATAACTGTTTTGTCCTTGTTTGGGACAGAAGAACTTCGGGCGACCATTAGTTGTAAATTAAATGCTCACGAGTGACTCACGAAAGAATTGATTCACTTGGAGTTCTTGGAGGAGTTCGTGATCACTGGAATCCACCAAGTCAGGTATGAGGCCAGATACTCGTCAAAAGTATTGGCTGGGGGTCACACTAGATGTATATAGCGAATCGTTAGAAGTTACGACTGATGGTTCGTTGGATTCTCTCCCAGTGGTTGAATGGTTTACGAGGTTGTCTTGTAACCTAAAGGTTCCGAGTTCGATTCCTGGTGTGGTCATGGCTGGAAAATGGTGAAGAGTCACAAAGTAGGACGAAACATTGGTTCAGTACTTCCAGATTTTCAATAGTTCTATGAGAAAGTCGGTTTTTTGACGAAATTTTAAAGAAAATCAAATCCCTACAAACTCAGACTTGTATATTTATTGTATTCTTGAAATTTCTGGAGATATGATAGGCGGAGAAATCAAGATTACACGAATTTAAGTTGCTGATATTAGATGTTTGCAGGTAGTTGGCTGGACATAGGCTTTATGATAAGTTGTAATCAAAGTGCATATTATACAATCTCAGAGGATCTCGAACAACTAGGAACAGGTGAACCGATACATGTCCATAGAGGTATTCAAAGGTGACATCCTGTCCGACAGGCTTCTGCTGACCAATGGACGACTGGAAAACACTAATCTTAGCGTTGCTGAGGAGAATGTTTTTCTCAAAGATGATGGAATTCTCCTCCTAGGGATATTGCAGATAAAGTCTCCCTTGAAATTCAGGTTCATTAAAGCTCCTATGGCACTCTGTCAAGCTTGCCACAATGAAAGCAAAAAATAGTTTTTTCTTGATGGTTGTGTCACTAATCATGAATATCCAAAATGGTTCTGGAAAGAGTTGAAACGGAATCATATATATCCTAATACAAAGTCACCTAGCCGTCATGCAATAAATTGCGCTGACTCCGTCCGATCACGCATCCCAAAACTGCAAAAGAATCTGTCCAAAAGATCTTTAGCCCTCTAAGAATGTCAAAGATTCACAGAACACGTCAATATAGTTACCGAAAAGCAGTCATCATCTGCTGTAACCCAACTCACCAATAGTCTCAATTCGATCAAACATCACAGAAAATTTTGCTGACGACTATGGAAAAATTGTATTCAATTTCTCTTTAGCATTTTTATATGGTTTGAGGTAAGAAGCCTTGTATTTGGGCCCGAAATTCACCCCTATTAATTCCATACTCATGTATAGTTTGAAAATTTAATCAACCAAATGCATTATCTTATCCCAACTTCTCATGCAGAATTACAGCGATTAAATTAACAATTATCGACTGCTCGCTTCAGTACCTCAATACCAAAACAAAAGTCCTGAACCAGCTAACAAAGAGGCACCGAGAAGAATTAAAACAGTCGAGAGATATCAAACATCTAATAATCTCTTCCACACAATAATTTCTTGCCTTCAGTCGCTTTTTTCCAAGCTTCCATATACTGAAACACAACACCTCAATTAAGTGAACGTGCAGTTAACCTGTTTATGTACGAAACGTTTGACCACTGAATCAGAGTTTTTATCCTGAACCTAATTACTAAGACTTAAGCTACCAGTTGATAACTATCAACCTTTTCACATCATACACGCAGTTTAATGTAGAGAACATGCAAATCCAGATGGTCACTCAAAATAGTGTAGAGTGCCTTCAGATTATACAACATTCAAAGAGAGAAGTTAGAATTTATTGTACGCATTAAATTTCAAACTGGTTGATGATTGTCAAGACGGACGGATAGTCTTGTTATCCATCCTCTAAGAACTTGTTAGTACATGTAAAAACTAGGGTGAGTCGCATTTAACCACTGCTGCCTTGTTTTCAGCGTTTCTCTAACCGATACTTTTTATGATAAAAAGTAATTATGATAACATTAGCTTTATTCTGAACAGTTTTTATACATAATGTACAGAATTTTCAGCAAAATTCATCGCTTAATAATTTCTCTTTGTCCAGGATCTTCAAGTAAAGTAATAACTGACAGGAGATCGTGTGACATAATGCTGTCTAACCTGAAGTGAAAACCAATCTTTCATGATATTTCTTCTTTGCCTCCTTCAAAAATGCACAACATTTGCTTGAAAGCTAATTAAAAGAGGTGTAGCAGTACATGTTTTGACCGAAGGACATAATAATAGCAGCAAAATTGAAGACTTCAGGCAGTCAGTCTTATTTTTGAGGCAGTGGCAGTTTGTACCAAAAATATGAGGAACAATTTTCTGATATGTTGGCATACGTTACCACCTGTGATTGTGCCTTTTCTCAAGTTTGGTAGAAACTTGCGAATCATCAGCTTATAGACATACTTTAAATACTAGCGAGAGTAGAAAACACCAATGGAGATCATATTTTATTAGATTAAAATAAACATAACGACAGAATTATTTGCCGTATCATGGCCGAGTTTTCTTTGATAGCCCAATTTTTAAACAGTCCATGTAAGTGCTACTTTGAATTAATTGTGTTATTGTTTCTTTTAATTCCTAGAGGAACATAGGGCTTCGGCCACACGTCTCCATTGTGTTCGGTTCTATACCAACGTTTTCACCTGGCTCCACGTCTGTCCACATGCTTTCATCTCTTCTTCACATCACCTCCTCCTCCATGTCACCCTCGCAATGACGACTAACTCGCCGCTTCCCATTCGTCGCCACTCGAGCGATGGCCTGGCGTGTGATATCACTTAATAGTTTTCTCAGAGTATGGCCAATCCACCTCCATTTCTTCCTGCATATTTGTTGAACAATCGGTTTCTGCTGGGTTGATTCGCTCACAGAGATCCCTTCGTGTTGCTGATCTTTTCTGGCCGGCCATCTGATCTTGAGTAGTATTGGGCGAAGACAGTTAGCTGTTGATGAAAGTCTGTAGTTTGAATTAAAGCAATTAACATTTCTGTCAGTTAATTCATTTTGACCGTTTGGTAAATATTTGTGTAATTCTAGGCGAGTGATGCATTTGCCTTTATTTAATAAACAGGCGCGGATACACCTCTGAACAGCATCATATTTCTTCCCTTATATCAATGAATGAAGAAGACAATGAAAGAAAATGAATTTGACTATGCATAGTGTTTGTATGTTGTTGTTATTATTCTCTTAGGTTCCAAGTGGAACATAGGGCCTCAGTAGCACATCTGTACTTTATTCTGTTCTTTGCAGTCATTCTCAGATGGCTCTGCGACTGTCCATAAGCTTTCATCTCCTCCTCACATGACCTTTCCCCCATGTTGCCTCCGAAGGGATGCTCAACCCTCCGTTTCCCATTCGGCGCATGATTTTCCTCAATGGTCTCCTCAGTGTGTGTCCGATCCATCTCCACTTTCTTCGGAATATTTATTGGTTAACAAATTCTTGATTATTTCGTTCTCAAAGTTCTTTGCTGCAGATTCTTTCTGGCCGGCTATCTAATCATCAATATCAAGCGAAGAAAACTATTGGTGAAAGTCTGCAGTTGCCTATTGGAAACGCTTTTCGTAACGCGAGTGCCGATTTTCTGACCCACATAGAAGAACTGACTGACTTGACATTGGCGTTGAAAACCCGAATCTTTTTTATGCTGATGATAGAAGATTTCCAAACCGATTTCAGAGTGATGAAGGCCTGTGTTGTCTTTTCGATCCTCTCTGGTCTTGACATCCTCATCTGTTTTTGCCGCCTGTCTGTAGCTGAAATAATTCTGCCCAGCCACATAAGTGAGGGAAGTGGCCTCTTCTGTTGATAGTGATTGGTGCCCATTGTTGGTGGTTGGTTGGTTGGTTGGTTATCTTCATTGCCTCCGTCTTCTCTTGATTATTCAATGGACACACACAGAATGGGTAAATATGGACAGAAAGTTCTGTTTAACTTAGCATTTGCCAACAGGGTGTATTTGTAACCCCCCTTTGATGGAAATTCTGACTGTTTAATGATAAATGATTCGACCAATATCTTATGTGATGAACATACATAAGTTCCTTAGAGGCTTTATATGTGCCTTGCTTATTCGTCTTAATAATCCCCATGCCAATATCTAGCAGAGTTTAATTGATGACTGTTTTCAACCACTTGTCATCAATCAGAAATGCAATGCAATGCGTATATGTCATCGTTTGATGACTCGGTTGGTAAAATTCTGTAAACAAATGAGACTAGATATTTTAATCAATAGACATAGAGTAGTATTCATCTTATCAGTATGCAAGGGAATCACTAGGACTGCAGAGAGCACAGAGTAAAACTGGTGTGGGGTATAAATTTTCATATCGCCTTAAAATAAACTTATTTCCATTATTATTATTTTCTTAAGGTTTCAAGTGGAATAAAATGCTACTACAGCACATCTCTATTTACTCTGTTTTCTGTAGTCCATCCTAGGCGGTTACACGATTCCCGTCCATAAGCTCTCATCTCCTCTTCAGACAATCTCGTCCATGTCAAGCTCGAGCCCAAGCCCAACTCGTCGTTTCCATTCGGATTGCACTCGACGACCTGTCTAGCGCGTGATTTCATTAAACGTTTTCTTCAGTGTGTCCGATCCTTCACTTTTTCCTTCTACATATTTGTTGAAAAGTAAGATTCTTGGTTGTTTCGTCGCCTGCTGGAGTTCATTGTTGCTTATCCTTTCTGACTGGACGTCTAATCGTCAGTATCTAACGAAGACAGGTATCGATATTAGTCTGCGGCAAATTTAAACTTTAAACCCCACTAACTACCTATCACCGAACGACCTTCAACGAACCAATCACATGAAAGAGGGATTTTTGATTAAGGAAAATGTATATTTATGGAAGAATAGCATGAAAACTGCAAAAAACTCTTACATGGGGTATCTTTCTCTAATATGTGACAGAAACATCTCTTAGTTTACCAAAGGAGTGCCAATAGAAAAGTTACACCACATTCTGTACATGTATTCATCCAAATGACTATAGATGAGATCCTGTTGAGATCCATTTACAGCCCTTATCCTATTTTCTAATCTTCCCCAAAGTCCTTCTAAAGAATTGATGTGTGTGTGTCCCTGTAATGGGATCCAAAAAATCACTAGAGTGGTTCATTCTGTGATGAATATATCCAAGAGATGACAGCGGGTTATAGCCTTTCCATTCATCTGTATGTACTATGGATCCCTGTTTCACCAGTCGAGTGACAATAGGTACTGAGATAGTAGACTTTCTATCTGGTATTCTCTCCACGAATCCTTTCCTCAGGGAGGTGTCATATAAACCGATCAACCAAACATTGCTGGCTTGCTCACGACCACGGTTGTATTTTTTCTTCAGTAACACAGTTTCGTCCACGTGTGCAAAGATACCTTATCCGCCTAACAACGAAGTATTTCTCTCCATTATCCATGAGGCGATGTCTCTGCAATGCTGGTACCACTGAACTGTTGATACGAGTCTATTTTCAGTTTCAGTAGCTGTGCTACTCACAGGTTGTTTTAAAACCCAGTAATTACAAATATACAAAATCTGGGTTAGGGAGAGATGCGACCTAGCAAAAAATGTTCCTACGAAATAATAAAACTATCAGCTTACCTTCCTTAATACTTACTCATCTCAAGCAAATTGCACAACAATGGACATATCCATCAATCGACCTGCTAAGGCTTTTCAAAATCTCCTTCTTAAGCAACCCGAAATCCAGGCAATACTACAAATCCTTATCCTCATCGAATTGCAAGCGTAACTCCGTTAGAGCAAGCATTTGATGCGAATCGAGCGCTATACAACCTTGAAATCACGTGCATGAACCTCATTGGACCATCTGAGGTCATTCACTGATTGGTAGTTAGTGGTGCTTAAAGTTTAACTTGGCCATGTTTTCAGTAAGTAAGTAACCTGTTAGAAATACTTCCCGTTACGGGAGCCCAAATTCTGTAAACCATACAGAGGAGCACTGAATGACTTGGAATTAGTGTTCAAAATCTGAATCTGCTACTTTGTACTGTGAGTGAAGTAGACTTTCACTAAAACTGGTATCCAATTATTGAAAGCCTGCCTCGACTGAAATCCTTATCTGTGCCACCTGCCTGTAGTTGAAGAAATACTGTCTACATAAGTGAAAGAGATGATTTCTTGTAGACTCCCCTCATTGATTGTTAGTGTTCCTGCTGTTGTTGTTGTAGTCGTCGGTTGTGAGGGTATCTCCATCATCACTGTCTTCTCTATGTTCCCCTGAATTCCAGTCTTGGTTGCCTCTTCTATTGACTAGTTGGTTCTCTAGATTTATAAGACATTAAACATAAATCTTCCACGGAATGTCCAGTTCGTTTAGTCTTTTTGCCTGTTCAACGCATGTCCGTCTTATGTACTGAAGAGAAGAAAAAAAAACGTTGGCTTTTCTTAGATGTCCAATTATTTTAATAAAGGTATACATAAAAAGTTGGGAGGAAACATTTCCACATGAAGTACTGATAATAATAATGGGTAGCATTGTAATAAAATTTCTGCAGAAGAATTACTCATTCGGAAAATATACATCCTCAGCGCTAAAAATAATAAAACAAAGAAAATTCACCTGCATTATTACAATATATATTTAGTTAAACTCTTGCGAATTTAGAAGACAAAGAAAAGTTTCAGGCAAAGAATATTGCTTTTTGATAAATTCCTCTTCCGACTTCTTACAAGAAAGCCAGACAGTAGTATAAAGAGAGAGTTGCATAGGAAAAGCACATAGACAGGATAAGAAACACATTTTCATACCTTTGTCCCTCTTCAGTACAAAAGAAATGTAGTAAGGACCCCCAGCAACTTGGTCAGAGCATATGATACCTTGATTAAACACAGCTATCCAGACAAATACATCAGGGAGCATATAACTAGGAAAGTTGAAAAGGACTATTCACTATCCGTAAACAAGAAGCCT
Source organism: Trichobilharzia szidati (assembly GCA_944472155.2). NCBI lineage: Eukaryota > Metazoa > Platyhelminthes > Trematoda > Strigeidida > Schistosomatidae > Trichobilharzia > Trichobilharzia szidati. The sequence goes on from OX235276.1 coordinate 55,453,488, forward strand.
TTATACATACAACTGCAATTCAAAGGCAATATACCTAGCGAAATAATTACGAAGAAGTGAAGAAAATCGGTTCAAAGAATTCCTAATGCTTGCAAACTACAAGTATTATTTTCTACACGACCGGTGGTGATTCCTTGATTGAAAGATGAAGTAACCAGACTAGCCACTTCAAATTGTATCTATCAATTCAACTGCGCTTGTGGAGCGAGTTATATTGACCAGTGCTCTAGGAACTTGGTTTTTCGTGCTCGAGAACATATCCCACTATGGCTAAGTAAAGGTGTAGTTAAAACCATTAACTGTCCGATATTGGACCATCTGGTGCAAACCCGCCACAAAGCCAGCGTGGAAGAATCCTTCTCTATAATATACCGGATGCCTAATAAATTGCCAAAATCATCGAAGCACCGCATGCTCCAAACAGCAGAAGCTATTAGAATTCGCCTCAAGCAACCAGTGCTTTGTGTATAAAAGAAGTAAGTCAAGCCAGCCACTACTACTGCCCTGGCTGGTTTTCAGTGGAGACTATAAATTCATGAATTTGTATTTTATCTTTCGTAATTTGTGTGTTTGATATTTAGTGTATTGTTATGTTGATGCTATTGAATTGTTATCCATTGATATTATTATTATTGATTCTATGTTATTTAAACAACATTAATGTTGTTAATAACACTAATTCATTCACTATTATGTATGTTTATATAACTCTAGAACCTGATGAAGAGCAGGTTGTCGAAAACCTGAATATTCTTTGTTCAGTAGCCATTCTTTTGGGAATTATAATTCAGGAAAGATGCATAAGGTATAATAAGTATAAAAACATAGTAGTAAATAGAATATAAAATAAAATTAAGGAAATCTCTATAACAAATTAAGGATAGTTAAAACGTAGATGGTCAGGGGTAAGGAAAGGGTTTGAACCAACTTCTTTTGGTTACATAAGTTAGGCTTCTTGATGTAGATTCCAACGACCAGGGCAGAATGTAACAGATGAACTCTTAAACTAAAATTAAGATTAGTCGGAGTATGGTATATAAATTTGAAAGCCTTGTTATCATCAACTTTGTGTTGTGTTTCTACGAGATGAGATAGAATAGAGCTACGAATGAACCTTGTTTGTCCCTTGATTAACCATGCTGGATGGTACTCAAAAATGAAAGATGCCTAACTTTACGACCCATATAAGCGCCTCTAGAGGAGCAGTCAAACTGATAGATACACACAGAACGGGGGAAATTAGGCAGTTCACCTTTAACTCCCGAATTTAAAATAGGCGTAGTTGCAAAGAGACAGCGTACTTCAGGGGCATTTACTGATCATCGAAATTTTATAGAGATTATTTATTTAAGAGATAGCTTCATAACCAGCATTGCGAATTGACCTTGTTTGTGAACAGAATCTTGAAAATTTTGTTATATATACAAAATCCATCTTTTGCATTGAAAGGACATAAACTCTGAGAAAATACACCTTTGGATTATGACAATGAATACTAGAAAGAAGGACAACCGTTGCATATATTATTACAAACAGATATTTATTTTCAAAAGAAGGGATACTGAACAAAGAGTACTCTTTTCGATAAATTCATTATCAGCCTCTACAGTTATATATACACATTATAGTGAATGAATGAATCAGTGTTATGAACAACATTAATGCTGTTTAAATAACATCGAATCAATAATACTGATAAATAACAGCTCAGTAGCATCAACATAACAATACACTGAATGTCAGAAAAATTATGAAAGATAATATTACAAATTCATGAGTTTATACTCTCTACTGAAAACCAGCCAGGGCAGTAGTAGTGGCTGGCTTGACTTACTTCTTTTATACACAAAGCACTGGTTGCTTGAGGCGAATTCTGATAGCTTCTGCTGTTTGGAGCATGCGGTGCTTCGATGATTTTGGCAATTTATTAGGCATCCGGTATATTATAGAGAAGGATTCTTCCACGCTGGCTTTGTGGCGGGTTTGCACCAGATGGTCCAATATCGGACAGTTAATGGTTTTAACTACACCTTTACTTAGCCATAGTGGGATATGTTCTCGAGCACGAAAAACCAAGTTCCTAGAGCACTGGTCAATATAACTCGCTCCACAAGCGCAGTTGAATTGATAGATACAATTTGAAGTGGCTAGTCTGGTTACTTCATCTTTCAATCAAGGAATCACCATCGGTCGTGTAGAAAATAAGACGTGTAGTTCACCAGTATTAAAAGTTCTTTGAACTGATTTTCTTAATTTCCTCGTAATTATCTCGCTTGGTATATCGCCCATGAATTTTTGTCGTATATATAAAGGCTTTTTGTTTACAGACAGTGAGTAGTCCTTTTCCGCTTTCTTTGTCATGTGTTTCTTGATAAATTTGTCGTGATAGCCATTTTCGATCAAAGTATCATATACAATGCTAAATTCATCTTCAATTACTTCTTCTGAGCATATAGCTCTAACTCTGTGTGGCTGAGGGTCTTCACTAAGTTTCCTTTGTACTTGACAGGAACGAAGCTGTGAAAATGTGTATATTGTCCCGTCTATGTGCTTTTCCTATGCAAATTTCTTTTTATGCTACCATCTGGTTTTCTTGTAAGTAGGACATCCAGGAATGCAATTCTGTCTTGAGATTCCTCTTAGCATGTGAATGTCATTGCCGAATGTACTTCATTGAATTTAGTAATTATTGTACTCCTATCAGAACCATTATCACAAAGAATGAAGGTATCATCCATATATCGGCCATAAAATAAGAGCTTACTGATAAGGTTGTTCAGAGGTCCATTTTCTAGCTTACTTTGAAAGAAATCAGCCAGAATGGGACCCAATGGGGAGCCCATCACCACCCCGTCCACTTACATGTAAAGCGTGCCATCAAATTTGAAGTTTGCATTCATGGTACATTTGAATATCAATTCTTTTAGGATTTCAATATGGATTCCAATGTTTATCGACTGCTTGTCCACTTGTTCAATATATCCTTCATCTTTTTATTTGCAGGTTTTATCGGAAGCTGACTTCAGTTAGAGAACAATTAGAGAACTAGAGAGTACTAGATAACTGTTTCGTCCTTGTCTGGTACTCTTCAGAACTACTCGTCTTCCCGGAGTTTGAACTCAGGACCTATTGGTCATAAGGCGAGCTCGTTGACCATTCAACCACTGGGACCCGATCCAATGGCCCATGAATTCCAGGTTTTATCAATCAGCGATATTTATTTGTCAGACACACTAATCACATGACAAGCTTGAGCTATTACAGATAGCCAAATATCGCAGTTGCGTTCAGCTAACAGATCACGGGGATTGTCATGTAACGAACAACGGTTTGAATCCCACATCGAAGAAGACTTCCATTTCACCTCCATATTTTTTATTGCTTCATGTTCCAAGCTACAGCTTTGAAGCTTCGGTAGGAGTGGTTATATTTTTATGGTATATGAGTTGCTAGTATTACGCCCAAGCTTTCCTCTTTACTGGTCTTACTACCGGCTAAGCAGCGAGTTTTAGGAGTGCGTCAGCTGGGGGTCGAACTCTGGACCGCGCGTGTGTGGTCGTCGAGCATTCTGCCAGTGGACCATCGATTCACATCTGTCCATTAAATCTTGGCTACAGCAAACAATCTCAGGATCGAAACTTAACACTTTGATAATGTTGAGTACTGGTAGAAAGTTCAGAGACGTTTTCCTTAAATTTCAATATGATCAATATGGGAAGCTAAAAGCAGTTTTTGTAGCGATTTTTTTTTTCACAATAGTCGAAAGAGCTGAATCGAATCTTTGTAAATTAGTAAGAGAATTTTATTTGTATCCTCTTTACAAGTCTAAAATATTTAGACCATATAGAATCTTCTCAGTACTACAAGTGTCAGACTGCGTGTTTTGAAAATACCTGATCTCGTAGTTAGACAGAATTTATTTGGCTTGAATAACTCTGCCTACATCAGTGTTATTGTCCATCCTTAATTAGCAAGGCAGTTCTCCGTGTTTACGATCACTTCTCTTATTTCAGACTAGTAATCATGACTTATTGGCTTCAGTGATGATGAATTACTCACACTGACTGAACTCGAGGTATACAGTTTCAGTCTCTAACGTTGCTTGAGTGTAGTCTCCTAAAATATCATAACCTTCATCTTAGTTTGTTTATTACATAGATCGCATGGTGAAACAGTATTATTGTTTACTGAATGACGTTTCAAACACAATTCATTGTTTACATGATTTCATCATGAGCTGACATTAGTTAGAGAGCAATTGGAAAACCTGGGAGTACTGGAAAGCTGTTTCGTCCTAGTTTGTGACTCTTCATCAGTACGCACCAACCGGGACCCGATCCAATGGCCTAATGGTATACGAGCTCGCCTTGTAACCAGAAGGTCCTGGGTTCGAATCCCGGTTGGTACGTACTGATGAAGAGTCCCAAACTAGAACGAAACAGCTGTCCAGTACTCCGGTGCTGGTTTTCCAATGGTTCTCTAATCAATGTCAGCTCATGATGAAATCCTGTAACCAGTCAAATCCCTACAAACCAACACTTGAATAACAATTCATTGTACATAATCATTTCAATAATTGTGGCTCGTCAACTCTGAAATTCGGTTTTTAATGGTTCTACTTCTTCCCTCCTATTCTTGGTAAGGTTGGCAAAATTTCCTAAATGTCCAGGATAGGTTTTGAGTCATTTCTATTGCATTTTTTCTCAGCCGAATTGATAAATGAAGCTTCGCTGTTCAGTCTCCCTCTCTCTCTCCTCATCATGTCGTATGAGAGTTCGGGACAGTCACTCTCTGATTATGAACAATCGGTTGTGTTCGATAGGTTCCCCGGTAAATAATAGTGTTTCACCGTGTGATCTTCATTTGGGAAGACACCAACACAGATGAATAAACCAATGAAAGATGCTCAAGGGAACCTGATTATCGAAGACGAGAAATGAAGAAAACAATCGGCCGACCACTCAAATGGACTGCTGAATCGAACATCACCTGTATCTCGTCCAGAAAAACCACAGATAACAAGCACAGAACTGATCGCCAGTGAAATTCAATCCTCCAACAAAAGCAGGAGTCTTGAATGCGATCAAGCTACTGAAGTCCAGCCGAGAAGGCAGCAGGACCAGACGGAATTCCTCCCTCCCGAAGCCCTGAAAACTGACCCAGAAACCACAGAGGGCCTGCGCACATCATTATTGCAAGAGGTTTGGAAGGGAGGAAAGGTGCTTACTGATTGGAAGAAAGGCTACCCTGTCAAACTACCAATGAAGGGCGACTCAGGCCTATGCAAAACTGGCACGGAATCATGCTCTTGTCCATGTCAAGTGAAGTATCAGGTCGCATCATCCTAAAGAGACAAAGGGATGCACTGCAGGCAGAACTCCACCAGCCGGAACAAGCTGGATTCAGAAAAAGTAAATCATATGCTTATCAAATAGCAACTCTACGCATCATCATCGAAAATAGAATACCAGTCAAACCTATACCTCAACTTCATCTACTTTGAATAGATCTTTGACGGTGTTGACTGCGAGGTAATTTGGAGACCATTTCGACACTATGGTGTACAGTGCCCCGAATCATTATGAATCTAATTCAACAGCTATACGACAGTGCCATGTGTCCAATGATCCACAACGGAAAACTAATCGATGGCTTTGAAGTGAAGAAAGGAGTAGAACAAGGCATTCTAGTATCACTGATTATCGTCCTGATTGTTGTGAACTGGATTACGCGTGAGAGTGTAGGCAATGAGTAAACCAATAAGGAGACTCTAGAGGGTCTGAATTTCGCGGACGATTTGTGTTTAACTCCACATAAACTCGAAGACTTGTAGGCTAAAAGCAACAAACTGGCAGAAGAGGCTGTCTGGTAGCGAAGACGGGACTACAAATGAGCAAAGAGAAGATGGAAGTGATGACGACAATCAACAACTAACAAAGAAAACAGCAATCACAATCAAAAGAAGAGATTTGCGAGAGGTCAGTTGCTTCACTTATCTGGCTATACAGAATCGTTTCAGCTACAGGCAGGCGGCGTCGGTGCCATAGCGGTTAGGAGGCTCGCCAACCATGCACATGGTCCGGGGTTCGATCCCCGGCCACTGGACGCACTCCTTTACCTCGCTAAGCCAGAAATAATGCTGGTGAAGGAGAAAGGTTGGGCATGAGGCTAGCAACCCCATCCTGTAAAATAAACACTGCTACAGAAACTTCAAGCTTCTAGCCTGAAGCCCTATGTTCCACTGGGGAACGTGAAGGAAAAAAACAGGCAGCTGGCACACACAGATAAGGATGTGAGAACCAATCGTGGCATTCTAATCCGGAAGCTCACTTAGAAACAAATCATAGCGGTTAAATGTCCCCGTGAAGCGCATTAATGCAAATAACTCAGTTTTTCTAATACCCTGCAATGAATTTCAGGGGAACTACATAGTTAAAATTAGTACACTGGGATCACCTACACTAGCGGAACACAAAATCCTAGCTAAATCTCGATTAGTGGACTCTAGTGAGATAAGAAATCCAAAAGAAAGCTCAGCTACAGCACCACACTATACAGTAGGGTTGGGCATGGTGACATAATTAAAATCTAATATAAAAGGGTAGAGGGAGAAATAATCAAATCAAACTTTACTTAGTGAATCAATCCACGATACGACCTAGCAGACTATTCATGATGACAACATCAGCCATCACAACAATAATATCTTCGAAACCGAAATAAGACAGAAGACGAACCTCTGGTGAGAGCATTTACTGCCTCAAGTAACAATTCACAGTAATACATAATAACAACAATAATATCAAATGCAGAGAGATTTAAAAATAGATACAATCAATCGGCAGACTAAATATCGATCTAATATCACTAAGCAGGCATTATTTAAAAAAAAGAAGATAAAATCAATTGTTATGCTAAATATAGCTTTATTCAAATCAACAGAGAACTAAGGGCGTCGTATAACAACAAAACTAGAGGTATGTAACGCCTCCCCCCACCAAAATAAGAATGAAATGTGAAACTAAACATTTTAATATATCTTCTTCAGAGGGTCATTTTTGGAGTCGCAATGTTTGACGGCGTTTGCAGTTGGATCGTTGTCGACTAGATAAAAGTTCCTCTGAGATTTTTGAACTCTGCTGATGTGTTTCAGCCTTCATAGAAGGTAGCTCAATTTTTCCCAGTAGCAATTCTAATGGTAACTGAGGATCTGGTGACGTGAAATGTCTGGTTCAACTTTGTCCTCATAAATTACAGTTCCCCTTTGGTGTTCTGTCAGACGTCCTGTATTATATATTATTATTACTGTTTCCTTTAATTCCTAGAGGAACATAGGGCTTCAGCCGTGCGTCTCCATTGCGTTCGGTTCTCTGCTAGGGTCTTCACCTGGCTCCAAGTCTGCCCCCACGCTTTCATCTCCTCTTCACATGACCTCCAAATCACCCTCGCACTGACGACCAACTCGCGGCTTCCCTTTCGGGCTCCACTCGAGCAATGGCTTGTCTAGTGATGTCACTTGATGGTTTCCTCAGAGTATGGCCACCAATCCATCTCCATTTCTTCTTGCATATTTGTTGCACAATCGGTTCCTGGTTGGTTCGCTCATTGCCAGAGATCCCTGTTGCTGATCTTTTCTGTCCAGCCATCTGATCTTGAGTAGTATTGAGCGAAGACAACTGTTAATGAAGGTCTGTAGTTTGTTTGAGATGGTCTTTATGACGCGCCAAGTCTCTGATCCGTATAATAAGTAGCACTGACTTCACAATGGAGTTGAAAATCCGGATCTTATTTTTGATGCTGAGTGCTGTTGACCTCCACACAGACTTGAGAGTAGTGAAAGCTTGTCTTGCTTTTCCGATTCTTGCTTTGATATCCTCGTCAGTTCCGCCTGTAGTTGAAACGATGCTTCCCAGGTAGGTAGGTTGGTAGGTAAAAGAGGTTGTTTATTTCAAGTTCCTCCCATTTATGCTGATTGTTGTCTGTTGTTGTTGGTGGTGGTGGTGTTGCCCAGGAATCTTCATCACCTCTGTTTTCTCAATGTACACGTGAAATCCTTTCTTCTCTGGATGCTTCTTCTGCCAACTTGTTACTTTTCGCTTGCAGACGTCCTGTACATTACCTTTATCTAGATCGGTAGTTGCAAACATGAACTGGGTCCCTTTTTGTGTTGAAATATTCCGTATTACTCTTTTACTCAACTAAAGTTGATGGCAGCATTGTATCGTAATGGGTAAGCGAGACCAATTGCATTCAAAGTTCCACTGGTCGTTTATTCTCTTCACTTACTTGTATTGTATCTGGTGTAGACCTTCCACTTCCCCTTTTAAAACTGTCCACGAATCTTTCAGCTTGACCATCTGACTGATGATGGTATGGCGGCGTCCGCACATGTTGCATACCATTTCTTTCACAGAATTCATGAAACTGGGATGTAAACTGACCAATATTTTCAGATCCTATGCACTTCTGGATGCCATGTCAAGCGAACATTTTTGTGAGGGCTAGTATACTCTGACTACAGGAAGGGGGTATAATTGGTACTAATAAGTTAGGTCACTTTGATTATCACTCGGAGAGAATTAAGTAATACATTCAGTCTACGAACCCCAGGAAATCTACGTGTAGTCGTGACCACAGTTTTGTTAGAGGCTATGCTTCACACTGTTCTCTGTACGGATTTTCGGCAGTGACTTGGCATGAGAGACAGCGGTTAACAAATTCTGTTTTGTCAGTATCTATGATTAGCGAGTATGCAGATGTCCTCTGTGAGACTACTTCAAAAGCCTCCTACGTAAAGTTTCTGGAATAACAACACGTTCTGCGAGTATCAGGTACTCAGTATCGATACTGAAGGTGTGGTGGCAACGGGACGATTCTAATATACTTATGACATATAAGAAAGAAGACGAAGAAAGCAAATTCGAGAAACCAAGTTGCGAATTTGTGTAGTCACAATTGCTGATATGAATATGAACAATACTGGATTGTGTTTGAAATGTCATTCTTTAAATAATACTATTTCACTGTGTGTGTGTGTGTGATATATCCAATAAACAAGTTAATGTGGTACCTCTTCGTACAGCAATTTTTTCTTACTGTCTTTGGATGCATTTCCAATAAAAGAGAAATCATTAGTTTATAATTATCAAGTGTTATTATTATTGTTGTTTCCTTTAGTTCCTAGTGGAACATAGAGCTCCAGACTCACGTCTCAAGTACGTTCGGTTCTCTGCCAAAGTTTTCACCTGACTCCACGTCTACCCACATGCTTTCATCTCCTCTTTAAATCACCTTCTCCTCCATGTCACCCTCTCACTGAAGACCAACTTGCGGCTTTCCATTCGAGTTCCACTCGAGTGATAGCCTGGCGTGTGGTGTCACTGGATAGTTTCCTCAGAGTATGGTCAATCCATCTCCATTTCTTCCTGCATATTTGTTGCACAATTAGTTCCTGCTGGGTTGGTTCGCTACCACAGATTCCTGCTGCTGATCTCTTCTGGCCGTCCATCTGATCTTGAGTAGTATTGAGCGAAGACATCTGTTGATGAAGGTCTGTATTTTGTTCAAAGTGCCCTTCGTGACGCGCTGGTCAAGTCTTTGATCCGTACGTATAATAAGTAGCACTGACTTCACATTGGAGTTGAAAATCCGGATCATATTTTTCATGCTGACTTGATAGTAATGAAAGCTTGCCTTGCTTTCCATATCCCCGCTTTGATATGCTCATCAGTTCCGTCCCCCTGTAGTTGAAACGATGCTTCTCAGATAAGTAGTTAGGTGAAGGAGGTTGCTTCTTTCAGATTCCTCCCATTTAAGCTGATTGTTGTCTGTTTTTGTTGCTGCTGTAGCTATTGCTTTTGGCCACGAATCTCCATTTTGTCTATGTCTACGGGAAGTCCTATCTTCTCTGAATGCTTCTTCAGCCAACTTGTCGCTTTTCACTCGCATATCTTCCAGTTTGTGGGAAATCAAACATATATCATCGGTGAAGTTCAGATCCTCCAAGTTTTCTGTGTGGGTCAATTTTATGCCTGTTTCCTCGTTGCCCGCAGGTGTCTGTCACATTATCCAGTCTACTGCAATCAGAGGAATAATTGGAGATTGTAGGCAGTCAGCCTTGTCTTACTCCCGTCTTCACTTCTTTGCAGGATTCCGTGAGTTCCCCGTTGTGGATTACTTGGCATGCAGCATTGTCATAGATTTCTTGGATGAGGTGTTTAATTATTGGCGGCACCCCGTAGTAGCGAAGTAGTTTTCAAATCACCTCTCGATCGATGCTGCGCTATCGAAGGCGTTTTCAAAGTTTAATGAAGTTGAGATAGAGAGCTGACCGCGATTCTAAGTTCTGTTCAATATTATCAAGTGTTCCTTCGCAGGAATTTGGTTGATTACACGTTTGATCGTGAGTTGATATCAGTTAGAGAGACATTGGAAAACCAACAGAGAGTACTAGACTGTCTGTTGTCTATTTCATCCTAACTTGGAACTCTTCATCGTTACGTGCCCTGTCGGTAACAAGACGTACACATAGACCATTCAGCCACTGGGACCTGATCCAATGGTCAACTTATGAATTGCAACTTCTACCAAATCAGTGATACAACTTGCTGAATTTCTCGCTAAGTTTGTTATTAGTAAATCTTTGCACGTTTTAGTTTATTCTAAAAAAACTCATATGATCATACAGTTTATCATTTTATAGTAATTTGTAAACACCTTCTATATTTGTCTTACGTAATAATCAGTCTTCAACTCTATTATCGATCAGTCTTGTTTGTTACTACTGGTATTAAACTAATGAAGAAAAAAACAGTCTATGGATTAGAGAAAGCTTTTTCCAACACTTTTAAAATATTCGAATGTCGTATAACAGAATGAAAAACTTCCTATGGCATTGATTTTTCTTAGTCATTATGTTATTCATTTGGTGAGTTAGTCCGAAATTGATTACTTCCTTTTCGACATAGATTTCCTCGGGAAACGATATCGGCTAGAAAACCAGTGAAAAGCAAAAATCAGGGAGCACACTGGAGAGTTGTTTCATCTAATCCTGAGATTAATGGATTAACAACATACTTGAAAAAAGTTAAATTCACAAGAGAAGAAGAATCAGATGACAAAATTCCTCTCTCAGATGTTGATATCAGCTAGCTGGAGGCGATCGGCCGAAGGAAGCCTTGGCTAACCTAGGTTTCGTGCTAGTTGGCACTCGCCAGTCAACAAGGCGTATCTGCAACCAGGTTGAATGATCTCTTGTCCCTTCTGAGATTTGAACCCGCGTCACCCAGTACTGCAGTCAGAGACACTACCACTGGTCAGTGAGAACTAGCAAGAAACCTAGGTCCAAAGCTTCCTTCGACCGGTTGCCTCCAACCATCTAATGTTAGCAGTTCAAAGCGCACCGTGATGATGAGCTACCTAGAATGGTGGTCACATTGCAAACCTGACTGACAGAATTCAGTCTGCACCAAACAAAAGATTAGCTAGACACATCACACTAGTTACGGACTAGTGTTCAATCGAAGTATTCTCAGATGTCTTAGTCAAGAGAACAAACACAAGAGATCTAGAACACACAAGTATGCAGAAAATCAACACACAAACATAGACGGAAAACTCAACTATAATAGCAACAGTCCAATGACTCACAAAGGAAACTGCATGCAGACATTGTTTAAAAGAGTTGAAACATACTGTGGCACTTCAGTGTTGAAGAGAATGGAAGAGTAATATCTACTAACTGTCTTCAAGAAGAATGAATACCAGTACAGTTTCAACAAAAAAATGTTTAAAGTCAAGTCGAAATATGAACAGTAGAGTATCCTCAAAGTCGCAAGATTATTCATTCATATTCATATTCATTCATATATGTGTAAAACTGGGGAACTGTGGTAGTAAGTAATTCCATATTAGTTTGTTTATTGGATATATCACACAGTGAAACAGTCGTATTATTTACTGGATGACACAGTTTCGAACAAAATTTATTGTTCATAATCATATCAGTTATAATCACACGACTTCGAAACTTCAGTTTTGTAGTTTTTCTTTGTTCTCTCCGGTTTGTCATTGTAGGCGTGGTAGTGGAATTTTCCAGATATCTGCATGGACAGGTGTTGAATCATTCCTATTACACGTATTCCCTCTCAGTTGATTCGATAAACAAAGCTTCTGTTATCAATCTATCCCACCACCCTGTTACATTAGATTTTGAAACTGTCATCTTATCCCATCCTATTGTATGGTTAGTTGTGTGTAATTGCATGTAGTGCATGCTATAGCTGGGCTAATCTCTAGAATTCTTATCTTATTCGGGTCAACTAATCTAGATTTTGCTGCTAGGTTTTCATGCTTGGCTAGTCTGACTGACTGCTCCTGTTCCACTACTTTGACCTATGTATTTGACCGGACATTCATTGCAGGCCAGGGTATTAGATAAACTAAATTGTTTCGTTTTATTGCCTCCTCGGGATCCTTTAACCGACAAAGCTTCTTCCTAATTGAGTTTGTGTGTTTGAATGCCAGCCACTTTTATTCCTGCCTTGTTAAGAATTGTGCGTAAGGTTTCCGAGGTTCCTTCCTTGTATGGAATTACTACTGATGATTTAGATTCCTTATTGTTGGTGTTGTCTTGCGCATGTTTGACATGCATTTCGTCATTAATATTATTATTATCGCTATCACTACTATCATTATTTATTTATTGTACTTTTACATTTCCTTACATATTTCCTGACTAATTTATCAGGGTAATTATTAAGTTTCAAAGCTGCTTTTACATGCCTCACTTCCTGTCTTAGATTTTCCTTGGTACTACTTAGCTTTTGTGCCCTATTGCTCTCAAACATTTCACCAATCCTATTGTTACTGACATAGAGTGAGATGATCAAAAATCGAAATATCGGTTTGAATGTGTAGGTTTCATTCTCCCATATGTATAAAGAATACCTCAGGATTAACGGCTAGAATACTAGAGCCAATCGGAATAGATAAGGCACACAAATCAACACAATCACTTGATTCAGTATTGTGCAGACCAAAGTATCAAACAGCAAAAGCAGATCAATGCCACTTACAAGATAAATTATGTAAGCTGTGATAAACACTACATTATATTCAAGCATTGGTTTTGTGGGGATTTCATTTGATTGGATGGAGGATTTCATCATGAGCTGATATCAGTTAGGGAACCATTGGAAAACCTGCGAGTACTGGACAGCTGTGTCGTCCTAGTTTGGGACTCTTCATCAGTGCGCATCCACCCCGTTGGGGTTCGAACTCAGGACCTTCTGGTTACAAGGCGAGCTCGTAAATCATTAAGCCACTGGGACCTGATCCAATGGCCAGCCCATGAATTCTAACTTCTGTCAACTCACGATATAGCGCAACCACTAGCCAATGTCCTCACACTCGACCTGCTGCACCCAAATGGTCACGAATTCCCACTGGAATAGGACCAGTCGCCAGTGAGCATGTCATTGATATTCAAGTATTGATTTGTAGGGATTTGGTTGATTGGTTTGCAGGTCGAGTGGGAGAACAAATACTCGCCGAAGACATTGACTAGCGGTTGCGCTATACCGTGAATTAGCAGGAGTTAGAATTCATGGACTGGCCATTAGATCTGGTCCCAGTGGCTTAATGGTCTACGAGCTCGCCTTTTAACCAGAAGGTCCTGGGCTCGAACCCTGGGTGTGTGTACTGATGAAGAGTCCCAAACTAGGACGAAACAGCTGTCCAGCACTCCCAGCTGGTTTTTCAATGGTTCTTTAACCAATGTCAGCTCATGATGAAATCCTGTAAACACTATATTAGTCGATCAAGATGGGAGTCCCCTTCAACTCAGAAGCCAAGAACACATATCAGCTTTGAAAAGGCACAATATGTATTCTTTCATATCGATGTATGTGTGTAAACAATCAAGGACACCATTTTGATTTGGAGAATGTAGAAATTCTAAACAGTGAAAACACCAGACAGTAATACCAGGGAATTTCTAGAATCCTGGTACTCAAATGAATCAGCCAGCGGTTAACAAACACACTATACTATAGATCATGTTTACCAGCTAACGATGAATAAATCACATGAGAAAAAATTAACATTCCAAGTCAATAAAACTGATCAATAAAGATGTAAATCAACAAGTCATCACAACAATGGTTGTCAAGAGATACAATTATATCATCCATCATTCATGAATAGTTCAAACAAGTCCACTTTATATTAATGCTTGAGCCGATAATGTTGTCTAGGAAATACAATGAAAGCTTCGTAATTAAATCAACTAACTTAGAGAACATAATCACAATCAAAGTCTCAGATCACTCAGTAATCCATTAAAATGATCATGCCAGGGAACGGACCTATGGTCTTCACACTACGAGGCAAACCGATTCAGTATGCAGGCACCGGGTTGAAACTGGTTGAAGCTAGAAATAAAGGATCGTTTGATTCTAACCGGCTGGTTGAGTGGTTAATTTGTTCTCTTATTAGTAATTAATTTGTGGCTACACAGAGCTGAGAAGTCCCGAAATACGATCAAAAAACTGTCCAGTGCTCCTTGGCTTCGACACCATTTACAGTTGATGTCGGTTTGTGACGAAATCTGCTTTGAAATCAGTCAGGTCCCCAAATACCGGAAAGGAAATATTTTTGTTGTTTTTCTGTGTTTTGCGCCGATCAGTGTGAGGCTTTGCAATCCGACTTCCTGTTTAATTATTGAATGATGTCAGTCAGCTAGAGAACCACTGGAAATCAGGAAGTACTGGGCAACTGTTTAGTCCTAGTTTGGACGCCCTTCTCAGAGACACGCACCGACCGGGGTTATAACCCTGGACCTTCTGGTTATTAGACAGTCTTGTATACTATTCTGCTACTGGGTCCCAATCCATTGACCCATAAATTCGTGATCTTAGCGTGACCACCACCCAGTGTCATCGCGCCAGGGTCACCAGAGATCTTATGTTCAATTCCCGGTCTGGCCATGCTTGTGAAGTGTTGAAGAGTTCCAGACTGGGATGAAGCAGCCATTCAGCACTCCCTATTGATTTCCAGTGGTTCTAAAACGGATATAAGGATAAAACTTCAGCACTGTGGTAGAGAGTATAACTCCATCATGGATTAGATTTTATTTTGATAAAATCACACAGTGTTAAACAGTAATACTTACTGATGACGTTCCCAGCACAAGTTATCGCTCATAATCATATCAAGTCACTCGCACAACTTTCTTGCTTCGTTTATATACATGAGTAAAAACTGATAATTAAACATTTGAATAAAATCAATATAAGATATAGTACATTCAGAAATAATAATATTAGTGTTATCAATCAAATGCAATCAGATGGGAAATAAGATGTTTTTATAGTAATATAAATAAGTAACTTGTTAGAATGTTATGATGTACGTGAATTGAAATAGAATTTTAAGATTATTTATTATCCTCCTCTGATTTGACTGGTGGTAATAATATCTTCTATATGTCTGGTATTTGCGTTGAGTCATTTCTGTTGCATATGCTGGGTGTGTAGACTCGATGAACCAGGCAGGATTCAGTAATCAATCTCTCTCTACCTACCTACTTACATTAATTTTTAGAATTTTAACTCTGTCCCACCCATCCTATTGTGTGGTTGTGTGTTAATGCATGCAGTGCAATATAGTGCTGAGTTTTTTTCTAAATTACGAAAGCAGGATAGTTGTGTGAGTGCCTTGATATGATTATGATTGGCAATAATTTGTGCTTGAAAATTCATCAGTTAATATTACTGTATAACACTGTGTGATTTTACCAAAATAAAATCTTATCCATAATGGAAATCTCTAACGGACATCAATTGGAGATCAAATTTGAAGTAAATCAAGTCCCTGCAAACGAACTCATGAAAATTGGATTTTCTTTTGTCTACTCTCAGAAAAGTTCGGTTCTTAAACTAAATTTCTTCCCAGGAGATTTTCTCAGCAAACATTTATCACATAGAAATTATTGAGAACCAGCTATCATGGGAGGAGGGAGTTGCCTTCTCCTAGTAAAGTTGAGGCTTAAATGTCTTCGCCTTACTCCTTATACACTTGTTTCAGTTTTTCAACTATTATCGACCTAAAGATTCAGACGAATATCACTCATATGTTGAAAAAGTGAAAGCGGCGTATATATGTTAGCATGGTCTGTCCAACGCAGATTATTACCAATTACCTTAACAACAACAACAGTTATAGGAACAACTTTATTCAGAAACAATACTTATGTAATGTACAGAATTTTCAGTGGAGCTTACCGTATGATACTTTTTCTTCGTTCATAATTTTCAAATAAAAGAATAATCGACAGTAGATCATGTGACACAGCTTTATCTGACCTGAAGTGCAAACTAATCCATCACTGTGATGATATCTCTTCTTTTTCTCCTCCTGGAAATACACAACAGTTGGCTAAATACCAATTATAAAAGGTTCAGGAGTACATTTTGTGGACTAAGGACATCATCCAGGAACAGTCATCTCATGTATTAGGATAAGTTGCCATAGAGGATAATGCTTTCGCTCATGTTTAGCAGAAACTTACAAATGCGCAGGTCATAAATGTTTGAAACGTTCACCAGAGTAAACGGAACTTTTAGAAATCGTACTTTTATAGATTTAAACAAACGGAACAGAATACTGATGGAGGTTTTCGGTAGCCCAAGTTTTAAGCAGGCTATTATTTAACTGTTTCTAAGCATAAATAAATTTGAGGCATTTATTTATTTCACAAATGTTTATGCAACTACAATAAGACAATTCATCGTCAGTGAGTGAAAAGAAAGCTTCATACATTTAAATTGATATGATGGAGGACGAGAGATGTCATTGAATACACTAAATACACTCTTCGAATCAAGATAATCTACCAGGCACGTCAATAAAAGCATTTTCAACAAGCCCTGGCAGATTTTAATCAACAGCTGTCTTCACGCAGTACCAATTATCAAATGATGAGCCTACAAGGATAAGTCACAGGAACATTTTGCATTGAGTCAGCCGACAACAACACCAAATTCACAAGAGAAGAGGAATCCGAGAACAAAATCCCACTTTTGGACGT
Source organism: Trichobilharzia szidati (assembly GCA_944472155.2). Taxonomy (NCBI): domain Eukaryota; kingdom Metazoa; phylum Platyhelminthes; class Trematoda; order Strigeidida; family Schistosomatidae; genus Trichobilharzia; species Trichobilharzia szidati. The sequence goes on from OX235276.1 coordinate 55,470,577, forward strand.
TTTAGTCAAGTGAACAACCGCAGGGGAATTAGAAACTCAAGTTTATAGAAAATCAACTCACACAGACCAAATACTCGATTACAACAGAAACAAACCAATAACACAAAAAAGGAATTGTATACAAACACTATTCAAGAGCGCCAGACAGGACTCACTGCAGCACTCCCACCTAAAGGAAAATTGAAGGAAGATATCTCATGGACGTCCTCCAAAAGAATGGATATCCACGGAATTTCATTAAAAGATATATACCCCGAAGCCAACCTATCAAATCAATGACCCACAAAGAAAGCACAAAGAAAACTGCCATGCCGTATATAAGGGACATCTTAGAAATCACTGAAAGACCCGTCAAACCTATAGGAATTGACATCACACACAAAACCGACAAAATCACTTCACTCAGCTGGCTCTATGTCAACCAAAACACTCAACAACGAAAGAAGATAAAACCAACATCATGTACAAAATAAATTGTAACAACTGCGAAAATACTACATTGGCCGAAATGGACGTCCCCTTCGTCTTCGTATCCATGATCATAAGCTAGCCGTCAAAAGACATGACATCCATTCCCTCATACCGCCATACTACATACATACAACCACGGACATCAATTCGACTGGGACAACGTTCGAATATTAGACAGAGGAAACACCAAGAATGCTAGAGAATTTTTAGAAGCTTGGCATTCCAGTGAATCATCAATCAATAGGCACATCAAGGTAGACAAAATTTACCAACCGAAAAGAAGGAAGTCTCATACGCAAAGGGTCAAAGTTCAAGTCAAGGAAACAATCAGTACCAACCAATACAAGTAGCCTAGAAGGTGTGAAAACACACAAAAACAACCAACCACGTCCAAGGTCACCGGGAGAGATGATTAATAAACTCGTGGGGAAGTCTAAAGGCTCACTTCAACAAATTGAAGTATGCACTGAAGATGTTGCATAGTATGGGGCAATGAAAGCTTCGCAAATAAACTATGCAACTCAGAGAAAACAGCTACATCAAAATCATCCACCCGGGCTACAAATCTTCACCCTCATATCAACAACCAACAGCTCAACAAGTATTCAGAAGTAAATAGAAGAAGATTCGACATAGACTGAGGAGACCGTTAAGTAAAATATCACGAACTAGGACCTCGAGAAGAAGCCGAACGAGAAACCACAAGTTGGATGTGGGTCCCAGTGTGTGATGTGAAGATCATGTGAGGAGAAGGAAAGAGGCGTTTCTGAAATGGAGTTATGTCACTGAAGCACTTCGTCCTTGTAAGGGACTTAATAGCGAGCTCCGTAACGGTACAAATGATAGTGTAACAGTATGTTATAAAAAAATACAGTTAATGAGTTATATAAATTAATGGTTAGCTGTGCGTTGGTGGCACAGTGGTAAGGACTCTCGCCGACCATGCAGATGGTCCGGAGTTCGATCCTCTGCCAACGCACACACGATATCTATGGTCGGCCTGCAAAATTTGGGCTACCGATATGTCCATGCTGAAAATTCCATACTTGTACTGAAAATACGGTGTGGCATCAAGCTGTAATCAAAACAAAAAAATAAATAAAAAGTCCGCTGCTACAAATTATTAATATAATCCACAATAGTGCTCAATGCTGGAGTCGTGTCTACTAGTAGAAGCCATGCATTGGTTGTAGAATAGTCTTCGGATGAGGATGAGAGGTTCCTGTAAAATTCAAAGGATACAACACTGCTAGTAGTGAAGCGCGTAGACAATATGGATCAATGAGAACACGAAGCGTCAAACAGCACGCACAGTATTTTTGATTGTTAATGCAAAGTAATGTATATTTTACAATGAATTGTTTTAAACAAAAGTTATGTACAATGCTTCCATTTTTAACATCTAACAAAAAAACTGTACAATCATGTTGTTTCAGACCCTACATCCTACTCAGAAGGCAAGGAATAACAATAAGAACCTGTAAGAAGGCATCTATGCACATAACGGCCTTGTGACACTTTCCAATTCATCGGTTGTATGCAAGACATGAATGTTGCAAACAAAATTATGCTATCTTTTGACAAATAATCACTTTTCATCAGTGTCCCACTTACGGAAACTGTCTGCTTTATATGTGAATATATGTATGATAACCAGTTCAGCATTGGAATACAGACAACACTTTTGAAAGGGCTGCCAATGAGGTGTATTCTCAGTATACAATTCACCTTCAATGACATCATCTACATACAAAAGGACGACATTGCTTTGCTTACTGAAGTTGGAGTTCCTCAGGGTGCGGTTCTCTCTCCGTTTCTCTTTCCCTTCTTCTTACATGATTTACCTCTTTCAGATGAAATCAACTTCGTCAAATATGCAGATGACCTGTCTGTATCGTTTCCCATTAAGTCTCAGTCAGACTGTTTCAAATTAAATAGCTTCCTGTCGGATATCGGTCAGTGGTCTAAACTAAATGGTCTTATGCTGAATCCCTCAAAATGCCAGACTATTGACTTCTCCCTTAGGCCTAAACGAGATCTACAAACACTAGTAAGTACTCATGAAGCTTGTTGCATTGAGGGGACTAAAATTGAAACTAAGTCTAATGCAAAATACTTTGGTCTAGTTCTATCTTCCGACCTTACTTGGACATCTCATATCTTAACGAATTCTAAGAAAGTGTTCCGTCTAACCTACTACATTAAGAAACTTAGACAGTCTGGAATCACCCAACCTCTACTTTCACAATTTGTCAACTCTTGTATCTTACCTGTTCTACTTTACTGCTCCCCGTTAGTCTTCCCTGGTCTACTGAAAAAGGACTATGCCATCCTGAGAAGGATGTTGAAGGTAGTTAGTAGCACTAGTGGTGTAAAACTCAGTCAGCTCGTCACTACATTAGTTGGTAGGCATCTGAATACATGCGAAAAATGGTCTAAAACCATACTCTCCGACCCTCAACACCCCCTCTATCCCCAACTCTCGCCTTGTATCTCATCAAGTAAAACCAGAAATCAGTATAAAATAATCTATGCTCGTACAACCAAGTACAGGAACTCAACGATACCATATTTGGCCTGTGTTCTAAGCAACAGAGACAATGTTAAGCGCGAAACCTATGACTTGCTTTGTTGTTAATAATTTAGACTCTTTTATTTCTCTCTTATTTTGTATTCTTTAGTGAACTCTTTCTTAAACATACTTAGCTACCTAAATTATCAACATTGGCTTACTTTTTGTATTTTACTCTATTCCTTCTTTTGTGTATCTACTGGTTCCGACAGTATTAGCTGTATGAGTATTACAAAATTGTCCTGTCATTAACCATCATGTAATTATTAGTTTTGTGGTTGTTTTTTCTTATTTTTTATTTTTTTTCGGTAATATTAACTGACAATCATTGGTTGTGAACGCTATTATCACCATCTTAAAATTTTGTATTATGCAGGATTACTCACACTACCACTACAAACACTGCATTAGACCTGACAATAAAAAACAAAACAACAACCCTGAAATGTTATTTTATGAGTGTTTAGAGTTGTTTCAACCAAATTAACTGATCATGTTGGCGATAAACATTCTTCAATATCATTTCATAACTTCTTGTATGACTATAGCTTTACTGTCACCATGCATAATCATTTCATAGCTTCCACTACCCAATACTGAGATATTATTATATGCTGTTTATTTTCCTTTCTACTTCTTGGTATTTTTTCGCATTAAAAAATTATTTTGTGTTTTTCTTGTCTTTTTTTTTGCTGTTGATGTCTTTATATTTATTTTTTTGAAATACTTCCTTTAAATGTTTGATAAAATTAGATGCAAATATTGTAGATATGTGCTGAAACTTCCACACTCTACCACTAGTACTGTTTCTGGAATAAAGCAAATTATTATTATTTCCCTTGGATGATGACAAGCTTTGAGAACGGGCCATTAAGGTCGGCCACTGACAATTTACGACTTTACAAAAGGGATATAGTTGACATTTTTATCATATGCGACAACAGTTATGAAGTCAGTCAATTGCTATAAGTATTTAACAATTACCATTTGGCTATCAAACGAATCCATAGTTGCATTTCTCGATTTTGGACTAACAAAAAACCCAACGGAGCCCTAAGAAGGTCAGTCCAGGGGAAAGCCACTTGGAACGGCTAACTAACAAGTTTTTACAGTCGGGTATCTTTTGAACGACATTTAATTAAATCCCTTATCACTCAACTCAGACGAATCTGTATTTCTGATGCCCTGGAAGCAGAAATGGATCTTCTGAAGGAAAGCTTCATCTCAAATGGACACAGCTAAAATTATCGACAAGAATATCAAACCAAAAGTACAGAAGAATGAAATATTACTTGTCCTAAAAAAAACTACACGAACCTGAATTTAAAGGGAGATTTAGTCTGAGACATCCATCGGTCTACAGAAGCCTGTAGGACAGGATCTCGTATCTCATCAATTCTATGTATGTATGTCAGTTGAACTGTTAACCTAGAACCAGATAGTGTATTGGTCGTTCAAAATGGATTCAAGAACACTATCCCGCATGATTGGAGAAACGCAGCAGTGACTCTATGAGGAGTGAGATAGTCAAACACCTTTTCAACACTGGTCATTCCATGTCAACAGACGCCTCCTCCTTCAAAATAATCTTCAAAGTGAATACTTACTTTTCATAGACGACACTCTTTTGTCTCCTCTGAACATTTCTGAAGCTTTTAACATTCACTAAGAGAAACCAGAGCTATGTAAACAAAAGGAAATTATTCAACCACTTCTAGTGTCATGATAACAACCTTGTTGATTTCTACTGACTTGATTTTTGTTTATTATTATTATTGTTTCCTTTAATTCCTACAGGAACATAGGGCTTCAGCCATGCGTCTCCATTGCGTTCGGTTCTCTGCTAGAGTCTTCACCTGGCTCCAAGTCTATCCACACATTTTCATCTCCTCTTCATATGACCTCCTCCAAGTCACCCTCGCACTGACGACCAACTCTCCGCTTCCCATTCGGGTTCCATTCGAGCAATGGCTTGTCTAGTGATGTCACTTGATGGTTTCCTCAGAGTATGGCCAGCCAATCCATCTCCATTTCTTCCTGCCTGTTTGTTTCACAATTGGTTCCTGGTTGGTTCGCTCATTGCCAGAGATCCCTGTTGCTGATCTTTTCTGGCCGGCCATCTGATCTTGAGTATTGAGCGAAGACAACTGTTAATGAAGGTCTGTAGTTTGTTTGAGATGCTCTTTATGTTTGCTCATTTGTTTTTCCAAGTCGTCATAACTCTCGTATTTCTTCAGAGCTCTTATATAATTCCATATTTTCTTTGTGTTTCTATTTACGTCCCGATTACAACTCTTCCGTTGAAATTATTCACCTTGTTACGTAACCCTATTACACTCACTGTATAATAATGACAGCTATGACAGCTTATCATTTTTGTTACTACCCTCTTTCACGAAAAAATTGCATACAAATGCGACTGTACAGGTAAATAGGGATTCAGATTGGCCAAAAAGAGTGTGACGTTACTAAAAGGCTCATGGAAAAAGAAACCGAGAATTTGTGGTGACTACCGCCTTACACTCAATAGTCGCTTACTACAGTAAAGTTGCACGTTGAAGCTTGTATCTGAAGCTGAAGAATCAAGTCTCTAATCTTCTGGTTGGGAGCATGAACAAGTTTGTTGAACTGAGCTCTCTCTGTCTCGAGTTTCGAAAGTTGTTATGTGGAAGTGATCTGTTAGAAGTCCACGGAGTTTATCAAATGGCAGAGAAATTGGTTTATCTGGAAATAACAGAGTCTTCACTAGGCTGTACGCATTTAGCCAAATCGCAGCAATAAAATGAGCTGAAATTTTGTCATCACGAACATTCTTTAACATACAGCATGCGTCAAAGCATTCAAGATAATCGGCGATTTCTCGCGGTGAACCATTCATAGGAAGCTTTCCAAAATTATGTAATTCCATAGCTACGCCAAAATGTTAGGATTATTTGTAATTCGGTCATTGCGAAATATTACTATTACAAATAGTTATAACAAAGGGGACTCTTCGCTGATCTACGTGATTTGTTTTCATTATAAGTGGTAACAGATGAAGTGGAAAAGAAACTGTAAAAAGAAGGCTCGTTCGATTAAACAACTCTTGAACTAATCACTCATCCAGCCGGATATAGAACACAACTGGATTGTATACTGTTGGTTAGATTACCAATAGATTTACACTTACCTGTAAACACCTGACATCAACAATGACAGATCGAAGTCAGTTCTCCTACAAAATAATTCTACTACTGTTATTATCATCACCTCAATTTCATGAGTCCCCTTAGCTCAGTGGTAACGCTATTGATCAATGCAGAAAGAAGTGATGAGGGTCCGAATCTCAGAGTTAAAGGGTATCAGTTCCTCTGAAGTTGTATATACACTTTGGTAAGAACTTATCACAAATCCAATTTCCAGCCAACTGCCTCCAAACACCCAACATCAGAAGCATATATACTGGCAACAGTGATTTCTTCACTTATCATATCTCCAGAAAATTTTAAGAATGTAATAAATATACAAGTATGAGTTTGTAGGGTTTTGATTTATTTTGAATTCTGACCACAAAGTAATTTTATTGATAGAACCAGTGAAAACCAGGAAGTACTGACCTGATGTTTCATCCTGGTTTGTGACTCTTCATCATTATACAATAATGACCACACCAGGAATCGAAAATAGAACCTTTGGGTAACAAGTTAACCTCACAAACCATTCAACCACTGAGACGGAATCCAATGACGCGTCAATTGCTACTTCTCCAGACCACTAGCCAATGCCGTCAGTGAGTATCTGGCCTAATACCAGACTTGGTGGATTCCAGTGATTGCGAACTCCCGCGAGAACTCCAAGTGAATCAATTCTGTAGTGAGACACTCGTGAGCACTAAATTTACAAGTATTGGTCGTCTGAAGTCCTGGTATCCCAAACAAGGATAAAACAGTTGTGCAATACTTCTCAGTTTTCAATGCCTTTTTAAATGAATTCAGTCTGAGATCAAAATTGAAACACAATCAGTAATTAGTATATTGTGAAACGTATCACTCTATACATAGCAAAACAGATTACAACTGCTTCACAGTGTTATCCAGTGGAAATATCATTTACCACGCATAAGCAGAAATTAAGCCATGTAGTTGATGGAAATAACCGACCAACAACAAGAAGCACCAAACACTATCAACAGGAGGAATTTGAAGGAAGTCACTTGTTCCACTAATCTAGACAGCATCGTTTCAATTATAGGTGACAGTACAGATGAGGTTGTCGAAACCAGCGACAATCGGAAAGGCAACACAGGCCTTCATCACTCTAAAATTGGTTTGAAAGTAATTTTCTGCACCCACCATAACAAAATTCAGATTTTCAACGCCACTGTTAAGTCAGGCAGTCCTTCTATATGGGACAGAAACCTGGCGCTCGTGTCACGTAAAGCATTTTCCACAGTCAGCTGTAGACTTTTATCAACAGCTGCCTCCATCACTGGCTCCATACTGAAAACCAAATAGCCAGCCAGAAAGAATTAGCAACAAGAAACTCTTGGAACGAACCTACTGCTCAATAAATATGACGAAGAAAATGCAGATGGAGTGGAAACACGCTGATGAGACCGTTGTTTGACATCACACCCGAGGCTGGATGGACATCGAGTAGAACTCGATTGGATAACGACAACTGCCTTTAATGAATCCAGAACGGAGTGATGCGGGTGAGAATCTCAAATTTTTATGGGTATCAGTGCCCCTGACGTTGTATATACACTTTCATAGCAGCTTATCACAAAGCTTCCTCTAAAAAGAACCTCTTCGCTGAACGTTGTGTTTCGTTTTCATGAATAATAGTAATAATAATAATCAGGAAAATCCATTATTTTTTAATGTTATTTTAATCCTACATCCTCCATTGTTTCCACAAGTACTTCTAACATCTCAAAGCATCCATAGATTGTTTTTCAAAACAAAATATAATAACAAAAATTATGCAAATATATTTTTTTTATTCTGCTAAAATAAAGATTAAATCATTATTCTAATTCCAATGTTATCTTTATTAAATATATATTACAATGTACATACATATGTATATATACATATTTATTTATAGTCCTGTGACCTGTATTACACTTGATTTTATTTCAAAGCGTTCAAGTAAGAAGTTCACTGTTTTAGAAAAAGAAGAGTTTTCAATATGATTTCAAGGGCATGCTGTAAGGTTTCATCAAAATATTAAACAAACTGAAAGCTCTCTCCTCCTCTTCCTACTCCTCGTGCGCCCTCTAAGAACAATGAGATCAGCAATCGAAACTCAATAATAACAATCGATTATAACAAAGTGGGTTATCAATCAATCAATCAACATATGTGTTAAATCCCACAGAAATGAGTGTATTAGAAAAGGAACTAAATTTCAGTGTATTAGTAGACAAGCTGAAACCTGAGGAAGTTATCCCTCAAATAGAAATAACACTAAGTGGGACAGACAAGACAGCGGCAGATTAGGTATGGGCACAATGTGTATTAACATTGAAACGACAAAAAAGAGGAAAGCCTAACCTGATGAAACTAGAGATAGAGACCCTAAACAAACTTAGGAATAACAAAGATATAGAAATCCCTAAATCAGAGAAGGGAAATACGACAGTACAATTAGACAAATCAGACTATTTGGAGAAGTTGAAGACTCACATACAAACAGGACCATATGAGGAAATCAAGAAATCCTTAGAGATTGTCTGTCTGTCTGGATTCAACATAGAACTTGGCACCAAAGTGCAGCAGTTCAAGTTGCCACGTTCCAAATACCACACAAAGGTAGACAAGAAAATGAGTGAAGGGAATCAATAGAGTTTTGACAAGTATAAGAGTGAAACAGAATGAGTAATGGTAGAAAGGAATATGAAAGATTACAGAGACTGAATACATCTGCGTAAGCCATTGACAACGATTTTGAGCCATGTCACCTATTGTCTCCAGCGTGCTGAAATTATTCACCTTGTTATGCAACCCCATTACACTCACTGTATAATAATGACAGCTATGACTATGACAGCTCATCATTTTTGTTACTACCCTTTTTCATGAAAAAATTGCACACAAATGCGATTGTACAAATAAAAAGGCATTCGGATTGGCAAAGAGAGTGTGACGTCACTGAAGGCTGATGCAAAACACCGAGAATTTGTGGTTACTACCGCCCCACACTCAATAGTCGCCTACTATAGAAAAGTTTCACTTTGAAGCTTGTATCTGAAGCTGAAGAATGTAGTCTCTAATCTTGTGGTTGGGAGCACGAACAAGTTTGTTGAACTGAGCTCTCTTTCTCGTGTTTCGAAAGTTTTTATGTGGAAATGATCTGTTGGAAGTCCACGGAGTTTATCAAATGGCAGAGAAATTGGTTTATCTGGAAGTGACAGAGTCTTCACTAGGCCCATACGCATTCAGCCAAATCGCAGTAATAAAATGTGCTGAAATTTTGTCATCATGAACATTTTTCGACATGCACAATACGTCAAAGCATTCAGGATCATCGGTGATTTCCCGCAATGAACCATTCATAGGAAACTTTCCAAGATTATGTAATTCCATAGTGACGCCAATTTTTTTAGTTATTTGTAATAGTAGTATTTCGCGATGACAGAATTACAAATAACTAAAGAATTTTGGCGTCGCTATGGAATTACATAATCTTGGAAAGTTTCCTATGAATGGTTCATGTTATGTATGTGAATATGAGGACCTGGTAGACTACGAGCGAATCTAACTAATGCGCTGGCTAATCTGTCCTAATCGCACGTCAACAACAACAACAATACCGCCGGGCACGCAAGACAAAGAAAAAAGACTGGACGTTGATACAAGAGCTTTTACTATCTCTAACAACAGTCGAAATGTTAAACAACAACTCCGTATTTATACAGTTAAGAAAATCAATGTCACATTTTAAAAATATTAACGACCTTGGGAATTCAGTAATTAAAATCAATAATCACGCAGATGCGGGAAATCAATGATTATGCTAGTGTGTGAAATAAATAATGAATATTAATGATTCACCTGTGTATATATTAGTTCACCACGGGAAATCGCCGATTATGAATGCGTATGATCCTAATGAAGACTCTGTCATTTCCAGATAAACCAATTTCTCTGCCATTTGATAAACTCCGTGGACTTCTAACAGATCATTTCCACATAACAACTTTCGAAACACGAGAGAGAGAGAGCTCAGTTCAACGAACTTGTTCGTGCTCCCAACCAGAAGATTAGAGACTTGATTCTTCAACTTCAGATACAAGCTTCAAAGTGCAACTTTAGAGATCAGCTTCATACTCAACTGCGTGATCGTCTGATTGCTGGAATCAATATTCTGAAGTGAGAGAAAGAGTTGATTCAGCTTCCTTCCTGCACCTTTCAAACTACTAAGGATTTATGTATTACATATGAAGATGTCAACAATAAATATCCTGCTCGTGACGCCAAAATGCTATAATTATTTGTAATCCAATCATTGCTAAATACTCCTATTACAAATAATTATAACAAAGAGACTCTTCACTGATCTACGTGATTTATTTTCATTAAAAGTGGTAACAGTTGAAGTGGGAAAGAAAATCTGAATCACAGGCCCATTCGAATTAACAAGAATATGCTCTACAGAGAAACTAGAGAAAGAATTTGAGTTTCTTGAAAAGGCATTGAAGAGCAATGGGTACCCTCAAAGGTTCATCAACAAGTATGAAAGATCTGAAGTCACAAATGTAAAACAAATCACAGTAAGAAAAAAGCCAAACTACATTCAACTTGATTATAAAGGTGAAAACATTACGACAATGGTCAACAGAAAACTGAGTACGTCACTAGCCATAGCCTATCCTGCAGCTGAGCACATTCCCGTCTATCGAACAACTTGCTCAAAAAAATCGATAGATATCCTTCTCATATTAACTCCAACTGTATGTACAAATTTACATGTATCTACGGGAGCAGTTACATTGGAAGAACAGAAAGAAGGGCATATCTACGATTTTCTGAACATGTACCAAAAGGCTTACGTATAAAGGGAACAAATGCTTTAAGCAGTGTCATCGCCAAGCATCTCCTCGACGCGGGTCATGAGGTGGACGTCGAAAAGTCTTCCAAAATTATCAATAAGCAAAAGAGCTCAATTCTCCTTAAGTTTGCTGAAGCCATTTCCATCAAATGCCTGAAACCTGATTTGTGCGTTCAGAACGAAGCAGTTATCAGTCTTTCTTTGCCCTGGTAACTGGATATTTTTCATCCTAATGCGCGATACTGAAAAGTTTTCATTGTGTATGATCATTATTGTTCGGAATAGTGTTTAATATTGCATATATATATATATATATGTATATATTATTAGTGTATGTGTATGTTGATCGATTGATTTCTGTTTAAATGAGCGTTGTGCAAATATGTTAAGTTGTTTTTGTAGATACATTTAGTAATGTTTCTGCCATGTAAGCAGCTGAAGAGAAGGCGATGAAATAAAATATGGTACCATTTTATTCTGCTAAAACTGCAGTTTTTGCTTTGTTCAAAATCGAATTAACAACTCTTGAACTAATCACTCATCCAGTTGGGTATAGAACACAACTAGATTATATACTGTTGGTTAGATTACCAATCAGTCTACACTTACCTATAAACACCTGACATCAACAATGACACATCAAAGTCAGTTCTCCTACAAAATAATTCTACTACTGTTATTATCATCACCTCAGAGTAATCAATTTCATGAGTCCTCTTAGCTCAGTGGTAACGCCTTTGATGAATGCAGAACGGAGTGATGCGGGTCTAAATCTCAGAAGTTGAGGGTATCACTTCGTCTGAGGTTTTATAAACACTTTGGTAATAACTTATCACAAACCCACTGTCAAGCCAACTGCCTCCAAACACCTAATATCAGAAGCATATATACTGGCAACAGTGATTTCTTCACTTATCATATCTCCAGAAATTTTAAGAATGTAATAAATATACAAGTATGAGTTTGTAGGGTTTTGATTAATTTTGAATTCTGACCACAAAGTAATTTTATTGATAGAACCAGTGAAAACCAGGAAGTATTGATCTGATGTTTCGTCCTGGTTTGTGACTCTTTTCACCATTATCCAACCATGACCACATCAGGAGTTGAACCCAAAACCTTTGGGTAACAAGGTAACCTCAAAGGCCATTTAGCCACTGGGATGGAATCCAGTGACTCGTCAATTGTAACTGCTCCCGACCGCCAGCCAATGCTGTCAGTGAGTGTCTGGCCTAATACCAGACTTGGTGGATTCCAGTGATTGCGAACTCCCGCGAGAACTCCAAGTGAATCAATTCTGTAGTGAGACACTCGTGAGCACTAAATTTACAAGTATTGGTCGTCTGAAGTCCTGGTATCCCAAACAAGGATAAAACAGTTGTGCAATACTTCTCAATTTTCAGTGCTTCTCTAAATGAAGTCAATATGTGACCATAATTAAAACAAAATCAGTAATTAGTATATTGTGAAGCGTATCGCCCCATGCATAGCAAACAAGATTACGACTGCTTCACAGCGTTATCCAGTGAAAACATCATTTACTATGCAATAACAGAAATTAAGCTACGTCGTTACTGGAGATAACCGACCAACAACAAGAAGCACCAAACACTATCAACAGGAGAAATTTGAAAGAAGTCACTTATTTCACATATCTAGAGAGCATCGTTTCAACTATAGGTGACAGTAAAGATGAGGTTGTCAAAACCAGCGACAATCGGAAAGGCAACACAGGCCTTCATCACTCTAAAATTGCTTTGAAAGTAATTTTCTGCACCCACCATAACAAAATTCAGATTTTCAACGCCACTGTTAAGTCAGGCAGTCCTTCTATATGGGACAGAAACCTGGCGCTCGTGTCACGTAAAGCATTTCCAACAGCCAGCTGTAGACCTCTGTCAACAGCTGCCCCTAGCGCTGATTCCATACTGAAGAGCAGATGACCGGCCAGAAAGAATTAGCAACAAGAAACTCTTGGAACGAACCTACTGCTCAATAAATATGACGAAGAAAATGGAGATAGCTTGGACGCACGCTGATGAGACCGTTGTTTGACATCACCTCCGAGACTGGCCATCGAGTAGAACTCGAGTGGATAACGACAACTGCCTTTAATGAATCCAGAACGGAGTGATGCGGGTGAGAATCTCAAATTTTTATGGGTATCAGTGCCCCTGACGTTGTATATACACTTTCATAGCAGCTTATCACAAAGCTTCCTCTAAAAAGAACCTCTTCGCTGAACGTTGTGTTTCGTTTTCATGAATAATAGTAATAATAATAATCAGGAAAATCCATTATTTTTTAATGTTATTTTAATCCTACATCCTCCATTGTTTCCACAAGTACTTCTAACATCTCAAAGCATCCATAGATTGTTTTTCAAAACAAAATATAATAACAAAAATTATGCAAATATATTTTTTTTATTCTGCTAAAATAAAGATTAAATCATTATTCTAATTCCAATGTTATCTTTATTAAATATATATTACAATGTACATACATATGTATATATACATATTTATTTATAGTCCTGTGACCTGTATTAAACTTGATTTTATTTCAAAGCGTTCAAGTAAGAAGTTCACTGTTTTAGAAAAAGAAGAGTTTTCAATATGATTTCAAGGGCATGCTGTAAGGTTTCATCAAAATATTAAACAAACTGAAAGATCTCCCCTCCTCTTCCTACACCTCCTGCGCCCTCTAAGAACAATGAGATCAGCAATCGAAACTCAATAATAACAATCGATTATAACAAAGTGGGTTATCAATCAATCACTCAACATATGTGTTAAATCCCACAGAAATGAGTGTATTAGAAAAGGAACTAAATTTCAGTGTATTAGTAGACAAGCTGAAACCTGAGGAAGTTATCCCTCAAATAGAAATAACACTAAGTGGGACAGACAAAACAATGGCAGATTAGGTATGGGCACAATGTGTATTAACATTGAAACGACAAAAAAGAGGAAAGCCTAACCTGATGAAACTAGAGATAGAGACCCTAAACAAACTTAGGAATAACAAAGATATAGAAATCCCTAAATCAGAGAAGGGAAATACGACAGTACAATTAGACAAATCAGACTATTTGGAGAAGTTGAAGACTCACATACAAACAGGACCATATGAGGAAATCAAGAAATCCTTAGAGATTGTCTGTCTGTCTGGATTCAACATAGAACTTGGCACCAAAGTGCAGCAGTTCAAGTTGCCACGTTCCAAATACCACACAAAGGTAGACAAGAAAATGAGTGAAGGGAATCAATAGAGTTTTGACAAGTATAAGAGTGAAACAGAATGAGTAATGGTAGAAAGGAATATGAAAGATTACAGAGACTGAATACATCTGCGTAAGCCATTGACAACGATTTTGAGCCATGTCTGCAGCCATTGATTCTCAGAGTCCCGAGGGCCCCAACCCGGAAGTCTGCATCTCCCTACCTGACTCAGTTTAGCTGTCAAGGATTTCATGGATTGATGAGGCCATGTTTTTGTTTGGCCACCACTTACTCTTTTCCAACCTGCACCTATATCAGCTAGTAATGCCCGTCCGTCGGGGGAGGCGATGGTTAGGCATACGCAGCACGTGACCTAGTCATCTTAATCTATGTAACTTTATAGCCTCGTCGATTGATTTCCCCTCTTTGCCCAACACTCTACGCCTAACGTCAGCATTAACTACCTTATTATACCACCTGACGTGAGAAAGAGATCGTAGACATCTATGATCAAAAACAGACAACCTTTTCATGTCTTCAACTCGTATTGGCCATGTTTCAGAGCCATAGAGAAGGACGAAGCGACCTGCTGAGCAGTACATATGTCCCTTGATTGATAGTCGGATGTCACGCCTACGCCAGAGATGGTGTAATTTAGCGAAAGCAGCTCGAGCGTTTTGGATCCGTGCTGAGATTTCGTTGCCGATCAGTCCGTTGGTGCTGATACAACTTCCCAAATAGGTGAAGTGGTCAACATGTTCTATCACTTCACTCCCTATCACTAAGCTAGGAGTTGACGTAGTCCAGTCCAGTCCTGTAGCAGCATCTTACATTTTACTGGGGCGAATCGCATGCCAAACATACGAAGATTGCTGCTCAAGGTGTTCAGAAGACTCTGCATTTTGTCAGCATCTTCCCCTAACATATTCTAAGTCCATAAGACTATTCCCTGGTAACAAGTCGATTCCTAAGTCGTTAAGTTCAGTTAAGGATACTTCCATTAGCATATCTATGATGAAGTTGAACAGAAAAGGGGAAAGTGGACATCCTTGACGGACACCACTGATTGTTATCAATTCAGATGACAATTCCCCATAAGCCCTTACACGGCTACATGAGTTTGAGTAGAATGCCTTGATTAGTGCAATGTACTTTCTTGGCACTCCTTTCACAGTCAAACATTGCCATGGTACCTTTCGATCCACAGAGTCGAAGGCTGCCTTCAAGTCAAGAAATATGTCAATTGTTGGACGCCTAAAAGTGTGTCTATTTTCTAGGATCATCATTAGAGACAGTTATGAATAAGGTTAAGAAATCCACAGCGGACCTTATACGCCGGATGAAGCCGTTTCTAGGTGAGTCTAAGTGGTTTAATTTAATCCCGAAAACTAATAACCCCAATAGGATGTATGGTGTTGTTAAAGTTCATTACTCAGAATATCTTATTAGACCTATAGTTGATTTTAGAAATTCACCCACTTATGAATTGTCTAAATATTTAGCTATGGTATTAAATCTGCTTAGAAGCTACTCAAAGTCTAGACTAACAAATTCTTAAGAACTAAAACATAGATTAGATAATTTAAAATTAGATAGTGAGTGGAGAAAATGGTTAGTTTTGATATTGTCAATTTATAATATACACGTATACCAATAAATATGGCTATAGAAGCGGTCAGAAACGAACTCATTTCTGACCAATAACTTGAACTTAGAAGAAATAATTATTGGATTGCAAATATGCCTGACTTCCATAGTATTTAAATTTCAGGAGAAAAGATGCAAACAAACTGAGTGAGTTGTGGCAGATATATTCATGGATAGGTGGGTAAACATAGCGATTGAAACGTTCAGCCCCACCCCAAAAGTATGGTAGAGGTAAGTAGGTAACACATTCACCATACTTAGCACACAGGACATAAAATCAAAGCTAATCAAAACCTCGATGTCTAATTTTCTTTTTCGATAGAATTCTCAGCGTTATTTTATCCCACAGTGTCCACTTTTTTGTACAGAATCTTCAGGTGAAATTGTTGCCAACGGTTCAACATGTGAAAAAGTAACGTTTTACTATCTGAAGCAATAAGAACCCACCCCACCTGATATTTTCTCCCTTCTTTACTCTTGAGAAGTTTTGTTTCTGGTTCTCATCTCTTGCACTTCAAGTGAGTGGTACACTGTACTTCAAGCTATATGAATTTTTGGTAGTGATGGTGTTATCTTATACAGGATGCGGCTGCTAGGTTTGTACCTAACCATTCATCTTTCATAGGATTGGTACTCGATAGTAAATTGGCTGGCATCCTGACGTAAAAGGACTGCATCATCTACATACTCTAAATTTCAGTATAGCGAAAATAAAACACAAAATTAATGAGCAAAGAATATCCTTTTCGATAATTTCCTCTTGTGGCTCTACAATTATATATATATGTTTATAAACATGGAATATTCTGGATTAGTAGTCAATAACATTATTAGTGTTTTTTAAATAATATCGATTTGTAAAGTAAGATCACAATGGAATTACAGTTCATTAAAAATGCTTAAATTTTAATAATAATAACAAAGATATAGTAGCAAATAGAATATCAACTAAAATTAGGAAAATTCCACAAAAATTCAGGATCATTCAAACTTAGATGGCCAAGGTAAGGATAATGTCTGAACTAACTTCTTTTGGACGCACAAATTAGGCTTCTTAATATAGATCCCAACAGTCTCAGCAATATTTAGTACACGAACTCTTAAGGCGAAATTGAGATTCGTAGGTATGCGGTAAATGACCCTGAAAGCATGGTTAACATCAATCTTGTGTTCTGTATCCACAAGATGAGACAGAATAGCGCTGCGAATAGATTTTGCTTGTCCTTCACTTAACCAACACTGTGCAGGGTGATGTTCGGAAATTCGACGAGAAACACGCCTAATTGTACGGCCTATGTAACTGGCTCCACAGGAGCAGTTAAATTGGTAGATACACATGGAAGAGGCGAAATTAATTAATTAACTTTTACTCCCGAACACAAAAGAGGAGTGGTTTCAAGGACACAGCGTAATTCGGCAGCAGGGAATGCTCTTTTTACCACATTTATAAGGCGCTGTATTAGTATCTCGCCGATGTTGTCCCCAAGGAACTGCATTTGTAAGAACAAGGCCTTTTTAGGAACTGTTCATACCTTGGGCTGTTTTGATTTTAGATTCATATTCTTATCAATAAACTTTTCGGGATAAGCATTTTCACTCAGCAACCGTTTAATATTATTAAGTTCCTCATCAAGACATTCATCCGATCAGATTGCTCTTGCTCTGTGAACCAAACATTTTATCAGCTTGCGTTTGTATTGCAAAGTTACGAAGCTGAAAAAATGAGAATACTGACAGTCAGTTGATGCAGTTTTTCTATATACACTTCTTCTTATTGTGCCATCCTCTTTTCTGGTCATCAGGACGTCAAGAAATGAAATACTAGAGTCTTTTTCTTTCTCAATAGTAAAATTTGTTGCAGGATGAACCTCGTTAAATTTATCCAGGATGTCCTTTGCTTCCTCTTCATTTTTCAAAATCAAAAATGTATCATCCATGTACCGACAATAGAATAGCATCCTTCAAAGGCTCATTTTCTAGTTTCGCAAGGAAATTGTCGGCTAGAATGGGTCCTTGTGGTGACCCCATTGCCACACCGTCGATTTTTCTATATAATTCCTTATTAAATAAAAAGTGGACATTCGTTGCACATTTCAAGGGGAGCTCTTTCCTAAGTCATTAGAGTCGGATATGGTCACATTCATTAATACACTAATAATGAAGATGCTGATAAAATACAGAGTCTTCCGAACACCTTGAGGAGGAGGAGGAGTAATCTTCGTATGTTTGGCATGTGATTTGCTCCCTTTGTCAAAAGTAAGATGATGCTACAGGACTGAACCGCACCGACTCCTAGTCTAAAGGTAGGGCGTGAAGTGGTTGAGTGTGTTGACCACTTCAGTTATTTAAGAATTTGCATCAGCCCGAATGGACAGATTACCGGCAAAATCTCATGACACATAAAAAAGCCTAATGTGGCATTTGTCAACCTAGTTTATCTCTGATGTAGACCTGATATCTGGTTACCAATCAAAGGATGCGTATACTGTGCACGAGTTCGTTCTGTCCTCCTTTATGGCTGTGAGACATGGCCACTGAAAATGAAAATCACGAAAAGGCTGACTGTCTTTGACCGCAGATGTTTGCGTTCTATCTTCTGTCTTAAGTGGTATAGTATGTTGAGTAATATTTAGGTTAGGCGTCGAGTTCTAGGCAAGGAGGGAAAAACAATCGATGGGGTTGTGAAGCTACGTCAACTGAGATAGTTACGACACATGTTGCAAATGCTGAGTCATCCATCGCCTTCCTCGACAATGGGCAATGTTATCCGACATAATATTAGATTGAGAAAGCGTTAGTTTGATCCACGTAGACAGGTGTCGGCTGCCTGGTTAGGGTCTTTAGGATCCTGAGAACCAGTAAATAGAGACTCTTGATGAGATGGCTTGGAATCGTTTTCAGAGACACAGGCGAATTCACTCTCTGTAATTTCCCATACACATTAAACCATCAAGTTTTTCCAGTGTTACTCTTCTTTTTCCTTCATATTTCTGCTCATTATAGTTACTTTGCATGTGTTTTGTCTACACATTTGTGTGGTGCTAGTGAAATGTTGTGCAAGGTTCTAAGTTGAAACTCAATCAGTCAGTGAAATTCAACTGACACATGAGTCAGCTATTCAACGTCAGCCACTCGCGTCCTCGATTCTCGATCGATATACTCTCCTAAACCTCAACCAGTTTATTAACCGATGGGCAACCCCAAAACGACAGAAGGTTGGATGTGGCGCTAGCAACTCTACACCGTAAAAACACACAACTCCGCCAATGCTTCTGAAACTTTGTATTTGACTTTGGCCTTACGTTCTGCTTGGAATGCAAAGAAAATTGAAAAAAAGGAATTAGTCTATGGTCGGGAACCGAACCCCGAACCCCATTCGTGGTCGACAAGCCTTCTACCGCTGTGTCACCGACGCAAGAAGAAATTCTAGAAGCGATCAACAATTTAAAAAAGAAAAAAATGCCCAAATTCATCTTCTAACCATCTGCATGTATATTCAAAACACACAAGAGCAAATGAGTTAAACTGTCGTGACAATCAGTCGGTATGATTTAAAAATTCCCATTCACATATTTACGAAAAAGCAGCAAATCGGGCGAAGAAGTATATTCAGTGTTCAATTAATTCTCCATCATTGGCTCAACACAAATAAATAGATTTTTTTACATCAAAATTACCCTACCCATGTGATTATTTTAGTCCATAAAAATTATCAGTTTTAGATATGGCTGGGGGGTAGGTGGGGAAACAAGAGATGAAAAGTCATCAAAACAATTAACCACTAGATGTTATCAACAACATATTCGAGTTTTGAGGCAGGGGGATGAGGGTGAAAATAATTATGAAATTCAAGATCAGTTTTAACTCGTAAAGGTTAGCAATAAGTTAGTAAACTATCAAAAAATTTATAAAATAATGAAGACTGAGAAGAATAGAATGACTAAGCAGAGTTACGTAAGATACAAACAAATTCACTAAACTAGCTAGAATTATAATCCTAATAAGATAACAAAGTTAAAAGATGATTACAATGAGAGAGCCAGGGCAAAGAAAGGGGCTGTACACAGTATATGTGTAAAATTTGGGGACTGTGGTAGTAAGTAGTTCCATATTAATTTGTTTATTAGACATATCACACAGTGAAACAGTCGTATTATTTACTTGATGACGTTTCGAACAAAATTTATTGTTCATAATCATATCAATAACAATCACACAACTTCGAAATCTGAGTTTTATAGTTTTCTTTGTTCTCTCCTATTTGTCGTTGTAGGCGTCGTAGTAGAATTTTCCAGACATCCGGGACAGATGTTGAATCATTGCTATTACACGTATTCCCTCTCAGTTGATTCGATAAACTAAGCTTCTGTCATCAATCTCGCCCTTCACCCTGCTGTTACATTAGATCTTAAAACTGTCATCCTATCCCATCCTATTGTATGGTTAGTTGTGTGTAATTGTACGTAGTGAGTGGTATGGCTGAACTATTCTCTAGATTTCTTATCTTATTCGGGTCAGATAATCTAGATTTTGCAAGATTTTTATGCTCGGCTAGTCTGACTGCTCCTGTTCTTCTAGTTTGACCTATGTTTTTGACTTGAAAGTCACTCCAGCAGGGTATTAGATAAACTAAGTTGTTTCGTTTATTTGGCTCCACAGACAGGATCCTTTAACCGACAAAGCTTATTTCCAATTGAGTTTGTGTGTTTGACTAGCGGTTGCGCTATATCGTGAATTAGCAGGAGTTAGAATTCATGGACTGGCCATTAGATCTGGTCCCAGTGGCTTAATGGTCTACGAGCTCGCCTTTTAACCAGAAGGTCCTGGGCTCGAACCCTGGGTGTGTGTACTGATGAAGAGTCCCAAACTAGGACGAAACAGCTGTCCAGCACTCCCAGCTGGTTTTTCAATGGTTCTTTAACCAATGTCAGCTCATGATGAAATCCTGTAAACACTATATTAGTCGATCAAGATGGGAGTCCCCTTCAACTCAGAAGCCAAGAACATATATCAGCTTTGAAAAGGCACAATATGTATTCTTTCATATCGATGTATGTGTGTAAACAATCAAGGACACCATTTTGATTTGGAGAATGTAGAAATTCTAAACAGTGAAAACACCAGACAGTAATACCAGGGAATTTCTAGAATCCTGGTACTCAAATGAATCAGCCAGCGGTTAACAAACACACTATACTATAGATCATGTTTACCAGCTAACGATGAATAAATCACATGAGAAAAAATTAACATTCCAAGTCAATAAAACTGATCAATAAAGATGTAAATCAACAAGTCATCACAACAATGGTTGTCAGTAGATACAATTATATCATCCATCATTCATGGATAATTCAAACAAGTCCACTTTATATTAATGCTTGAGCCGATAATGTTGTCTAGGAAATACAATGAAAGCTTCGTAATTAAATCAACTAACTTAGAGAACATAATCACAATCAAAGTCTCAGATCACTCAGTAATCCATTAAAATGATCATGCCAGGGAATGGACCTATGGTCTTCACACTACGAGGCAAACCGATTCAGTATGCAGGCACCGGGTTGAAACTGGTTGAAGCTAGAAATAAAGGATCGTTTGATTCTAACCGGCTGGTTGAGTGGTTAATTTGTTCTCTTATTAGTAATTAATTTGTGGCTACACAGAGCTGAGAAGTCCCGAAATACGATAAAACAATTGTCCAGTGCTCCTTGGCTTCGACACCATTTACAGTTGATGTCGGTTTGTGACGAAATCTGCTTTGAAATCAGTCAGGTCCCCAAATACCGGAAAGGAAATATTTTTGTTGTTTTTCTGTGTTTTGCGCCGATCAGTGTGAGGCTTTGCAATCCGACTTCCTGTTTAATTATTGAATGATGTCAGTCAGCTAGAGAACCACTGGAAATCAGGAAGTACTGGGCAACTGTTTAGTCCTAGTTTGGACGCCCTTCTCAGAGACACGCACCGACCGGGGTTATAACCCTGGACCTTCTGGTTATTAGACAGTCTTGTATACTATTCTGCTACTGGGTCCCAATCCATTGACCCATAAATTCGTGATCTTAGCGTGACCACCACCCAGTGTCATCGCGCCAGGGTCACCAGAGATCTTATGTTCAATTCCCGGTCTGGCCATGCTTGTGAAGTGTTGAAGAGTTCCAGACTGGGATGAAGCAGCCATTCAGCACTCCCTATTGATTTCCAGTGGTTCTATAACGGATATAAGGATAAAACTTCAGCACTGTGGTAGAGAGTATAACTCCATCATGGATTAGATTTTATTTTGATAAAATCACACAGTGTTAAACAGTAATACTTACTGATGACGTTCCCAGCACAAGTTATCGCTCATAATCATATCAAGTCACTCGCACAACTTTCTTGCTTCGTTTATATACATGAGTAAAAACTGATAATTAAACATTTGAATAAAATCAATATAAGATATAGTACATTCAGAAATAATAATATTAGTGTTATCAATCAAATGCAATCAGATGGGAAATAAGATGTTTTTATAGTAATATAAATAAGTAACTTGTTAGAATGTTATGATGTACGTGAATTGAAATAGAATTTTAAGATTATTTATTATCCTCCTCTGATTTGACTGGTGGTAATAATATCTTCTATATGTCTGGTATTTGCGTTGAGTCATTTCTGTTGCATATGCTGGGTGTGTAGACTCGATGAACCATGCAGGATTCAGTAATCAATCTCTCTCTACCTACCTACTTACATTAATTTTTAGAATTTTAACTCTGTCCCACCCATCCTATTGTGTGGTTGTGTGTTAATGCATGCAGTGCAATATAGTGCTGAGTTTTTTTCTAAATTACGAAAGCAGGATAGTTGTGTGAGTGCCTTGATATGATTATGATTGGCAATAATTTGTGCTTGAAAATTCATCAGTTAATATTACTGTATAACACTGTGTGATTTTATCAAAATAAAATCTTATCCATAATGGAAATCTCTAACGGACATCAATTGGAGATCAAATTTGAAGTAAATCAAGTCCCTGCAAACGAACTCATGAAAATTGGATTTTCTTTTGTCTACTCTCAGAAAAGTTCGGTTCTTAAACTAAATTTCTTCCCAGGAGATTTTCTCAGCAAACATTTATCACATAGAAATTATTGAGAACCAACTAGTGGGTGAGGGCGGGAGTTGCCTTCTCCTAGTAAAGTTGAGGCCTAACTGTCTTTGCCTTACTCCTCATACACTTGTTTCAGTTTTTCAACTATTATCGACCTGAAGATTCAGATGAATATCACTCATATGTTGAAAAAGTGAAAGCGGCGTATATATGTTAGCATGGTCTGTCCAACGCAGATTATCACCAATCATCTTAACAGTAACAACAATAGGAACAGATCTATTCTGAAACCGTATACTTGTAATGTACAGAATCTTCAGCGGAGCTTATTGCATGATACTTTCGCCTCGTCCATGATTTTCAAATAAAAGAATAATCGACAGTAGATCGTTTGACACAGCTGTATTTGACCTGAAGTGCAAACTAATCCATCATTGTGATATCTCTTCTTTTTCTCCTCCTGGAAATACACGACAGTTGGTTAAATACCAATTATAAAAGGTTCAGGAGAACATTTTGTGGACTAAGGACATCATCCAGGAATGGTCATCTCATGTATTAGGATAAGCTGCCATAGAGGATAATGCTTTTTCGCATGTTGAGCAGAAACTTACAAATTCGCAGGTCATAAATGTTTGAAACACTCACCAGAGTAAACGGAAGTTTTAGAAATTGTACTTTTATAGATTTAAACAAACGGAACAGAATACTGATGGAGGTTTTCGGTAGCCCAAGTTTTAAGCAGGCTATTATTTAACTGTTTCTAAGCATAAATAAATTTGAGGCATGCATTTACTTCACAAATGTTTATACAACTACAATAAGACAGTTCATCGTCAGTGACTGAAAATAAAGCTTTACAAACTTAAATTACTATGATGGAGGACGAGAGTTGTCATTGAAAACACTAAATACACTCTTCGAATCGAGAAAATCTACCTGGCACGTCACTAAAAGCATTTTCAACAAGCCATGGCAGATTTTAATCAACAGCTGTCTTCATGCAGTACTAATGATCAATATGATTGGCCTGTAAGGATAAGTCACAGGAACATTTTGCATTGAGTCAGCCGACAACAACACCAAATTCACAAGAGAAGAGGAATCCGAGAACAAAATCCCACTTTTGGACGTTTTAGTCAAGTGAACAACCGCAGGGGAATTAGAAACTCAAGTTTATAGAAAATCAACTCACACAGACCAAATACTCGATTACAACAGAAACAAACCAATAACACAAAAAAGGAATTGTATACAAACACTATTCAAGAGCGCCAGACAGGACTCACTGCAGCACTCCCACCTAAAGGAAAATTGAAGGAAGATATCTCATGGACGTCCTCCAAAAGAATGGATATCCACGGAATTTCATTAAAAGATATATACCCCGAAGCCAACCTATCAAATCAATGACCCACAAAGAAAGCACAAAGAAAACTGCCATGCCGTATATAAGGGACATCTTAGAAATCACTGAAAGACCCGTCAAACCTATAGGAATTGACATCACACACAAAACCGACAAAATCACTTCACTCAGCTGGCTCTATGTCAACCAAAACACTCAACAACGAAAGAAGATAAAACCAACATCATGTACAAAATAAATTGTAACAACTGCGAAAATACTACATTGGCCGAAATGGACGTCCCCTTCGTCTTCGTATCCATGATCATAAGCTAGCCGTCAAAAGACATGACATCCATTCCCTCATACCGCCATACTACATACATACAACCACGGACATCAATTCGACTGGGACAACGTTCGAATATTAGACAGAGGAAACACCAAGAATGCTAGAGAATTTTTAGAAGCTTGGCATTCCAGTGAATCATCAATCAATAGGCACATCAAGGTAGACAAAATTTACCAACCGAAAAGAAGGAAGTCTCATACGCAAAGGGTCAAAGTTCAAGTCAAGGAAACAATCAGTACCAACCAATACAAGTAGCCTAGAAGGTGTGAAAACACACAAAAACAACCAACCACGTCCAAGGTCACCGGGAGAGATGATTAATAAACTAGTGGGGAAGTCTAAAGGCTCACTTCAACAAATTGAAGTATGTACTGAAGATGTTGCATAGTATGGGGCAATGAAAGCTTCGCAAATAAACTATGCAACTCAGAGAAAACAGCTACATCAAAATCATCCACCCGGGCTACAAATCTTCACCCTCATATCAACAACCAACAGCTCAACAAGTATTCAGAAGTAAATAGAAGAAGATTCGACATAGACTGAGGAGACCGTTAAGTAAAATATCACGAACTAGGACCTCGAGAAGAAGCCGAACGAGAAACCACAAGTTGGATGTGGGTCCCAGTGTGTGATGTGAAGATCATGTGAGGAGAAGGAAAGAGGCGTTTCTGAAATGGAGTTATGTCACTGAAGCACTTCGTCCTTGTAAGGGACTTAATAGCGAGCTCCGTAACGGTACAAATGATAGTGTAACAGTATGTTATAAAAAAATACAGTTAATGAGTTATATAAATTAATGGTTAGCTGTGCGTTGGTGGCACAGTGGTTAGGACTTTCGCCTACCATGCACATGGTCCGGGGTTCGGTCCCCTGCCGACGCATACCCGATATCTATGGTCGGCCTGCAAAATTTGGGCTACCGATATGTCCATGCTGAAAATTCCATACTTGTACTGAAAATACGGTGTGGCATCAAGCTGTAATCAAAACAAAAAAATAAATAAAAAGTCCGCTGCTACAAATTATTAATATAATCCACAATAGTGCTCAATGCTGGAGTCGTGTCTACTAGTAGAAGCCATGCATTGGTTGTAGAATAGTCTTCGGATGAGGATGAGAGGTTCCTGTAAAATTCAAAGGATACAACACTGCTAGTAGTGAAGCGCGTAGACAATATGGATCAATGAGAACACGAAGCGTCAAACAGCACGCACAGTATTTTTGATTGTTAATGCAAAGTAATGTATATTTTACAATGAATTGTTTTAAACAAAAGTTATGTACAATGTTACCATTTTTAACATCTAACAAAAAAACTGTACAATCATGTTGTTTCAGACCCTACATCCTACTCAGAAGGCAAGGAATAACAATAAGAACCTGTAAGAAGGCATCTATGCACATAACGGCCTTGTGACACTTTCCAATTCATCGGTTGTATGCAAGACATGAATGTTGCAAACAAAATTATGCTATCTTTTGACAAATAATCACTTTTCATCAGTGTCCCACTTACGGAAACTGTCTGCTTTATATGTGAATATATGTATGATAACCAGTTCAGCATTGGAATACAGACAACACTTTTGAAAGGGCTGCCAATGAGGTGTATTCTCAGTATACAATTCACCTTCAATGACATCATCTACATACAAAAGGACGACATTGCTTTGCTTACTGAAGTTGGAGTTCCTCAGGGTGCGGTTCTCTCTCCGTTTCTCTTTCCCTTCTTCTTACATGATTTACCTCTTTCAGATGAAATCAACTTCGTCAAATATGCAGATGACCTGTCTGTATCGTTTCCCATTAAGTCTCAGTCAGACTGTTTCAAATTAAATAGCTTCCTGTCGGATATCGGTCAGTGGTCTAAACTAAATGGTCTTATGCTGAATCCCTCAAAATGCCAGACTATTGACTTCTCCCTTAGGCCTAAACGAGATCTACAAACACTAGTAAGTACTCATGAAGCTTGTTGCATTGAGGGGACTAAAATTGAAACTAAGTCTAATGCAAAATACTTTGGTCTAGTTCTATCTTCCGACCTTACTTGGACATCTCATATCTTAACGAATTCTAAGAAAGTGTTCTGTCTAACCTACTACATTAAGAAACTTAGACAGTCTGGAATCACCCAACCTCTACTTTCACAATTTGTCAACTCTTGTATCTTACCTATTCTACTTTACTGCTCCCCGTTAGTCTTTCCTGGTCTACTGAAAAAGGACTATACCATCCTGAGAAGGATGTTGAAGGTAGTTAGTAGGACTAGTGGTGTAAAACTCAGTCAGCTCGTCACTACATTAGTTGGTAGGCATCTGAATACATGCGAAAAATGGTCTAAAACCATACTCTCCGACCCCCAACACCCCCTCTATTCCCAACTCTCGCCTTGTATCTCATCAAGTAAAACCAGAAATCAGTATAAAATAATCTATGCTCGTACAACCAAGTACAGGAACTCAACGATACCATACTTGGCCTGTGTTCTAAGCGACAGAGACAATGTTAAGCGCGAAACCTATGACTTGCTTTGTTGTTAATAACATAATTTTAGGCTCTTTTATTTCTCTCTTATTTTGTATTCTTTAGTGAACTCCTTCTTAAACATACTTAGCTACCTAAATTATCAACATTGGCTTACTTTTTGTACTTTACTCTATTCCTTCTTTTGTGTATCTACTGGTTCCGACTATATTAGCACTATGAGTATTACAAAATTGTCCTGTCATTAACCATCATGTAATTATTAGTTTTGTGGTTGTTTTTTCTTATTTTTTATTTTTTTCGGCAATATTAACTGACAATCATTGGTTGTGAACGCTATTATCACCATCTTAAAATTTTGTATTATGCAGGATTACTCACACTACCACTACAAACACTGCATTAGACCTGACAATAAAAAACAAAACAACAACCCTGAAATGTTATTTTATGAGTGTTTAGAGTTGTTTCAACCAAATTAACTGATCATCTTGGCGATAAACATTCTTCAATATCATTTCATAACTTCTTGTATGACTATAGCTTTACTGTCACCATGCATAATCATTTCATAGCTTCCACTACCCAATACTGAGATATTATTATATGCTGTTTATTTTCCTTTCTACTTCTTGGTATTTTTTCGCATTAAAAAATTATTTTGTGTTTTTCTTGTCTTTTTTTTGCTGTTGATGTCTTTATATTTATTTTTTTGAAATACTCCCTTTAAATGTTTGATAAAATTAGATGCAAATATTGTAGATATGTGCTGAAACTTCCACACTGTACCACTAGTACTGTTTCTGGAATAAAGCAAATTATTATTATTATTTCCCTTGGATGATGACAAGCTTTGAGAACGGGCCATTAAGGTCGGCCACTGACAATTTACGACTTTACAAAAGGGATATAGTTGACATTTTTATCATATGCGACAACAGTTATGAAGTCAGTCAATTGCTATAAGTATTTAACAATTACCATTTGGCTATCAAACGAATCCATAGTTGCATTTCTCGATTTTGGACTAACAAAAAACCCAACGGAGCCCTAAGAAGGTCAGTCCAGGGGAAAGCCACTTGGAACGGCTAACTAACAAGTTTTTACAGTCGGGTATCTTTTGAACGACATTTAATTAAATCCCTTATCACTCAACTCAGACGAATCTGTATTTCTGATGCCCTGGAAGCAGAAATGGATCTTCTGAAGGAAAGCTTCATCTCAAATGGACACAGCTAAAATTATCGACAAGAATATCAAACCAAAAGTACAGAAGAATGAAATATTACTTGTCCTAAAAAAAACTACACGAACCTGAATTTAAAGGGAGATTTAGTCTGAGACATCCATCGGTCTACAGAAGCCTGTAGGACAGGATCTCGTATCTCATCAATTCTATGTATGTATGTCAGTTGAACTGTTAACCTAGAACCAGATAGTGTATTGGTCGTTCAAAATGGATTCAAGAACACTATCCCGCATGATTGGAGAAACGCAGCAGTGACTCTATGAGGAGTGAGATAGTCAAACACCTTTTCAACACTGGTCATTCCATGTCAACAGACGCCTCCTCCTTCAAAATAATCTTCAAAGTGAATACTTACTTTTCATAGACGACACTCTTTTGTCTCCTCTGAACATTTCTGAAGCTTTTAACATTCACTAAGAGAAACCAGAGCTATGTAAACAAAAGGAAATTATTCAACCACTTCTAGTGTCATGATAACAACCTTGTTGATTTCTACTGACTTGATTTTTGTTTATTATTATTATTGTTTCCTTTAATTCCTACAGGAACATAGGGCTTCAGCCATGCGTCTCCATTGCGTTCGGTTCTCTGCTAGAGTCTTCACCTGGCTCCAAGTCTATCCACACATTTTCATCTCCTCTTCATATGACCTCCTCCAAGTCACCCTCGCACTGACGACCAACTCTCCGCTTCCCATTCGGGTTCCATTCGAGCAATGGCTTGTCTAGTGATGTCACTTGATGGTTTCCTCAGAGTATGGCCAGCCAATCCATCTCCATTTCTTCCTGCCTGTTTGTTTCACAATTGGTTCCTGGTTGGTTCGCTCATTGCCAGAGATCCCTCCCTGTTGCCGATCTTTTCTGGCCGGCCATCTGATCTTGAGTATTGAGCGAAGACAACTGTTAATGAAGGTCTGTAGTTTGTTTGAGATGCTCTTTATGTTTGCTCATTTGTTTATCCAAGTCGTCACAACTCTCGTATTTCTTCAGAACTCTTATAGAATTTCATATTTTCCTTCGTTTCTATTTGCATCCCGATTACAACTCGTCCATTGAAATTATTCACCTTGTTATGTAACCCTATTACACTCACTGTATAATAATGACAGCTATGACTATGACAGCTCATCACTTTTGTTACTACCCTCTTTCACGAAAAAATTGCATACAAATGCGACTGTACAGGTAAATAGGGATTCAGATTGGCCAAAAAGAGTGTGACGTTACTAAAAGGCTCATGGAAAAAGAAACCGAGAATTTGTGGTGACTACCGCCTTACACTCAATAGTCGCTTACTACAGTAAAGTTGCACGTTGAAGCTTGTATCTGAAGCTGAAGAATAAAGTCTCTAATCTTCTGCTTGGGAGCACGAACAAGTTTGTTGAAGTGAGCTCTCTTTCTCGTGTTTTGAAAGTTGTTATGTGGAAATGATCTGATAGAAGTCCACGGAGTTTATCAAATGGCAGAGAAATTGGTTTATCTGGAAATGACAGAGTCTTCACTAGGCCCGTACGCATTTAGCCGAATCGCAGTAATAAAATGAGCTGAAATTTTGTCATCACGAACATTCTTTGACATACAGCATGCGTCAAAGCATTCAAGATAATCGGCGATTTCTCGCGGTGAACCATTCATAGGAAGCTTTCCAAAATTATCTAATTCCATAGCGACGCCAAAATGTTAGGATTATTTGTAATTCGGTCATTGCGAAATATTACTATTACAAATAGTTATAACAAAGGGGACTCTTCGCTGATCTACGTGATTTTTTTTCATTATAAGTGGTACAGTTGAAGTGAAAAAGCAACTGTAAAAAGCAGGCTCGTTCGATTAAACAACTCTTGAACTAATCGCTCATCCAGTCGGATATAGAACACAACTGGATTGTATACTGTTGGTTAGATTAGATTACCAATCAGTCTACACTTACCTATAAACACCTGACATCAACAATGACAGATCAAAGTCAGTTCTCCTACAAAATAATTCTACTACTGTTATTATCATCACCTCAATTTCATGAGTCCCCTTAGCTCAGTGGTAACGCCTTTGATGAATGCAGAATGGAGTGATGCGGGTCTAAATCTCAGAAGTTGAGGGTATCACTTCCTCTGAGGTTTTATATACACTTTGGTAAGAACTTATCACAAATACTATTTCCAGCCAACTTCCTACAAACACCCAACATCAGAAGCATATATACTGGCAACAGTGATTTCTTCACTTATCATATCTCCAGAAATTTTAAGAATGTAATAAATATACAAGTATGAGTTTGTAGGGTTTTGATTTATTTTGAATTCTGACCACAAAGTAATTTTATTGATAGAACCAGTGAAAACCAGGAAGTACTGATCTGATGTTTCGTCCTGGTTTGTGACTCTTCACCATTATCCAACCATGACCACACCAGGAATTGAACCCAAAACCTTTGGGTAACAAGGTAACCTCATAAACCATTTAGCCACTGGGATGGAATCCAGTGACGCGTCAATTGCAACTTCTCCCGACCGCCAGCCAATGCCGTCAGTGAGTATCTGGCCTCATGCCCGACTTGGTGGATTCCAGTGATTGCGAACTCCCGCGAGAACTCCAAGTGAATTAATTCTTTAATGAGGCACTCGTGAAGCACTGAATTTACAAGTATTAGTCACCTGAAGTTCTGGTATCCCAAACAAGGATAAAACAGTTGTCCAATACTTCTCAGTTTTCAATGCCTCTCTAAATGAAGTCAATCTGAGATCAAAATTGAAACACAATCAGTAATTAGTATATTGTGAAACGTATCACTCTATACATAGCAAAACAGATTACAACTGCTTCACAGTGTTATCCAGTGGAAATATCATTTACCACGCATAAGCAGAAATTAAGCCATGTAGTTGATGGAAATAACCGACCAACAACAAGAAGCACCAAACACTATCAACAGGAGGAATTTGAAGGAAGTCACTTGTTCCACTAATCTAGACAGCATCGTTTCAACTATAGGTGACAGTAAAGATGAGGTTGTCGAAACCAGCGACAATCGGAAAGGCAACACAGGCCTTCATCACTCTAAAATAGGTTTGAAAGTAATTTTCTGCACTCACCATAACAAAATTCAGATTTTCAACGCCACTGTTAAGTCAGGCAGTCCTTCTATATGGGACAGAAACCTGGCGCTCGTGTCACGTAAAGCATTATCCACAGTCAACTGTAGACTTTTATCAACAGCTGCCTCCATCACTGGCTCCATACTGAAAACCAAATAGCCAGCCAGAAAGAATTAGCAACAAGAAACTCTTGGAACGAACCTACTGCTCAATAAATATGACGAAGAAAATGCAGATGGAGTGGAAACACGCTGATGAGACCGTTGTTTGACATCACACCCGAGGCTGGATGGACATCGAGTAGAACTCGAGTGGATAACGACAACTGCCTTTAATGAATCCAGAACGGAGTGATGCGGGTGAGAATCTCAAATTTTTTTAGGGGTATCAGTTCCTCTGAGGTTGTATATACACTTTCGCAACAGCTTATCACAAAGCTTCCTCTGAAAAGAATCTCTTCGCTGAACGTTGTGTTTCGTTTTCATGAATAATAGTAATAATAATAATCAGGAAAATCCATTATTTTTTAATGTTATTTTAATCCTACATCCTCCATTGTTTCCACAAGTACTTCTAACATCTCAAAGCATCCATAGATTGTTTTTCAAAACAAAATATAATAACAAAAATTATGCAAATATATTTTTTTTATTCTGCTAAAATAAAGATTAAATCATTATTCTAATTCCAATGTTATCTTTATTAAATATATATTACAATGTACATACCTATGTATATATACATATTTATTTATAGTCCTGTGACCTGTATTACACTTGATTTTATTTCAAAGCGTTCAAGTAAGAAGTTCACTTTTTTAGAAAAAGAAGAGTTTTCAATATGATTTCAAGGGCATGCTGTAAGGTTTCATCAAAATATTAAACAAACTGAAAGCTCTCTCCTCCTCTTCCTACTCCTCGTGCGCCCTCTAAGAACAATGAGATCAGCAATCGAAACTCAATAATAACAATCGATAAAACAAAGTGGGTTATCAATCAATCAATCAACATATGTGTTAAATCCCACAGAAATGAGCGTATTAGAAAAGGAACTAAATTTCAGTGTATTAGTAGACAAGCTGAAACCTGAGGAAGTTATCCCTCAAATAGAAATAACACTAAGTGGGACAGACAAGACAGCGGCAGATTAGGTATGGGCACAATGTGTATTAACATTGAAACGACAAAAAAGAGGAAAGCCTAACCTGATGAAACTAGAGATAGAGACCATAAACAAACTTAAGAATAACAAGGATATAGTAATCCCTAAATCAGAGAAGGGAAATACGACATTAAAATTCAGACGAATCAGACTATTTGGAGAAGTTGAAGACTCACATACAAACAGGACCATTTGGGGAAATTAAGAAGTCATTAGAGACTGTGTGTCTGTCTGGATTCAACATAGAACTTGACACCGAAGTGCAGCAGTTCGACTTGCCACGTTCCAAATAGCACACAAAGGTAGACAAGAAAATGAGTGAAGAGAATCAATAGAATTTAGATAAGTATAAGAGTGATACAGAATGAGTAATGGTAGAAAGGAATATGAAAGATTACAGAGACTGAATACATCTGCGTAAGCCATTGACAACGATTTTGAGCCATGTCACCTATTGTCTCCAACCATTGATTCTTAGAGTCCCGAGGGCCCCAATCCGGAAGTCTGCATCTCCCTCCCTACCTGACTCAGTTTAACTGTGAAGGATCTCATCAATTGATGCCATGTTTTTGTTTGGCCACCACTTACTCTTTTCCAACCTGCACCTATATCAGCTAGTAATGCCCGTCCGTCGGGGGAGGCGATGGTTAGGCATGCGCAGCACGTGGCCTAACCATCGCAATCTATATAACTTTATTGCCTCGTTGATTGATTTTCCCTCTTTGCCCAACACTCTACGCCTAACGTCAGCATTACCTACCTTATTATACCACCTAACGCGAGAAAGAGATCGTAGACATCTATGATCAAAAACAGACAATCTCTTCGTGTCTTCAACTCGTATTGGCCATGTTTCAGAGCCATAGAGAAGGACGGAGCGAACTGCTGAGCAGTACACATGTCCCTTGATTGATAGTCGGATGTCACGCCTACGCCAGAGACGGTGTAAGTTGGCGAAAGCAGCTCGAGCTTTTTGGATCCGTGCTGAGATTTCGTCTCCAGTTAGTCCGTTGGTGCTGATACAACTTCCCAAATAGGTGAAGTGGTCAACATGATCATCTATCACTTCACTCCCTATCACTAAGCTAGGGGTAGACGTAATCCAGTCCTGTAGCAGCATCTTACATTTTACAGGGGCGAATCGTATGCCAAACATACGAAGATTGCTGCTCAAGGTGTTCAGAAGACTCTGCATTTTGTCAGCATCCTCCCCTAACAGGACTATGTCGTCTGCGTATTCTAAGTCCATAAGACTATTCCCTGGTAACAAGTCGATTCCTAAGTCGTTACGTTCAGTTAAGGATACTTCCATTAGCATATCTATGATGAAGTTAAACAGAAATGGGGAAAGCGGACATCCCTGACGGACACCACTGGTTGTTATCAATTCAGATGACAATTCCCCTTAAGCCCTTTCAAGGCTACATGAGTTTGAGTAGAGTGCCTTGATTAGTGCAATGTACATTTTTGGCACTCCTTTCACAGTCAAACATTTCCATAGTACCTTTCGATCCACGGAATCGAAGGCCGCCTTTAAGTCAAGAAATATATCAATTGTTGGACACCGAAAATTTTGTCTATTTTATAGGATCATCATTAGAGACAGTTATGAATAAGGTTAAGAAATCCACAACAGACCTTATACACCAAATAAGCCGTTTCTAGCTGAGTCTGAATGGTTTAATTTAATCCCGAAAACTAATAACCCCAATGGGATGTATGGTGTTGTTAAAGTTCACTACTCAGAATATCTTATTAGACCTATAGTTGATTTTAGAAATTCACCTACTTATCAATTGTCAAAATATTTAGCTAAGGTAATAAATCTGCTTAGAAGCTACTCAAAGTCTAGACTTACAAATTCTTAAGAACTAAAACACAGATTAGATAATTTAAAATTAGATAGTGAGTGAAGAAAATGGTTAGTTTTGACATTGTCAGTTTATATACACGTATACCAATAAATATGGCTATAGAAGCGGTCAGAAACGAACTCATTTCTGACCAAGAACTTGAACTTAGAAGAAATAATTATTGGATTGCAAATATGCCTGACTTCCACAGTATTTAAATTTCAGGAGAAAAGATGCAAACAAACTGAGTGAGTTGTGGCAGATATATTCATGGATAGGTGGGTAAACATAGCGATTGAAACGTTCAGCCCCACCCCAAAAGTATGGTAGAGGTATGTAGATAACACATTCACCATACTTAGCACACAGGACATAAAATCAAAGCTAATCAAAAACTCGATGTCTAATTTTCTTTTTCGATAGAATTCTCAGCGTTATTTTATCCCACAGTGTCTACTTTTTTGTACAGAATCTTCGGGTCAAATTGTTGCCAACAGTTCAACATGTGAAAAAGTAACGTTTTTCTATCTGAAGCAACAAAGATCCAACCCCACCTGATATTTTCTCCCTTCTTTACTCTTGAGAAGTTTTGTTTCTGGTTCTCATCTCTTGCACTTCAAGTGAGTGGTACACTGTACTTCAAGCTATATGAATTTTTGGTAGTGGCGGTGTTATCTTATACAGGATGCGGCTGCTAGGTTTGTACCTAACCATTCATCTTTCATAGGATTGGTACTGGATAGTAAATTGGCTGGCAAGATTAGCATCCTGACGTAAAAGGACTGTACTATCCACATACTCTAAATTTCAATATAGCGAAAATATTCATTCACATATCTATAAAACACAAAATGATTGAGCAAAGAATATCCTTTTCGATAATCTCCTCCTCTTCTGGCTCTACAATTATATATATATATATGTTTATATACATAGAATATTTTAGAATAGTAGTTAATAAAATTATTAGTGTTTTATAAATAATATCGATTTGTAAAGTAAGATCGCAATGGAATTACAGTTAATTAAAAATGCTTAAATTTTAATAATAATAAAGATATAGTAGCTAATAGAATATCAACAAAAATTAGGGATGTTCCACAAAAATTCAGGATCATTCAAACCTAGATGGCCAAGGTAATGATAATGTCTGAACCAACTTCTTTTGGACGCATAAATTAGGTTTGTTAACATGGATCCCCACAGCCTCAGAAATATTTAGTAGTCGAACTCTTAAGGTGAAATTGAGATTTGTTGGTATTCGGTAAATGACTCTGAAAGTATGGTTGATATCAATCTTGTGTTCCGTCTCCACAAGATGAGATAGACTAGCTCTATATGAATAGATTTTGTTTGTCTTTTGCCTAACCAGGCAGGGTGATGTTCTAAAATCCGACGAGAAACACGCCTTATTGTACGGCCTATGTAACTGGCTCCACAGAAGCAGTCAAATTGGTATAAACACATAGAAGAGGCGAAATTAGGCAGTTTGTCTCTTACTCCCAAACGCAAAATAGCAGAGGTTTTGAAGACACAGCGTAATTCGGCAGCAGGGAATGCTCTTTTTACCACATTTCTAAGGCGCTGTGTTAGTATCTCGCTGATGTTGTCCCCAAGGAACTGCATTTGTAAGAATAAGGCCTGTTTTGGAACTGTTGGTAACTTGGGCTGCTTTGATTTTAGATTCATATTCTTATCAATAAACTTTTCTGGATAAGCATTTTCACTCAGCAACCGTTTAACAGTATTAAGTTCCTCATCAAGACATTCATCCGAGCAGATTGCTCTTGCTCTGTGAACCAAGCACTTTATCAGATTGTGTTTGTATTTCAAAGTTACGAAGCTGAAAAAATGAGTATACTGACATCAGTTGATGTAGGTTTTCTATATACACTTCTTCTTATTGTGCCATCCTCTTTTCTGGTCATAAGGACGTCTAGAAATGAAATACTAGAGTCTTTTTCTTTCTCAATAGTAAAATTTATTGCAGGATGAACCTCGTTAAATTTATCCAGGATGTTCTTTGCTTCCTCTTCATTTTTCAAAATCAAAAATGTATCATCCATGTACCGACAATAGAATTCAGTTATTAATAGCATCCTTCAAAGGCTCATTTTCTAGTTTCTCAAGGAAATCGGCGGCTAGAATGGGTCCTTGTTGTGACCCCATTGCCACACCGTCTATTTGTCTATATAATTCCTTATTAAATAAAAAGTGGACATTCGTTGCACATTTCAAGGGGAGCTCTTTCCTAAGTCATTAGAGTCGGATATGGTCACATTCATTAATACACTAATAATGAAGATGCTGATAAAATACAGAGTCTTCCGAACACCTTGAGGAGGAGGAGGAGTAATCTTCGTATGTTTGGCATGTGATTTGCTCCCTTAGTCAAAAGTAAGATGATGAGGCTACAGGACTGGACCGCTCCGACTCCTAGTCCAAAAGTAAGGCGTGAATTGGTTGATTATGTTGACCACTTCAGTTATTTAAGAATTTGCATCAGCCCCAATGGACAGATTACTGGCGAAATCTTATAACAGATAAAAAAGCCTAATGTGGTATTTATCAACTTAGTTTATCTCTGATGTAGACCTGATATCTGGTTGCCAATCGAAGGATGCGTATACTGTGCACGAGTTCGTTCTGTCCTCCTTTATGGCTGTGAGACATGGCCACTGAAAATGAAAATCACGAAAAGGCTGACTGTCTTTGACCGCAGATGTTTGCGTTCTATCTTCTGTCTTAAGTGGTAGAGTATGTTGAGTAATATTTAGGTTAGGCGTCGAGTTCTAGGCAAGGAGGGAAAAACAATCGATGGGGTTGTGAAGCTACGTCAACTGAGATGGTTACGACACATGTTGCAAATGCTGAGTTATCCATCGCCTTCCTCGACAATGGGCAATGTTATCCGACATAATATTAGATTGAGAAAGCGTTAGTTTGATCCACGTAGACAGGTGTCGGCTGCCTGGTTAGGGTCTTTAGGATCCTGAGAACCAGTAAATAGAGACTCTTGATGAGATGGCTTGGAATCGTTTTCAGAGACACAGGCGAATTCACTCTCTGTAATTTCCCATACACATTAAACCATCAAGTTTTTCCAGTGTTACTCTTCTTTTTCCTTCATATTTCTGCTCATTATAGTTCCTTTGCATATGTTTTGTCTACATATTTGTGTGGTGCTAGTGAAATGTTGTGCAAGGTTCTAAGTTGAAACTCAATCAGTCAGTGAAATTCAACTGACACATGAGTCAGCTATTCAACGTCAGCCACTCGCGTCCTCGATTCTCGATCGATATACTCTCCTAAACCTCAACCAGTTTATTAACCGATGGGCAACCCCAAAAAGACAGAAGGTTGGATGTGGCGCTAGCAACTCTACACCGTAAAAACACACAACTCCGCCAATGCTTCTGAAACTTTGTATTTGACTTTGGCCTTACGTTCTGCTTGGAATGCAAAGAAAATTGAAAAAAAGGAATTAGTCTGTGGTCGGGAACCGAACCCCGAACCACATGCGTGGTCGACGAGCCTTCTACCGCTGTGTCACCGATGCACGAAGAAATTCTAGAAGCGATCAAAAATTTAAAAAAGAAAAAAATGCCCAAATTCATCTTCTAACCATCTGCATGTGTATTCAAAACACACAAGAGCAAGTGAGTTAAACTGTCGTGACAATCAGTTGGTATGATTTAAAAATTCCCATTCACATATTTAGGAAAAAGCAGCAAATCGGGCGAAGAAGTATATTCAGTGTTCAATTAATTCTCCATCATTGGCTCAACACAAATAAATAGATTTTTTTACATCAAAATTACCCTACCCATGTGATTATTTTAGTCCATAAAAATTATCAGTTTTAGATATGGCTAGGGGGTGGGTGGGGAAACAAGAGATGAAAAGTCATCAAAACAATTAACCACTAGATGTTATCAACAACATATTCGAGTTTTGAGGGAGGGGGATGAGGGTGAAAATAATTACGAAATTCAAGATCAGTTTTAACTCGTAAAGGTTAGCAATAAGTTAGTAAACTATCAAAAAATTTATAAAATAATGAAGACTGAGAAGAATAGAATGACTAAGCAGAGTTACGTAAGATACAAACAAATTCACTAAACTAGCTAGAATTATAATCCTAATAAGATAACAAAGTTAAAAGATGATTACAATGAGAGAGCCAGGGCAAAGAAAGGGGCTGTACACAGTATATGTGTAAAATTTGGGGACTGTGGTAGTAAGTAGTTCCATATTAATTTGTTTATTAGACATATCACACAGTGAAACAGTCGTATTATTTACTTGATGACGTTTCGAACAAAATTTATTGTTCATAATCATATCAATAACAATCACACAACTTCGAAATCTGAGTTTTATAGTTTTCTTTGTTCTCTCCTATTTGTCGTTGTAGGCGTCGTAGTAGAATTTTCCAGACATCCGGGACAGATGTTGAATCATTGCTATTACACGTATTTGCAGTAGATTCGATAAACTAAGCTTCTGTCATCAATCTCGCCCTTCACCCTGCTGTTACATTAGATCTTAAAACTGTCATCCTATCCCATCCTATTGTATGGTTAGTTGTGTGTAATTGTACGTAGTGAGTGGTATGGCTGAACTATTCTCTAGATTTCTTATCTTATTCGGGTCAGATAATCTAGATTTTGCAAGATTTTTATGCTCGGCTAGTCTGACTGCTCCTGTTCTTCTAGTTTGACCTATGTTTTTGACTTGAAAGTCACTCCAGCAGGGTATTAGATAAACTAAGTTGTTTCGTTTATTTGGCTCCACAGACAGGATCCTTTAACCGACAAAGCTTATTTCCAATTGAGTTTGTGTGTTTGAATGCCAGCCACTTTTATTCCTGCATTATTGGCAATTCTGCGTGAGCTTTCCGAGGTTCCTTCCTTGTATGGAATTACTACTGATGATTTATATTCCATATTGTTGGTGTTGTCATTATCCTGTGCATGTTTGACATGCGTGTCGTCATTAATGTTACTATTATTATTATTGTCACTATGACTACTATCATTATTTATTTTATTTTTACATTTCCCTACATATTTCTTGACTGATTTATCAGGGTAATCATTAAGTTTCAAAGCTTCTATTATATGCCTCACTTCCTGTCTTAGATTTTCCTTGGTACTACTTAGTTTTTGTGCCCTATTACTCTCAAACATTTCACCAATCCTATTTCTACTGACATAGGATGGGATGATCAGAAGTCTAAATATTGGTTTGAATGTGTCGGTTTCCTGTAAACACTAGTGTGTTTAACTTCCCATGGTCTCCGTTTTAGGCTACAATCTAACACTGGAAGTTCCCTTTCCTGACTTTCCAATTCATAAGTGAATTGGATTGCTTCCACCTTTGAGTTAATGTGTTCGAAAAATCTATCTATATCCTTTGTTCTAAGTACAGTGAATGTGTCATTTACATACTTCCATCATACTTTTAGGCTGGGGACGAACGTTTCAATCGCTACGTTTTCCCACCTATCCACACACAGATATGGCTTGTTCAGACGTATTCCATTTTCCTCTGCTACATGTAAAAGTCGTACTCGTAGACCATGCGAGAGTTTGGGTGATATACGATAAATAACTTTAAAAGTTTTGTTAGAATCAACTTGATGTCCAGCCAGTATCGACAAGATGAGCTAGTGTTCAGCTGTGTATAGCAGCTATATTCAGACCTTTGCCAAACCAAAAGTGGCAGTGTTCAGAAATTCAACGCTGAACTTACCTGATCATATATCCAGTGTAACAAGCTTCACACAGGCAGTTAAACTGGTAAGTACACATGAAAGATGAGAAACGGAGCAGTTTATCCTTATTTCTTGAACTAATTATTGGTTGGCCAGTGAATAAACAGTGTTAAAACTCTGTTTGAAGGCTCTTTTCAAATGTCATATGTGTATGCAGTTAATATCTCCTTGGAGAAGGCGACAGCATTAAACTGGAGGCTAATTATAAAAGAAAGGTGTATGAGTACAATTTGCGATCCACAGAATTAGTAGCATCATTAGAGCTATGAAAAAACTGTAATAAGTTGATGCATTACATAAACCTATAAATTTCAGCTGGCTGACAAGAAAACTTATGCAGACTTTATGATCACACCTCTTCAGGACATCGACTTAATAAGAAACACTAAAAGATCTGTTCCAGTGAAGAAATATTTCTTTTCTACGAATTCATTAACTAGGCTGTACATTCGTGTGTTTACACATCGAGTGAGAAACTTCTAGAACTCTTTCACGTCAACGGTCATATTAATAAGATTATAAATAGACATTAAAATGTTAGAATAGACAGAAAGATGGAATGTAAAGATTGTAAGATTATAATGACTGAGAAAATGGATTTTTTTTGTGCAATTAGAGATTAAAAAAGTATTAATAACAAAGTAGATGCGAAGTTCAGATAATAAAACATAGTAGGGCAAATAGGGATTCAGAAATGTTAAAATAACAGAAATAAATAGGAATATTATATAGAAAAGGTAATAGGATGATCATTATTGAGAGAATTGACTATTTATGATGGCTGTCGTAGTAGGGACAACGTTTAGACGTATTTCTTCTGAATACATGGCTTAGGCTTGAATTATTGGTTCGCTAATGCCTCGGCTATGCCTAGATGCCTAGATTTCATTTCCTTTGAGAGGTTTGACTGGATCTCCGAAGGAATTTTCGAATAGACCTGAATATCCTGAGTTCACCTATCTATTTACACACTTGCGTTCTCCATTTTCTAGCCAGTCTGCACAGTGTTCTTGAGAGTGCTATTTAAGCGAATGCATGGTACGACCAATGTATTTTCAGCTCTACAGGAGCAAGTGAAGTGGTATATGCATGTTGAAGTAGCCAAAAGCGACAGTTTGTCTTTCACCCGGTGGTTAAATAGTTTCTTGCAGGAAAATGTCACTCGTAGGCTGGCGGCGGAGTATTCCTTTCCTGAGAGATTTTGAAATGTGGTCTACGACGGATCCCTGATTCAGTATCACTTTTAAATTCGAGATTAAGAATTAGAATCCTTTTGGGGGTTGACTTGGTCCTTTCCAGGCGTTTTCTTTGGTTTTGGATTCATGTCTATAAATCTGGGTGGGAAACCATTTTTCATCAAGATTTCTTGGAGATTTTTCAGTTCTTCGTCAAAAGATTCCTTGGTAGGCATTTTCCGGATCCTCTAGGAAAAAGAGTATGCAAGGTTTCTATTTCTTCTTCTTCGAGGAAAGCAACTCTATTCATTCTATGTGGTCCACATCTTTGTAAAATATAACTGATACTGAGGTGAAACAAACCTGAAGTGTGAAGACCATTCATCCATAAATTAACACGATCTAATTATTGGACCGGATACTATAAACGCTAATTCCTTAGTACTTCTAATATATTTTAAGTGTTACTTATCATACCCAGAGTTTCTAGTATCGATTTCTGCTGTCATCTTTAGTCCACTTCATATGTGTTTGATGAATTTATAACACTCGGTTTTGTTCTATGTAGGATTCTCTGATTGTATGTGCCTGTTTTCGTGGTGTTGTGTTCTTCAATGAAACAGCACTCCAACAATAATCGCCCATGGATCTAGGTGATCGATTTCAAATGAGAGAGGGACACTGGTTGCAGCCTGGCTCCGAACACTGAGGTCTGGGCAGTCTCCAATAATACAACCAGATCTCACACAGTAGATGTAGCTCATTGCAAACTGGTTGGAATTACAAGCAGTTGTTGAATAACATTAAGTTTCACAAAGGCTGATTTCCTTTTCATCACAAACTAATTCGTATTCAAAATTTTATTCCAATACAAATGGACCGTGAAAATTGTAGTGATTATTGACCCAAACAATTTGAAATAGCCATGATTGATAGATAAATTTCAATATACGGAAGTGACAATTAAGTTTGAGAGAGAGAGGCGAATAGAGAGCAAAAACCCTCTGTTTTTTGGTTATAAAATAATATTTTTCGTCGCGGAATATTATAAAGTTGATTTTACAAAATATTATTACTATTATTCTTAGTGCCTTTATAATTACAGACCCATCCTTCACTTGTTTACTCTAATTTAGGATTTATTGCCTTTGTCGGTTGTATTGTCTTTTGCGTCTGTTTTTTTTAACTGCGGCGTGCTGACTTAAGTATTTCTCTGTCAGCCCATGGGGCCTGGGTTCGAGTCCTGCGCCTACCATTTTAGTCCTTTCCAAGTGGGTAGTATCATCAAATAGCAAACAGTGTAAGTGTGGCCTTCTAGCCCATTGGCGTGGTGTATTCACCTATCGCATAAAAGTGTTCACTTCATAATTTCCTCCAATCCCTAGAATTTTGAAACAAAGAAACACCAGTAGGTCTTTACCAGGCAAGTCCTGTTCACCGCCTTCGTACAGCCACGGAGTGTTCCTAGCGAAGTCGAAAGGGTGAATGCGAAGGTCTGGAGATCAAAACCGCCCGGTACACATGGTGGTCTACTTCGGGAAGCTGGAGAACCCTGATTCCCAACCTATGTTGTGTACATGGGCTCTAGAATGACTTAGGAGCTTGTTTTTCGATCACTGCAAACCATAGGAACATGTCTTCTGACGTTGCTCCACTGCCTTGTGGCTTGGCAAAAGGCCTTAAGATGACCACCTGCTCTCGTCTTGGCGTCTGCGAACAGAAATGACGACATTTTGTGTGTTGCATCTCTTGGAACCCATAATGAATCAAATTTACGGTATAATAATAGATTCATGAGCACATTACAAGGCATCTGCACCAACCACAAGA
This sequence comes from Trichobilharzia szidati, assembly GCA_944472155.2. Lineage (NCBI taxonomy): Eukaryota > Metazoa > Platyhelminthes > Trematoda > Strigeidida > Schistosomatidae > Trichobilharzia > Trichobilharzia szidati. The sequence goes on from OX235276.1 coordinate 55,513,952, forward strand.
ACCAATCACATGACATGACACTATTCCCTAGCGCCCAATCAACGCATTCATTACTGTCCTACAAGCGTACAGCAGCAGGCCTAAATACCTGCAACAGTGGTTGACACGGCGGAGTGGAAGGGGTATAAGCTCTTTCGAAGTTATAAATCCGCCTTACTGCCGCCTACCAATAAACACTGGGTGAGCTATTCTAGAATTCTTCATAATGACACAGCTGTCTCCACTGATAACCTTTACTTTGATTGCTGAATTATTTCTATTGGTATCATTCGTTTTGTTGACCTGGTAGTTGACCTTTATTCCGTGTGACTCGTTCTTTATCGATCAGTAAAATTTGATGCCTATCTACATTTCTGTTAAAGGCAAACTGATCCGAGTACTCAGCTTCTAGGGCTTCTCTGACATTTTTATCGTCAATGACTAACTACTACATGTAAAAATTCATTCTACTATAAATGCATAAAGAACATTTATTGAACGAAGAATATTATTCTCGATAATCTCTTCTTCATCAGTTTTTACATTTATATGACCATAATAATCAAAGAAGTATTGCTATTAACAGCATCAATGTTGTGTTTAAATTACACTGAATCAATAGTTATTATCGACAGATTTCATTTGAAAAGCATCAGTAAGAGAGAGAGAGGGAGAGATAATATGCATTAATGTAACACTAAACTGATTGAATACCAGATAAGTTAAGGGAAGTAAGAGGCAGGATTTATGAATTCAAAGATTGGACAGCAGGCCAGGGTAGCAATAGTGGCTGACGACTTTATTCTTATGCACTCAGAGCTCCGATTGATTTGAAAGAATTGCAATGGCCTTTGCTGTCTGAAGTGTTTGGTATCTAGAGGCCGTTGACAATTTATTCACTACCCAGTAGAGGACTATAGAGAAAGACTCTTCAATGCTTACCAGTTTTGTGTCCTGTTTGAACAAGGTGTTGATGATTTTAACAACACCTCTACTTAGCCACATTGGTAGGTGTTCCTGAGCACGAATAATCAAGTTTCTAGAGCTACCGACGACCAGCACAAGTGTCTCCATAGGAGCAGTTGAATTGATAAATAGAAGAGGTGACTACCCTATGAACTTTATATTTCATTTCGGGAATCACAACCGGTTGTATGGAAAATATCAGTCGCAGCTTACCGTCAGCATTAAGTGTTCTTCGATTCGATTTTCTCAACTTGTTGTTGGTTATTATTTCACCACTTGGTGTATATCTATCACCTATGAATATTGGTTGCATATTAGGGGAGAAAGGCATGTAGTTAACAGATCCACACAACTGGTGATGATTCGGAAAGTGAAACATGCAGTACCCAGGCTAGCTACCTCTAACTATATCTGTCAATTCAACTGCTCTCATTTAAAGGTTCTTTATTAACAGCTAAAGAAGATTTCTTTTCTACTATCTTGGCCATGTGTTTATCATTGAATGTTTCAGGTTAGATGTTTTCAGTTTAAATGCCGAATGCACCTTTGCGTTCGTCTTTGTATAAGGGAAGAACGTGATGAAGAAGAGGTTATCGAGAAGAATATTCTCTGTTCACTAATCAGTCTTTTAAATTTTTTTAATGGGCATCTCAAGTGAATAAAGAACATTTGTGAAATGATTGCAAGTATACTGAAACTGTTCAGAATACATACTGCACACAAACCAGCTGATACTAAACAGACTAAAAGATCCAACGTCAAAAGAAGATACGATCAACAGCACTGACTGTGAAAGATACTTTACTGGGCAAAATAGATGTCGCCTTCGAATTCGAATCGAAGATTATAAACTAGCTGCCAAAAGACATGACATAGTATTTCTTCATATCTATACACGTGAACAACTATGATTACCAGCTGGGGAAAAAATAGAAATTTTAAACGGTGGTAATACAGAAAAATGCCAGAGAAGCCCTAGAAGCCTGCGGCTCAGATCAAAATACATTCAACAGTCCTGTCGACAAAGACCAAATTTATCACTTCGCAAAAGAATAAATCACACAATAGAAGGGTCAATGATTGATACCAATACAAATTTGTAACCACTCATAGTATAGGTCACCAGCAGAGGGAGTTATACCATTAAGGAGAATTCTAGAAAATATCACTCCACAGTGAAGCCAGCGCCGAAGATGTTGTCTTGAAGGGGAATGAGCGCTTCGCAATTAAGCCGCCCAGTCTAGAGAACACAATCACACCAGAAGAAACATCTACTTTAGCTAGAAATCTCTCCCGATTCTTTCAAAATGTCTCTGTTTTTTACAACTATGCGAAGGCGTAGAATATCACCATATATATACATATATATATATATATATATAAAGTTAAATTCAGTAATATGAAGTGTGAGATACGTAGTTCATTATTTGAAGTTTCACTAAGGACTGATGTCAGTTAGAGAACTATTTAAAACCAGCTAGTCTTGAATAGCTGTTTCGTCCTAGTTTCAAACTCATCGGGGTTTGAACCGAGGATCTACAGGTTACAAAGTAAGCTCGTACACCATTCAGCCAGCGGGACCCGATTAAATAGCCAGCCCACGAATTCCACCTTCCAACGATTCATGATTTCAATGCGACCATTAGCCAGTGTCATCAGCTGCGAGCATTTGTTCTCAATCCCTACCGAGTGGACACCACTGGTCATGACTTCTTACAACAAATCGAGACAACTTCGCCCTATGGCCAGTCATCTGTGAGCATCAGATTAATTTTGAAGAGTTTGTAGGGATTTGAATTTTCCCAGGTCTGGCCACAGATCATTAACAAAATAGGATGAAACAGTTATCCAGTACTCCCCACTGGTCTTCAGTGGCTCTCTGTCTGATATCAATCCGTGGTCAAAATTTTGGAAAACAAATCAAATCCCTACAAACTAACTCTTGATAATTTATGATTATTAACAAACAGATTATCTTACTTACGTCAAACAAGGGGATTCAGTGGGCAGAAAATAATCAAAGACTTCATACGGTTGTAGGTAATAACTTCTATGATGTAATATAGCTGTCAGATGGCCAATAGGCTGCCCTCGTTACCTGAAGGTCTAAGGTCCAATCCCGCTTAGATGCTCACTGCTGTGACATCTCAAAATCCCTACAAGCTAAACAAGTGGTCGACAGACACAGTCCTAGATCTCACCCAGACGGTAGTCAGCCGGGAAAAAAGGGAATGTTGGTGCAACACTTAAAACACCATCCATAAAAGCACCACCACTACTACTGTTTGAAGCCTAATGTTCCACTTGAAACACAAAAGAATACTTCTAAAAAGGACGACAGTTAGAGTATGGTTCGAACCAGTGGCCTAAGCATTGTTTTATTATTTGACTTCTCTTAAGAAATGTATATTCCCAAGTATTGGTTTTGTAGGGATTTTGTTTGATTGCATGGAGGATTTCATCATGAGCTGACATCGGTTGAAGAATCATTGGAAAACCTGCAGGGAGTACTGGAGAGCTGTTTCGTCCGCCTAGTTTGGGACTCTTCATCAGTACGCACCCACCGACAGGGTTCGAACCCAGGACCTTCTGGTCACGAGGCGCCCTATTCATGCAGTTAACCTGGGGTTCTAATGAGAAGCCGTGACCAGTAGGGAACAGCAGGTTGAAGATGAGGCAGTAACTCATCGAAGAAGACAATGCAAAACGGTCCCACTATGTCGTGAATTGACAGAAGTTAGAATTCAAGGACTGGCCAATGGGTCGGGTCCCAGTGGCACAATGGTCTACGAGATCGCCTTGTGACCAGAAGTTCCTGGGTTCAAACCACACTCTGTGGGTACGTACTGCTGAGGAGTCCCAAAGTAGGCGGACAAAACAGCTGTCCAGTAATCCCAGGCTTTCCAATGGTTCTCTAAATGATGTCAGCTCATGATGAAATCCTCCATGATATATATTCATGTAAATAAAAATAACATTTCCTCATAGGCAAAAAAGAGAAAGCGAAATTGATTTTTCGCCTTTTCTTTTAAAAAATCCATTTAAGTCATCGAACTGCTGATATCTGAGTGGAGAAGAACTACACTGCAATACTGTGGACAACAATTATCATCTTTGCTAATCAATATTTACGTAAGATTAACAAAGATTGACAAAAAAGAAAACTAAACCCAGTAGTAAGCTAAGCATTCAGTGTTTTGTTTTCAGTAGGACGAGAGAGAGAGAGTGAGAGAGAATTGATATCCACAAGAATAATAAAATTCATTCTATCTTGTTACTTGTGTTGTCACCTGTTTACAAGTTAATTTAATAAGAATAACAATTTTTAATTGGGTTAGTGAATGAGATTGACTAGTGAAGTGATTAGAAATCAATAGTGATAGTACATATATTTTCTGAAGAACACTATTCATATATATCATATTCGGGTTGATGAAAGATGAGATGATTTTCTAAAAATTACAGAAAACTGCAAAAAAAGATGATGGGTTATATTCTTTGAAATAAAATTGTAACGGGAAATTGTTTGTACACTCTCTCCTGGATGATCTAATCAAAATATATTTATACTGATTTGGATGTTTCGACTAACTTTGTACTGCATGGAGGATTTCATCATGAGCTGACATCAGTTAGAGAACGATTGGAAAACCTGGGAGTACTGGACACCTAGTTTGGGACTCTCTAGCAGTACGCACACACCGACAGGGTTCGAACCCAGGACCTTCTGGTGACAAGACTAGCGAGCTCGTAGACCATTTAGCCACTGGGACCCGATCCAATGGCTAAATGGTCTACGAGCTCGCTAGTCTTGTCACCAGAAGGTCCTGGGTCGTAACCCTGTCGGTGGGTGCGTACTGCTAGAGAGTCCTAAACTAGGACGAAACAGCTGTCCAGTACTCCCAGGTTTTCCAATGGTTCTGTAACTGATGTCAGCTCATGATGAAATCCTCCATGCAGTCAAACAAAATTCCTACAGAACCGATACTTGAAAATAACTTTGTAATTATTTGAACAAAGAAAGAAGAAAAACTGGCGCAGAATAATCTGGATCCATTTTATTTCGTCGGTTCTCATCACCTGTGTACAACCTGAATTCTTAAATTAAATAAAAAAGTGTACAATTTTAACAAACTTTTGTCTATTAGCAAGCATACTATCAGAGCGTCATAGTGAAATAAGGCGTTGCGATTTACAAGGTGTCTAAAGTGTTACAATATAAATATATATCTTGTTAGAGAGAAGTTTGTTGAAAAAAATTGATTAACAGTTGTGTTGTTGGGGTGGTGACAAAAAAATTAGTAATAGTTACGTATTTAGATAAGAGAAGATCAAAATTTTTGGTGTACATGAGGTCAGATGAGAAGTTGGTGATGCCATACAGTGAGGAGAATTCAGAAGATCAAGAAGAATCTTCTCTTAAGAGAGTCAATCGAAAAATAAAGGGGGAGAGTGAGAAGATAAGTTAACAAAATTAGAAAACAAAGAGTTACTAATAAGTGAACCACCAGGGTAATTGAAGTCCCACAACGGATTCTTTTTGGACACATTAGTCAGGCTTCAATCGTTTTATTGCTATAGTTTCAGCAAACCTGAGAAGACTTGAAATACTATTGTAACAACAGAAGACAAGGGTCAGGCAGCAGATCGTTTATTAAGGAAAATCAACACGTATTTATAGATTTTAATGTACATTATTGCAGATTAGTGTTAGTAGAAAATACAGCCTTTTTATTGGTTGTTTCTCACAGAAAGTTAACCTTGCATCTCTTTGTGGCTGTGTCAGATCATCCGCCTAAGCAAAGCCTTTGTTCTCATTTTCTCACCACCAATATTGGGGACACTAACATTGACGTCAATTACTGTCTACCAACTTTGCCTAGCAGCCAGCTCTCACCACACTATGTCTGTTAATTATTTTGAATTATTCCAGCACATCTACACTGTGTCCTCTGTCAATCAGGTGTTTGGCGATTGAAGAGCTTAGACAATTCCGTCACTTTAACCGGAGGCTCCTTGGTGCATGTTCGCAGAATCTGACGTATGCCCTCCTCTGTGTTCTTCCAATGTAACTGCTCCGGCAGATACATGTGAATTGGTATACACAGTTTGAGGTAACATGTAATTGTAATTATTATCGATTTTTGACTTAGGCTTTATATTATTGTTCTGACAGTTGTATATCATATGTTGGCCTGATCCTTATTATTTGCCTTCGTTTCTGTTTAATTTCAAATTTTAATGCTTTTCTTCGTAGGTGTGCGTTACACTGATAACGTGTCGTTTTACAATGTGATTTGTTTGTCTGGATGGAGGTGATTCTCATCTTGAAGTGTGTGAGAAAATTGTTGGTGTGTGATTCTTGTGGATAGGGCTTTGATTCCAGAATGTTGGGAATATTCTGCTTTATTCTAAGTACCTGTATAGTGCTTAGAAAATAACCTAGTTTATATAGCTGACTAACGGTGCTGTTGAGGTAATCTTGAGTTTATAATGTTTATTTTGCTGAAAAAACCACAGAGATCTTACGACGAACCATTCCTAGTTTTCTATCCGGTTCCATGCCCGTGAAAAGAGGAAGGGTTGGGCATGAGGCTAGTTACCCTACCCCAGAAAGCTAATAAAACTGCTACAGAAACTTCAACACGCAAGAAAAGTATTTAAAAATCAAAATATATAAATAAACAGTCTTATTCTTCGCTGAAATCGGATAGGCAGAATGACATAGTGGGTTGGTGAAATCCTTCTGGAAACCAGTCAGTCAACTTATGTGTCTCTTTACGATGAAAGCAAGAATAAGAATGGAGAAATGGATACTCCGTAAACAATGCGGTAGGTAGCCAAGGAAATGCGAAGGTATGGTATAGAAGTACTCGGAACCTGTGAGAGCAGATGGAATATATGTGGACTGTCAAAATTGTCAGCTGGAGAGTCAGTGATCTACCCCAGTCTGGTCACCCAGACGACAATTATGAGCACACTGGAGCAGTGAGCAGCTGTCAAGATGTCACCAGTGGCAGCCAAAGCCTTTAAGTATTGGGAACCAATTTCATTCAGGATCATGCAAACAAGATTCAACTCCAAAGGAAGGAAGGAAGGTCACAATTACCCAATGCTGCGCACCTATAAACAACGCGGAACAAGAGAAGAAGGAAGACTTTTACATACAATACAAACAGTAATGGACAATTCAAATGACAGAATAGTTCTAAAATATTTGGGCGCCGAGTGAGAAGTAGACATTTGTAAAAATTATGTTTGTAATATCTCAGCGATATTGAAATGAGTAATTCCAACGTTTCGTTCGGCAATCTGGTCCGAACTTCTTCAGGGAAATTAATCAAAATTAACATAACAGAGGTTTTATATATAAAAGGCACATCTTTTGTTTTTAAAAACTTTGTCCAATCATGATTCATAAACACAAGTATTAACAAGTATAATAAACAAAATTTTATGAGCTGTGATCAAAATTTGACCTCGGACTTACAAATATTGGTCTACCTTTGTTAAACACTTTTAGTAATGGACAACATCCAAAATGGTGACATCAAAATCCTCATGGGCTATGTGAATGCCAGACCAGCCGAGAGAACTTAATTCAGGAAGAGAACTGAGCATGTGTCGCGAGGCTCTGCCTTGGCAAAATGAATGAGAATGGAGAATTATTCACAGACTTCTGAGCTTTCAATAATTTGGTGATCGGAGAAAGGGTGTACAAACACAAGGATATACACAAAGCAACTTGGATTTCGCCTGACGGACATACCACGAATGAGACAGATTTCATCTCTGTGCTGCTCAATGAAGTGGAGATGCAGCTGGCCTGTTGGACACCAAATAGAGAAGGGAAGCAGATGTGGACTCAGACTATTATCTAGTTCAAGGAACCTTCAAGATGAAGCTGAAATCCTTCAAAACAACTGGAGACAGACCAAAATTCAAGTTCGAAATTCAGAAACTGAGGGACAAAATTACAAAAGATACCTCGACTGTAGCCAAAGTTGGAGATACTACATGGCGTCGCCGAGGAAATCTGTATGGAAGAAGATTGGAACTATGTGAAGGTGATATTCAAGGGAATGTGTACAACCGTTTTAGGAAGAAAGAAGAGACAAGTCATGGAATGGCTTTCGACAGATACCTGGAAGATAATCGAGGAGAGGAGGATGTTGAAAGAGAAGATGACTTAATGCAAAGTTCAATGTAAATTGCACTGAATTAAGAAGTAAAGAAGAGTGCTAGAAAAGACAAAAGACCATTTTATAACACTGGCTGGAAACTAAAGCAGAATAGGCTGGCTGCAGGTAAAAGAGATTTGATAATATTATATTAGAGAACCAGGTCTCTATCCGGGAAGAAATGAACCCGGATGATGAAACCAATAAAAGGTGTTCATGGGAACCTGATCTCCAAGGAGCGGAAACAGATAAGACAATCGGCTGATCACTTCAAAGCAATTAAATCAAGCTACTGAAGTCCGGGAAGGCAGTAGGGCCAGACGTAATTTCCCCTGAAGCACTGAAAACGGACCTAGAGACTGCAGCGGATATACTGACATCAAATGATATCGCGCACCAGGTCATCACTCGAGTGTAACCTGAACAGGAGACAACGAGTGGGTCGTCTGTGAGAGGGTGACATGAATGAGATCAAGTGAGGAGATGAGGAATCATGGGCAATCGTGGGCCCGGATAAAAAGGACAGTAGAAAGTAGGAAAAAGTAGAGATGTGTTGCTGAAGCCCTGTATTCCACTGGGAACCCAAGGGAATAAGAATAAGTAATATAAACAAAATCTTACGACGAATACTTGTCTCTCTGCTAAATCTGAAACGTTTTGTGACTGTGTATGCCTGAAGGCAATTGTAGTCAGATATAGAGTGGTATGCAGAGATTGTTTTCCTAAGTTTATTTCACGAGCGATTGATCAAAATCTCAGCCCCGGTATCACCTTTGCATTCTGTATTTATAAACAGAAATGTCTTCGGCGTTATTCAGATTCTTTTTGGCCTCCTGCTTCACTTTTATGCACTGCATGTTGTGCTTTAGATGAGCCATTTTTCTGAATTTTTGAGAATCTTTTCCGAGTCTAGTCCAAATTTTAGCGCTCCACTAATCTAGTTGACCACGGCCTACTACTTTTTTCTACGTAGCTGACGTCACAGTTACTGCAAGAATACATATATATAATCTCTTTTTAACCTTGACTTTGCTCAAAATTTCATGGAATGGAATTCAGTCTAGAACTTATTGTATTACTAATATTATATATCCTTGCAATCTACTTACGAAACTGTCTTAGAGTATTTCTCTTTAACTTTATTATCATTTCATAATTACGTAACTGTTAAGTACCTTCTGACAAAGCAAAAATTCACCTGTAACTGTGAAATTTACAATTCACTTACTCCACTCAATGTTTAATGTCCTATCAACCAACCAACTAACGCTCCAGTCGTTTGCGTTGATTAGAATGCTTGAAATGAATCAATTGCCAATGCATCACTGATGTTAGATAAGTGGAACAGAAGTGGGCAAAGTTAAACTTTCAGCACCACTAACAACTAATCAGCGAATGACCTCGAACGCACCAATCATGTGTAGGAGGCATTTTTGTGTGTACTGTAGAAAAGTGTTACAGATGATACCTTTCTCCCACATGTGATAAAAATGGCTGTCATTTTTAGGTTGGCGTATCAGCAGTATAATTCCATTGTGGGTAAAATTTGTTTTCATATAGTCTCACAGCGTTATGCAGTAATATTTACTAGGCAATAAACTGTGTTCAAAACATCATTAGTAAATATTACTGTATAACACTGTAAAACTTTATTAATAAAAATTTTACCCACAATGGAATTATACTCTACCACTGTGCACAAGTTCTATGCTTATATCAACAGAGAAATTTAACCACATTCTATTCATGTAATTATTTAGATCTTCTAGCCCTAACAATAACCATTATCTTTCCTGAACGTAACTCTAACGTGCAAAAGTTTCTAAGCTAACTGTAATCTAACTCGAACCGACCCTAATATCCCCTTCATCAGGTAAACCTAACCCTAACTTGTCCTTGGCTTAAAGCTTAACTTAATCTTTCCCAAACCTAAGCTGAAACTTGCCAGATATCCCATTTAATAGCGTAACACTATGATGAGGATAATTTATTCATGATGAGAGCATTATTTGCAGGGTTTTACTAACTTGCTCTGTGCAAGTTTCAAGGTCATTGGTGCGGTCGCACTCCATTGGTAGTTAGTGGTGCTCAAAATTTGACTTGGCCCAGAAGTATGTTGTTTAGAACACTTCAAGTTGGCTGATAACTACAATAATTTCATGTAAGCAGTCTTCAGTTACTCGTAACAATCAGCAACATATATGGTGAGGTACATATCACATGTTCTCTTTGTAAAATCTATAATGTCACTCAGAATATAAATTATGATATAAATATTTCGTGATTTTAAAGGTCATCACTGAACTGGATTTAGCGACCAAAACCGACTCTTCGTGGTCTAAACTCAGAGAATCGAACCTTGCGTTCTGCCTTATGGCTGTTCGAGACTTCCTTGAGAAACTCACACAGTCACAAAACGCTCTGAAGATAGCAAAAGACGATTGTTTGTGATCGAGACCTATATTAGGTTTTGTTCAACAATAATAACATTAAAAACTCAAAATTACCTCAACAGTGTCATTAGGCAGCTATACAAACTAGATAGTTTTCTAAGAACCACATAGACATTTAGAATCAAGTAGAATATATCCAGTAAGGTAGGATCAAAACCTTAGTGAGCGAGCATCACAAATCTATAATTCGCCGAAACAGTCCCATGTCAGAATCGTCTTGATTCACTTAAACAAAGTTGGAGTCATAAGACAACACATTATGAATATCACCCATGAGACAACCACAAAGAGAAGCATGCAAAATTAGACATCTAACAGGGACGAAAACAAATAATAAGAATCAAGTGAGCATGTGATATGCAACCATCAAAATAATGATATACAATCTAAGAGAGGGGAGGATAATAATTACAAGGATAATTAAAATAAATATTGTGATTAGATATTTCCGGAGGGATTTCCTACACAATCCTTCGGTTACACAGGCTGTGGTAAACATCTCGCATTTATGTAAAGTGATATACTACTAATTGACTGAGGTGAGCGGTCGTATACCAATCACACCAATCAGTAGTGCTTGCTAGGCAGTCATATCCGACTGGTCTAAACAGCGGACGGCGGTTTCATTCGCTTGGTGCCAACCTCATCAGTGGTTGGATTGGACTCAGTTCCAGTGTTTTAATCACTCCTATTTGGTTAATAAGTACTATTGGCTGATATTAGTGATTTCTGACTACCCAAATTAACCAGGAGTATACACGATCATGCAGCTTTGGGATTTCACACTCACACTGGTCTTAACAAAGCTATAAACCTCCAGTTACGTCTTCCTAAAGGAACAATCTACATTTAATTCAATTTTAGATTTTCCCGTCAACTGATTTGACAGAAGTGCTCGGTCTCAAGTTGACATGTCGGCATCTTGTGCAGATGCTTCGACGGTATCTGGCCAAGTAATTAGAAGTTAATTGGTGGATGGTGACTAGCAGTGGAATCCAGCCAGGATGCCCATTTCGTCCTAGTTGGGACTCGTCTGTCAGCTGGATGTACCTACATTCCGCAGTGAGTGATGATTTTCCCACCGAGGATCGAATCCATGAGACCGAGCGCTTTGGTCCAATCAATCGACGGGAAAATCTAAAATTCAATTAAGTAATCAACATGACCCGTTGCACAAAAGGTGGCTCTCGTGGTCTAGTGAACAACGCTTTGGCGTTCGAAACTGTGATCACTGGGTTTGAGCCTCGGTGGGAACACCATCACTCACTTGGGAATGCAGGTACATCCAGCTGGCAGACGAGTCCCAAATAGGACGAAAAGTGCATCCTGTTTGATTCCACTGCTAGTCATCATAAATCAACTAAACAATCTACAGTTCCAGTGGATTAGAGAAAAAACGAGCTTCGTTTAAGTTTTAGATGTGCTACTCTGTGCTATACAACAATCACACTAAAGTGTTCTTTAACCTTTGGAAATACTACGAAATGTTATTTATGAATTCCCTTCTCAAATGATGGAATTTGATGACTTTGTAATCTCTTCACTGAACTATTTAAGCACAGGACTGTGGTATATTCGAAGTGTCACTGAATGTTTGTAGTTATTTGACAGAAATTTTCTAACCCTTAGTTTCATTCCTACTCATATTTGTCAGTAAGGAAGTCCGGAACATACAAGAGATTCATTACTCACGTAGAAACTTTAGTCAGAGTATTACCTTATTTTTTTTAAATCGCCTTCAGTTTAACAAATGTCATTGCAGTTGTATGTTGAGTTTGAATCTCACTGAGGACATCAAAACTCATTTGGAGTCATAAACATCAAAGTGACAAGTGTGAAGGGAAAAAAGGTGTTACTGGAATGCAATCGCTAATAACCCCTAGTAACGATTTTTTCTATTCCTTTGAGTTCAGAGTGGAATTTAGGGTTTTAGGCTTGATATTTGAAGTTTCAATTGCAGTGGTAGTACTCTTTCTTGCGTGGTTGGGCTGCTAGTCTTACGCTTAACCTTCCCTCTTTACCGGACTTATTACCGACTAAGCGAAGTTTAGAAATGCTTCGGTTAGAAGTCGCACATGGAACAGGTGCATCGATAACGAGTAATCTACCACTGAACCACACTATATCTACAGGCTTCTTAATTTCCCTATTCCTACTCCAAAGATATGGTGGAGGTATATGGATGACACTTTCACAGTGTTAGAAACAGAACATATCTCCAGCTTCTTCACACACATAAAAACACTAGTAGAGGGAATACACTTCACATTTGAATCAGAAAATGAATAAGGAGAATTAGCTGTCGTGTTAGATTGCAAAATAAAACGAACAGAAGAAAGTAGACTGCACACTAGTGTTGATAAAAGGTTATCGCATTCTAATAGATATTTAGATCTTAATTCATCTGATCCGTTGTCTGCCTGTGAAGGCAGGCTTAGTTAGGTGTCTAACATACCGAACAACAGCACTAATCGTACAACAAAATACCTAAAAGATGAAATGAAACAGATAGAAGAGGAGTCAGCGTTCAATAACTACCCTATAAAATTCATTAGGAGTATCAAAAAAGGCCAAAAGCAAAATAGAAATAATTGTGAAACTAATAATGATAACATAAATAAGAGAGATTATAAGGCGTCTACAGTTATACCAAATAAGGAGGGGACATTTGAGACCTTACGCAGGATTCTCAATAAAGCGGGAATTAGGCTGGCATTAAAACCTACAAACTCACTCAGACACAAGCTCTGTAGGTTGAAGGACCCAGTAGACCCAAATTAGATAAAATAATATAATTTGCAAAATACCTTGCAATGACTGTGAGTTAAGTCAACCGCATAGGTCAAACTAGTAGATCAGGAGTAGTGAGATTATTAGAACATAAGAATTTAGCTGAGGTTAGAATGATTCATCCCACCCACGAAGATAAGTGATTTGGGAAGAAAACTCAGCTATAACACTGCTCGCATTAACACACAACCGCAAAATGGAGTGGGTGGAACAGAGTCAAAATTCTAAAATGTAATATTGGTAGGTGGAGAGAGAGAGAGGGATTGGTTACTGAATCCTGGTTCATCGAGTCTACGCAACCAACACATGTAATATAAGTGACTGAACGCAAATACCAGAGATGTGGAAGATATTATTACCGCCAGTCAAATGAGAGGAGGATAATAAACAATGTTAAAGTGTATTCTATCAATTCACATACATTATAACATTCTAAAAAGTTACTTATTTTTACTGTAAAAAACATCTAATTTCCCATCTGATTGTATTTTATTGATAACACGAATACTACTTCCGAATGCACTTTATCTATTATTGATTTTATTTAGATGTATAATCAATTTTTATTCATGTATATAAACGAAGCAAGAAGGTTGTGTGACTCGATTATGTTAGTATCTTTGTCTAAAGTTGGCCTTAGGCTTTGTGAAATATTCAGATCTTTGAAACTAGTTAAACTAGTAATCTTATTTGTGAATGTGGAGGAGATTTTTATGCAGGTTAAAAACCCAGCTCTTGACCACAGTGTTTCCAATGGTGGATTGAGGGTTGTCGATTAAATGAACCAAGATATAAGGTTTCAGCGGCACATTTATCACCTAATGATCAAACATCTCGAAATTTTCTCAGACGTTTACGATGGTAGGGGAAAGCTCAGCTGACACAACTTGTTCTTTTGTTGATATGTATATAGCCTAGATTACTGTATACTTCTTTCGTGCTGAGAATAGCTTTCAAATGCTTTCCGATTATGTGTGTGTGTATTCTGACACACTGCTGTCTTTGGATTGTTTCACTACTATTCGTATGTCTCAAAGAACTTTCGGACACCTATACACAAGGACGCAAATATCACTCCCTTGAATTACACATTGGCTTTGGTCGTTACGGTTAATTTTTTTAAATTTCACTCAGCCTATATGCAACTCTTTCACATTACTTTATACGTGAAACAACGTTTCTTCTTATGAGAATAAATGAAGTCACCGGTTTTCTTTTTCTCCTACTTATTACTATGTTCACCCTCTGGTGCATAAAATGGTTGTGTTTTTATTATAAATGCACGTTTTCTGCACACTAGCTCCTTTTTATCCGATTATCCAACATTCTTCTTTTTAAGTCGAAATGTGTTCGCTTTTCTCGAAATAAAAGAAGGTTATATTCGTCCGTCAGATAACCTGTTGGTAATATTTTAAACTGAAACAATGCCATTTTCTAATAAATATATATGTTCCACTTATCACTTATCTTTTTTGATCTATATTTTATGCAATAATATGACTTTGACTGGACACTAGATAATTAGTGCCATGCGCATCTAATATAGTCCTACAGAAGGTCAACCGCCAGCCCGAAAAGCTCACTAGCAATGTCTCCGACTACGACATTGAATGACATAGGTTTGAGTTGCATAGGGGATATGAGTTTCTTCAAAGCGATTGCAGACATGCTTTGCTGACTGGTGAGTACCAACAGACATGAGACCTAGGTCATTCAGTGATTCCTGCAGCCGATTACCTCTATCTGTTAACAAGACAGTACGACCACATATATGTATATTGCATGCCTAGCTAAAAGATGTTTCGTTTTAAATTCTAAACTGGTTAAATAATTCAAGAGTTTTACAAAGAACATGATGTGTTATGAAATTGGACGGTTTAGGTGACAAATGCCTGAATGAGATCACACACACACACATACTGTCTGAATGAAAGAGATTTTAGGGTAGCACCAGTTATAGATCGTCACTGGTTAAGCTAGGATATTCAAGTTTTGGAGTCAATCTTTCCTAAACTTCCCTCCCCTGGAACAAGAGGGGAAGTACTGCTAGCTTAATGGTCGCTAGAGAATGTGATTTACTTTCTTCAGCACTGATTACATAACTGCCTATATTACGAATGTTGCTTACAGTTCGATAAAGAAACATTTTCCCAATCAGAAATAATGTTAGGAATAATAGAGAAGATTTTTGCTCAGGTGGATGATTTGCAGTTAATAGTGTTCTCTGAGTTGATTTATTTAATTGCGGAGCTTTCGTCGTCCCACTTCTAGACAACATCTTCAGTGCAATTTTTAGCATAAAATAAAATGATTTAAATTTTCCATGCGTGAAAGAATTGCTTCTCCCGGTAACCATCTTTACATATGTATTGACCATTTTCTATTGACTTGGATTTTAAACTTTCTCGTCACTTGGTTTACTTTTTATTAGCTGGTATATTTGGTCTACATTAACATGTTTGTTAATCGCATATTCGTCTGAGTACCAGGCTTCTAGGAATTCTCTGACTGCACTTTTGGTGTTTTCTCTGTTTAAAATTTTGACATTATCCCAATCAAACTGATGTCCATAATTATCTATATGCAATGATATGAAAGAATATATTATCGTGTCTTTTCACAGGTAATTTGTGTTCCTGGATTCTGATCCGAGGGGGACTTTCACTTTGATCGACATAATGTCTGTTACAGTACATACAATTTATTTTGTAAATGGTATTAATCTTATCTCCTTTTTCTGTTGGATCTTTCGGTTTGCATAATATCGAATGAAGTGATTGTACTGTCCGGCTTGTGTGTTATATCTGTTTCAAACAGGTTCAATATCCTTGCTATTATTTCAGAGATTCTTTATGTATGGTTGGTTGATGGTTCCTTGTTGGTGTTGTGAATCGAGTTTGAACACTTTTTGATGAAATTGTGAAGATATGCATTCTTTTTGAAGACGGTTAGTAGGTATTTTTCTTCCATTATCTTCAACACTGGAGTAGTGCTTCTGTGTGTTTGAACTCTTTTAAACAATGTCTGCACACAGTTTCGTTTGTGAGTAACTGGATTATTGCTAGTATAGCTGAGTATTTGATCTGTGTGTGTTGGTTTTCTACATACTTGTGTTTCTAAATTTCATGTTTTAGTTCTCCTGATTAAGACTTCTAAAAATGGGTCTTTGTTAGTAATAATTATAAAAATAATAATGTTTATTCCAAAGCGGTATTTTTCATGCAATATGGAATTTTCAGTATTTAATACACTATTGCATCTAATTTTCCCATTACAGAGTACACACGGGAATAATTAAACAGGACACTCTCATTGATAATATTGCTCAACCAAAATGTGAATATTGCAAAAATATTCATTCAGACATCTATAAAACACAAAATAATCGAGCAAAGAATATTCTTTTCGATAAATTCCTCTTCCAGGCTCTACAATTATATATATATGTTTATATACATAGAATATTCTAGATTGGTAGTCAATAACAATACGAGTGTTTTTTAAATAACATCGATTTGTAAAGTAAGATCACAGTGGAATTACAGTTCATTAAAGATGCTTAAATTATAATAATAATAATAAAGATATATTAGCAAATAGAATATCAACTGAAATTAGGGAAATTCCACAAAAATTCCGGAATATTCAAACCTAGATGGCCAAGGTGATGATAATGACTGAACTAACTTCTTTTGGGTGCATAAATTAGGCATGTTAATATGAATCCCCACAACCTCAGCAATATTTAGAAGTCGAACTCTTAAGGCGAAATTGAGATTCGTAGGTATGCGGTAAATGACCCTGAAAGCGTGATTAACGTCAATCTTGTGTTCTGTATGCACAAGATGCGCCAGAAAAGCGCTGAGAATAGATTCTGTTTGACCTTTGCTTAACCAGGTATGGTGATGTTCGGAAATTAGACGAGAAACACGCCTAATTGTACGGCCTATGTAACTGGCTCCACAGGAGCAGTTAAATTGGCATATACACATGGAAGAGGCGAAATTAGGCAGTTTGTCTTTTATTCTCGAACGCAGAAGAGGAGTGGTTTTAAAGATACAGCGTAATTTAGCAGCAGGGAACGCTCTTTTTACCGCATTTCTAAGGCACTGTGTTAGTATCTCACTTGTATTGTCTCCTAGGAACTGCATCTGTAAGAGTAAAGCCTTTTTTGGAAGTGTTGGTAACTTGGACTGTTTTGGTTTTAGATTCATATTCTTATCAATAAACTTTTCGGGATAACCATTCTCACTTAGCAACCGTTTAGTGGGTCCTAGTGTCGACCCCATTGCCACACCATTGATTTGTCTATACAGTTCCTTATTAAATAAAAAGTGGACATTCATTGTACATTTCAAGAGAAGCTCCTTCATGAAAGATATAGGAATGCCAACCTCGATGTTTCGTCTTTCAAGTTCTTCACATATAAAGTCCACTGTTTCCATGAGAGGTACATTGGTGAATAAAGAAGATACGTCAAATGATATCATGAATTTATTATCAACATTTAAATCTCTTATCCTTTCAACGAATCCAAATGTATCCTTTACACTATGTTTCACCAACTCTGTATGAAGGGGCTGTAAGAGTTCAACTAACCATTTGGCTACCGGATGAATATAAAATATATATATATATAAAATCAAAATTTAATTGGAAATATTAAAAGTAATGTGTTCATAAAAGAAAGAATTAAAAGCATCGTTTACCTACTGTTTCTTAGGAAGTTAGTAAAGTCATATCTGACATTTTTTTCATCACATAAAATGTGCGTCAAATAAGGCATCGTAGAGTTTTTTATACATAGTCCTCCAAGCATAAAGTCTTCTAGAGTCGCTTCCCGTCCTAACTACCTGATGAAATGCAAGAAGAGAGTTGTATATGGAAAGGATACTCAGGGTCTGAAAAGATAAGATTTGTTGATTTCCTGCAGGAGTCCGTGTGTCTATCTACAACAGTATTAACAAATTGGTTGAACAACACCTCACTCACCCCACTGACAGCTTTTAGTGTCCTTCGTAGTGTAACAAAGTCTTTCTTAAGTAGCCAGGGAAAGATTGAGATGGCAGAGCAATAAAGAAGGATAGGTTAGGATACATGAATTAACAAACTTAAAAATGTAGAGACTGAGTGATACCAGATTGTCTTAACTTCCTTACACAGAATGTCAAACGAAATATCTTTCAAGGAAGTAAAGTGATGTGCAAAGACCAGGAAAAATTAGAGGAAATACACAATCTGAAGTATTTAACATTCGGCTTATCTTCAACTTCAGAGTCATCTGTGGCCCTAAAATCACGGGAATTTACCTGTTCATGAATAATTCCCATTCGGACATTAGTAGACAAAAGACAAGTAGTTCAGCAAAGAGTCTCTTTTCGGCGAATTCATTTTCAAAGCTGTACAATCGCAAATATATATATATATATATGGTTGTTTTGTATGAGTGTGTATACATTAAATTTGTCAAACGAAAATACGGTTAGTAAGTTCAGGTGAATTGGATGTTCATATAAGAGGATAGTAACAAAAGTGATGAGTTGTCATAAATGATTGTTAAATAAGAGTTACGCAATAGCATGAATAGTTTGATGAATGAGGTGTACTCAGAGGGTGTACATGGAAACAAAATAATATACAGAATTACACAAGGGTTTTAAGTTAGAAAAATAAGCATACAAACAGAAGTAAGGTCAAATCAAACAAACAAAGAGGAGTTGGGTCAAATCAACGGAGTTGTTACCATGCGAGTAGAAGTGGTTGGATGATTTTCTTTTGTATGCATAGTTCTGGTTCCACCAACTGGATGGCTAGGGCTTCTGCGATGCAAAGAAGACGGAATCGTACTGTCTTTGGGAGGTTGTTCTTCACTTTGTAGATCAGTTTGAAGGAGGCGTTTGTTGAGATGGAATGACCAGTGTTGACGAGATGTTCGATTATTGCACTCCTTATATGGCTATTATTTCCTTTCTGTAGCCACGCTGGGTAGTGTTCTTTGACCCTTTTTGACAGGATGCGCGTTGAACGACCGATGTACCTGGTTCCACAGCAACAGGTGAACTGATATATACACATAGAAGTAGTCAGGTGTGGGGTCTTGTCTTTTGGGCTTCTGTAGATCAGCAGGTGACTAGAGAAGACTACTCTCAATGTTGTTGCAAAGAAAGTTCTTCTTAAAGAGGTGGAGATTCTCCTTCTAAGGACGTCACTGAGTAGGTCTCCTTTGAAGTCGAGGTTCATATAAAGTATCTTTTTTGGCACGGATGGTGTCTCTTGCTTTTGGTTTTTCTGTTTGATGTTTTTGTCTACAAATCTTGGTGGGTAGCCATTTTGTGTGAAGATTTCCCTCAGGAAGTTTAGTTCTTCTTCCATGGTGTCGGAGCTGCAGATGCGTTGGACGCGAGTGGCAAGAGATCTAATTAAGTTTCTTTCCCGACTGATTGGTACCGAGCTGTAAAAGCTCATCAGTTGGCCGTTCCATGTGGGTTTACTAAGGATGGACCTTCTTAAAGTTCCGTCATCTCTCCTTGTAAGCTCAACGTCAAGAAAAGGGATTTTAGATTCATTTTCAGTTTCCAAGGTGAACTTTGTGGCTGGATGGCATTTGTTGAATATTTGCAGTAGTTGATTGAGATCGTGACCGTCATCACAGTTGATAAAGATGTCGTCAACATATCTAACGTACAACTGGAAATTGTCGATGGTTGATTTGAGTGGGCCGTTCTCGAGGCTTGCCATGAAGCAGTCTGCTAGTAATGGGCCCAGTGGAGATCCCATTGCGATCCCATCTTGTTGTATGTAAATAATGTCGTTGAATGTGAATTGCACATTGAGTGTACATCTCAGTAGTTCTTTTAAACAGGTCGTCTGTAATCCGATGTTCAGCTGATTTTCGTTGATATAGTGACAAATATAAGAGACAGTTTCTGTGAGTGGAACGTTGGTAAATAGTGATTCACCGTCGAGGGAGAGCATAGTTTTGTTCTTTGCATTGATATCTTTAATGTAATCGACGAATTGGAAAGTGTCACGAAGTGAATATTGGCACATTCGTTTTCGTACAGGTTCTAAAATGTCAGTGAGCCATTTCGCTATTGAATGGTACGGGGAGCCTGACTGCTTCATAATTGGCTTCATAATAATGAGGCAAGTCATGTAAGAAGAAACAAAAGAGATTGAGTGACGCAGTTGAAGACCTCCCATTACATACAATATACTGCTTCCTACGACAAATGTAAGAATGCAACCACTTATTGATCCAGCACGCTGCTTGTGTTGCAGGAAACTTGTTTTACAAAAGAGGCTCAGGTATGCCGTCAAACGTAGACGTGTAATCAAGGAAGCAACACCGGACATATTTGGAACCTCTACCTAAAATAGAAACAATATTATGGTATAAAACAACAGTGGCATCTAAATTTCATCCACCATGCTTGTAAGCAAATTGTTTAAGGTCATTAAATACCTTCAACGAAGATTCCTTTAGTAAAAACAGTTTTTCAAGTATTTTTAAAAATGGTGAGGGAATAGCAATAGGTTTGAACGTAACACTTGACTTACTTGATGATTTAAGCACAGGAACAGTTTTAATATTCTCCCAAGGAGATGATACAACCTTAGTGGAAAATGATCCATTGAAAATACCAGTGAGGACGTACCATAAAATGTCCACACATTTTCTGAGGATAATAAGTGGCACACCATCTATACCAAGGGATTGGGCAGGTTTCATGGACTGGAGGCATTTAAGCAGAAAAGGAGCCATTCTTTTCGCTTGTAACACTAAAAATCATAATATCCGCTGGACGACATATGAAGGATTTATTCAGCCTACCAGGACCAAATGAAGAAGGCTCATTGTTTATTCGCTTACCACCAGTGATTTCCTTAAATAGTTTCTACATATTTAATGGGGATTTTCACAAAAAGAACTTTGGGTTATAGATTTTATTTGATCTCTGCATTTCTGATTTAGTTGAAATCTCCAGTCTCTTAACATCAGGATTATTTTGCATTCTATGCAAATTTTCTTTTTCTTTCGGCGAAGCTTTTTGAGTTATAATGTGGAAAAGCGGTCAAATTTTAAGCTGGGTGTCTCTTTTTTGGACCGAAAACAACACGAGAGAATTTGATATCACATGTTATATTTGTGATTGTGTCATCCAGAACTTGTTCAGTAAATAGATTCAAGTTTCTATTTTTTTCAAATGCATCTTAGATTCTGTATATCGTCATGACAGCAACATCTACGTTGAGTTTTCTTGCCAAGGTGCCTATTATCATCAAAACCTGTTTACTGACTAGTGGGAAGTCGTGACCAGTAGGGTACAGAAGGTAGTCCTTTGTTTGGTGCAGACTGAATTCTATCAGTCAAGTTTGCAATGTGGCCACCATTCTAGGTGGCTCACCATCACGATGCACACTGATTTGATGATATTAGATAGTTGGAGGCAGTCGGCCGAAGGAAGCCTTGCTTGATCTAGGTTTCGTGCTAGTTGCCACTCACCAGCCCCACCAAGACCTATCTGCAACCTTGAAGGAACAACTCATGTCCCTTCTGAGATTCGAACCCGCGTCACCCAGTGCTGCAGTCAGAGACGTGTTGCTGACGAGTGCCAACTAGCACGAAACCTAGGTTAGCCAAGGTTTCCTGCCGATTACCTCCAACCATCTAATACTTGCCAAAGACATTGGCTAGTAGTTGTGTCCTGTCGTGAATTGGCAGAAGTTGAAATTCAGGGGCCATTGGATCTGTCTCAGTGACCTAATGGTCTACTAGCTCGCCTTGTGACCAGAATGTCCTGTGTTCAAACCCCGGTGGGTGCGTACTGACGAAGAGTCCCAAACTAGGCGGACGAAACAGCTATCTAGTACTCCCCCGTTGGTTTTCCAATGGTTCTCTAACTGATGTCAGCTCATGATGAAATCTCCTAATAAATTCTCAGTTTTTGTCAGATGATAAATACTAAATATTGTTTGCTGAGTGTTGGCCAGGAATAGACTCTAGAATGAGCTACGCATCCTATCGGAGACTAATCAGCCTGACGTACCTGTGATCCCAGTCACTGATGGTTTTCTCACTGGGATTTGAATACACTACCCATCATTTCAAATACCACAGCCACTTCTTGAGTTGTTTTTTTCGTGTTCCTAGTTTCCCGTTATGATATTTTACTTTATTGACTGATATGAGTTCCACGAACGGATACTACAACATTACCAGGAATAAGAACTTGAATTTAATTGTTTGGTGTTGCCTAACAGTAGAATGCAGGGCATGCGTTTAAGTGCTATTCACGAATCGTCAGTTAAATGGTGATAAACACTGCCGAAATGAACATAATCAATAAGTAAACATGACATTTTCAAGCATCCAAGTGTGTCTGTCAGATTTCTAGGTCTAGAAAGAAACATTGGTGTATTTAGTCCCAAAGAAAGCAGACTGCTAATTGTCAACACCAAAATCATTAAAATTGCCTTTCTTCTCGGAGTATATCATCTTCAATATCATGAATATTGCATGTAAGTCCAATTACTTTACTACTGATAAGTGAATATTCTTGTCTGATTCACTGAGTGTAAAAGAAATAGCCTACAATTACAGTCAAACAGTGTTTTGGTTCGATTTCTACAGCTTATTGATTTACCTACAAAAAAATCGATATTCGTTCATGTTCAAGACAGATATTCGTCTAAATGTTATTTATCCTGCATAAAAGATAATTCAAATTACATATATGTTAAGTAGTTAAAAGCGATCAGCAGCAAGCTCTGGATCTACGGATTGGTTCTAATTGGCTGAAACTCATCTGAGAGGTACATCTGTAGCCACCGGTGCACTGATGTCTCCTTGGAGATTCAAACCCATGTTACCCAGTACTTCCGTAAGGGAGGTTATCAAGTCAGTGGATCAGACAATTGCTGAGGAGGCTGTTGAGCGACGCCGAGTGCCAGGCATATCCTCGGGCAGGGTGTCACTTCTAGGGTGATATGGAGGAGAACGTGTGACAAGAATAACAAGAGCCTATTGGCAACCACGGGGCGGGCTAAAGAGGACTGCAGAGAGAGAACAGGACAAAATGAAGATGTGTTGTTGGACCCCTATTCTCTTGTTGCACAACACAACTGGATTGTATACTGTTGATTAGATTAGATTACCAATCAGTGTACACTTACCTATAAACACCTGACATCAACAATGACACATCAAAGTCAGTTCTGCTACAAAATAATTCTACTACTGTTATTATCATCACCTCAGAGTAATCAATTTCATGAGTCCACGTAGCTCAGTGGTAACGCCTTTGATGAATGCAGAACGGAGTGATGCGGGTCTAAATCTCAGAAGTTGAGGGTATCACTTCGTCTGAGGTGTTATAAACACTTTGGTAAGAACTTATCACAAACCCACTGTCAAGCCAACTGCCTCCAAACACCTAATATCAGAAGCATATATACTGGCAGCAGTGATTTCTTCACTTATCATATCTCCAGAAAAATTTTAAGAATGTAATAAATATACAAGTAAGAGTTTGTAGGGTTTTGATTAATTTTGAATTCTGACCACAAAGTAATTTTATTGATAGAACCAGTGAAAACCAGGAATTACTGATCTGATGTTTCGTCCTGGTTTGTGACTCTTCACCATTATCCAACCATGACCACATCAGGAATTGAACCCAAAACCTTTGGGTAACAAGGTAACCTCATAAACCATTTAGCCACTGGGATGCAATCCAATGACGCGTCAATTGCAACTTCTCCCGACCGCCAGCCAATGCCGTCAGTGAGTATCTGGCCTCATACACGACTTGGTGGATCCCAGTGACCACGAACTCCTCCGAGAACTCCAAGTGAATTAAGTCTTTAATGAGACACTCGTGAGCGCTAAATTTACAAGTATTGGCAGCCTGAAGTCCTCGTATTCCAAACAAGGATAAAACAATTGGCCAATACTTCTCAGCTTTCATTGGTTCTCTAAATGAAGTCAGTCTGTGATCAAAATTGAAACACAATCAATAATTAGTATATTTTAAAGCGTATCGCCCATGCATAGCAAACAAGATTACGACTGCTTCACAATGTTATCCAGTGAAAACATCATTTACTATGCATTAACAGAAATTAAGCTATGTTGTAATTCTTCAAAGTGAACAACTACCTTTCGAAGACAATACGTTTTAGTCTCCTCTGAACATTGCTAGAGTTTTAGCCATTCACTTGGAGAAACCGGAGCCATGCAAACAAAAGCAGATTATTCAGCCACTTCTAAAGTCATAGTAACGACCTGTTGATTTCTACAGGCTGGAGTTTTGCGCGTTTGTTTTTCTGACTCCGTATAGCTGTTTTTTAGAACTCTTATGTGATTTCACATTTTACTTCGTTTTTCTATCCATCCGGATTACAATTTATTAAATTATTCCCCTCGTTACGTAACTCCGATACCCTTGTTCACCTCCTCTTAGGCATTGACTAACATTAAAAATTGTGATTGTGAAAATTACTGCCCTCTTTCATGAAGAAATTGTATACAAATTCAATGGTACAGCTAAACAGGGAAATTAATTTGCCAAGAAGAGCACCTTCACTGATCTATGTGTTCTGTTTTCATGAATTTTATCAGTCAGGTTTACAATACTGTCACTACGTTCACCATCGCGATGCGTCTCGAGACAATATAAAGTGGCTGGAGGAAATCAACAAATCACCTAGCTAAGCGACTTCATTTGAAGTTCAATCGATAGAATTCAGGGAGAACCAACAATAAGGACTAGCTGTGTGACACTGATGACCTCTCACCGGTTTCCAGTCAACGAATATATATATATATTAACCTATTTGATATAGTTTTGTATCATTGTTCTGATACCCATGCCATTGATGTAATGATTTAGGGTAAAGTGTAACAGTTGAAGTAGATCTCGAACAGTGGACTGCTGAATAAATTGATTATAATTTGGTATAAACACACCAACGGGGAGGAAACTATCGGGAGAACATATGTTATATATATATATATATATATATATATATGCATATGTATATGTAGTATAACCAAGAGAATTTAACTAAAGTTCTGAAGGAATATAAAATACAGGTTCATTTGTGTAATCGTAAGTGTTGTAATACTGTAATTTGTATCAACAAGAGAGAATCTCAGATAAAGCGGATGCTTTCCTCGACGTTGTTTTATCCTCTAAGCTGTGAAGCTTTCATTATCTGTTCCTCGAGGCAATATCTTCACCGATTACTTTAAAATGAATTAATCTTTTGGTATTATTCATCAATGAAATAATCAACTTTCCTGTTGACCTTACTTGTAATTGGTTGTCCTCGAAGATGTTATTTTTTTTCATTTTATATATTAATCTGTATTCTTATTGATCGCCTTGCTGACCTGATATTTGATCTTACGATCTTGTCATTTATTCTTCATTGATTGATAAATTTCTTCAATATCTGTTAATTGTAAATTGATCTCAGTGTCAGATTTGTAGGAATTGTCTGGTATTCCCTTCGTTTTCTTTGCTTATGATTCTTATATATTTTTCTTAATCTTTAGTTGTCTGTCTATACTGACGTGAAGGAATGTATGTCATGTCTTTTAATTTCTATTCTGTGTTTGTGAATGCGAAAAATAAGCGATTTGTAATTAGTATTGTTTCCTTGGGTTCCGAGTGGAAAATACGGCTGTTATTGAACATCCCCCACCTTGTCCTATTCTCTGCAATCCTCTTCATCTGTCTCCACGATTGCCCATATTCTATGATCTTTACTTCAAACGATCTCCTCATTGTCACCTTTGGACTCCAGCACAACTGGTCGCTTCTCATCCGCTCGAGCGATGGTCTAGCATGCCACGTCGTTCGATTGTCTCTTCAACGTGTGTCCAATCTATCTCGATTTCCTCTACGTATTTGTTGAGCAGTAGGTTCTTGGTTGGTTCGTTGTCGGAATTTGTTATTACTAATTCTTTCTGGTCAGCCATCTGATCTTCAGTATGGAGCCAGCTGAGACAACTGTTGATGAATGCCTTCCTTCATCTATAGCCTATTGGAAATGCTTTTCGGGATGAACATGACAAGTTTCTGATCCACATAGAATAACTGATTGACGTAATATTGGTGTTGAAAATCCAAACTGTTTCCCTTTTCATAATTTCTAAAGATTTCCAAATTGATTTCAAAGTGATGAAGTTCAGAATAAGTGTATTTTTTCTTGCTTTTGTTGTGTTTTACTATTTCTGTGGCGATTGGATTGATTTCCCAGGGATAGGGTGCATAGCCCTGCTTCCAATCTTCCCTCTCTTCCTGAGCTTAGCAGCGGCTAGAAAAATAGAGAACTAGTAAACTATGCTGTCAGTTCAAGTGGTTGTTTATGAATTACAGCCTAACATCAGACTACTAACAGCCCTTGACTTGCAGTGGAACACTGAACAAGCAGTTCTTCATGGTCTATTCTTTCTCTCTAGATGTAATTCCACTTGAACCGAACGAACGAATGTCATAATGAACTCGATAAATCTCTGTCATCCAATCAGATAAGTTCAGAATAAAAGAGTATAATAATAGAGAAGATTTGCAGCTCAGGTGGATGATTTCCAATTAACAGTGTTCTCTGAGCTAGTTGGTTTAATTGTGAAGCTTTCGTCATCCTCCCTCTGGACAACATCTTCAGCGCAATTTTTAGCATAAAGTGAAGTGATTTAAATTTCTTCATGAGTGATAGAATTACGTCTCTCGGTAACCATCTCTACATATGTACTGACCATTTTCTATTGACTTGGATTTTAAACTTTCTGGTCACCTGATTTACTTTTTATTAGTTGGTATTATTATTTATTACTATTATTTGGTAGATTTGGTCTATATTAACATGTTTGTTAATCGCATATTCGTTTGAGTGCCAGGCTTCTAGGAATTCTCTGGCACTTTTGCTGTTTCCTCTGTCGAATCAGAATCCAGGAACACAAATTAGCTGTGAAAAGACACGATAATATATTCTTTCATATCATTGCATATAGATAATTATGGACATCAGTTTGATTGGGATAATGTCAAAATTTTAAACAGAGAAAACACCAAAAGTGCAGTCAGAGAATTCCTAGAAGCCTGGTACTCAGACGAATATGCGATTAACAAACATGTTAATGTAGACCAAATATACCAACTAATAAAAAGTAAATCATGTGACGAGAAAGTTTAAAATCCAAGTCAATAGAAAATGGTCAATACATATGTAAAGATGGTTACCGGGAGAAGCAATTTTTTCACTCATGAAAAATTTAAATCATTTCACTTTATGCTAAGAATTGCGTTGAAGATGTTGTCTAGAAGTGGGACGACGAAATCTCCGCAATTAGACCAAGTAGCTCAGAGAGCACTACTAATTGGAAAGGAGTATAATATTTTAATAGAAATCTGATGTAATGTTAAAAAACAGTTACACAGAGTAACGTTTTCGTATTCTTTCCAAGAAAACCTTCCAATCTCTTATTAGAGTCTTTATTTGATAGACCAAACCAGAAACTTCACAGAAATTCATCCAGATAACTATATTTCATCCTGTCTTATGACCCATTTACTGTTCTAATGCTCTTTTATGAGTGACTCCGAAAACCTTTGATGGAATTTGTGTGTCGCATCAAAAGAATTAACAAAATCATCTGTATGAATTTAACCAAGAGACGACAGTTAACTGTAACTACTTCATGGATCTTTGTGTGCATAATTGTACCGGGTAGCACTAAACATTGGATAATATAAGTAATATAACTTTAGCGCTACTGTCATTTATCGTCCCCATATATCGTTTCTGCAAAGCCGTGTTACATAATCCTAAAACTCATCCCTGATTGCCACTCATTCGACCGCGATTATATTCCATTTTCATTGACATAACTAATTACACTCATGCAACGAAGTATCTAAGTCATACTGTTCATGTTCCAAGAAGTTATATGTCTACAGTGCTGATACCACTATACTGCAGACACCTGTAAATTTTTCTGCCTTAAAAGCTGTTGCAGTTACTTGTCTTTCCAAGACCCACTTGCAGCACATCATGAGAATTCCTCTGAGCAGGTTATCCAAACAATACTAAAATAGATATAGATATAGATGAAATCTGCGATGTAATTCGTGTTGCACACCTATAGTTCTGCGTATTTACTATGAGTTCATCTAATTGGTTGATCAACGCTATTATTACTTCCGTTCACGTGTGTGTAAGGAAGGAACAGGAAGGTCATCAAAGCTAATTTGATAATAATTATTTTTGACGCTGATGGATACTTGTATTAACTGCATATATTTAAGTAGTAGATGTTAGTTATATTTTTGATTGCACACTAGTCAGTAACTAGTGTAATGCGTCTAGTCCTATCTTCGGTGCAGACTGAATTCTATCAGTCATGTTTGCAATGTGGCCACCATGCTAGGTGGCTCGTCATTACGGTGCACTGTGAATTGTTGGTATTAGATGGTTGGAGGCAATCGGCAGGAAGCCTTGGACCTAGGTTTCGTGCTAGTTGGCACTCATCAGCAAGGCGTATCTGCAGCCTTGCTGATGAGTGCCAACTAGCACGAAACCTAGGTCCAAGGCTTCCTGCCGATTGCCTCCAACGATCCAATAGATGTTAGTTATGTTTCGCAATACGTCAACAGTGAAATAACGACGCCATCTTAGGCACAAATGCGCTGACCATGAATACCGCTTGATTACGCCAACAATGATTGTACGACAGCTACATATTTACCCAGCCGGCGCTACTTAAGCCAGAACACACAAAGACGTGAGTCGAAAACTATATTCCACGCAATAATGAACAATTCAAAACATCATGAAGGATAAATCACTTAGTCTGTAATCATAATCAATAAAATATTGGGCGTAATTGTATGTAGGTCAAATGTGTAATCCGCTTATTTCCAGAGTAAACATCGACCACCGTTTAAGGTTGATGAGGAAGGATCGTAGAAAGCACTAATCATCTGACTGACTATCTCTAAGTCAACTAAAGATTGATTCTAAGAGAGTCAACGTTCAAGCGTACAAGATCTCCTTATCTTCATCCTGCCTAACTTGTAAGCATTGATTGATAATGGAAAAAAAGATACTCAGTAAAATACATAAAAATCTCTTAGTGAGAATTATTTAAAACACGATAAAAATCTACAAATTCAACAATAGAAGCAAATAATTCTAACGGAATATTTGATTGGGAAAACCTTCCAGAAACTATATAATTACAATACTGACTAACTTTATAATTATTATCCTCCTATTCTCCTAGACTGCGTATCATTTTCCTGATATTTGTAAATCATATTTAGACTTAATCCTTATTATTTATCTTTATTATTTATTATTATTCCCATGGGTTCCGAGTGGGACATACGGCTTCAACAACACATCTCCACTTCCATCTATTTGGTGCTGTCCTCTTCATCCGGGTCCACGATTCCGCATAATCTCGCCTCTCCTCCTCTCCACTTGATCTCCTCCATGTCACCCTCGCACCCTGGGACGACCTACTCGTCGCTTCCCATTCGGATTCCACTCGAGCGATGGTCTGCATTGCGCGCGATGTCATTCGACGGCCTCCTCAACGTATGCCTGATCTATCCATCTCCATTTTCTCATACATATTTGTTGAGTAATCGGCTCCTGTTTGAGTTGTTGCTAGCCAGAGTTTCTTGTTGCTAATTCTTTCTGGCTGGCTGGCTGGCTGGCCATCTGATCTTCATTATGGAGCCAGAGGTGGGACTAGCTGATGGTAAAATCCAGCAGATACTTCTTTCACAATTGAATTTTCACCATCTCATTTTGTTCTATAGGAAATTTCTTGAACTCAAAACTTACGTAGCCTGCATAGTTACCTGTCTAACGGCAGTGTTGAGGTTATTTTGAGTTTTGATGTAATAACTGTTAAGTGGTACCGTAGATTTTATTACAGATAATTATACTTTTAGCTGTCGCTGGGGTATTTTTTTATGACTGTGAGTAATTGAAGGAAGTTGGATTAGCTGTACACTAGGACGTGAGGATCGGTTTTTGCTGCGTTCAGAGGCAAAGTTAAACTTTAAGCACCACTAACTACCAATCAGCGAATTACCTCAACGTGAAGGAGGCAATTTTTTGTATGAAATACATATATTTATGGGAAAAACTGCTTAAAAACTGCATATAGTGTTGCAGAGGATACCTCCCTCTCACATGTGATAAAAATAGCTCTCAGGTTTAAGTTGGAGTATCAACGGAGTATAATTCCATTGTGGATAAAATTTATTTTGATAAAGTCTCATAGTTTAATACAGTAACATTTTCTGAGCAATCAATTGTGCTCAAAACCTGGTCATCAGTAAATATCACTGTATAACACTGTGAGACTTTATCAAAATAAATGTTACCGACAATCGAATTATAATTTACCGCAGTGAACAGGTTCTATTCCTATATCAATAGAGTGATTTAACCACATTCTATGCATGTAGTTATTTAGGTTTTCTAATTCTAAAAATAACCCTAATCTCTCCTGAACCTAACCGCAACGTGAAAATATCCCTGAACTAACTGTAGTCTAACTTGAACCAATACCCTAATGTCGCCTTTATTAGGTTAACCTAACCCTAACTTGTCGTTGGCTAAAAGCGTAACTTAATCTTTCCCAAACGTAAGCTGAAACTTGGCAGATATCCGATTTAATAGCATAACACTTTGATGAGCATATTTTATTGATGATCACAAGATTATTTGCCAGGTTTCACTAACTTCCTCAGTGAGCGTTTCAAGGTCATTGGCGCGATCGAACTCCATTGGTAGTTAGTGGTGCTGAAAGTTAAACTTGGCCCGTTCAGATCACAACACATCATTATCGGTGGTTGCAGTATTTAATTAACTATCATAAGACTTTCAAAAATATGTAAGCGCCTGCTATTATTATTAATTGTGACAACGTGTAGACTTTTAGGATGTCAGTGAATACAGTTGTATTGTAGTTGAAAAGAGAAATTATAAAGATAGTAGTAGTAGTAGTAGTCAGACGATATGGCGACAATCTAATGATTTATCAAAACTAACATTCCATGTGACACATCTGGTATTTCGGTGATAGATTGAATAGTGTTATTTTTCTTACTTACGATAATTAATTATTGACTTCCAAAAATATCTCAAAGTCATAAGTTTGCCGAAAGCAAAGCAAACTTTTCACGGGTTATTTTGTAGGGATTTGAAAGGTTGCTGCAAATATATTTGACATTTGATGCTGGCGTATTTTCATCTCAGTGTGTGTTAAGGCTGGTGGTGACCAGTAGTAGTAGAATCCTAGACAGAATGTGTCATTGATAAAACTTGTGCACGTTGAGAGTAGAGTATAATTCCATTACGGGTAAAATTTGTTTTTGTTTTTTTTGATAAAGCCTCACAGTGTGTTATACAGCAGTAATGTTTTGCTGATGCGACTACGTGTTGAGCACAGTTTATCACTGCCGATCATAATCATATTAAGGCACTCCTCACACGACTTCCCAACTTCGTTTATATAATTCCATCATTATTTTGCATCGCTTGATTTGATTGGTATTAGTATTTTCCTTATTTCCAATATGAGAAATTCAGTTATGCCTCACATCTACTATCTTTAAATTCCAAGGCAAAATATATAGAAAAAACAGAACGTGTGGCAATGGCATGGATCACCAATATCCCCTATCGTAGCAGAAATATTTATGGACAGCTCGGAAAATATTGCTCGTAATACATTTAATCCTACTCCAAAAATATGGTGGAGATATGTGGAGGACACTTTCACAGTGTTAAAAACAGATTATATCTCTAGTTTCTTGACTTAGATATAATAGAGAAGATTTGTAGCTCAGGTGGATGATTTTGGTGTGGTTGTGTTCTCTGAGCTGGATGGTTTTGTTGCGAAGCTTTCATTGCTCTACTGAGCAACATCTTCAGCGCATACTTCGATGTGAAGTGAGCTTTTGGAATTCTCTATGAGTTTATTAGTCATCTCTTCTAGTAACCCTGAACGTGATTGGTTGTTTTCGTGTGACATTTAACCCCCTAGTTTGCTTGTCTCGGTGCTGGCTGCTTCTTTGGTCTGAATGTCGTTAGTCATTCCTTCTGCTAACCTTGAACGTGATTGGTTGTTTTTGTGTGACTTCTCACTTTCTAGTTCACTTGTTTTGGTGAACGGGCACCATTTCGACTGGGACAATGTTCAAATCTTAGACAAAGGGAACTGCAAAATGCCAGAAAATTCCTAGAGGCCTGGTATTCAAATGAATCAGCAATCAATAGACACATAGAGATTGACAAAATATACCAATCCATACGAAGAAATTCACACAAAAACAAAGTCAAACTTCAGGTCAAGGAAACAGTCAACACCAAAACAAGTGAACTAGAAAGTGAGAAGTCACACAAAAACAACCAATCACGTTCAAGGTTAGCAGAAGGAATGACTAACGACATTCAGACCAAAGAAGCAGCCAGCACCGAGACAAGCAAACTAGGGGGTTAAATGTCACACGAAAACAACCAATCACGTTCAGGGTTACTAGAAGAGATGACTAATAAACTCATAGAGAATTCCAAAAGCTCACTTCACATCGAAGTATGCGCTGAAGATGTTGCTCAGTAGAGCAATGAAAGCTTCGCAACAAAACCATCCAGCTCAGAGAACACAACCACACCAAAAAAACTAGCTTCTTGACATATACAAACTCACTAGTGGATGGAATAAAATTCACATTTGAATCGCAAAATGAACAAGGAGAATCAGTTCTTTTAGACTGTAAAATAAAACGAACAAGAGAAGCTAAACTGTGCACTAGCGTTTACAAAAATCCAACGCATTCTAACAGATATTTAGACTTTAATTCATCTCATTCATTATCCGCCTGTGAAGGCAGGCTTAGTTAAGTGTCCAACAAACTGAGCTACAGCACTAAGTAGTACAAGAAAAGACCTAAATGACTAAATAAAACAGATAGAAGAGGCGTTAGTGTTAAATCACAGTCCTATAGAATTCATTAGGAAGATCAGAAAAGGTCAAAAGCAAAATAGAAATAATGGTGAAACTAATAATGATAACATAAATAAGAAAGAATATAAGGTATCTACAGTTATACCATATAATGAGGGAACATCTGAAACCCTCCCTGTGTAGGATTCTCAATAAAGGAGCAATTAGGGTGGCATTCAAACCTACAAACTCACTCAGAGACAAGCTCTGTAGGTTCTAGGACCCGGTGGACCCAAAATAGACAAGATAATATAATTTACAAAATACGTTGCGGTGACTGAGTCAAGTACATAGGTCAAACTAGTAGTGAATCAGGAGAAGTGGGATTATCAGAACATGAGAATTTAGCTAAGGTTAGAATGGTTGATCCCACGAAGATAAGTAATTTAGAAAAAAGCTCAGCTATAGGACTGCATGCATTGACACACAACCACATAATAGGTTGGGAGAGGGTTAAAATTCTAAAAAGTAACGTAGGTAGGTGGTGAGAGAGAGGTTGAATACTGAATCCTTGTTCATCGAGTCTACACTCAACGCATGCAATAGGAATGACTCATCATTCATACAGGAAATATGAAAAATACTAATACCAATCAAATCAAGCGATGCAAAATAATGATGGAATTATATAAACAAAGTTAGGAAGTCGTGTGAGTACCTTGATATGATTGATATGATCGACAGTGATAAATTGTGCTCGACACGTAGTCGCATCAGTAAACATTACTACTGTATAACACACTGTGAGGCTTTATCAAAAACAAAACAAATTTTACCCATAATGAAATTAGACAGAATGTGGATTTCATCCTCTTTGGGATTCGTCAGTTAGATGTGCCTGCATGCCTCAGTGAGTGATGCTGCTTCCACTGAGACTCTTAGCCTAACTCTCAATATTTCAAACGCCAACGCATTATACACTACGTCATGAGGAGCAAGGAAACCACCTTTAGGCGTTTTACGTGACAGCTGTAGGGTTAGAGTCCCAGTAGGAACACCTTCACTCACTGGGGATCATTAGTACTTGAGATGAGGAGTCCCAAAATGGACGAAATCCGCGCCATGGCTAGATTTAATAGTTAGTCATCACCAATCAGAGCAATTCCGCGTTAATCTACAGACGGTGTCAAAAGGTTTGTACTAGGAGCTGGCATTTCAGTCAACATGAAATGCAAATCAATCTAAAAGAACACACATAACTTGTAATTAAAATCAAAATAACTACCAAAACTGTCCAGCTTGACTTCTCCTAACTTAATTTCGCTATCTACTACGATACTGTTAAATGAGCTGAATATTCTCAAAGGTAGGGCAAGTGGATGCCGACTTTATTTCAATACCCAGTGGTAAAATTCTATAGACGTGCTTGCATCAAATCAGACGTAAAAAATTTGATAGTAAACTCTCTCCTTTCTCAATGGGTATATACCTTCTATGAGCTGATTTAAATGTCTTGTTGAAACAAAACTCCTAGCTGTAACTGTAAGAGTAAAATAGGTCGTTTTCATTTTTGGTATTTAAATTATCCGACTCAGAAGACTCAACAACATCAAAATCATCCTCCAGAGATACATATCTTCTCCATCATTTCATTTTGCTTTGTTTCTGTCTTAAGAAAGATGAGTTAGGGTTAACTATTTGTGTACAGCAAGGAAACTGTAGGATTGTGCACAGCAGGAACTGACATCAGTTAAAGTTTCTGACAAGGTGTCATTTGTATTCATGGATTAGGATATATCTTCCTGAAGAGTGGAACTCAAAGCTTTAGTAGCACATTCCGGTTGCAGTCGGCTATCTGTCATGACTTCCAGGTGGCTGCACCACAACTCACAGATAATTATTATTGCTATTTCCTCTTCACATCACCCTTCAATGTTCAACTCGTCGCTTCCTGTTCTGAATTCATTCGAAGACGTGGTGTGTACCTTCACTCAACGATCTTCTTAGCGTATGTGCAGCACATCTGCATATTTTTGCGTATTACGTTGTAGACTGACTTACTGCACTGCAAGATTTTCTTGTTGCTTATATTATCCGGTTGGCCATCTGATGTTCAGTATCGTGAAGAAGGAGCACCTACCTATGAAATTCTGCAGTAACTTAATGGAAAGCAATGATTGGTTGAAAAACGTTTTTTGAGTCAAAACTAGAATCGTCTAAATGGATTTGATAATAATAATAATGATAATAATAATTTGCTTTATTCCAACACAGTACATGTGATACAGAATGGAATTCTCAGCATTTTTACTACAGTATTGCATCCACTTAGTGCATTATCAATAAATAGAATTCTACATAGATTAAGGAAATCTCAGTTCATTATGACAACAACATATTGGCATGTCGGTAGCAAAGCCAAAGTTGAAACAGTGTTTGTAGGTATTATAAAAGTAGGTGCTGTCATATTTACTGGCGTAAGCGAGAGAAAGAAACAAAGCAGCACATAACGCAAAAAAGAGAGAGAAAAGGAAAAGAGAGAAAGAAAGAAAACGTTGTACCTATAAATGATATGAGTTGGAAAGACGAGGTCCAGTTGTACTACTGACTATTTAATGAATTATAGGTGTCACGCCTAATGCTTTCTTTATCACACAGAACACGAGCTAAGTAGGGTATGGTTGAGTTTTTGTACTTGCTGGTGCGAGCATATAGTTTTCTATATAGGCTTCTGGTCCTGCCTGATGAGATGCAAGGGGAGAGTTGTGAGTGAAGAGGGTGCAGTGAGTAAGATAAAATGGATTTGGCCCATTTTTCACATGAGTCCATGTGCCTGTCAACCAGAAAATTAACAAGCTGGTTAAGTGGCACGTTGCTTACCCTGTTGACAACCTTTAACATCCTGTGTAATATGTTATAGTTTTTCTTCATTAGCCCGGGCGGGAAAAACTAAGGGGGAATAATAGAGAATAATAGGCAGAATGCGAGAGTTAACGAATTGTAGGAATAAGGGTTGGGTTTTACCAGAATGTTTTAACTTCTTGATGTAGAAGGTGAGATGGAATATTTTCTTAGAAATCGCTAAGATATGAGACGACCAGGAGAGATCAGCAGATAGAATGACGCCTAGGTATTTAATTATAAGTTATATGGTACACTAGATGATGTGTCATTTGAGCAGTTTTCATTATATGTACATGTTTGGTAATCATGGATTCCTTCCAACCATTTTAACTGACAATCATCATGACAGTCTTGTACCTCAGGAAACGGCAGATAAAAACTGCCGATAAGTAGTCATGAATGACAGTGCTGAGACAATTTGTGGCACTCTAAAAATTTGTGTCATAATGATTTAGTCCAAACGTCAATGCTTCTAACACCCAGTTAGTCTAAATGGGTTACTGACTTGAAATCCTCAAATCTTGCAAAGAATAATGGGAAGGAACAGATTAGACCAAATATTAGTTATTTTTAGAGGCATAATTTCTAAAATCTTATCTTTGACAACCATGTTATGCTTACTTTCACATAGGTATTTTCGAAATTTAAAAAACCGGTTTGTTTCACTTCTGACCGCAAATCTCCTGAGAAGTTATTCATTTCTCGTGGAATCCTGGAACTAAAGTGTACTTGTGAATGCTTGCAATTAGCCGTATTGCTTGACTTGAATGCAGTACTGGGATTCGTCCACTGACAGTGATTCCCACTGAAATGAGGCGATATGCTCGAAAACCACTAGTAGCATTTTGGCCTATGTTGAGCTATTTCGCAGGAAGCCTTTATCAAATGGTTTTCGTCAAGCGCGTCTATACTCTTCATTTTTATTCCATTTGACACTACATGTCTGCAGAGACGTCTTAATTTCCACCTTTAGACTTCATGTTGACAGACCTAGTATTTCAGGATTTCATCATGAGCTGACATTAGTTAGAGAACCATTGGAAAACCTGGGAGTACAGGACAGTTGTTTCGTCATAGTTTGGGACTCTTCATCAGTACGCACCCACCGGGATTCGAACCCAGGACCTTCTGGTAACAAGGTGAGTTCGTAGACCTTTGAGCCACTGGGACCCGATCCAATGGACCATGAATTCCAACTTCTGCCAATTCACGACATAGCGCGACCCCTAGCTCACCAGCGACTTGACTTATTCAGGTAGGTAGTTACCTGGGATTCTAGTACGAAGTCGTGACCAGTAGGGTGCAGCAGGTCGGGTGTGAGGACAAATACTCGCCAAAGACATTGGCTAGTGGTCACGCTATCTCATGATTCGGCCGAAGTTGGAATTCATGGGCCATTCGATCAGGTCCCAGTGGCTCAATGGTCTACGAGCTCACCTTGTAACCAGAAGGTCCTGGGTTCGAATCCCGGTGGGTGCGTACTGATGAAGAATCCCAAACTAGGACGAAACAGCTGTCCTGTACTCCCAGGTTTTCCAATGGTTCTCTAACTAATGTCAGCTCATGATGAAATCCTGAGACCAGTCAAATCCCTACAAACCAACACTTGAAGACCTAGTATTCGCAGACATAGTCCTGCTAAATGAAGATGCTGATAGATGCTCAGAATCATCTGAATACTTATAAGACTTTGAATGTAAATATCTACATCAGGAATGGTTCGCGTTGATAGTATCCTCGATTACAAGAGGTGGATTTAATGAGGATTTCAAACATTTCACTTGAAGATTAACCGAACTTTATCATGAACACAAAAGACATATTTGGCCTTTACTAAATTGCACAAGCTTATAAAACTGGAGAGATATTTAGTTTTCCACCCATCAGTTGACTTTAGCTTACAGTAGCAACCCTTTTCTTCACTCTTTGCCTTCGAAAAATGATCAGTAAATTTAGAAATTCTGGCAAGACTTAAAGTATATCATGACATTGCACAGTTCTGGTGGAACCACTTCATAAGCGATGTAGATTTGTGAGTAGAGAATCCCAAATAATGTTGGTAAGTTGTTTTATGAGCTAGAAAAGCCATCGTAAGTTATGCGTTACACATATCTACCCACAATCCACCTCATTGTGCTACGTTAATGAACAAACATTACGCTAAAAGTTGGCCAAAAGTTTATGGATTGATCACTGAGCAGACATAAAGAATAGCGGACACGGAGTGCAGACGCACCAGTGACCTTAAAAGTATATCATTCGTCGGATTACAGAGCCTGTCACGTATTATATGACAAAAAGCTGTTTTTCAAGCAGTGATTTTTGTAGGGGTTTAGTTTGATTGGTTGGAGGATTTCATGATGAGTTGACATCAGTTAGAGAACCATTGGAAAACCTGCAGGGAGTACTGGACAGCTGTTTCGTCCTAGCTTGGGACTCTTCATAGTGCGAATCCACTGAAGGGTTTCGAACCCTGGACCTCCTGGTTACGAGGCGAGCTCGTAGACAGTTAAGCCATTGGGACCCGATCCAATGGTTCACGAATTCTAACTTCGCTTATATTCTTTGATATTACTGCCTCACCTTCAACCAGTTGCACCATACTGGTCACAGCTTCCCGCTAGAACCCCAGGTAACTGTCTGAATACGGCCAAACGCTGAAAAGTCCCAGACTAGGACGAAACAGCTGTCCAGTACTCCCTGTAGGTTTTCCAATGGTTCTCTAACTGATATCAGTTCATGATGAAATCCTCCAACCAAAAAAAGCTGTTTATTTACCAGAAAAATTAAAATAACAATGCTAATGAAACACACAAAAGACCATATTTTACTCTGACATAACTGGAAAGCACTTCTCAATTACAATGAAGGGTGTCAGTTTTCAAGTTTCATACCTATCAAAAAGGTTTTATCTATATAATCAACGGAAAACTCTGCTCCCATTTATTGATTTATATACAAGATAAATACTAATAATAATAAAACACTGTAACCGTAATGCTTACCTTAACCCTAATACTAATCTTAACCCCAGCATTGCTATCAACCCATTTTACAAGCACTACTTAGAAGTGAGAATACAATGAAGTTTCCACATCAATTCGTGTATGCATTTCAAAATGGCACTGCGATAATGTCAGGTTCTATAATACAACGATTGGTGTGCATTTAAAGGGATTTGCGGGTTCGCACTCTGTAAAGGCTATTCTTTTAGTTAGATTAACTGAACGGTTTAGTGGAGTAAAGACTCTTTGTTTAAAGCTTTTTATGATCACAAGAATCCTCTGGTTAGTGAAGTTAAGGAACACGACTCAATCAAATTACAGTGACTCAGGTGTTCACATGCTTTATCTCTGTGTCTCTTTCGGTTACAATATCCCTACTTTTTTTATTCCTTATAAGTTTTGTTATTTTGTTTGTAAGTTTCTGACGTGTTTTGTTTGCTCATTCTTTCTTTTATTCCATATTTTTTTCTCTGCATCGCTTTCTGTTTGTTTGCTTAGCTATGTGGGGTGAGTTGAATAAAAGAGCAACTGAAAAAAGCTCTGCATTGTAGGCTGATCTGTTTGTCAATACACTTCTCCGTCTCCACTTAGTATCATTCAAGTTGTGGTAATAATAATTCATATAGTGTTAGAATATTTTTCATTGATGTTTGTGTTGAAATTTTCGACAGAAATACGACTAATTGTACTAACAGAAGGAAACTTAATGAATGTTTTCTGATACGTAGTCACATGATGTGCCGCAAATGGTTCGCCAATCGCTACATTTGGCAGACATCATGTGTGACTACATATCATTTTCCAGTTTGGAAGTAGTGCTATTATTATTATTATTAGTGTTCCCTTGGGCTCCTAGTGCAACATAGGGCTTCAACTACACGTCTCCACTTGTTTCTGTCTTCTGCTGTACTTTTCACCTGCATCCATGTTAGGCCATACTGTTTCAGCTCCTCTTCACACGATCTCCTCCATGTCACCCTTGCACTGACGTCCCACTCACCGCTTCCCTTTCGGGTTCCACTCGAGCACTGGCCTGACACGCGATGTCACCCCGCAGTGGCCTCCTCAGCGAGTCTCCAATCCATCTCCACTTCTTTCTCCTGCATATTTGTTGAGCGATTGGCTCTTGTTTTGTTTGTTCCCATAGTTTCTTGTTGGTGATTCTTTCCGGCCATCTGATCTTCAGTATAGAGCGAAGACAGCTGCTGATAAAGGTCTGCAACAGGCTGTTGGAAATATTCTTTGTGACCCGCCAAGTTTCTGATCCGTCCAGAAGAACTGACTGACTTGACGTTTGTATTGAAAATCCGAATTTTGTTGTTGATGCAGGCTGAGTGACGAAGATTTCTAGACTGGTTTCAGGTGGGTGAATGTGTTTCTCGCCTTCCCGATTCTCGATTTGACATCCTCGTCCGTTCCATGTGCCTGTGGTTGAGACAATGCTCCCTAGATAAGTGAATGAAGTAACCTCTTTCAAATCCCCCCCGTTGATGGTGATTGGCGCTGGATGTTGCTGTTGTTGTTGTTGTTGTTGGTTATTTTCATAACCTCCGTCTTGTCTATGTTCACTTGGAGTCCTGTCTTTGCTGCTTCTTCGACCAGTTTGTCGGTTTTCGCTTGTAAGTCTTTGATTTTGTGTGACATTAAACATAAGTCATCACCGCTCGAAATCCAGGTCTTCTAGGTTCTTCACGTCGGTCCAGGATATCCCTATCTTCTCGTTTCCCACTGTCTGACGCATAATCCAGTCCATCGAAATTAGGGTCAATAATTTTAGATCTAGCGAGAAATCCGTCTTCCAATAATCTAATTGACCCCGATCTTATACAACTGACCTCACAAACAGTCATAACATAGTTATTTAATTTAATTAAGATTTCAATTTTAAGTTTCCAAAATACTGCTAAGCTATTCAGATATAATCTAACATCTTATAAGTTAGGAACCAGGGAGGAACAACCAGTTTATTATGAAGAAGCAACCTGATTAAATGACAGTACTGAGTTTGAAATAGAACAGGATAGGAACACAGACGAGTTAATCACACGTACTGCTTGACCAAGCCAACAACAATATGCGAAAGCTAAATATATGCCCCTCACGAACTACTTGAGCGAAAATCCATAACAATGTGCGCCACGAGATATACTTTACACAGTAATGTATGATTTAAAATATCATCAATTAGTCTTTAATCATGATCAATAAAACAGTAGGCGTTATTTTGCCTAGTCCGAATTCTGATTGGTTTATTTCCATACTGGAAATCGACCACTTACGCTGGTCGAATTCTA
This sequence comes from Trichobilharzia szidati, assembly GCA_944472155.2. Taxonomy (NCBI): domain Eukaryota; kingdom Metazoa; phylum Platyhelminthes; class Trematoda; order Strigeidida; family Schistosomatidae; genus Trichobilharzia; species Trichobilharzia szidati. Next base: position 55,555,502 of record OX235276.1, read on the forward strand.
ATTGGTCTATTTGTAGAGTGGAAATCGACCACTATATTGCAGTCACAGTCAAAGTAACTAGGAAAGATGGATATTCCGTCTGTGCAAAATCCAAAAAACTACTTCAAAATGAAGTTAGCTCTGAAGATGGCGTCTAGAAAGAAAGCTTTACTGATAAACCACCCAATTGAGAGAATAAAACAACATCAAAAAATCAGCATACCATGAATGGCGGCAACCTAAAATGAACTGAAATTTGCCCATATGACATATATATGATCTGAAAACTCAACAACAACAACAACACAGCTAACTATATGAATGATATCCAAGTATCTAATACTGTGTGAAATGTCATTTGTTGCAATGTTTGTATTATATCCTCAGTTATGAAAATCTTAGATTAACACTTTTAAAATGTCATTGTTAAATATACTTTAAGAAATTTATGCGATTAATCATATTTGATCCAATTTTCTATCAATCTGATCTTTGGAAAACTGACCATAAATATCAACGTATCATTTGTGCTGTTCTTATCATTGATTTATTATTGTTGTTATTATTTAAAATATCATTATTGTGGATGTTCTTTCCATTATATTGGTAGTTTGCTTAAGTCACTGGGCTACATAAATTTCCATCTAGTGTAATGTGTCTAATTTTATCCGTTTGAAGTTTGACAATGGATTGATATCAGTTAGAGAATCACTGAAAACCAGAGAGTACTGGAATTGCTAGAAGTTGGAATCCATGGGATGGGTCCTAGTGGCTGAATGCTCTACTGGCTCACTTTGTAGCCAAAAGGTCCTAGATTCAAACCTTGAAAGGTGCGTACTGCTGATGAGTCCCGAACTAGAACACCAGTACACCCTCTTTTTCAGTGGTTCTCTAATTGGTATCAATCTGTAGTCAAACTTGAGACAAATCGAACTCCTATAAACTAACTCTTAAAATATGTCTCCATTTCATATTGTATAAAATTCTAATTATGTTACTGCATCGTAACATGAAATGACTTTCAACCTGTCGGCATACACTTCAAAAAGAAAAGGAAGGGAAACTATTGTAGGAGACTAAATCTTGCTTATTTCAGATAGAATGTAATTCTGTCATAGAATATACTGCCAACAAAAATTTTGTTTAAGGACTCTATAGTGGAGGAGTGAATATTTCGCATGCAGTTACACTGAAAATTCTGTATTGTAAGTAGACATAATTTTCAGAATAAAGTTGTTACTATCACTATTGGATGTTACCTGTAAAATAAATTTGTTCATCTCATGAATAATTATTAACATTCCTTTTGGGTCCCAGTGGGACATAGGGATTCAACACCGCATCTCAATTTTGTCCTGTTCTCTGCGGACATCTCCAGCTGACTCCACAACTACCCGTAGGCTGTCATCTCCTCCTCTTATGATCGCCTCTATGTCATGGTCAACACTTAACCCAATTATTCGTCTTCTACTAAGGCTCCACTCAAGGTCAGACCTGGTGCGCAATGTCATCCTATGGTCTCCTTTTTGTATTTCTTATACATCTCCATTTTTTTGGCTTCTTTTTATAAGTAATAGTTTTTTGACTGGTTTGTTCTCAGAGTTGCTTACTGGGTACTAGTTAAGGGTACAAACAAACAATTGTGCTGTGCTTTATGTTTGGTTGCTATGACATCGCTTTGGAATATAGTTCACTTAATTGTCATTAAAACTGGTGTGGTCTAGCGGTTAAGATCCCTGGCTTGCACACAAGAGATCTGGCTTTATTGACCATTCGACGCAGTTCTGAACCTTACCTTGTTTTACTAGCCGACAGTGATCTCAGTAAACAGGAAAGGTTGAGCTTTAAGGTAATAGCTGTAGGCCGTAAAAATAATCATATCACCGATGTTGAAACTTCGAATTTCAGGAGGGACAAGGTTGCAGATGCGCCTTGCTGACGAGTGCCAACTAGCACGAAACCTAGGTCAGGCAAGGCTTCCTGCCGATTGCCTCCAACCATCTAACTTCAAAAATTAGTTCAAAGCTATATTCGATAACAGATAATTTTATATGTTACAACACACAATGACACAGCACCGAGAACTGAGTGACGTTTCAAGCTCAACTTATTGCTGCTCACAATCGTATCAATTTATTCATACAAGTTTATAAATTTCTTTATGTAGTCTTACTACCTTCTGTAATTCTGCTCAAATTTTCCATATATACGGTATAAGCGTTGATCCATTTTGATCGCAAGTATTTAGTATTGATTCGACGAACAATGATTTAGTGATTAAACTCTCCCTTTTAAATACTTTCACCCCAACTTGTCAGGGTTAATCATTTTAGACCTAGCTAGATTATCATCTCCCAAGAATCTAATTGCCCCCGATCTTGTACAGTTGACCTAACAGTCATTTCATAGTTATTTAATTCCAATTAGATTTTCCCTTCGATTGATTGGAACGAAGTGCTCGATCTCAGGTGGACACGTCGACTTCTTTTTCAAATGCTTCGATAATGTCTCGTCATGTAACCCAAAGTCAATTGATGGATGGTGATTAGAAGTGGAATCCAGCCAGGATGCGCATTTCGTCCAATTTTGGACTCGCCTAGTGGATAACACTTTGATATTTGAAACTATGGGCACTGGGTTCGAGTCTCTGTGGGAACACCATCACTCAGTGGGGGATGCAGGTACACAAGCAGATGACGAGTCCAAATGGGACGAAATTCCAGTCCTGGCTGAATTCCATTGCTAGTCACCATCCATCAGTTGCCTTCAAGTCATTACATAGTATTCGCTAAATTATAATAGTTTTCTTAATTAAATCCATCATATCTTTAATCTGACACACAATGTTTTTGTCTCAGTGAGTTGTTTAATTTAAATACCGCGCTAATTCTAGCCTCATTAAGAATCCTACATAGGACCTCTGATATTGCTTCTTTATGCGGCTGTACTACAGAAGCGTTGAATTCCACATTATTAACATGACTTTCCTTTATTTTCACTGCTAATCTCATTTAACTTGTGCATCTTCATACATTTTTCAATCAATTTTAGTGGGTAGTCATTCACTACTAACGTTTTCCTGATTTGTTTAATTTCACTATTAAAATCTTTTGACTTACTAGTCAGGCTCCTGGCCCGATTATATAAACATTTAACCTACCAATAAACAACAAGGAGGCGAGAGAAGAAATACATGAAAAGAGAATCCTGAAGCCATGTGAATAAACTGATTATGGTTATGAGCAGTAAACTGTGCTCGAAACGTCATTCAGTTATCAATATTGTAGCTTTCTTGTTTATGTCAAATAAACTCATCTTATATGTAACTATGCTCTACCACAGTTTTTTTTCAAAAATTACTTCATTCCTTCACGTTCCTAATGGGACATAGGACTTCAGGCCAGAGCTTCAAAGTTTCAGAAGTCCATGTTGTTTATTTTTACTGGGTGGGATCGCTAGCCTCAAGCTTAATTTCCTCTTTTTCGATCTATTACTACAGGCTTAGAGAAGTTAAGGAGTAGTGTTTCGGCCGGGGACTGAGCCTCAGACCACGTGAGGCGTGACTGACGAGTACTTTTCCTCTGTACCACCTGCACATTGCTCCACCACAGTGACTACATTCTACTCTTGAAGACCTATGTTCCACTATGACCGCTTGGAAATTCACAAAGGGAACTTACTGTTTCAAATTTTTAAAGACTGAACTCTCTCCATACACCGTGAAAAGATTAAATGAACCCGTTATCTTAAGGTGTAAAATTATCGTCGAACGTGACATGTTGGAATTTTCGTATCACTTTTGTATTACAAATCATACATTTACCAGACAGTCTTATAAGACTTTGAAATTCAGAAATGATCACAACCAAACATTTTTTTAATCTTGTTCATCTTACAAAGTCACATTTTGAAAATGTTAAACCAGAGGTAGAAGGCCTACTTGCCTTTTATATTGACACATCACTTATTTTGTCTGAATTATCAATAATATGCCACATAAAAATTTCAGATAACGAAAGCAATTTTATGTTGAAAAGTCCAACTGATGATAGAAGCCGCGTTAACTTTTTTCCTCGTTAATCCGAATATGATATGTGACGGTTCTTTCTGATATTACTCTATCTATTCATCAGAAAGAAGTTTTATCTATTGAACCAAAACTGCGTGTTCCCCGTATGAAATTTACCGATTTAGTTATCTGTGCTAAGTTTGAAAACTTGTACGACCAACGTAAACCTCTTGTAGCAGCATCATATGGAGGTGGAGGTTGGTTTAAAGCCAAGTTAGTGGATATAGCTGAAATGACCGTCCGGAATAGAAAAGCCCTTTGAATTCTCAGCATTTCGAAGCTTTGGAGAAGCTATGGGAAAACCCTTATATAACGATTACAAAAGCTGATAAGGGTTCTGTAGTTGTCATCTTGAACAAAAGTCATTAAAAACCTAAATTTAGTAGACAAAAGACAAGTAGTTCAGCAAAGAGTCTCTTTTTGGCGAATTCATTTTCAAAGCTGTACAATCGCAAATATATATGGTTATTTTGTGTGTGTGTGTATACATTAAATTTGTCAAACAAAATATGGTTAGTAAGTTCAAATGAATTGGATGTTGGTAAGAGGATAGCAACAAAAGTGATGAGTTGTCAAAAACGATTGTTAAAGAGGAGTTACGTAATGGCATGAGTAATTTGATGAATGAGTTGTACTCAAGGGTGAGCATGGAAACAAAAATACAAAACAAGTTTAAGTTAGAAAAATAAGCATACAAACAAAGTAAGGTCAAATCAAACAAACAAAGAAAGTTGGGTCAATCAGATTGTTACCATGCGAGTAAAGTTTATGATTTCTTTTGTATGCATAGTTCTGGTTCCACAACTGGATGGAGCTTCTCATGTCTTGGTTTTCACTTTGTAGATCAGTTTGAGAGTTTAAAATTTAGAGATTCATAAGTTATAGATTACCTGTTCTGCTCAGCAAGAATTAGTGTGCCGCAGGGAAAGTTCTTCCTAAAGAGGTGGATTCTAACGTCGCTAAGTAGGTCTCCTTTGAAGTCTAGGTTCATATAAAGTATCTTTTTTGGCACGGATGGTGTCTCTTGCTTTTGGTTTTTCTGTTGATGTTTCTGTCTACAAATCTTGGTGGTAGCCATTTTGTATGAAGATTTCCCTCAGGAAGTTTAATTTCTTCCATTGTATTTTGGTACCGTTAAGCTTCTGTTCCATACTTTACTCTTGTAAGTCAACGTCAAGAAAGGATGATAAAGATGTGTCATATCTACGTCGAGTTTCGGTTGATTTGAGTGGGCCGTTCTCGAGGCTTGCCATGAAGCAGTCTGCTAGTAATGGGCCCAGTTGGGATCCCATTGGATCCCATCTTGTTTGAAATGTTGTTATATTAGTTCATCTCAGTTAAATTTAGACGAATTGGAAAGTGTCGAAGTGAATAGGGACATTTAACCGTGATCACTCTTCAGAAGGTGTTTAATTATTGCAAGACACAGTGACAGCTAATCCAATGAAACCTCTTGGATAAAATACCGTAATCAAAGATAAATTTGGTTCTTTAAAATCATCAGAATATAAATTCTCACATTCGTAAGGTTTAGCCAAAATACTTAAACCCAGCAATCCTCTACGTCCTATGATGTCAGTGTGCAGATCACCAACACATAAACTTTCTCAATGGTTAGTGTAATTATTGGACCCGGTCAAAAGACAATTCTATATGTATACATTGAAAGATGCATCTCAATTGTCTAATTACCTTGACGGTATTAATATTCAAAATAAGATCACTGAAATCACTATGATATACTAATTATTCAATCGAGATCAATAAAGAAAACTGATCAGGATTCACTGAGTTGTAAATAAAATGTAATAATGATTGGTAAATTGATCCAGTTATATAGATAGAAATGAGTATGGATCATGACTTACATTACGCACAGCTTTGCATAAGGAAGCAGGAAAAAGAGGAGGAAACAATCAACAGTCACAGTATAAACTTGGTTGTAGGCTTTTTTCTAATTCCTTTATGCTCCCAGTGGAACATAGAGGGCTTCCAGCTAGAGGTTTGAAATTTCGGTAGCAGTGGTGTTTACTTTTCCTGGACGGAGTTGCTAGCTTCATGCTTAACCTTCCATCTTTACCAGTCTTATTACTGGCCTAGCGAGATAAAGAAGTGCGTCAGTGGCAGGGGATCGAACCTTGAACCACGTGGGGCGTGGTTGGCAAGCATTCTGCCGCTGTGCCGCCGACGCAAGGTTGTAGGCTTAAAACAGAGAAAGATAATGCCATTTTAATCCAGGTACATTCATTCCCTCCATGCACCCACCCACTGTTACAACACACACACACGTAGAGAAGGCAGTGACATCTGGTGTAAGTCTAGAATTTAGCGGACGGCAGTAGAACAAAGATTCGAGGGTTAGCCTTGTGATAGTAATGTCATATAAAGAAGGAATATCGGAAGCCTTACGTAGGCTTCTTAATAAGACTAGAATTATGATGACTTTTTAAACCAACTCACTCAAAAACAAACATTATCGGCATAAAGATCCAATACATTCAATTAGGAAAATTAATATAATTTTTAAGATGTTTTATCAAGTACCATGTACTGACTATTAGTGAGGTCGATTACGTAGATTGAACTAATGCATCGGGGTCATTTACATTAACGGAAGATAGAAATTCAGTTACATCTAGAACGAGTGACCTTGAATGAAACTACTGATTGGTTCAGATGAATAACTGTAAACCACTCAGATCAATCGATCAAGCTTATCAGCTAGCCAGATTGAGGTGATCCAAACACTGGACTGCAGTTTCACGCACTTTGGAGTTTACCTCCTCAGTGGAGTAACCATTTTGACTCAGCCGAGGGACAGCCGAATTATTGTTGGCTTCAAGACCTGACTGATCCAATTAATAAAAATAATGTGACATACATGACTTGTTTCTTCCGAAAGTAATCAACTTCGTCAATTACAATGATGCTCTGACTATCTCATTGCGAGTTGCATCTCCGATTGACTGTCGCAAATTGAATAAATTTTCGTCGACTATCAGCCAGACAGTATTATTATTATTGTTCCCTTGGGTTCCTAGTGGAACATAAAACTTCAACTGCACGTCTCCACTTGTTTCTGTCTTCTGCTGTACGTTTCACCTGCATCCATGTTAGGCCATACTGTTTCAGCTCCTCTTCACACGATCTCCTCCATGTCACCCTTGCACTGACGTCCCACTCACCGCTTCCCTTTCGGGTTCCACTCGAGCACTGGCCTGACGCGCGATGTCACCCAGCGGCCTCCTCAGCGAGTGTCCAATCCATCTCCACTTTCTCCTGCATATTTGTTGGGCGATTGGTTCTTGTTTTGTTTGTTCCCATAGCTTCTTGTTGGTGATTCTTTCCGGCCATCTGATCTTCAGTATAGAACGAAGACAGCTGTTGGAAATATTCTCTGTGACCCGCCAAGTTTCTGATCCGTCCAGAAGAACTGACTGACTTGACGTTTGTATTGAAAATCTGAATTTTGTTGTTGATGCAGGCTGAGTGACGAAGATTTCTAGACTGGTTTCAGGTGGGTGAATGTGTTTCTTGCCTTCCCGATTCTCGATTTGACATCCTCGTTTGTTCCTCCTGTAGTTGAGACAATACTCCCTAGATAAGTGAAGTGAATGAAGTAACCTCTTTCAAATCCCCCCCGTTGATGGTGATTGGCGGTGGATTTTGCTGCTGTTGTTGTTGTTGTTTGGTTATTTTCTTAACCTCCGTCTTGTCTATGTTCACCTGGAGTCCTGTCTTTGCTGCTTCTTCGACCAGTTTGTCGGTTTTCGCTTGTAAGTCTTCGATTTTGTGTGACATCGAACATAAATCATCCGCAAAATCCAGCTCTTCTAGGTTCTTCACGTCGGTCCAGGATATCCCTGTCTTCTCGTTTCCCACTGTCTGACGCATAATCCAGTCCACCACAATTAGGAATATCATTGGTGATAATAAGCACCCTTGTCTGACTCCTGTGTTTACTCTAAACGCCTCGCTGAGTCTTCCGTTGTGGATCACTTGACATGTGCCGTTGTCGTACAGCTGTTCAATAAGGTGGATGAATATTTGGGGTACGCCATAGTACTCGAGTAGTTTCCAAATTACTTCTCGGTCAACGCTGTCGAAGGCCTTCTCAAAGTCTATGAAGTTGAGGTAGAGATTTGATTTCCATTCCATGCTTTGTTCGATGATGATGCGTAGAGTTGCAATTTGGTCAGAACATGATTTGCCTTTCCTGAATCCAGCTTGTTCTGTTCGGAGTTCTGTATCCAGTGCGTCCTTTATTCTCACCAGGATGAATATCAGCCAGAGAGTGGTCGAGGCTAAATGGTCTTACGTTGAATCCCTAGTAATATCAGACGGTTAACTTCACTTTACTCCAAGCGTAAACGTGATCTACACGAGCTGGCTAGTTCACATAATGCTTGTAACGTAGGGGGTACTGAAATGGAAACTAACTCGGAATAGTTCTTTCATCTGACCTTTCTTGATCATCTCATATCTAACCAATTTCTAAGGGAATGCTCTGTCTAGCGTTTTGTGTTAAGAATTTAAGATAGTCAACAATCACTCAACTTCTACTTTTACTTTTACAGTTTGTCAACTCTTTTTCATGTGGTTGTGTTCACTGAGCTGGATAGTTTATTTGCTAAGCTTTCATTGCCCCATACTAGGCAATATCTTCTGCGCATACTTCAATTTGTTGAAGTGAACCTTTAGATTTCCCCACGAGTTTATAAGTCATCTCTCCTGTTGGGTGACCTTGAATGTGACTGGTTGTTTTGCGTGTTTTCACACCTTCTAGGCTACTCGTATCGGAACTGGTTGTTTCTTTGACTTGAACTTTGACCCTTTGTATGTGAGGTTTCCTTCTTATCGATTGGTAAATTTTGTCGATCTCGATATGTCTATTGATTGACGATTCACTGGAATACCAGGCTTTTAAAAATTCTCTGGCATCCTTGGTGTTTCCTCTGTCTAATATCTGAACGTTGTCCCAGTCGAACTGATGTCCGTGGTTGTCTGTATGTAGTATGGCGGTATGAGGCAATGGAAGTCATGTCTTTTGGCGGCTAGCTTATGATCATGGATACGAAGACGAAGGGGATGTCCACTTTGGCTAATGTAGTGTTTCTCACAGTTGTTACAATTTATTTCGTAGATGATGTTGGTTTTATCTTCTTTCATTTTTGAGTCTTTTGGCTGACATAGAGCCAGCTGAGTGAAGTGATTTTGTTGGTTTGTGTGTGATGTCAATTCCTAAAGGTTTGACTAGTCTTGCAGCGATTTCTGAGATGTCCTTTAAATATACGGTAGGGCGATTTTCTTTGTGCTTTCCTTGGAGGCCTTTGGTTTGATAGGTTGGCTTCAGGGTATATGTCTTTTGATGAAATTCCGTGGATATCCATTCTTTCGGAAGACGTCCATGAGATATCTTTCTTCAATTTTCCTTAAGGTGGGAGTGCTGCAATGAGTCCTGGCTGGCTCTCTTGAACGGTGTTTGTTTACAATTCCTTTTGTGTGTTATTGGATTGTTGCTGCTGTTATCGAGTATTTGGTCTGTGTGAGTTGATTTTCTATAAACTTGAGTTTCTAATTCCCCTGTGGTTGTTCGCTTGACTAAGACGTCCAAAGGTGAGATTTTGCTCTCTGATTCCTCTTTTCTTGTGATGTCGTTGTAGAGATTGTTTATTAAGTTGTGAGTTTTATCCAACTCGTTTCTTTTGATTATTACAAATGTGTCGTCCACGTAACGGATCCTAATCTTGGGTTTTATCTTTGGTAGGATTATATTTTCGAGTCTTTGCATCACTGCTTCTGCAATCAAACCTGATATTGACGATCCCATGGGTGCTCCTTTAACTTGTTCATATATTTGACTGTTGAAATGGAAGTACGTTGTTAGGCATAGGTTTATGTATTCTATCCAACATGTGTGTTGTATTTTTGATTGTTGTGTGAGGTGTTCATCGTTGCTGAGTAATTGCCCTATGGTCTCTTTTGCTAGTTTTTGTCCGATTGAGGTATATAATGCTGTGACGTCGAAGGATATCATTATTTCTTGGTCATCTATTTGGATGCTTCTAATTTTCTCTAGAAATTGGATAGCTGAACTGTTGGAGTGATCAAAAGATTCCGTTAGGTGTTTCAATTTTCTGTCAACTCTTGCATCTTGCCTATTGTTATTTATTGCCCTCTCTTAATATCCCTTAGGCTACTCAAAAAGGATTATGTCATACTGAAAAGGTTATTAAGGGTTATCAGTAAGGCAACTGGTGTGCCACTAAGTCAACAGATATCTGAACTAATGAGAGAAATGTGCTAAATCTACATTAACTGGCTCTAAACACCCCTTGTTTTCAAGACACTCCCCTTGCAAATCACCAGGTGAGAATAGAAGTCACTGGGAAACATTATATGCTCTCACAACCAAGTACAAAACTCAACAATACCCTATTTGGCCGGCCTGCGTTCTTTGTGATGGAGATGGTGTTAAGCGTGGAACTTATAGCACACGTTGTAATCAGCAAAATAAATGACTCCTTAATCTTCTCCTATTTATAGTTTATAGTGACACCGTTTTAGTCATCTTATAACCATACTTACTAATAATAATATTGTTATTATTATTTCATACTTTCTGTACATTTTTGCATTTATTGTTACTGCAAACTCCAAGAAGTCGCTATTATCAGTTTTCAAGTAAATTAGATGCAATACTGTACCAGATCCCGAGAATTCCATGCTGTGTCATAAGCACTCTTTTGGAATAAAGCGAATCATCCTTATTATTATTCTTTCTCCCTCAAATTTCTGTCCAGCATACTTCTGTTGAATCTCCTCTCGCTCTCTTTTGCCTACCTTTGTGTGTGGTAAATGGAGTGTGGCAAGCTGAAATGGTGCAACTTTATGTTAAGCTCTATGCTGAAAGTTAGTCAGTCAGTGAAATTATGTAACAAAAATTGCACATGTATTAGCTATAGTTTGGGACTCTTCATCAGTACGCACCCACCCCATTGGGGTTCGAACCCAGGACCTTCTGGTTACAAGGCTAGCGAGCTCGTAGACCATTAAGCCACTGGGACCTGATCCAGTGGCCAGCCCATGAATTCTAACTTCTGCCGATTCATGACATAGTGTGACCAATTCACAATGTTTACTAGCAGCTGGCCCTATTCAGGCAGTTACCTGAGGCTCTAGTGGGAAGCCGTGACCAGTAAGGTACAGAAGGTTGAGGGTGAGACAGTAACTCATCGAAGAAGACATTACGCGAAGTGGTAGGGTTATGTTATGAATTGGTGTCAGCTCATGATGTAGTCCCCCAAACATTTGTTAGTTGTTCACTAGCAAAGTACTTGCCAACGACTCACCCAAAGTACTGTATTAAACCTCACCTAGTTCACTGGCCAGTGGTTAAACCAAGAAAAGAGAGGGGACACCAGTTAGAGAGTCATTGGAACACCAGCAGGGAGTACTGAGTAGCTGTTTCGTCCTAGTTCAGGAGTGTTCACCAGGGGTTTGAACCCAGGAACATCCGGTAACAGGACGAAGTTGGAGACTACTCAGCAACTGGGACCCGCTCCAATGACCAATTCGTGACATGTAGCGCAATGGCCAGCGAATGTCAACGCCAGAAATAACTCTTCTCTTATGAGCTCACCTCGTTATCGGTAGGTCCTGAGTTTGAAGGCCGGTGAATGCGTACTACTACCAAAGAGTCTCAAACCAGGTCTAAAAAACTGTTCACTACTCCCTGCTGGTTTGCCGATGGTTCTCTTGCTGATATCAGCATATAATTGAACCTGTAACCAATCAAATCCTTGCAAACGAACATCTAGAAATGCATACTTGCCACAAGCAGAGAGATTCATCATAGAACATATAAATTTAATAATATTAGTTGCAAGGAAATAGACATAAATAGTCCATCAGTTAGTTTCTTGTCCTAAACAGTAAATAAGCATTAAAAAAAAATCAATAGGGGTATAGCTGCTTTTTACCTGATTTCGGTCAAGATTACAAGTTATTTCACAATAGACAAATGGCATTGGCGTGCGTGCTTGCGTGTGTGTATGTGTTTGTTCGTCTATGTACGTGTGAGTGAAATCCTTCACACACACACACACCACTAATTATTTTTCCCCGATATTTGAGATCAAACATTAGATGACTAAATTGAACTTGCGGTCACGAAAAAAGAACTTCAGTTGCCAAAAAGAAACCGTGACAGCTAATTTTAGGCGTTAGATTTTCGTCTAATACTGATGGCTAATGGATGGATTTCCCGAGGCTGTGGTGGAAAGTCTTGACCCCAATGAGGTCCACCATGTCAAGGTGGAATAGATGCTCGTCTAAGGCATCGGTTACGGCAGACAAGGCTAGAATTTACAGTTCACTGAATTCCGGCCTAGTGTGGTTGAATGACCAACGAGCCTATTTTTTCTCGTAACCTGTTGGACCCGGCTTCAATCTCTGAAGAGGTCGCTGATAAGCATCTCTGAAGAGTCACAAACTAGGACGAAACAGTTGTCTGGTACACTACGGTTCGTGACGAGAATCTAACTGCTAGGTGTACTTTAGATGCTAACGATGTTTTTATCATTTTTAAGATTGATTAGAGCTAACCTTTACGATTTTCGTAAGATTGACTGTGCTTTCTTTTATCTCTTAAGAGTTAGGGCACATTGAGTTCGAAACTCTTCTGCTGTTGTCTTCTCTATGGAACTTAATGCTACTTCTATGTTAGGAATGACATCTCCTGGCTTTAATTTGCTAACTGTTACATTGAAATTTAATCTCTTTTCAAGCGGTTTTATTTCACTAGAGCTTAATTCTCTTGAAGAGATTTTTATACTTATATCAATAGTACTTTAGATGCCACTGTCGTCTTATTTCCTAATATTATCTCAAGCTTAGATAGAGGTACCAAATATATTTGGTGTGCCTTCCTTCATTATACATCTGCCTTCGACTCTGCACCTAGGCCTCTTTTGTTGAACAAGCTTGCTGCGACATAAGCACAGTTCTGGACTACCAATTGGCTGCATTCCTATTTTTCTGACAGGAAGCTGTACACTGTTCATAATGAGAAGTCCTCCACTGTGTCACTTACTCTGGCTGATGTTCTTCAAGGAGCTGTTCTTCCTCCTTTTCCGTTTTCACAACTTTTACATGACTTGCCCCATTCTGACGAAGCCAATTTTGTTAAGTGCGACGATGGTCTGACTGTTTCTATATCAGCGGTTACTTCTCAATCAGACTGTTCCAAAATGAAAAAACTTTGTCAGAAATTAGTCAATGGTCCTCGTTAAATGGACTCAAGCTTAATCCCACCAAATGTCAGTCAGGTAGTTAATTTCACTCTCAGATGACAGTGGCACTTGCATGAACTGGTTTGTTCGCATGATTCTAGTATCACAGATGGCAATGAAGCTGAAACCAAATTGAATGTTAAATACTTCGGATTGTGTATTTCCACTTATCTTTCTTAGTCTCCCCCCACATCATGTCAGTTTCCAGAAAGATATTTCGTTTGATGTTCTATGTAGGGAAGTTAAGACGATCTGCTATCACTCCGTCTCTACTGTTACCGTTTGTTAATTTTGGTATTCTCCCTGTACTCCACTGCTCCCCCCCCCCTAATATTTCCCCGGCTACTTAAGGAACACTTTGTTATACTGTGTAAGGCACTACAAGCCATCAATAGGGAGAGTGGGGTGATGCTAAATCGGCTAGCTTTATGTTATTGTGGATAGATATTTGGATCCTGCAAGGAATTAGCAAATATTATCCTGTCAGACTCTGAACATCTTCTCCATGCATAACTCTATCCATCCTGGATCTTATCGGGCAGAAATAGAAGCAACTATAGAAGACTGTTTGCTCGGACGACTAAGTACAAAAACTCTGTGATACTTTACTCAGCAGGCACACATTTTATGTAATGAGAAAAGGGACTCTGAGTAGACGACCCTAAGCTTTTGTTCTCATTATTAAATTATCGTTAATATTTTCTTTTTACGTGTTGATCACGGATTGATATCAGTTAGAGAACCATTGAAAACCAGCACTGGAGTACTGGACGGCCAGCTGTTTCATCCTAGTTTGAAAATCAGCAGCAGTACGCACCCATAGAGTGGGGTTCGAACCCAGGACCTTCCGGTTACCAGGCAAGCTGGCTTGTATACCATTCAGCATCTGTGACCCAATTCACTGGCCAACATATGAATTCTAACTTCTACTAATTCGTGATCTAGCTCGCTAGTGACTTGTTACAGGATGGAGTTTCCTGGAGTTCTGGTGATAAGTCGTGACAAGTGAGGTCCATCCAGACGTCAATTATGAGGATGGATTTCCAACTGATGGCATTGGTTGGTGCCAGTCGCGCTAAATCACGAATCGGTAGAAGCTAGAATTCGTGGGCTGGCCATTGAATCGGGTCTCAGTGGCTGAGTGGTATTGTTTGTTTGACTTGAAATTTGACCCTTGATGTGTGAGACTTCCTTATTATGGGTTGGTAAATTTTGTCTCTCTCGATGTGTCTATTGATTGACGATTCACTAGAAAACCAGGCTTCTAAAAATTCTCTAGCATTCTGTCTAATATGTGAAAGTTGGTTGTCTGAGTCCAACTGATGTTCGTGGTTGTCTGTATGTAGTGATGTGAGGAAGTGGATGTCATGTCTTTTGACGGCCAGCTTATGATCATGGATAAGAAAACGAAGGGACGTCCATTTTGGCCAAAGTAGTGTTTTTCGCAGTTGTTACAATTTATTTTGTACATGATGTTGGTTTTATCTTCTTTCGTTGTTGAGTCTTTTGGTTGACATAAAGCCAGCTAAGTGAAGTGATTTCGTTGGTTTGTGTGTGTGATGTCAATTCCTAAAGGTTTGAAGAGTCTTGTCGTGATTTCTGAGATGTCCCTTTTATATGGTAGGGCAGTTTTCTTTGTGCCTTCCTTGTGGGTCTTTGATTTCATAGGTTGGTTTTGGGGTATATGTCTTTTGATGAAATCCAGTGGATATCCATTCTTTTGGAAGACGTCCATGAGATATCTTCCTTCAACTGCTGCAATGAGTCCTGGCTGGCCCTCTTGAACAGTGTTTGTATGCAATTCTTTTTGTATGTTATTGGATTGTTGCTGTTGTAATCGAGTATTTGGTCTGTGTGAGTTGATTTTCTGTAAACTTGAGTTTCTAGTTCTCCTGTGGTTGTTCGCTTGACTGAGACGTCCAAAAATGGGATTTTATTCTTGGATTCCTCTTCTCTTGTGAATTTGATGTCGTTGAAGATGCTGTTTATTAAGTTGTGAGTTTTATCCACCTCTTTTCTTTTGATTATTGCAAATGTGTCAACTACGTAACGTATCCAAATTTTGAGTTTGATTTTTGGTAGGTTTATGTTTTCTAGCCTTTGCATCACTGCTACTGCAATCAAACCTGACACTGGCGATCCCATGAGTGTTCCTTTAACTTGTTCATATATTTGGCCGTTGAACTGGAAGTACGTTGTTAAGCATATGTTTATGCATTCTATACAGCTTATGTGTTGTTGGGAGGTGTTCATCGTTGCCGAGTAATTCCTTCATGGTCTCTTTGGCTAGTTTCTGTACATTTGAGGTATATAATGCTGTGATGTCGAAGGATATCATTATTTCTTGGTCATCTATTTGGATGTTTCTAATTTTCTCTAGAAATTGGATAGCTGAACTGTTGGAGTGATCAAAAGATTCCGTTAGGTGTTTCAATTTTCTGTCAACTCTTGCATCTTACCTATTGTTGTTTATTGTCCTCCCTTAATCTTTCCTAGGCTAATGAAAAAGGATTATGTCATACTGAGAAGGGTATTAAGGGTTATCAGTAGGGCAAGTGGTGTGCCACTAAGTCTACAGATATCTGAAGTGATATGAGAAATGGGCTAAATCTACATTAACTGGCTCTAAACACCCCTTTTTTTCAAGACACTCCCCTTGCAAATCACCAGGTAAGAATAGAAGTCACTGGGAAACATTATATGCTCTCACAACCAAGTACAAAACTCAACAATACCCTATTTGGCCGGCCTGCGTTCTTTGTGATGGAGATGGTGTTAAGCGTGGAACTTATAGCACACGTTGTAATCAGCAAAATAAATGACTCCTTAATCTTCTCCTATTTATAGTTTATAGTGACACCGTTTTAGTCATCTTATAACCATACTTACTAATAATAATATTGTTATTATTATTTCATACTTTCTGTACATTTTTGCATTTATTGTTACTGCAAACTCCAAGAAGTCGCTATTATCAGTTTTCAAGTAAATTAGATGCAATACTGTACCAGATCCCGAGAATTCCATGCTGTGTCATAAGCACTCTTTTGGAATAAAGCGAATCATCCTTATTATTATTCTTTCTCCCTCAAATTTCTGTCCAGCATACTTCTGTTGAATCTCCTCTCGCTCTCTTTTGCCTACCTTTGTGTGTGGTAAATGGAGTGTGGCAAGCTGAAATGGTGCAACTTTATGTTAAGCTCTATGCTGAAAGTTAGTCAGTCAGTGAAATTATGTAACAAAAATTGCACATGTATTAGCTATAGTTTGGGACTCTTCATCAGTACGCACCCACCCCATTGGGGTTCGAACCCAGGACCTTCTGGTTACAAGGCTAGCGAGCTCGTAGACCATTAAGCCACTGGGACCTGATCCAGTGGCCAGCCCATGAATTCTAACTTCTGCCGATTCATGACATAGTGTGACCAATTCACAATGTTTACTAGCAGCTGGCCCTATTCAGGCAGTTACCTGAGGCTCTAGTGGGAAGCCGTGACCAGTAAGGTACAGAAGGTTGAGGGTGAGACAGTAACTCATCGAAGAAGACATTACGCGAAGTGGTAGGGTTATGTTATGAATTGGTGTCAGCTCATGATGTAGTCCCCCAAACATTTGTTAGTTGTTCACTAGCAAAGTACTTGCCAACGACTCACCCAAAGTACTGTATTAAACCTCACCTAGTTCACTGGCCAGTGGTTAAACCAAGAAAAGAGAGGGGACACCAGTTAGAGAGTCATTGGAACACCAGCAGGGAGTACTGAGTAGCTGTTTCGTCCTAGTTCAGGAGTGTTCACCAGGGGTTTGAACCCAGGAACATCCGGTAACAGGACGAAGTTGGAGACTACTCAGCAACTGGGACCCGCTCCAATGACCAATTCGTGACATGTAGCGCAATGGCCAGCGAATGTCAACGCCAGAAATAACTCTTCTCTTATGAGCTCACCTCGTTATCGGTAGGTCCTGAGTTTGAAGGCCGGTGAATGCGTACTACTACCAAAGAGTCTCAAACCAGGTCTAAAAAACTGTTCACTACTCCCTGCTGGTTTGCCGATGGTTCTCTTGCTGATATCAGCATATAATTGAACCTGTAACCAATCAAATCCTTGCAAACGAACATCTAGAAATGCATACTTGCCACAAGCAGAGAGATTCATCATAGAACATATAAATTTAATAATATTAGTTGCAAGGAAATAGACATAAATAGTCCATCAGTTAGTTTCTTGTCCTAAACAGTAAATAAGCATTAAAAAAAAATCAATAGGGGTATAGCTGCTTTTTACCTGATTTCGGTCAAGATTACAAGTTATTTCACAATAGACAAATGGCATTGGCGTGCGTGCTTGCGTGTGTGTATGTGTTTGTTCGTCTATGTACGTGTGAGTGAAATCCTTCACACACACACACACCACTAATTATTTTTCCCCGATATTTGAGATCAAACATTAGATGACTAAATTGAACTTGCGGTCACGAAAAAAGAACTTCAGTTGCCAAAAAGAAACCGTGACAGCTAATTTTAGGCGTTAGATTTTCGTCTAATACTGATGGCTAATGGATGGATTTCCCGAGGCTGTGGTGGAAAGTCTTGACCCCAATGAGGTCCACCATGTCAAGGTGGAATAGATGCTCGTCTAAGGCATCGGTTACGGCAGACAAGGCTAGAATTTACAGTTCACTGAATTCCGGCCTAGTGTGGTTGAATGACCAACGAGCCTATTTTTTCTCGTAACCTGTTGGACCCGGCTTCAATCTCTGAAGAGGTCGCTGATAAGCATCTCTGAAGAGTCACAAACTAGGACGAAACAGTTGTCTGGTACACTACGGTTCGTGACGAGAATCTAACTGCTAGGTGTACTTTAGATGCTAACGATGTTTTTATCATTTTTAAGATTGATTAGAGCTAACCTTTACGATTTTCGTAAGATTGACTGTGCTTTCTTTTATCTCTTAAGAGTTAGGGCACATTGAGTTCGAAACTCTTCTGCTGTTGTCTTCTCTATGGAACTTAATGCTACTTCTATGTTAGAAATGACATCTCCTGGCTTTAATTTGCTAACTGTTACATTGAAATTTAATCTCTTTTCAAGCGGTTTTATTTCACTAGAGCTTAATTCTCTTGAAGAGATTTTTATACTTATATCAATAGTACTTTAAAAAAATTTATGAATTTAGATAAAGCAAGTCCGTGTGTGATCAGATTGTTCGAAATGTGTTGCGCAAATACATTACACGATTCAGACAAATTACTTCTTCTTATTGCTTTATCTAAATAGTACTTTAGATGCCACTGTCGTCTTATATCCTAATATTATCTCAAGCTTAGATAGAGGTGCCAAATATATTTGGTGTGCCTTCCTTCATTATACATCTGCCTTCGACTCTGCACCTAGGCTTCTTTTGTTGAACAAGCTTGCTGCGACATAAACACAGTTCTGGACTACCAATTGGCTGCATTCCTATTTTTCTGACAGGAAGCTGTACACTGTTCATAATGAGAAGTCCTCCACTGTGTCACTTACTCTGGCTGATGTTCTTCAAGGAGCTGTTCTTCCTCCTTTTCCGTTTTCTTTCTTCTTACATGACTTGCCCCATTCTGACGAAGCCAATTTTGTTAAGTATGACGATGGTCTGACTGTTTCTATGCCAGCGGTTACTTCTCAGTCAGACTGTTCCAAAATGAATAACTTTTTATCAGAAATTAGTCAGTGGTCCTCGTTAAATGGTCTTAAGCTTAATCCCTCCAAATGTCAGTCAGGTATTAATTTCACTCTCAGATGACAGTGGCACTTGCATGAACTGGTTTGTTCGCATGATTCTAGTATCACAGATGGCAATGAAGCTGAAACCAAATTGAATGTTAAATACTTCGGATTGTGTATTTCCACTTATCTTTCTTAGTCTCCCCCCACATCATGTCAGTTTCCAGAAAGATATTTCGTTTGATGTTCTATGTAGGGAAGTTAAGACGATCTGCTATCACTCCGTCTCTACTGTTACCGTTTGTTAATTTTGGTATTCTGATTGTACTTCTTGACTGTTCCCCCCCCCTAATATTTCCCCGGCTACTTAAGGAACACTTTGTTATACTGTGTAAGGCACTACAAGCCATCAATAGGGAGAGTGGGGTGATGCTAAATCGGCTAGCTTTATGTTATTGTGGATAGATATTTGGATCCTGCAAGGAATTAGCAAATATTATCCTGTCAGACTCTGAACATCTTCTCCATGCATAACTCTATCCATCCTGGATCTTATCGGGCAGAAATAGAAGCAACTATAGAAGACTGTTTGCTCGGACGACTAAGTACAAAAACTCTGTGATACTTTACTCAGCAGGCACACATTTTATGTAATGAGAAAAGGGACTCTGAGTAGACGACCCTAAGCTTTTGTTCTCATTATTAAATTATCGTTAATATTTTCTTTTTACGTGTTGATCACGGATTGATATCAGTTAGAGAACCATTGAAAACCAGCACTGGAGTACTGGACGGCCAGCTGTTTCATCCTAGTTTGAAAATCAGCAGCAGTACGCACCCATAGAGTGGGGTTCGAACCCAGGACCTTCCGGTTACCAGGCAAGCTGGCTTGTATACCATTCAGCATCTGTGACCCAATTCACTGGCCAACATATGAATTCTAACTTCTACTAATTCGTGATCTAGCTCGCTAGTGACTTGTTACAGGATGGAGTTTCCTGGAGTTCTGGTGATAAGTCGTGACAAGTGAGGTCCATCCAGACGTCAATTATGAGGATGGATTTCCAACTGATGGCACTGGTTGGTGCCAGTCGCGCTAAATCACGAATCGGTAGAAGCTAGAATTCGTGGGTTGGCCATTGAATCGGGTCTCAGTGGCTGAGTGGTATACGAGCTAGCTTGCCTGGCAACCGGAAGGTCCTGGGTTCCAACCCTGGCAGCGGGTGCGTACTCCTGATGATTCCAGTACTCCAGTGCTGGCTTTCAATGGTTCTCTAACTGATATCAATCCGTGATCAACTCATAAAAACAAATCCAATCCTTACAAACAAGCTATGGATTAGTTAATATTCTTACTTGATTCAATCTCATATTCACTTCTAATTGAATAATATTATTACTGTAATTACCCTATTTCAATTATTGCCCTTGAAATCAGGAAGTTAGATGCACTATTGTATTGTATTACATGCTGAAAATTCCATATTTGTACCAAAAGCATACTGTTTAGAATAATACTATTATTATTAACTAAAATTAATCGAAGATCCTTACAAACCACATAGTCTGAGCATGATAGTTAAATTTATATATTTTTTTGATATACTTTTTAAATTCTAGGAAGTTAAATTTAGTGAAAAATTATTATTTGAATTTGAATTGGTTTAGAAGCAGTATCTGGTGTTTCAAATACACTTGAAAACATTCATAAAGCGAGATGATAAATGGTGGTACTGGACAGTTTAGTCTAAATTTACTACCCAGACAACGAACTGCCACAATGAATGGTCGTCGATATTAGTTATCATTGCAGTAGTCAACATTTATCTACATTGATAATTTTCAAAATTTATCAAGAAACAAACACACGACAAAGAAAGCGGAAAAGGACCACTCACTCACTATCTGTAAACAAAAAGCCACTTTATATATACGACTGCAATTCAGAGGCGATATACCAAGTGAGATGATTACGAAGAAATTAAGAAAATCAGTACAAAGAGAGAGCTTTTAATGCTGGCGAACTACACGTATTATTCTCTACACAATCGATGGTGATTCCTCGACTGAAAGATGAAGTAACCAGACTAGCCACTTCCAATTGTATCTACCAATTCAACTGTGCTGATGGTGGAGCGAGTTATATTGGCCGTTGCTCTAGGAACTTGATTTTTCGTGCTCGCTCGGGAACATCTCTCACTATGGCTAAGTAAAGGTGTAGTGAAAACCAACAATAGTTCGATATTGGACCATCTGGTGCAAACCTGCCACAAAGCCAGTCAGCGTGGAAGAATCCTTCTCTATCATCTACCAGGTGCCTAATAAATTGCCAAAATCATCGAAGCACCGCATGCTCCAAACAGCAGAGGCTACTGCAATTCGCCTCAAACAACCAGTGCTCTGTGTTCAAAAGAAGCAAGTCCAGCCAGCCACTACTACTGCCCTGGCCTTCAGAAAAGAATGTAAATACATGAATTTGTAATATTATCTTTCCTAATTCTTCTGACATTCAGCTTATTTTATGTTGATGCTATTGAGCTGTAATTTATCAATATTATTGATTCGATGTTATTTAAACAACATTAATGTTGTTCATAACACTAATTCATTCATTCATTACTATAATGTGTATATATAACTGTAGAGCCTGATGATGAAGTTATCGAAAAGGGTACCCTTTGTTCAGTATCCATTCTTTTGAAAACCAGATTTCGTCATGAACCAACGGCTGTTTCGCTTTTGTTTGGAACGTTTCAGCAGTATAAATCCACCAGGGTTTGAAACCACAGCCTCCAGGATACAATCAAAGTTCCTAAACCATTCCGCCACTAAAACTCGAATTAATGGCCAATACATGAATTCCAAGTTCTACTAATTAGTCATTTACAGCGCCACTACCAGTCACTGTCATCGATGGTGAGTATTTGCCCTCACTCGCTACTGGATGGACTCCAGTGGTTTTGACTTCCAACTAGAACTCCAAACGACTTCGCCTCATAGTCAGTCACTAGCGAGCATCAAACCAACTGTTAGGAGTTGGTTTGCAGGGTCTCTTTCAAGTTCGATAACGAGCTAACATCAGCTAGAGGATCATTGGAAAACAAGTAGAGAGTACTGATAATCTCTTCCGCCCCAGTCTAAAACTCTTCAGCAGTACAAATTCACCGGGGTTAGAAGACAAGTCCATAGATGATCCAGCCACTGGACTTCGTTCGATCCATAAAACATTAAGGTGTTTAACAACCAGTATTATGTTAGAAGTCAGTTGTGCGAAACAGATTTCTGACACACCAAGCTATGAAGCACACACTCACTGTGTGTAACAGCCGATAACATATTAATCAGTTGCCTGGACTGAAGTAGGTGGAAGTGGGTTTCGGACACAGGATCCTTTGGCTGAGTGAAATGCTTAAGACGATGAGACAAATCGTCAAAAAAGGACGAAATCTGATCAAGTTTGGTGACGAGCTAACATCAGTTACAGAACTACAGGAAAACCATCAAAGAGTACTGGGGAGCTGTTTCGTTGTAGTTTTGGGGACTCTTCATCAGTACACACCCGTCGAGGTTCGAACCCGAGACGTTCTGGTTACAAAGAAAGCTCGTAGACACTCCTGCCACTTGGACTTGATCTAAAGGCCCATGAATTCCAACTTCTACTAATTTGTGATTTTAACATCACCACCACTAGCCGATGTCATCGGCGAGTATTTGTCCTCATACCTCAAGTGGCGGACCCCACCATTCATGACTTCTCACCAGAAATTCAGGCAACTTAGTTCTATTTACCATTCACTGTAAAGAATTAGATTAATTATCAGGAGTTATTCTGTAGGGACCTGATTTGTTTTAAGGGTAGATCAAGAGATGACACCATTTAGAGAACCACTGGAATTCATGAGCCACAGCATCGGGTTCCGGTGACAAAATGGTTTACGAGCTTGCCGAAAGATGTTAAATCCGATTCCTGGTGGGAGCGTACTACTATCAAAGTGTTGCAGTCTATTAGGAAACAGCTACCCGGTACTCTTTGATGGTTTTCCAATGTTCCTCTAACTAATTTCAACATGTGGTCGAATCTATTGGATATATCACACAGTGAAATTGTGTCATTTATTAGATGACATCTTGAACACAATTTATTCTTCATAATCATATCAACTCTAACTACACAACTTCAAAATTACCTTCTTCTCATGTGCTATAAGGATAGTAAAATTCTACAAGCGTCCAGGACAGATGTTGAGTTATTCCTGTTGCACATATTCTCTTCAAATGGTTCGATAAATAAAGCTTCTACTATTATTCCCACCCTCCACCCTGTTATGTTAGATTTTAAAAAGGCACAAAAACCTAGCAAAATCTAGATTAGTTGACCCTAATTATATAAGAAATCTAGGAAATAGCTCAGCTGTGCAGCACTGCATGCAGTTATGCACAATCAACCATACAACAGGACGGTATAAGATGACATTAGAGAAACGTCAAACGTCAAAACCAAATCGTTTTGTTTTTTATTCATTGGGAAACATAAAATGTTTCATCAGAATAAATGTTGTGTACCTAATGGCTAGATGTTTTCAAACCATTAAATATCAACTTGCTTTGGATATATAAGTGAGATCATGGTCTTAAAATCTGTTATAATTGTGTGGACGGGATGACTGGTAACAGAAGCTTTATTTATCGAATCAGCTGAGGAGAATATGTGCAGTAGGAATAACTCTACATCTACCATGGACCTCTAGAAAATTCTATTACTAATGTAATGCAAATTGGGAAGGAAGGAAGAAACAAAACTACAACACTCGCCTTTTGAAGTTGTTCCCAAATTTCCATTTACGCATTTATATAACACGTCTGAGAAAGGCCTTCAAAAGGACTTTCAACGCAGTTAAGCTATGCTGTCTATTCACTAGCCAACCAATAGTCAGCTAAAGAAGTTAAGACAAACTTCTCCAATTCAATTTCAACAGTTTAAAGTTTGTTCCATGCATATCTGCCTATTATGCACAATTTGTATTGCTGGTTTATCACTGTCATATTGATTACTTTGTGATTTATAGATCTTGACATTCCTAGGCTTGAAACCTCGGCCAGAGTTAAACTGCTGCGTGACCGATGCCTATCAAACAACTTTCCGTTCTGGTTCAGATGTTTTCACTGAGCTGAATGGCCTGAGAAGCTTTCATTGTCTTACTAGACAAAATCTTCAGCACTTTCCTTTATTTGTTAGGTTTTAGTAGGAGGAAACAGGGATTACTTCCCATGGTTTCATAAATACACAAGAAAATTCAATTAAGTTTGAATTTAAGGATGGATTTCTTCGATAACATAGGCGTCTATTGCATATAGTGTCCTGCATTGATTCGCTATGATTACATTTATCTAACACAACATCGGGGGAATATTTCTGTGTCTAACCAAACTAGCCTGAATTTAACAAGGTTAGAATCGGTGGTATAGCGGTTAGGACGCTCGCCAATCATGCACATGGTCCGGGGTTCGATTCCCAGCCGACGCACTCCTTTACCTCACTGAGCCAGAAATAATGCTGGTGAAAAGGAAAGGTTGGGCATGAGGCTAGCAACCCCATCCTGTAAAATAAAACAGTGCTACAGAAACTTCAAGCCACTAGCTTGAAGCCCTATGTTCCACTGTGGAACGTGAAGGAAAAATTATTATTATTATTCTCCAATTCTCCTCTTTCGTGTGTATTCACCAGTTTAACTGCCCGTGAGTAGCTATTTACATTGGACATACGATCAGACAATTCATCGTCGAATTTCTGAACACCTCCCATCTTGTTAGGCGAAGATCCGAATAAAGCTATGTGCAGCTCAATACTCCCTCATCTATCATCGATACTGGATATCAAGTTGACTCAAACAAAGCTTTTAAAGTTATTTATCGTATTCACCAACCTCTCGCATCGTCTACGAGTACAACTTTTACATACAACAGGAGCAATCGGAAACATCTGAACAAGCCAAATCCGTGTGTAGCCCCTTTCTTTCCCATGGATAACTACATAATATGTGTTACATTTTTAATAATTTTCCCCTCCACTTGAAAATATCTTTTGACTTTGTTAATTTTTACAATTCTTTTTTTATCCCTTCACGTTCCCAGGGGAACACAGGGCTTCAGGCTAGAGGCTTAAAGTTTCTGTAGCAGTGTTTCAATATATGTGTAAAACTTGGGAACTGTGGTAGTAAGTAGTTCCATTTTAGTTTGTTTATTAGATGTGTCGCACACACAGTGAAACAGTATTATTTACTGGATGACACAGTTTCGAACACAATCTAGTATTGTTCATAATCATTAAATCAATTATAATCACACGACTTCGAAACTTGAGTTTTATAGTTTTCTTTGTTCTCTCCTATTTGTCGTCGTTGGGGTAGTAGAATTTTCCAGATGTCTGGCTGGACAGGTGTTGAATCATTCCTATTACACGTATTCCCTCTCAGTTGATTCGATAAATAAAGCTTCTGATATCAATCTCTTCCATCACTCTGTGACATTAGATATTAAAACTGTCATCTTATCCCATCCTATTGTATGGTTGTGTGTAACTGCATGTAGTGCTATCTTCGGCTGAACTATTCTCTAGATTTCTTATCTTATTTGGGTCATCCAATCTAGATTTTGCTAGGTTTTTATGTTCAGCTAGTCTGACTACCCCTGTTCTACTAATTTTACCTATGTATTTGACCTGACAACCATTGCAGGCAGGGTATTAGATAAACTAAATTGTAGTGTTTTAAAGACTCCACAGGATCCTTTAACCGACAAAGCTTGTTTCTAACTGAGTTTGTTCTAGATTTTGCTAGGTTTCCTTGGTTTCGAAACGTCATCCAGTAAATAATAATACTGTTTCACTGTGTGATACATCTAATAAACAAATTAATATGGAATGTAGCTGTATTTATTTCTACAGGACAGGGTTGCTAGCCTCATTCCCTCATGTTAATTTTTACAATTCTAGCTAATTCTTTTAACTTGCTTGTATTTTGCGTAATCCTTCGGATACACCCTATTCTTCTTAGTCATCACTGCTGCTTTACAAATTTCTTGATTATGTAACAACTTGTTGCTACCGCCTAAGAACCAACTTACCCTGAATGCCGTAATTAATTTTCACCCCTCCCTTCTTGAAAACTTAGACATCTTGTTATTAACATCTATTAGTTAATTGTTTTGATGACTTTTAACTTCTTAATTTCACCCACCGCTGCTATACCTAAAACTGATTAAACTGAAATAATCAAATAAAAAAAAAAAAAACTCTATTACAACGCCATTGTTCGACTGCTGGTCATAAAAATTATCTAAGACGCTCAACTGAACACTAGATGGCTTCACCTTCCTTTAATATATTGATTCATCTTGTTCATTATCGTTAAATTTATACTTTATGATAACAGAGAAGATTTGTAGCTCAGGTGGACGATTTGCTGGTTTAGTTGCGGAGCTTTCGTCGTCCCCCTTCTGGACAACATCCCCCTTCAGCGCAATATTTAGCATAAAGTGAAATGATTTAAATTTCTTCATGAGTGATATAACTGCGTCTCCTGGTAACCATCTTTACATATGTATTGATTATTTTCTATTGACTTGGATTTTAAACTTTCTGGTCACCTGATTTACTTTTTATTAGTTGGTATATTTCGTCTATATTAACGTGTTTGTTAATTGCATATTCGTTTGAGTACCAGGCTTCTAGGAATTCTCTGGCACTTTTCGTGTTTCCTCTGTCTAAGATTTCAACATTGTCCCAATCAAACTGATGTCCATAATTGTCTACATGCATTGATATGAAAGAATATATCATCGTGTCTTTTCACGGCTGATTTGTGTTCTTGGATTCTGATTCGATGGGGACGCCCACTTTGACCGACGTAATGTCCGTTACAGTTCATACAATTTAACTTGTAAATGGTATTAATCTTATCTCCTTTTTCTGCCGGATCTTTTGGTTTGCATAATATCGAATTAAGCGATTTGATTGGCTTGTGCGCTATATCTATTTCAAACGGTTTCAGTATTCAACCTGTAATTTCAGAGATATTTTTCATGTATGGTAAGATGAATTTTCTTGTAGTCTTTGATGATGGTGTCTTGTTGGTTTTGTGACCCGATTTTAAACACTTTTTGATGAAATTTCGTGGATAACCATTCTTTTAGAAGACCGTTTGCAGGTACTTTTCTTCCATTCTTTTCAGCACCGGAGTAGTGCTACTGCTGCTGCTGCTGGATTCAACATAGAACTTGGCACCGAAGTGCAGCAGTTAGAGTTGCCACGTTCCAAATAGCACACAAAGGTAGACAGGAAAATGAGTGAAGAGAATCAATACAGTTTTGACAAGTATAAGAGTGAAACAGAATGAGTAATGGTAGAAAGGAATATGAACGTTAAAGAGACTGAATACATCTGCGTAAGCCATTGACAACGATTTTGAGCCATGTCACCCATTGTCTCCAGCCATTGATTCTTAGAGTCCTGAGGGCGGGCCCCAACTCGGAAGTCTGCATCTCCCTACCTGACTCAGTTTAACTGTCAGTAGTGCTACAATGTGTTTGAACTCTTTTAAACAATGTCTGCACACAGTTTCTTTTGTGAGTAATTGGGTTATTGCTAGTATAGTTGAGTATTTGATTAGTGTGCATTGATTTTCTATATATTTGTGTTTCTAAATTTCCTTTATGATAACTGAGAATTTCGTTTCTGAAAACCAAATGAGTTTCAGCTTGACAAATTGAAGTAGATAAAGTTAAAGAATAGCTATTCAAGAGGGCGAAGGTACAAATGGCCTAGAAAATAATAACAATAACATCATTATTCTGGACAGTATTTATATAACTGCAGAATTTTTAATAATAATAATATTAATTTGCTTTATTCCAAAACAGTACATGTGATACAGAATGAAATTCTCAGCATTTTTACTACAGTATTGCATCCACTTAGTGCATTATCAATCAATAGAATTCTACATAGATTTAGGAAATCTCAGTTCATTATGGCAACAACATATTGGCATGTCGGTAGCAAAGCCAAAGTTGAAACAGTGTTTGTAGGTATTATAAAAGTAGGTGCTGTCATATTTACTGGCGTAAGCGAGAGAAAGAAACAAAGCAGCACATAACGCAAAAAAAGAGAGAGAAAAGGAAAAGAGAGAAAGAAAGAAAACGTTGTACCTATAAATGATATGAGTTGGAAAGACAAGATCCAGTTGTTCTACTGACTATTTAATAAGTTATAGGTCTCACGCCTAATGCTTTCTTTATCACACAGAACACGAGCTAAGTAGGGTATGGTTGAGTTTTTGTATTTGCTGGTGCCAGCATATAGTTTTCTATATAGGCTTCTGGTTTTACCTGATGAGATGCAAGGGGAGAGTTGTGAGTGAAGAGGGTGGTGTGAGTTAGATAAAATGGATTTGGCCCATTTTTCACATGAGTCCAAGTGCCTGCCTGTGGACCAGAATATTAACAAGCTGGTTAAGTGGCACGTTGCTTACCCTGCTGACAACCTTTAACATCCTGCGTAATAAGATATAGTCTTTCTTCAGTAGTCCAGGAAAAACTACGGGGGAACAATAGAGAATAATAGGCAGAATGCAAGAGTTAACGAATTGTAGGAGTAAGGGTTGGGTAATACCAGAATGTTTTAAGTTCTTGATGTAGAAGGTAAGACGGAATATTTTCTTAGAAATCACCAAGATATGAAACGACCAGGAGAGATCAGCAGATAGAATGACGCCTAGGTATTTAATTTCCGACTTGGTTTCTATTTCAGTGCCATCTATGTTGCATACCTCGTGAGAGCCAACCAGTTGGTTTAGGTCGAATTTATGCCTAAGGGTGAAATTGACTGTTTGGCATTTTGAGGGGTTTAAGGTAAGAACGTTTTCCTTGGACCACTGGCTGAGACACAATGGCTCCTGAGCTGAAGCACAAGCTATTCCATTATGATATATCTCCTCGTCTCCTTCCTTCAAGAAATCCACGATATCGATCTAGTTGAAAGCTAATTGTAAAATGTTCAGAAATACATTTCGAGACCCAAGAACATAACTGAAGAACAGTCATCTCATGTATTGGAACACACTGCCACCCACAATCAGGCCTTTCCTCAAGTTTAGTAGGAACTTGCGAACCAGAAGGTTGTAAACTTTTTGAATACACACAACAGTAGATAATACTCTTTAAGGAAGGTCATATCTTAATCGATTAAAACAAACCGAACGAGAGAAAATATATGAAACAGGGAAATGGGAATTTTCGGTAGCCCATATTTTAAGCAAGCCGCCTTGTTTCTTCCTATAGATTTGAAAAGGCGAATTTGAGTCGCTTACGCAACCCTAACTGGCTCCAATATATACCCTAATTCGTGGGCAATTCCTATTGGGACATTTAGAAAATCGAAACAAGTGATTCAGCCAAGAGACTCTTTTCAATAACGAATTTATTATCAAGTTGTACAATCATAAATATATATATATATATGATTTTTTAAGAAAATATATCCGGTGAGGGAACTGAATCATAGGTGTGAATACTTGAAAGGCAACTGAAATGTTTGTGATTATAATCACAGTTAAATGTCAAATGGCAAAACAACTAATGTCATAAATAGAACAATTCATATGATGTATAGAAATTGGAAGGGTTGTGAAATTATAGGATTAGCAGGCAAACAGGATAAAAATAAAAACGTTACGTAATATTGTGTGAAATTTGATAACATTGAATTTAACTTTGATATAGAATGACAGGTTGAACGAGTGAAATAGTACAGGGGACAATTCAAATTGGGAACAGTAATAGTAACAATTGACTTGATGAAGGAAGAGTATACAAAATGAAGCAACAAAACGAAAAAATATGTAAAGCCAAAATATGAAATGGGGATTATCACACTTTAGCATACAGAAATTAATAGCATGAAAGTTGGAAGAGTTAAACGAACTTTTTCTGTATACAGAGATCTGGCTTTTCTGTTTCGAAGGTCAAAGATGGCTTCAGCCATACAGATGAGTTGGATGTGTAGTGATTTGGGTAAGTTACTTTTCACCATGTAGATAACTTTAAAGGTTGAGGTTGTGGAGATAGGGTGATCATTATCCACCAGACATTCAGTGATCTTGCTTCTTATTTCTCCACTTCCATCTCTTGATAACCATGCGGGATGGTGTTCTTCTATCCTCTTAGACAAAACCCGACTCAAAGGACGGATATACCTAGCTCCACATGAGTAGGTGAATTGATAAACGCATCTGTGGGATCTTGTCCTTTAGGTTATAGAGCAGTAATGGTCGACTAGAAAACGCTATTCTTAACGATGCAGTAGGAAGTGTTCTTTTCAGGGACTGTGATATCCTTCTTTTAATGATATCACAAGCTAAGTACCCTGTGGATTCCCAGCTCATGTACAGTATTTTCTTGGGTGCGGATGATAAGTCACGTTTCTCAGGATTCGAGTGTTTATTCTTGTCTATAAAACGTGGAGGAAATCCATTTTCCATTAGGATTTTTCCTTAAAGATTCAACTCTTCCTGCACAGTACCGGGACTACATTTGCGTCGAATGTGAGTGGCGAGCAACGGGAACATGTTTTCGACTAATGGATATCCAGCTGTAGAAAATTGTCAGTTGACCACTCCATGACAGCTTAATATTAATCAATCTCTTCAGAGTTCCATCGGTCCTCCCTGATATGTTCACATTAGAGAAAATGAATATTGAACTCGCTCTCCATTTCGAGCGTGTGAATTTTACCACTGCCTGGCAACCATTAAATACATTTATATACATACAATTGTACAGCTTGATAATAAATTCGTTGAAAAGAATCTCCTCCTTGAATCACCACTTGTTTTGATTTTCTAAATACCCTAATTATTGCTAACCCTCGTCTTCCCCTGAAACCTACCTCAGTGTAATGCTGAGCACCTCTAACCTTCGTATAACTTAACATCAACCTACTCCTAGCATATTCCTGCCTATAACCGTAACCTTACACTTTCCCTTACTTAATAATGAACTAGCCAGATATCCCATTTGACATTCTCACATTTTGAAATAATAGAGAAGATTTGCAGCTCAGGTGGATGATTTGCAATTAACAGTGTTCTCTGAGCTGGTTCGTTTAGTTCCGGAGCTTTCGTCGTCCCACTTCTAGACAACATCCCCTTTCAGCGCAATATTAAAATTTTTTCATGAGTGATATAATTGCGTCTCCCGGTAACCATCTTTACATATGTGTATTGATCATTTTCTATTGACTTGGATTTTAAAGTTTCTGGTCACATGATTTACTTTTTATTAGTTGATATATTTCGTTTATATTAACGTGTTTGTTAATCACATTTTCGCTTGAGTACCAGGCTTCTAGGAATTCTCTGGCACTTTTGGTGTTTCCTCTGTTTAAAATTTCGACATTATCCCAATCAAATTGATGTCCATAATTGTCTATATACATTGATATGAAAGAATATGTATATCATGTCTTTTCACAGCTGATTTGTGTTCTTGGATTCTGATTGGAAGGGGACGCCCACTTTGGCTAATGTAATGCTTGTTACAGTTCATACAATTTATTTTGTAAATGGTATTAATTTTATCCCCTTTTTCTGTTGGATCTTTTGGTTTGCATAATATCGAATTAAGCGACTTAACTGGTTTGTGTGCTCTATTTATTTCAAACGGTTTCAGTATTCTAGCTGTTATTTCAGAGATATTTCTCAGGTGACCAGAAAGTTTAAAATCCAAATCAATAGAAAATGGTCAATACAGATGTAAAGACGGTTACCAGGAGACGCAATTATATCACTCATGAAAAATTTAAATCATTTCACTTTATGCTAAATATTGCGCTAAAGGGGGATGTTGTCCAGAAGGACGACGAAAGCTCCTCAACTAAACCAGCCAGCTCAGAGAGCACTAATAACTGCGAATTCTCACATTTTATTTTCATCATTTTCTTTTTTACGAATATGGTGTGTTTCACCTACTTTCACCAAATTGTACTGCATTTGACTTTCAGGGTCACCGGTGCGTTTGTTCCTCATGGGTCAATATTCTTTAACTTGACTCTAAAAATCTATAAATTATATCCTTTTTTCAAATAAAAAAAATATTTTATTACAACAAACGACGGTTTTCTCAAATGTAAAGTATCTTTTCCCTCAGTAGTTGAATCAACAAGGATGGTATAGCCTAGTTGACATAGTCAAGTTTAAATAAATCGATTAGAAATCGAATTCCAGGTCAGAGTAAAAGTAATTTTCGCATTAATTTAAAGAAAACAAGGAGAAGTATTTCCAAATTCTCTAAGTTAAGCATTCGTACCATTGGATTATTTAGGTACCCGGATAATTTTAATATCTTTCCATGTGACGGGTACAACATTAAAGGGGAAAACAGCCATTGGAAGGAAATGTTTGTGTATGGTGTGTGTAAATCGATTTTTCAGAATAAAGCTAATACTATTATAATTATTATTGCTACTAATACCGTTACTACTGGTAGATGTGATAGTGTAACATCAGAAGACAAGACACGGAAGCCGAAGTATATTTTTAAATGATCAAACCGCTATATATATGTAAAATCAGGCGGCCTGCTTAAACCTTGGGCTACCAAAATTTCCATCCTATATATTGCATCTATTTCCTCGTATTTATTTTATTTTAATCATTCAATTATGTGTACTAATCGCATTGTTTACTCTCGCGGTTATTTAAAAAGTTTCCAACCGGCTAATTTACTCGTTTCTAACAAACTTAAGAAAAAGCCTCACGGTGGATGGCAACGAGCTTTAAAGCGTACTCCGATGCATTTGATGACTGTTCCTGTGATTATGAGCACAAATTGCAGATCTCTACCAAACAAGATTAATTATTTGCATTCTCTATTATACTGAAATGTATATTGTAACATTGCTGTAATTACTCTTCAAGAAACTTGGCTGCACGATTCATATGACGATAATTTGGTCTCTTTACCTGATTTTACAATGTACAGACAAGACCGATGTAGCTCAAAGAAGAAGAGAGGTGGAGGTGTGGCCACTTTTATTAATTCTCAGTGGTCTACTGCCAACAACGTCTGCTTCAAATTCTCAAATGACAATATTGATTGTATAACTATTAAATGCCGACCTAAACACTTATCTAAGTATAACTGCATTTTTGTCACAAATATCTATGTCACACCTTCTTGCAGTCCCTCAGAACTATCGATCTTTGCCGACGAATTCACTATTTTTGCTGCTGCTTTGTTTGGTAACTTCTTGTCTGTAGTAACTGGTGACTTCAACGCCACTGACTACAGTTTTATTACATTGCTGGGTCAAGAAAATGTGGTTAACTTCCCAACTCGACAAGATACTTCGCTTGATTTAGTATTCATAAATGATTCTGGAATATACGAAGCTCGTAAAAGAGCTCCACTCTCAAACTCTGACCACTGTATTGTACGAGTTCTACCTAAAGTTTACGGAAAGTTACACAAAAAAGCTTTCTCTAACTTGTCCAAGAAAGTTGTTCACAGATGTTACTCAAATGAGAATGTACAACATCTTAGAAACATGCTCAGTGACACAAGATGGGATCTGTTTAATGATGTTTCACTTGATGACACAATCTCTAATATTACGTCTTATCTGAAATTCTGTTTTGAAGTCTGCTGCCCAAAAGAAACTTTATTCGTAAAATTCGACCGTTTCTCCTCCCCTCAACTTAAAAAGCTTCGTAGAGAGAAGGAAAAGCTATATAAAATGAAAGATAAAAGTGGCGTAAAAAGAACTAACTTCCTTATCAAGTCTGAAATGCAGAGATTGAATGTTATATATAGCCAGAAATTCATATCCTGCAAAAATGCTTCAAATATATGGAAACTATTTAAGGAAATCACTGGTGGTAAGCAGATTAACAATATTCCGTATTCTTCTGATGTAAGTACTCTTAATAAATCTTTTATTTATTCCCCCTCAAATTCCATGCTTCCCAGTATCACTAGTGTTAATAATAGCCCCTTTCCAGGTTTTAACACAAATGATGTTCAAAAGTGCCTCAAGTCTCTGAACCCTTCCCAGAGCTTAGGTCCAGATCATGTACCCAGTATTATTTTCAAAAAATGTTCTGATATTCTATGTTACCCTCTCACTGATCTGTTTAACAAATCTTTTTCCAGTAATATTGTGCCTGCTGTTTGGAAAGACATTAAAGTTGTACCCATACCTAAATCGTCTACTGGAGCATGTGTCAAATTTAGACCCATTGCTATTACCTCTCCTTTTTTGAAAACTATGGAGAAACTACTTTTACTTAGTCTTGCACCCTCTCTTAAATCCTTTAATGACCCAAAACAGTTTGCTTATAAGCACAGTAGAAGCACTTTAGATGCAGCTGCCGTCTTATATCATAACATTGCTTCCAGTCTAGACAAAGGGGCCAAATTTGTCCGTTGTGCCTTCCTAGACTATACATCTGCTTTTGACTCGGTCCCTAGGGACATCTTGTTAAATAAACTTGCTGTAAGTCAAACAGAATGTTGGGCTGTTAACTGGTTACACTCTTATTTCTCAGAAAGAAAGCAGTACACCATGTATAAAGGGAAGTCTTCCACTTCGTTGCCTACTGAAGCTGGTGTCCCTCAAGGCGCTGTCCTTTCTCCTTTTCTTTTTTCTTTCTTCTTACATGACTTGCCTCAGTCCGATGAAATAAATTTTGTGAAGTACGCTGATGATTTAACTGTTTCAATGGCTGTTAACTCCCAGCTAGATTGTACCAAAATAAATAGCTTTCTGTCGGAAGTCAGTAAATGGTCTGAGTCTAACGGTCTTAAACTGAATCCTTCTAAATGTCAAACTGTTAATTTCAGCTTAAGGTGTAAACGGCAGTTAAAAGAAGCCGTCGATTCTCATGACAGTTGTAAGATTGATGACAATGATATAGGAATTAAATCAGAAATTAAGTATCTTGGACTTATTCTCTCTTCTGATCTCTCCTGGTCTTCCCATGTCTCAGCGATCTCCAGTAAAATATTCCGCCTGACATTTTACATTAAGAAGTTAAGGCACTCAGGTATAACTCAACCCCTCCTCCTCTTACAGTTCATAAACTCTTGCATCCTACCTATTCTTCTTTATTGTTCACCCTTATTCTTTCCTGGTTTGCTTAAAAGGGACTTTGTCACAATTCATAGAATGCTGAAGACTGTCAGTAGGGTGAGTGGTGTCCCAGTGGACTACATAGTTAACGTCGTTGTCGATAGGCATTTGACTTCGTGCAGTATATTTGCCAAAGGGATTTTGTCTGACTTGGAGCATCCACTTCACCTTCAGCTTTCACCTTGCATCTCCTCAGGTAGAACGAGAAGTAACTTCAGAAAACTGGATGCTCGCACGTCTAAGTATAAAAATTCTATGATACCATACTTGGCACGTATTTTATGTGATGAAAATAGCGTCAGGCAAGAATTGACTAACCTTTTTTCATCTAGTAAATAAACATTCTTCTCCATCCATCCTTATATACCTTCAAGTTTTACTTTTATTATTTCTATTATGTTTATGGTCCTGTTGCTTCTTGTTCTCACTTTCATAACTGCAAACACCAACTTATCTCTATGACTGCTGTAATTTTCGTTTTTCCCCTCACCATATCATGTAAAGAGAACATCATATTCAATATTTTTAATCATGCAAGGATTCGTATACCGCATCGACAATACTGTGTGAAACAAGCCGACGGCAATTTTCACTTGTATTATTATTATTATTATCATTACCTTAGCTGCTATCACTATTATTATTTCCATTTTATATGCTGCATGTTTTTTTTTATTTTTTATTTATTTATTTTTATATTAACCGTATTGTAAATGTAGAAAACTTTTCTGTGTGATTAATTTTATTTATAATTTGAGGAAATTAGATGCAATATTGTGATTAATGCTGAAAATTCCATTCTGTATCACAAGTACTGTTTTTAGAATAAAGTAAATTATTATTATTATTATTATTATTAATTCCATACAACGAAGGGAACCTCGGAAACCTTACGCAGAATTCTTAACAAGGCAGGAATAAAATTAGATGGCATTCAAACCCACAAACTCAATTAGAAACAAACTTTGTCGGCTAAAGGATCCTGTGGAGCCTTTCAAAAAAAACAATTTAGTTTATCTAATACCCTGTGATGATTGTCAAGTCAAACACATAGGTCAAAGAAGTAGAACAGCGGTAGTCAAACCAGCAGAGCTCAAAAACCAAGCAAAATCTAGATTGGTTGACCCAAATAATATAAGAAATCTAGAGAATAGTGCAGCTATAGCACTCGCTACGTGCAATTACACACAACCATACAATAGGATGGGATAAGATGACAGTTTTAAAATTTCATGTCACAGGATGGAGGTAGAGATTGATAACAGAAGCTTTGTTTATCGAATCAACTGAGAGGGAATACGTGTAATAGGAATGATTCAACACCTGTCCAGGCAGATATCTGGAAAATTCTACTACCCCAACGACGACAAATAGGAGAGAACAAAGAAAACTATAAACCTCAAGTTTCAAAGTCGTGACTACAATTGATATGATTATGAACAGTAAATTTTGTTCGAAACTTTGTCATCCGGTAAATAATACTGTTTCACTGTGTGATACATCTAATAAACCAACTAATATGGAATTATATACATATATATTTTGGTTTACATTAAGCAACATGAAATAGAATGTTCAAATATGCAAAGTATTCTGTTGCTAATGCCGAATTGAACTGTGGAAATATGTGAGAATAATATTCCATTGGCACATATTGTCTGTATCACACCGCCACAGTAGTAGTTGTGCTATCGGGATTGTCAAAGAACAGAGAGAAGGACATATCTACGATTTTCTGAACATGTACCAGAAAGTTTATGTCTAAAGGGGAACAAATGCTTTGAACAGTTCCATCGCCAAACATTTCCTTGACACGGCTCATAAGGCGGAAGTCGTAAGATCGTTCGAAATTATAGACAGGCAAAATAGCTCAATTCTCCTCAAGTTTGCTGAAGCCATCTGCATCATTCTCCTGAAACCCGATTTATGTGTTCAGAAAGAAGCAGTTATCAGTCTTTTTTGCTCTGGTAACTGGATATTTTCATCTGTCTTTCATCTGATTACGTAATGCCTAAAGTTTCCATTGTGTATGATCATTATTGTTCAGAATAGTGTTTAATATTATAATATATATATATATACATATGTATGTATAATTACTGTATTCATTTATTGATTGATTGATTTTTGTTCAAAAATGAACTCTGTGCAAGTATGTTAAAATTGTTTCTGTAGATATACTGTAGATATAGTAATGACTTTGACCTGTAAGCAGCTGATGAGAAGGCTACGAAATAAGCAATGATGGTATCATCGTCTTATTCTGCACAAACCGGTGTTTTTGTTCTTGCTTTATTCAAATTCATTAAGAGGAATAAATGTATGAGGGGCACGGTTTATCTTTGGTTTTCTCTGCTGTAGGAAGACGACAAAAAGAGATTATCACAATTCTGTACTTTATTAGATTAAAACGTCTGCTTACCTACTTTGATTCAAAGTGTGAATTCCAGTTTGTGTGCTAGTCGCTTGAGTTCTTTTTTTTGAAGTAGAATTTCATTACTTATCTCTGAAATGATCCAAAGCTCAGATATTTCGGAAATAAAAGTTTTTTTTCAATAAAATGTCAAAGGTACGTCTTTCAAATGGTTTGTATTCTTTTTTTAATCTCACTGCACAATACACTTTGAACTTAAGCTGTCTGAACTTGCTTGATGTTTCATGTCGATTGAAGAATATTGTATGCGTTAATTCGTGGGTAGTAAGAGAACAAATCAATCAATATCTAGGGTGTTTTATTTTGCTTATCTTTTCATCTGTATTCATCGACTAGACAATATATATATATATTTAAAGGATATATATATTCCCTAACTTATAATTAATACACTGTTTACTTAATTATAGTTGTGTACCATGTGGTGTTTAGTTAGTTTAACCACATTAGATAAGAAAATTAAAAAATATACACAGTCGGAGAGCACAGCTGATAACGTGCGTCTGTAGTTCAGGGGTAGGTAAAACACTTTCCAAATGTTTACTTGGTCCGGAGTTCGATCCTCGGTCGATGCACTTCTACACCTCACTAAGCTGGTAATGAGGGAAGACTGAGAGTGAGCAACCTCCTGGCATAGAAAGAAACAACACCATCACCGTTGAAACTTCAAAGCCCAAGCTCTAACCTCCCCCTCCCCAGGTTACACTCAGGACCCAACAACGGAGATTCATGGCAGCGTATCAGCTTTATCCCGGAAATAGGATGGCCACAGACTCCCTAATATACAGTATGTAAAAATACAGCCTTTTTTGATCAAATTAGTTCTAATAAACTTATAAATTATTTTACAATGATAAAACAGTTTTGGCAGAAGTTAGAATTCATGGGCCGGTTATTGCATGAGGTCCCAGTGTCTAATAAGTGGTCTACGAGCTCGCTAGCCTTGTAACCAAAAGGTCCTGGGTTCAAACCCTGGCGGTGAATGCGTACTGCAGAAGATTCCCAAACAAGGCTGATGAAACAGCTGTTCAGTACTCCCCCACTGGTTTTCCAATGGTTCTCTCACTGATGTCAGCTCATGATGAAATCCTCCAACAACAAAAAAGTGGTTTTGTTTTTCGCTTTCCAATTATTCGTTTCCTTAGGTAAAGCTGTTTTCTTTAGATTACGAGTGACAGATTAGCAATTTGTGAATAATCCCTGTCCAAACACTGATGAAAACAAAACATGGGATTCAGGGAAGAGACTTTAGCTGTACTATCACATTTATATACAATGCTTTCACGAAAGAGCGTTGTAGCAAAAATGATGAATTGTCACAAACATATATGTGCATATATCAGTTCACCTGTTGCTGTACAGCCACATGCATTGGTAGTTCGACGCGTATCTTGCTTAAAAGGGTTCAAGAATACTTTCCCACATGGTTGCAGAAAGGTAGTAGTGTGGTGAGAGCTGGCTGCTAGTCAAAGTTGGTAGACAATAATTGACGTCAATGTTTATGTCCCCAATATTGGTGGTGAGAAAATGAGAACAAAGGCTTTGCGTAGCCGGATATAGTCAGCATATGGATGATCTGACACAGCCACAAAGAGAAGCAAGGTTAAATTTCTGTGAGAAACAACCAATCAAAAGACTGTATTTTCTACTAACAATAATCTACAATAATGTACATCAAAATCTATAAATATGTGTTGATTTTCCCTGATAAACGATCTGTTGCCTGGCCCTTGTCTTCTGTTGTTACAGTAGGACCTCTATAAGGGGTGAGATAATCGAACACCTTGTCAACACTAGTCATTCCATCTCAAGAAGCTCTTCCTCCTTCAAAGTATTCTATAAAGTTAGGAATAACCTGCCAAATGCAGTATGCTATTGCTAAAACTTTAACCGTTCAGTTAGAGAATTCGGAGTTATGCATACGAATGGGGATTATTCAACCATTTCCACTATCATGGTAACAATCTTTTTGGTTTCTACTGGCTTGATTTTCGTTTGTTTGTTTGTTTCTCTAACACTTTATAACTCGTGTATTC
This sequence comes from Trichobilharzia szidati, assembly GCA_944472155.2. Classification (NCBI taxonomy): domain Eukaryota; kingdom Metazoa; phylum Platyhelminthes; class Trematoda; order Strigeidida; family Schistosomatidae; genus Trichobilharzia; species Trichobilharzia szidati. Next base: position 55,595,198 of record OX235276.1, read on the forward strand.
CCTTGGAACTCTTATACAGTTTTATATTTTCTTTCGTTTTAATGCGTATCGTGATTACAACCAATTCACAAAATTATTCGTCTTATTACACAACTCTAATACACTAATTCAACTCATTTTATGCACAGACTTGGAATTATCCACAAAATTCTATTCAATACTTATTAGAGCACGTTGAATAATATAATAGACACAATGATTTCTCTCAAGTGTATTTCCAACAATCGATTTCCATTCAATCAGTGAATCTGTTAGTCCGTTAGTAGTTCAAGAATTCCACTACTGCGACTTTAAAAAAATAATCTCCATTAAATCAGGAAAAAGAAGAGGAGTTCAGCGAAGAAATACCCTTCTCACGAACATCATCCTCAAGCGCTTTAATCGCATATTTTTGTATCAAGAAAAGAAAATATTTCCCTATATATATATCCCTAATTTTTAAGGTTTAAATATCAATTGCATGATAACGGAAGCATCAGTTGGGTAGAAACTATAATAAAATTGAATGAGTAAATTGCATGACGTGACATAGTTGACAAGATTAACTAGATTATTATTATTGTTTCTTAAAATGACAGTTGCCGCGAAGAAAATTTTCTTTTCAATGAAGTCATCAACTAGGGTGTACATTCGTGTATTTATGATAGATGGGTGTAAAAGTTCTAGAATAATTTCTGGTCAAGGGTCTCCTTGTTTCTGCTAGTTCCTATAGGAACATAGAGCTTCAGTCGCACGCATCCATTGCGTTCGGTTCACTGCCAACGTTTTCACCTGGCTCCATGTCTGCCCACATGCTTTCATCTCCTCTTCACATCACCTCCTCCTCCATGTCACCTTCTCACTGACGACCAACTCACAGCTTCCCATTCGGCTTCCACTCGAGCAATGGTCTGGATTGTGATGTCACTTGATGGTGGTTGGTTTTCTCAGAGTATGGCCAATCCATGTCCATTTCTCCCTGCATATTTCTTGCACAGTCGGTTCCTGTTGGGTTGGTTCGCTCCAGGAGATCCTCCCCTGTTGCTGATCTTCTCCGGCAGGCCATCTGATCTTGAGTAGTATCGAGCGAAGACATCTTTTGATGAAGGTCTGTACTTTGTTCGAAGTGCCCTTCGTGACACGGCGCTGGCCAAGTCCCTGATCTGTGTAGTAAGTAGCACTGACTTCACATTGGAATTGAAAAAGCAGATTTTATTTTCATTTTCATCCTGAGTGCTGTTGACCTGCACACAGACTTGAGAGTAGTGAAAACTTGCCCTGCTTTCCACATCCCCGCTTTGATATCTTCATCAGTACCGTCCGCCTGTAGTTAAAACGATGCTCCCCAGGTCAGTGGTTGAAGGAGGTTGGTTCTTTCAGATTTCTCCCATTTATGCTGGCTGGTTGTTGGCTGTTGTTGTTGTCGTTTCTGTTGCTGTTGGCGAGAAATCTTCATCACCTCTGTTTTCTCTATGTTTACCTGAAGGTCTATCTTCTCTGGATGCTTCTTCTGCCAACTTGTTGCTTTTCACTCGCATATCTTCCAGTTTGTGGGAAATCAAACATATATCACATTGGCGAAGTCCAGATCCTCCAGGTTTTTTGTGTGAGTCCATCCATTTTATGCCTGTTTCCTCTTTGCCCGCTGACTGTCGCATTATCCAGTCTACTGCAATCAGGAAAATCATTGGAGGTAATAGGCAGCCGGCTTGTCTTACTCTCATCTTCACTTCCTCGAAGGATTCCGTGAGTTTCCCGTTGTGGATTACTCGGCACGCAACATTGTCGCACAACTGTTGGGTGAGGTGTATAATTTTTGGCGTCACCCTGTAGTAGCGAAGTAGTTTCCAAAGCACCTCTCGATCGCCGCTGTCGAAGGTTTTTTCAAAGTCAAGTTGAAGTTGAGATAGAGAGGTGACTGCCATTCCAACCACTATCCAATGATGATACGTAGTGTTGCGATTTGGTCGATGCGTGACTTGTTTCTCTTGAATCCAGCCTATTCCAGACGAATTTTTTCATTCAGGGCATGTTTGATTCTCTCCAGGATGATGCGGCTTAGTATTTTGCTTTGTATGGACAAGAGCATAATGCCACGCCAGTTCTTGCATTGACTTAAGTCTCCTTTCTTTTGGCAGTTTGAATAAGTAGCTTTTCCTTGCCCTCTTTCCACACCTTTTTCAGTATTGGCGTCATCAAGTCCGCTGATGTCGCTGGGCCCATTAAGATTGACTGAAGTTTATCTACAACTGGAAAAAAGGGTTTAATGATGACCAGTTCTACAAGGATTAGTTATGTAATAGTAGGAAAGAGAACACAAAAGCAATAGACTTATATAAAAAAATTATAAAATCGTAGGACAAATTAGGTTCATTATAGGTTAAGTTAATGAATAAACTTCTTGTGTATGCAGAGTTCAGGATTACCATAACTTCTGAAGTTTGAAGAAATTTGATCCTAACTCCCTTGGCAAGATTTCCGCGTGCACTGTATATGACTGCGGTGAACTTTGGTGATATATTGTTTTATATTTCTCAAACGTTAAGGTGAATAAAGAAGCTGAATTGGCAACAAAAGCGCTGATTACGAATTTCGCTTGCCCACTCCAGCAACGTATTCAACAGATACACAATTTCCCAGCTCTCTACTTAAGCAAGAACACGAAAAGTGGTGAGACGGAAAGTATGTTATATATATATATATGTATACATATATAGAGAGAGAGAGCAGAGGAACAAAAATTTTGTATGAAACGGGATACTTGTTTGGAAATCGCTGAATGCTCTAATTAAAAAATTTTTTATTCCTTTACGTTCCCAGTGGAACGTAGGGAGTTTCAAGCTAGAGGCTTGAAGTTTCGCTAGCAATGCTGGTTATTTTTACGGCAAGGGGTTGCTAGCCTCATACCCAACCTTCTTCCTTTACCAGTCTTATTACTGGCTTAGCGAGGTAAAGCAGTGCATTGGCCGGCTATCGAACCCCGAACCATCTTCGTGGTTGGCGAGCATTCTGCCGCTGTGCTACCGATGTACAAATTACAATATTAGATAAGTTTATTTTAAATATCACATAACGATGCAGTATTAACAACTGGATGACGTTTCGAGCACAATTTATTGCTCATAATCATATCAGTTTAGTAATCAGACTTCGTAATTTGACTTATATATATTTTCTCTCTTTTTGTCTCTCCGAATTCCCTTGTTGTTTTCTTGCTACTTTCAGTATCTCCGGTAGAGAGGTTGTGTCATTCCGTTGAATCGATGAACAAAGCCTCAGTGATTGACCAGCCTCTTTACATAATTATATTATGTTTTAATACTTTTACCTTATACCACCCTACTAGGTGATTACCTACAAGTGAATATAATGGAATGATTGTGTTTTCTTTTGGATTGCTTAACTTAGCAGGGTCAATCATTCTAGGTCTAGGTGAATTTTTATGTCCCAATGATCTAGTTGACCCCGATCTACTAGTATGACTTATGTAATTGACCTCACAGTCATTACATGGTATTTGGTAAATTAAATAATTTGTGTTAATCGGATCTATCAGGCTAATCCTTAAGCCGACAATGTTTGTCTCTGAGTGAGCTGGTTGGTTTGTTAATAATGCCACCGTAATTCCAGTCTCACTGGACATTCTACGTAAGGCCTCTGATTTTCCTTCCTTATACAGCAGTACTACAGAGGCTTTGAATTCTATTTTATTTTCTCTATTTTCATCATTTTTATTGCTAATCTTAGTTTTTCCATGGCTCTTCATATATATCTGTTGAATAAATTCTGGTGCGTAGTTATTCACTAGTAATATCTCCTCTGTTTGTTTTATTTCAGTATTTAAATCTGCTGGCTTACTAGTTAGGCTTTTGGCCCGATTATATAGACATTTAACTAAACTTATCTTTACCGATTCTCGATGGGATGAATTATTAATAATTATTTATTTATTTATTCTTATTGCAATATCTATACTTAATTCGAAGTTTCAACTAACATTACCTAGCTGTCGAACTATGTCATGAATTTCCAGAAGTTGGAATTCATGGGCTGGTTACTGGATCGGGTTCCAGTGGCTTAGTGGTCTACGAGCTCGCTAGCCTTGTAACCAGAAGGTCCTGGGTTCGAAACCCATTTGGTGGCTGCGTACTGTGAAGAGTCCCAAACTAGGACGAAACAGCTGTCCAGTACTCCCCCGCTGGTTTTCCAATGGTTCTCTAACCGATGTCAGCTCATGATGAAATCCAGTAACCAATCAATCATATTCCTACAAACTGATACTTGAATAACTTTGCAATTATTTTCCTCTTTCCTCCTAAACTGTATGTCACTGTTCTGATATTTGCATATCGTATGTTCACCTATAATTTGTCTTTATTGCTGTTTCATCTCTAATTCGAATGCTTCTCTTTGCAGTTGTGTGGTAGATAATACTGAGAATTTATTGTTTTATGACTGCGATTTTTCTCGACTGAGTCAAAGTGATTGTGACCTTGAACTGCCTGCGAGAATTGTTGATGTGTATGATTCTTACTCGCAGAGTTTTGATCCCATCTTGTTGAGAATAATTTACTTGATTCTCAGGTACTTCTTACAGTTGATTTTGGTTAAATAATCCAGGTGCATATTACATGACTTGACAAACACTCAGACGTATCGTTTCGCATGATTAATTCAATGTGTAGTTTATTTCCTCATCAGTCTCATATCTCCCAGCATATTTGTAACAGTATATATATTCCTGTATGTAGAGTATTTAACTGAAGATTTCTACCGAAATTTGATGACTTCAATAGAGAGAAAACGTTCAGCGAAAAGACTCTTTTCGGTGAATTCATTCACAAAGCTGTACAATCGCATTTATATACAATTATTTGTGTGTGTGTGTGTATGTACATGAGGTTTGTCAAGTTTAGATAATTAATCAGGTAATACAAGAATGATCTAATATAGAAACAAGGTTAATCAGACAGCAACTAAAGTAAGATTGAGTTAGAAGGTTAGATGATGTAATATAATTGACTAAAATGTTTCAACTTAGATCAGGGTAGCAACAGAGGTAATTACAGGTAGAGACTAAGTAGAGGCAGGGTAGAAAATAATGTCATTTAAATTAGGACCAAAATTGAGCAAATAAATTGGACGAGGTAACACGAATGACTAGAAATTGAGCGTTGGTCAAGTCAGTTACAGTGGTAATGATGTGTAGAAATTAAATCGGGTTGGAGTAGAGAGCAGGAAAGTTGAAAATGTAAAATATTATGAATGAAGAATATGAATGAAGAAACAGAGAGAAATAGAACTTACCTGTCGCGTATTAAGATAGATAACATCCATTGCAAGTGTAGTGATTGAGCGAACTTCTTCGGTATGCAGAGTTCAGGACTTAGCAAGTGAATTGCCATTGCTTCTGCATTTGGAAGAAGTTTGATTCGTACACTTTAGGAAGATTGCTTCGTATTCTGTAGACGATTCTGAAGTTTGTTTGGAATGTAGCTTGGTGTCCGGAATCTATCAGATGTTCTAAGATAGACCTGCGGGGGTATTGGTTTTCTCCATCGTTTTTTTTACCACGCTGGTAAATGTTCGATGATACGTTTGGATAGCGAACGCTGGTTACTGCCAACATACCTGGCTCCATACGAGCAGCTGAATTGGTAGATGCACACTGATGAGGCCAGTCAGCTGTGGTAGCTTATCCTTCACGTTCACACGAATCAAACGTTTCGTCGAGAAGGTTAATCGTAGTTCAGCTGAGAAGAAAGGTTTTCTTAAGTGAACGACGCAGTTGATTTTCCAGTGTTTCCTCAGATGAATCTCCATTGAATTGAAGGTTTACGTAGAGGAGTTCTTCCGAGACGCTAAGCGTGAGTGGCTTTTGTGGTCTAGGATTCATGCATTTTGCCATAAATCATTCTGGATAACAATTCTCGACGAGGCCTCTCTTGAGTTTTTCTAGTTCGTCTTCTGTGGATCATGCTTTTTTAACTTCTTTGTTGCTTGTTTTAAATTCACATCGGGAAATAAATCTTTCCAATGCTTGTTTTGTACTCGACAAACCATTGGATCTGTTAAGCAGCCTAACGACATTGTTGATGTATTTTGCATTTAAATACATATTATGACTTTTGAATAGTATAACTGTCTTTTCTCTGTCGTTGGGGCACTCTTTGACTGTGGGTACCTCCAGGAAGTTTTGATCATCTATACGTTAGAACTTAAAGATCAGTTTCATGCATTCAGACGACAACACGTCAGTTTTGGTCATTCCAGCATACATGGGCCAATGACGTCGGTCTAAGAAAATACAATCCAATGGTCATCTGTCTACCTATCTATGAGACAACTAGTTGCTTTATTTCTGGACTCGAAATCGATCACCATATCAGTTTTGCGGGTTCACTAAGCGTCCTCTGTAAAATGAGAACAGTTAGAGAGCATCCGTCTAGGCATTGGTGAACGTGTCAAATTATTTGTTTTTGATTTTTCAGAATCAATATTTTGAATCTAAATCAGCTGTGCCAACAAGAAATTCATCAGTCTGCACAATGAATACTGAACCAACGGTTGTGAGCTCCAGCCTCTGTAATATCTTTGTCAATAACATTGGCACTCATTTTATTACCTACTCAACATCAATATTATTCAGCTGAAGTTAATTGATACTCTAAGTGTAAATTAAAATGATTATTATTTGAATAATAATAAACAGCATTAAGGTGTGTTATTCTGTTTTCATTCGACTTTTATATTTTCATTTTATGTAATCTATTCGGGAGTAAGACAAGGCTGGCTGCCTACTGTTGCCAATGACTTTCCTGATTGCAGTAGACTGGATAATGCGACAGTCAGCGGGCAAAGAGGAAACAGGCATAAAATGGATGGACCCACGCAAAAAACATGGGGGATATGGACTTCGCCGATGATATATGTCTGATTTCTCACAAACTGGAAGATATGCGAGTGAAAAGCAATAAGTTGACAGAAGAAGCATCAACGCTAGGACCACAGATGTACGTAGATAAAACAGAGGTGATGAAGATTCCTGGCCAACAGCAACAGACAGCAATAAGCATAAATGGGAGGAACCTGAAAGAAACAACCTCCTTTACCTACCCACCTACCTACCTGGGAAGTATCGTTTCAACTACAGGCGAACGGAACTGATGAGGATATCGAAGCAAGGATAGGGAAAGCGAGGCAAGCTTTCATTACTCTCAAGTCTGTGTGGGGGTCAACAGCACTCAGCATGAAAATGGAAATAAGGTCCGGATTTTCAATTCCAATTTGAAGTCAGTCAGTGCTACTATACGGATCGGAGACTTGCACTGCGCGTCATAAAGAGCATCTCACACAAACTGCAGACCTTCATCAACAGATGTCTTCGCTCAATACTACTCAAGATCAGACGGCCGGCCAGAAAAGATCAGCAACAGGGATCTCTGGGAGCGAACCAACCAGGAACCGATTGTGAAACAAATAGGCAGGAAGAAATTGAGATGGATTGGCCATACTCTTAGGAAACCATCAAGTGGCATCACTAGACAAGCAATTGCTCGAGTGGAATCCGAAAGGAAAGTGGCGAGTTGGTTGTCAGTATAACGGTGACTTGGAGGAGGTCATGTGAGGAGGAGATGAAAGCGTTGGGGCAGACTTGGAGCCAGATGAAAAAGTTGGCTGAGAACCGAACGCAATGGAGACGCGTGGCTGAAGCCCTATGTTCCTCTAGGAATTAAAGGAATTAATAATAATATAATAATAATAAAATGTAATCTATGATTATTATTAATTATTGATTTTAGTAAACATCTAATCAATTATACAATAAAGAATTATCTTAGAGTGAGTCAGTATTCCTAGGTCTATTCACAGTAACAAGTTCAATTATCACAATGTTACATATGGTGTAAGAATAAATGAGTACTGAAAGAAAAGAAAAGTTTGATTCGACTTTAAGAAGTTTTTTGTGGCCTAATGAAAATTTGATTATTTCAGTAATTGATTATTGATTCAAGAAATTTATATATTTCAATTATGACCATAGATTGATATCAGTTAGAGAACCATTGAAGACCAGTAAGAAGCACCGGATATACGGTTTGTCCCGGTTCACGAATCATTAGTAGAACAAACCAACGCCTGGGTTTGAACCCATGGTCTTTAGGTTACAAGGTAAGCCCCTAGGCTATTCAGCCACTGAGATACAACTTATACAGTCGTCGATGACATCGATCGTTGATCGCGCTAAAATCGCGAATTGGTATAAGTTAGAATTCATGGGCCTTTGAATTGGGTCCCTGTTGTGAATGGCCTACGACCTCTCCTTGTAATGTGTTGGTTCTGGATTCGAAACTCTGTGGGTTCGTACTCCCGATGATTCCCAAACTAGAATAAACAGATGTCCACTGCTTCTTGTTGGTAACTGTTTATCCTCTTGAAAAAAATCAAATTCCCCCTAACTAACTCTTAAAATTCCTATGTTCGGACCTTTTTTTTTATAATCCTACTTGTCAGTGCATTCTTGATTGATGTGAAACAAGGAGGATAGTTAGTTAGATTATTTTCTCAGTTTATTACAGCTCTATAGTATCGTGCGACGGTGACGTTTTTCCCTAAGTCTACAGTTCCGAAGTCAATGTTTCAAATACACCGCATCCCATAGATATTTATGTTGTGCAATCAATAATATGTTTCCTGTCAGTATTTCACAATCACTGAATGGCTGGCAAGTTTATTTTTGCTTTTTATTTTATGCTACTTACAAGTAGTTAAAATAAATTTAAAACTTCATAAAAGTAATCAATTAACTGGAACAAAACAAAAAAGGTATATGTACCAGGAGACAACATTATTTCATCTTTTATTATTATTTCGAGGATTCTTCTCTTAGCTGGCTACAACCTGAACAATACAAAGAGAATAAATTATATTAAACATTTGAACATACTTTCCTTCACGGCAACATGGAGTCATTCATAGGAACGAATGAGTAACATAAGTCCAGAATGATGTAAGTTGTTAGATTATTAAGAATTAAAAGGACTGGCTTTTTATAGGACAAAGTTCAAAATTTTCCAATAGAAACAAAACTGAACTAGAAAGAATAAAAAAATATGATGGATTCTTTAATTTCAAAGAAATTTTTTTAGATCAAGCAATGGGAGGACATAATTTGTCTGAATCGTGTAATGCGTATTTGCTCAACACATTTCGAACAATCTGATCACGCATGGACTTCTCATTGGAATATATATGAAAATAATAAAGAGTTAAGAGGAAAGAGAATAGACAAGTTAGGTCAAGTTAAAAAGAAATATTAAAGGTCAAAATAACAATGAAGACCATAAAACCAAATAACAGAGGTAATAGTGTAAAGACAGAAGGCAAGAGTCAGGCAACAGATCGTTTATTAAGAAAAATCAACACATATTTATATATTTTAATGTACATTATTGTAGATTATTGTTAGTAGAAAATACAGTCTTTTGATTGGTTGTTTCTCACAGAAAGTTAACCTTGCATCTCTTTGTGGTTGTGTCAGACCATCCATATGCTAACTGTATCCGCCTACGTAAAGCCTTTGTTCTCATTTTCTCACCACCAATATTGGGGACATAAACACTGACGTCAATTACTGTCTATCAACTTTGGCTAGCAGCCAGCTCTCACCACAACAGTACATCTGCTATGGTATCAAAACAGCGTTTACCAAAGGAGGTTGAGTGTGATGACGAATTGTTGCTTTGATCGCATAAAGGTGCTTTGAACTTCCTAATTGCCAACTAGGGCCTCCACAAACTTTATGAAACGCCCTAAATACGTTTTATAGATAGGCTTAAAAGAAAAAGTCTCCCCTATGCATGTGTGGTCACACGTACATTTCAACTGGTAAATACAGTGGGAAGTGACACCATTTTTCGCACTTTCAGAGGGCATAGATGGATACATTAGCCGCATAACCGCAGCATTCAGTCTTTTTCTAGTTCTCAAGGTGCTATGATCATCCATGCGTAGGGTAGTTTGATGTACACATCTTACTTAGAGGCGGGTTGTAGAGTGGGTCTTAGTGTTCTGACTACTTTATATCTCCTAATAAACTTGTCTGGTTAATTGTTATCAACCAGAGTTTATGTCAACTTTCTTTCCTCCTCACCAAGTGCATCTTCGGCGCATATTGTTTGGATTCTATTGAAGAAGCACCTTACTAAGGCTCTTTTTGTAAAAGAGAAGAAAGGGAGTACGATGAGCAATATAAATAAATAAACAATAAAATATTTTAGACAGGTCACAGGATGTAGAAGAAAACATGTTGTAACAGAAGTTTATAGATTGTTAAGTAAATTCATTCAAGGTAGTGCAAGGCGTCTCACTATCTCTTTCTAAGTACATAGATTAGCTTTAAATCGACTGTCTCACAACAAATACCTCTAGTGCAACAGGTATGACTTATGATTTGTTTAAATGGTCTAGTGGGTAACTCTGTTTCTACCATTGAAAAAGATGAGCGCTGGGTTCAGGTTTCACTGGGGACGACATCACTCACCGGGAATCGCAGGTACACCCACTAATTGACGAGCCAAACAATAGGAGGATACGCACATCCTGGCTGGATTTTACAGGTAGTCATACTTAAACCAAAACGAATGATGAATTGTGTATATTAATTATTTTTTTCAATTTTTTCAGTTAATCAATTGGTATCTTCCGATTAGTGTTAATCCATTCTTGTGGAAACTGTAATCTTAATATTTGTTTGATAAATGGTATCCTGATTCATTCTTGTTTTTCTTTGTTGTTGATTGGCTGTTAATCAAGATAATTTCATGAATAAGTTTCATTAATTATTATTATTATGATTACTTTTCAGCTATTTATAATCCCTGAATATTCAATAACATTTAGGACATATCTGTATGGCAGTAATTTGTCTTATCAACTTTTACGACAGGGAATATTTTTAACGGAGTATATTTATTTTCAGTAAATTCTTCTTCCTCAAATCAAATTACTTGTCACAACCAAAATCGATTGATTCCAGTCTGAATGCAAGAAATTGATCTGTGCATCCTACTTACTGTTTAGCTGACAAAACTTCCTTGAGACAAACATACACAGTCAAAAAACACTCCAAAGACAGGAGGATATCAAAGCAAGGATCGGGAAAGCAAGACAAGTCTTCATTACTCTCAAGTCTATCTGGAGGTCAACAGCACTCAGCATGAGGAATAAGATCCAGAATTTCAATTCCAATGTGAAGTCAGTGCTACTTTATGGATGAGAGACTTGGCGCCGCGTCATGAAGGGCACTTCGAACAAACTACAGACCTTCATCAACAGCTGTCTTCGCTCAATACTCAAGATCAGATGACCGTCCAGAAGAGATCAGCAACACGGAGGGATCTCCGGGAGCGAACCAACCCAGCAGGAACCTATTGTTCAACAAATATTCAGGAAGAGCTGGAGGTGTATTGGCCATACTCTGAGAAAACAAACCATCAAGTGAGTGAGTGACATCACACTCCAGGCCATTACTAGTGTGGAACCCGAACGAGAAACGGTGAGTTGGTCGTCGGTGCGAGGGTGGCATGGAGGAGGAGGTGATGTGAAGAGGAAATGGAAGCATTTGGGCAGACTTGGAGCCTGAATAGCTCAGTGGTAACTTCTCTGACTGCAGCATTGGGTGGCACGGGATCGAACCTCAGAAGCGACATGAGTTCCTTCAAGGTTGCAGATACGCCTTGCTGATGAGTGCCGACTAGCAAGAAACCTAGGTCCAAGGCTTCCCGCCTGCCGATTGCCTCCAACCATCTAATACGAAGTAAATCTGTTTAAATTCTCCGTGAATAATGATATAATTGAATCTCCTGGCAACAATTGTAGTGAATGTCTGCTGATTTAAATTTGTATCGATCATTTTGATTAACTTGGAATTTGAACCTTTTGTCAAGTGTTTCTTTGTTCTTTATTGGTGGGTAAATTTGATCTATAGCAATATGTTTGTTAATTGATGATTGTTCTGAGTACCAAGTTTCTAGTGATTCTCTGGCATTTGTTTGGTATTTTCCCTATTTAAAATTTCTAGATTCTCCCAATCAAACTGGTTTCCATGATTGTCTACATGCTTCAATATGAAATATGACATACATATCGTGTCTTTTCACAGTCAATTTATCTTCCTGGATTCGGCCTTGAAAGACTCCCACTTTGACAAGTGTAGTGTTCATCACAGTTTATGCAATTTATTCTGTAAATGGTGTGTCGATCTTATCTTCTGCAAAATACTGAATGAAGTGATTGTGTTGGTTTGTGTGGCGTGTCTATTACGAACGGTCAAAATATTCTAGCCATTATTTCAGAGATATTCGTTGTATACTGTAGAATGAGTTTCCTTGTGATTTTCGAGGATGGTTTCTTGTTAGCATTTCCTTATGACTTTAGACATTTTTTTGTTGAAACTGTACTGGTATTCATTCTTCTTAGAGACAGTTAGTAGATATTACTCTTCTATTCTCTTCAACAATGAAGTGTTACAGTGCATCTAAACCCATTTAAGTAAACTTTGAATATAGTTTCTACTTAGTAATTTAAAACAATTAGTTCCCTTTTTGAATTTAGACAAAGCAATAGGAAGACATAGTTTGTCTGAATCGTGTAATGTATTCACTTAACACATTTTGGACAATGTGATCACACATGGACTTGCCAGAGGAATGAATATATATGAAATTAATAAAGAGTTAAGAGGAGAGAGAATAGACTTAGATCAAGTTAAACGGACATATCGAAGGTCAAAATAACAATGAAGATCACTAAGCGAAATAAGAGAAGTAATAGCACATCTACCTTGAATAAAGCAAGAACAACAGTGGTTTGTGCAGAATAATATGGTACCATCCTCTATCTCGTTGGCTTCTCATCAGCTGCTTACAACCTAAATAAATAATGAGGTTTGCGTACAGAAAAGTTTTAACATACTTGCAAATTTTACATGCTGTTAGTTGACAAAAAGTTCCACAATAAGTGAACAGTGCTCAGAAAATTGCCCTTATATAGTTTTTCACAGGCAGTTCAAGTTTAAACAAAATAAATGTATGCATACAATGTTAAAGGAGTTACGTAATAAAGATGAGAGATGCGTTAGATGCAGCGTGACTAATAAATTAGGTAACAATGTACTGAGTTCAACTCAAATCATAGAAACAAGAGACAAGCAAAATTACAGATTATCAAAGGGGGTGAGGTTAGAGACAAAGATTACGTAACCAGATGAGAGAATAAAGACATCCAGTTAAACCTCATAATTCATTTAGACTGTAAGCAGCTGATGTGAAACCAACGAAATAAATGATGGTACCATATTATTCTGCACAAACCACACTGTTGTTCTTGCTTTATTGAAATTCATCAAGGGGAATAAATGCATGAAGTTTCTCAAACATCTACCTTGGCTGGTATCAAAACAAAGTTTACCAAGGGAGGTAGGTCTACTGTGATGACGAATTGTTGCTTTGATCGCATAAAGTCGGTATAAACTTCCTAATTGCCAGCTAGGGCTTCCACAAACATTAGGATACGTCCCAAACGCGTTTTATAGATAGGTTTAAAAGATGTGTGAACACCAATTTTATGTCCTGTCTGTATAATATGTTTCGCAGTAGAGAGGCCAGGTTTGCGGTCCTTACCATTAATGGGTTCTATTTGCTTCTGGAGCTCTTTAGGAATATGCTCGGAGTCATTGTGACTCATTGAATTATTGCTGTTTTAGTTGAGTATTTGATCTATCATTGTGTGTGTGTGTGTGTGGATTTTCTGTATACTTGTGTTTCCAGATCCCCTGTGTTTGTTCGCTTGATTATGACATCTAAGAAAGGAACTCTGTCGTAGGATTCTTCTTCTCGTGTGAATTTCATGTATCCAGATATGTTTTTGATTAATTTGTCAGTCTATTCCAAATCACTTCTTTTAACTATCACGAATTTACCATCAACATAACGTACCCATATGTTTGGTTTAGTTATGGGTAGGGCTATTAGTTGTAATCTTTGTATAACAGCTTCAGCTATTAGTCCTGATATGAGTTATGCCATTTGTATCCCTTTACTTCTTTGTCTCAACTACAGGAGGACCGGACGAGGATGTCAAATCGAGAATCGAGAAGGCGAGAAACACATTCATCAACCTGAAACCAATCTGGAAATCTTCGTCACTCAGCCTGCATCAACAACAAAATTCGGATTTTCAATACAAACATCAAGTCAGTCAGTTCTTCTATACGAATCAGAAACTTGGCGGGTCACAAAGAATATTTCCAACAGCCTGTTGCAGACCTTTATCAACAGCTGTCTTCGCTGGCTCTATACTGAAGATCAGATGGCCGGAAAGAACAAGAACCAACAAGAGACTATGGGAACAAACAAAACAAGAGCCAGTCGCTCAACAAATACGCAGGAGAAAGTGGAGATGAATTGGACACTCGCTGAGGAGGCCGTTGGATGACATCATGCGTCAGGCCCTCAAGTGGAGCCTGAAAGTGAAGCGGCAAGTGGGACGTCGAAGGGTGACATGGAGAAGAACCCCAATGCACCCAGTTCTACAGTCACAGACGTCACCACTGAGCTATTCGTGCTCAACACCTACCTCCTGTAGGATTTTATCGGATACTTTGATTGGACACTGGATATTAAGTAACTAGTGCTGTTTATTTAGTCCTTTGTTTCGTGCAGACTGAATTCTATCAGTCAAGTTTCATAATGTAGCCATCAAAGTATCCACTACAGTCCTACAGGAGGAGGTCAATCTCCAGCCCGAATAGCTCAGTGATAGTATGTCTGACTGCAGCCTTGGATATCTCGGGTTCGAATCTCAGAGGGGAAATGAGTTCTTTCAAGGTTGCAGATGCACCTTTCCGATGAGTCCTAACTAGCACGAAACCCAAATCGAAAGCTTCCTTGGAATTGCCTCTATCCACTCAACAGATAATTACATTTATAGGTCAACAGAAAGTAACTAATTAATGTCTACCTAAATTTATTTAACGTTTCTATTGCCTTTGATCTTTACTCATTGAAGGTTGTCAGCAAGTTTCTGATTGGTATTTAAAAGTCAGTTCAATGATAATTCCAGCATTATTGAAAATATCATTAAAGCAGTTTGCAGAATACACAGTACAAGTATTCTCATTCAATACTAATTTATAATAACTTGAATATCGCCGGAATTTATTTTGAACAAAAATAATTAACTAGAACAAACGAATATTTTCAATAATTTCTTCTTCTTCTTCAGACTCTGCAATTATAAATCCATGAATTTATACATACAATAGCCAGTAAAGGAAAATCAGATACCAAGAGGTAGGGTACCGTAGATAAGAGACCTTTCTATCTTAAGTTAAGTTACAGTTGGGAGATTGTAGCAGACATTCTAAAGTGTCGGCTTCATAGATTGTTAGAGAGAATATTTCCTGCAGTTAAACTGGTATTCAGTTTCTAAACTAAAAGAGTACTCACACAACGAGTCGAGGATAAATTACCAATGATGGCCTCATCAATATGCCTCTATAAATTCACCTGCTCATGTGGAACTAGTTACATTGGCAGTACTCAGAGAGCTTTACGCATACTTGCATGTGAACATGTACCTGTATGGTTGAATAGGGAAGTGGGCAACCAAATGCGTAAACAAAGCAGTCTGGACACTCAATAAAACCAGAGCAGGTGTTCTTGGTTATCTACCGTGATCATGGTTATCTATCTAAAGGAGCTCAACAACGTCTTCTTTCTATAGGTGAAATGGTACAAATCAGTGACAGAAGACCCGGTCTGTCGATACAGAAGAAGCATCTCCAACCACTATGTTTAACCTGGCCTACAGTAAGGTCAACAACCCCCTCCCCATAAACATTTGAACTTTAAATTCCTATCTCATTTTTTTCTCATCTTCTCTTCCTTTGTTTAACTGACAAACGTTAATTTCAGTCAGACGTTTTACGACTTCGTGACCTTTCTTATTATGTCTATTACCTTGGGTTCACATAACGCCTTTCAAACTTGTTATCATTTTGAGACAATCCTGTTTACACCACTTTATAAAAAATTCTTTATTACCTGATGGTCATTCACGAGCAGCACTGTTCTGTTTACACCACACCACCATCATTATTTTATCATCGCCATTATTATTATCATTTGTCAATCTTGAACCTATGTCTAGTCCATCCTTCTAAATGTCAAACTGTTAATTTCAGCTTAAGATGTAAACGACAGTTAAAAGAAGCCGTCGATTCTCATAACAGTTGTAAGATTGATGACAATGATATAGGAATTAAACCAGAAATTAAGTATCTTGGACTTATTCTCTCTTCTGATCTCTCCTGGTCTTCCCATGTCTCAGCGATCTCCAGTAAAATATTCCGCCTGACATTTTACATTAAGAAGTTAAGGCACTGGGGTATAACTCAACCCCTCCTCTTACAGTTTATAAACTCTTGCATCCTACCTATTCTTCTTTATTGTTCACCCTTATTCTTTCCTGGTTTGCTTAAAAGGGACTTTGTCACAATTCATAGAATGCTGAAGACTGTCAGTAGGATGAGTGGTGTCCCAGTGGACTACATAGTTAACGTCGTTGTCGATAGGCATTTGACTTCGTGCAGTATATTTGCCAAAGGGATTTTGTCTGACTTGAAGCATTTACTTTACCCTCAGCTTTCACCTTGCATATCCTCAGGTAGAACAAGAAGTAACTTCAGAAAACTGTATGCTCACACGTCTAAGTATAAAAATTCTATAATATCATACTTGGCACGTATTTTATGTGATAAAAATAGTGTCAGGCAAGAATTGACTAACCTTTTTTCATCTAGTAAATAAATAATCTCCTTCATCCATCCTTATATACCTTCGAGTTTTACTTTTATTATTTCTATTATGTTTATGGTCCTGTTGCTTCTTTGTTTTACTTTCATAACTGCAAACACCAACTTATCTCTATGACTGCTGTAATCTTTGTTTTTCCCCTCACCATATAATGCAAAACGGGAACATTATATTCAATATTTGTAAACATGCTAGGATTTCTATACCGCATCGACAATACTGTGTGGAACAAGCCGACGGCAATTTCCACTTGTATTATTATCATTACCTTAGCTGCTATCATTATTATTATTATTTCCATTTTATATGCTGCATTTTTTTGACATTACCCCTATTGTAAATGTGAAAAATTTTCTGTGTGACTAATTTTTAATTATAATTTGAGGAAATTAGATGCAATTTTGTGATTAATGCTGAAAATTCCATTCTGTATCACAAGTACTGTTTTTGGAATAAAGTAAATTATTATTATTTAATGATTTATTTCTCTTTACTACTGATATTGTCTCCAACACCACTGATTACATTCACCCATGAAACCTATATATATATATATATATATATATGAATGGCCAAGTTAAACTTTAAGCACCAATGATAATAATAATTTGCTTTATTCCAAAACAGTACTTGTGAAACCGAATGGAATTCTCAGCATTTTTACTACAGTATTGCATGCAGTTAGTACATTAACGATAAATAGAATTCTACATAGATTAAGGAAATCTCAGTTCATTATGACAACAACATATTGGCATTTCGGTAGCAAAGCCAAAGTTGAGCAGTGTTTGTAGGTATTAGAAAAGGATGTGCTATCATATTTACTGGCGTAAGCGAAAGGAAGAAACAAAGCGGCTCATAACGGAAAAAAAGAGAAAAGGAAAAGAAAGAAAGAAAATGTTGTACCTATAAATGATATGAGTTGGAAAGACGAGGTCCAGTTGTTCTAGTGACTATTTAATAAGTTATTCGTATCACGCCTAATGCTTTCTTTATCGCACAGAACACGAGCCAAGTAGGGTATGGTTGAGTTTTTGTACTTGCTGACGCAAACATATAGTTTTCTATATGGGCTTCTGGTTTTGCCTGATGAGATGCAAGGGGAGAGTTGTGAGTGAAGAGGGTGGTGTGAGTCAGATAAACTGGATTTGGCCCATTTTCACATGAGTCCATGTGCCTGTCAACCAGAATATTAACAAGCTGGTTAAGTGGCACGTTGCTTACCCTGCTGACAACCTTTAACATCCTGCGTAATATGTTATAGTCTTTCTTCAGTAGCCCGGGAAAAACTAAGGGGGAACAATAGAGAATAATAGGCAGAATGCGAGAGTTAACGAATTGTAGGAGTAAGGGTTGGGTTATACCAGAATATTTTAACTTCTTGATGTTGAAGGTAAGACGGAATATTTTCTTAGAAATCGCCAAGATATGAGACGACCAGGAGAGATCAGCAGATAGAATGACGCCTAGGTTTCAGTGGAGTGCGACCGCACCAATAACCTTGAAAACACCCACTGAACAGGTTATTGAAACCTGGTAAATTATGTTGTAATCGTGAACAGAATATGCTTATTGAAGTGTTATGTTATCAAATGGGATATCTGGGAAGTTTCAGATTAGGTTTGGGAAAGATTAAGTTAAGATTTAGACTACGGACAAGTTAGAGTCAGGTTAACTCAATGAGCGCAACATTAGGGTTAGTTCTGGGGATATTTTCACGTTAAGGTTGGGTTAAGGAAAGATTATGGTTCTTGCTAGGGTTAGAAGACCTAGATAATTACATGCATAGCATGTGATTCAATTGCTCTGTTGACACTCTAATCCAGAATTGAGAAGCATTTTTGTCACACGTCAGTCAGAGAAAGGTATCCTGTGCAACAGTTTCATGCCTTTTTGTTCATTACTCTCATGAATATGTATGTTTTTTATCCGCAAAAGTGGCCTTTATTATGCGGTTGGTGCGTTCAAGGTCATTTGTCCGGTGGTAATTGCTGAAGCTTAAAGTTTAAACTTGACGTATATATGTAAATACACTTCACTATACTATGTTATCTCATGTTCTTATTGATCATACCTATTCTAAATGATAATTGAAACTAACTGGCTATTACTGCATCTTGTATGTGTTCAACAACACAGTTTCTGATTTTATTCTAATTTGCTAAAATTAATGGATTTATAATTGTACAGCCTGAAGAAGAAGAATTTATTTGAAACCGACATTCTTCTCTCTAATGAATTATCTTTATTCTGACTGATCATAAGGAAAATTCACAAACAGACAGATTTGGGCAAAAATTATCCCCAACAGAAAGTGACCTACAAATGACAAAATTAGACTGAACGGAATCTGACCTTAGATGACGTGTGTGCGTCAGTTTGTGTGTGTGTGTACGACATAAATGTCAATTCCCTTTTTCAAATTCCAATTCAACAATTACTATAACAAATAACAACGACAAGAACAGAGTTTCATTGATTCTAACAAATTCATTGAAAACCATTTACACTGACTGATCTATACATTTCATACAATTAATTCCCTGTATACATTTCTCTTGTAAAGCGAGGACAGTATGTGTTAGAAACTCGCCTCGCGTATTTCACGAAAAGGATTACCAACAGGCCATTGCAGAATTTTATCAGCAGATACCAGCTTCACTGGCTCCATACTGTGCGTCGGTGGCACAGTGGTTAGGACTCTTGCCGACCATGCACATGGTCCGGGGTTCGATCCCCTGCCGACACACACCCGATATCTATGGTCGGCCTGCAAAATTTGGGCTACCGATATCACATGCTGAAAATTCCATACTTGTACTGAAAATACGGTGTGACATCAAGCTGTAATCAAAAATTTAAAAAATAATAAAAATAAATGGCCACCTGGTCGGCCAGAAAGAATTAAAAACAAGAAACTCTGGCTGGCAATAAACCAAGCAAGAGCCGATCACTCAACAATTATGTAGGAGAAAGTGGAGATGCATTGATCAGGCATGCAAGTGACTGAGGAGGCCAGCGAACGACATCATGCGCAATGCAGGCCATCGCTCGAGTGGAATCCAAATGAGAAGTGACGAATGGGTCGTCCCAGGGTGCGAGGGTGACATGGAGGAGATAGTATAGTGAGGAGGAGTGGCGAGAGTACGGTCAATCATAGCCCAAGCTGAAGGGGACGACAGAAAATAGAAGAAAGTGTAGATGTGTTGTTGAGGCCCTATATTCGACTTTGAACCCAAGAGAATAATAATAATGCGTTTTTCTTCTAAAGCGAGAACAATAAACACTGTGAGATGAATTGAATTCATTTGCATTTTGTGTGCTCTGAATGATGTTCCATATGTGCAATTAAATGAAAATTTTTGTACATTTAAGTAAGTTCGATTTAATCATCAATACAATCCGGTAGTTTATGAGTCTCTTCAGCTAACGAATTTCCCAGACTAATCGATGTCCGTTTCCTAGCACCCTTTTGCTGGATCTCCTCATTTTTTTTCGACAGCCTGGGAAACCCTCCCAGCTTCGTATATAGTCCTAGCATCCTACGTCCTCATGCCTACCTTTATACTCATCGAAAGAAGACAGATAACCTGATTGGCTTCCCGAAGACTTTCATCAGCCCACATCATTCGATATCTCTAATCCCAGAAAAGAATAAATCTGTTTTTTTATATTTTTCTTATACTCTGAAGTTTCTGTAGCTATTGAACTGATTTTCCGGGGTAAGGTCGCAAGCCCCACGTCAAACCTTTTCTCTTTTCCAGGGCTTAAGACCGACTAGAAAACTAGCGAACTAGCAAACTAGTGAACAAGGAAACACAGTGATAGAGATGAGGAAGATAATCAACCAAGCAATCAACAACAACAAGCGCCATTTATTGTCACTTCGTTCACTTATTATGTAGGAAGCATCATTTCAACTACAGGCGCATGACACGGAAGAGGATGTTAAAATCAGAATCGGAAAGATAAGACAAACCTTCGTCACCCTCAAGTCAGTTTAGAAATCTTCTCCACTCAGCATGAGGATTAAGATTCAGATTTTCAACATCAATGTTAAATCAGTCAGTTCCTCTATATGAGCCAGAAACCTTGCGTGTCATGAATAGCACTTCCAGCAGCCTACTACAGACTTTGATCAACATCTACCTTGGCTCCTTACTGAATATCAAATGGTTACCTAAATTATTACCATTGGCTTACTTTTGTACTTTACTGTATTCCTTCTTATGTGTATCTACTGCTTCCGACTATATTAGCACTATGAGTAGTACAAAATTTTTTTTTTGATTACAGCTTGATGCCACACCGTATTTTCAGTACAAGTATGGAATTTTCAGCATGGATATCGGTAGCCCAAACTTTGCAGGCCGACCATAGATATCGTGTGTGCGTCGGCAGAGGATCGAACTCCGGACCATCTGCATGGTCGGCGAGAGTCCTAACCACTGTGCCACCGACGCACGTCCTGTCATTAACCATCATGTAATTATTAGTTTTTGTGGTCGTTTTTTCTTATTTTCGGCAATATTAACTGACAATCATTGGTTGTGAACGCCATTGTCACCCTTAAAATTTTGTATCATGCAGGATTACTCACACTACCACTACAAACACTGCTTTAGACCTGACAATAAAAAAACAAAACAACAACCCTGAAATGTTATTTTATGATTGTTTAGAGTTGTTTCAACCAAATTAACTGACCATCTTGGTGATAAACATTCTTAAATATCATTTCATAACTTCTTGTATGACTACAGCTTTACTGTCAACATGCATAATCATACCATATCTTCCACTACCCAATACTGAGTTATTATTATATGCTGTTTATTTTCCTTTCTACTTCTTGGTATTTTTTCGCATTTTTTAAAAATTATTTTGTGTTTTTCCTGTCTTCTTTTGCTGTTGTTGTCTTTATATTTATTTTTTTTGAAATACTCCTTTTAAATGTTTGATAAAATTAGATGCAAATATTGTAGATATGTGCTGAAAATTCCACACTGTAGCACTAGTACTGTTTCTGGAATAAAGCAAATTATTATTACCACTTGTTGTTGACGTGGTTTGCTGACTGTCTTCATCACCTCCATCTCCTCTGTGTCCACTTGAAGTCCTGTCTTCACTGACCACCTCTTCTACTAGTTTATTGGTTCTTGCCTGCACGTCATTGAATCTGTGTGACATGAGACATAAATCGTCCACAAAGTGCAGATCTTCTAAAGTCTTCACATCGGTCCAACGTATTGCTGTTCTCTCACTGACCAGACTCTCCAGCATAATCCAGTTCATCACAGCCAGAAATATCATCGCTGATAGTAGACAGTCTCGTCTAACTCCTCTATTCCCTTCATAGCCTTCCCTGTGTATTCCGTTGTCAACCACTTGACATGTGGCATTATCATCATACAGTTGTTGACTCCGTTTGATAAAGATTTGGAGTACTGCAATCCATAGTTTTGAAGTGATTTCCACATTACTTCACAGTCAACACTCTCGAAGGCCTTTCTAAAGTCAATGAGTTTGAGGCAGAGATTTGAATTTAAATGATAATTTCTTCTAATGCAATAATTCAAGGATTGCAATGGGAAAGTAGATGGAGATATAAAAGAAGGGATTACCATTCATCCAACGTCTTTTCAAGACATCTGAAATTTGTCCTGGGTAATTCAGGTATCATCAGCCATAGTCTTTGTCTTTCCTCCACAACTTTGATTTTTTGAAAGTACCACTTTTCAAAAAGTGCGCGAAAATGGAAAATTTAATACGACTGAATAGTACAAATTAATCGATCATTATGACAGTGAAATTGCATACGATGACAAAACTGTTTGACTGACTTACAGATTTGAAGTGATCGTTGAACACTGAAAATACCATTACAAATAAACATCAAGAATTTGAATTCTTTTCAGACGTAAAATGTGAATGTTCATTTTTTCCTAAAAATTTAATAAGGAATTTAACAGGCAAATTGATGGTGTGCACCTATGGGGTGACCAACACGGACTAATTCTAGCTGACATTTCCCTTGTGAAATTAGAAGGATGGACCTATTGAAAGATACGATGGCGAATTAGAATTCTATTGTTGTTACGTGGATGACATATTTTTGATTATGAAAAATGAGAATGAAGTAAAGAAGGTTCCATTATGGATAAACTTTTATTTCGATAAAATCACACAGTATTATACAGTAATATTAACTGATGCGACCACGTTTCGAGCACAATTTATTGCTCATAATCATATCAAGCTATTCATGCAGCTTCCTGAATTCGTGTATATAATTCCATCATTATTTTTCATCGCTTGATTTGATTGGTAGTAGTATTTTCCATATTTCCAGTATGAGTGATGAGTCATTCCTATTGCATGTGTTGGGTGTAGATTCGATGAACAAAGATTCAGTAATCAACCTCTCTCTCCACCTACCTAGATTACTTCTTAGAATCTTAACCCTCTTCCACCCTATTGTGTGGTGGTGTGTTAATGCATGCATTGCAATTGCCGAGCTTTTTTCTAAATTACTTATCTTCTCTGGGTCAACCATTCTTACCTTAGCTAAATTCTTATCTTCTGACAATCTGACTACCCCTGACCTACTAGTTTGACCTATGTAGTTGACCTCACAGTCATTGCAGGGTATTTTGTAAATTATATTATTTTGTCTAACTGGATCAATAGGGTCCTTCAACCTACAGAGCTTGTCCCTGAATGAGTTTGTGGATATAAATGCCACTCCTACGTAGGGTCTAACCACACAACAGGGTGGGAGAGGGTTAAAATTCTGTAAAGTAATATAGGTAGGTGGAGATAGACAGAGAGATTGATTACTGAATCCTGCCTGCTTCATCGAGTCTACACACCCAACACAACAAATGCAATAGGAGTGACTCGACGCAAATACTAGAGATATGGAAGATATTATTACCATAGATCATATCTTCAGCATAGATCATATCTTCACTCTCCGACAGATCCTAGAACATAGACACACCTTTAGGCGTCCGACAATTGCCATATTTCTTGACTTGAAGGCGGCCTTCGACTCCGTGGATCGAGAGGTACTATGGCAATGTTTGACTGTGAAGGGAGTGCCAAGTAAGTACATTGCACTAATCAAGGCACTCTACTCAAATTCACGTAGCTGTGTAAGGGCTTATGGGGAATTGTCATCTGAATTGATAACAACCAGTGGTGTCCGTCAAGGATGTCCACTTTCCCCTTTTCTGTTCAACTTCATCATAGATATGCTAATGGAAGTATCCTTAACTGAACTTAACGACTTAGGAATCGACTTGTTACCAGGGAATAGTCTTATAGACTTAGAATACGCAGACGACATAGTCCTGTTAGGGGAGGATGCTGACAAAGTGCAGAGTCTTCTGAACACCTTGAGCAGCAATCTTCGTATGTTTGGCATGCGATTCGCCCCTGTAAAATGTAAGATGCTCTTACAGGACTGGACTACGTCAACTCCTAGCTTCGTGATAGGGAGTGAAGTGATAGAACATGTTAACTACTTCACCTATTTGGGAAGTTGTATCAGCACCAACGGATTGATTGGTGACGAAATCACAGCACGGATCCAAAAAGCTCGGGCTGCTTTCGCTAACTTACACCGTCTCTGGCGTAGGCGTGACATTCGGCTATCAACCAAGGGACGTGCGTACTGCTCATCAGTTCGCTCCATCCTTCTCTATGGTAGTGAGACGTGGCCAATACGAGTTGAAGACATGAAAAGGTTGACTATTTTTGATCATGTCTACGATCTCTTTCTCACGTTAGGTGGCACAATAAGGTAAGTAATGTTGACGTTAGGCGTAGAGTGTTGGGCGAAGAGGGAAAATCACTCGAAGAGGCTATAAAGTTACATAGATCGAGATGGCTAGGTGACGTGCTGTGCATGCCTAACCGTCGCCTCCCCCGACGGGCATTACTAGGTGATACAGGTGCAGGTTGGAAAAGAGTAAGTGGTGGCCAAACAAAAACATGGCATCAACAATCCGTGAAATCCTTGACAGTTAAACTGAGTCAGGTAGGGAGATGCAGACTTCCGGGTTGGGGCCCGCCCTCGGGACTCTAAGAGTCAATGGCTGGAGACAGACAATAGGTGACATGGCTCAAAATCGTTGTCAATGGCTTACGCAGATGTATTCAGTCTCTGTAATCTTTCATATTCCTTTCTACCATTACTCATTCTGTTTCACTCTTATACTTATCTAAATTCTATTGATTCTCTTCACTCATTTTCTTGTCTACCTTTGTGTGCTATTTGGAACGTGGCAACTGGAACTGCTGCACCTCGGTGCCAAGTTCTATGTTGAATCCAGCAGCAGCATTACCACCAGTCACATCAGACGATAATAAATAATCTTAAAATTTTATTTCAGTTCACATTATAACATTCTAACAAGTTACTTATTTATTTTACTATGAAAACATCTTATTTCCCATCTTATTGTATTTGATTGATAACACTAATATTATTATTTCTGAATGTAATTTATCTTATATTGATTTTATTCAAATGTTTAATCATCAATTTTTACTCATGTATATAAACGAAGCAAAAAGGTTATGTGAGTGAGTACCTTGATATGATTATAAGTGGCAGTGATAAATTGTGCTCGAAACGTGGCCGCATCAGTAAATATTACTGTATAACAACACAGTGTGATTTTATCAAAATAACATTTTATCCATAATGGGGTTATGCTCACTACTACTGTGCCCAAGTTTTATCCTTATAAGCAAAGAACATCCTGCATAAATTTAACGAGGTTCATCTTGCAATAAATGTTACCATCGAGAAAGTAAGAAACTCTAGTATTTCATTCCAGACGTCTTCATTACAACTAGAATAAAGGATGGTACAAGCAGAAGAAGTGTAAATAGAAAGTCTACATCAACCGGTCAGCATACTCATTATTGAAGCTTCGTACTTTTGAAATACAAACGCAATTTCATAGAGTATTTGGTCCACAGAGCAAGAACAATCTACTCTGATGAATATCTTAATTAAGAGCTCAATATCATTCAACAGTTACTGTAAGATCAATTCAGTTCCCATCCTTGAATCAAGTCAACCTGTCGCGGATCAGCCTAGCGTTGTTGCAACCCAATTATCCATGCCTAACGTGTCTACCCCCCCCTTGTTTAATGAACTGTTTAGTTACACAGTTGAACTCATGACCCAATCAGAGTATTTTTGTGAACTGTTATTTTGCTGACCCATGTCTTACTTTGTACTATTCTGTCAAGATTATCTTATTTACTGACTGGTTAAGTAGCCAATTAAATGCTATCTTTGTGCCTATGCTCTGTCTATCTCTTACTTGGGTTCATTCTTCTACTGACTGCTTACCTGAACGGTCGTGTCTGATTCCGGCTAGTTCGCAATTTTAGCTTTAACGTTATTCCGCTCTGATAGCGGTTCCTTGCTTTCTGTTAAGCGTTGTGCTTTGTACTTTTGAAACCGTTAAGGTTTGTTGTATATATAATTATTGATTTGTTTAATAATAGTACCGTAGAAACAGTGACCGGCTTCTTGTTTGTTCTGGACCGAGATAGCCTTTATCTACGCGTGACTTAATTTCAAGCGATATTGCGCTTACAGTTACTGAGTAAAAATGGTTACCCATAGAAATCCATCTACAAGAATATTAATCTAAAGCCAAGGAAAGTCATAGTACCAATATTTCCGAAAAAGGCCTTGTTCTCAAAACTTCTATTTCTCGGTGATAATATCAGTGAAATAATAACACAACGCTTAAGAAATGCGGTAAAAACAACATTCAATGCCACTGAAGTTCACTGTCTCTTCAAAACCGCACCTATTTCACGTTCAGGAGTAAAAGATAAACTACGCATTTTAGCCTCTTCTATCAATATCTGTCAGTTTGACCGCTTTTGTGGAGCCTGTGACATAGGACGTACAGTCATACGTGTTTATCATCGGATTTCTGAACAATACCCTTCATGGTTAGGCAAGGGACAAACAAGGTCCATTCATAATTCTATTCTATATCATTTCATGGATATAGAACACGAAATTCTTTTTATAACAAGGGTTCCAAAGATATATCTGCTATCTTGCGACCAGTCTTAATTTAACCTTAGGAATTCGTTTATTACGTTGATGGTAATAATCACAACGACCATTATATTCCTTTAACACAAAGGTAGCTGAAATTCAGAAACTAAAAAATCGATTTTCTTCTGTTACAAAATTACTGTTTACCCAGAACTTGCACTATATATATATATATAAAATTTAGTTAGGCAATAAGAAATTAATTCAAATGTAAATGAAATGTGATGAATACATCAATAAAACTTATCAAAATATCAGCTTTTATTGATTTCTAAAGTTTGAAATTTTATATAGACTTATTACCTGTATAATAAAGTTGTATGAATACATTCATAATGAATTATTGATTTTTATATTGATGAATTTCTCGTCTATGTGATGCTTATTTAATAAATCTATATAAATGTTTATTGTTGAATCTAGAAAGATAGTCCTTTGAATAAACATCATTTTAGCAAACGTGATATGATATAATTTCTCAGAGCTGATTTCTCACGTAAGGACTTAAGATGCTGCTTAGTTGCTAAAGCGGAAGTATCTAGAGAGTGATTTGAACGAAGGTGTAATAGACGGCTGAAAGTTGGAGTGCTTGATGTGATGAGCCAAATTTACACTGTGGGGAGTTTCAAGTAATATGCCAGTCATACAGTCCTCCTAGGTGAAGATACCTATCTAATTCAGAGTCTTCTGAACACCTTGAGGAGCAGCAATCTCCGAATGTTCGGAATCCGATTTGTCCTAGTCAAGTGTGAGATGATGCTACAGGATTGGAGTGGACTACATTGACTCCTTGAATAAAGATGGAGGGAGTGAATTGGTAGAGCGTGTTGACCGCCTTACTTATTTTGGGAAGTTGAAACAGCCTCAATGCGCTGGTCGCTAACAAAATCTCAGCACGGAGATAAAAGGCTCATGTGACAGTTGACAACCTACGCCATCTCTGACGTAGATGTGATATCCTGCTAGCTATCGATCAAACGACCTTTGTACTGCTCATCACTTGACTGTATCCTCATTTATGGCTGTGCGATATGACCATTGAAGGGGGGAGATACGAAAAGGCTTGTAGTCTTTGACCATGGGTGTCTGTATGGTATCTTCCATGTTAGGTGGTATAATAGGGTGAGTAATAATGAGGTTAGGCATCAAGTGTTAGCTCAGGAGGGAAAATCAATCGATGAGGTTATGAAGCTACATTGATCGAGATGGCTAGGACATGAGTTACGCATCCCTAGCCATTGCCTTCCTCGAAAGTCAGTGTTAGTTGACATAAGATCAGGTTGAAAAAGAGCTAGTGGTGGTGAAACCAAAACACGGAATCAGTTCATGACATCTATGACAGTTAGTTTGAGCCAGCCACGTAGGCAGGTGTAGACAGCTTGACTGGGTTGAGTCCCAGGGATCCTAAGAACTAATGGCTGGAGATAACTGGTGCATTAGCTCGAAACCCTTCTCAGTGGTCTTATAAAACTATTAAAACTCTATTCTTTTTCTACATTACTATTGTTTCTCCCTCCCATTTTTGCCCATAATCGGTTTCTTGAATCTCTTTTCTTTCTTATTTTCCTCCATTTGATCTTCCTATGTGTCCCACATGGAGTGTGGCAACTTGACGTGGTGCACTTCTGTCCAAAGTTCTGTGTTGAAACCAGTCAGTGAGTTGGAAGAAAACATTCTAAGTAGAACGATAGACTAATTTCGATTGTAAAGTGCCACAAATACTAAGATCACGTCCTGTATCCCAAAAATCGTGGGCTCGAACCTTAGTGGATGAATATTGCTGAAGAGTCGCAGCCTAGGACGAAACAGTTGTCCAGTTCTTCCAGTAGTACTCTAACTTATGCCAACCCATGGTCAAACCCGTAACCAATCAAATCTCTGCAAAGCAGCACTTGATAAACCCATTAGTTATCTATCCATCGAGAGGACAACTCTGATTGGTTGGTTTTCCAGACAAGATATTGATCCATACATCAAGTTGTCCTTCGGA
This sequence comes from Trichobilharzia szidati, assembly GCA_944472155.2. Taxonomy (NCBI): domain Eukaryota; kingdom Metazoa; phylum Platyhelminthes; class Trematoda; order Strigeidida; family Schistosomatidae; genus Trichobilharzia; species Trichobilharzia szidati. The sequence goes on from OX235276.1 coordinate 55,624,146, forward strand.
TAGTAGATAACAATGAAATCTACGTGGCTAACTCTCATAGGTTATTATTATTATTCCATTGGGTTCCAAGTGGAAAATAGGATTTCAGCAGCACTCCGTTTTCTTCAGTCTTTTTTTTCGCTGACAATGATAGTTCAACTTGAACTCTAGTGTGGCGAGTGCTACTGATAAGATTCATGAGTAGTATATAAAGAGACATTCATCAGCATAAAAACAATAAATAGTAGGGAGATACATTTGACGTCAGAGAAGGCAGATGGTACATCGTTGTGGAGATCTATGGGAGACGTGAAAGGAACATGGAGAAGCACAATATGAAGAAACACACAACACGAAGGTTTGTGCAAATTGTTCACTGAAGACAAGGTGTACATAATTTGGCTAGACAGAGATATCAGTTTCCAAAATAAAAATTCCTTACCAAGTCTTTCGTCTTCTACCATGGTTATCCTACAAGGTTTATCGAACGTAACATCAAGAAAGAATCCGCCCCTATACAAATCACAGTGCCAAAGAAAAAAACTGTTTATGAGTCTAGCATTCAAAGGTGACACCATTTCGGAATTGATTAAAAATCGTTTATCTAAATGTATTAAACGCACTTTCCCTACAGCTGACTTGCAACTAGTTTTTACCAGCCGAAATATGATTAGACAATAAGTCAAGGATAGATTACCGCTTTTGTCCACATCTATGTGCATTTACTCTTTTATCTGCTCTTGTGGAGCTGTTTATATTGGACGTTGTGGGCGTAATCTCCGAAAACGTGTAGCTGAACACTATCCGGTTTGGTTAATGAAAGGCGAACGTAGAACTGCAAAGTCGTCTATCTGTGATCACCTGTTAGAGTCAGGTCATTTAGCCCCACGTGATTCATCTTTCAAAGTTCTCGACATGGCAAAATCGAATCGATGCAAAAGTTTACGTTTTCTTCACTTATGCATAGCCGAAGCTTTAGCTATACATGAACAGAAACCTAAATTATGTGTTCGAAAACGTTTTGTCAAACCCCTTTCTTTACCTTGGTCATAGTAATGTTCTTTCTTGTTTTTACTTTATTTTATTTTACCACTTGAATGCTTTCCACTTCACTTCACATCTTCATTCTTATCGCAGTCATACTCCTAATTTTTTAAAATTTTTAGACAACACTTGACATTTTTAAAACATTTTTGATATCAATTCACTTATAAAACAATCTTTAATAATTTTGTAATTTATCCACTTCAACTCTACCCCTTATAACATTTTAATTATCGTTATTCTTATCACATATATGTATATTGACTGAGCAATTATTTAGTGCCACTTAAGGATCTTTTCTGTAATATAAATACGACTGTATAGCTTGAAAATGAAGTCGTTGAAACGAAATATGTTCGCAGAAAAAGAAATCTGTGTTTCTACCGTTACACTAGGTCATTCTTTACAAGCCTGCTGATATCAAGCTACCATCGCTTATACAATAGGGACGAGAAAACGATTTTCCACAGTAAACTGAGATGTGGAACAGAAAAAGGAAATAAAATTCCTTGAAAGTATTGATTCGAAAATGTGACTCCCTGAAACTGAAAACTATTGGGTGATCAATTTCCGTATACAGATTGACAAATATCAAAAGAATGGTCACTGAACAAAGAATACTCTTTTCGATAACTTCATCATCAGGCTGTACACATGACACACGAAAAACAAAGCGGACAATGACTACTCACTATCCGTAAACAAGAAGCCTTTATATATACGACTACAATTCAAGGGCGATATACCAAGTGAGATAATTACGATGAAATTGAGAAAATCAGTTCAAAGAACTTTTAATGCTGGCGAACTACACGTATTATTCTCTACACGACCGATGGTGCTACCTCGACTGGAAGATGAAGTACCTAGACTAGCTAGCCACTTCCAATTGTATCTACCAATTCAACTGCGCTTATAGTGGAGCGAGTTATATTGGCCATTGCTCTAGGAACTTGATTTTTCGTACTCGCTCGAGAACGTCTCCTACTATGGCTAAGTAAAGGTGTAGTAAAAACCACCAACAGTTCGATATTAAACCACCTGGTGCAAACCAACCACAAAGTCAGCATTGAAGAGTCCTTCTCTATCATCTATCGGGTGCCTCATAAATTACCAAAATCATCGAAGCACTACATGCTCCAAACAGTAGAGGCTACTGCAATTCACCTCAAACAACCAGTGCGCTGTGTTCAAAAGAAGCAACTCCAGCCAGCCCCTACTACTGCCTTGGTCTTCAGCAGAAACTGTAAACTCATGAATTTGTACTATTATCTTTCATAATTTTTCTGACGTTCAGCTTATTTCATGTTGATGCTATTGAGCTGTAATCTATCAATCAATATTATTGATTCGATGTTATTTAAACAGCATTAATGTTGTTCATAACACTAATTCATCCATTCATTGACTATAATGTGTATATATAACTGTAGAGCCTGATGATGAATGGGTTATCGAAAAGAGTATTATTTGTTCAGTAACCATTCTTTAATAGGATGAACTAATCTAGATAGAAGAGAATGCACATGTAACCGAAATTCCTCTTAATTTGTCAAACATCAATATACAGTTGAACAAGCTCATTTGTATGCAGATCATGTGACAACAAAATTTATTCAATAAATCTGTTGTAAACGATCTAATGCATGAAAATGATTGACAGTTGGTACAAATCAAATTATTTTCTTAGGTAACTAGTCTACTCAAATATGTATTTCAGTAGTAAAACAGCCAAGAATGAATTTTCAGTGAGACTATTTAGCATAGTGTTATATATCGGCAGAAGGTGAAATCCAAGCTGGAAATTGAGCCGGTAGCCTTTGAATGTCTAGCCCAACGCTGTGAAAATGTGTCATATTGACCGGCCTAAGTACTTTTTGTATACAAACTACGGTCTGGTCTTATCACAGTAGGATGTCTAAAAAGGCAGTCGTACTTTGGGATTCTTCTTCACACCTGAATGTGATAGCTGAATGTGTACTTCATTCATCAATTGAGATATTATTACTTTCCTGCCCAGGTCATTTTCACAAAGATTGAAGGTATCATCCAAATATACCGACAATAAAATGAGAATTTTCACATAAGGTTTTTTAAAGGAGAGTTTTCTAGTTTACTCAGAAAGAATTCTGCTAGCACGTGATAACCAACAGACAGTCCATTGCAACTCCAGTTCATCTGTCTACAGAGTACACCACCAAATTTAAAATTCACATACATGGTACAATTTGGTAACAATTCTTCAAGGCCTTTACCTGGGATCGCAATTATTGAATCCAATTTAGGTTTTCCCGTCGATTGTTTGGACTAAAGTCCTCGGTCTCAAGTTGACATGTCGTCTCCTTGTGCAGATGCTTCGACGATATCGAATCATGTAGCTTGAAGTCAATCGGTAGATGATGACTAGCAGTACAGTCCAGCCTGCATCCAGACTTCGTCCTATTTGGGACTTGTAAACTGAATGTACCTGCATTTTCTAGTGAGTGGTTGTGTTCCCACAAAGGCTCGAACCCGGTGCCTATAATTTCGAACGCCAACGCGTTATCCACTAGACCATTTGGGCAACGTGAGCCATCTATTGTGCAATGGGTCTTATTAATCATTTAATTCAATTTAGATTTTCCTATCGATTGATTGGACCGAAGTGCTTAATCTCTCTCAAGTTGACATATCGGGATCCCAATGTTTATTAACTCGTCATTTGTTTGTTCACAGATGTAATTAACTAATGGGGCTGAATAAAGGTAACGCTAAAACTATCGGCACTTCTATATTATTTCACACAACCAGTTCTCTTTATTAGTTTGAAGAGAGAAAGAACGAACATGTTTGCAGGATAATACCAGCTCGTTTTATTTCGTGGATACTCATCAACTGCATACATCCTAAACAAAATCAAATTATAAGTTTCAAACAAGGTTTTGGGACATACTTTTTCATAATTACTTGGAGTTATAGATAGAAGGTATAAGGAACATAATTCCAGAATTTGATGTAGGTAGACAGATTATTCGATATCAACAAACAACTAATTATATATAGTGGAATTAGATAAGAGGGGTCCTATTTCATTTTATTTTTGTTTTGCCTTTTTTGTCAGTATACCTGTGTTTTTGTCTTGTTATGAAACATTCTATTCAATTTTGACTTTCAATTTTCTAGATCTACTTAATTGTCTGTTTAAGTTTTTAAAAATGTTACTTCACTATTCACCCCCACCCTCTTAAACTCTCCACCACAAGATGTGTAAATTCGCTCTGTTCTCTGACCCTGACCCTGTAATATGCCTCTGACCAATCTGTGTTGTTTTCCAATAGAAATCTGAACTCTTACCCCTCTTATCTAATTCCACTATATATAATTAGTTGTTTTTTGATATCGAATAATCTGTCTACCTACATCAAATTCTGGAATTATGTTCCTTATACCTTCTATCTATAACTCCAAGTAATTATGAAAAAGTATGTCCCAAAACCTTGTTTGAAACTTATAATTTGATTTTGTTTAGGATGTATGCAGTTGATGAGTATCCACGAAATAAAACGAGCTGGTATTATCCTGCAAACATGTTCGTTCTTTCTCTCTTCAAACTTCTATATTAGATCACATCGTTCAAACAGGACACAAAGCTGGTTAGCATTGAAGAATCTTTCTCTCTGATCATCTATGGGATATCGAATAAATTAACAAAGGCCTCTAGATACCGAATAACCCGGACAGCAGTGGTCATTGCAATTCGCCTGAATTATCCATGGCTCTGTGTGAAAAAACGAAACAGGTGCAATCAGCCACTTTTACTAACCTGGAGTGATGTCAAAGAAACTATGGATTCATAAATTCTGTGCTCCCTCTCTTCATTTATCTCATATTCAGTCAGTTTAGTGTTATGTGCATTAGTGCATATTATCTCTCTCTCTCTCTCTTGTACTGATGCTATTGGAATGTAATCTGTCGACACTAACTATTGATTCAACGTAATTTAAAACAACACTGATGCTGTTAATAGCAATACTTCTTTGATTATTATGGTCATATAAACGCAAAACCTGATGCTCAATTATTCTGTATCTTTAAAACCACTCCTCTTGTACGTTCGGGAATAAAAGACAAACTGCCTAATTTCGCCACTTCCATGTGTATATACCAATTTAACTGCCAGTTAGTTGCATCGGCCGTACAATTAGGCGTGTTTGTCGTCAAATTTCCGAACATCACCATGCACAGTGGTTGGTTAAGCAAAGGTCAAACGAAATCTATTCGCAGCGCTATTCTGTCTCATCTTGTGGAGACAGAACACAAAATTGACGTTAATCATGCTTTCAGGGTCATTTACCGCATACCTACGAATCTCAATTTCGCCTTAAGAGTTCGACTACTAAATATTGCTGAGGCTGTCCTTGGGATCCATATTAATAAGCCTAATTTATGCACCCAAAAGAAGTTAGTTCAGTCATTATCATTACCTTGGCCATCCAGGTTTGAATAGTCTGGAATTTTTGTGAAAATTCCCTAATTTTAGTTGATATTCTATTCGCTATTAAATCTTTATTATAATTATTATAATTTAAGCATCTTTAATGAACTGTAATTCCACTGTGATCTTAGTTTACAAATCGATATTATTTAAAAAAACACTAATATTGTTATTAACTACTAATTTAAAATATTCTTTGTATATAAACATATGCATATAATTGTAGAGCCTGGAAGAGGAATTTATCGAAAAGAATATTCTTTGCTCGATTATTTTGTGTTTTATAGACGAAGAGGTTATCGGAAATATGAATATTCTTTGTTTATCAATCAGTCTTTTCAATATGAGACAACGCAGTAAGGGCGGAAACGTTAGAAGGTAACACTGAAGAAGACGAGAGGTGTGCTGATTGTTGGCAGTGATTCCTACAATGAAATTCATCAGGTAGAAATTCCAGTCTATGTTATGCGGTTTACATAAATTATGCAGAGATAGTAACATTTGTCAATTTGAATATTACACTTCATCAGGTCTCTACACCACTAAACACTTTTCTTTATAGAGTACATAAAACAGATAAAAACAAACCAATTTGACTTTCCCGACTTCAGATTCCAGAAGACAAATACTTGAGGCCGGTCTGTCGTTGCCTCGGTATGAAACTTTACTACAACCAGCTAAAAACACACCACTGCAGGGTAAACCAAGATGTACAATTTTTGCAGTCGACCTTTTCTAACGTCGTGGAGCGGGTAGGAAGAATAACTGGTGGAGTACCATTTCGACTTATGACTCCAAAAAATAGGGTAAACTCTATGAATGTAACAGAATATTTGTTGGGAAAATACCTCCCTCCCGAAACGATATAATTACAATATTATTGATACTTATTTCGATGTTCCAACCAACTTTGGAATTATTATCCGACTTTCTCCCAAACCATATATCAGTATTCTGACATTCGCATATTGTCTGCTGACTTTATCCTTTGTTCTTGTTTAATCTTCTAATCGCAATGCTTCTCTTTGTGGATGTGTGATATTGATTATGTGTTGTATCACGACTACGACTCTGATATCCGACTATCGACCAAAGGGCGGGTGCACTGCTCATCAGTCCGCTCCGTCCTCCTTTATGGCTGCCAGTGAGACATGGCCATTGAGAGTGGAAGACATGAAAAGATTAGCTGTCGTCGATCATAGGTGTCTGCGTTCTATCTCCCGTGTGAAGTGGTATAATAAGGTGAGCAATATTGAGGTTAGGCTTCGAATGCTAGGTAAGGAGGGGAAATCAATCGACGAGGCTGTGAAATTACATCGTTTGAGATGGTTAGGACATGAGTTACGTATACATCCCTAGCCATCGCCTTCCTCGACAATGGGCAATGTTAGCTGATATAGGGTCAGGCTGGGAAAGAGCTAGCTAACAGTGGTCAAACCAAAACATGGCACCATCAGTCAGTGAAATCTACAACAGTTAGTTTAAGTCACGTAGGAAGGTGTACACTTCCTGGTTGGGGTCCTCGGGACGTTAAAAACCAATGATTGGAAACAATTGATGATATGGCTCAAAGCGATCGTTCTCAATGGCTGGCGCAGGTGCATCCACTCCTTGTGACTCATGATTTCCAACGAAACTGTATTGTTCTTCGTTATTACTATTCCTTTGTCTCACACCTCTGTTTACTGTCTCTAAAATGCATTTCTCCTACTTTCTTCTCTTGCTTTGTGCGCTACATGGAGTGTGGCGACTTGAACTGCCGCACATATGTGCGAAGTTCTATGTCGAAAAGCGACCGACCGACGACTATGTTTGAGTCAAGGTTATTGTGACCTTGGACTGTCTGAGGAAATTATTGGTGTGCGATTCTTGTGGACAGAGGTTTTGATCCCACCTTGTTGGGAATATTCTACCTTGATTCTCATGGAGGACTTCTCACAGTTTAATTTTGGTTAACTGATTTTGTTCCGAAGTACTTGTTTTCTACTTAGAAAATTACCTAGCCTGTATAATTAATTGCCCAAGGGCGGCACCATTGAGGTAATTTTTGATGTTATTACACACATAGATTCCAACTATGAACAATCATCTTTTTGCTACCATTTGGAGCGTTGTGTGACTGTGACTATGTGTGTGTGTGTGTCTCAAGGAAGGTTTGGTCAGCTAAACAGTAAGTAGGACGCAGAGATTGGTTGCCTGCATTAGGAGACCACAACACGTCAGTTTTTATCGTTATTACAATGATAGTAACTACTTTTAGTATAATTGCTAATCAAAAACAACCTTACAGGAATAGTAGCAACTACAGACAGGAATATTCTTCCAGCGAGTAGAACTTCTTGAGTCATAGCCATATACCCAGCGTTGGCTTTCCAATCGTATCACCGAACACTCACCAACATGGTTTTACAAAGGAGAAAACCGATGCCCCCGTAGCTCCATCTTAGAACATCTGATAGAATCCGGACACCAAGCTACACCGCAAATAAACTTCAAAGTCGTCTACAGAGTAAGAAGTAGTCTTCCTGAAGGTGTACGAATCAAACTTCTTCAAACTGCAGAAGCAATGGCGATTCACTTGCTAAGTCCTGAACTCTGCATACAGAAGAAGTTCGTTCAATCACTACACTTGCGATGGACGTAATCTGTCTTAATACCCGATAAGTAAATTCTACTTAATCTTTATTTTCTGTCTCTTCATTAGTATTATTTTGTCTTCTCAATCGTAATATTTTACATTTTCAACCTTCTTGTTCTCTACCCCCACCCGATTCAATTTCTACACCTCACTACCACTGTTACTAACTTGACCAACGCACAATTTTTAGTCATTTATGTTACGCCATCCAACTTATTTGCTCAATTTCAGTTCTAATTTAAATGTCATCATTCTCTACCCCACTTCTACTTAATCTCTACCTGTAATTACCTCTGTTGCTATCTTGACCTAAGTTGAAACATCTTAGTCAATTATATTACGTCATCTAACTTACTAATGCAATCTTACCTTAGTTATTGTCTAATTAACCATGTTTCAGTATTAGATCATTCTTGTATTACCTGATTAATTATCTAAACTTGACAAACTTCATGTACACACACGCACAAATAATTGTATATAAATGCGATTGTACAGCTTTGTGAATGAATTCACCGAAAAGAGGCTCTTCGCTGAACATCTTCTCTTTATCAATGGGAATTTTTATATATACAAAGAAGTCCAACTGACCACTCTATATTGCCAAGGTCAAGATAGTAGCAGCTATCAGTCGAGTTGCAGTTTGAAAACTATTCCAACTGCTAAGAGATCATTTTGATGGATAATGACTAACAGTAGAATCCAGCCAGGATGAGGACTTCGTCTTATTTGGGACTCATCAGCTAGCAAGTCAGTGATGGTATTCACCATCCCACTGCGCAAACATACACACTGAGACTCGAACTCGACTGTGATCATTTCAAAGGCAAAAGCGTGTTATCCATTATAGACCACTTGGGTTACAACAAAGAACCACATCTATTGTGCAACGGACGTAAGTTATTATTTAATTCAATTTGGACTTCCCTGTTGACTGATTGGACAGAAGTGCTTGCCCTCTGTTGACAGGTTAGCTCCTCATGAGGATACTTCGATGATGCCTGAGGATTTAACCTGAAGTAATTTGATGGAAGGTGATCAGCAGTAGAACTCAGAACGCGCATTTCGTCCTATTTGGACTCGTCAGCTTGTGGATGTAGCTGCATTCCCCAGTGGGTCAGCGACAGTGTTCCCATTAAGGCTCGAACCCAGTACCCATAGTTTCAAGCTTCAAAACGCGCGTTATCCGTTACAGACCACTAGGGCACCAGAAGAGCCACATCTGTCGTGAAACGGACATCAGTTACTATTTCACTTTTCACACAAAAATTTTGATTTTCCCCCTGATATATTCACTTTCTTTAGTAAAAAATTCAGTCAAAGCAGAGCAACAGTAAAAAACACAAAAGCATCTTGTAACCAGTGGGGTACAACAGGTCGGGTATGAGGACAAATACTCGCAGCATATCATGAATTGGCAGAATTTGAAATTCATCAACCAGACGCCATTGGATCGGGTTCCAGTGGCTAATGAATGGTCTACGAGCTCGCTAGCCTTCTAAACAGAAGGTCCTGGGTTCGAACCCCAACGGAGTGGATGAGTACTACTGAAGAGTCCCAAACTAGGCTGATGAAACAGCTGGCTGTCCAGTACTCCCCGCAGGTTATCCAATGATCCTTTAACCAATAAAATCCTGAAAAACACAAGCAACTGATAAAGTCAAAAGAAGAAATTTTATTTATTTATTTCACATAATAATTTGAAAGAAACTAATTCGACAGAGTGAACATATCGTATAAATGTTACAAAAAAACAAACAAAGACACAACTGATTCACATACAAACTCACACATACACACACACACAAATATGTAGCCATACATGCATACATACATACACATACATCAATACATTGTTACATTTCAAAAAACACAAAAAAGATTTAGTCTACAAAAATAGAGAGGGAGAGAGAGAGAGAGAGGAATAAGACAATGGCGACAAGAGCGACAACAACAACAACAACCGCAGCAACGGAGAAATAAGAATCTGTCTTGTCTGAAGAAGAAGAAACAACACAGACTGGAAATATTTTATACATTTACATACATACACACCCACCAGCCCGTAGATGATACATAGAGAATACAGATTTGGGCAACTAGGGGAAAAAAGGAGGGGGTAGAGGGAGGGGAGAAAACACACTGTGTAATAATCATACATGAGAGGAGGACAATAATAGTAGTAGTAGGAGTAGTAGTAGAAGTGTGTAGACGACAAAGAGGAAGTGTCAGCAGTGTTATGAAATAGCGGAGGTGGGAGAAGGGACGGATGGAGTGAGTGAGTAGGGTGTTGGATCAAAAACAATAATCAACAAACAACAGACTCTGTGTGTGTACCTGTGGATAGTTAATTAATTAATTAATTAATTAATTAGATTACTTAATTAATTAATTAGTTATTACTAAATACATGTATATATATTGCAAGGCATTGAATAACAAATCAAAATCTGAGCTAAATAGGGTTAAGCATCTGTATACATATATAATAATATGAGGTAATCAAAAGGAATATATATATATATATATATTGTTTTAAAACAAGCTTATATAAATATATATATGTACTCAAGAAGGCAATAAGATTGACCAATCGTTGATTACACACATATATAAGTATATATATATATATATATATATATATATATATGCTGAAATATCATCAGGATTAAACACAGGGGAAGGTTGTTGTTTTTATTTCTCAACCGAAATAAAGGCCTCCTCCATACTCCGTTCACATTTCTATCTCTGTATGTATGTCAAAGTTGAGTTGAATAATCTAAATATTTGATGACTTCTGTAGGTGGAGAGGAGAGGAGAAAAAAGAGACAAAAAACATGCAGGTATTAGCATATGAAAGAGAAAAAACCGCGGAAAAAAAGTCGATAATCACAGCTGATTAGTACAAATTGCCAACTATGAGGAGGGGGAATGCACTAGTGACCTTGAACGCATATCGATCGTTAGATTACCGACCCCCTTGTGGTTATTACAACGCCAGGATGAATACTGTGCATGAATTGATGTGTAAATTTCATCCTTATCTTGTATGTTAGAATTAAGATTGGTGTTAGGGTTGTGGTTAGGGGTCACAGTTAGGATAGGGGTCAAGGTAAGTGTTAGGACGATGGTGTTTTTTTATCATTATTTGTACTTTCCTTGTAAATAAATAAATAAATTTGGGAGGAGAGTGTTTCGTTGTTCATATAGATAAAACCGTTTCGTATCAAACTTGAAAACCGATAGCCTTCATTGTAAGTGAAAAGTATTTTTCACTTACGTCAGAGTAAAATATCATCTTTCATGTGTTTCATTAGCATTATTATTATTATTTTTTCCTGGTAATAGCAGTAGTACAACTACTGAGTGCTACTTATGATCAGATATAAGTAGTATATCAGTAAACGAATTCAGAAAAGAGTAACAATATGTTTTGAGGCAATGGAAAAAGCAGTCGAAGAAGAGAACTGTGAGAAGACTTTTGATAATCCATTCAAGAAGGTATTGAATGTCGTAACATTCGACCAATTTGCAAATGATGCGTAAATAAAGGCTTAAAGATGAAGTATACCAAATTTTTAAGCACCTACAATGGCGTTTGTCCTAACAAACATTGTCTTCGAGACTCATCCGTCTTTTCTTCTTAACACTACTACTGTAAGAGCATATGAAAAGAGACTTGGTAACGGATCTTTATTAAGGAAAAACACAACATATTTATGCATATTTAACCCAAATGAAAACAGGCTAGGTCAGCGAACAATCAGTCCTTCTGATTGGCTGGTTCAAAATTATATAATGAGATTATTTCATGTCCCAAGCATAAACTAGATTCAGATTTCAGTATTAAATACTTCTACCTCTGTAGCCAACCACTGTTTGAAAATATTGATTTAAACTTTAGCCGCTTTCCTATCAATCTGTATTAATGTACTACTAGCAAATCTTGTTCGTAAAACACTCCCCAGACTACTGCTACTATCAGTGAAATTAGGAGAAAAGAACACTAGTGGAATCGACCTCTTAAAATACAAATACTATTGTGAAGCTGTGGCTCATAAGTCTACACAGCATTCGACTACCATAACTAACCAATGGAGTTAGTCAAAGACTCGAACCCGGCTTCACTAAACGAAGTTTGAGTAGTCAGTCAGTCAGGTGATATTATTATTAGACCCTAGAACATAACAGGTATGGCTCATTGTCAAATGGTTGCTGAGCTAAAAAGTACTCATCACAACATGAACTAATAAAAACAAAATATCAGACTAGATATACATTGTCCAAAGAAGCATGGTATTGTAGAATGTACTTTTAGCTTTGATGTTTAATAACACAAAAAACGCATATGTGTATACGTTCATAGTGTTTCTCATCACTGTGAGATACAAAGAGAGTGTGCATGAGAAATAGAGCGAATGTTTGGTCATAAGTCTAATATTAAATTTACGATAATTTGAGTGAGTAATTTTGATAAACAATTATCAAGTAAGATAATGGTGACCACACACACACACATGATCCGGATTTCTATCCCCCATCCGATGGACTCCTACAACTCGCTTAGTTAACAGTAAGCCTATTGAAAAAAAAGAAAGTTGAGCGTGAGCTTAACAACACTACTGCTACTGGAACTTCACAGGTCACAAGCTTGAAGCCCACTCAGAAAGAAAAGAAATAAATGAAAAGTTAGTGGTGGTATGACTTTAAAAAGAGGAGTAGTAGTGAATGAATTCATTTGGCTACTTTTTTATTATTGTTTCAACCGTATATTTATTTATTTACCATGAGAATCAACTTAGTAAATATTCTATTAAAAAAAACCGGCATTTGTAAACCAATCTACAGCTGAAAAGTGATCGAAAAGAGGACAGGTTTCTTGGAGCTCCATTTAGGTCATTTAAGACGATAATGAGGACAGATATTCAACAATGGCATAGGCTGGTGATCGAATTTCGTCCGAGTGACTGACTCATCAACGGGCTCAGATAGAGTAACCTGAAGGTTGTCGATTCTACCCTCAATGAGGTCGGTTATGAGTGAGTACTGCTCACGAGAGTCAAAAAGAGCTCCACTGATCTTCCAACTAATTATTCTTTCATCATGAAGAGAAATCAGTTGACAGAATACCTGATGACGCTAAACAGAGATTTCATTGCAGTTTGAAAGTTTTCATCAGCTCACCCCAGCAAAAATATGACTCTAAAACACCCTTAAAATCGATCAAAATCTAAGCACACGCACACGCACACTAGCTAGCTTAGAACTCAGAAATTACTATTATTATTATTATTATTATTAATAAAACTAGAAGATATATACATATTGGTGTTTCTAAAACCCATTTTAATCACAGGTTTGAACTTCCTGACTATTTTTTTTTATTCTATCTATAAGAAACCAAAAATCAGTCAAGTGATTTATCATGCTCACATAATTTAGTTGTTTTTTTTTTAAAAAAAAAAGCACACAGTATAGAACATAAATTAAGATATGCATTATAAATTTTTAAAAAGTATACTTTTATTACTATTATTATTATCATTAAAAGTAGTATTAATATTATATAACAAACACGATAATAAAAACATAGATTTTTTTTAGTATTGCAGTGAAATTTATTGATTTTTGAGTAGCATTCTTTTCTCCCCCGTATGTACACATAGTGGCTGGTCGGCTGGTTGGTTGTATGTGTTGTTGAAATCTAATACACCTGTGCTCTGGTCTACTAATCTGTCTTACTACTACTACTGTATATCACTCTGTGGTTGGTTGGTTGGTTGTTTGTTTGTTTGTTCATGGTTTATTGTTGTTAAGACCCTGTATGTATTCACCTGCATTTCATTATACAACAGTCGTCGTCTGAAAGTTTGTATAGTTAATAACCATACTGTTAACACCATTATTACTATTACTACTACTACTACAGAAACTAGCGATGAGAACAAAAACCAAATGAATCTTGAAGTATATGCTAATAAGCGTAGGTGTAAAGAATTAGAGAGCATAAACTATGAACTGAAGAACACTAGGCAGGAACACTACTGTCATGCATGTAGTCCTTCGTTTTTGTGCAGAGACAGAATTCTATCAGTCAAGTCAATTCTGATATTTTGTGTGTAAGTGTTGATCTTTGTTAGATGGTTGGAGACAATCGGCTAAAGGAGGTCGTGTCTAGATCCAGATTCCGTGCTTGTTACTAGCACTTACAAGTGTCAGCAAGGCATATTTGCAATTGCCTTGGAGTAGTTCATGTACCTCAGTAATATTTAGTAATCGAACTCTTAGGGTGAAGTTAAGATTTGTTGGTATGCGGTAAATAACCCCGAAACCATGGTTAACGTTTTGTGTTCTGTATCTATGTGTATCTACCAATTTAACTGCTCCTGTGGAGCCAGTTACATAGGCAGTACAATTAGGCGTGTTTCTCGTCCGATTTCCGAACATCACCCTGCTTAGTTAAGCAAAGGTCAAACAAAATCTATTCACAGCGCTATTCTATCTCATCTTGTGGAGTACAGAACACAAGATTAATGTTAACCATGCTTTCAGTAGGGTCATTTACTGCATACCAACGAATCTCAATTTTGCCTTAAGAGTTCGACGACTAAATATTGCTGAGGCCGGCTGTTGGGATCCATATTAACAAGCCTAATTTGCGCATCCAAAAGAGGTTAGTTCAGACATTATCCTTACCCGCTTGACCATCTAGGTTTGAATGATCCTGAATTTTTGTGGAATTTTCCTAAATTTAGTTGATATTCTATTGGCTATTATATTTTTATCCTTATTGCAATTTATGCATCTTTAATGAAATGTAATTCCACTGATCTTACTTAACAAATCGATATTATTTAAAAAAACACCAATATTGTTATTGACTACTAATCTAGAATATTCTATGTATATAAACATATATATATGTAATTGTAGAGCCAGAAAAGGAAATTATCGAAAGAGATATTCTTTGCTGAATTATTTTGTGTTTTAAAGGAGAATTTGTATGATGACTTCCCAGATAATCCTGAAAAGTTTATTTGTGTTCTGTTGACTTTGAAGTTAACTCGAATTAAAACAGAAACGCTTACTCTTGGATTGAACTTTCATAATTTCTGAATAAATTTGTCAAAAAAAATCGAATTGATATCCATTAGAGAACCACTGAAAACTAGGGAATATTGGACAACAATGGATGTGTACTGCCGATGACTCCCAAACCAATACGAAACAGCTATGCAGTACGCCCTGCTGTTTTTCAATGGTTCTTTAACTGATATCAGTCCGTGGATAATCGTCGTTACCAGTGGAACCGATGATGTTACAGTAACAGAAGCTGCACATTTCGGATCAATGGGATGAACAAAAATTGAATAGAAGAGAATAATAACATCCAAGTGTTGGTTTGCATAGATTTGATTGGTTTCAGCATTTCATCATGTACTGACATCGGCTGAAGGACTATTGGAAAACCACCAAGAAGTACTGGACAGCTGTTTCGTCCACCTAGTTTGGGACTCTTCATCAGTGCGCATCCACCTTCTGGTAACAAGGCGTGTTCGTAGACCATTAGGCCACTGGGACCAGACCCAATGACCAGCCCATGAATTCCAACTTCTGCCGACTCATGATTTGGCGCAAGCACTAGAGAATGTCATCCGTGGCGAGTATTTGTCCTAACACCCGACCTGTTGTACCCAACTAGTCACGACTTCTCGCTAGAACCCATTGGATCGGGGTCCCAGTGGCTTAATGGTCTACGAGCTCGCCTTGTAACCGGAAGGTACTGGGTTCGAATCCTGGCGGTGGGCACATACTGATGAAAAGTCCAAAATAGACTAACAAAACAGCTGTCCAGTACTCCCAGGTTTACCAATGATTCTATAACCAATGTCAGTTCATGATGAAATCCAGGATAATAATAATAACAACAGCTTATCCTCATTGAACAAACAGTGGCCCTCATGATCCAGATGGTTTAGTGGAAAACGCTTTGGCGTTTGAAATGATGGTGAGGGTGGGTTCGAATCTCAGTGGAAACACTCACTCACTCACTCGCCGGAGATTGCGGGTACATCCACCATCATCATCTGACGAGTAAGTTCCAAAACACGACGAAATGTTCATCATCAACACCATCAAATTATACAATTTAATTGATAGACAAACTAACTGACCGACTGACTAACTTACTTCATCTTTTTGAATAATAGGAATCTCTGGTGAATCCGGCGGTGGATAAGGAGGGATTGGTGATGGGTCATAGGAACGATTATTGTTGCGTAGAATGTTTCGATTCTAAAGTAGACAAAGCGTCAGGATATATGTGTAAATAAAATGTTTATGTATGTATGTACAATCACTGTTAGAGTTGAACTACTTTGAAGCCTAAAGACTAAAACAATAGAGAAGAATAATCACTCTAGAATAAGGTTGGATGTTATTCACGATACTGTAAGCTTTGATATATGATATCATTATTATTATTATTATTCTCTTGGACTCCGAGTGGAACATACAGCTTCAACAGCACATCTCCATGTTATCTTCTTCTCTGCAGTCCTCTTTAGCCGGCCCAAAGATTGTCCATAGGCTGTCGACTACTACCCACACGATGGTCTACAAGTTATACTCTCGACAAACAGCAAAACTCGTCGTTTCCCATTCGAGATCCAGTTGAGGGCTTCATGTGTAATGTCACCCGACGGTCTGTTCAGCCTGTATCCTATCCATTGACACTTTCTCTGGGAATATTTGCTGAGTTGCTGATTATTTCTGGCCACCTATCTCTCAATACGGAACCACCGAAGGCAGCAGCCTGCCAGAAATGCTCTTGTTGGTGCGCTAAGTTTTTGACCCATTAATAAACGAACTGACTGGCTTGATATTGGTGTTGTAGATCCAAATTTCACTGAATGCTGAAGATTTTCAAACTAATTTCAGAGTAATGAAATTCTGCCTAGTTTTCCTGATTCCGGTCTTGACATCCTCATCCGTGCTGTCACCTGTAACTGAGACGAAACTTCCTAGATTAGTGAAGGAAATGACGTCTTTCGAATTTTTCCCATTTATAGTGACTAGTGTTTGTTGTTGTGGTGGTATATGTATTATTCCTTCACGTTCCCAGTGGAACATAAGGCTTCAAGCTAGAGGCTTGAAGTTTCTGTAGCAGTGGTGATTATTTTTACAGGATGGGGTTGCTAGCCTCATGCCCAGCCTTTCCTCTTTACCAGTTTATATTACTTGCTTACCAAGGTAAGGGAGTGCGTCGGTCGGGGATCGAACCCCGGACCATGTGCATGGTCGTCGATCGTCCTGACCGCTGGGCCACCGACGCGTGGTGGTGGTGGTTGGCTATCTTCATCACCTCCATCTTCTCTAAGTTCACTTGAAATCCTGTCTTCGCTGCCATCCTCATCTGTGAACATGTTGGTTTCCACTTCAGTCGTTTGTGTGCCATTAGACAGAAATCGACTGCGAAGTCCACATCGTCTAGAGTCTCCTTATCGGTGCAACGTACCCCTGTCTTCTCACTCACCACAGTCTCACGCATAATCCAGTCCACCACAATCAGTAGTAGCATTGGTGATTTTAGGCAACATTGTCGTACTCCCGTATTCATTCTAAAGTTATCACTGAGTGGCATGATTAAATGACTGTTTGAATGGGACTGATAAAGACTTATGGCACTCCATAGTGTTGAATTAGTTTCTTGCGACGTCTTATTTACAACCACCAGCCTTGCTGACATCTACCGAACTAACTTCATTAAGAAGTGAGACGAATTCACTGGTTAAATTTATTACTTAGGCCACATATAAGTCAAGAAAACGAGGTGTCTCTTTGCAAGTCCACTTCAGACCTGCAAAGTGTTAATTGACAACAAAGCTCATAGGTTATTGTTAGCTAGTAACAAAAATAAATCAAAGTGTATGAGAAATGATCAATAATGGATAATCTTATGCAGTCCAGAGACAGTTGACAACTAATCAGACAAATGATGAATAGTCCCCTTTGGAAATAATTGATAGGAAGGAGAAGAAAACAAACAATTGGAAACCGGCTGAAAAAACACTGAAAAATAAAAAAAGATTACTTAGAGTTTGTTGCATAACAAACCAGGGGAATAAAACTGACACTAATTCGTCTATGGTAGTAAAAGTGACTGGATAAAATGTTTCTGAAGACACAGTTCAGAATTTTCTTTATGGAATGCTAGACATTCGACTGGATGAAAAATATGTAATCGAAACCCCTAGGTCAGGCGAGGCTTCCTGTGGCCGATTGCCCCCAACTATCTAATATCATCAAATCAATGTGCACCGTGATGGCAATCTACCTAGTGGCATGGTGGCCACATTGCAAAACCTGACTGACTGATAGAATTCAGTCTGCATCAAAGAAAGGACTAGCTGGACACGTCACACTAGTTACTAGTGTCCAATGAAAATACCCACTACAGTCCTACAGGAGGTCAATCGCGAGCCCGAATAGCTCCTCAGTGGTAACGTCTCTGACTGCAGCACTGGATGACGCGGGTTCAAATCTCAGAAGGGACATGAGTTCCTTCAAGGTTGCAGATACACCTTGCTGATGAGTGCCAACTAGCACGAAACCTAGGTCAAGCAAGGCTTCCTGTGGCCAATTGCCTCCAACTATCTAAAACCAAAACCCCTTTATATATGACTGTAAGTGAAGTCTCTGCTGATGTTGCAAGACCAGGAGTAGTAATATGCTCCAGAAAATTGCATTTTCTTTTCGACAACCATTATCGTAGGTGTTTATAAACGCGTTTAGACAATGTACTACTGGTACGGCCTTACTTACTTAACTTTATAGAAGCAAGTGAACAACAATGCCATCTTGTCTTCAATGTTCTGATGAACAAATAAGAGGATGTATACAGAAGGTGGGATGCAGAGATGCAACAAAGAACTTTCTTCGAATCGCTCTAGGGAGACGATTTCGGAGAACTTCACTAATCATATCTTCCTTGAATACCAGATTACCAATCCGACATTGAAAACAAGCAAAAAAGGTTAATAAAGCAGGATTTAATGAACTCATCAAATTTCCGCAGGACTCTTCAGCTGAATACGGATTGGATGAAAACAGCTGAATTCAAAGTACCAAAAACTCAATAGCAGAGGATCTTGTGGAGTACAGTGGACATGATATCGACACTGTCAAGTCATTCCCTGTTATTGTCAGCAAACAAAGAAACAGGAAGACGCTTGCAACTGCGAAGGCTTGAGCAATCCGAGTTTATAAACCAGGTCTCCGTGTACAAAAGGAAATGGTCATCACCCTGAATCTAACATGGTAATACGTTTACTTATTAACTGTCATTATTATTAATATTACTAACGTTTCATTCTATGCCTTGTTATTATTCCTGATTCATTTAAAAATATGTTTTATCAGTAGCATTATCTTAACTCGTTTCAGCATTATTTTTTTAATTTTTGATTACAGCTTGATGCCACACCGTATTTTCAGTACAAGTATGGAATTTTCAGCATGGATATCGGTAGCCCAAATTTTGCAGGCCGACCATAGGTATCGGGTGTGCGTCGGCAGGGGATCGAACCCCGGACCATCTGCATGGTCAGCGAGAGTCCTAACTACTGTGCCACCGACGCACATTATTATAACTATTACTATTATTATTATTCAGTTCGCACTTCTTGATATATTTAAGTCCTTTCACTAATTCCTAATTGTTTTTCTAAGTGATGTAATTGAAGTGTAGTGTATTTTATCTTAATTTTAATCTCTAATACTCCATTCCCCTTATCTACTAGAACACGACCTGGAAAAACATTCACGCGTGTCTTTCTGCATGATCAATTCAATGTGTAGTTTATTTACTTATCAGTCTAATGTCTCAGCATATTTCCGACAGTGTATATATCCCTGTATGCAGAGTATTCAACTGAAGAGTTCTATCGAAAGCTGATGAATTCATTAAATCCTCCTTTTATTAACCCCTTTATTTCGTGTTTTAAATTCGTATCGGGAAACAAAGTTTCCTGTTCGACATTTACTCGGCAGATTTCGAACAGCATCAGTTTTTCCCCGTAAACGTCTATCGATAAAGCAGGTTGATTATTCAATCTCTGATATGTAGTCAGATGATATCTGCCTTGTCTGCCAATCTGATATGATCGTTAGTCAGATATGACTCACAATCTATCTTGTGTATGACATTCCAGCCAATCAGAATCCAGTTGGAGGTAAGAAAAACTACCTATCACACTCGTGTGCGACAGTTAATTTTCTTTGTTGGAATAATACACGTATCCTTTGTCAACGGTGTGAGTCTTCTAAATTTACTATTCAGGTCAGGGAAATTCAACTACTAAGCAATACCAGTAGTTCACTCGTCGTCCGTTGTATCTCGTTAGTCATATTTATACTCGGTCACTCCATAACAAAATTAAATTGTTTCCAATTCCATAATCAATGTATCTTCAGTGCGCACGTGCAAGAGATTCTCGTCGCTAAAGTGATGATAAGGTTTCTTTTTCTGGTTACTGGGGGAAAAAACTGTGAAAGTTTCTCAGCTGTCCATTCCATTTTAGCTTGCCGTAGACTTGCATCTGATCATCATGTATAACCTGGACATTTAGGAAGAATAATTCACCTTCTGATTTCGATTCAATTTTCAATTCGACTGACTGATGAGTGCAGATGAAGATTTCCATAATCTTAACAAACTCAATGTATTTCGTCGACAGTGATAAAACCTTGAACCGAGTGATGGATTTCAGGGAGGCCATGAGACTATTGGTGAGTAGTGGATCAAGGGGAGAACCCATTGCTACTTCACCTTAATGTCAGTGCATTGACAGTTGAACAGAAACTGAACATTTAGTGTATTCCTCAGTATCAGCTTCTTCTTCCTATTATTTTTATTTTATTCCTTTACGTTCCGAGTTGAACATATGGCTTCAAGCTAGAGCTTTGAAGTGAGGTCGCTCGCCAGACACCCAACCTTCCCTCTTTCCCGGCCTTACTACTAGCTTAGCGAGTTCTAGGAGTTCGTCAGTCGGGAATCGAACCCCGGACCACCCGAGTGGTATAACTTAATAGATATACTAACATTCAGATTACTAAAGCCAATAAACTGACATAGGTAGAACACAGTTTCCGTGTAAGATCAGTGCTAGTGAGAAAGATTTCGCGTACACCTTCTTCATCTGACCGAAATTCCACTAATCCACATAGCAACTCCTGAACTGTGTGTTCAGAAATGTTTTATCCAGCCACTTCTACTACCATAGCCGACTTAGTGTTAATTTCATTTCCCTAATTGGTTACATAATAAAGTCTACGCAATTTTTTCATCTTTTAATTATTTTGCAACTGATTTTCAATTTTTTGTTCTCTTCTCTTTCCTATCAATTACTTTCAAATGAATAAGTGATTAGTTGTCATCTCTATCGATTGCGTAAGACTATTCACCACTTTTCATATATTGACAGTAACCTTTGACCTTTGTTACATAGTTTGAGGCAATCGGCCAAAGGAAGCCTTAGTACTAGGTTTCGTGCTCATTGGCATTCATTCGTCAACAAGGCATATATCTGCAATCTTGAAGGAATTAATGTCCCATCTGGGATTCTAATCCGCATCACCCAGGACTGGAATTAAAGAGGTTACCAGCGAGCTATTAGGGAACACAACTGACTTCCTTGTATGACTATAACGGGTACTTTGATTGGAAACTAGTGACTAGTATCATGTGTCTAGTCCTAGGTGTTGTGGTGAAGAGTGAGTTCTACCAGTCAAGTTTACCTCCAACCATCTAATAATAACAATTGAGGGAATGACAGTGAGACACACTGCAAAATTGACTGGTAGACTCAGATCTGCACCTACACCAAGGACTAGACACGCATGACATTAGTTACTTACTGTCTAGTGTACAATGAAAATATCTTTTGACCTTTGTTGTCTATACACACTGTACATATAGACTCTTAAATAACTCTACAACCTTGAAGAGCAGTTACAAAAAGTGATCTACAGAATACAAAACAATCTTGCTAAAAGTGTACGGATCAAACTTCTCCGCATCGCAGAAGCAATGGCAATTCATCTGCTAAATCCTGAACTCTGTATACAAAAGAAATTCGTTCATTCATTAAATCTACAATGGACGTAATCTTTCTTACTAATTGTATTATTTTGTCTTTTGCATTTTATTATTTCACATCTTCATTTGTATTATTCTCTACCCCACTCTTTTGTAATCTCTACCCTCATTAACAATGTTGCTAACTCGACCCACGTCCAATTTCTAGTCAACTATATTACGTCATCCGATTAACTTACTTAATTTTCAACTGTATTATTCTCTACGCCCACCCTTATTTAATTTGAGCCACCACTCATTAACACTGTTGCAAACCTGACCTATTCTGAATTCTACTCAATTGTATTACGTCATCCAATCCACTTAATCAATTTTATTTTATTTTCTATCTAATTAACGTTTGTTTCCAAGCCAAATAATACTTATATTACGTAATTATCTAAACTTTATAAATCTAATGTACACACACACAAACAAAATTATATATAAGTGCGATTGTACAGCTCAGTGAATGAATTCGCCGAAAAGAGTCTCTTCGCTGAACGCCTTCTTTTCTTTTAGATGAAGCAATAAGAAGACGTAATTTGTCTGAATCGTGTAATACATTTGCGCTACGCATTTAGAACAATCTGATCACACACGGACTTGTCATAGGAATATATATATGTGAAATTAATAAAGAGGTAAGAGGTGAGAAAATAGACAAGTTAGGTCAAGTTAAAAGGACATATTCAAGGTCAAAGTAACAATGAAGACCACTAAACCAAATAACAGAGGTAATAGTACATCTGCTTTGGTATCAAAACAAAATTTACCAAGGAAGGTTTAATGTGATGACAAACTGTTTTTGAACGCATAAAGGTGGCTTAAACTTTCTAATTGCTAGGGCTTCCACAAACTTTAGGATACGCCCCAAACACTTTTTATAGATAGGTTTAAAAGATCTGTTAACGTCAATTTTATGTCCTGTTTCTATAATATGTTTCGCAATAGAGGAGCTAGGTCTCCTGTTCTCACCATTAATGGGTTCTGAAGATTCCATCTGTTTCTGGAGCCATTTAGGAATATGCTCTGGAGGGAACTAATTGTTTTAAATTTCTTTTCTTTTATATAACTTAAGTGTTTCTAATTCTAAGGCTTCGTAGATTTTTTCTCTTGAAATGTAGTTGAAAGAAGAGGAAGAATCTTTAAAGTGATATAATCTCCGCTTGTGGCTTAAAATATCATTGGATAACACACACAAGGATTCCTTGTTGTCAGTTAACGTGGTTAGTATGGCTTTCAATCAGCTGATTGTTCTTCTTTCTAGGTAACCTGTAGATTAGTGGTCTACGGGGAACTTTCAGTTGACTTCACAGCTTCTTTTGAAAGTCATGGTCACTACATATTCTCTAGCTGCTTAACAAGTTTTCAAATTATATGAGACTTGAAGAATATTATTATTATTATTATTATTAATACGATCATATATGTGAATGATTTTTAGAGCAATGCAGACAATTTCACATACAAACACAGACACATACGCACACGCACATGCACACAACTTACACTTAAAACCTCACAAAGCTATCAATCAAATTATCGCATTCAGTGAAATAAAGATGTTCAATTACCTTGCATCAAGAATGACAGTAACAAAAAAAGAGAAATTCCACAGCTCATGAAGTAAAAGACAATTTTTGAGCATATATGTATACTAATTTGGCACATATGAACACATACACAGTGTTGTACAGCTATAAGTCAGCAAACTTTACGAGAATCAAGTTATTTACCCACAGGGGTTCAAATCCAGGACTTTCTGGTTACAAAGTGAACCCGTAGACAATTAAGCCCCTGGAACCCGATCCAATGACCATCCCATGAATTCTAACATCTGCCAATTCACGATATAGTGTGACCACTTCGCAATGTCTTCTTCGATGAGTTACTGCTTAACCTTCAAACTGCCGAACCCTGCTGGTCACGGCTTCTCACTAGAACCCCAGGTTAACTGCCTTAATAGAGCCGGTCACTAGTGAGCATCAGATCAATTTTCAAATATTGGTTTTGTAGGGATTTTTGTTTGATTGATTGGAGGATTTCATCATGAGCTGACATTAGTTAGAGAACCATTGTAAAACCTGCAGGGAGTACTGGACAGCTGTTTCGTCCCAGATCGGGACTCTTCGTCAGTACGCACCTACTGCAAGGGTTTGGACCCAAGACCTCCCAGGTTAGAATTCTTGTGCTGGACATTGAATCGATTCTGAGTGGCTTACTGGCCTACGAGCTCGCCCTGTAACAAGGAGGTCCTTGGTTCGAAACCCGGCAGGTGCGTGCTGCCAAAGAGCCCCAAACTAGGACGAAACAAGTTATTAACACACAAGAAAAAACACTACTTACATTTAACACATCAATCGGTAACGGAACAGGTGGATTGTGTTTACTGATAACTGAAGAGACATTTGACTGATTGTCTGTTGAATCTCTAAAACATCCATTGGATGAGTCCGGATCCTTAGCACCAACAGGCCATGACTCTTCACTAACTTTTCGCCAACCACGTAGAAGGCTGTATTGAAAGAAAAGAAGAAGGAATGAAGCAAACAGACAAAAAAAGATGAGTAGAAGAAATCACTATTTAGACTAAAGGTTAGTGGTAGAGACTTAAATTATTTCAGTTGAGATATCATTATCAAGAACTTATAATCAGATCGGAGATCATTAAGTGTCTGATATCTGGTTTTATCTAGTCTTGGACCCTTCAGCAGAGAAATGAGAATCCATAACCATAAATAAACATTAAACTGACGACCTTCAGATTATGAGATGACTACGTTGTTATTAAAAAAAATGGGTCAGCATTCAATGGGCAGTTTACGCCGTCTCTGGCGTAGACATGATATCCGGCTATCGACCAAAGGGCGTGTGTACTGCTCAACAGTCCGCTCCGTCCTCCTTTATGGCTGTGAGACCTGGCCATTGAGAGCAGAAGACATGAAAAGATTAGCTGTGCTCGATCATAGGTGTCTGCGTTCTATCTCCCGTGTGAAGTGGTCTAATAAGGTGAGCAATATTGAGGTTAGGCTTCAAGTGCTAGGTAAAGAGGGGAAATCAGTCGACGAGGCTATGAAATTACATCGACTGAGATGGTTAGGACATGTCTTACGTATGCCTAGTCATCGCCTTCCTCGACAGGCAATGTTAGCTGACATAGGGTCAGGCTGGAAAAGAGATAGCTAACGACGGTCAAACCAAAACATGGCACCAGCCAATTAATCTACAACAGCCACGTAGGAAGGTGTATACTTCCTGACTAGTTGGGGTCCTCGGGATGGTAAAAACCAATGACGCGGCTGGAGACAATTAGTGATATGGCTCAAAATCGTTCTCAGTGGTTGGTGCAGATGCATCCACTCCTTGTGACTTATGATTTCCAATGAAACTATATTGTTCTTCGTTATTACTATTCCTTTGTCTCACACCTCTGTTTACTGTCTCTAATATGCATTTCTCCTACTTTCTTCTCTTGCTTTGTGTGCTACAAGGAGGGAGTGTGGCGACTTGAACTGCCGCACATCGGTGCAACCTTCTATGTCGAAACAGACAGACAGACAGACAATGGGCAATAACTTTGAGTCTCCGCCAATCCGCGCTGCAAAAATCATCTCCCATCCGATGTCATCTCTCTATCTACACTACGGAGGATTCGATACAATTTCTACCTATAATTTCAGAAAATCTACCCAGTATTTAGTGATTGATAAGTGGGTCATAACTTTTCATCAAATAAATGTGGAACACCTGACTAGCACACTTTCCTTTTTTTTACCGATTCTCTAAGAGAAGTTATTTCATCACCAAAACCCACCCTTGGAATCAATGAAACCCTTAAAGATCGAGCCCGTAATACAATATTGATCATATAAAGACCAGCACAAAAGTATCTAATATCATAAAAGTAAAGTAAAAGCAACAGCTTAGTCTAATTGACAGAAAGTCTTCTCATGAAGAGAAAGTAGTTCTAGGAAAATTTTTTATTTATTTCAAAACAGATCACGGGTATAGCAAAAAAAAAATCTATAGACAGTTTTCATCATGAATCTATATAAAGTTTGATAACGGTTAGAAAACCATTGAAAATCGCAAGGTACTGGACAACTACTTCTTTCTAGTTTGGGACTCTTCATCAGCACGCCAACCACTGGTGTTCGAACCGACGACCTTCCAGTTACAAGTAAACCTCGTAAACCATTCATTCAGCCACTGGAACTGGATTCAATAAATGGCCAATGAATTCTAACTTGTACTAATTCGTGATATTAACGTGATCACCAGCCAATGTCATCGGCGAGTACTTGTCCTAACATCCGTGGGCAAGCATGCTTGCATGCATTATTCGGCTATCTCCTACGGGAGGATGAGCCGGCTTCATGAACATCTCGAATCATCGCTGCCCAGGCGCGGCGATCTGATGTGTAAGAGAGTTCATGAAGTTTCATAGGAATTTAGTGCGAGTGATGTCCCCAGAATCGTTCGGCCTTTTGTTTGAGAGTGCAGCTCTAGCCTTTACACAACCAAGTGTGACCTACAAGGCAGTAGGAGTGGAGTAGAGAGTCCACTATCCATTGGCAGCCGGTGACCGGAGTTCGGTTCATACGCCTTTTTGAATGGGGCCAGACATCCAGGACATCCAACAAGCCCTTTGTCCATATGTCTCTGCCGGTGAGCTCCAGTGAGCTTCATACACCAGTCGTTGGAGGTTTGGAATCAGGGTTTAGCCATCTCCCCTAGACTGTCATCCAATGGACAGTCAATCCGGTGAAGAGCGCCGGGCATCCGCTTTCGCCCTCTCACTTTGGTGAAAAACACCTCCGCCACGTGAAGGCAGTGAGTAGGACTTCCTCAGGAGAGGCTATGTGAGACGCCTGGTCATATGGGAGCATTTCAAGAGGTGTGCGGAGGGGTGACCAACCCTCGACCATCCTGAGGCTTTGGAGGCCCGTGGGCGAGTACTGCCAATAAGTCCCAAAGAATGACAAGACAGCTCTGCAGTAATCCTGGCTTCTCAATGCTTCGCTAAATGACGTAATCTCGTGATCAAATTTGAAACAACTCAAACCCCTTTACAAGTAAACTCTTAAAAATGTTAAAGTGTTGGCTTGCAGGGACTCAACTGATATCAGGTTTCATCATAAATTGACTTCAATAAAACAACCATACAAAACCGAATAGAACTGGACAGATGTTTCGTCCTAGTTTGGGACTCTTCATCAGGATGCAATCATGACCTCAACAAGGACAGAACAACTAAGACCTCGAGGTTATGAGACCAGCCCAGTGACTGTCCTGTCCCTCGGATAGAATTTGAAATTCATAGGTTATTGGATTCCATCCAGGTGGCTTAATGGTCAATGGACTGGCCTCATAACATGAAGGACGAAACATCCACCTAGTACTACCTGGTTTTCAATGGTTCTCTATCTGATGTCAATCCGTGTAAAAACTTGGAATAAATGAGGAAATCAATAAAAGTAGAAATATCACTGGACAACTGTCTGTTATCTTATCTAATGTAACTTGGGAATTTCGCGTTGTTTAATTTTAACTAGACCTAAATAATGCTGGATTTTAGATGACCAAGCAATGTATAATCAGTCATATCTATTGCGAATGAAATGTCACTCAAGATGACATGAAGTAGCTGGAATTGCGAAAAACACTTTAAGCCAATTACTGAGTCAATTGTTCAGTGGTAGAATACTCGCCAACCACGCCTCCTCACGTGATCTCTGAGGTTCGACTCCTGGCTGACATACAAGTAAACCTCGCGTAGCCGGTAGGAATCCCAGTAAAGAAGTAGACGTTAGGTGCGTAAGGCTAACAGCCTCGTCCTGTACAAAAAAACACCATCGGCACATAAAATTCGAAGCTTAAGCTTGAAGCCCTATCCCCAACTCGGAAAGCAAAGGAGGCTGCAAACAATCGGCAGGAAGCCTCCAATTTAGCAATCCTCTGCAATCTCGAAAGGATTGATGTCTCCACTGAGATTTTAACAGTGGTGCAATAGGAGGACGTTACCACTGAGATATTCAGACTTCCAAATGACCGCCTGTGGCACTCTGATGGATACATATATATATATATATATATATATATATTCAGTGGTCACTACTAGGATGTAATTAATGTCATGCATCTAGTCCTTGATGTTATCGCTGATTTATTGATTTTGTTATGTAGATATGATAATTTTACTTATGGACAATTTTCAACCATACACAACCAATCAGAACAAGTCCATTTCATCAGTGATCTGGTGCAAATTTGTGTGTGTGCGTCAAAGACAGAGAAATGGAAATATACAATATGTTTTATCTAATAAGGTCGTCCTTACAGTCAGTTTCCACCAGCCTTTATATCCTGGTCTCTTTTTTTGTGGTATTCAGTGAGGCGTCTATTTCAATTCATTATTCTTACGCCACTGGTGTTAATCCAGTTGATCAGATCACAAAGTCTATTGGGTTACGTTTGGTATTTTTGAAACGATAAGTGCTTACTCCAGTCAAAACGACTATTGATCAGTCAGTGAGAATAAAAATATGTATAAATGAATGAGTCCTGAACAGGACGAAACGCGCCTCTCCCCCACCCCCTTAGTCCTGGGATTCACTGATAACCACCACCTATGTCACATAACATCACGTTTGACTTGTTTTCTAAAATTGAGTCTACACCAATACCAAAGATGAGATACACGACACCAGTTACTAACCACCTAGTGTGCAATCACAGTATCCAATACAGTCCTACTGGAGGAAATCACCAGCCAAAATAGCTCAATGGTAACATCTCTGACTACAGGCAGCACTGGGTGACACAGGTTAGAATCTCAATATGGACATGAGTCCCTTCACGATAGGAGATTCATTCACCTTGCTGACTCGTGAGTGCCAGGCAAGAATTCTTACAGCCGATAGCATCTAACTATCCATCTAATAACAACAATTCAGAGAGTGATGGTGAGCCACCTAGTAGAATTCAGTCTGCGCCATAACAGGAAGGACTAGACGATGCATGACACTAGTCACTTACCATCTAGTATTCAAATCTAAACATCATGTTTCTCATTGTAATTTTAGGTCTACTACTTTACAAGTGGACTTTCTGAATGATAACATGACAAAAAAGAAAAGGAAAAAAACGTACCTACTGTTCATTCATAGTCGTATGCATATGCATAAGTAGAGATGGTATTTATTAGCAGTAGTACTAGCAATTCTCAGTCAGTCAGCCAGTCAGTCACAACTATAAACCCATATAAATATATATGGCGAAACTCAGATTTGATAAGCTTAAAATAGGCACTCACTGTCATGACAATTATTTAAAGTAGAAACTAGTTTATAGATGTTGAATCATTCAAAAGGATATAAAGAAAAAAACACCATATATGTATATATATATATATATACATATATATATATATATGTACATATATATATATATCGTCAGAATTATCAATAGTCATGTGCATATTTTAGAGCGAAAAATCATCACGAGTATTACAAGAGACAAGTGATTTAGATTTCATAGAACAATTATATCTTCGAAATGGAAAGTTTAAAGAGACAGTATATATATAACCACGCCTAGTTTACTGGCTGGCTAGTTTCCTAGCCGGTCCCAAGCCCGGGTAAAGAGGAGGGAGCGTTTAACGTGGGGCTAGCAACCCTACACCACAATACCAATCAAACTGCTATAGAAACCTTAACACACAAGAAATATATTAAAAATACACAGAAAAAAACACTTTAAAAAACTTATTTGTCGCTGGAGTCAGAGAGGCGAAATGACAGAGCGCGATGATGAAAGCTCGCCTTCGGGAAGCAAGTCAATCAGCCGATGTGTTTGCCCTTAATGAAAGCAAGAATACGAATGGGGATGTGGAATGTCCGTACAATGAATGTATGACGCTAAGAAGGCTGTTCAACGAACAAACTGACAGAAGACAATGGCAGCCAGTGGAGACAGGACTACAGGTAAACATACAGAAGACGGAGGTCACGAAGATAACCAACCACCACCAACAGCAACAACAACAACCAGCATTAATCACCATCAATGGGAGAGATTTGAAAGAGGTTACTTTGTGCCTTCACTTATCCCGCTACGAAGCACGATTTCAACCACAAACACACGGCACGCATGATATCAAAGTTAGCTAGCCAGCCAGAATCGGTAAGGCAAGATACACCTTCATCAACCTGAAACCAGTTTGGAAATCTTCTGCTTCACTCAGTCAGCCAGCATAAACAACAAGATTCGAGTTCCATTCAACACAAATGTGAAGTCAGTCGGTCAGAAACTTGCACTATACCTATTTCACGAAAAGGATTTCCAACAGGCCAGTGCAGACTTCTATCAATAGGTGCCACATTCGCTGGCTGGCTGTCTGGATACTGAAGATCAAATGGCCTGCTAGCCGGCCGGAAAGCATTAACAACTAGAAACGCTGGCAGGTAATGAAACACTCAAGAGCTTATTGCTCAACAAATATGAAGGAGAAAATGAAGATGGATGAATCGGGCATACGTCGAGGAGGCCATCGAATGACATCACACACTCGTGTGGAATCCGAATAGGAAGCGACGAGTGGGTCGTCAGTGCCAGGGTGACATGGAGAAGACTGTTTGGGGAGGAGGAGATAAAGGATTTTGGACACTCCTGGACGCAGCTGAAGAGGACATCAGGGAACAGGACAAAGTGGAGATGCGATGTTGAAGCCTTATGTTCCACTCCGAACCCAAGGGAATTATATTCAGCAAAGAGACTGTTTTTAACAAACTTATTATCATGTCGCTATTTTTTGGATGGCATCAAACAGTGTAGTCCAGCCAGTATGAGCATTTTCACCTAATTGCGACTCGTCAGAGTCACTTTTGGCGTTTGAAACGATAAGCAGTACTAGATGCATAGTTCCTATGATGAATTCATTTTGGGTGATAGTGAATAGCAGTGGAATCAGTCAGAGTGAGGATTTCGTCCCATTTTTGGGACCCCCCATATCTGGATGTACCTCACATGCCAAATAAGTGATGGTGTTCTCATTGCAATGCGAATCCAGCACCTTTTTTCATTTCAAACATATATATCACAGCTGGTGAACACCCGTCACTGATGAAACACTCAGTAAACAGACAAAAACTAAACGAAGTCACCACTAATAGACCTCCTGTTGGTTGACTGCTCACAGCAAAACACTTTCATAAAATTTGTTGTAGTCTTACGTCACTTAACTTGATTAACGAAAACAAAATACGTAGTGTTCAGAGAAGAGGCTCTTTTCAGCGAATTCAGTGAATTCACCATCCTGTATAGCCATATTTATATACAATCACTTTTCATGAAAGAGGGTAGTAAAACAAAGGTGATGACTTGTCATAAGCATAGATAGTATTGTCAGTATTAATCAATGCAAAAAAGGCGTTGGGTAGGTGTATTAGAGTTACGCACATAGAAACAAAGGAAAATGTTATTATTACGTAAGAGTTATAAAGAGTTAGGAAAACAAAAAACAAACAAAAAGACTAAAATAAAGTGAGTACAAATCAACAAGATTGTTCCCATGACAGTAGAAATGGTTGTATGCAGAGCTCCAGTTTCCCTATTAAAATGGCTAGAATTTAACTTGATGTCGAAATCTGTACAAAATTCGAGAGGATTAACATACTACAGGTAGATTATAAGGTCTCTCTCTAGCCCCCACTATATTACCGCTAATCAGCCTACTACAGCTCAGTGAGTGAAAACTGCACAGAAATGATACAAAATTTGATCGACAGTTCAGCGCTTAGAATCAGTCAACCAGACACACTGACTATCCATCCGACTCAGGAACAGGGGTAATATCAACTTAGAACAGATATTAATCGTCTTTATTCCTTGCCTTCCGATATGGTGTGGTTATCTTGACAGGGTGGGATTGTCAGCCACACACACACACCCAACCAGAGCTAAGTAAATAATGCTTCGTTTCTTGGTCGATAATTCTTACCAAGCAACAAATAATAATAATAGCTTCATTCCAAACTGTACTTTTTGTATAAATATGAAATTTCCAGCATGTAACTACAGTACTGCATCTAATCTTTCTTTTACATAGTACAAGGGGGCGGGGCAATAATTAAACAGGGTGTTTGTATCGATAATATTATTCAGTAAGAATATGAATACACAGTTAGGTGAAAATGACCGAAAGAACAAAGATGATCAAATAAGGCATCGTAGGGTTTTTACACATAGTCCTCAGAGCATAGTGTCTTCTACACTTGCTTCTAGTCTTAACTACTTGATGACATGCAAGGAGAGAGAGAGATGTGTATAGAGAGGGTGCTTGGAAGACTCCAACAAGATGATATTCGCTCATTTCTTCCATGAGTCCATGTGTCTATCTACGAGAGTACTAACGTTTTCGTTTAGCAACGACCCACTCACCTTACTGACGGTTAACTACTAGTATCCTTCGCAGTGTAACAAAGTCTTTCTTGAGTAGCCCAGGAAAGATCAAGGGGGAGGGGGTGGAGCAGAGCAATAAAGAAGAATAGGCAGAATACAAGAATTGACAAACTTAAAAATGTAGAGACTGAGTGATACCAGTTTTGTTTTAACTACCACCTTACGTAGAACGCTAAAAGAAATATCTTTCTGACAAGAAAATAACAATGTGGGAAGACCAAGAGACTAAGAGACAAAATACACAATCCGTGGCGGTTGAACGAAAAGAAAAGTGATTCCTGGTCGGTCAATTTTCTATCGACAAACCACTTCCTTTTTGCTTAAATTTAACAAAATAATTTATTAAAAACAATCTTTTCCTTTGACTAATAAGCCCACAACCACACAATAGGATGGGTGAGACACAGTCAAAATCCTAAAAAGTAATATAGGTAGGTGGAGATAGACAGAGAGATTGATTACTGAATCTTGTCTGGTTCATCGAGTCGACACACTCAACAAAACACATGCAATAGAAGTCATTCAACACAAATAACTATCCCATAAAATCCGTAAGGAATATCAAAAATATTCAAAAGTAAAATAGAAATAATGATGAAAATCATAACGATAACATAAATCAGAGAGAATATAAGGCATCCACAGTTATACCATATAAGGAGGGAACATCTGAAACCCTCATGTAGGATTCTCAATAAAGCAGGAATTAGGGTAGCATTCAAACCCTCCTACAAACTCACTCAGGTAGGACAAGCTCTGTAGTCTAAAGGACCCTGTAGGTGGACCCAATTAAACAAAATAATATAATTTACAAAATACCCTGCAGTGACTGTGAGTTAAGTCAACTACATAGGTCAAACTAGTAGTGGATCAGGAGTAGTGAGATTATCAGAACATAAGAATTTAGTGGCTAAGGTTAGAATGATTGACCCCGAGAAGATAAGTAATTTAGAAAAGAACTCAGCAATCGCACTGCATGCATTAATACACAACCACACAATAGGGTAGGTGGGACAGAGTCAAAATTCTAAAAAGTAATATAGGTAGATGGAGATAGACAGAGAGATGGTTTACTGAATCCTGCCTGGTTCATCGAGTCTACACAACACAACACATGCAACAGAAGTGACTCAACGCAAATACCACAGATATGGAAGATATTATTACCACCAGTCAGTCAAATCAGAGGAGGATAACAAAATAATGTTAAAATGTATTCCATCAATTCATATTATAACATTCTAACAAGTTATTTACTTATTTTGACTGTTAAAACATCTTATTTCCCATCTGATTGTATTTGACTGATAACACTAATATTATTTTCGAATGTACTTTATCTTATATTGATTTTATTCAAATGTCTAATCATCAATTTTTACTCATGTATATAAATGAAGCAAGAAAGTTGTGTGAGTAGTGCCTTGATATGATTATGTGAGTGGCAGTGATAAATTGTGCTAGAAACGT
This sequence comes from Trichobilharzia szidati, assembly GCA_944472155.2. Taxonomy (NCBI): domain Eukaryota; kingdom Metazoa; phylum Platyhelminthes; class Trematoda; order Strigeidida; family Schistosomatidae; genus Trichobilharzia; species Trichobilharzia szidati. Next base: position 55,658,352 of record OX235276.1, read on the forward strand.
GGTTGTATCAGTAAATATTACTGTTTAACACTGTGTGTGATTTTATCAAAATAAAATTTTATCCATAATGGAGTTATATCTCTACCACAGTGCCCAAGTTTTATCCTTATATCAATAATCCCACGGTTACATTCGATGCAATGCTACATGTAAGCCACAACTTCTTCTTCAACTCAACAGGTTTCTTTTTCGATTCCCCGAAAAACACACAGGAATCATCTTAATAAGTAATTTTATAATAATAATAATTCAAACGAACTCAATACGTAAGCTGTTCCACAACATTCGTCAGTATCATCATTTATCAACTGATGGATCTTTGATGAGAAATAACTTTCCGTAAATATGCTTCGCTGACGGGTACCCGTAGACACGTGGTCTAGATCCATTCCTTTCTCTTCGCAATGCAACATAAGCCACCAGGTTTGAGGCCTTGACGTTTCAATACCGGTGGTGGTATTTTCTTTAACAGAGTGGGGTTCCTTTACCTTCATACCCTACCTGCCGTCCTTTCTGAGCTTGCTACCCGTCTAGCGTCGGTCGGAAGTCAAACTCTGGACTCCGAAAGTGTTTGACCAGGACTTCTAACTTAACCAACTATGCAGTCCAAGCTGAGAAATAAATTACAATTTCGTCCAAGTTTGGGACTCTTCATCAGTTCGCACCCACCCGATTGGGGTTCGAACCCAGGACCTTCTGGTTACAAGGCTAGCGAGCTCGTAGACCATTAATCAGCCACTGGGACCCGATCCAAATGCTAGTCAATGAATTCTAACTTCTGCTTCCTCGATGAGTTGCTGTCTCACCCTCAACCTGCAGTACCCTACTGGTCACGACTTTCTACTAGAACCACAGGTCACTGCCTGAATGGGGCCAGTCGCTAGTGAGCATCAGAAGATATAACGAAATGCTCACACTATGTCGTGAATTGTCAGAAGTTAGAATTCATGGGCTAGCCAGTGGATCGGGTCCCAGTGGCTGATGAATGGTCTACGAGCTCGCCTTGTAACCAGAAGGTCCTGGATTCGAATTCCGGTGGGCGTGTACTGCTAAATTACAATTGATGGATGGCCTTGAACATTAGACATTAAAATCAAAGGTGAGTAGAACAACATTTCACTAAACTCAGCAGTAGTTGTACAGTGTTGATGGAAAACAAAAAAACAAAAAACAAAACAACACAATAACGACGACAGCTGCCCGTGTTTCTCACCATAATAATTAGTTTTGATAAGTTTCTCTGTATCTGCTTCATACGAATAAGTTTTCTAATAAAAAGACTATTAGTTTAGCATAAGATTACAATTCTCTATTTTAATTACATTCTATTTATTTCATTTCATTTCATCTTGTCGAAAATAAGTCTGAATTATTCATGTGCACTCTGTAATTTATGTTAGACTGTTGTTTTATGATGAAAGACAAAGTGTCTCAAAGTACGAGAGAAAAATCTCAAAGAATACTACAAATAAATAGGCAAAAGATTAAAAAAACATTTCTATGTAACGTTTAATTTTCACACACACACAGATAAACACTTTTTATTTGACTCAAAGAAAGTTAATCCATTAAAACCACACAATGTAAATGATTTATGCCCTCCCTCTCTTTCTTTGTACTCTCCACTGATCAATTATGTAACAAACAAACAAGCAAACAAAACACACAAGGGTGCAGCAGGTGGGGTGTGAAGACAAATACTCGCCGAAGACATTGGCTACGGGTCGCGCTATGTCGTGAATTGGCAGAAGTTAGAATTCATGGACTAGCCATTGGATCGGGTTCCAGTGGCTTAATGGTATACGAGCTCGCCTTGTAACCAGAAGGTCCTGGGTTCGAGTCCCGGTGGGTGCGTACTGCTGAAATGTCGCAAACTAGGATGAAACAGCTGTCCAGTACTCCCAGGTTTTCCAACGGTTCTCTAACTAATGTCAGCTCATGATGAAAATCCTGTAACCAATCAAATCCCTACAAACCAACACTTGAATATCAAGATAAATCAATTAATTACAGACTCTATGACGAGATGATATCAGTTAGAGAACCCAGTGAAAATCATCAGAGTGTACTAGACATCTGTTTCGTCAAAGTTTGAAACCTCTTCAGCATTACAAGACAACCCAAGGCGGAAACACAAGACCGCCATGCTGATTAATGGAATGTCCATGAATGCCTTCTTCATTGAAGAATGTCAATCATAAATATAAAGGTACTTATTGTAGTCAGTAACTGGTGAAAAAAAGAAGTTGTCAAGGAATATGAACATTGAACGTTGGTTCATTGACCTTGGTCACCATTGGCGGGCAACTCGAAGGCGCGAACAGCTTGGTCGTGTGCAAGTTCGAAGAAGACAGACGAATACGAATAAAAGTACTTTATAATTTTATTTGTACTGAACATTTATTTGTAGACTTGTATTAATCTTTGCTTTAATTGCCAAACAATATAACTTCGTTCAAAGAATACTGGTGTTTTGAAGTTAAAGTCGAGAAAATACATAGTCATTATCGGTTCAAAGCGTCTTCGTTACAATATGAACTTAGGGCTAAGTTACTCGACAGAAGTATTGGAGTTAAGAAGTGTTTTCTTTTTATCATCTTGTCTACAGTGAAAAACGCTTAGAATCACTCGAAACCTAGAAGTAGAAATAATTTTGAGATATTTCGTTGTTTTTGTTGAAATAATAAACTGACAGTCTTTGCTGCAGAAGCAGTAGTTCAATGCTTTGATGTTTGAGATAATACATGCTAGGTTATGAATAATGTCACATTAAGAACTCCCTCACGCACACACACACACACACATTGCGACACCCTACTGATGTTGTCATCTTGATAATGAGTCCCTAGAAGGACGAAACGCATGTCAGCGCATTCCGTTGTCAACCAATATCGAGCAAATAGGCCTAAAACCTCCTACTCTGACAGTCTAATATTATTCTTTTTAAAGTACACCCTGATGACAGTTCTCCTAGACTGATGTCTGTATTTGATGTGGATTAACTGACTAACTCATTGATGGGATTCATTCAGCACCATCAACCACTTTCATTTCCTCCCCCATGCCTCTCTTCGACACGCTCACAACTTGTTGTAAACTACTTCGGATCCCGCTAGAGGGCTTATCTTGCATGCAGTGTCACTCAGCGGTCTCCTCAGTGTATGTCTGGTGCATCCATCTCGATTTTCCCCTACATATTATTCGAGCAATTGGTTCCTGGGTGGTGGTTCATTAACTGCCAGAGTTTATCCCTGCTAATTCTTTCTGGCAGACCGGCTGGCCATTTGATCTTCAGTATCAAGACAGATAGCCAGCTAGCTAGCGAAGGTGGAAGCTGTTGATAAAAGTCTGCACTGGCCTGTTGGAAATCCTTTTCGTGACACACACCCAGTGCAAGTTTGTGACTCGTATAGGATAACTGACTAACTGAGTGCCCGACTGACTTCATATTTGTGTTGAATAGAACCCGAATCTTGTTGTTTATGCTGGCTGACTGAGTGAAGCAGATTTTCAAACTGGTCTCATCAGGTTGATGAAGGCTTATCTTGCCTTTCTGATTGTGGCTGGCTGACTGGCTTTGACATTTTCATGTGTGCCGTGTGTTTGTGGTTGAAATCGTACTTCGTAGCGGGATAAGTGAATGCAGGAAGTAACTTTTGTCAAATGTCTCCCGTTGATGGTGACTGGTGCTTGTTGTTGTTGTTGCCGTTGGTAGTGGTGGCTGGTTACCTTCATGACCTCCGTCTTCTCTATGTTCACCTGGAGTCCTGTCTTCACAGGCTGCTTCTTGATGGCTTTTACTACATCTTTATTTAGCTGCACTGTTAGGTGCTCTTCAGCACAAAAAAACTGAATTCTTACTGTATATTATTGGCTCAATGTTATTTAAAACAGCATTAATGTTGTGTTAATAATAATTAACAATTTTTTAATCCTTGTGGATACATATAACTGCAGAACCTAATGAGGAAGAGGTTATCGAAAAGAATATTCTCTGCTCATGCATTATTCAGCACATTTTTTTAAAAGTTAGATTTACACTTGAACACTGAGTTGTTATTATTATTATTATTATTACATTACATCGGGGTATATAAACTTATAAAGTTACTAGAATACTGTTTAAAAGTAAAGTTAAAATAGATAGAAACTTGGAGCCATATTTATATTTTTAAAATATTAGCTAGAGAAATAGTGAGAGAACACAACTATGCATACTCATTATGTAACGGGAATGATTGTTTGGAAAACCTCTCCCTCCCTGAGCGACATAAATAACAATACTGCTACTTATTTGGACACTTTAACTAACTTTGTAATTATGCTCCATTTTTCTTCTATATTACATATATTCATGCTTCTAATCCTTATTGCTTGTTATTGTTCCTGTTTAATCTGTAATTTCAATGCTTCTCAGGTGCGGTTGAGTGATAATGTGATTTTGTTTGACTGAATCAAGGCCATCCTCGCCTCAGGATGGTCAGGGGTGGGTGCCTTGCGCTGCGGGTTGGCCACCCCTCCGCACACCTCTTGAAATGCTCCCATATGACCGGGCGTCTCACATAGCCTCTCCTGAGGAAGTCCTACTCACTGCCTTCACGTGGCGGAGGTGTTTTTCACCAAAGTGAGAGGGCGAAAGCGGATGCCCGGCGCTCTTCACCGGGTTGACTGTCCATTGGATGACAGTCTAGGGGAGATGGCTAAACCCTGATTCCAAACCTCCAACGACTGGCGTATGAAGCTCACTGGAGCTCACCGGCAGAGACGTATGGACAAAGGGCTTGTTGGATGTCCTGGATGTCTGGCCCCATTCAAAAAGGCGTATGAACCAAACTCCGGTCACCGGCTGCCAATGGATAGTGGACTCTCTACTCCACTCCTACTGCCTTGCAGGTCACACTTGGTTGTGTAAAGGATAGAGCTGCACTCTCAAACAAAAGGCCGAGCGATTCTGGGGACATCACTCGCACTAAATTCCTATGAAACTTCATGAACTCTCTTTTTGAGGTGTTCATGAAGCCGGCTCATCCTCCCATAGGAGATAGCCGAAGTAAACAAAAACAAAACAAACATCCTCGCCCCCCTCCCGGACCGTCCAGGAGAATTATTTAGTGCACAATTCTTGCTGACAGAGTTTTGATCCCACCGTGTTGTGAATATTCCATTTGATCCTCAGGTACAACATACAGTTGAATTTCGGGTTAACTAATTCCCTTCTACAGTACTCCTTTTCCTACTGCCTAACAGTACTATGGAGATAATTTTGAGTTTTCGACGTCATCACTGTTGAAGTATAGAATCTATTGACAAATGGTCGTCTTTTTGCTGTCTTTGGAGAGTCTTGTGGCTGACGGACTGTGTGTGTGTGTGTGTGCGTGCATGTGTGCGTCTCAGGGAAGTTTTGGTCAGCTAAACAGTAGGTAGGGGATGCAGAAATCGGTTTCGCACATTCAGAGACCACAAAACGTCAGTCTTTATTTATACCCAGTGACCTGACTATTTGACTACTTTCTACTCGCCGATTAGTTCTATACGCTCCACGTAACTACTATATGCTGCTTATTTTCATATTTCTAATTAATATATCCTACTTCCGTTCCTTACTGTAGAATATTCTTGTGATTTATATATATATATATATATATATATATATAAACAAGCTTACTAATTTTATCTAATTTCATCCATTCACTACTTTATGCGTTTTAATTACGTTATTATCCAACCTCAAATCAATTAACTGAATAATTGAAGTATGTGAATATTCAAAAGAATGGATACTGAGCAGAGAGTACTCTTTTCGATAACCCCTTCATCATCAGGCTCTACAGTTATATATACACAACTTATAGTGAATGAATTAATTAGTGTTATGAACAACATTAATGCCGTTGTTTAAATAACATCGAATCAATAATAATAATGTCAATGGATTACAGCTCAATAGCATCAACATAAAATAAGCTGAATGTCAGAAAAATTAGGAAAGATAATATTACAAATTCATGAATTTATAGTCTCTACTGAAGGCCGGTCAGGGCAGTAGTATTGGCTGGCTGGACTTGCTTCTTTTGAACACAGAGCACTGGTTGTTTGAGGCGAATTGCAATAGCCTCTGCTGTTTGGAGCATGCGGTGCTTCGATGATTTTGGTAATTTATTAGGCACCCGGTAGATTATAGAGAAGGATTCTTCTACGCTGGCTGTGTCACCAGTTTGCACCAGATGGTCCAATATCGAACTGTTAATAGTTTTCACTACACCTTTACTTAGCCATAGTGGGAGATGTTCTCAAGCACGAAAAATCAAGTTCCTAGAGCAACGGCCAATATAACTCGCTCCATCACAAGCGCAGTTGAATTGATAGATACAATTTGAAGTGGCTAGCTAGTCTAGGTACTTCATCTTTCAGTCGAGGTAACACCATCGGTCGTGTAGAGAATAATACGTGTAGTTCGCCAGCATTAAAAGTCCTCTGAACTGATTTTCTTAATTTCCTGGTAATTATCTCGCTTGGTATATCGCCCATAAATTGTAGTCGTAAATATAAAGTGGCTTCTTGTTTACAGACAGTGAGTAGTGCTTTTCCGCCGCTTTCTTTGTCATATGTTTCTTGATAAATTTGTCGGGATAGCCATTTTCGATCAAAGTATCATATACAATGCTTAATTCATCTTCATTTACTTCTTCTGGGCATATAGCTCTAACTCTGTGGCCGAGGATCTTCACTAAATTTCTTTTGTACTTGATAGGAACGAAGCTGTGAAAATGTGTGTATATTGTCCTGTCCAAGTACTTTTTCTATGTAAATTTCTTTTTATGCTACCATCTGGCTTTCTTGTAAGTAGAACATCCAGGAAGGCAATTTTGTCTTGGAATTCCTCTTCGCAAGTGAATTTCATAGCCGAATGTACTTCATTGAATTCAGTAATTATTGTACTCCTATCAGAACCATTATGACAGAGAATGAAGGTATCATCCATCCATACTGATAAGGTTGATCAGAGGTCCATTTTCTTGTCTACTTAGAAAGAAATCAGCCAAAATGGGGCCCGATGGGGAGCCCGTAGCCACCCCATCCATTTGCCTGTAAAGCGTGCCGTCAAATTTGAAGTTTACATTCATGGTACATCCTAATATCAATTCTTTTAGGATATTAGTATGGATGCCAATGTTTATCGACTGCTTGTCCACTTGTTCACATATATAACTAACTGTTTCTATTAGACGTACATTTGTGAATAACGATGTTATGTCCAGAGATATCATGGTTTTGTCCTTGATATTAATATCTTTCATTTTGTCTACGAATTCAAATACATCTTTGACGCTATATTTCACTGTCTTATCATGCAAAGGTTTGAGAATATTTACTAACCATCTAGCTAGAGCATGGTAGGGCGAATTATGCACATCAAGTATTGGTCTTAACGGTACCCCTGGTTTATGCACTTTAGGTAGGCCATACAATCTTGGCGTATACGTGCCCGCTGGTCTGATTTCTTCATATAAACTTTCAGAAAATATCTGCTCTTCCCTTAGTTTCTTCAAACGTCTGGTTAATTCATTCTCCATTTTGTTATTGAAATCTTTCTTCTCCTCAAGTTTTTGAAACTTCTGTGTGTTCTTCAGTATATTATTCATCCTTTTAATATAGTCACTTCTATCAAGGAGGATATTATAGTGAATATTATGGTGACCCAAGTGGTCTAGTGGATAACGAAGCTTTGGCGTTTGAAACTGTGGGCACTGGGTTCGAGCCTCAGGGGTGGGAACATCATCACTCACTGACTGGGGAATGCAGGTACATCCAGCTGACCGACGAGTCCCAAATAGGACGAAATGCGCATCCTAGATTCCACAGCTAGTCGCCGTCCACCACAGTTAACTACTTATTATGGTAATGTTCATATTAAAATTGTGTTTTAGGTTGTATGTGTGTGTACTTGAGAAGAAACAGACAAAATTAAATGACATCATACTACTCTCCCACCCACCCCCTTCCGCTGCTCACAATTTGTCGCTTTCGCTTTGTTCAAATAAAAAAATTCAGGAGATTGTTTCATGAGATACGAGATTTAACAAAAATTTGGTATATTATAGGTACTAGAAGAGATCGACCAGACGAATTATTGTCTCACAGTTTCCACAAGGAACGCGTAGACCGAAGCAGGTGATCATCTTACTTAAGGGACGAACTCAGAGTCTTTGACTTGAAGTCTGACGACCACTTAAGCTAGTATGGAGAAGCGTAAGAAGCTACATCCCGATGACTAAAACGGGCTTAAACGCTACTCGTCGTTCCTTTCAGATCCTAGAGCCCATGTACACAACTTAGGTTTAGTAAATAGACCAGCACATGTCAACCAGTTATTCCAGTTGTAAGAGCCAAACGTCTGCATTTGTCTTCTCACTTTTGTTAGCAACACTCCGTCGCCGCGTGAAGGCAGTGTGAATAGGCCTAACATGGCAGAGGTAGGCGGCTATGAACGCCTATGACCACATGACAGCGTTTCTAGAAGTACATCGAAGTCTATGCACCCTGGTTCGTACCAGGGGTTGTCATCTAAGGGAGGCATATCACCTACATTACATTTATTTAAGTAGTATAGAATGAGTAGATTATAGAGAGCAGTCTCGCAATTCGCAAAAAACAAAACTGTATTAATCCAGCTGAAAAATCTCAACAACCTTCTACTTTGTTGTAGGAAGTTAGCTTGAAAAAAATTCAGGCATATACGCAAATAAGAATCTATGATTGCTGTTTAAAAAGTGGGAGAGGAAGAAATGTCTAACCACTTCTAAATATGCATGAATATAAAAATCCGATGGGAAAAAGACTGATCGAAATTTCTTTTTGCAGATTCACATTATATGTGATTGTAACGGAATAAATGTTTGGAAAATCTCCCCACCTCCCCGCTCCCGAAAAGACATAATTACAACAACAACATAATTAGTTGAATCTTTCAACTAACTTTTTACTTATTTTCCTCCTTTATTCCTAGGTTATATATCATTGTTCTGACGTTTACATATCACATGTCGATTTAATCCTTATAATTTGTGTCTTTATCTCTGTTTAATCCCTAATTTTAATGCTTCCCTATTGTGACTGTGTGTGTGTGTGATCGATGATATTGATAATCTACGACTATGACCTTGTTTGAGTGAGTCAAGGTCATTCTGACTATGGATTGTGCGCCGGAATGTGTTGGTATGTGATTCTTGTGGACAGAGTTTTTGATCTCACCTTGTTTGGAATATTCTACTAGATGTCAATTACCTGTTTCCTTTTCTACTTAGAAACTTACGTTGGCTGTATAACTGCCTAACGCCACTACTCTGTTGAAGCGATTTTCTGTCTGTCTGTCTGTCTGTTTTCGACATAGAACTGTCCACCAATGTGCAGCAGTTCAAGTCGCCACACTCCCTCCTTGTAGCACACAAAGCAAGAGAAGAAAGTAGGAGGAATGCACAATAATATAGACAGTAAACAGAGGTGTGAGACAAAGGTATAGTAATAACGAAGAACAAAACAGTTTCATTGGAAATCATAAGTCACAAGGAGTGGATGCAACTGAGCCAGCCATTGAGAACGATTTTGAGCCATGTCACCAATTGTTTTCAACCATTGGTTTTTACCGTCCCGAGGACCCCAACCAGTCAGGAAGTCTACACCTTCCAACGTGGCATAGACTAACTGTAGTGGATTTCATTGATGTTTTTTATTGTTGAATAGAATTGAAAATTTATTGAAGAATAATCAACATTTTACTGTCTTTGTAGTGTTTCACGACCATGTTTTCCTCAAGGTAGTTTTGTCAGGCATGGAGCGAGAAACAGGGATCAGTTTCCTGAGTTTAGACCACAACGAGGTGGTTTTGGTCTCAACGGTGGCAAAAAAGGCAGAATGCTCAGCAGCTACGCCACAGTGTCCCGGACTCCATTTCTGACTGAAACACTCTAAAAACATCAACTAACCGGTCAGCACTAAGCTCGGGAAAGGGGGAGACGTTAGACAGGTGCTGGGCTAGCAACGCGACCGCACGAAGGCGAATCAAGCCCTACTGGAGTTTCAAACCTCAAAACTTGCAGATCTATGTATTTTACGAGTTGATCACGGATTGATATCAGTTAGCGAACCATTGAAAACCAGCATTGGAGTACTGGACAGCTGCTGTTTCGTTCTAGTTTGTGAATCATCGGCAGTACGCACCCACTGGGATTGGAACCCAGGACCTTCCGGTTACAAGGCAAGGTCGTATACCATTCAGCCACTGGGACCCGATTCAATGGCTCATGAATTCTAACTTCTACCAATTCGTGATTTAGCGCGACCCCAACCATTGTCGTTGGTGGGACATCCATCCACACACGTGACACCGGAAGGTCCTGGGTTCGAATCCCAGTGGATGCGTACTGCCGATGATTCCCAAACTAGGCTGATGAAACAGCAGCTGTCCAGTACTCCAGTGCTGGTTTTCAATGGTTCACTAACTGATATCAATCCGTGATCAACTCGTAAAAACATAACAAACCCTTACAAACCAAACTATAGAAGATCTATGTATTCCGCTTGGAACTCAAAGGAAAGAAGAAGAAGAAGCGAAAAACAAACCAACAATGAACTAACCACATATATATCACAATCAAGTAAATTCACTATAAACAATGAATGAACGGAATATTCCCCCCAAATTAAATCATAAGAAAAAGTGGAAGTAAACAGCAAAGAAAATTTTCTTTTCAATGATTCATCTTCAAAAAGCCACATAATCACAAGTTCATTTAAGAAAGAATTCATAAGACTAATCAGATACTGGTAAACTTGTTCTAGAAAATCAGTTACTTAATGTAGTGTGTAATCTACATGGCAACGATTGATTGGAGATTAGGAAAAGCGAACAGGAATTGAGATGATGTAATAAGTGAATCAACAACCTTGAAGAAGAACCTCTTCCCATCAATTACCTGATGGAACTACTTCTCGAATGTACATTTAATATTCAATTCATATTCAATAAATAATTCTACATATAGAAAGATGGTGTGGCTAAGGGTTCTCCGCATGGTCCACTCTTAGCTGACTGCTTTCATAGTCAGTCCTTGATTCCTTGATCAGTTAACTGCACCTCTGCCAGATAGACATACGTAGATGATACTAAACAATCTCCCCAAAACTTTCAACATAGTGCACCCATCAATAAAATTCACCATGAATGTGAATCAAACATGCCGTTTTCATTCTCAGATGTACTACTTAGTAGTATACAGGACTAATGGATTGATACAAACATCAATATACCGCAAACCAACATGAAATGGACAGCTTAATAACTTCCAGAGTTATGTGCCACAGGTCCGAAAGCCAAAACTTTGTACTTACCTACCACCTTATGCTCAAGGATTCGAAATATCTGTTCGGAAGATAAGTGATAGAATTAGATGGAATCTTTACTGGAGAACAAATATCCACCCAGATTTATTGATTATACAGCTTTTGAAAATGAATCATCGAAAATAAAATTATCTTCGCTGTCTGCGTCTTTCTTTCAAGGGCGACCAGAGTATGCAGTTGACAGCTAAAAGACTTCGGTCAGCCATCAAACGCACATTCTACGCCGCCACATCTCTTTTTCTCACTTGCCGAACATTTTCGATCCCTGTACCTACGATCAAAGGACGAAATTCTGTGGACTCCATTTCAAACTGTATCTGCAAGTGCACCTGCAGCTGCGGTGACACCCATATAGATAGAACCAACAGAATGTCCCAATGTGGTCGTCGAAAAGGACATGTTCCAAAATGTCTACTAAATCATATAGATAATCCCAATGCGAGTAATCTGAATAGAAATCCAGCATTATCATCCATTGCAAAACACTTATTAATGTCAGGTCACAAAATCAACATTGATGACTGTTTCACAATTATTTCACTTAACTCTAATTCGAGGTCGGTTATTGAAGGTGATGGAAGCACTTTGGATTGATTACATACAGCCTAAACTGTGTGTACGAAAAACAATAGACTTCAATCTTCGCCTACCATGGACTACATGACCTATTTAAATATGACTGGTCATTAGTATGTACTTTTGTTTTTATTTAACTGAGTAATTGTCATGAACTTTACTTTATTATTGTTAACCCTGTTAGTTGTAAAGCGGTTTGTAAAGAAACTACGAAATGACGGCATCATCTCGCGAAATTTGTCTTCTAAATGCCTTATTCAAATTTAATATTCAATAAATAATTCTACATACAGAAAGATGGTGTGGCTAAGAGATCTCCGCATGATCCCCTCTTAACTGACTGTTTTTATGGCGAATTTTGGAAACAACATCCTTGTTCCTTTGACCAGTTAACTGTACCTCTACCAGAAAAAGAGATACGTAGGCGATATTTTTAAATTTGTGATGAAAAATTTGATCTGGACAATCTTTGCAAAACTTCCAACACCCATCAATAAAATTGAACCTAGAGAGTGAATCAAACATGCCGTCTCCATTCCCGGATGTACTACTTACTAGTAGACAAGACTACTGGATTGATACAAAGATCAATTTACCACAAACCGGCATGAACTGGACAGCTTGATAACTTCCAGATTTGTGTGTCACCGGTCGTCCGAAAGCCAAAACTTAGTACTTACCTACCACCTTATGCTCAAGGATTCGAAATATCTGTTTGGAAGATAAGGGACAGAGATAGAATTATATAGGATCCCTACTGGAGAACGAATATCCACCCAGATTTATCGATTGTACAGCGCGTTTGAAAATGAATTATCGAAAAGAAAATTTTTTTCGCTGTCTACGTCTTTCGTCTTGTAAACATTAAACACATTAAACGACAACAAACAACAACAAAAACAAGAAGCACAACTAACCAACCTGGGCAATTGAGGTCCACACAGTGTATACACGAAATTGTACAGCATATTTTTACGTGAATAAGGATTTTTGTGACCAGCCTGTTTCAGTATTCTTGGAAAGTGTCGAATCTGATTGGAAGAAACAAAAAAATAAAGAGGATAAATAGGAAGCAATAAATTTTTATATCTAAAACATAATAATTTTTCCTGCAAAGAAATGTGATGGCAAAAAATTTAATTTTACAAAAAAAGAAACTTAAATATACATGCTACTAGAATTTAGTGATATTATGGAGAGTGCTACTGATAAGATTTATTAGTAGTATATATATGAAGAGATGTTCATTGACATAGAAAACATCAAACAGCAGGGAGATACATTTGATTTCAGAGAAGGCAAAGGATGTAGCGTTGTAGAGATACATAGGAGACGTGAAAGGGACACAAAGAAACACAATATTAAGGAAGGCGAGAAGCAAATGGTGCGTTGAAGATAGGGTATACATAATTTGGCTATATAGAGGAAGCAGTTTCCAAATAAACATTCCTTTACCAAGTCTTTCATCTTCTACTGTTACAGCATGATTCATGGAAATTTGTAATATAACTCTTTTTTATTCCTTTACGTTCCCAGTGGAACATAGGACTTCAAGCTAGACTTTTGAAGTTTCAGTAGCAGTGGTATTTATTTGCTTTTACAGGATGGGGTCGCTAGCCTCATGCCCAACCTTCACTCTTTACCAGCCTTATTACTGGTTTAGTGAGGTAAAGGAGCGCGTCTGTGGCCGGGGATCGAACCCCGAACCACCTACGTAGTTGGCAAGCATTCTACCGCTTTGCCATCGACGCATCAAATATAACTCTTAGCTAAGGAAAACTTCATTTGAATAAAGTTAAAACTAGTGATGTATTTGTAGAAATATATTCAAGGGCTTAGATTAATGGGATACTGCTTTATAGTTTTAGACTGACTGACTGGTTTCAACATAGAACTTTGCACAGAAGTGCACCAATTCAAATTGCCACACTCTACACAAAGAAAGACATAAGAGAGCAAAAAAGATGTTCGAAAGAACGACAATAAGCAGAAATGTGAGGGAGAAAAAAAGTGGTAACATAGAAAAACACTAGGGTCTAATAGAGAGATATAAGAGAGTGAATGTATCTTTGCCTTCGAGAAAGATTTCGACCTATATAACCAATGATCTACAACCATTGGTTCATGGAATCTAGTAATAATAATAATAATAATAATAATAATAATTTGCCTTATTCCATAAACAGTACTAGTGGTACAGTGTGGAATTTTCAGCACATATCTACAATATTTGCATCTAATTTTATCAAACATTTAAAATAAATCTGAAGACACCAGCAGCAAAAAAACAAAAAAACAGGATAAACACAAAATAATTATAAATGCGAAAAAGTACCAAAGTCTACCAAAGTCTAATGCAGTGTTTGTGGTGGTAGTGTGAGTAATCCTGAATAATATAAAAAATTTTAAGGTGGTGACTATGGCGTTCACAACCAATGATTGTCAGTTAATATTGCCGAAAAGTATGGAAAATAATAAAAAACAACCACAAAAACTAATAATTACATGATCGTTAATGACAGGACAATTTTGTAATACTCATAGTGCTAATAGAGTCGGAACCAGTGGATACACAATAGAAGGAATATAGTAAAGTACAAAAAAGGAAGCCAATGTTAATATTTTAGGTAGCTAAGTATGTCTGAGAAGGAGTTCACTATAGAATACAAAATAAGAGAGAAATAAAAGAGCCTAAAATTATGTTGTTAATAACACAACAAGTCATAGATTTCACGCTTAACATTGTCTCTGTCGCTTAGAACACGGGCCAAGTTTGGTATTGTTGAGTTCCTGTACTTGGTTGTACGAGCATAGATTATTTTATACTGATTTCTGGTTCTACTTGATGAGATACAAGGCGAGAGTTGGGAATAGAAGGGGTGTTGGGGGTCGGAGAGTATGGTTTTTGACCATTTTACGCATGTATTCAGATGCCTATCACCTAAAGTAGTGACGAGCTGACTGAGTTTTACACCACTAGTGCTACTAACTACCTTCAACATCCTTCTCAGGATGGTATAGTCCTTTTTCAGTAGACTAGGAAAGACTAACGGGGAGCAGTAAAGTAGAATAGGTAAGATACAAGAGTTGACAAATTGTGAAAGTAGAGGTTGGGTGATTCCAGATTGTCTAAGTTTCTTAATGTAGTAGGTTAGACAGAACACTTTCTTAGAAATCGTTAGGATATGAGATGTCCAAGTAAGGTTGGAAGATAGAACTAGACCAAAGTATTTTGCATTAGACTTAGTTTCAATTTTAGTCGCCTCAATGCAACAGGCTTCATGAGAACTTACTAGTGTTTGTAGATCTCGTTTATGCCTAAGGGAGAAGTCAATAGTCTGGCATTTTGAGGGATTCAGCATGAGACCACTTAGTTTGGACCACTCACTGATGTCCGACAGGAAGCTATTTAATTTGAGACAGTCTGACTGAGACTTAATGGGAAACGATACAGACAGGTCATCTGCATATTTGACGAAGTTGATCTCGGAGACTCAACCAAAAAGTTTACACCTGCCTACATGACTAGCCCAAACCATAAATATCAAAGATTTCATGAATTGATTCCAGGCTTTAGTTTGAGCACCGCAAACTCTTTCTCAACTGAGAAGCCATATGTCAGCTAACATTACCCATCTTCTCAAGGAAGGCCGATGGCCAGGAATCCGTTTGATCGCTTCAGCTTTACAACCTTATCCATTGACTTACCCGCCGCTTTACCCAACACTTGACACCTACCCTCATTTAATACTCACCCTATTTTACCACCACCACCTAACACGGGAGATACAAGGCAGATATCTATGATCAAGCCAAAGACAACTAACCTTTTCATGTCACTTTCAGACTGATATTTACTACAGAAAAACTGTGAAAAACGATAAAGCGTAGTCCTCATCTAGTAGTCACTAGATATTAATTAATAATCTGAGAACAAAAAAGTACATTGCAACAAATAGTCCAATCTGTGAACATACGAACTTGAATTTCTACTATCTGACAGTTGAGGTTCCAAGATTGATTTAAAAATGTGTACCCGTAAAACACACCACTTGAAATTTAGTGGAGATTGGACATGGTATTAAAAAAAATCATTATATGACTAACCACTATCGAAATCCAGTCAGTGATGAGGAGTATATTAGAAGACAAATAATTATAAAAACTTTCTTCAAGAAAAATCAATACCCATACAGTCTAATCAAGAAATGTTTGAACTCATTTCAAACTGCCAGAAAGAGAACCATTCTACAAGGCCACAAGGAAATTCACTCAACCATATATATATATATATATATATATATATATATATATAAAGAATACCCCTGAATTAACAGCTAGAATACTAAAAACCAATCGACACCATTTACAAAATAAATTGCATGAACTGTGATAACCGCCATTCTGGTCAAAGCGGACGTCACTTTTGACTCCGAATGCAAGAAAATAATAAATTGGTTGTGAAAAAGCAACGACATGTATTCTTCCATATCGATGCATGTAGACAATTATGAATACCAATTCAATCGAGAAAATGAGGAAATTTTAAACAGTGGAAACATGTAAAATGCCAGAGGATCACTACAAGCCTGGTACTCCAATGAATCATCGATTGATTAACAAACATAGATTCCATGGAATCAAACAAAATCCCTACAAAACCAATACTTGGAAATTAATCTGATGCTCACTAGCGACTGGCCGTATTCAGGTAGGTAGTTACCTGGGGTTCTAGTGGGAAGCTGTGACCAGTAGGGTACAGCAGGTTGAAGATGAGGCAGTAACTCGTCGAAGAAGACATTGAGAAATGGTCACGCTATGTAGTGAATTGGCAGAAGTTAGAATTCATGGACTAGCCATTGGATCGGGTCCCAGTGGCTCAAAGGTCTACGAGCTCGCTAGTCTTGTAACCAGAAGGTCCTGGGTTCGAACCCTCTGGTGGTGGGTGCGTACTGATGAAGAGTCCCAAACTAGACTGACGAAACAGCTGTCCAGTAATTCCAGTTTGTTTTCCAGTGGTTCTCTAACTGACGTCAGTTCATGATGAAATCCTCCATGTAACAAACATATATTAAATTTACCAACTAATAAAAATATAAGCCACATAACAAAAAACGCTCAAATTGTAGATCAATAAAAACCATCAAAACTGATACAAAAATTAACAACTAATCACAACAATGGTTGTCAAGAGATACAATTATATTAATGTAGAAAAAAAGAAACCCCATTTTACCAATCTAGTGGAGATATGTTTTTTAACAATAATTAGTCATAATTAGACATTTATTATCACCCCCTTCCTCTGGCAACAAACCAACCAAGAGCCGATCGTTCAACAAATATGTAGGAAAAAATCGAGATGGATGGATCAGGCATACGCCACTGAGGAGGCCGTAGAACGACATCGTGCTCAGTGCAGGACATACATAGCTCGAGTAGAATCTCAATGGGAAGCGACCAGTGGGTCGTCGGTGAGAGAGTCATACGGAGGAGATCGCGCCAGTTGGAGGAGATAAGAGCTTACGGGCAATCGTGGACCCAGCTGACGAGGACAGCAGAAAATAAAACAAAGTGGAGATATGTTGTTGACGTCCTATGTCCCACTCAGAATCCAAGGGAATAATAATCACCCACTTGACATGTTGATACTGACCAATTATTGTTAACAAACATATAGCCATATATGTATAAAACTTGAGCACTGTGGTAGTAAGTAATTCCATATTAGTTTGTTTATTAGATATATCACACAATGAAACAGTATTATTTACTGGATGACACAGTTTCGAACACAATCTAGTATTGTTCATAATCATATCAATTGTAATCACACGACTTTGACACTTGAGTTTTATAGTTTTCTTTGTTCTCTCCTATTTGTCGTCGTTGGAGTAGTAGAATTTTCCAGATATCGGGGACATGTGATGAATCATTCCTATTACATGTATTTGCAGTTGATTCGATAAACAAAGCTTCTGTCATCAATCTCTCCCTATACCCTGTGACATTAGATTTTAAAACTGTCATCCTATCCCATTTATCCTATTGTATAGTTGTGTGTGACTGCATGTAGTGCTATAGCTGAACTATTCTCCAGATTTCTTATTATATTCGGGTCAACCAATCTAGATTTCGTTAGGTTTTTATGTTTAGCTAGTCTGACTGCCCCTGTTCGACTAGTTTGACCTGACAATCATTCCAGGTAGGATATTAGATAAACTAAATTATTTTGTTTTAAAGGCTCTACAGGACCCACCATTAAACCAACAAAGCTTGTTTCTAATTGAGTTTGTGGGTTTGAATGCCATTTTTATTCCTGCCTTGTTAAAAATTCTGCGTAAGGCTTCTGAGGTTCCTTCCTTGTATGGAATTACTACTGATGATTTAGATTCCTTATTATTGGTGTCATCATTAATATTATTATTATTATCACTATTAGTATTATCATTATTATTGTTATTATCACTATCGCTACTATCATTATTTATTTTATTTTTACATTTCCTTACATATTCCCTGACTAATTTATCCGGATAATTATTAAGTTTCAAAGCTTCTTTTATGTGTATCAGTTCCTGTTTTAGATTTTCTTTGGTACTACTTAGTTTTCGTGCTCTGTCATTTAAGCATTTCACCAATCCTATTTTTACTGACATAAGATGGGATGATTGGAAGTTCAAATATCTGTTTGAGTGTGTGGGTTTTCTGTAAACACTAGTGTTTAACTTCCCATCTTCTTTTCTCTTTACGTTGCAATCTAACATTGGAAGCTCCACTTGCTGATTTTCCAATTCATAAGTGAATTGAATTGCTTCCACCTTCGAGTTGACGTGTTCGAAAAACCTATCTATGTCTTGTGTTTTAAGTACAGTGAATGTGTCATCTACATACCTCCACCATACTTTTGGGGTGGGGGTGAACATATAGCCACTAGATTGTTAAAGTGTCGTGTATTGTATTAAGAAATTCTGTATATATACCACAGTAGAGACAGAGATGAGGATCTAATTGAAAAGTAAATATTTCTTCGTACAAATATATATATATATATATTATTCATGGAGAATTCAAATAAATTCAATTCAATTTTAGATTTTCCCATCAATTGATTGAACCAAAGTGATCAGTCTCAGGTTGGCATGTCGGCTTCTTGTGCAAATGCTTCGACGATCTCTGCGCATGTAATTAGAAGTTAACTGGTGAATGGTAACTAGCAGTGGAATCCAGACAGGATAACGCGCATTTCGTCCTATTTGGGACTCGTCGGTCAGCTGGATGTACCAGCACTCCCCGTCGAGTGGTGATGTTCCCACCACCGAGGCTCGAACCCAGTGCCCATAGTTTCAAACGCCACAGCGTTATCCACTAGACTACTTGGGCCACGAGAGACACCTCTTGTGGTGCAACGGGTCATATTAATTATTTAACTGAATTTTAGATTTCCCCGTCGATTGATAGGACCGAAGTGCTCCTCGGTCTCAGGTTGACATGTCGGTACATCTTGGATTCCACTGCTAGTCACCATCCACCAATTAAATTCACATAAACTCACTTCATATTAAACCTTATGCTGAAATGATTTTGTCCCTTATTCAATGTAGGACAGAAATGGATTTTATATCGCTTATGAATAGCAATCACACACACATGCATACACACACAACAAAATACAAAGAAAATATCTGAAGATAATTATAAAAATATTACATAGAAAGTATTAAATTTCCAGTTATTCTTTTCTTCAAACAATCAATTAATTGACCCTGACTGATCATGTATAGGAGGAGGAGTAGTAGTAGGGTCACTCGTTCATCATTATCTATAATAAAATAATTTATTTTTCTAGTAATATGATACCGTTCATACTATGATTCTCGCTATTCAATAAATATGAGATCATCTTCGCTTCATTTGTCATATACCTGATGAAGAAGATGGTGAAACACATCGACATTGATTGAGTTCAACTGGTCAAAGATTCCTCCGAAAGCACTGTAAATAGTTACACAAACCTCCGAGGGGATATGACTAACTGACTGCCTAGTTTTAACGCAGAACTACATTGCACAGATGTGCACCAGTTCCAGTTGCCACTCTCCCTCCATGTACCACACAAAGCAACAGAAACAGAAAGAGAGATTTAAAACAAGCAGAGAGATAATAAACAGAAATATGGAAGAAAAATAGAATTTTATAGAATATGACTGGCATGTCACAAACAGTCAAAGCATCTGTGCCATCATCGAGAGCAACTTTGAGCCATATATATCACCGATTGCCTCCGGCCTTCACTGCTTTCCAACCATCCCGAGGACACCAACCAGTCAGGCAGTCTACACCCTCCTACTAGGCTGGCTTCAGCAAACTGTTTTGGATTTTGATTGACTGAGGAAACTATGTTTTCGTTTGACCACCACCCATCACTAGCTAACTCTTTCCCAGCCTGATCCATACTGTGTACGCTATCACTGCCCATTGTCGAGGAAGGCTAGGCATGCCTATGTGACACAAGTCCTAACCAGCTCTCTCAATCGATGTAACTTCACAACCTCGTTGTCGATTGATTTCCCCTCCCACCTACCTAGGACTCACTCGACTGATGCCTAACCTCAATATTACGCACACTATTAAACCATTAACACGAGAGATATAACACAAACACTAAATGTGGAGTGTGCTACTGATAAGGTTTATCAGTAGTATATATATAAACAGATGTTCACTGGCATGGGAAAAATCGAATAGCAGGGATATAGAGAAAGCAAATGATACAACGTTGTGGAGATTACATGGGAGACGTAAAGGAACACAAGGAAACACAACATGAAGGTAAGTCAAAAGTAGAACAACACGGAAGATCTGTGCAAACGGTGCCTCGAAGATAAGGTATACATAATTTGACCACATCAAGATACTGAATTGCCAATAAACATTCTTTTACCAAGTCTTCCATCTTTCACCGTTACACTATGATCAAAGGCAGTTGGTCTTTTCATGTCTTCAACCTCCAATGGTCATATCTTACAGCCATAAAGGAGGACTGGGCAAAATGCTGAGTAATACACACGCCCTCTCATCGACAGCCGCATATCACAACTACGCCAGAGATAGAGGAAGTTGGTGGGCAAATGCCAAGTGAGGCTTCTCAAGACATCCGTTGGTGTTGGCTAATACAACTTCCCAAATAAGTGAAGTGGTCAACATGCTCTACCACTTCACTCCCTATAGTTAAGCTAGGAGTCAACGGAGTTCAGTCCTGTAACATCACCATCGGATAGCATCACACCAATATTACAGAAAGTTTGTAAAGAAGGAAAGGTACCTACTGATTGAAAGAAAGACTATCTTTTCCAACTACCAGGGAGGAAGAAAAATATTAAGCTGCATCATCCCGCAGAGACTGAAAGATGTTCCCTACATGCAAAACTCCAGCCGAAACAACGTGGACTTGAAAAATGCTAGTCATGTGAGGATCAAATTGCAGCGCTACGCATCACCAACGAACAGAGCATAGAATGTCAGTTAAATCAATATCACAAACTTTGAGAAAGCTTTCGACAGCGTTAACCGCAAAGTAATTTCGAAATTCCCTGATTCTTCACCAACCTCATTCAACAGCTATATAACAATGCCACGTGTCCAGTGATTCATACCGGAAAACTCGGCGAAGCCTTCCAAATGAAGACAGGAATAAGACAAGGTTGCCTACTATCAACCGAGATGATATTCCTAATTGTGATGGACTGGATAATGCGGAATACTGGGGGGAAAGAGAAGACAAGAATACGTCGGACCAACAAGAAGACTCTGGAAGATCTGGATTTTGCGAACGATTTATCTTTATTGTCACATAAATTCGAAGACTTACAGGCAAAAACTAACAGGTTGACAGAAAAAGCAGCAAAGACAGGAGTTCAAGCAAACACATGGAGAACAGACGCCTACCCAACGACGATAAGCACTAATCACTATAAATGGGATAAATTTGAAAGAGGTCACTGCATACACTTATCTACGAAGCATCGTCCAAACTTCAGACAGGCGGCACGGATGACGATGTCAAAGCCAGCCAAGATCGGAAAGGCAAGACAGACAATCATTACTCTGAAATCAGTTTAGAGATCTGCTGCACTCAGCATATAGAATAAAATTCGTATTTTCAACAATAACGTTAAGTCACTTCTTCTATATGCTTTAGGAACTTGTGGTACACATCACCTAAAGAATTTTCAACAGGCTACACACTTTCATCAACAAATGCCTTCAATGGTTACTATTATGGACAATCATTGGGCCGGCTGAAGAGGACTGCGAAAAACAGGACGAAATGGAGACATGCTATTGAAGCCCTATATTCCACTCGAAATCTATGGAATAATAATAATAACAATAATAATAGAACTTATAGATACTCACACTTGATTACTACAACCATTCGCCATCTCTAACCAATAAGTAATAACACTAAGTGACTGAGGGAAAAAAACCAACAGGTAGGAACAAGGTTTGAACTCGTGGTCGCATGAATCAATGAGTTACGATCACACAAAATAATGCAACTAAATAAATCCAAACATGTTCTATAAGTCCCACGTACGCCATAATAGGTGGAGTATGGTTTACACAAACTTGTGCAGAGAGAGACGTGACTGATTTCCATAAGTACTTGACCTAAAATCAACAAGTGGCCCAAGGCTGGAGTCCCACTCCACCTACTTCAGTCTTAGCAACTAACTGGGCATTATTATCAGAACCTCGTACAAAATATGCGTCTTATAACTCACATACATGACAAATCTGTTTCGGGGAACTCAATTTCAAAAAGACAAACAAACACAATTGTAACTACTTGGCATTGAAGCCCAACCGCACTATCAAACCCCTCCTCAACAACTTCAAAATGTGTTATCTTCAGGTAGGGAAGCAAAATGATGAGGGCGACAGGAATAAAGGAGAATGATGATCAGGAGGGCTTTATGTGTTTTTGGAAGTGTGTGAGCGATTGCTACTTCCCGACTACTTGAGGTACCTGAAACAAAAAGAGAATTAGTGTTGTATGATCAAAGAGCTCCCAGAGAAGAACTGCTTGAAGCCGGTCACACAAGGCCTATTTGAACTGGCTTTTGCTACGGTTCCATATTAATAAACTTACCACCGGTTACAGACCACCGTAGAGTAAATCGGGATGTACAATTTTTGGGATCAACCTTATCTAAACCCCTCTCTCCAGAATGGAGAGACAATATAGCTGGCATGCTGGTCATCTGAGGGAAACACATTACTGCTGTTACATTCCTGTTCCCCAGAAGTATGAATTCGCCCACAGACCCTCAAGATAATGTAAAAAATAATCACACACTATGCCGGTAACTTCTTTTAGTCTAATCGCTATCCTAACTATCTTCCTGGCATAGTAGAACCTGCAGGAACATTAGTTTCAGCTAGTGTAGCTTGTTGGGTCATTGCGATATGCCAACCCGACCACCACTTTCAGGTAACAGTTATCCGTCGAGATATGTTATCTTAGTTGCTTTTACATTGCGAATCAATAAAACCACTTGCTAACATGAAGGTGACAAGGGAAAAAGTATTGGCTGTAAGTAAATTTATGAAGAAGCTGATTACTGAAGAGTGTCTAAGAATTTCGAATCTAATCAGAATCAAAATGAGAGGGGGTAGTGATGATTTCTTGATATCTTAAGTTAGGACAAAAAAAGGATTTAAAAAATAAATCGAATTGATCTATTTAACACGATTAAATAAAGAAAAAGAAAGCAAAATAAAAAATGGTGATTTAGAAAAGTGGGAGGTGATACAGGAAGTGATAAATAAAATAATAAGTTTTCATCTTCCATTTTGAGTTTTTAAAAAAAGGCAGATTTGATTGGTTCTACAAAACAAACAGAAAGTTGGAGGACATCAATTATCTGTCAGTAGGTAAAAGTAGAACTCTGACAGACCATATTTTGCCTTTATTCAAATTACAGTATTATATAATTGTGATCGAGTGGATTATGCGAGAGATTGTATGTGGAAGAGAAGACAGGATTAAGCTAAACTGATAAGAAGACTTTAAAAGACCTCGATTTCGCGGATGATTCATGTCTAACCTTACTCAAACTCAAAGATTTCAACGCGAAAACCAACAAATTGGTAAAAGACGCTTGCTGGCAACGAAGACAGGACTTCAAGTGAACGTAGGGCAGATATCTCACAACCAACACCACCAACAACAGCAACAACAAGCTCCAATCACTTTCAACGGAATAAATCTGTAAGAGGTCAGTACCTTCACTTATCTATGAAGCACCATTTCAACACCACAGCCAGCCGGAAGGCATCAGGATTTTATTTTATTTTATTATAGCTTGATTCCACACAGTATTTTGGCACAAGTATGAAATTTTCAGCATGTGATATCGGTAGCCCAAATTTAGCAGGCGGACCGTAGATATCAGGTGTGCGTCAGCGGGGGATCGAACCTCGAACCATGTACATGGTCGGCGAGAGTCCTAACCGCTGTGCCACCGACGCCAAAACCAGAATCGTAAAGTCGACAAAGACCTTCATCACTCTCACTATGAGGAACAGAATTCGAATTTTCAACACTAATGTCAAGTCAATCAGTTCACCTTTATGAGTCAGAAACTTAGAGAACGCGTCACGGAAGGCTACTGCAAACTTTTATTAACAGTTGTCCCCATCTCTGGCTCCATACTGAAGATTAGATGGCCAGAAAGAATTAACAACAACACATATGCTTAAGAAAGAGGAGATGGATCGGACACACGCTGAGGAGACCGTTGAATTACACCGCGCTTCAGGTCATCGCTCCAGTGGAACCCGAATGGGATACGACGAGTGGTATGTCCGAGGGTGACATGGAAGAGATGATAGACTACAGGCAATAGTAAGATCAGCTAAAGAGGACCGCAGATAAAAAGACTACGTAGAGACGTGATGTTGGAGCCCTATGTTTAACTCAGAACCCAAGAGAACAATAGTTATAATAATATAACCATACATGTATATATTTTCAAGTATTGGTTTTGTAGGAATTTTGTTTGATTGCATGCAGGATTTCATCATGAGCTGACATCAGTTAGAGAACCACTGGAAAACCAACTGGGACTACTGGACAGCTGTTTCGTTCCAGTTTGCGACTCTTCATGAGTACGCACCCACCTCCAGGGTTTGAAACCAGGACCTTCTGGTTACAAGACTAGCGAGCTCGTAGACCATTGAGCCACTTGGACCCGATCCAATGGCTGGCCAGCCCATGAATTCTAACTTCTGCCTATTCACGACATAGCGTGACAATTTCGCGATGTCTTCTTCGACGAGTTACTGCCTCATCTTCAACCTGCTGTACCCGACTGGTCACGGCTTCCCACTAGAACCTCAGGTTAAGTGCCTGAATAAGGCCAGTCACGGCCACCATGCAATCAAGCAAAATCCCTACAAAACCAATGCTTGAAAATTGACCTGATGCTCACTAGCGCCTGGCCTTATTCAGGTGGGTAGTTACCTGGGGTTCTAGTGGGAAGCCGTGACCAGTCGGGTACAGCAGGTTGAGGGTGAGGCAGTAACTCGTCGAAGAAGACATTGCGAAATTGTCACGCTATGTCGTGGATAGGCAGAAGTTAGAATTCATGGGCTGGCCGGCCATTGGATCGGGTCCAAGTGGCTCAATGGTCTACGAGCTCGATAGTCTTGTAACCAGAAGGCCCTGGGTTCGAACACTGGGGGTGGGTACTTACTGATGAAGAGTCCCAAACTGGGGCGAAACAGCTGTCCAGTACTCTCTTCAGGTTTTCCAGTGGTTCTCCAAATGATGTCAGCTCATGATAAAATCCTCCATGCAATGTATATATTTGCCATGGGTTTTAGTTTCAATAGCGATAACATTCCCTTTCGAAGGGTTGGGGTTGCTTTCTTAGGCTTATGCCTAGCTAGCTAATGAACGCGTTTTCACACAGGAATATACCCCCTAACTGAGTAATTATAAATTTTTTCTCAGGAGAACAAAATACTCATCTTGGCGTTTTGCAAGACCAGAAGTGCATAAATTCTCATCATGTGGCACAGACACACACGAGTACTCTCTACACCACCAGTGGTCAGAAAGGATAATAAGCGACAAGTAACTTTGGCATGCAGTGAGCTAGCCGACCACCTACTGTTCATTAAATATATGCAGGATGAAGTGAAGATGAGTTGGAGACAGACATTCAAGTGCCATCACACACCAAGCCCTGAAGAGGAAACCGATAGGGGAAATGACGCGGTGGGCATGCAAGGGTGGTGTGCACATGTGAAAGAAATCATGTGAAGAACAGGGAACAAAGGCTAGTAGTGGAGTAGTCTAAATGGAGTCTATTCTAAGTGACAGATAGAGTTATACACGTCCTCCAATTTATGCTAAATAAGTTTCGAAAGTATTTAACAAGTAATGATTTATTTTTTGCAAAGAGAAAAGACAAGTGATACTGTATCATATATATATAAATAGTACACGAATTCGGTGAATTATTCAATTAATTTTCTATACGACCTCAAGTGTAATCTAGCTAGCTAGCTAGCTAGTTGGTTAGTTAGTGTGACTGAAGGTGACGGTCAGCTGACTGACTACTCGCTAAGTAAAAAAAACAACAAGAAATCAGCTGATTCGATTCGCGTTTAATTGACTGACACCGATTTGTTTGTCAAGCAGGTGATTCAATTCAGAAAAAGAAGCAGAAACAATATATCTATCTTGCACACACAAATGTATAATTAATATGCTCAAGACTCCCCCACATAACAATTACTTTTTATGCACTTACACATGAATAAAGATATTTATTTATAAATTTAACTGATGAATGGTGACTAGCAGTGGAGTCCAGCCAGGATGCGCATTTCGTCTTATTTGGGACTCGTCTGCCAGCTGGATGTACCTCCACTCCCCAGTCAGTGAGTGCTGATGTTCCCACCAACGAGGCTCCAACCCAGTGCCCATAGTTTCAAACGCCAAAGCGTCGTTATCCACTAGACCACTTGGGCCACGAGAGCCACTGCCTCTAGTGCAACGGGTCATATTACTTATTTAATTGAATTTTAGATTTTAGATTGATTGGACTGAAGTGTTCGGTCTCAGGTTGACACTTCTGTTGGCTTCTTGTCCAGATGCTTCGACGATGTCTGGGCATGTTGTTAGAATTTAACTGGTGTATGGTGACTATGGGCACTGGGTTCGAGCCTCGGTGGTGGGAACATCATCACTCACTGGGGAATCCAGGTACATCCAGTGACGAGTCCCGAATAGGACGAAATGTGCATCTTGGCTGGATTCCACTGCTAGTCACCATCCGCCAATTAAATTCTAATTAAATGCCCAGACATCGTCGAAGCATATGGACAAGAAGCCGACAGACATGTCAACCTGAGACCGAGCACTTCGGTCCAAACAATTAAATATCTTTATAAATGTCGTATCTTTTTTGTTTTCTGTATGACTACACACACAGAGAGAAACGCAACTAATCAATCACCCTGTTATCAAGTCTTTCCGATCACACGGACACATGATTATTAAATATTAAAGAATTCTCACAAGCAAGGAGGACTGTTATGCTGAGATCATACTGTGTGCTGCGGTTAAAGGAGTCAAGCTGAATCCGCACCTCAAAAGAAAGGAAATAGCCTATCGTGTTCACACAGCCATTGTTTTGATAAATATATACTTGTGTTAAGGCAGATAAGATTTTTAGTTGGCCTTGAAGTCGTGATTTATGCATGCACTGATATGATAACCTTATTGGACAGTTTTATTATTCGTTTATTTATGACCTTGATGTCTTTTGTGGTTATACAACCAATCAGACTTGTTTATTTATGGCTTATATTTCTGAGAGTTTCTTTTCGTAAATATAGTATATGATGTATTTTGTCTAATAAAAGTGATTGCTCCGGTTGTCGTTTTTCCAGTCTGATGACTTTTGTGTCTATCTCAGTATGAGCGATATATCCAAGTGACACCATTGAGGACGAAATTTTTATTCTGATAAAGTGACAGTGTTATACTGTAAACGATGAAATGAAACAGAGAGAAGATACGTCAGTGTTAAATAACTATCCTTTAAAATTTAATAGGAATATCAAAAAAGGGTCGAAATAAAAATAATGGTGAAACTAGTAGTGATAACATAATAAGAGAGAGAATATAAGGCATCCACAGTTATACCATATAAGAAGGGAACATCTGAAACCCTCCCTACGTTGGTTTCTCAACAAAGCAGGAATTAGGGTACCATTCAAACCCTCCCACAAACTGACTCAGGTAGGACGAGCTCTGTAGGCTAAAGGACCCTATAAGTTGACCCAATTAGACAAAGTAATATAATTTACAAAATGGCTTCTAATGACTGTGAGTTAAGTCAACTATATAGGTCAAACTAATAGATCAGGAGCAGTGAGATTGCCTGTCAGAACATAAGAATTTAGCTAAGGTTAGAATAATTGACCCCATGAAGATAAGTAATTTAGAAAAGAACTTAGCAATCGCACAGCATGCATTAACACACGACCACACAATAGGGTGGGTGAGACACAGTCAAAATTCTAAAAAGTAATATAGAGAGATGGTTTGCTGAATCCTGTCTGGTTCATCCAGTCTACACACCCAACACATGCAACAGAAGTGACTCGACGCAAATACCACAGATATGCAAGATATTATTATCACCAGTCAAATCAGAGGATGATAAATAATGTTAAAATGTATTCCATCAATTCACATGCATTATAACATTCTAACAAGTTACTTGTTTTGACCATTAAAACATCTGAATACCCATCTTATTGTTTTTTATTGATAATACTAATACTATTTCCGAATGTACTTTATCGTATATTGATTTTATTCAGATGTCTAATCAGTTCCACTCATGCATATAAATGAATTAAAAAGTTGTGTGAGTGACTTGATATGATTATGAGTGGCAATAGTTTGTGCTCGAAACGAGGCCACATCAGTAAATATTACTGTACAACACTGTGTGTGTGATTTTATCAAAATAAAATTTTATCCATAATGTAGTTATACTCTACCACAGTGCCCCAGTTTTATCCTTATATCAATAATAGTTCCAAGTGATCAGTTGGTTATAGTGTCGTGTTCAAAAATAAGCATTCTCATCAGGTTAGAAAAAATCCACAACCCGGTAACACTCCATCATCAAAACAATTTCGCAAAATTCTACAAAGAAAGCTGGAGCTATAAAACCGAATAACCTGACATGATAGTAACGGCTAGATAATTACCCTCCTCTAGATACTGGATATGATAAACAGCCAGTTACACTATCTCAACCCTTACAACGGCAAAAACCGAGTTGTTGTGGTCTGAACTCAGGAAACTTATCTTTGCGTCCTACTTACTGTTTAGAGCTGACAAAAACGTCCTTGACTCGTACGCACAGTTACAAAACTCTCTAAAGACACGAAAAAGATGATTATTCGCCGACAGAACTATGGTTCTGTTCAACAGTGATGACATCAAAAACTCGAAATTACCTCAACAGTCAAGAGAACCTTCTAGTACAACAACAAAACAAGTACTGTAGAACAATATTGATCAAACCAAATTAGTCAACATTATAAGAAGTACCTGAGGATCAAGTAGAATATTCTTGACAAGGTAGGATCAAAGCCTCTGTCCAAAAGACCCATAACACCAACAATTCTTGCATACGGTCACCCAAGGTCAGAATCACCTTGATTCACTCAAACAAAATCACATCGTGAAACAAAACACTCTCAAACTGACGGACCTATTTTACCCCGATTCTATGGTAGACCAAAACTACACAAACCAAACATTCCCTTACGACCAATCGTTTCGCTTCCAGGAACACCAACATAATATAATCTATCTAAAGAACTTTTCAGGAAATTAGATTACCTAACAGAATCATGCAACCATTCTATCAATTCGTCAATCCATCCAATTTTTAGAGAAAATAAAAAAAACATTCAAGTAGAAGACAATGAAATAATGGTATCCTTTGATGACGTCACAGCATTATATACTTCAATTAGTCCAAAACTAGCAACAGAAACTATGCAACAATTACTCTATGGTGATGAAAACACAAAAACGCAATTATCAACTTGGATAGAACTCATAAAATTATGCCTTACAACATACTTCCAGTTCAATACTGAAATATATGAACAAATAAAAGGAACACCAATGGGGTCGCCCATATCAGGATTAATAGCTGAAGCCGTTATGTAGAGATTAGAATCAATAGCTCTACCTATAATTAAAGCGAAAATCTGGATACGTTACGTTGATGATACATTTGTAATAATTAAGAGAAATGATTTGGAATATACTCATAAATTAATAAACAACATATTTGAAGACATCAAATTCACCACAAGAGAAGAAGAATTAGATAACAACATCCCATTTTTAGATGTCTTAATCAGGAGAACCAACACAAGAAATTTAGAAACACAAGTACACAGAAAATCAACGCACACAGATCAAATACTCAACTATACTAGCAATAATCCAGTTACTCACAAACGAAACTGTGTGCAGACATTGTTTAAAAGAGTTCAGACACATTGTAGCACTCCAGAATTGAAAAGAATGGAAGAAAAGCACCTACAAACGGTCTTCAAAAAGAATGGTTATCCACGAAATTTTATCAAACAATGTTTAAAATCGAATCATAACACCAACAATAAACCACCATCAAAGACCACAAGAAAATTCATCCTACCATACATGAGAAATATCTCTGAAATAACAGCTAGAATACTAAAACCGTTTTGATATAGATATAGCACACAAGCTAGTCAAGTCACCTTATTCGATATTATGCGAACCGAAAGATCCAACAGAAAAGGAGATAAGATAAATACCATTTACAAAATAAATTGTATGAACTGTAACAGACATTACATCGGTCAACAAAGTGGGCGTCCCCTTCGAATTAGAATCGAAGAACACAAATCAGCCGTGAAAAGACACGATATGTATTCTTTAGTATCAATGCATATAGACAATTATGGACATCAATTTGATTGGGATAATGTGAAAATCTTAGACAGAAGAAATACCAAAAGTGAAGTCAGGGAATTCCTAGAAGCCTGGTACTCAAACGAAAATGCAATTAAAACACACGCTAATATAGACGAAATATACCAACTAATAAAAAGTAAATCAGGTGACCAGAAAGTTTAAAATCCAAGTCAATAGAAAATGGTCAATACATATGTAAAGATGGTTACCAGGAGACGCAATTATATCACTCATGAAGAAATTTAAATCATTTCACTTTAAGCTAAATATTGTGCTGAAGGGAGATGTTGTCCAGAAGGACGACGAAAGCTCTGCAACTAAACCAACCAGCTGAGAGAACGCTATTAATTACACTATCAATGTATCATCACACAACCACAAAGAGAAGCAGTAAGATTACGAGATTAAACAGGAACGAAGACAAATAATAAGCACCAAGTGAAAATATGATATGCAAACAACAGAACAAAGATATATTATAGCCAAGGGTAAAAAAAAGAGGATAATAGTCACAAAGTCGGCTGAAACCTCGAAATAAGCATATCAATAATATCGTTTCGAGGGCGGGGGTGATTTTCTAAACGGTTATGCCGATACAATCTAACCAACCATAAGATTCTCCTAGACCTTTAAGATTGTGACATTCTGTAGCATGATTTCTCAATTAAATGGATACCTTTCCTTTAGATTTCTAAAGTCGAAGCTTTATAGGGCTAGGTAAGGAGGGACCACCACCTTATTCTTATACTCATCCCACTTGCCTACATTGCTTATTTTAAACCATTCACTCATTCATGGAGGATTTCATTATGAGCTGACAACCAATTACAAAACCACTGGAAAACCTACCAGGGAGTACTGGACAGCCAACTGTTTCGTCAGTCTAGTTTGGGACTCTTCGTCAGTACGCACCCACACCGCTGGGGTTCGAACCCAGGACCTTCTGGTTCCGAGGCTAGCGAGCTCGTAGACCATTGCAGTCAGTCAAACAAAATCCCTACAAAACCAATACTTGAAAATTTCTCATTCACTCTAACCCAAAAAGTTGTGTGAAAATTTACTTATCTTATTTATTTATTTATTTATTCTCGCAATTTTTCAATTGCCTTCATTGATTTAAGTTGACATTATTGAATTGATATATACATGTATATACATATGTACTTATATGCAAGTTGATAAGTGTAGTTTGTGTGATTAGTCTGTCCAAAATGTTGTATAACACATTTAATACAGGATTAGATTTCAGATAATTTTCAGTTTTCCTAGTGTCCTATCTTTACATAAACGAGGTTATTTTTCGAAAAGGAAGGACACAGTTAAAACACGAACAGAAACACATGCACACCCGCAAACATACCCACACACACACACAACTTGAGAGATACTAGGGTTACTAATTTAACAATAATTAGGTTGGAAAATTAATATTGACATCTGTGAAAATGTTTTCACAAACTCTATTGCTTAGTTTTGAAGAGATTGGTCAAAAAGGTTGGGGACGATTAGGAATGTCGGGATGACTTAGTTAATGATGACGACTTCTTCAATTATACAACCTTAGATCTGGGAAGTTTATAGTTTTCAAGTATTGGTTTTGTAGAGGGATTTTTGTTTGGTTGCATGAAGGATTTCATCATGAGCTGACATCAGTTAGAGAACCATTGGAAAACCTGCACGGAGTACTGGACAGCCGACTGTTTCATCCTAGTTTGGGAATCTTCATCAGTACACACCCACCTCCAGGGTTCGAAACCAGGACACTCTGGTTACAAGACTAGCGAGCTCGTAGACCTTTGAGCCACTGGGACCCGATCCAATGGCCAGCCCATGAATCCTAACGTCTGCCAATTCACGACATAGCGCGACCATTTCGCAATGTCTTCTGTGATGAGTTACTGCCTCATCTTCAACCTGCTGCACCCTACTGGTTATGATGTCAGCTCATGATGAGATCCTCCGTGCAATCAAAGTTTATAGTTATCAAGATGGATATTACATGAAAGGGAGTTAGGAGAAGACTGAAATTGACGAAATTATGCCTGTAAAAGTTTTAATTAAAAAATGTTGCTGAATAAAGCAGTTGTCGAAATCATTTATTGTATCAACATCATAATAATTAATCAATTAATTTTTCAAGAATTGGTTCTATTCTTCTCCAATTAGACCATGGATTGTTATCAGTTAGAGAACTACTGTAGACCAGAGAGTACTGGACAGCTGTTTCATCCTGAACTGACTGTCTCCATACTGGTTACTTCCCTTTTAGATTACTCTAAAATGAACAGCTTTTTATCAGTAAATAGTCGGTAACCCTTGTAGAATGGACTCAATGTCAGACACAAACGTGATACACATGAACTGGTACATTTCCACGATTCTTGTACTATGGATATCACTGAAATTGCAACCAAGTCGAATGTTAGATACCATCACTGGATTGTATCCTTTCTCTGATTTTCTCTGGTCTTCTGACATCATGTTGACTACTAGAAAGATATTTCGTCAAACCTCCTAATTATTATTAAGAAAGGTAACATAATTTGGTATCATTCAGTCAATGTCTATTCTTACAGTTTGTTAACTCTTGTATTCCGAGTAATCCTTTCAGAGCTAATTACGAAAGACCTTATTAAACTTCGAAGGCTAGTGTAAAAGCGCTGTCAGCAGGGTGAACGGAGTGTTACTAAATCAACTCTTTGAAACTGTTGTGGATAGACGCTTGAATATCAATCTGATGCTCACTAGTGACTGGCTCTATTTAGGTAGGTAGTTACCTGTGTTTTAGTGGGAAGTGGTGACCAGTGGGGTAGGGCAGGTCGGGTGACATTCGCTGGTGGTCGCGCCATATCATGAATTAGCAGAGGTTGGAATTCATGGACTGACCATTGGATCGGGTCCCAGTGGCTGATGAATAGTCTACAAGCTCGCCTTGTAACCAGAAGGTTTTGGGGTTGAATCCTGGCGGTGCGTGCGTACCAATGAAGAGTCCCGGATTAGGACGAAACAGCTGTCCAGTACTCCCTGCAGGTTTTCCAATGGTTGTCCAACTGATGTCAGTTCATGATGAAATCCTGATATTGGTGAATATTATCTTGTATAGAACTATGAGCACCCTAGTGTTAGGCAAAAGTGTCTCTCTGCATCTTACCAGTAAGGACTAGAAGCAATTGTAAAAGACTTTATTCGTTGATGAGTAAGTATTAAAAACTCTATAGTACCTTATCTGGCACGCATTCTATGAGATGAGAAAAGTGTTAGATATGAAACTAATGACTTACTGTAAGACAGTAGTAAGTAAACGGCCCAGTTTAACTCTTACTATCAATATTATGTTGTTGTCACTAATTCTACCTACTGTTAATAATTTTACATTCATATTTTACTTCACACTATAATCACTGTTGACGTCGTGTTAAATGTCTTCACCCTTACTATGTATCATGTAAAGAGAAAACCAGATGCGGTATTGTACCACCTGCTGAGAATTCCACGATGTATTAAGTGTACTGCTTGGAATGGTGGAGTTAGAGTATCATAACCAAGGTCAAGTCCTGTCAAAATTTGACTTTCAAGAACCGACCAGATTTAGGGGATCCTAGGAAATCTCATTCCAAACCAAATCATTCTAAACGATACAATATTCTACTTATTCGCTGGGTGCTATTTTTTGTTAAAGGTTACAGTTAAATTTGAGGTTAGGGTTCAGGTTAGAGTTAGAGGTAGTCAAACAACGGAGTCATGAATATCAGTGGATCCCAAAGTACTATGATCACTAGTGCCTTAACAATGCCCAGATACCTTGATCTCACTCCTTTATGAGGTGTTTTTGTCGGATCTTGTATAAGACTTCGAGAGACTTTTCAAATGGAACTACTACTGGGTGTGCTGAGTTCACCAGATGTTCTGTCGCCGAGCTATAAACACACCCACGTTCTGTCTTTACTAGTCAGGCTGGATAGTGTTTCCGAGTGAGTTCTACAAGCGGATACATGGCGCGGTCAGTTTACTAATAGCTCAACAGGAGCAAGTGAACTGGTATATGCATGTTGATATGGCCCAATGAGGGTCTGTCTATCACATGTCTTATACACTACAGAGGTTATCAATTTTCATAATTACTAGGTAAATAAAGAGTTCGAGGAGTTGCTGTTACTCCAGATATTGTGGTTCCTCATTTAGCAGTAGTTAGAGGTGGATTTTGAGACAAGAGTTATGTCCTGCATGAAACGCAACAGTTAAATGTACTTCTATTTCACTGCTAGCCACTACTGAATACGTGACCAAGATTTGATATTAGGCAAAAATGAGTAACCACTTTTTAAAAAAAGCCCATTTATGAACAGATATTTATTATTTCTTTTTTTAATTCCTTTACGTTCCAAGTGGAACATAGGGTGCCTTCAAGCTAGAGACTTGAAGTTTCTGTAGCAGTGGTGATTATTTTTACAGGATGGGGTTGCTAGCCCCATGCTCAACCTTCCCTCTTTATCAGAGTTACTACTGGCTTAGCGAGGAAAAGGAGTGCGTCGGCCGGGGGTCAAACCTCGGACCACCTCCGTGGTCTGTGAGCACTCTACCTCTACTCATAATTCAGGTTATATCAATCAGCAGAAGAAAGAGTGTGAGAAACTCTATCAACATGAAAGCTCCTTGAAAAAAAAACTTACGACCATTTAATAATATTAACCGTCTTCTTCTGAATACAGAATTCCGGCACTCTACTGGAACTAATATAGTCGTGTAAGAACTTATGGCGAGTTGTTATCTGGAATGATGACAACGTTTACAGTCCATCAGGGAGGCTGAATATATATCCATTTTTGTTTACTTTCATCAACGATGTACCAATAGGTATGACCCTAGTTGAACTTAGTGACCAACGGACTGACTTGTCACCAGGACACAGTCTCGTCAACTAAAAGTATGCACACAGTATCGTCCTTCTAGGCTATGATGCGCACAAAATGTAGTCCTCTCAACATCTTGAGCAGAAATCGCCAAACATGTTTGGCATGAAATTCGCCCTAGTCAAGTATCAGATAATGATGATGTGGGACTGCTGTGCCAGGATTTCTACTTTAAGTATAGGGAGCGAAATGGTCCAGTGTGTTGACCATTTTACACATTTGAGAAGGCACATCAACCCTAATGGATTGATCACTGACAAAATTTCAGCATGGATACAAAAAAGATTCACATGGTGTTTGCCAATTGATGTAATGCACAGCAGTTCACCTTGTCTTACTTTATGCTTGAGGAACAGGATTATTGAAAGTGGCTAGTTGTCTTTAGCCATAGGCATTTTCGTTTAATCCGCTGTGGTAAAAGCTTAGACTTAGAATA
The DNA here is from genome assembly GCA_944472155.2 of Trichobilharzia szidati. Taxonomy (NCBI): domain Eukaryota; kingdom Metazoa; phylum Platyhelminthes; class Trematoda; order Strigeidida; family Schistosomatidae; genus Trichobilharzia; species Trichobilharzia szidati. The sequence goes on from OX235276.1 coordinate 55,694,755, forward strand.
TTAGATAAGGAGGCGAAACCGATCGATGGGTTTGTGGAGCTACATCGATTGAGGTGGTAAAGACATGTGTTACGCACATCGAACTCTCGCCATCCTCTACGAGCAATATCAGCCGATATAGGATTAGGTTCGAGAAGACTTAGGAGTGGTCAAAACAAAACCTGCCATCAACCCATCAAATTTTTTGACTGGTGGTTTGAATCACTCGCCTAAAGAGACGTAGACTAGCTAGCTACCTGGCTAAGGTCCTAAAGACACTCATATCCATCCAATGCCTAAATACATGTCGATCACACTGTTCGAAATCATTCTCAATAGCTCGGCGATGTTTGTCGAGAACTCAGTCATCAGTCAGTTTTCAAAAGAAGCTCTCTTTATCTCTCGCTCTCTCTCTCTTACTGATAGAAGACACGAACATATAAACTGAAAGAAAGTCACAAAAGATGAAGAGTTCAAATTGCGTCTTTAAAGAATCAATAACACAGCTGTTGTTTCTCTTCTCAAACATGTAACCAAACACCTGATGATGATATAATTGTATTACTAGAACAAAAAGTATCAAATTAATTGTGTGCACGTAAACTGAACAATGATTTATTACAACAACAAAAAATATATATACTGTTGTTCTTGTTGTTGTTCTTTCTATCACAAAACTGAGTTCTATGGAATTGATTATGATTAACTGTCACGTATATATTTATATGTATACTCACATGCATGATCACAACACGTCATGCAACCCTGTTTAATAGTGACAAAACCTTTTGTCACAATGAATTTCTCAACTTTCTATTCACACAATTAAAACATTTTATCTCTTTCGAGGAATATATTTTCAGAAAGAAAAGAAAAGAAAAGAAAAAAGAAGACATCCACACAATTGTCATCATTCTTAATGATTATTATAAAAGAATTGCAAAGAAAAAAAAGGCATCAGATGGCAGTGAAAATCATCACGCGGTAATATATATACACATACATAATTTCGCCATTCAGATTAAGCATTAGGCTTATTAAATTTAAAGACAACATTGCTTGATGCTAGAGATTTCAAGGCGTTGAAATTTATTAGTCACCCTATGAAGTAGATGTGTTGGTGGTACAGTGCCTAACACCAACCACGTACGTGTACCAAAACAGCAAACAGTCGATGCCATTTTAAGCCACGATTCAGTGACTGGCTGATTTCAACGTAGAACTACTTTGCACAGATGTGCACCAGTTCCAGTTATCACCCTCCTTCCATTTAGTACACGAAGTAAGAGAACAGAGTAAAGAGATATGCAAAACAGAGAGAGAGAGAGATAATAAACAGAAGTGTGAGTGAGGGAAAAAGAATAGTAATATGGAAGAACGAACGAACTATCGGAGACATGATGAATCGAAAAGAGTGAGTGAATCTTCATCGATTTTTACCATCTCGAGGACCTCAACCAGTCAGGAAGTCTACACATCCCTACATGACTAGCTGGCTAGCTGGCTTAAACTAGCTTTTGTGCATTTCATTGACTGAGGAAGCCATGTTTTCGTTTGACCACCACTAGCTAACTCTTTTCCAACCTGATCCATCCTATGTCAACTAACAATGATCGTCGAGGAAGGTGATAGCCAGGAAGGAATGCGCAAACATATGTGTCTCAGCCATCTCAATCGATGTAGGTTCATAACCTCGTCGTCGATTGATTTCCACTCCTTACCTAGTCCTGACTCGACTGATGCCTGACCTCAAAAATACTCATCCTATTATATTATTTTGTTATATTCTTAGAATATGCAGATGATAAAGTCCTCCCTACTAAGTTGTGAAGACGCTGACAAAATAAAGCAGAATTTTCTGAACACCTTGATCAGCAGCAATCTTCGAATGTTTGACATACGATTCGCTCCCCTTGTCAAATGTGTGATGATCAGGCTACAGGACTCGACTGAACCACTTCGGCTCACTCCTAGGTTAAAGATAAGGAGGAGTGAAGTGATGGCTAAGCGTGTTGATCAATTCACTCATTTGGGAAGTTGCATCAACCAGCGCCAGCGGGTTGATCGCTGACGATATCTCACCACGGATACAGAAGGCTCCTTCGGCAGATGCCCATCAACTTACGCCAAATCCTTAGTGGTAGAGGTAATATCCGGCTGATGGTCGACCAAAGGGCGTGTATACTACTCAACAGTTTCACTCTGTCCTCCTTTATGGCTGCATGTGAGCGAGACATGGTCATTGAGAGTGGAAGACATGAAAAGCCTGGCTAGTTGTCTTTGATCACAGATAGTTGTCTCAGTTCTATCTACCATGTTATGTGGTATAATAAGGTGAGCAATATTGAGGTTAGGCGTCGAGTGCTAGGTAAGGAGGGGAAATCAATCGACGAGGTTGTGAAGCTATATAGACTGAGATGGTTAGGACATGTGTTACGCACACAATGGGCAATGTTAACTGACACAGGATGAATCGGATTGGAAAACAGCTAATGGTGGTGATCAAACGAAAACATGGCTTCATCAGTCAATGAAATGCACAACAGTTAGTTTAAGCCAGCCAGCTAACCAGTCATGTAGGGATGTATAGACTTCCCGACTAGTTGGGGTCCTTCGGATGGTGAAAAGCAGTGAAGGCTTGAGACAATTGATGGTGTGGCTTAGAATCGTTCTCGGTGACGGCGCCGGTGCACTCACTTCTTGTGATCTACCAAATTCATGGAAACTGTATTGTTTTACAATGTGACTATTCTTTCTCCCTCACATTTCTTTTTATTATCGTTCATCTAAATCCTTTTTTTACCCTTTGTGTGCCAAAAGGAGTGTCGCAAGTTGAACTTCCGTTCACTTCCGTATAAAATTCTATGCTAAGGTAAAACCGGTTAGCCAATGAGAATTGCACATAGCACATGTACATGTTTTACGAGTTGATCACGGACTGATATCAGTTAGAGAACCATTGAAAACCAGTCCATGATCAACTCGTAAAACATAACTAATCCTTACAAACCAAACTATAGAAAATTATTCTGGTGCTCGCTAGTGACTTGCTACAGGTTGGAGCTTCCTGTAGTTCTAGTGAGAAGTCGTGACCAGTGAGGTCCAATTAGAAGTCACGTGTGTGGATGAATGTCCCACCAACGACAATAGTTGGGGTCACGCTAAAATCACGAATTGGTAGAAGTTAGAATTCATGAGCTGGCCATTGAATCTGGTCTCAGTGGCTGAATGGTATACGAGCTTGCTTCGTAACTAGAAGGTCCTGGGTTCGAATCCCAGTGGGTGCGTACTGCCGATGATTCCCAAACTAGCTGGATGAAACAGCAGCTGTCCAGTACTCCCTGGTTTTCAATGGTTCTCTAACTGATATCAGTCCGTGATCAACTCGTAAAAACATAACTAATCCTTACAAACGAAACTATAGAACATGTACATGTGTCAGGCGATATGACTGAATAATTTTCAACGTCACATAACATATACATATTTATATAATGTGCTGTTATGTGATGAATGTTCCCTTCAGTAGAAAAGAATTATATGCTTATAGTAGGTGAAATTATCTGCTAGACTATTCACACAGATACACATTGGGATACGAGTGTGTGTCTGTGTGTGAGGGTGTGTGTGTGTGTGTGAGAGTGTCCAATTTCCAGTTTACTTCTAAATTTATATATATTAACTGTAACTACAGTATGCCGGATAGCGTATACACCACCATTAGCCAAAAACGAAATGTTGTTATTATCAAAATATACGCATAACACATTTATACACTCTAGACATCTATATATAAGATTGTAAACAATAACAACAACAAAAAACCCTACGATTGTCAGTTTACACTTCAGGTGAATATATATATATATATATAATACTTTAAAGTGATTTAATTTTGAAACTCTATTAGACCTATGTATGAATCTATACTTGTCTGAATTACACAAAAGAATAGAGAAGCACTTTAACTTGTCAATAAATATGCAAAAGGCTAAAACTGTCTGTAACCATAGTTGCTTGCATTTCTCTATCTCCCGTGGTAAGTGAGATACAATACGGTCAGAGTAATGTTGAGGTAAGGAAGGGAGTGAGTGTTCAGTAAGAAGGGTAGTAAGTCAATCGATGGGGCTTTGAATCGGGTTGGAAAAGGTGGTGGTGGTCAAGACAAATCCTGGCATCACTCCACAAAATTTTTTGATTGACAGTTAGTTACAGCTAGCCACATAAAGAAGTGTAGACTGCTTGGTCGCAGTCATCCAGAGGCTGTTGGTTATACGCTTCAAAATCAACCCCAACAGCACGGATACATCATTCACTCTTTGTAATCTCTTATATTTATTAAACCCTCCTCTGCTTATCCATACTATTTCTCTTTCTCCCTTTTATTTCAGGTGATCACAGTTCATTTGAATCTCTTTTCTCTCGCTCACTTTTATCTACCTTTGTGTGCTACAAGGCGAATAGCTTAGAACGCGTAACACATTTCCTAGACATCTCACAATCAATGCAGTTGCTTCATCATCACAACCTCAACCATAGATTGACTTTCCTTACTTACCTAACACTCTACGTCAAAATGAATTTCCCAGCACGCCCCCCCCCCCAAATAAAGGTGTGGCGGTATTCATCCAACCGTAAAGTTCACAAATTAGGCGATTCCACCTATTCCACAGAAATATAAATCAGGCTAACATAGCAAGACAATTCATTTATTGTGACTGTGTTCATGTAACTGTAAATTGAGGTAGGATGTTTAAATTATGCTCATCAAACATGAATAGGAAGGCTGAAATTAATTACAGGATTCAAGAGCAGTTAATTTGTAGGGCTAAGAACAAACTAAGTGCGTCGGTGGCATAGTGGTTAGGACACTCACCGACCATGCACATAGTGCGGGGTTCGATCCGCGGCCAACGCACTCCTCCCTTACCTCACTAAGCCAGAAATAATGCTGGTGAAGAGGAAAGGTTGGGCATGAGGCTAGCAACCCCATCCTGTAAAATAAACACTGCTACAGAAACTTCAAGCCACTAGCTTGAAGCCCTATGTTCCACTGGGGAACGTGAAGGAATAAAAAAAGAACAAACTAAAAGAGATAACCAAAAGAACCAATACTTTAAAATCAATCTGATGCTCACTAGAGACTGGCTCTATTCAGGCAGTTAACCTGGGGTTCTAGTAGGAAGCCATGACCAGTAGGGTACAGCAGGTTGAAGATGAGGCAGTAACTCATCGAAGAAGACACTGCGAAACCGTCACGTGGCCGCATCAGTAAATATTACTGTATAGCACACAGTGAGACTTTATCAAAACAAATTTCACCCATAATGGAATTATACTCTACCGCCAACGTGCACAAGTTTTATTCTTATATCAATGTTTTGATGATTCAAAATAAGTTATTTTCACTCCTCCTATACCATAGAACTGATAATTCTTATTAGCAAACATAAATACCACGATGAACCTCTTCTTATCTATCTATTGGTTGCTTGTGTATAAGTATGTTTATGTACGTTTACTGACGTATATAGTATTGTGGAAAATGCATATTTGATGTCAAACACTAGTTATACTTATTCAATTCAATTTGGATTTTCCCAATAATTAATTAATTGAACCGGAGTGTTCAGCCCCTGTTAACATGTCAGCTCCCTTTTCGGATGCTTCGACGATGTCTAATGAGACTTAACCCGAAGTAATTTGATGGACAGTGAGTAGCAGTGCAAATCCACAATGCACACAGGAAGCAACACTTCGATCCGATCAATCAACGAGAGAGTTCAAAGTGAATTAAATAAAAACCGATACCAATTGCGCCAAAGGTGGCTCCCATGGATAACGTGCGCTTTGGTGTTTGAATCTACTACGGGTACTGGGTTCGAGTCTTCGAGTTAACATCATCACTCAACGGAAATGCAGGTATATCCAGCGGACGAATCCCAAATAGGAAGAAATGTGCATTCTGATTTCCACTGCTAATCAGTCACCAACCACTAAAATTACTAGTTATACTTTTTATCTAATGACTCTTTAGTGCCACGGTATTCAACGATCTCTCCCCCCCCGTCCATTGGAAAATTTTCCACCTCAGGAAGGCTTCGTGTGCTCTTGGAAGCGTGTGGGCGGTTGTTACTTCCCGGCTTCCCACACCGTGGAAGTTGATTGGTTCTTCGGGTACCTGAAACAGAGAGAGGGTTACTGTTACCTGACCGCAGAGCTCAGAAGGGGACAACTGTTTGAGGCCTACCAGTCAAACACGGCCTGTATGATCTGGTTTCTAGGTTTCGTTCCGTATATTAGAAAACTTATCACCGGTTACGGACCACCGTAGATTGGGTAAGTTGGGATGTACAATTTTTGGGGACGACCTTTCCTAACCCCCTCTCTCTCCCCACAGTGGAAAGACAACATAGCTGGCTGGCATGCTGGTCATCTGAGGGAAACACCTCACTGCTCTTACATCCCTCTTTCCCAGCAGTACGACTTCGCCCTCAGACCCCCCCAAGATAGTGTAAGGATGATTCTTACACAATGCCGGTGACTGCTTTTAGTGTAACCGCTATCCTACCAACCTTCCTGGCATGGTAGGACCTGCAGGAAGGAAAATTAGTTCCAGCCAGTGTAGCTTGTTGGGTCATTACGATGTGCAGGCCCGACCACCACGTCAAGGTAGCAGCTACTGTAAAGATATTTCAAAAATGTCCAATGAATAAGTCGATCCAATCCACCGCAATTGAAACAAACCCTCGAAGAAAAACAAATGAGCATACAAGATGAGAATAAAGCGTAAGGTTAAAATAAAGTGAAAACGATATAGAATCAGAAGTGAATAAATCTAAGTGTATTGAGTGAATTATTATTATTAAAGATTTAAGGTTCAATATTGAGAACTTATTTTGATACAGTGCTGGCAACTGAAGGACGTTTTAAGCACAATTTATTGCTCACTATCATATTATAATGTGTTTACGCGACTTCTCAACTTGCTTTCACATATATATACATTGGTGGTGGTGGTGGTGTTACATCATTTCTATTGCTGATTTGAAGAACAAAGATTCAGTGATCAACATCTCTCTCTCTCTTCACCTAACTATACTACTTTTTAATACTTTCACCCTATCCTATGCTATTGTGTGATTACATGCATGTGAGTACATAGTATTGCTAGAGCTTTTTTCCAGACTACACAACCTAGTTGAATTTCGATAACCCAACTGACCCCAATCTACCAGTCATCAATCAAATCCATGTAGTGACAGTGAGGTCAATTACAAAGGTCAAACAAGCACATCAGAGTCAGCTAGGCCATCAGAACATAGAAATTCATTTAGATGTAAAATCAATGACTCCGTTAGATAATCAAGAAAAAAAATCTCAAATATTGCAATGAATTCTTTTGCTTTAAAGATTACACAATATAGGGTGGAACAGGGTAAAACTACTTAAATGTCATATAGTTGAGTGCAGAGATAGAGAGAGAGAGGTTAATCACTGCACCTTTGTCCATCGAATCAACAACAGCCAGTACGTACAATCGAACTGATGAAACACTTGTGCCGGGTATACGAAAAAAGAGAAATAAAAGTCGAAGTGAGTAAGGTGATGATATTAAGGCAAGTTGGTAAATCGTGAGAATAAATCAATACTACCTACTATGGACAATGAATTGTGTTCAAAACGGTATCCAGTTTCTATCACTGTGTTATATCACATAAATGTATTATTATCTAGTATCGTATTACACTCTGTCACAGGGCTAAACTCTTACTCCTATGATCAATAGTGAATGTTAGGAAGACATTATTATTATTATTATTATTATTATATTAATCCTTTGCATTCCGGGTGGGACATAGGTTGGCTTCAAGCCTCTTGAGTTTTGAAGATTCACTAGCAGTTCAAATGAACTGTCATCAAGATTTGACAGAATAGTTCTAAAATATTTGGGCACCGAGTGAGAAGTAAACATTAGTAATAAAAAAAAATTATATTTGTAAAATCTCAGCGAAATTGAAATGAGTAATTCCAACGTTTCCTGTGTTCGCCAATCCGGTCCGAACTTCTTCAGGGAAATTAATCGAAATTAACATAACAGAGGTTTATATATAAAAAGAGGGACATCACTTGTTTTTAAAAACTTCGTCCAATCATGAGTCACTTGACAAGTATAATAAACAAAATTTTATGAGCTGTGATCAAAATTTGACCTCGGACTTACAAATATTGGTCTACTTTTCTTAAACACTTTAAACAGAGTGTGTATGTGTGTGTGTGGGTAAACAGTTGTAAAACATTTCTTAACGTCTCCGTAAGAAGACATGGACAGTCGAGAATTTTGACCAAGTATTAATAATTAGTGATACATATCCATTTTTTATTTATTAATAAGGATTTTATTATGCATCAGCTAACATCACGTCTTCATGTCTGTTCAAACTGTAATTATCTAGAATTTTATGATTAGACGTGTTTTCAAATAATGGTATTTAGGATTAGGGTTTAATAGAAGCACCCTGTCCAACTTATTGCTTTGTCTTCTTTCTGAAGATTGAGCTGCATTATTTGACCTACTGGAGTTGTCAGGTGACTCGACAGCTACGGATTTAGGATATGCATCCTGTTGCAGACAACAGAGAGTGAAAACACGATGATTGTGCCAAATACACAGTTTCTTTGTTAATTTAATTCGATTGCAAAAGAATTCAAATGAACTGTGGTCAAGATTTGACAGAATAGTTCTAAAATATTTGGGCGCCGAGTGAGAAGTAGACATTTTAAACAAATTAAATTTATAAAATCTTCTTATGGAGACGGTAAGAAGTGTTTTACAACTGTTTACACACACACACGCATGCACACTCTGTTTAATGTGTTTAACAAAAGTAGACCAATATTTGTAAGTCCGAGGTCAAATTTTGATCACAGCTCATACAATTTTGTTTATTATACTTGTTGAGTGACTCATGATTGGACAAAGTTTTTAAAAAAAAAATGATGTTCTTTTTTAAATTTATAAACCTCTGTTATGTTAATTTCGATTAATTTCCCTGAAGAAGTTCGGACCAGATTGCCGAACGAAACGTTGGAATTACTCATTTCAATCTCGCTGAAATTTTACAAATATAATTTTTTACAAACTTTCACTAGCAGTGGTGCTTATTTTTTAGGGGGTGAGGTTGCTAGTCTCACTCCTACCAGGAAAACATAAAAGTTAGTAATTACAGAGGTAGTGTGAAGTCTGGGACAATATGATTGTACAGTTCCCTGTTAGATGCTAAAAATGGAAGCATTGTACATAACTTTTGTTTAAAAGGATTCATCATTGTAAAATATACATTACTTCGGAATAACAATCGAAAATACAGTGTGTGCTGCTCGACACTTCGTCTTCTCACTGATCTGTACAGTCTCTACCCGTTTCACTACTAAACGCGTTGTATCCTTCGGATTTTGCAGGAACCTCTCATCCTCATCCGAAGAGTAAGTATTCTACAACCGGTGTACAGCTCCCACTGGTAGACACGACTCCAGAAGTGAACACTTCGATGGATTATATTAATAATTTGTAGCAGTGGACTTTAACTGTGTCACCAAGTAACCGTTAATTTCTATAACTCGTTAACTGTATTTTTTTATAATATACTGTTACACTAACATTTCAGTAACTTGGATTTTTATTCTAATATATTTGTACCTTTATTGAGCTTGTTAGTAAGTCCCCTACAAATTAACTGGTGAGCCCGACTGAACATATTTTAACTTTATAAACTATATATTTATATTGTTATCATTTTTTATTTTTGACTGCATATTAAATTTATATATATATATACATATGTCTATAAACTAATCGTGGCATCACCTACCCATCATATTGAGTTACCAGTTCAGGTTGCGTCTACTGCGGACACACCTGTATTATCAGCTATTTCAGCATTAGCAAACAGGATGGAAAAGTTGACCCTAACCAGTGGTGTCCGTCGTGGATGCCCATTGTCCCCATTTCTGTTTAATTCCACCGTAGATGTGTACACTAATGGACTTAACCCCAACTGACTTCAGCGACTCAGGCATTGACTTGTTACCATCATAGAATAATCTCGTTGACTTAGAATATGCAGATGATATAGTCCTCCCTACTAAGTGGTGAAGACGCTGACAAAATACAACAGAGTCTTCTGAACACCTTCAGGAGCAGCAATCTCCAAATGTTTGGCATGCGATTCGCTACCGCCAAATGTATGATGATGCTACAGGACTACACTACATTGACTCCTAGCTTAAAAATAGGGAGTGAAGTGGTAGAGCAAGTCGACCGATTCAATTATTTGGGAAGTTGCATCAACCAACGTCAGTGCGTTGATCAATGACGACATTGCACCACGGATACAGAAGGCTCATTTTGCATATGCCCGCCAACTTATGCCATCTCTGACTAAGTAGATGTGATAAATGTCTGGTTATCGACCAAAGGGCGTGTGTACAACTCAGCAGTTCTCTCTGTCCTCCTTTATGGCTGGTTGTGAGCGAGACATGGTCATTGAGAGTGGAAGACATGCAAAGACTGGCTAGCTGTCTTTGACCATAGATGCCTGCGTTTTATCTCCCGTGTAAAGTGGTATAATAGGGTGAGCAATATTGAGGTTAGACATTAGTCGAGTAAGTGGAGTGGAAATCAATCGACGACGAGTTTATGAAGCCACACTGATTGAGATGGTTACGACATGCCTAGGCATCGTCGCCCTCGACAACAGACAATGTTAGCTGACACAGGATAAATCAAGTTGGAAAAGAGTTAGATAATGGTGGTCAAACGAAAACATGGCATCATCAACCAATAAAATCCACAACAGTTAGTTTCATTTAGCCAGCCAAGTAGGAGGGTGTAGACTGCTTGATTGGTTGAGGTCCTCGGGATGATGGAAACCAGTAAAGGCTGAAGACAATCTGTGATATGTCTCAAAATCGTCGTTGTCAATGGCTGGCACAGGTGCATTCACACTTCCGTTTATTATCTCTCTTTGTGGTTTGAACCTCTCTCTACTCTTTTCTCTTACTTCGTGTGCTAAATGGAAGGAGTGTGGCAACTGGAACTACTGCACATCTGTGCAAAGTAGTCATACGTTGAAAGCAGTCAGTGATCAGTCCAGCAAACGCCCAGTAATCCTACAGAGACAAAGATCTACAAACATTTAAAGTATTTGTATATCTCAACCACCACCACCACTCCGCCCGCCCATTAACTAATGTTTCATTACCATACCGTAGAACACAGTGTACACCTGCTGCAAAGTCTACATACATGACCCTTGACCGATAGGCCAATTCGCAGTGCATTGCCATCCACTCCCTTAATTAATAATAACAACAATCTATTACTTTTTCCTATCAACAGAGAATAACATAGAAAAGCTTTTTTAAAAATGTCTACGAAAAGACTATCGATCGATTAAACAAACACCTGTAAAAATCGATTGGCCTATAGCGAAAACAGATTAATCCACTGGTATATTATAATAATAATTATTACTATTATTTATCCTTTTTATTTATCATGAACTGATATTATCTCGATATGAAGAATGTTATAAACATTAGATAACAGTGTACTTTGAAACAGGTTCATGCTACACTTAAGAATTTCTCAGAAATATTCTGTCTTTCTGTCTGTGTGTGTGTGTGTGTGTAAGTTTAATTCTACACATTCATGCCTACACATCAATATACTAAAACCTAGATTGTTTATAGTTTACGAGTTGATAAAATATGTGATACAATCTCTAAACCCCTATCTATATAATATCATCCATCTGTGAATATATATATATATATGTTAACACTGCCAGTTCCACTGATATCACAGGTGACAACTTTTCTTTTTGTTAGAGTAGTTCAACTAACTGACTTGTCACACTTCACAAAGAAATTATGATAAATGGTAATTTTTAAGGGGAAAAGATTTTTGCGGGCACCTGAAACAGAAAGAGAGTTAGTGTTGCGTGACCACAGAGCCCAGAATGGGACAACTGGTCAAACACGGCCTGTATGAACTGGTTTCTAGGTTTGGTTCCGTATATTAGTAAACTTACCACCGGTTACGGACCATCGTAGATAGGGTAAGTTGGGATGTACAATTTTTGGGGATGACCATTTTTTAACCCCCTCTCTCCACAGTGGAGAAACAACATAGCTGGCTGGCATGCTAATCGTCTGAGGGAAACATCTTACTGCTGTCACATCTCTATTTTCCAGTAGTACAACTTCGCCCGCAGACCTCCAGAACAGTTAAAAAAATTCTTACACTATGCCGGTAACTGCTTTTAGTCTAATCGCTATCCTAACAACCTTCCTGGAATGGTAGTGTGGTGAGAGCTGGCTGCTAGCCAAAGTTGGTAGACAGTAATTGACGTCAATGTTTATGTCCCCAATATTGGTGGTGGTGGTGAGAAAATGAGAACAAAGGCTTTGCGTAGGCAGGCACAGTTAGCATATGGATGATCTGACACAGCCACAAAGAGATGCAAGGTTAACTTTCTGTGAGAAACAACCAATCAAAAGACTGTATTTTCTACTAACATTGACCTACAATAATGTACATAAAAATCTATAAATACGTGTTGATTTTCCTTAATAAACGATCTGTTGCCTGGCCCTTGTCTTCTGTTGTTACAGTAGGACCTGCAGGAACAATAGTTCCAGTCAGTGTAGCTTGCTGGGTCATTGCGATGTGCAGGCCCGACCACCACGTCAAGGTAGCAGCTATCGGGGAAAAGAATTAGTGGATGAAGAACAATGAGGGTTTATTGGACCACAACGAATGAATTCATCTGCACCATTGAGAACGAGTTTGGATTATATATCAAACCACACTTTATTAGCCTCTAGACGACGCCACTCAATCATATAGTCTGACCTCCCTACGTTGCTCAAAATAACATTCGAAGACTTCACAGATTGATGCCAGGTTTTGGTTTGGCCACCTTTAACCATGAGGGTGTCGTTCTCTTTACATGTTTGGTCTGACAGGAAGCACCCACAGAGAGAATATGTCCCCTCCTGAGATTTACACTTCCTATGATCAAATCGCTTCAGTATAAAGTTGTTAGTTGGCTTGCAGAGACACCAGTTGTGTGTACCATGAAAGATTCATTACTATTTCGCCGAAAGCTTGAACCATATGAACGTTTCCAAAAAGTTCATGGTGTCATTTGATGCAACACCTCCCTGTTCACAAGGATCTCAATCGATGGAACTATCGACATCATTTGTCAGCATACGGATCTTCTCCTACTCCCAGTGTCAGAGTTTAAACACCTACTGCTAATGTCTACAATGCAGGTACAATTCCATTTTGACAACACTGTTCACTGTCAAAAGAGATAGTGTAACCATGAACAGTCTACTAGCCTTGTTTTAAAAGACACCTTCATATCTAACCTTGCGAGGACAAAAGTGAAGCCGGAAATCGAGGAAACAACTTCTTCTTGTCAATATATCCACGATACATTTGTGATATGAAGCAGTGAAAAACATGCTTCCTACCTACTCGGATCATTCAACGACGCACATACAAACAGTGAATTCACTAGACGACAAGATAGCGATAGAAAGCTTCATTTCCTTGACCTTGCCAATCACCGCTTGAAAGATGGTAGTCTCCATTGATCAATTCGTCGAAAGTCAACATGAAACGTACAATACTTACATTTCCATAGTTTTTTTTTGATTATATAGCTATGAACAAGCACTGGTCAAAAGTTTTTTTCAATAGAGTCAGGAGAATACTCTCTCCACAGACAAATTACACGAAGAACTTATGGTTCTCAGAAGATATTGAGAAAGAACAGTTACTCTCAGAAATTCAACAACAAGTATGGTAGACGCGAAGGCTGTAATGTCAAACAAATTACAGTGGGAAAAAAGGCCAATCTTCATTCAATTCGACTTGAAAGGTGATAATATTGTAGGAGTAGTCAACAGAAGATTGAATGCGTCACTGGCCAGAACGTATTCCTGTTTATCGGACAGCATGCTCTTGGTACAATCAAAGTTCGACAGATACCCTTCTCATGTCAACTCTATCTGTGTATACAAATTTACATGCATGTGAGATAGTAAGTACATTGAGAGAACAAAAACAAGGGCACACTTTCTATTTCCTCAACCTGCACCAAAAACTCTCTGTCTCAAGGTAACAAATGTTTACAATAGTGTCAGACATCTCATCCATACGGGTCATGAAGTATGGACATCATGGAATCCTTGAAAATTACCAATAGACAAAATAGTTCAGTTTTCCCCATATTTACCGAAGCAATCGCTATCAAGCGCCTGAAACCCGATTTATGTGTTCAGATGGGGAGCAGTTGCCAGTATTTCCTTGCCCTGGTAACTGGATGGATTCTTTACTTTCTCTTTCATTTAGGTAAGTAATCTTAAGTTTCCAACCTCCCCCCCCCTTAGCTATACAGTAGCTTAGCTTGTCTCTCGTTGCTATGATATAAGTTGAATTCACTACATTGTTACTCAATTTATTAGTCACTCATCATCTTATCCATTTCTTGTACTTATTGAGGAACTCCTTTCTAATTGTATCCAAGAATTTATTTTTGCTTAAACTTGAACCCCAGCCCCCCACCCTTGTAAAAACTATGTAGTTGTAATTTCTGAGCACTGTTGATTGAGTTTAGAGCCTCGTGTCAACTGACATTACGTAACATTTTCAAGTATGTTAAAATTGTTTCTGTACACAAACTAAATTGGTTTCTTTAGGCTGTATACAGCTGATGAGAAACCAACGAAGTAGACAATGATGGTACCATCTTATTCTGAATAAACTATTGTTCCTGCTTTATTGAAATTCCTGAAGCAGAATGAGTGTCCGAAGTATCCTGATAAATCATAAACAAAGTATATCAGAACACACACGTGGTCCGGTTTCGATTCCAACCCAATGTGCACTCGTAAACATCGCTTAGCCGGTAGTAACTTCGGTAAAGAGGGAAGGTTCGGTGTGAGGCTAGCAAACCCCCTTCTCAACGTCGTGAAGACAAAACACCGATACAGAAACCTCAAAACATAAGCACTACTGGTTACAGGATTTCATCATGAGCTCACGTTGGTTAGACAACCATTGGAAAACCTGCAAGGAGTACTAAACGGCTGTTTCGTCCTAATTTGGAACTCTTCAGGAGTACGCACCCACCACCAGGGTTCGAACCCAGGACCTTCTGGTTACAAGGCGAGCTGGCTCGTAGACCATTAAGCCACTAGGACCCGATCCAATGGCCAGTCCATAAATTCTAACTTCTGCCAATTCACGACATAGCGCAACCCCTAGCCAATGTCTTCGGCGAGTATTTGTCCTCACACCAGACCTGCTGCACCCTACTGGTCACGACTTCTCACTAGAACCCCAGGTAACTACCTACCTGAATAGGGCGAGTCGCTAGTGAGAATCTCACTGATATTCAAGTGTCGGTTTGTAGGGATTTGATTGATTGGTTACAGGATTTCATCATGAGCTGATATAAGGACTATGTTCCACTCGGAATGCAAAGGGATATATATGTATATATATCTTCAGCCATCTCTCTATGAGATATAAACGGTCGGAGTTAAACGCATTAACCCATATGTGACAAATAACTGTGAAAACCCATTTGGTGTGAAGCGAAGTTGATATCAGATGGGAATCATATAATCAGTTTACCATGTCACACCTTCTAATCATACAGTTGAATGAATCTAAAACCATTTTTTTTAAAATTTCATATGACATTATATTTTTAACAAATGTAATCATTTAACATACGCGACGTATATTCCAGCGCAACAGACTTGATATACTTCATCTATTTTAACAGGGTTAATCATACCGCACCACTGAGCATGCTATAGTGAGTGAGTGAGTGAGTAGACAAAAAATCCAGCCTTGTTTCACCACAATTGGAGAGAGAAACAGAGTCCAGTGGAAATAATATTGAGCCGAAACATTATACAGAGGAGACAATAATATATGATTTTCAATGTATTATTGTATTATTATTATTATTATTATTATTATGTCCTTTAGTTCCAAGAGGAACGTAGGGCTTCAGCAGCACGTCTCCATTGCATTCAATTCTCCGCCGACGTTTTCACCTGGCTCCAAGTCTGCCAACATGCTTCCATCTCCTCTTCACATAACCTCCTCCTCCATGTCACCCTCGCATCAACGACCAACTCACCGCTTCCCATTCAGGTTCCACTCGAGCGATGGCCTGGCGTTTGATGTCACTCACTTGATGGTTTTTTTTCTAAGAGTATAGCCAAACCAGCTCCATTTCTTCCTGCAGATTTGTTGCACAATTGGTTCCTGCTGGGTTGATTCTATCCCAGAGACTCCTCCCTGTTGCTGATCTCTTCTGGCCGACCATCTGATCTTCAGTAGTATTGAGCAAAGACAGCTGTTGATGAAGGTCTGTAGTTTGTTCGAAGTGCTCTTCCTGGTCCGTATAGTAGCACTGACTGACTTCACATTGGAGTTGAAAATTCGGATCTTATTTTTCATACTGAGTGCTGTTGACCACCAGACCGGCTTGACAGTAATGAAAGCTTGCCTTGCTTTCCCGATGCTCGCCGCTTTGATATCCTCGTCAGTTCCGTCCGTCTGTAGTTGAAACGATGCTTCCCACGTAGTTAGTTGGGTAGATAAAGGAGGTTGCTTCTTTCAGATTGCTCCCATTTATGCTGATTGTTGTCTGTTGTTGGGATGTTAGCCAGGAATCCTCACCACCTCTGTTTTCTCTATGTTCACCTGAAGGCCTATCTTTGATGGTTCTTCTACCGCCAACTTTTTGCTTTTCACTTGCATGTGATTTGTGATTTTTAATGTATTTACCGATTATCTGATGTGAAAGGACCTACCTTTTTGTGTTCTGTCATTGTTATTCCTTGAAGGATAGTCGCCTTTGTATTGTTATCCTTATGTTTATTATTGTATTATTTCTTCTATATTTTAGAAATCGATAAAGTCAGCTGACTTTTAACTATAGTCAGGCCTAGAACTCTGCATCGTCAGTACTTGATAGTGAGGACAAAATTATCTGTAGGCAAATTTAATCCTACACATCCGTTGATCGATAGCTAAATATCATGCCTACACCAGAGATAGAGTAAGTTAGAAAATGCCACATCAGAATTTTTTTTATTACAGCTTGATTCCACACAGTATTTTCGTACAAGTATGAAATTTTCAGCATGTGATATCGGTAGCCCAAATTTAGCAGGCCGATCAGGTGTGCGTCGGCGGGGGATCGAACCTCGGACCATGTGCATGGTCGGCGACAGTACTAACCACTGTGCCACCGACGGACAGGAGGCACGCTTCTCGTGAGAAGCGATGGATGATAATACGTGTAGGTAAATGGAACTGATTTCCAGACAATGTATGAGTGACTGATAGTTAAGCTGAACGTTTGTCACTCTCTTTCTCTCTCTCTCATGAACAACAAACACCGTCGATTAAAGCAACAACAAATAATCAACACTATAAAAGTAGGCCAAAAAAGAAAAAAATATCAAACAAATACTTACATCTTCATGAGTTGAAAATCCTCGACACAGCAGGGATGTATGATAACCAGATAGACCGAATACAGTCCACATTGCCGAGAAAGATATCAATATCTCAATTATTGTTTGACCAATAAGAAATAAGACAAAATTATTTAATTTTTATTTATTTATTTATTTTTTTTTTGGAAATTGGATTTATTCAACATCCCATGATTAAATGATGATGATTATATAGCGAGAAAAAATTAGTTAAGGTGTTTAATAGGCCATTTCAGTGAATAATATAAAAATTTATATATGCATGAATAAAAAAGTCCACGATTACAAATTACAAAAACGATTAAGTGTACAACCACTAGTGTGAAATTACTACTTACTAAACATCCTATTTCATTATGGATAAGACCACGTTTCGAGCACAAATTATTGTCACTCATAATCATATCAAGGCACTATTCAGGCAACTTGCTTGCTTCATTGATACATACAGGAGTAAAAATTAATGATTACACATTTGAATAAAATCAATATAAGATAAAGTACATTCGGAAATAGTAAGTGTTATCAATACTATTAATGATAACACAAATAAGAGAGAATATAAGACATCCACAGTTCTACCGTATAATGAGGGGACATCTGAAACCCTTGCTATGTAGGACTTTCAATAAAGCAGCAATTAGGGTGACATTCAAACCCTCCTACCAACTCACTCAGATAGGATAAGCTTGGTAAGCTAAACGATTGTGTAGGTTGACTCAATCAAACAATGTAATATAATTTACAAAATACCTTGCAGTGACTGTGAGTGAGATCAACTACATAGGTCAAACTAGTAGTGGATGAGGAGTAGTGAGATTATCACAACATAAGAATTTAGTGGCTAAAGTTAGAATGATTGACCCTGAGAAGATAGGTAATGTAGAAAAAAGCTCAGCAATCGCACAGAATGCATTAACACACAACCACACAATAGGGTGGGTGAGAAAGAGTCGAAATTCTAAAAAGTAATATTGGTAGGTGGAGATAGAGAGAGAGAGAGAGAGTTTACTGAATCCTGCCTGGTTCATCGAGTCGACCCACCCAACACATGCAATAGAAGTGACTCAAACCAAATACTAGAGATATGGATGATATTATTACTAGTCAAATCAGAGGATAATAAATAATCTCAAAATTCTATTTCAATTCACAGTATAACATTCTAACAAGTTACTTATTTACTTTACTATAAAAAATATCTTATTTCCCATCTGATTTTATTTGATTGATAACACCTACTATTTCCGAATGTACTTTATCTCATATTGATTTTATTCAAATGTGTAATCATTAATTTTTGCTCATGTATATAAATGAAGCAAGAAAGTTATGTGAGTAGTGCCTTGATATGATTGTGAGTGACAATAATTTGTGCTCGAAACGTGGTCGCATCAGTGAATATTACTGTGTAACACTACGTGCGTGATTTTATCAAAATAAAATTTTATCCCTAATGGAGTTCTTCTCTCTACCATAGTGCCCAAGTTTTATCCTTATATCAATAAACATCTATTTATTTTCAAGTATTGGTTTTGTAGGGATTTTGTTTGATTGGATGGAGGATTTCATCATGAGCTGACATCGGTTAGAGAACCATTGGATCGGGTCCCAGTGGCTCAATGGTCTACGAGCTCACTAGTCTTGTAACCAGAAGGTCCTAGGTTCTGTTCTGATGAAGAGTCCCAAACTAGTTGGACGAAACAGCTGTCCAATACTCTCTGCAGGTTTTCTAGTGGTTCTCTAACTGATGTCACCTCAAAATGAAATCCTCCATTCAATCTATTTAATTTTTTTCATAGATAACAACTATTCAGATAACGGATTTTGTTTATCTAATAGCCGAAAAACAAAAGGTGGTAAGATTGATCGCGAACAGAAATCAGTTAGAGAACCACTGAAAACCAACAGGAAGTATAATGAACAGCTTTTTCGTCCTAGTCTGCAATTCTTCAACAGTAGCTGACCCCCCCCCCCTGCCTAGAATTCAAAACCCAGGACAACTAGGTTACAAGGCGAGCTTATAGAACATTCAGTCAATGTGACTCAATCTAATGTCCTATGGATTCTAACTTTCTACCAGTTGGTGATTTCAGTGCGACCACGAGCCAACGCCACCGGCGATACGGTGGGGTCTACTGGTCACGGCTTCTCAATAGAACTCAAGCTTACCTCGTAGCAGGAAGGTCCTGAATTCGAACTCTGGATGGTGTGTGTATATACTGCCGGAAAGTCCCAAATTAGTACAAAACAACTGTCCAGTACTCCCTACTGGTTTTCCAATAGTTCTCTAATTGATATCAGCTCGTCAATTAACTTGAAACAAATAAGAATCCCTGCAAACTAGCTACTCTTGAAAACAATTGATGAGTTCTACAATTCTCAAAATATATCGAAACTTACAATACTTGATAAGCATAGTATAACAAGTTGAGAGCATCCAGGAAATTCATAGACATTTCTGTTCGGTTAGTGAAATTCGGGTGGTTCCAACTAATTTAGCTCTCTCTTCCTCTCAGTTGAATCTCTCACCTGGTACACCACTGACAAACTCAGCCGGAAACGAAGAAAACAAGTGTTCTACGTTTAGGTCACACATTGATCTGTCTGATAAGCACAAACTATTTAATGTGAGTGCTTTTCATCTACTTATATCAATGAGTAGTACATATAGCGGAATGGAATCATGTTTGTATTCATAATTATCATTTTGTGCTTCCAAAGGAAAGTGCGGTGAATATATACTGTATTAGATGGTTGGAGGCAATCGGCCACAGGAAGCCCTGGACCTAGGTTTCGTGCTAGTTGGCACTCATCAGCAAGGCGTATCTGCAACCTTGAAGGAACTCATGTCCCTTCTGAGATTCGAACCCACGTCACCCAGTGCTGTAGTCAGAGACGTTGCCACTGAGCTATTCAGGTTCGCGACTGACCTACTGTAGGACTGTATTGGATATTTTTGATTGTACACTAGCCAGTAACTAGTTTAATGTGTCTAGTCCTATCTTCGGTGCAGACTGAATTCTATCAGTCATGCTTGCAATGTGGCCACCATGCTAGGTGGCTCAACATTACGGTGCACTATGAATTGTTGGTATTAGAATTCAGTCTGCACCGAAGATAGGACTAGACACATTAAACTAGTTACTGACTAGTGTGCAATCAAGAATATATACTGTGAATATCATCCCACTTCTTATCTTACTATGCAAACTGAACACTTACCGACCTACATATTTCTCTTCATACTCTGATTGGACACTAGTTAGTAATTAGTGTCAGGAGTCTAGTCCTTTGTTTGGTACAGACTGAATTCTGTTAGTCAAATTTGTAATGCGGCTACCATACCACTAGCTGGCTAGCCATCACAATACACTCTGAATTCTTATTGTTATTAAATGGTTGGAGGCAATCCGCAGGAAGCCTTGTTTTACACAGATTTCGTGCTTATCGGCACACACACACGCTAGTCAGCAATTACCTTGAAGGAAGTCATGTCCCTTCTGAGATTCCAATCAGTGTCACCCAGTGCTGCAATCATAGACGTTATCCAAACACCGAATAAATAACTAAACGCATGACACTACTTAGTGGCCAATCAAAGTACTCATTACTGTCTGAAAGGAGGTCACTCGAAAGCCTGAAAAACTCAGTGGTAACATCTCTCACTACAGCACTAAATGACACGGGTTCGAATCTCAGAAGCGAGATGAGTTCCTTTTCTTCAAGGTAATTGCTGACTGGTGAGTGCCAACATCAAGCACGAAACCTGAGTGGTCGTCCAAGGCTTCCTACAGCCGGCAAAGATCAACAATAGCGTCCCAGGAGTGCGAACGAACGAGTGACCACCTTCAGCTAACCAATCATAAAAATGAGGAATGTTGGCTCAAAAAAAATGATGTATATTGACAAGGAAACGCTTGAAAACGCATTAAACAAACAGGTTATCTTTCTCTGACATGGCTTAAAAATACGTTCTAGTTATAACGAGGAGTATCAGTTGGTAAGTTAGACTAGTTTCTGTACATGTATTTATCGAAATGACTACAGACAAACTGTTTTTGTGAATCGTTTATCTCTCTCTCTCATCCTGCTTGCAGTCTGACAAAAAAGCCCTCGGTTGAACTGTTATGGTTTCCAGTAAGAGGATAGATGACTACTTACCAGGAAAACGTGGATAATAAAACAAATTAAAATAAATGACATCAACTATAAATCTATCCCTAGTCGTAACCATAAGCTTAATCCTGACCCTAACACTAAACCTAACCTTAATCCAAACCGTAAACCTAACCCTAATGCTAATTATAACCCTGATCCTAACCCTAACCCCAATACTTACCTTAGCCCTAATTCTAACCCTAACGAGCTATTAACACATTGTCCAAACAGTACTTAAAAACGTGATCTGGGTGAAATTTCCTTTTAAGCTGGTGAATAGCGTTGATATTTCAGCTATGATAATGACAGATGCTGTTAGCCAACGAACGACTAGCATGTGTTCAAGGTCATTGGAGCGTTCACACTCCTGGGACGCTATTGTTGAAATTTGCCCTACGGCCAGTTGCCACCATGCATCTAAGAGCATAGGATTGTTGAACAGTACACAAGAATAAAATGCTTCTTGAAATCCTTATAAGGATGAATCCACGACCATCACCCTCCCCCCCCCCGCCGTCATCCAGTTGATTGACAAACGAGCATCTAGACCAGTGAGGCACACATTTCTCCTTCGTAAAATTTAACTCAAAAACAATTTATTTGATTTATTCCATTAAGCGTATTTCACATGAACACAAACTATATCACACACTATGTTGTATTAGAGAATTATGCTTAGGGCATTTTAAAATACACAAGCACACATACATACAAACATATTAAACACGATAAACAATGATGTGAGATAAACATTTTTCAAATATGACATGAAAAGTGCATATGATGTAAAAAGGATATGAAGCAGGTGAAATCTTGATAGCCACTACAATATCTTCATATTTTTTGTATACTGCTCCGAGGTACAATCGAATCATCGTGACCATCCATAGCAGATATTGCAAAAATAGAGAAAAAAAACAACAGACAAATCAGAAATAAAATCAACATCTAACACAATCAATGAATGTGATGAATAAACAAAATTATCGTTAAAGAAAAAATAAAGGTGAAAAAAATATCAACAAAACATCAACAAAACACGTCACAGAACATCATCGTTCACAAATAATCGATATTGTTGAATTACAGTCAAGAAAATAGCAGCTATTTTTTCTTTATCATGTTGAATTTATGGATCGAATGTTTAAATTTCACACGTTTGTTGCATAATTATGACGATGATGATACAATTTCGCATGTGAATGTTCACTAGGAATTTCATACAGTTGGCAATGAGCCAAACCTATTGTGAGTGTGTGAGAGAGGTGTCCAAACCTCGTATGCTGAGAGGAGTGTGAAACCGTTACCCAATCAGACACAGCTCTAGCTGTTACATAGACGACGTAGTGTAAAATACGTCAGAGCGAAATTCCCTTACATATAGTGCAACCGAACACCACATCTGCGATTACTACCTTCTTTTAAACAATCATAAAATGTTGAACAGGTGTCTTATTTTCCCTGTCTTATTCCCTTGCCTTGCCAGTGAAACATAGGGCTTCAAGCATCAGCTTTGAAAATTCACTAGCAGTGATTTCATTTTCAAGGGGTGAGGGGGTTTCGCTAGCCTCACTCATCCTTTGTCGAGCATACCACTGGCTAGGTGAGGTGGGCCGTTATTAAACTTTTCGGTTCCGAGTGGAACATAGGACTTCAACAACACGTCTCCGCTTTCTTCTATTTTCTGCTATCCCCTTCAGCTAGCTAGCCCCACGATTGCACAAACTCTCTCATCTCCTCGTCCCCAAACGATATCCTCTATGTCACCCTTCCTCCTACGACCCAGTCGTCGCATTCCAACTGGATTGCACTCGAGCGATGGCCTGCAATGCACGAGATGTCATTCGACAGCCTCCTCAACATATGCCCTATAGTCCATCTCCATTTTCTCCTACATATTTGTTGTGCAATCAACTCTTTATTGGTTTGTTCCCAGACAAAGTTTGTTACTTATTCTTTCTGGCCATTTGATCTTCATTATGCAGCCAGCGAAAATGGCAACTGTTGATAAAAGTCTGAAGCTTGTTGGAAATCGTTTTCGTGACACAGCAGTGCAAGTTTCTGACCCGTATGGAAGAAACCGACTTCACATTTGTGTTGAAAATCCGAATCTTGTTCTTCATGCTGGCTGAGTGAACAGAAGATTTCCAAACTGGTTTCAGGTTGATGAAGGCGTATCTTGCCTTTCCGATTCTGACTTCAACATCTTCATCCGTTCCGTATGCTTGTAGTTGCGACCATGCTTCCTGGATAAGTGAAGGAGGTAACCTCTGTTTAATCTCTCCCGTTGATGGTAATTGATGCTGGTTGTTGTTGGTGGTGATGCGGTTCGTTGGTTGGTTGGTTATATTCATCACCTCCGTCACCAACAGTGTCTAGCTAACTTGTTTTTTTTATTTTTCGACTGAGAGATGAAAATTATTGTAATTACAGACAAATTGACTGCATGATATTGATACTAAACTTCTAAACAATGAAATGTATTCAACCAACGAGCATGGCCTGTTACGAAAAGCATGAACATGCATATGCTTTTGAGAGTAACATATATTTTGAGTAGTTTTGACGAACTTCTAAGCTGCATAAACCTTGAAAAGACATTATTATCGCATTTTCGATAATCAGTATTCACCAGGAACATTTGCGTCGGTCGCATAGCGGTTAGGACGCTCGCTGACCATGCACATGGTCCGGGGTTCGATCCCCGGCCAACGCACCCCTTTACCTCACTAAGCCAGATATAATGCTAGTGAAGAGGAAAGGTTGGGCATGAGGCTAGCAATCCATCCTGTAAAAATAAACACCACTGCTACAGAAACTTCAAGCCACATGCTTGAAGCCCTATGTTCCACTGGGAACGTGAAGAAAAAAAACCAGGAATATTTCGCTGTCACATAGCTGAGTTGAAGTCAAGATATGAAAGTACAGTACAACCTTCTGTGTGTGTCTGGGTGGATGGGTATGCAGCTAGTCAGCATTGTTGAGATAAGATGTAGAGTGTTATGAAATGAGGGAAAGTCAGTCAAGTTGTGAAATTACAGTGATTGAGAGCTATCGCCTTCCAAAACAAGCTGACCTAGAACTAGGTTGTAAAAACGTTACAGCTGGTAAAACCGAAATCTGGCTCCAATCCATGGAGTCTTTTACTACAGATTTGAACCATGTGTGCCTGGTTGAGGTCGCTAGGATTCTGAGAACAAATGGCCACAAGCTGTTGGTGATATAGGGGAGTAGAAAGCGTTTTCAACGGCGTAGACACATTCAGCCTTTGTAGTTGCAGTACTGAAAAACGCTAATACAGTGAAATTCCCTCACAGTTACATATAGACATTAACATTCAGTGACGAGAGGGAGTTGGTCGTCAGTGAAGGTGACTTGGAGAGATCATGTGAAGAGGAGATGAAAACGTGTGGGCAGACATGGAGCCAGGTGAAGACTATAGCAGAGAACCGAACGCAATGGAGACGCCCGGCTGAAGCCCTATGTTCCTCTAGGAATTAAAGGATACAATAATAATAATATACATTAGAGATCAGTTCTACATAGAGATGAGATGTGCTCATCGCTTCATGCATTTAAAATCTTTAATTCATCCAGTGAAATTAATTTTTTTTTCCCGAAAAAAAACAACAGACAAATAAATAAATAAATGCTCCACAAATAAAACCAATTAGAAAACGATCATTTACAACAGATAGGCAATTTCACACAACCTATCTTGCTTTATGCAACACTCTGTATCCAACCTTAAAGAAATACAATTTCCCCATGTCAATCGCATTAGAAACTATATCTTTAAGTCGTGATACGAAAGGACTAAGGTCTAGTGCATTAAACCATCAAATCAAATACGATGCAATTTGAAGAATTTTGATGCGGTTGTGTTCTCTGAGCTGGATAGTGAATTTGTGAAGCTTTCATCGCCCTACTAGGCGACATCTTCAGCGCATACTTCAATTTGAAGTCGCCTAGTAGGGCGATGAAAGCTTCACAAATCAACTATCCAGCTCAGAGAACACAACCACATCAAAATCATCCACCTGAGCTACACAGGACAATCCACTAGGGTGACCAGAGACAACTATGGATAAGTGAAGTTGGTTAGTGTGCTTTCGACAACTGTATTCTCCTACACTTAAACAACAAGAAATCAATGTTTGCATCCGTCTACCGACTACCGTTATCTACTACTTTCACTTCTTACAGGATTAGAAATGAAGATCAGAAAAATAGATGATATACATCTGACTTAAACATCGCACAGTCTACTAGTTCGCTAGTTTTCTAGTCAGTCCCGAGCCCCAAAAAAGAACGAAGGTTGGGCACAAGAGTAATGACCCTAACCCAGAAAACCAATCCAGTCGTTACAGAAACTTCAAAGTACAACAAAAATATATAGAGAGAGAGAAGAAAACCTCCAGGAAACCAGTCAGCCGATGTGTCTTCTTTCGATGAAAGAGAGAAAATAAGAACGGGTGTATGTGGAATGTTCGTTCAATGTATGCAGCTGGAAAGGTTGCCCAGCTTGCCGAAGAAATATCAATATTTGGTATAGGAGATGAGTGGGATACATTCTGAGAAGACTGTTGAGTGACACCGGTCGAGTGGAACTCGAGTGGAAAACAATGAGTAGCCCATCCAACGGTGAAATGCAGGAGACCGTGTTAGGAGGGGGTCAGCTGAAGAGCACTCAAGAGAACAGGGTTAAAAATGCAGACGTACTGTTGCAGCCCTATGTTCTAATTGGAACCCAAGAGAATAATAAATTATAATAATAATACTAATAATCTGATTTTACCCAACACTTGCGTTCAACGAAAATACTATTAACAATCTATTGTTTTTATATATCACATGCTTCAGTGTGTGAATAATATAGATCGAATAATCCTCTAAGGCTATTGTTTAAATTCGTTAAATATTCAACTTTAATTATCGCTTGCTAACCTTTGTTCTTCACCTTAATTGAACAGAAACCTGAATCTGATCAATACTAACATAAGCACATGCTTGTGAAGATATATATGCATATATGTATGTGTTAGAGCAGCAAAGGATGAGTATTTAACGAGGACAAACAATTACAATTCTCTTGTTCAGTTAATTTTCTACAATATAGACAGGAGTGTAACAGAATCGATTTTATATTCAAGTATTGGTTTGTATGGATTTAGGTGATTGGTCGCAGGATTTCATCAGGAGTTGACATTGGTCAGATAACCATTGGAAAACCTGGGAGTACTGGAAAGCTGTTTCGTCCTAGTTTGGAACTCGTCATCAGCACGCACCCAACCCATTGGAGTTCGAACCCAGGACCTTTCGGTTACAAGGCGAGCTCGTATACCATTAAGCCACTGGGACCTGGTCCAATGGCCCATGAATTCTAACTTCTGCCAATTCATGATATGGCGCAACCACTAGCCAATGTCATCCGTGGTGAGTATTTGCCGAAACAGCTGTCCAGTACTCCATGCAAGTTTTCCAATGATTCTCTAACCAATGTCAGCTCCTGATGAAATCCTGTGACCAATCAACCAAATCCCTACAAACCAATACTTGAATATCAATGAGATGCTCACTGGCGACTTGCCCTATTCAGGGGTTCCAGTGGGAAGTCGTGACCAATAGGGTGCAGCAGGTCTGGTGTGAGGACAAATACTCGCCGGAGGCATTGGCTAGCGGTCGCGCTATCTCGTGAATTGGCAGAATCGATTTTATTTCAATCTCATAATTAAACCATTCAGCTAGCTATAGGAGCTAAGCAGTTGCTGTTAAATCACTCAGTGTATAGTCTCATGTAGTGATTCATGATGTATATCCCTTGTCTGAGTGAATTTCCGCACTTACTGTCTTCACAGATGGATATTAGGTTCCACTCACCAAAAGCATATAACAAGAGCAGGATACCACAAATGCTGTTATGGCAGGCTGTAGGCGACATCTGGTCTCCCCCTCGAAATAGCTACCATAGGGATACATGAAAATGTTGTCTGGTGTTGAGCCCTGTTTCGCTGCCTTCATATGATGGGAAGGTATTTTAACTCCGGGGATAAAAGAACCGACAACAGTGTATTCAAGCTCCATGAACTGATCCGAAAGGATTTTCAAGAGTTTGTTTGTAGGGATTTGAATTTTTTTTTCTAAATTTGATCACGAGCAGATATCAGCTAGAGAATCCTTGGAAAACAAGTACACAGAACCAGACAGCTGTTTCATCCTAGGTCGAGACTCTTCATCAGCAGGTGCCCACCAGAGTTCAAACTCAGGACCTCATCGATTGCGTCGCAGTGGCTGAATAGTGGTCTATGAGCTCACCTTATAACCGGAAGGTCATGGGTTCAAACTGTGGTAGATTTGTACTGATGAAGAGTCCTAAAAGAGGACGAAACAGCCAGCTACCCAGTACTCTAATCCAAGTGATATCAGCTCGCTATCAAACTTGAGGCGAATCAAATCCTTCAAAAAAGTAACTCTTGAAATGACGTAATCATTAAAATTTACTACTCAGAGAATTAGTCGACACTAATTTCATTTGGCAGGCATAAAGTGAGTGTGGAGGCGTATTCACATAAAAACAATCCATCGCATAGTCTAGTATAATCACTGATGATCAGATCACAGTTCACTTTGATCAATTAACAAAACATAAAATAAAGAATGTGGTAAATAAAAAACACACACACAAATCAACAATATACGCATATATGTCTGCATAACTTACATAAAACCAAATTGACTACAGAAAATACCAAAATATAAAGGCAATAAATACTCAATGAATATATGAATAGTACAAAAAAACGATAATTCCTTTGGCCAACACAATTTCCAATCCATGGACAATGATGATCGAAACGTTCTATAAGTAGTGAAATGAAAAATGAAAAAACAAAACAGAAAAAATGAGGTGAGGTGAGGGGAGGGAAGAAAATGAGAAGAAGGAGATTCACATCAATCATTCTGCATTACTGCTAGAAATAATAAGAATGACTTTTTAAAAAAAAAACATCATCAACTGAAAATTCAAACAGATCTGTAGCTTAGTGAATTACACACACACACACAAATTATAACTGGAAGAATTTGAAATTCGCTCCTATCTGCTCATTGAGGATTGAGCAGTTATGTGGTATTAACAACCTCTATACGCAGTAAATATGACTCGTTGCCAAATTTTTTTATTTTATTTTTATTTTTTCTGTTTCAGCTTGATGCCACACTGTATTTTCGGTACAAGTATGGAATTTTCAGCATGGATATCGGTAGCCCAAATTTTGCAGGCCGAGCATAGATATCGGGTGTGCGTCGGCAGGGGATCGAACCCCGGACCATGTGCATAGTCGGCGAGAGTCCTAACCACTGTGCCACCGACACACATGTAATGCATGTAAAAGCAACTGGATGTTGAGTTAAGCTCTGCATTTCATTCAAATTTCAACTGAATCTGAGTATTAACCACTACATGGGAATATAAGCGTTTTGCATGGATGTATGAATAACTACACAATACCGAGTCAATATAATATGAGAATAAAAAAGGCGGATAAATTAACAGAACATCACCCTGCACAGTGGTTGGTTAAGCAAAGGACAAACAGAATCTATTCGAAGCGCTATTCTATCTCATCTTGTGGATACAGAACACAAGATCGATGTTAACCAGGCTTTCAGGGTAATTTACCGCATACCTATGAATCTAAATTTTGCCTTAAGAGTTCAACTACTAAATATTACTGAGGCTGTCCGTTGGGATCCATATTAGCAAGCCTAATTTCTGCATCCAAAAGAAGTTAGTTCAGACATTATCACTACCTTGGCCATCTAGGTTGGAATGATCCTGAATTTTTGTGAAATTTTCCTAATTTTAATTGATATTCTATTCACTAATATATCTTTATTATTATTATTATTATTATTATTATTATTTAGGCATCTTTAATGAACTATAATTGCGTTGATCTTACTTAACAATCGATATTATTTTTTTTTAAAAACACCAATATTGTTATTGACTACTAATCTAGAATATTCTATGTATATAACCATATACATAATTGTAGAGCCAGAAGAGGAATTTATCGAAAAGGATATTCTTTGCTGAATTATTTTATGTTTTATAGATGTCAGAATGAATATTTTCGTTATTATTTCACTTATATATGGTAACCGATGTAGAATCTACAAATAAACCAATCAGAATTGACCTACGTAAGTGATCGATGTCCAGTTTAGGAATAAACCAATCAGAATTGGCCTAAGTAAAATGACGCCCACAACTTTGAATAAAACAAGAACAACACAGTTTGTGCAGAGAAAGATGGCACACATCATTTATTTCACTGGCCTCTCATCAGCTGCATACAACCTAAAGAAACTAATTAAGTTTGTGTACACAGAAACGATTTTAACATACTTGCAGTTTTCGCATGATGTTGTCACTTGACAGAAAGCTCAAGTTTACACAAACATTAAAATCAATGTATGCATACAATGGTACAGGAGTTACGTAATAAAGACAAGAGGTGAGCACAATGATGAGTAGCTAGTAATTTGAGTGACAATATATTGAGTTCAACTCAAATCATAGAAGCAAGAGACAAGCGAAGCTACTGTATAACGAAGGGGGGACAAGTTAAAGATTTAAGATTACGTAATCAAATGAAACAGAGAATAAAGATACCCAGTTACCAGGGCAAGGAAAAATTGGTAACTGCTTCTTTCGAAACACATAAATCGGGTCTCAGGCGTTTGATAGCGATTGCTTCGGCAAACTTGAGGAGAATTGAGCCTTTTTATCTATTGGTAATTTTAAAGGATTTTGCAATGTCCACCTCAAGACCCGTAACAAGGAGATGCTTGGCAATGGCACTATTGGAAGCGTTTTTTCCCTTGAGTCATAGGCTTTTCGGTACATGTCCAAGAATTCGGAGGTATACCCTTCTTTCTATTCCCTCAATGTAACTGCTCCCGCAGATGATACATGTAAATTTGTATACATAGGTAGAGCTAACATACGATTACACCAAAGAGCATGTTTTCCAACAAATGGGAACCAACCTAGCTGCAGGATACGTCCTGGCTAGTGACGCATTCAATCTTCTGTTGACTACGTCTGCGATATTATCACCTATAAAATCGAATTGAATGAAGACAGGCTTTTTTCTCACTGTAATTTGTTTGATATTACAGCCTTCACGTCTACCATACTTGTTTTTGAATTTCTGATGGTCACTGTTGTTTTCAACATCTTTCGAGAATCATAAATTCTTCCTCTAATTTGTATTCTCCTGACTTTATAGGAATCTATAGAAGTGGATGACACGGGGTAGTTTCTTAAAGATTGCAGATACGTCGTCTTGACGAGTGCCAATAAGCCTGAAACCAATGTCACTTGCCTCCAACTGTCTGATATAAATTCAAAAAGTGTACCGCGATGGCGAAACTCCTTAGATCAGTAAGTACGACAAATAACACCGATTACTGCCTAGTGACCAATCAATATCAGAATACGGTCTGTTTGCTTTGAGCACACGCTTGTAGTAAAAATAAACAGTGTTTTACAGAATCAAAGCGTATTATCAGTTAGGTGTTGGGGGCAATCACCAAGGAGACAAAGACTACATTTAAGAACTTCTTAGAAACCTCAATAGGAATGAATTTTTCGTCAAGGCTTCAGATTTATCTTGTAGTCGAATTAGTTATAGGTGAAGTATTTTTTTAAGTTTTATTATAGCTTGATTCCACACAGTATTTTCGTACAAGTATGAAATTTTCAGCATGTGATATCGGTAGCCCAAATTTTGCAGGCCAACCATAGATATCAGGTGTGCGTCGGCCGGGTATCGAACCTCAGACCATGTGCATGATCGGCGAGAGTCCTAACTGCTGTGCCACCGACCATAAGTAACCTAAATTAACACTAGAAACCTTTCTAGAAAATGTCAATAAACATAAAATCGAACTGTGGAATTATCCACTAAGAACCAGCTAACATTGATTAAAGCTAAAGATAGTGTAAAGTCTTTTAAATGGATAACAGAACCTGGTAGGTACTTAGCACTAGACATACAATGGAGCTGGTGACTGTTCACACACAACACAATCCATCTGCATACTGTCCTATGTCCTATACTGATATGTACCTACAAACAGCTCAAAGCGCTACGCTATACAGTATAAGTGTGTACCTGAATATTCAGAGGCGATATTCTTGTGAAAGAAAGAATTCCAAAAAGTGAGGGCATAACAGCCAAAAACCGTAATATATAACAGTGGAACAACTCAAACATGTATACACTTTTATTTCAAGTTAACATCCTATTCACTACTATAGTGATGAGAGCTGTCTACTAGCCAATTGGTTGACAGTAATTGAGGTCAATGTTTATGTGTCAAATATTAGTCATGTTGTGGTGAGAGATGGTTGCTAGCCAAATTGGTTGACAGTAATTGAGGTCAATGTTAGTCATGTGAAAACAAGGTCAAAGATGGACAGGCGGATACAGTTAGCATATGGATGATCTGACACAGCCACAAGAGATGCAAGGTTAACTTTGTGTGAGAAACAACCAATCAACAGACTGTATTTTCTACTAACATTAACCTACAACAATGTACATCAAAATCTATAAATACGTGTTGATTTTCCGTAATAAACGTTCTGTTGCCTGGCTCTTGTCTTCTGTTGTTACACTATCATTATCTGACATCTTATCATTTGATACTACATTCACGACGGGTACAAAAGGCTCGTGGTGTACTCGCCAATTGATGTCACCTATGGCGTAGACGTGATATCCAGATATCGACTAAAGGACGTGTCAACTGCACAGCAGTTCGCTCTGTAGTTTAAACTAGAACCTAGTACAAGTTCATACAGCCTTTTAAAGTTAGTTTAAGTTAGGCACGTAGGGGAATGAACACTGCCTGATCCGAGTTCTCGAGATTATAAGAATCAATGTCTGAACACAATACAAACCAGTTGCTCAGGTTAAAGTAGGTGAAACGCAATATAAAAAATAGAACTTCGGCACTGCGGTAAAGTATTATTGCAGCAGGGAGTAAATTTATTTGAAAGAGTATCACCGTTATACAGTATTATTTACTGATGACGTTTCGAGCACAATCCGCTTTCTGTGAAAGGAGGCTTAGTTAAGTGTCTAACAAACAGCACTCAGCATGAAAAATAAGATCCGGATTTTCAACTCCAATGTGAAGTCAGTGCTAATATACGGATCAGAGACTTGCACTGCGCGTCATAAAGAGCATCCCAAACAAACTACAGATCTTCATTAACAGTTGTCTTCGCTCAATACTCAAGATCAGATGGCCGGCCAGAAAAGATCAGCAACAGAGATCTCTGGCAATGAGCGAACCAACGAACCAGGAACCGATTGTGAAACAAAAAGGCAGGAAGAAATGGAGATGGATTGGCCATATTCTGAGGAAACCATCAAGTGACATTACTAGACAAGCCATTGCTCGAGTGGAACCCGAATGAGAAGCGGCGAGTTGGTCGTCAGTGCAAGGGTGACTTGGAGGAGATCATGTGAAGAGGAGATGAAAACGTGTGGGCAGACTTGGAGCCAGGTGAAGACTCTAG
Source organism: Trichobilharzia szidati (assembly GCA_944472155.2). Taxonomy (NCBI): domain Eukaryota; kingdom Metazoa; phylum Platyhelminthes; class Trematoda; order Strigeidida; family Schistosomatidae; genus Trichobilharzia; species Trichobilharzia szidati. The sequence continues at coordinate 55,728,101 of OX235276.1, forward strand.
CAGAGAACCGAACGCAATGGAGACTCACGGCTGAAGCCCTATGTTCCTCTAGGAATTAAAGGAAATAATAATAACAAACTGAACAATAACTCTAAATAGTACATCAAAAGACCTAAATCATGAAATGTAAAACAGACAGAAGAATAGTCGGTGTCGAATATCCCTCCTATAAAATTCACTAAGACGATCACAAAGACTCACAAGGGAAAGAAGAAATAGTGGTGGTGAAACTATCAACGATAACATAAATAAGAAAGAAGTTAAAGCATCTAGAGTTTTACCACATGAGGTGAGAAATAATGTTATTATATAATAAACAAAGTTAGAAAGTTGTGTCAGTAACTTTCTATAATTATGAGCAATAAATTGTCCTCGAAACGTGGTCATCAGTAAGTATTACTGTATAACACACTGTGCGGCTTTATCAAAATAAATTTCTCCATAATGGAATAGCTGTTTTAGATATTCTCTCTATTTTCTCTGCCTTCATTTGCTACACGTGGAGTGTGTCAACTTGAAATTCTGCTGCACTTTTGTGCAAAGTTGAAATTTTGAAAAGATTGATTATTGAATAAAGAGTATTCATTTAGATAACCTCTTCTTCATCAGGTTCTACAGTTATAAATCCATTTATTTCCCTATACAAATTTAAAACAAGCAATAAAGGTTAATAAAGCAGGATTTAATGAATTCATCAAATTTCGGTAGAACTCTTCAACTGAATACTCTACATACACGGATATATATACACTTTTGAGATTACATTGGGAAGCAAATACATAGGTCGTACAGAAAGGCGATTGTCTACTCGCATGATGGAGCATTTGCCAAAATAGTTGAAAACAGCTGAGTTCAAAGTGCCAAAATCCTCAATAACAAAGCATCTTGTGGATTACGAACATGATATCAACGCGGTCAAGTCATTCACTATTGTTAGCAGACAAGGAAACAAGAAGATGCTTGCAATTGAGGAGGAGGCTTGTGCAATTCGAGTTTATAAACCAGTTCTCTGTGTACAAAAGGAGATGGTCGTGACTCTGAATCTACCATGGTAATACGTTTTACTTATTATTATTATCATTATTATTATTGATTCATTTAAAACTATCCTTTATCAGCACGATTATTTTAACTCACTTCAACACTATTATTATTATTATTATTGTTATTATAACTATTACTATTGATATTACTCTGTTTGCAGTTCTTGATATATTCTCCAATGACTAATTGTTTATCTAAGTGATGCAATTTGTCTTAATTTTGATCTCTCATACTCTCTCTCCCCTTATCTATTTGAACATGACCTGGAAAACATTCGCACCTGTCTTTCTGTATGACTAATTCAATGTAGTTTATTAGCTTATCAGTCTTATATCTCCCGATGTAATTTCAAAAGTATACATATATCCGTGTATGTAGAGTTTCAGTTGAAGAGTTCTACCGAAATTTGATGAGTCCATTAAATCCTGCTTTATTAACCTTTAATTGCTTGTTTTAAGTTATATATCCATCCATAATAATGAAAGAATGATTGTTATTGATGACATTAGTGGTTTTTAAAAGGAGAGTAACATCAACTCATTTAGATCAGAATTCCAAAAGTTATCTGCAATTAGATTGTTAATAGATTATATTTAATTGGTGGATGGTGACTAGCAGTGGAATCCAGGATAACGCGCATTTCGTCCTATTTGGGACTCGTCACTGGATGTACCTGCATTTCTCAGTGACTGATGATGTTCCCACCGAGGCTCGAACCCAGTGCCCATCGTTTCCAACGTCAAAGCGTTATCCACTAGACCACTTGGGCCACGAGAGCCACCTCTTGTGCAATGGGTCACATTGATTTAATTGAATTTTAGATTTTTGCCGTCGATCGATTGGACCGAAGTGCTCGGTCTCAGGTTGGAAACTATGGGCACTGGGTTCGAGCCTCGGTGGGAACATCATCACTCACTGAGAAATGCAGGTACATCCAGCTGACGAGTCCCAAATATGACGAAATGCGCGTTATCCTGGATTCCACTGCTAGTCACCATCCACCAATTAAATACTAATTAAATGCCCAGACATCGTCGAAGCATCTGCTCAAGAAGCCGATATGTCAACCTGAGACCGAGCACTTCGGTCCAATCGATCGACGGGAAAAATCTAAAATTCAACTAAATTAATAGATTATAGTCCAAAATATATTGTGTGTGTATGTGGTAATATGTAAAATTGTAATACTCAATTGAACATCAATATTATTACAAAGTAAACGATTACGAATGACAACTGGTGTGCAGTAATAAATTCTCATGAGTCATGTTCGTATTAAGTTCCATTCATATTGATTATGAACTTCAGATGGATGAATGATCATATCAAGAGGTAGGGAGTAGAAAAGAAATTTTGGGGCAGAATTTTATGTGCGTTGTTTTTGTGTCATTGTGTAAAAACTTAACAACTACGCTTGAATGGCTTCAGAAACAAATGGAATCTTCAGAACCTATTAATGGTGATAACAGGAGACATAGCTCTTCTATTGCGAAACATATTATAGAGACAGGACATAAAATTGACGTTAACAGATCTTTTAAACCTATCGATAAAACGTGTTTGGGACGTATTCTTAAGTTTGTGGAATCCCTAGCAATTACAAAGTTTAAACCACCTTTATGCGTTCAAAGCCACAATTCGTCACCACATTAAACCTTCCTTGGTAAATTTTGTTTTGATACCAAAGCAGATGTACTATTACCTCTGCTATTTAGTGGTCTTCATTGTTACTTTGACCTTGAATATGTCCTTTTAACTTGACCTTAGTCTATTTTCTCACCTCTTACCTCTGTATTCATTTCACATATATCTATTCCTATGGCAAGTCTGTGTGTGATCAGATTGTTCGAAATGTATTGCGCAAATACATTACACGATTCAGACAAATTACGTCTTCTTATTGCTTTGTCTAAATTCATAAAGGGAACTAATTGTTTTAGAATTTATATGTACAAGATGGAGGGTCATAACAAAAAACGCAGATGTACTAAGGTATTTATGAATTTGCTGACTCCACAGCAGTTCAGGGCAGTAATACATGGTTGAACCTATTTTATTCTGAACACACAGAGTACCAGTTGGTTTACACGAATCGCAATAGCCTCTGTTGTTTGGAGTATTCGGTATCTGGATGCTTTTGGCAATTTGTTTGGTACCCCGTAGATGACAGAGAAGGATTCTACAATGCGCTGACTTTGTGGCCAGTTTGGACCAAGTGGTCTAATGTCAAACTGTTGATGGTTTTTACTACACCTTTATTTAGCCAAACTGGTAGGTATTCCCGAGCGAGCAGGAAAAATCAAGTTCCTAGAGCAACGGCCAATAAAACTCGCTCTACAAGCGCATTTGAATTGGTACATACAAGAGTTAGCTAGTCTAGGTACTTCATCTTTCAGTCGAGGAATTACAAATAGTAGTGTAAAAAATATGACTTATAGTTGACCAGCATAAAAGGTTCTTTGAATAGATTTTCTTAACTTGCTAGCAATTGGAATTCTCATCTAAATGAGTCGATGTCAATCTTTAAAAAAGCCACAAATGTCATCAATAACAATCATTCTGTCTGTCTGTCTGTAATCGACATAGAACTTTGCACATATGTGCAGCAGTTCAAGTCGCCACACTCCCTCTTTGCAGCACACAAAGAAAGAGAAGAAAGTAGGAGAAATGCATATTAGAGACAGTAAACAGAGGTGTGAGACAAAGGAATAGTAATAACGAAGAACAAAACAGTTTCATTGGAAATCATAAGTCACAAGGAGTGGATGCATCTGCGCCAGCCATTGAGAACGACCGCTTTGAGCCATGTCACCAATTGTCTCCAATCATTGGTTTTTACTGTCCCAAGGACCCCAACTAGTCAGGAAGTCTACATCTTCCTACGTGGCTTAGACTAACTGTTGTGGATTTCATTGACTGGTGTCATGTTTTGGTTTGACCGCCGCTAGCTTTTTTCCAGCCTGGCTATATATCAGCAAACATTGCCAGTCGAGGAAGGCGATGACTAGGCATACGTAACACATGTCCTAACCATCTCAGTCGATGTAGCTTGACAGCCTTGTCGATTGATATTCTGTCATTGTAATGGATGAATATATAACTGTAGAACCTGATGAAGAAGAGGTTATCGAAAAGAAGCATATTTTTTGTTCAATAATCAACCTTTTGAAATTTCCAATGGCCGCCTTTAATTCATCAAAGTTGAAATGTTAAAACATAGTCAGTTGGTCAGTCAGTCATCCTTTGACAATACTGGTCAATTGTATATGTTAAGATTGTTGCTTATTTTCCTAAAACCTAACCAGCTTGCTTGTAATTTGCCGTGTGTGTGTGTGTGTGTGTGTGCGTTGTATTCATGCAGTTTGTATGTAAATTAGAGAACAATTGGCAAAAAAAGATTGGTAAACATCACTTCTTGTATTCAAATTCATTAACAGATGACACAGTAAAGCGTACAGTAGTAGTAGTAGTCATAGTTACCTAATAGAATCAAGGCTCTGTAGTTAGTATTAGTGTTAAACAGTAATAGATACATCATGTGATTGAGGTAATAATTTTACTTCTAGTTGTGTAACAGGCAACAACACAATAACAAAAAAGTCATAATGTCTACGTGTAATAGAGGTGGTAGAGTTAACCAGATTTTCAAAACTTTTGACCATACTAAGAAAAATTAATACTCAGAACTCAATCCATCATTCACATACTCACATTCTTCTACATAAATATTTATGCAAAAGATTACGCAACCGGTGATTACTGTTGTTGCTTATAAAAATAAATGTTCAAGTGTTTGTTTGTAGGGATTTGATTGGTTACAGGATTTTCATCATGAGCTGACATTGGTTAGAGAACCATTGGAAAACCCACTAGCAACTTGCCCTATTCAGGTAGGTAGTTACCTGGGGTTCCAGTGAGAAGTCGTGACCAGTAGGGTGCAGCAGTTCGGGTGTCAGGACAAATACTCGCCGAAGACATTGGCTAGCGGTTGCGCTATATCGTGAATTGGCAGAAGTTAGAATTCATGGGCCATTGGATCGGGTCCCAATGGCTTAATGGTATACGAGCTCGCCTTGTAACCAGAAGGTCCTGGGTTCGAACCACGGCGGGTAGGTGCGTACTGATGAAGAGTCCCAAACTAGGGTGAAACAGCTGTCAAGTACTCCCAGGTTTTCCAATGGTTTTCAAACTCTTGTCAGCTCATGATGAAAAATCCTGTAACCAAAAAATAAATGTGACTGACTGGCTAACTGGTTTCAACGCATAACTACTTTGCACAGACGTGCACCAGTTCAAGTTGCCTCTCTCCCTCCCACACAAAGCAAGAGAACAGACTAAATAGAGATTTAAAACAGAGAGAGAGAGAGAGAGATAACAAACAGAAATGTGAGTGAGGCAAAAAGAATAGTAATATGGAAGAACAATAGAATTCTAGTCGATATGATAAATCATAAAGAGTGAATGCATCTGCGCCAGCCATTGACAACGACGATTTTGAGCCACATCACCAATTGCCTCCACCCCGAGGACACTAATCAGTCAAGCAGTCTACAACTACCTACCTCACTGGCTGACTGGCTTACACTAACTGCTGTGGATTTCATTGACTGATGGAGCCATGTTTTCGTCTTACCACCACTAGCTAACTCTTCTCCAACCTGAACCACCCTATGTCAGTTAATACTGCTCATTGTTGAGGAAGGCGATCGATGCCTAGGCATGTCTACGTAACACATGTCCTAACCATCTCAATTGGTGAAACTTCACAACCTCGTCGTTGACTAGTTTTCCCTCCTCATCCAGCACTCGGCCGATGCCTAACCTCAATATTGTTCACCTTATTATATTGAAACAGCATAAGGCAAGACACGGAAGCCAAAGTATATTTTCAATTGGTCAAACCGCTGTTTATTTATATATGCAGTTTGTATTCCCTAACGAATCACTGAGCGTGTGATTTTGGTTTACATTAAACGACATGAATGAGAATGTTCAATTACACATATAGTATTCTGTTGCTAGCGCAGTATTCAACAGTGGGAATAGTATTCAGGCGTTAACACACTAACAAATAAAATGATCCTTACTGTGAGAATAACATTCCGTTAGAATCCATTGTCTGTATCACACCACCAAAATACCACATAACAGGCGAGACAGAAAGCAGACATATGTCTATGATCGAAGACAGCTAGCCAGAATTCTCGTGTCTCCCACTCTCAATAACCATGTCTCCCTCACAGCCATAAAGGAGAAGAGAGCAAACTGCTGAGTAGTAAGCACGCCCTCTGGTTGACAGCCAGCCGGATATTACGCCTATGCCAGAGACGGTGTAAAGTGGCATACGCGAAATGAGCCTTCGGTATCGTCAGCGGTCAACCCATTGGCGTTGGCAGATGCAACTCCCCAAATAAGTGAAGTGGTCGACACGCTCAGCCACCACTCCACTCCTGCCTATCTTCTGGCTAGGTGGGTTTCGTGTGGAACATTTAGCTTCAACAGAACGTCTTCACACTTTGTCCTGTTCTCTGCAGTCCCATGATTGTCCATAGGCTCTCATCTCCTCCTATAACTTTTTGTTTTTCACACCGGTTCCACTTGAGAGCCTGTCTAGCACACGACATCGCTCGACAGTCCCCACAGTGTGTTTTAGATTTATCTCATTTTTCTTCTACATATTTGTTGAACAATGTGTTCTTCATTGATTTATTCCCAGAATTTCATGTTGCTTATATCCTTCCTGGCCATTTGATCTTCAATGCGAGCAAAGGGGGAAGCTGTTGAAAAATATCAGCAGCAACCTGTTAGAAATGCTTTTAATGACGCGCCACCCGCCAGGTTTCTGTCCCATACACTTGCTTGCCTGTACACTTTAAACGATGCTGCCTAGGTAAAATTTCTCCCATCGATGATGATTGCTGCTTGTCATTGCTGGTGACTGCGTATCTTCACCAACTCTGTTTTCTTTATGTTTACTTAACGTCTTAACTTGCCTACCAGTTGGCGTCTTTTGCCAACTTTTTTGGTTTTCGCTTGTAGATCTTCAGTGAGTTTTTTTTTGTATGACATTAAACACATTGCCAATTCTTCAAAATTTTAGTTTTATTCCTCTGTTTACACTTAATTTTAACACAATGACTGGCTGGCTGATTCTTAGAGCCCCGAGGGCCCCAGTCCGGAAGTCTGCATCTCCCTACCTGACTCAGTTTAGCTGTCAAGGATTTCATGGATTGATTGATGCCATGTTTTTGTTTGGCCACCACTTACTCTTTTCCAACCTGCAACTATATCAGCTATTACTGCCCATCCGTCGGGGGAGGCGATGGTTAGGCATGCGCAGCACGTCACCTAGCCATCTCAATCTGTGTAACTTTATAGCCTCTTCGATTGATTTTCCCTCTTTGCCCAACACTCTACGCCTAACGTCAACATTACCTACCTTATTATGCCATCTAACGTGAGAAAGATATCGTAGACATCTATGACCAAAAACAGTCAACCTTTTCATGTCTTCAACTCGTATTGGCCATGTTTCAGAGCCAGCCATAGAGAAGGACGGAGCGAACTGCTGAGCAGTACACACGTCCCTGGGTTGATAGTCGGATGTCACGCCTACGCCAGAGATGGTGTAAGTTAGCGAAAGCAGCTCGAGCTTTCTGGATCCGTACTGTGATTTCGTCACCAATCAATCCGTTGGTGCTGATACAACTTCCCAAATAGGTGAAGTGGTCAACATGTTCTATCACTTCACTCACTCCCAATCACTAAGCTAGGAGTTGACGTAGTCCAGTCCTGTAGCAGCATCTTACATTTTACAGGGGCGAATCGCATGCCAAACATACGAAGATTGCCGCTCAAGGTGTTCAGGAGACTGCATTTTGTCAGCATCCTCCCCTAACAGGACTATATCATCTGCATATTCTAAGTCCATAAGACTATTCCCTGGTAACAAGTCGATTCCTAAGTCATTAAGTTCAGTTAAGGATACTTCCATTAGCATATCTATGATGAAGTTAAACAGAAATGGGGAAAGTGGACATCCCTGACGGACACCACTGGTTGTTATCAATTCAGATGACAATTCCCCATAAGCCCTTACACAGCTACGTGAGTTTGAGTAGAGTGCCTTGATTAGTGCAATGTACTTTTTTGGCACTCCCCTCACAGTCAAACATTGCCATAGTACCTCTCGTACCAGTACTCAATGTCTAAATTGACTAAATCAGTCATTTATATTATTCCCCTATGGATTATGTGACTCTCAGTGTGACATTACTGTGTACAATTAGCTCTATCCTTTAATTGTTGCCTTAACTTTCTTGATTAACTATCAACCCCTTTTAAATGATAAAATATGTATTACCTAAAGAAAAAAATAGCTATATACATACGTAAACCTTAAAATATTAAATATTCCTATAGTAAAATTTAGAACACCACATGTGTAAGTCAACAATATTGTATTAGGATTGTGTCAGGACGGATTTCCCGGCCGATAACATCGTTTGACGGTCGCGCTAAATGCATCAGGAATTGGTAGAAGTTATAATTCATGGACTGGCCAATGAGGAGTCGGGTCCCACTGGCTGCTTAATGGTCTGCAAGCCAACTTGCCTTGCAACCGAAAGGTCCTACACACACACACACACACACACTTACATACTATATGTTGACTTGATCCTTATTAATTCTTATTCTTCCTGTTTAATCTCTAATTTTAATGCTTCTCTTTGTGCTTCTTTGATGATGATGATGATGATATTGATAGTGCGCTGTTTTGTTTGACTGACTGAATCATGGTCAGTGTGACATTGGACTGTGTGCGAGATCCTAGCTGACAGAGTTTTGGATCCTACCAACTTGTTGGGAATATATTCCCCATGATTCTCAGGTACTTCATACCGTTGATTTTTGACTAACTTATTTTTGTTCTACGGTACTTGTTTTGAGCTTACAAACCGACATTGCCACTGTTAAGGTATTCTTTGAGTTTTTGATTTCATTATTTTTGAATAGAACCACTCATGTATATATATATATATATGCCGACCAAGAATAACCGTGTTTTTCCTGTCTATAGAGCGTCTTTTGACGTTACGTATGCCTAGTCATCGCCTTCTTCGACTGACGGGCAATGTTAGCTGATATAGAGTCAGGCTGGAAAAGAGATAGCTAACGGCGATCAAACGAAAACATGGCACCAGTCAATGAAATCTACAACAGTTAGTTTAAGCCAGCCACGTAGGAAGATGTATACTTCCTGACTAGTTGGGGTCCTCGGGATGGTAAAAACCAATGGTTGAAAACAATTGGTTATATGGCTCAAAGCGATCGTTCTCAATGGCTGGTGCAGATGCATCCACTTCTTGTGACTTATGATTTCCGATGAAACTGTTTTGTTCTTCGTTATTACTACTCCTTTGTCTCACACCTCTCTTTACTGTCTATATTATGCATTTCTTCTACTTTCTTCTCTTGCTTTGTGTGCTACATGGAGTGTGGCGACTTGAATTGCCTCACATCGGTACAAAGTTCTATGTCGAAAACAGATAGACAGACAGTTTTTTGACTGTGTGTGTATGTATGTCTCAAGGAAGTTGTGGTCAGATAAACAGTAAGTAGGATGCACAGATCAGTTTCTTGAATTAAGTCTAGAACCAACCGGTTTTCATTGTAACAATTAATTTGATTTTAGGAAGAAGAATTTACGGAAAATAAATATACTCCGTGGAAAAATATTTCATGTTGTAAAAGTCGATAATCTTTACAAACCAACCATAGAAAATTAATCTGATGCTCGCTGATGAGTGACTTGCTACAGGACGGAGTTTCTTGGAGTTCTAGTGGGAAGTTGTAACCAGTGAGGTCCATCCAAACGTCAAGTGTGAGGATGGATGTCCCACCGACGACATTGGTGCCACTCGCGCTAAATCACGAATTGGCAGAAGTTAGAATTCATGGGCTGGCCACTGAGGAGTCGGGTCCCAGTGGCTGAATGGTCTAAAAGCCAACTTGCCTTGTAACCGGAAGGATCCTCTGGGTTCAAACCCCACTCTTTGGGTAAGTATTGCCGATGATTCCTAAACTAGGATGAAACAGCTGTCCAGCACTCCCTGCTGGTTTCCAATGGTTCTCTAACTAATATTAATCCGTGATCAAACTTGAAAAACAAACCTAATCCTTACGAATCAACTCTTGAAAATTTTCATCTGTGTTTAAACTGAAAATAATGTCCCAGAATAAAATGAATTTAGCTTATTACAGTATCGTTAAAATAAGAATATATATGCTAAATCATGTTTCAAAACAAGTATTGGTTTGTAGGGATTTGGTTGATTGGTTACAGGATTTCATCATGAGCTGACATCAGTTAGAGAACCATTGGAAAACCTGGGAGTACTGGACAGCTGTTTCATCCTCGTTTGGAACTCTTCATCAGTATGCACCCACCACCAGGGTTCGAACCCAGGACCTTCTGGTTACAAGGCGAGCTGACTTGTAGACCATTAAGTCCCTGGGCCCTGATCCAATGGCCTATGAATTCTAACTTCTGCCAATTCACGATATAGCGCAACCGCTAGCCAATGTCTTCGGCGAGTATTTGTCCTGACACCCGAACTGCTGCACCCTACTGGTCACGACTTCCCACTGGAACTACCTACCTGAATAGGGCCAGTCGCCAGTGAGCATCTCATTGAAATTCAAGTATTGGTTTGTATTTTTAGTTAGATCTTACATCAAGCTTAACTCTAATATACCCACATAACTTTATAAATAAAAATTCAAATATGCACCAATCACGATGATTTGTCAATAGTATGATAAAAATGTGCATATAAATTGTGCAATTAGTCATAATTATAATAACAATAATAATTCTATCAATAACAAAGATGAAAAAGTGGAGTGATCTTTGGTGACAAGACTAATGAAAAACAACATGAGATTAAGCAAACAAATAAATATTCAGGTTGACGTAGTCGATAAAGGTTTTGAGAAAAACAAAAACAACACATTATAGTCCGATTAAGTAACGCTAGATTGTAAGAGTGAAGTCAATCAACGATGTTTTGATGAGGACAAGTGATGATAAGATTAAGGCATGGTAAGAAAGGGATTAAAAGTATAGATTCGGGGTGGTGGTGTTGGTGGTGGTGACATTATCAGTTGGTTCGGTCTTAACAGATCAATGGGGAAGGATAGTGGCTGTAGGGACCTCTTTTGGATGCAAATTTTAAACTCAGTAGTACGAATACCTACTGCCTCAACTATATGCAGTAGAAGAATACGTAGTCCATTGGAAATATCCGATGAAATGCAATGAATCACCTTGAATGCTTTCGTTTTCATCACTAAATGACTTCTGTCAACTAAATGTCACAAAATGGAGCTACAGATGGTTTTTATCTGTTCTTTTTGCCAAACCACGATGGGAGACGTTTAGTAACACTTTGGTTGACTAAGCTGTCTAGTAGTGTCAGTGTCTGTAAGTATGGTATGTGCTTTGCGGCGTCTAAGTGCAAAGTACTGTTACAAGATTGGCAGGAGCCTGTACCTGCACTCACTCTTGCGGGTGAACCGCTTGAAGTTGTTGATAAGTTTGTGTACCTGGGTAGTTGTGTGAGTGCTGGCGGAGGGGTGACGGATGAGATTTCCAACCGTATAATGAAGGCTAGGGTGGCATACATCAACTTGAGCCTCCTCTGGCTTCGTCGCGACGCTAGCCTGGCTGTCAAAGGTCGGGTATACAATGCTTCGGTGCGAGCTGTGTTGCTCTACGCCTGTGAAACCTGGCCTCTCCGAGCTGAGGATGTGAGGCGACTCTGCGTGTTTGATCACCGCTGTCTCCACAGGATTGCTTGCGTTCGATGGCACCATCGCGTGAGTAATTCTGAGGTTCGGCAGGGTGTGTTTGAACACAGTGGAGATCACCATTCATTGAGTGTCGTCATCTGGAAACACCGGCTCCGGTGGCTTGGACATGTGCTGCGAATGTCATCCCAGAGGCTTCCGTACAGGTCTCTGTTCGCTAACCCTGGGACGGGATCGAAAAGGCGGAGGGGCGGTCAGTCCATGACGTGGCGTTGTGGGATAAAGGATTTTTGTGCTAGATTAGCATCGGTTGGTGCGTCATGACTTCCTGGTTGGGGTCCGCAAGATAGCTTAAATCGATGGCTCGAAACGTTATCGGATATGGCCAAGAATCGTAATCAATGGCGAACGTGTTGCAATTTACTTTTTTCTTCCCTTCCTGGTGACAGGTAACGAATACTGTTTGAACTTGTTGAATATGACTGTTTTCCTTCCAGATGAAGTTCTTTATCCGTTTCCTACTTATATTTTTTACTTTTAATCTATGTTGTTTTATTATTATTGTGTGGCGCATCTTTCTTGGTGCCATATTGTACCAAGTTTTTTCCTTATGCGTTTAAATAAATAAATAATAAGTACGGCCTGTATATATTGCTAAATACAAATAGATGCAGTAAAACTATCTAGCTTATCCTTCGTTTGAGTCTTAATGTTCCGTCGACTAGAAAATGACAAACACAGATTCGTCGCATAAAACGTTCTATTTATACTTCTGGCTAGTCTCTGGAACAAAACCTCACTAGATAATTCCCCATCACATTGTAACGTGTTGAATAGTGGTTTCCTCCTATGCTGTCATAGTCACAGATTTGCTATCCAATGTTTCTTTATAAAACTACTCGGACAGACTATCTCCATCAAGAAATTATGTATATACTCAAATTCCTTTTGTAAGTGATCGTCCGTACACAACATCTTTCTTGCTCTACTCATAAGACATTTAACATACAACCAAAGAAGTACGTGTATTACCCTGTGAATGTGCTTTTTAACATGCATGCTTCTCCCAAATGGCCTAATTATCAAGATATGCAGAAAATGTTGTGTTCACAAGTAAACCTGAGCGAAAGATGGATGTTATTAAATTTCCTCAACAATTCACCTATGCTTACACTCTCCTTGACTAAGACAAATGTATCATCAATGTAAGGGTAAATAATACATATCCAACTGATCGATGACATCTTTCAATGCCCCATTTTCAAGTGTTTTTTTTTTAAATAAGAAGTCTGCTAAACTTGTCAGGGCTATTGGTGAATCCATAGTGATTCTATCGAAGAAAATATAAACTATTGAAGACAAAATAATGTACATTTATTGTGCATTTAAGGAGTATTTCTTGGCAAGGTCGATAACGAGGACCTAACTGAATAGTTAGAAAATCATTGAAAACCAGCAGTGGAGTACTGGACAGCTGTTTCATTCCAGTTTGGGAATCATCGACAGTGCGCACCCACCGAGTGGGCTTGCAACCCAGGGCCCAACTCCTCAATGGCCAGCCCATGAATTCTAACTTCTACGAATTCATGATTTTAGCACGACAACCCACCAATGTCATCGGCAGGAACTCCATACTCACTCCCGGCTGGATGAACCCCACTGGTCACAACTTCCCAGTAGAACTGCAGGCAGTTTCGTCCTGTAGTCAGTCAGTAGAAAGCATCAGATTTATTTTCAAGAATTGGTTTGTAGGGATTGAATTTTTTTCAGGTTGAACAAACGGACTGATATCAGTTAGAGAACGTTTTAAAACCAGGGAGTACTTCTGACGGGTCCCAGGCCGGGACGAAACAACTGCCTAGTACTCCCTGGTTTTCAATGGTTCTCTAACTGATATCAATCCTTTAGTCTGACCTGAAACAAATACAATCCCGACAAACTAATTCCATATAGAAATGCTAAATTTTTTGGCATGAAAAACGGTTTCATCTAGTTTCCGTAGGCGTCAGCTTCATTCTTAGGCTCTTACGTCACTGGAGCGTTGCAATGCAAGCTGCTCTTGCATAGAACAGCGCATTTAACTAGTCGTGTAGGCGGAATAGATCAAATTTGTCTTCTCTATACAGTGCATAACTGACTGACGCGATTATCGATCAGAATAATTATGCTCACCTATGCATATCATTTACTCCATCATAGAGTAAATCTATTAGATAAAATCACACAGTGAGTGATACAGTATTATTTACCGATGACGTTTCGAGCACAGTTTATTGATACTGATTATCATATCAAGGCATGACATAACTCTCCAACTTCGTCCATATAAATTCCATTCTTTCTTATCCTTTGATTTGTGATTGGTAGGTAATATTTTCCATATTTTTGGCATTAGTGATGAGTCATTTCTATCATATTTGTTAGGTGTAGATTCGATGAACAACCTCTCCCTCTTTCTCTCCATCTACCCATATAATTGTTTACAATATTAACTCTATCCGTGATTATGTGTTAATGTATGCATTGCAGTTATTTCCCAAATGACTCATCTTCGTAAGGTCAATCATTCTTATATTTCGATAATCTGACTACCCCACATCTCCTGCTCTGACCTGCGCATGGTTGACCTGACAGTCATTGCAGGGCATTCTGTAGATTAGACTATTTCGTCTAATTGGGTCAATAGAATCCACTAGCACATGGATCTTCTCCCCCCGCCCACCCCCGCTGAGTGAGTTTATAGGTTTAAATGTCATCCCAGTCCAGTCCCTGCTTTATAAATAATCCTCACCTTATGTAGTAAAACTATAGATGCTTTAATTTCTTTCTTATTTATGCTATCGTTGATAGTTCCACCACCACTATTTCTTCCTTCTCTTGTGAGTCTTTGTGATCGTCTTAGTGAATTTCACAGGAGAGCTATTCAACACCGACTATTCTTCTGTCTGTTTTACGTTTCATGATTTAGGTCTTTTGATGTACTATTTAGAGTTATTGTTCAGTTTGTTAGACACTTAACTAAGCCTGCCTTTACAGATAACGGATGCGATGAACTGAAGGCTAAGTAACAACTATTAGAGTTCGTGGTTACTTCTTTTCTGACTGCTTCAAAGGCAATATTGATTGATATGTTAGTATAAAGACTACGTAAGATTCTTGATAAAGCAGGAATTGGGGTGACATTCAAACCTACAAACTCACTCAGAGACAAGCTCTGTAGGCCAAAAGACCCGGTGGACCCAATTAAACAAAATAATATAATTTACAAAATACCCTGCAATGACTGTGAGTTAAGTCAACTACGCAGGTTAAACTAGTAGATCGGGTAGTCAGATTGTCGGAACATAAGAATTTAGCCAAGGTAAGAATGATTGACCCCAAGAAGATAAGTAATTTAGAAAAAAGCTCAGCAATTGCACTACATGCATTAACACACCACCACACAATACGGTGGGAGAGGGTTAAGATTCTAAGAAGTAATCTATGTAAGTGGAGAGAGAGATTGATTACTGAATCCTGGTTCATTGAGTCTACACCCAACAAAAATGACTCAATACAAATACCAGAAATATGGAAGACATTATTACCGCCAGTCAAATCAGAAGAGGAAAATAAATAATCTCAAAATTCTATTTCAATTCAAGCACATCACAACATTCTAACAAGTTTCTTATTATGACTATAAAAACACTCGTCTTATTTCCCATCTGACTGTAACGGATCAGTAACACTCGTATTATTATTTCTGAATGTACATTATCCCATATTGATTTTTATTCAAATGTCTAATCATCAATTCCACACATGTATATAAATGAAGGAAGGAAGTTGTGTGAGTAACTTGATATGATTATGAGCAGTAATAGTTTGTGCTCGAAACGTGGTCATCAGTTAATATTACTGTGTGACACTGTGTGACTTATCAATGAAATGAAATCTTATCCATAATGGTGTTAGACTCTACCACAGTGCACAAGTTTTATACTTATATCAATGATTATATCAAAACTAACTTTTTTTCCTCATTATTCCCTATTTGATTGTCATTTAGTCTCGCTTCCAACGGTGCGAATGGTCCACCGGCGTAAGGGGTATTCGTGTGGTTGTGCCACAGGATGAGATTGTATACAGTTCTGGCCTTGCAAAAAGCTAGGATAAGTGTTCCACTCTCCTGAAAACCCATACTTTGTTTAAATGAACTGGTTTATCCTGTTGGTAGTTGTGTGCCAGTGGTCCGGGAATAGATTCCCGGCTGACGCACTCCTTTATGTCGCCTAGCTGGTAGTAAGTCCAGTAAAGAGGGAAGGTTGGGACTGAGGCTAGCAACCTCATCCCGTAAAGTGAACACCACTCCTACTGGAACTCCTTCTTCAAAGTTCTAGCTTGAAGCCCCCTATGTTCCACAAGGAACGAAAAAGAATAAAACAATAGTAAATAAATAGTTAAGTGCTTCTCTAAGAGAGATTAAGCCATGTGCATCTAATACATACCTTAAAAAAAAACAGTGAAACGGCGAATGACCCATTAAGTCATCTGCGGCTCCCAGGACAATAGTGCTGTATCTGTAACTGTAGTAATTCTAGAGCTAATACACGCAATTATACCCTGAGGAGTAGGTGGGAGGATGCACTTCTCGGAAAGAACAACAGTGGGATCCAGTTCGCACGTTTCTTCCCCCCATTGGGAAGTACAAATAATGTGCAACACTGAACAAAATATTTAAATTATTCATCATCACCCCCTTTACTTTCTAAACTAAGTCAATATCAATGATATGTTGTGTACACACACACACACCTATGAGCCCACCGGTAGGCATTGAACGCAAGACTTTCAGGTTACAAGTTGAACTCATTGACCATTCATTCAGCTACTGGGATGAAATCCAATGGCCGATCAATCAATTCTAACTTTTGCCAACTCGTGATATATAATCCGACCGCCATCTCTGGTGTAGACGTGATATCCAACTGGTTGTTAACAAAGGGAAATGTATGCTGCTCGGCAGTTAGCTCCGTCCTCCTTGATGGCTAGCTGTGAGACATGGCCATTGAAAGTGGAAGACATGAAAAGCCTGGCTAGTTGTCTTTGATCACAGATAGTTGTCTGCGTTCTATGTCCCGTGCTAAGTGGTATAGTAAGGTGAGCAATATTGAAGTTAGACATCAGTCAGGTGTTCGATAGGTGGGAGGGGAAATCAATCGACAACGAGGTTGTGAAGTTACACCGATTTAGAGAGATGATTAGGACATGTGTTACGTAGGCATGCGCAGCTATGAATCGCCTTCCTCGACAATGAGCAATGTTAGCTGACACAGGATCGATCAGGTTAGAAGAGAGCTGCTAGTGGTGGTCAAACGAAAGCATGGCTTCATCAGTCAATGAAATTCACAACAGTCAGTCAAAGCCAGCCAGCCACGTAGGGATGTGCAGACTTCCTGAC
The DNA here is from genome assembly GCA_944472155.2 of Trichobilharzia szidati. Lineage (NCBI taxonomy): Eukaryota > Metazoa > Platyhelminthes > Trematoda > Strigeidida > Schistosomatidae > Trichobilharzia > Trichobilharzia szidati. Next base: position 55,745,400 of record OX235276.1, read on the forward strand.
TGGTTGGATTCCTTGGGATGGTAAAAATTAAGTTAAGCTGCAGACAATTGGTGATGTGGCTCAAAATCGTCGTTGTCAATATGGCTGGCGCAGATGCATTCACTCTTTTTTGATTTATCCTTTCCAATAAAATCCTATTGTTCTTCGATATTACTGTTCTCTTTTGCCTCACACACTCTTGCTTTGTGTGCTACATGGGGGGGGGGGGGGGGAATGGCAACTCGTAGATGCACATCTGTGCAAAGAGTAGTTCTACATTGAAACCAGTTATTCAATCAGACCACCAATCAATCAGCGTCGTCGGTGAGTATCTGTATGCTCATGCCTTGGTTTTCAATGGGACTTTAACGATGGATGCGTGTGTGTTTCCTCATCAAACTTGAAATCGATCAATCAATACTTGAAAATATATTTATTTATTTATTGGTCTTAAGTATCCACTTTCAAACTATTTGTCATTATAATAACTCGTATGTATATTTACGTGGAATACACACACACAATTAACAAAGTCTTCTTAAATGTCAATAAAAAGAAGGATACAGTGTGCAGTTGTTTTATAAATAGTAGTAATGAGATATTTTCTGTTATAACACAACTTGTTACAGGTGAAGTAACACACTTGTTCTACTTAGATACCACCATCTGAGAAGACTTTACTTGTAAAAAAAATTTGTTCTCATAAGCAGTACCGAAGATGGGTAAGGTGCTTGTGATTAAAAAGGAAATTTTTTCAATTATGCCTGAAAATATTTATTTGAAGTCCAAGTAATCCAGAATTTATCATTTTGTAATGCACACTATACTGAAGATTAGATGGCCACCGGAAAGAAACACCAACAACAAACTATGGGAACAAACAAAACAAGAATCAGTCCCCCAACAAATATGCAGGAGAAAGTGGAGATGGATTGGACACTCACTCCCTGAGGAGGCCGCTGCGGGGTGACATCGCGCGTCAGGCTATAGCTCGAGTGGAACCCGAAAGGGAAGCGGCGAGTGGGACGTCCAAGGGTGGGTGACATGGAGGAGATCGTGTGAAGAGGAGTTGAAACAGTATGGAATAACATAGATGCAGGTGAAAAGTACAGCAGAAGACAGAAACAAGTGGAGACGTGCAGTTGAAGCCCTTTGTTCCACTAGGAACCCAAGGGAACAATAAATAATAATAAAATGCACACTAGCGCCTGTGATTTGTAAGTTATGTGTTCCACTCTGGGCAATGCACGTGATATTCCACCACTGGTTATCGATCAAAGAATGTGTGAGTGTGTGTGCGGGCTTCTTCTCAGCAGGTTCACTTTGTCCTCCTTTATGGATATTAAACATGGCCATTTACAGTGGAAGATAGGAAGGGGCTAGATGTCTTCCATTAAAGGCGTCTACATTCTATCTCAGATGTTAGATGGTATAATAGTGTGAGTAATATTGAGGTTAGGTATCGGCTGAGATGGCCAGGACGTGTGATATGCATCCCTACCTACTGTCTTTCTTGACGAGCAATGTTAGCTGATATCCAATAAGGTTGGAAAAGAGAAAGTTACAGGTTGTCAAACCAAAAACATGCAGTCAGTCCATGAAATCCTTGATAAGTTTTAGGATTTCATCATGAACTGACATCAGTTAGAGAACCATTGGAAAACATGGGAGCACTGGACAGCTAATTCGCCAGCCTAGTTTGGGACCCTTCAACAGTACACACCAACCGCTGGAGTTCGAACCCAGGACCTCCTGGCTGCAAGGTGAGCTAGTAGATAACTCAGCCACTGGGACCCGATCCATTGGTCAGCTCATGAATTCCAACTTCTGCCAATTCATGATATGGCACGACCACTAGCCAATATCATCCGTGGTGAGTATTTGCCCTCACACCCGACCTGTTGTAACCCACTGGTCACGACTTCCCACTACGTATCCGAATAGTCACTAGTGAGAATCAGATTGATATTCTAGTGTTGGTTTCCAGGGATTTAACAGTAGCAGTTCGGGTGTGAGGACAAATACTCGCCGACGACATTCGCTAGTGGTGGCGCCATATCATGAATTGGTAGAAGTTGGAAATCATGGGCTGACCATCGGATCGGGTCCCAGTCGCTAAATAGTCTACGAGCTCGCCTTGTGACCAGAAGGTTCAGGGTCCAAACCCTGACGGTGGGTACGTACTAATGAAGAGTCACAAACTAGGCTGGCGAAACAGTTGTCCAGCACTCGCAAGTTTCCCAATGGTCCTCCAATCGATGTCAGATCAAGATAAAATCCTGTAACCAATCAATCAAATCCCTGCAAACCAACGCCTGAAAATCCTTGATAGTCAGTGTGAGCCACATGGGGTGGTGTAGACTACCTTGGTTGGAGTCATCGGGATTCTAAGAAACAATGACAACTGTTATACCCCTGTTCCCCAGCAGTACAACTCCAGCCACAGACCCCCAACATAATGTAAAAAAGAATATTACACTATGCCTGTAACTGCTTATAGTCTAATCGCTATCCTAACAATCTTTCAGGCATGGTAGGACCTGTAGGAGCAATAGTTCCAGCTAGTGTAGCTTGTTGGGTCACTGCAACATGCAAGCCCGACCACCATGTCAAGGTAGCAGCTTTCGGTCAGGCCTCGAGAGTGACATGGAGGAGATTGTGTGAGGAGGAGGAGGAGGTAAGAGCCCATGGGCAATCGCGGGGTCAGCTTAACAAGATTGCAGAGAACAGGACACACTGGAGATGTGTTCCACTTGGAACCCATTGGGAACAATAATTAAAGATTAATTAAAGGGGATATGAAACTAAAAGTACGATCCAGTATAATTTTGCAGGATAGGAAACAACTTCTACTTAGTGAAAACTGAAAAATAATAATAAAGGTCATGAGACACCCATACAGTTGGCTGAAAATATAACCTACAAACTAATGACTGATCAATTATAGTCAACTGACTAGACACTCATTGGTTACAATTCCACAAACAAAATGTATTACAATATGCATCAAATCAATCCCTATATGTACAAGATGAGTTGAACAATATAAAAAGTAGCCAGGGATTTTTAAAAAAATAAAGTCACTGGGTGGGGGGGGCACTTACCAACACAATTATCACACGAAGAGCAATGTGATGCTCGAGGAGGACGAAAAAATCGGCAACTATGACAATAATTAATTTTGACTAGATGATCCCCAATAAGTATTTGACGTGTTCTTGCACCGGGTGGATAAGTACGAACTGTATTCGCATCACGATCATTTTGATTATTTACATCATTTATGGCTATATCTCCAGAAGCTAATTTTTTTTCAAAAACAACAACAACAAAAAAAAATATATAGTATATGCACGGCAGTGAACACTAAAAAAAAATTGTACTCCTAGTAAACAAACAAACAAACAACAGATAAAAACTTCACATAAAAATGAACCGAACACCAAAAAAAAACTTTTCCTTTTCTCAAATGACGAACAATCCACTAATTGCATGCATTAATATACAACAGACAAAGGTGCTTATTATCACCAATGATATTCCTAATTGTGGTGGACTGGATTATGCGTCAGACAGTGGGAAACGAGAAGACAGGGATATCCTGGACCGACGTGAAGAACCTAGAAGACCTGGATTTCGCGCGGGATGATTTATGTCTGATGTCACACAAAATCGAAGACTTACAAGCGAAAACCGACAAACTGGTCGAAGAAGCAGCAAAGACAGGACTCCAGGTGAACATAGACAAGACGGAGGTTATAAAAATAACCAACCAACAACAACAAAACAGCAGCAGCAACGTCCAGCTCCAATCACCATCAACAGGAGGGATTTGAAAGAGGTTACTTCATTCACTTATCTAGGGAGCATTGTCTCAACTACAGGAGGAACGGACGAGGATGTCAAATCAAGAATCGGGAGGCGAGAAACACATTCATCAAACTGAAACCAATCTGCAAATCTTTGTCACTCAGCCTGCATAAACAACAAAATTCGGATTTCCAATACAAACGTCAAGTCAGTTTTGTTATACGGATCAGAAACTTGGTGGGTCACAAAAAATGAGTATTTCCAACAGCCTGTTGCAGACCTTTATCAACAGCTGTCTTCGTTCTATACTGAAGGTCAGATGGCCGCCGGAAAGAATCACCAACAAGAAACTATGGGAACAAACAAAACAAGAACCAATCGCCAAACAAATATGCAGGAGAAAGTGGGGATGGATTGGACACTCGCTGAGGAGGCCGCTGGGTGACATTGCGCGTCAGGCCATAGCTCGAGTGGAACCCGAAAGGGAAGCGGCGAGTGGTTCGTCGGTGCAAGGGTGACATGGAGGAGATCGTGTGAAGAGGATTTGAAACAGTATGGACTAACATGGATGCAGGTGAAAGGTACAGCAGAAGACAGAAGCAAGTGGAGGCGTGCAGTTGAAGCCCTTTGTTCCACTAGGAACCCAAGGGAACAATAATAATAATATGCAACAGTTGGAACTACCGTTGTAATGCTGAAAATACGACATTTACCTACCATTAAACATTATTAGCAGTACTATTAAAACCAAACTGTGGTACATTACAGACACTAAACAAAATCGCATAATTTGTGCGATGGCTGGGATGCTACCCGAATATCTTGACAGAAGCACGTAGTTGAGTTGTCTTAGAGAGACCACTGCTCCCCGGACTTTTGATTCACAGTCTGATGCACAAGGCAGTGGAGCAGAGTGAGGGGTCACGTTGTCATAACTTCCAGTGACCAGAACAGGTTCATACAGCATTCTACAGCATTCACATTCTACAGCCCATATACACAACATACGTTTGGAATCAGGGTTTTCCAGCTCCACTATGTAGGTAGGTCACAACATATTCACCAGTTAGTCCGGTTGTAAGCGCCAAAAGTTTACATTCGTTCTTAAACTTACGTGGCAGAGGTAGGCTATGAACGTGTGTGTAGCCTCACATGAGATCATTTCACGAATAAAACCGAAGTCCAGTCGCCTTTGACTGTACCAGGTCATTTATAGGGTGTGAGAGTAATCAAGTGAGAGAATACTGAATAATCAAGCAGTTTTATGAATGTTCTATCTACATCTAGTCGGAAATTAAGCATCTGCTTTGAGGACGTATATATATATTAGTGTAGAGCCACTGATGAAGAACTAATTGAAAAGGAATATATATCTTCGCTCACTTTGTTTTTTTCGTAAAGGCGAATTAAACCATCTTAGATTAAATAGATATAAACCGTCACTGAATGTAGCCACTCCCACAGAACAACTGAAGCATTGTGATTTTACATTGACTACAACAGAAAGTATTCAGGAACTGAAGAGGGCAGTGAAATAAAATATAACCTAGTTAGCAGATGTAAGTTCATGGAAAAAGCCCAGTCTAAAGATGAATCCTATTTTTCCCTACACTATTCCAACTAGTAATACACACCACCTATAGAAACTATAGTAAACACATAAAAATTGAGGACTTGAGCAAAATTCTCCTCTTACTATATCACATTGGCCTCACATTGAAACTTGAAATGCATGCAATTCATTTCAAGGAAAACAAATTTTCATGGTAACCATACAAGTTGTCTACACAAATCAATAGGACGAAGCAGAAGTTAACTTATTCAAAACTTACCAACTGACATTTCAGTCCACTCCATCTCAGGACGTGTAGCCCGTGGTATAATTCCTGGGTCTGTGAATGCTGCACGAAGAAATGTAATGACCACATAGACGAATTGAATTGCTGCCAAAATAGGCACAGCCGGAGTTAGTAGTGGAGTTAGAAGGCGACATTCGAATGCAAAAAACAGTATTGTAACGCCAATAATCAAAAGTAAACTGACAGTAAATATACACATGTCTCGAGAATATACTCCATGACCACGGCAACAAAACCTGTTACGCCCTGGATGTAGGCGATAATATGCAATACGAACACTCTGATTATCTTGCATATTCTCACTTATTAAACTGCATAGACATTCCTTCAATCAAGACGGTGTGGCTACAACGATATCCAACATATCCTGTGGAAATGCTGTCCTGGAATAAAAGATGAAACAAATAAGAAGTCACATACCAAAATGAAAATAAAAATAACCCTGAAATAATTGAATACATATGATTTTTCTGTTCAATGAAGTATTTACGGCACATTTACAAGTAATCAAGCTATCCATTACTGATATCAGGTAACCATAGACATGACACAATGTACACGTATAAGAAAGATGCAACTCCGTACTGAAAGAAACATCTGAATGCGTAAAAATTATGTCCCTTTTACATGTTCGCTTGGCACCTACCTGTGTTTCAGTCCATATTAACACAAGCCTCTACATTATGCTATTGCTTTATCTACGAAAACCTCAATAAAAATCTGAAAACGATAAAGTACATCTACCTCTTTGAAAACCTACACAAAAATGTCTGCTTTAAAAATATTTTTTTAAATAATCTTAACAACAGGGTAGTTTGCCATTTAAGAAAACTGAAACTTATTTACTAAAACTAAACATCTGACAGATAAATTATGTGGGCGGTGAAAACAAGATGGCAGTCTCATACTCTATTTTGATAGATCAATAAATGCAATGTCGTCTGGTACAGCATTATTCCCTACAATCTCATATTATTACACACATCACATTACCCTGGATAGCTGTTTTCACTATCCACATATACATGAGTACGGCTTAAACATTCGGAAAATGTATGATAAAAATAGGACCTGAAAACTAATTTTTTCATTAGCACTTTTGACAATCACGAATGACTCATCAATTAGGCATTCACAATAATATTTAGTAACCATGTAAAGGTAGAAGAATTCTGAATGTTGTTACCCCCTCGCATATACATGAGTTGTATATCTGATGTATTGAGTGTAACAGGTATGGACTGTGAGCAATTAATAATAATGCTAACACATTACAGTCAACAGACTACTTTATCTCACTTACTTTTAAGTGATGATAATCGGGAGTGAACTGAGCAAGTACAAGAGCTTCTGAAATCCCACCTAAGGAAAAGACAAATCCATAAATTATGAATCAAAAACTAGATGCCGTAGTGTGTTGCGTAATTGTTAAATTGCTACAAATAAAAAGAGATTGAATATCCATATACCTGGATTAACAGCAAACAGAAAAGTGATAACTCTTCGGAAGTAGTAAAATAATGTGAGTGCCTATCCACGGTTACCTACACGGTTATATGGTGAATGTTGAGCTACATTAGTTGCGTACCAGAAACACTGAACTCATAACCGCATTACTACAAATCGAAAAGTACAGTTTACAAACATCATTTTGCGAGATAATTTGGGAAGTTACACGAATGTTTAGGGCAGAGATAAGATAACCAATACCACGACACCTTAATTTTCTTGCTGTAGATTAAGAAAGCGTCCAGGTACAGACGACGTTCATTGAAATGAACAGTTGGAGACTACAAAGATTCCTGCTACCTGTTGCTCCAGTTACTCTCAGTATTTTCAAACTTAACTGATACGCCTAAGATTGCACTTGGTAGTAACTTGCTAACTTCGTACGTACAACATATTTCAGTTAGTTCAGTCAATGAAGATTAACAGCCTCATCGATTGTTTCAATTTACCCACCCGTCGTAACATTAATATCAGTTATCCAATGATGGTCGCCAAAAATAATCCTCAAACCTATACTTATTAACACTCATTTATTTCACATATAAACACCAAACCCATTAGCGAGGATACTTTGAGGATACTATATAAAACCACTCGGTGTACGCCTGGCTATCATAAACTGTTTCATCAGAAGCGAATACCACAGAGAACAACATGGAGTTATGTGATTACAACAAAGAATATTTATGCTTAGCCGGTGCTATGTATATCATTAACTTCACAAAGTAAATAACCTCAGTTTGAATAAAAATGAATATTCCCCCAAAAATATCGCGACAGACGATAAGTACATGTACGGTGGAGAGTTATTTATCCCAGTTCACTGCAACTGTGAAAAAAATGATGAGCATCCCCTTAAAAGGAGCTCAAAACTAAAAGTCCGACGAAGCAATTTGAAATGAAATACATGTACTGTGACGTTACGTATACATGTCATCTAAACAGAATTTTGGACTTAAAGTACAGTACTTAATTAATAATATTGGTGCCATTTTCGGAGGCACACTGTCTCTACATTTCAGTCATATGTGCGAAGGCATACACGGATTTACAGACATAACTCGAAAATTACGATTTAATAGTTGGTGATCCCTATAAAAACATGTTTAAATAAACTGAACCATAGAACTTTGAACATTGCCACTACAACATGTTGTGCACTACCGAGTAGTACACCTAAGTGTCTGTAAAAATGTACGTCTTGTCCCCATTTTGTACACGGTCAAGAGGTATTGTGGGTTAAATTGTTGAACTTTAGTTCAGGATATCACGCCTAAAGGATTCTACGCTTTATTCTGAATTGAGGTTTAGTCTGTATTAATGCGTGGTCTGGTTATACAACCAGGCTAGAAAGGACTTGCTTCCGAAAATTCAGCAACTATATTAAACACGAATAAAAGAGCCCTAACACAACATTATACTTTCATACATCAAAACCGAAACGTTGCAATATTCAAATAAGACCAGATTAATATGGTCGGCATATGTAGGGAAACTACAATAGAGGTCAGTGTTGAGGAATATTGGGCAACCATAAAACAACTGTTATATAATGAAACATATAACTAATGTTAAATAATATATATCTACTAAGGGTGCTAGTTTTATATTTTTCAAAGTGCGAGACAATCCTACGCGGAAATCTTGTGTGAATAAAACGAATAGGTCAGCCGTAGAATAGAGGTAACTACAGAGAATGCTACACCTCGTAAAAATATAAGAAAGAAAATTACCCTACGAAAATATCTCCCCAAAACACTTACTTCAACGTAGCTCTCAACTTAAAACATCCCTCTCAAGTTTTACCTCAAGGCAATTGCACGCGTCCAATATCCAATACATCAGTTGTTTGTAAACTAGTTCGAGACTATCGTTTCATTTAATTTCACTTCCTAGATCCAATATCCAATATCGTGGTTACGAGCTAGTATAAACCAGTGATTTCTTTGAGCTCGCTTCTTGATTGTAAGGTAGAGGTTCCAGATCTTCGGTGAACTTATGCTTAGTAAATCCCGCCACTCGACTGCTTTAGCTCTGGTAGACTCCAAGAGGAGTGGTGCGAGGATTGGTCAAGATTGTGATTTGTAGTGTGCAGTATGTTAGGACTCAGTTGCTGCCGTGAATGGAGTTTGACCTAACACCCGTTGGTCATTCGGTATAGTCATAAAAGTAGAATAGTAATAATAATAATAATAATAATAATGATAATAATAATAGGTTGTAGTGTAGATAATATAGGTTGAGATAAGCGAAATAATAAAGGTGAAATAATAAAGAAAGAAAGAAAAGATAGAGTAGTCGGTACAGTGGGACAAGGCAGGACGGGTCGTGGAGATCTAGCTTGTATGCTTATCCATTGACAATGTGGTTTCAAATTTTAAGAGGGTAAGCCATTGAGACACAAACCATGCATTTCTGCATGATTGTCCAGCTTCCGCTTAAAAGTCTCCACCGATGGAGCTGTAGTTACGGCCGCCGGTAAAGCGTTCCAGAGACGGCAAACTCGAAGCGAGAAGAAATGTGAACGCACCCGAGTCCTGGGTCTCTGGTGTGCTGTCCTTAGCGGGTTACCTCGTGGAAGCCTATAATCACTTAATGGCAGGATGCTCTTATTAGGGTGGGCCTGGTCATTTAAGATCTTATAGACGGTGATGAGGTCTCCCCTGTGACTACGGTAACTAAGTGTGAAAAGACTTAATTTCTTCAGTCTTTCTTCATATGATTTGTTGCGGAGGCCGATCACCCATTTTGTCGCTCGTCTCTGGACACTTTCTAGCATGTTAGCATCCCTTTTGAGTAGCGGAGGAGCAATGATATTATGCACCTCAAGGAGTGGCCTCACGTATGTCGTATACAACGTTAGGAATAGTTCAGGAGTAAGAGCTCCCAGCTGCCTATGCATAAAGTGTAAATTTGCGTAGGCTTTGGCGACGTCCCTCGTGTAATTTACACTGGTGTCTAGCTTTTCTGTTAATATAAGGCCTAGATCGCGTTCCGATGGCACACAACTCAAGTTCTGGCCACCAAGGGTGTGATTTGCACTCTGTGACCTGCCGGAATGAAGTTGCACTACTTTGCACTTCTTTAAGTTGAAAGGCATTCCGTTAGCCAGAGCCCAGTCTCCCAGAGTTTGCAGGTCAGCCTGCAATCTGTCGGAGTCTTCCGATGAGTTTATTGCCCTCCAAATCTTTACGTCGTCAGTGTAAAGAAGCGCAGAGCAGTTCAGTTGACAGGGCAGGTCGTTGATAAAAATCAAAAACATCAACGGCCCTAAGATAGAACCCTGAGGAACCCCTGATGCCGAGGTGTGCCAGGATGATCGGATGCTGTTGACTTTGGTGCAGAATTCTCTCTCGCCTAAATAATCTTCCAGCCATGCGAGAAGTGCTCCAGAAACACCCGCTTTGCTTATTTTCTGAAGGAGCAGACCATGGTGAACTGTGTCGAATGCTTTCGCAAAGTCGAGAAAGATCACATGGATTGGTACCTTTACATCCCAGGATAGTGTCCAATCGTTCCAAGCTAGTAGAAGATTCGTCACACAGGATCTTCCCCTCCTGAAACCGTGCTGTGCTTCATGGAGTAGGTTAGTCCCGTCGAAGTATTTTCTCATGTGGTCGTCAATGAGACTTTCCAATATCTTCGATATCACTGGGAGTAGCGCTACTGGTCTGTAACTGGTCGCGTTCTGCCGGTCACCACCCTCGAAGATAGGGGATAGGATGGCTCGTTTCCATTCACATGGAAGTTTCCCTACATCAAAGAAGTGTTGAAACAGATCACTTAGGGGTTGGCAGAGACTTTCTGAACACTGCTTCACGACGGATGGTCTTATGTCATCGCAACCTGCAGACTTTCCCGAAGCCAACTTTCCCAATTTTACGAGTACCATAGCCGGGGTAATTTGAAATGTACCCAGCAGGTTTTCGCACGTTGGTCTTGCTTTGTAACCTTGATGTTTTGTGGGGATAAAATCCTCATTACTGTTCAGTTGCCTGTGAAAGGCTAGACTGAATGTCTCTGCCATTTCAAGACTAGTAAGAGATTTCCCATCAGAAGCCACTAGATTGCATGCTCCCTAGTTGGTCGGTTTTCTTTCAGACATAAACCTGCATAGGCTTTTGGGGTTCACGAGAAGCTTATTGGCGAGGTTTCTCTGAAATGTCCTTCTATCACTCCGGACTCGTATGTTACACCGATTCCTGAGTTCGAGGTACACTTCATGTTCGGGTTGACTCTTCGATACTCGCCACGCAAACCAGGCTTTTCGCTTCGCCTGTAGAAGGCGTTGTATCCCCCTTTTTAGCCATGAACGTTGCTTTCTAGCTTTAGGTGTGACCAAAGGAACAGTGTCTGAGACCGCCTGGTGAATGATCTCCTTTACCACTCTCCAGTGTTCTTCTACTGTAAGCTCTGTCCAATTTTTTGGCCAATTTGCTTCAGACAAAAGTCTTCGCATTTCGGTGTAATTGGCTTTGTTATAACACAGATAGGGCTGTGTTTTGTCCCACTGTAAACGCTCGCGGAGGACTATGTCGAATTTTATGACCGCGTGGTCACTACGACCTATGGGAGTTGTGATCTGAACGTTTTCCACCAGTAGCTGGTCACTAGTGAGCACGTAATCCAGTCTAGAAGACTTCCCATCTGGGCCCCATCTAGTATCCATTCTGACATTTTCGGTGAATCCGGCCTCCTTGATGGTATGCAGCAGATTTCGATCAAATCTGTCCTGGGCACATCCCGTCATCAAGTTAAGAGATGGGGCATTGAAGTCTCCAGCTATGACAATTTGATCATAACCCACGTCATGTGTCGCTGAAGTTGCATTCAGCAGTACCTGGTTGTGGTCTGCTCCACATGAAGGTGATCTGTAAATGCTGCCCACTAGATACAGTACCCAACGGTGAAATGGCACCATATGGAGTCAGGGAGCTCAATGAGGGGAGGGTCGATTGCATGGACACATCTGAGCTGTTTGTCGACGTATATGGCGACTCCACCTCCTTCTTTCAGATCCCTATCTCGCCTGACTAGGACCATATCATTTATACTGACTTCGCTGTCTGCCACCGTAGGGGTTAGCCAGGTTTCCGTCAGTATTATGATTTTGGAGTTCAGCTATGATTGTAGGTATCCAAGTTCAGCTATTTTGCCCCTTAGACCTCTCACATTACTGTACAGGCAACTGGTAGTCAGTCTCACCACGTCCCCGTATTGGGGGGTGGTTGACGTGATGTGGGCTGTCGGTTGAGGAGTTATCCTACGAACTAGTTGGCCGATTCCCCGGGAACCGGCCTGTTGGCGTTTTTTTCTTCTGATTCAATCGGAGCACTTGGATGACACTGGCTATCATCGTCCGTGCTGCGCCGCTGTATTGTGACTAGGGGTTGGGGATGTTCTATGACAACGTTTTGTTCTCTCCTTTGGGTACGAGGCCGGTTGTCGCAGCAGCGAATGTGTCTGCTGACCTTGTCCTTGGTCTCGTACCATCTCTGGAGAGCAGTAGTCAAGTGGTCTCGGGAGCTGAACTTAACAGCTAACAGACGTGGAGTGTTAATTGACATTAGGTGAGTGGGTCGAGGCAGTCTAAAAATAGAGACAGCCCCTGAACTTCCCAGACCCATCTGGGATGCCAACCATCTCCATTGCTGTACATCGTGACAGTGCTTCTCACAAGCGTTCCCAGTTCCCAGTTCGGGAATGCCGTGAACAACCATGGAGGCAGAAGGAATAAGCTCTGGCGACTCCCTCGCCATCTGTCTTTCCTTCCATGGCCTATCTGGCCTAACACGTATATTGCAGGTCCTCCCTATAGAAAGGACTTGGGAAGTCAATATAACTTTTTCGGCATCTTCGGCAGAGCCTAGTGTTACCCTCAGTGGGGATGGTTTGCCTTGAGGAGCAGCAGTGCCCTTATACAATCTGCACAGTTTTACTGGTTGGATGTCCAGACCCAGTGTGCTACATAAGTTGGACCACTGTTCCTGATCAAACAGGACCCTGTTTTCCAGCAGACTACTGCTACAGTCTGGTACATTAAAGAGGATAACGCAGTTTGATCGACTAACCGTGGATTTAGGTTTGGTCCTCGCACATTTGTCATCCCCCTTAAGACCATTTTGTTTCGTCTGGTGCAACTGGGTATTATTATGTGTCGCAGTGATGGGGCCACTTTTACTGGTGGACGGTAAGGGTTTTTTCCCAGCGACAGGTACCCTTGGTGCTTCAACCTCTGTGTCTGGGGCAGTTATGGCAGGAATTGCAAGTATAACCGGTGTGGATTTTGGTATCCCCGATTTACATGCAATTGTGCTGTTTTCTGAGTTGGTGGGAGTAAAACGTTTCACGTTTTTTCCTGATATCTCTATGCCATCTGTAGCTTTCGAGGAACTACACGAGGCTGCATTAGGACGGCAACTTGGGCATATGTACCAGAACCATGGGCATGGGTTCTTACGCATAAAATCGTAATATACCTTTGGTACTCCGGTGTCACATCTACAATGTACCCATTGCTTACAAAAGTTACATTCGAAAGCAGAGTCTGCTTGTCCGACAATAGAATTGCAGACCTTGCAATCGTCTGCCTTCTTGGGGAACGTTTTCGTCGTCTTGCGACGTCGTGAACGTTTCTTATTGGCCTTCCTGTTTGTTTCAGGGCCTACTGTGGATATGGGTGTCATACTATTCCCACTTTGTGCAGATTTACCACTCGCCTCTATTAACTTAGTCGTGTTAACAGGGATGGAGCCACATCCGCTTAGTTGACTTTTCACAGTTTCACTGTAGGACTGCGGCGACATGGACAATCTGTTCACGCAGGGAATATTTACCCTGGTCTTCAAGACCGGTATGCGAGATTCCATCACCTTCACCTGTTTGCTTAATTTGGCTGAAGCTCTGGTGACTACGGTGTACGGTCTCCCATTACTTATCTTGGGGTGAGAATCTATAGTCATTTTACTCCTAAAATAATACCGATGATTAAATGATAAGAGACTGTGGAGTTTTTTCCAATAGACTGACGGCAAAAGACAGTAGAAATCACAGAACAGAAAGATAAAGTATATAAGTAAAAGCTTTTGACTTTACCCGTAACTTTCGGGTTATTCGGCTTCACAACAATCACGTAACAGACCAACAAGTCCTGTATATTTGAAAGAGTGAGGGGGATGTTGCTACAGAAGTAGCACCTGAAGCTTAGGCAGTAGTTCGAGACAGTGGGAAGTACCAAACACAGGCTCGGTGAAGAAGAAATGGTTGAATAAAATTCGCCGGATAGGAAGATCAGGTTTCCCAAACGAATTATTCACAAAAGTGGATATTTCCTGTTAGAGAGGAAAATGCACGTCGTATTCAAGGAGCGCGCGGACACCAAAAAAGAAAACTGATTTTGTCCTTCAGTGGAGTCCTGTGACGTGACTCTCGGGCACCACATTTAGTTCGAAAATGCAATATCTTCCTGCTGAGTCTGTATTAAACCATATGATTTTTCAGTACTCGATATTTGTTATTTTGAACAGGATGAAGACTTTTGGCAAAAACCAATACAGCCCATTCTCTTGAGTTCTAAAGCCTTGCTGGACGCAATAAAATGGGGGTGAATAACATTATCCCGAAAAGAATGAAGGCTCAGTACCAGAGCAGTGGCAACTTTGTCACCGTATATGATTCCACAGAATCATTCTTTACTCAAGAATGGACTCTGTTCTTCTCCATTTAGGTCGACCTGTTAAGGCACTGACTCCATCTTGGAGGCTGCCGTGTCACGTCTGATCGTTCAAGCAAGATTCCTAGCCAGATAATATCACAACTCTCCCCTTGCATCTCATCAGGTAAAACCAGAAGCCTATATAGAAAACTATATGCTCGCACTAGCAAGTACATAAACTCAACCATACAGTACTTAGATCGTGTTCTGTGTGATAAAGAAAGCATTAGGCGTGACACCTATAATTCATTAAATAGTCAGTAGAACAACTGGACCGCGTCTTTCCAACTCATGTCATTTATAGGTACAACATTTTCTTTCTTTCTTTTGATAGCATTACTAGAAGACGGAGATTATCTGAAAAATGTGATGTATTAGCGCTATAGATTCCGAACAATCTGATTACACATTTACTTGTCAAGTCAATATACATGGAAAAGTTAAATTAAACAAGGTGACAAAAAAAAGGATTAAGAATAATTAACACAAACGTTTGGTAATCCAATCAAATAAGGATTACCAAGGTAGGTTAAGAGTAATAACAAACTGTTTTTGAATACACAAGGGGGGCTTAAGTTTATGAATGGCTATAGCCTCAGCGTATTTCAGTAAACGTCCTTGACCGCTTTTATAGATGACCTTAAAGGCTGAGTTAACATCAACCTTATGGTTCATCTCGATTAAATGTTTGGCTATAGACGAAGTTGGTAGTCTAGCACTTGCATCTATGGGCTTGCCACAATTCATCTGTTTTCCTAACCACTTTGGGATATGCTCTCCCACCCTCACGTGCAACGCGCGATTACTCCTCCCTATGTATGTATGTCCACACACATACGAAAATTGGTAAATTGTATGGGATGTGATATAATCACTTGTGCACTTTTGAGGTTTCCAGTGAAGCATATTTTTAGCCTTTACGACAATTACAAGCTGGACTGCATAGTAGGTTCTACGGATGATGGAATTCAACCTTTGTCTCAAAATCCTACTATTTATTTCCCCATTATATGGTAATTTGATGAAAAACTTTTTCTTAGGGACGGTATGGATTGTAGGTTTAGAGGCTAGTTGACTTCTACACCTGTTTAAAAACTTCAAAGGATATCCGTTTTCAACAAGAGTATCCATCAATATTTCGTTTTCCTTGTCTATAACATCAGCCGTGCAAATACGCTGAATCCTCTTAAATAGACATTTCACCAAACCTCTCTTATATTGTAATGGACAGAAGCTGTGAAAATTAAGATATTGCCCTGTCCAAGTGGGCTTTCTGTAGATAGACCGTCTTATTGAGCCATCGTCTCTTCGACTCAGAAGTATGTCTAAAAATGCGAGCTGGTTGCGACTTTCTTCCTCGCATGTAAGACTAATATGATTCCGTACAGAGTTAAGTCTGTCCAATAGACGACTCGCATCTTCATGATCATCGCATATCAAAATGACATCGTCTACATATCTCTTATAGAAAGGCAGCTTAGAAATTAAATCAGAAGATAAGTTTTCAACATAAGACATAAAAACATCCGCTAATAAAGGTCCTTGAGTACATTTTACTTCCTAATTAGTCTGCTAATGTTAGGTCTGTCACCTCAAATTGCCAGACGAAGCTGAGTGCACACGCTGAGGGTGTGGGCAAAACCTGAGTTAGTGAGGAAGTGCGAATCTGAAGCAGTCGTCTTGAGCCGTCTGCTCAACCCCATATATCAGAGAGGCGGGATTCATCCTGTCTCTGAATTATCAGAACTCCAGCCTGACGGACTGATAACTGTGGTTATTTACCGCAAACACGACCAAATGCAACTAATTCTTATTCATAATCTGTAGCAGCTTTAAACTGAGAGACGTCATTTGTCCAGGCAATCGTGAAACACTGCCATCTAGGGACTTCCGCAGAGTTCGAAGGAGAGTATTACGGGTTATTCCTTTGAAGATACTCACAGAAAAGTTATCACTCGATGTCTTGTGGGGGTCGGAACAATCATTCACAAGAGCGAATGGAGGGATCACAGGAGGATATGGTCATTCTGCTTTACTCACAACAGCGTAAATCATTCCTCGGGAACTTGTGAACCGTCGGATAGAGGAAATGTCGAACGCAGGAGCATGTGGTAGAGGAACTATTTATCAAACACTTCACATACCGCGATAGCAGAAAAGATTCACCCAAACTCTTCGTCCTTAAAACCATCAGGAAAGCCACATTTAGTAAGTTTCACTTTTTACTTCACCCTGGAACAAATGCTTCGGCTTAGGTAATCTCGGTAAGAAATATTTGGTCACAACAGTAACGTGACGTGCAAACCATTCAGGTGGCATTTGATAACGTATAATTCGTACTCTAGGTAGACGAACTGGTTAGTGAACAACCGTTGGCTGATGAAAGTCTCGTGACTTTACTGACAGAGAGTGAAAGTTTTACAGATAACTGACCTTCGGTTTCACTCACCTCGGACACTGAAGACTTTCAAGTATTAACACCTGAGCGACAACCCGATGTGTATCAAGTTAACCTCTCTTGGTGAAAAGTTCTGCAAAGGGTGGAGACTAAACAGCTACTCAGTAGGTGTTTCGGAAACATTGGTTCATGGAATGCCTCCCAGCTAGAACACCGACACATGGATGGTCATAAGTGAGAATGTACAGGTCAGAGACTTAGTTATCGTAGTACCAGAATTTACTAGTAGGATTCAATCACCACTCGGGCTCGTGCAACGGGTGCTGCCTAATAGAAGCAGTTTAGCTGGGCAAGCGGAGTTGAGGAAGACTAAGAGAGTACTGCTACGAGATTTTGGGGAGGTCAATCTTTTGGAAGCCAGCGATAATAGGGCTCACTAGGGAGGTATCTGGGCGTACAAGTATAAGTGCTGAATACCCAAAATAAATAGCTAAATTAGTGGTTGCCAGGCGTACGGGTGTGTAAGTCCTCGTAACCAAGAGCAGTGTGTACCAGTTAAGCGTGTGTGTGTTGTGCGGTGGTTTTTTATATAGGTTTAGTGAGAGTACGTGGTTTACTAGTGAATATCTCTTCTCTATTCGATGTTTAGTGTGTACGAGTGATGTGTAACGACTAACCTTGATGACTGAATATGTTATTTAAGATACCATTGATTGTAAACGAAACCAACGTAAGATGGCGGGGAGTGTTACGTCTGATATTGCACCTTCAAACTCCAAAGTTTTACTCTATTCACCATTTTGCATTATGTGTTAACTAAACAGCTTGTGGTTCACTAGACTGATGCGTATTTTTCTTTGATTGCACATTTTCTTTAACTGCGAGTGACTTTGTGTTCAGTCTTTGTGATCCCAGTATTTACACAAAGGGTATTCTCATCTTTAAAGGTTTCTACCATGTTTATCTGATAAAATATGTTGAACAGACTAACTAGTCTTGCAATAATTCAGAAACTTGCTGTCAGTAAAATTCTACCTGGAACGTTTTGGTTTGGTTTTGGTTTGGTTTTGGATTTGGCCGAAGACTGCGTGTTCGTATCTTCAGTGTCATCCATGCAATATCTGTAACAAACAGGTTCTTAATACATCTCGAATATAAAGTAGGCACCTCCTGCCACCGGCAACGGTTGACACTAACCCGTACCGGTGGGGTGATTTCCTGCATAAATAGAGTCCTTGACAAAAGTGCAAGGTTTTCAGTAGCGCTGGCCCTAGCTATAGTGATACCAGCATCGCTGCGAATTCTTAGGTGAACGTGGTTTGGATTTCTTACATTGGGTTGATTTTTGTCGGTGGCTGGGAGGAAAACGCAGGCTGCTTGAACATAGAAGTCGTTAAACAGAGTTAGATAACTCTGTAGTTCAAGAGTCGCTATTCGAGGATCATATATTGGTTGACCATACTGCTGCTGCAATATTTCCAGATTTCCACCACCCAGAACAGCTAAATCGCCGATGATGACCCCCCTGTGCGTCGGTGGCACAGTGGTTAGGACTCTCGCCGACCATGCACATGGTTCGGGGTTCGATCCCCTGCCGACGCACACCCGATATCTATGGTTGGCCTGCGAAATTTGGGCTACCGATATCCATGCTGAAAATTCCATACTTGTACTGAAAATACGGTGTGGCATCAAGCTGTTATCAAAAATATAAAAAAATAAAGTGTCACAAGCATGGTCTGCACTGGCCATCGTAACTAAGATGGGAACAATCCTTTAGAGTTCCTGGTCAAATATACGTTGGCCGATGACTTCGTGCATTTGTGCATGAATGCTTGTTCTTGGAATGATCAACATATTCGACATCGCGGAAGAGCTCGTAAAGCTGCTGTCGATCCGATTTGTCGTTTCTCTTGAGGAATGAGCATTAACGCAGTAACCACCTTACCTATTTCCTGAGATAGATTGCACACAACTGCGAGGAACTGTGAACCAGAGCACGTGACCACATATCCGTGGAAGTCAGCCGCAGACTACAAAAACCATGTTTCTGCATTGCCTTGCTAAAACGACACGAACTAATCAACAGCGTCAGTCTGTCGGATACGGATGAGTTTGACTTCGGCACACTAGGGTCAATACTTGACGCTCTTAACTCCATCTCACAAGCTTGAGATTTGCGTATGAGGAACGAAGAACGCACCGCACTAGTCAGCCCTGCTATGGTGTATGCTCTCATAGAAATCCCAAAGAAGCAACTGAATCGCAAAAATCATAGCATTTCTCTTCTAATAGACAGAGGTATGCTATACACTGACTCTGCAGACATGTGTGAATCATTCAACTATACATTTACAGCTAACTACCTTAAGCCTGTAATCGCGTTACTCGGAATACACCGTACAACCAATATGGCAAAACTTCCATCTTTACCTACACCAGAGCAAATTGGTACCTCTGAATTTACTTGTGCTAAAATTAACCGAAATATCACAACACTCGAAAGCCACAAAGGATTTGGCACTGAAGGCAAATCATCGTATTTCTATTAATATGGTGGTCCTGACATTCCCATATTACTGCTTAACATCTTCACAATATCCTGAGAAAATCAGTTTGGCTGATATGTTTCGTTTGATCTAGGTAGCTGCATTTGACGTGATTCTGGTTTTTATTTGGCTTGAACTGTGTTGATTTTGTTAAGAATAGTCGTCAAAAGTTGTCTCTAAGCCTGAAGGCAGTTATCCTGCAGGAGGATGCTTGAGAATGTGTTTCATGTGAAAATTATAGGGTGCACCTAAAATCCTTGGTGTTAACTACTGTTTGCGGCGTCTCAATGATTTCTTCAGAGCTTCGTTTTATCACTTGTGTCCATATTTGTCGTTCACGAGTGTTTCAGTAAATGTTTGTGGCTATAATCAGGAACTTTCCAAAACGGTAATTGTGGTAAGGAATTTATATTTTTTCCGCTACAGTTTCCAAGTCAATGTCTTTTTCAAGTTGCTTATTGTATTCTGTTGGCTTTTCGTGAATTTTTAACTCAAAAGCTTCTGTTTTCATTTACAGTGGTACCAAATGGACGCATTGGCACCTAGAGACAATGGCAACCAACCTGATCTTCCTATATCAGTGGATATCAAAAAGCTTTTGACGGAATTATGTTTAGTCACCGGTATACCAGTTGGGTTCAAATAGAAGATGCTCTAAGTCAGCTAGAATCAGTACGATATATATATGTATGACAGAGCATTCCTAGACAACTCATACACATTATGTAATCAAGAAGTGCATACGGAACCACGAATCTCGGAAGTTGAAGTACGAATTAGTAGTCTTTCGTTGTACATATGGCATGGCATGAAGCGAAAAACTACGCGTGCAAAATACACCGGTTGCCAATCTGGCTTTCGTATACGCTACAGGGAGGACGAGTTTATCATTTGTTCCGCGAAAACAGTTTACAATCACAAATGCGAACAGAGTCTTATGATAGGTGATCCATATTTTAGACACCTGTCCGGGGATGAAATGGAGAATATTGCACCAGTTGTGAAGACTACATCTGAGGTTGCTGATGTTTTGGAATATGCTGAAGAGAATTTTAATAAAATTTTGACGAGCACAGATGTGTATAATTTACGTAAGGATGTGAGACCAGGTAAGTGATGTAGTTTAAAGTTATTTTGGAAGCCATGCCTTTGAGATCAGATGTTATGCGCATAATAGGGCAAAGCGGTCAGGTGGTTGAATACGTAGATTCGAATACAGGGATAACCAGCAGAATTTGCTTCGCCCTGGAATCACAGGTGCAGTTATATCGGAAATATGGAGAGGTGGTGTGTATTGACGCAACATACAATACCAATAAGGACGGGTAAGTTATGCGTGAAACGGTTGACAAATCTTAATCAGATATTCTCTGTTTCAGTTGGTGGTAACAGACAATATGGGTCATGGCGGGCCTGTTTTTATGGCATGGACGAGACGAGAGAGGTCATGTGATGTAGCTTGTATCTTGGAATAATTCCAAAGAATAATGCAGGTTATGTCCATTACGGAAACTTTCGTAATGGATTCGGCCAACTGTGGGATATCCACCGTGTGTAATAGTCACATTCAGGCGAAAATCATCTGTGCATTTCATGTATGCCGGGCTTTCAGCAGGAAGGTGAGGTGAATTTAATTAATACTTGATGCATTTAGACTCGAAATCCTTTTGTACGCAGGCTTTTATATCGTCTTGTTAAAGCTGCGACACCTGAAAGGTAAATGCATTGATTTCTAACCGTTTAGATTTCATCACTACCTTAATGTCATTAGGATGGTTGATCGGAGGGTGTGGAATTATGTCAGGCATTACTGGGTGCCTAAGAAGGAGACGTGGGCTGCGGCATATATGCCGAATACTCTGTTGCTGTTTAATAGTACCAACAATAGAGTTGAAAGCTCTCACAATCACCTAAAACGATATCTCCACAAAAGAGATCCCCTACACGTATGCATGTACAAGACGTATAAATGGTGTGTACGCACAGAGAAGCGTCGTAGTGTTGAAGTCATCGTCGAAAGTTGTCGGAATCATAAGTACCACGCACCAGAACCAGTTATGCCGATATTACGAAACTTCACTCCTTATGCCTCTAAGTTAATTGCCACGGACTATAGCCGTTATCGTCAGATGATCATGGAGTTGTATACTGATGATATGGCTATCATAAATGACGGGATATACCGGCACCAAGTGGATTATACCAATTCAACTTGTACCTGCAGAATTTTTTGGGCACAAAGAATACCTTGCCGGCATATGCTGCTGTGTCACACTCAAATTCCTCAGTTCACAGGTAAATCAAACTCTTACTAATATTTAAATTAATACTTTCAGTTGACAAAGTACCTGACTGCGTAACAGATGATTTCGGCAGGATGCGTTACTACCAAGTAGTGTGCCGTGTGAAGGTTCAGTAAAGAAACTCTGCAGGGAGATACTGCAACTTCAACGGCAATTGAACAGAAGCTACGCAGTTATGCAGAATAATTATAGTAATGAATACACTATTAGTGCACTGCGAGCAACTCTGAATTACTTTGAGAATTTTCTTGTCTAAAAATGGAAGATGTACATACATTTTGTGTCAATAAATGCAAATATACCCTAACTTCTAAACTGTACACGCCTTATGTTTTAGGTCCATTTAATGTATAAGCTTAAATACTACACCTGTTGTTTTTTGCCTAGTTTACCACATTCCATGCACCACACAAAGGTAGAGACATAAAACTAAATGGAAGTTTGACAAGCGAAAATTTGAGGGAGAATAAATAGTGACAACATGATTTCAATAGATACTTGAGATTACGCAGAGTGAATGCAGACAGAAATTAAACGTCACGTACAAGGTCATTGATGGAGTGAGACGCTCCAAGGTCATTTTCGTCCATGTTAGTCGGCCATGTTGGATTGCAGTTCCGTAGCTGTTCGTTTGCACATTGGTTTTTCCGTTTATCCAGCAGTTGTTCACAACTTATCTTGATGCACATTGTTCACAAATGTTGCTTTTCACTGCATTATTGTTTCCGTTTCTGTTAAAATTAGTTGTTTCGTTTGTTTCGAAAGTTTTTACCACCAGATCAGTGCATTCGTTTCATTGTAATTGTTTCATACGTTGCATTCATGCATGGTTTCAGTGTTTTAGTTGTTTTTCAGCTATTAGTGAATTAGTACTGTGTAGAAATTTTGGAGATTATGCACGTGAACATGTTTGGGAGGCAAAAGCCATTGTTCCAGTTCGTTTTTGGTTGCCTTTATTGTTGCTGGTTCAACTGGTTACTTAATATGTAGGAATCTGGAGAAAAAATGTCTTTCACGTTCATGTTTGCACCATGCAACAATCTACGAGTCACTCTGGTGAAGAGAGCACGATCAGGGTTGATGTTAGCAAAGTCCTCGAAGAACAAATTAAACCTAGAGAATTTAGAACCTGGTTTGAGGTTTAAAAAGCTTCGAAGCTTTTCGACAAGGTGTATGTTGTCAGCTAGAAAATCAGATATATTGTGAGAATCGAAATCAAGCAAGGATGAGCCAAATGCGAAGTATGAATGTGTGGTGTTTGTATGTACTTTTGGAAGCAAAATTAGGAAGCAATAGGAAATCCCTAAATGATTGTTAATGCCTAGTGTACTAGATCCAAACGCACGAACCAGGACTGTCTGTAGTGAACGCGGTGTTAACAACCATTTTATTTGTTTCAAAACGATTTGAAAAGCGGATAACGTACGATGATCTGGTGAGTGTTCGGTAAGAATTTAACTAGCAAGAATAACGTTTCGGATTTTGGTCTACAATCGGTGGCTTTTTCGAAGTTACAACAGGTTGAGAAGGTGATTATTATTCGGGGTGAAAAAATTGCCTGGTTACAAATTGCTTGTTTCAGTTCAAATAATGAAATTCCAATTTTTCGGATGCTTGTGATTTCTCCGTGGCTATAAACACGGTTGCCCGTGATTTATAAGAAAACTTTAAATAAATTTTCCTTGAACCAATGGTCTTCTTTTTCTTGGCGAAGCATCTATTGAGACGATTAGGTAGCAAAGTAGAATGTTCCGTGACTGAGCATCGTAGTCGTTGTGTTTCGGATTTATATCGCGCATCTAATTGCTATAACCCTATGAATAAAGCTTTTTCCTCATAGTGCATTAAGATATCTAGAAACCATAAGCACGCTGCCTTCGGTAAATTTATTTTTACTTTTTAAGTGACAGCAAATAGTAAGTCATTTGAGGCGATAGGATAATTACCTCTAAACGCTTTCGTGAAGAGATTAGGATATGTTTTTTTCGACTAGGAGACGATCTTTTTACCCACAAAGCTCTCAGGATGTCCACTTTTACTTTGTAATTTAAAGATAACGTTGAGTTGCTTACTTAGGTAGTAGCAACAGGAGATTACCTTCAGGTGGAACTACTTTAAGGTAGCTTTAGATAATGCGTCATAGAAGTAAGCAGTGTATGTTTTTGTGTCTAAATATATTAAACGTTGTAAAGCTGGTCAAATCGTAGTTCTCGCATATGAGTTAGTTTTTTAGATAATGAGTGTACCGTACTAGCGTTTACCTTGATTTGCATACCTAGCTCATAAACATTATGCATCCGTGTGGTATACATTTAAGGCTAAGACACTGTGTGATGAATTGGTCCGAGGTACTTAACGTCAGACTTGTTTTCTGTACCACTCTCATCAATTTTGCAACGGTCATGGGAATTAACAGCCTCATCTAACTTTCTTTTACATCGGAAACTGAAATTGGCAGTCTGACATTTGGAAGGATTTAGTTTAAAAGCATTTTCTGACTTCTGAGAGAGAACTGTTCATCTTAGTACAGTGTAGATGCGAATTAAAAGACACTGGAATAGTTAGTCCACGCACTTGACATATTTAATTTCGTATGC
Source organism: Trichobilharzia szidati (assembly GCA_944472155.2). NCBI lineage: Eukaryota > Metazoa > Platyhelminthes > Trematoda > Strigeidida > Schistosomatidae > Trichobilharzia > Trichobilharzia szidati. The sequence goes on from OX235276.1 coordinate 55,770,118, forward strand.
ATATGTACATTAAGTTCGTCAAACAAAAATACAATTGGTAGTGGACGACTATAATGGAGAAAATGTTGTGATGCAAGACTGCAGCTGCATCTAAAGTACTTCTACTGTGTTTATAGGCGAATTATTTGAGATCGTTAAAGGCTTTAAGTGAAGGTTGAAGATTAAGTAAGAGTAACTTTTCCATAGCTTTTAGAAAAGGAGAGGTAATAGCAATAGGTCTAAATTTAAAGCATGTTCCATTAAACGACTTAGGTATAGGTACAATTTTTAAGTCCTTCCAAACGGCTGGCACAACATTTCTGGAAAAAGATTCACTAAATATGTCCATGAGAGGATAACACAGAATATCTGCACATTTTTTAAGAATTATATATATATTTATTCCTGTTTATGCAGGAACATACCAATTGTACAGGCATGGATAAGTTATTATATAAATTACAGTTTGTTTGTTCAATCTAACATTAGAGTCAGTCAGAACAGTCTGCAAAATAGTCTGTCTGTGTAACACATAAAGAGATATAGAAATATTGTCTTCGCATTAACAAAAAACCCAGACTTCAGATGAATGTGATACAAATATCTGGGAAAAATAAAGCTTGAAGTCAATTCTCCTATAAAACTTTGTTGTGTACAGCATCCGTGAGATAAAGTTTATTGATTTATTATTTTGAGTCAATAATGTATTTATTCCATTTTTGTCAGCAGTCTTATAGTAGTTTTATAATAGGAAAGAAATTTGATCTTTGATACGAAAATTAGATAAGGTAATGTTAGATTGTTTTACTGCATCAAATGGGGTCAACTCTAGAACTATCCATTTGCGCCATTTGCGTCAGCATGGCAGACCGTACATGTAAGTTGAGTAATACATTGAAAACTACTTGAAAACCAGTTGTTTCTTTATATCAGATCAAGAATAATCCTTGTACAGAATGTTAGCCAGCGTTTTCAAGTGGTTGCATCGGATCGTTCATGGAATTTGAGTTTGAATTTATATAAATGGTCATTTCAGTTTAGATGTTGGGTTGTTCGACCTCGACCAGGAGGTATATAGAAGATTACGCTCAGCGGGGAGATAAAGTATGTAAATATGGAAAGAACACTATTATTTTATGTACATATAAATGTTTATAAATGTATATCATTGTATAGTAAACACTACCCATAATCTAGTTGTTTTTCATGTAATTTTGCGAAGTCTTAGAGTTTATTTAGTGTCGTAATATTTAATAATGAGTCTAGGCGTTATAGTGTTCTCATAGCTCATGCGTTTTGGAAATAAGTGGTGCGGTGTGATTGGCATAGTCATTGGGATGAAGCAGTTTATATAGCAAGCGTTTGAAGGTTATGATAGAGTGACAGGTCCTTATTTCTAGGGGTAAACTGTTCCAGATCTTAGAGTACATGACTATGAAGAAGTTTGCACGGAGTGCTGTCTTACAGTTTTTCCTAGATACTGTGCACGTTTGGTTGCGAAGGTTGTAAGAGCCTTCCGGTGAGAACACGTGGCTAGGCAAACAATCTGGAACTAGGCTACAAGAAGGGTCCAACGACTAGAGATATTTTAGAACGTTATTTGTATTGAAACCGAGGAAGCAACTCTTATTAACACTTGTGACACCAGAAACCTTGGCATTTGTGGGATAATGTATTAATGCCTTGTTTACCGTACACACATCAAATGAATAGGAAATACTGGAGGTGATTAGATGCATAAAGGCGTGAGTTATTTAGTATTCATTAAGAAGATATGCAAACACCGCAGTTATTGATTATAGAAATGATGGATATTAGATAACATCACATGATGCAACGGCATATTAGAAATAGGTGGAAATTGTTTCTTTGCTCACTGTCAAGTGCACAGCCTATTTGATGATGTCACTGCATATTAACAGATTAGTGAAGTAGCAATCAAGCCTAAGTTATTACATTTACTTGTACTTCATACTTGGCGTTTAACAGTATACAGACTTGCAACTGGCTAGATAAGGCGATTTTAGCGTATCGAACAGTACAGAATTATTATTCAACTTGCTAAATCCTACTCAGTTTTTACAATGTGCTACTGTATAGAAGCAGACACGAAATCTTACGAAGGGCTAAAGAAACAGTCTCATAATACTATAGTAAATCTCCATCCCACTAACTAAGCGTAACGTGCATTAATCCGATTTCACTTATTACAAAAGCACATAGTATAACGATGCACTGAAAAAGTCCAGATGAAGTAGAATTGAAGAGTATATTAAACATTTCAATAATTTACAAAAGAAAATCTCGATGAAGCGTATTAACGTTAGTTTGACCAAATGATATTTCCTCTGATGTCATATTCGACAACCTCCGTATGCCTGAAAAAAAAATAAGGCACATGTAAGGACTAGCACAACATAAAGTTGTAAAAGATTATTCTACATATAAGCATACACTATGAATACACTGATTCTGTCAATACTAAGTAATATCTCATGCAAATGAAAGTATTTGTAGTCCACAGCTGGTTTTTATATTGACGCCATTTCCATAAATAGACCTCAGTTGTTTTCCAGCATTAGAGGATTATACACAAATTTCAAGACAATATCTGAAGCATCCATACTGTTGAGGCGTCATCGTCTCATCAACCTTACTTGCAAATCAAATTCACACTAAATACGTTTAAATTTAATGAAGCATTGCAAATGTGTAACTTAGAAATTGATCCATAATCTCAATAATGTCTAATGAGCATACTTTTATGAATCCTACAAAAATTACATTCTCACATTACGGAATCTGTAGCCATCAAATATAAGCTGAACATGCTTCAACTCTAAACAGCTATGCACAGTGTTAGCAGCATAGAGAAACACTTAAAATATTGTAAGATACGCAGACCTGTTGTATTGATGAGGATAACAATGACATATAATGCAACCTAAACTTTCACTCGTGATGCGGCATCTGTACTGCTTCATGTCAATGGAAAATTCAGGAAAAATTTATCAATATTATTGGTGATCAAAAACTTTGCAGCATTAAGTTTACAGTGCCAGTGAGAATGGCATAACAGACAGTAGATTGATAGTAATAGAGCTGACTAGATTCAGTTCTCATAATCGACACATTCCATGTGTATAGTAATACTATACACTGAATTAATGCACTAAGGATAAGAAATTTAAACGAGTGATTGCCTTCTCCACTGCACTGCACTTGCAATAATCATGACAACCACCTACGTTTGGTAGCCAAGCAGACAGTGGCACAATATTAATAAAGTTGAGATATTTTTTATACATTGGGTCCACATAACTCATATTGCGCTACACCAAACAGTGCAAATATACACGAAATACACTTAGAAATAACCTCTTAACTTACGATAATTTCTGTCCAAACACACATAGGGTGAGACACATCTACATGATTACTTCTATTCTCACAGAAGGTTCTGTTAGCATTTACAGGTGATTTCTAAGTACTGATAGAATTCTTTTGTCAAAAAGTACTGTTCTTCACAGGAACATATGCTGTATTGATATCCTGAGACGTGAAGTCTTCATTGAATGACACAATGCCGAAAGGTGCAGCTTCTAAATAAAGTAGATTATTTGTGTAGATGACATTACTTTCCAACTATCCTATCTTCCCCATTAAAGCGATATTTTGATACAGTCCGCCTGAAACACTAATCGTTGCAGCCAAAATGCTACGTGTGTCGCAGTCAGATCACATGACGCGGACACCAACATAACTGGCCAGAAAATGGGAATTCCCATCAATCCAGATAACATATAACACAATTTTATTAAAAATTATTGACAAAAAAATTTCCAAGTGAAATTTTAACAGCTGTTCTAGAACGTGACATTTAACGTCTACCGTGAATGCATCTGTGCCATAAACAAAGACTTGCAGACATATATCTAGTAGTTCTTCTAGCTGACTGTCAACGATTTTATGAACCAACACCAGCTTTTCATTTGACCGACCCAAACACATTTGGAACCTTAACATGTGCTGGCTAACATTATCCCTCGAGGAAGGCGATGGCTTGGTATGCCATCACGTGTTATAGCCATCTCAACCTATTCAGCTTCCCTACCTTGAAGACTAACTTACCCTCATCACCTAACACTTTATGCGTAACCTCAACAGCAATCACCATATTATACTGCTTCACTCATGAGATAGAACACAGACACCTATAATCAAACACCGGTATTCCTTTCATATTTTTCAGTATCAGGGGTTACTTCTCATAGTCTAGGTGTACAGTATCATCAGCAAACTGTAAGTTGATGATGATAAGTCTCTAAAGTCATTTATAAACTATCCTACTGATATATGTGTGATTGGATTGAAATGATATAAGGACGACAGTTTAAGAATTCAGCCTTGTGTTACATCCCAATTGGAAAAGTGTTTTCTCGGATAATTCGCAAACAGTAATCACTGAATAGAAAACATTCTGTAGAATTTATGGAACTCATTAACTGACGCAATACTTTTGCAGGCATTATAGTGTTTCCTCAATAAAGCGAGATTTGTATATTTCGGCTGCATAAAACGAGTAAGTGGTATCCTGGCAATACCAATGACTACAACAAGTCTTGGAATTATGCACTACAACTTTTACTGTACTGAATACTCCAGCAGATTTGAAATAAACACTTGACAAATATCAAATTTATAAAGGAAGTCAGTAAGATTTACTAAACTAAAAGCGCCTTCGGTTTACATCGGAGTTCTCCATGCCAAATTTATTCCTTTAAGGGCCTACACAGTTTACAACTTCAATTAAATAAAATTGACGTGGAAGAAATTCCATTCTTCATTACTAAACTTAATGATTATGATAATGTTTTTTATTCTAGAAACATGAGCATTCGTAATGTTTCACTTTATGTAAATGCAGTTATATACAGTTGCACTAAGAAATCAGTGCGACTCGATGCACAATAGTATATGCACAAATAAACTGAAAAATAATGTCCTCCTTACCTTCTGAACAACTTTTCCTTATTACGGGATGATAACTTTCGTTCACGGATGAGCCTGAGTAGTCTATGAAATCACAATATTACATCACTATAATCTTCCCCCAAAACCAAGGCCACTTGAAACCAATACCAACACAGCAACAAGCGTCATTGAGGGGATATGCAATAAAGTCGCCCTACACTTTCAGTAATGATAATGCATATTTATTCCCATCCATGTAGGACACAACAAATTTACATGCATGGATAAGTGTTATTTAAACTACATAAATTTTGTTTGTGGTGAATTTACATGGTTGCTGTCAGTTTTGTCTCAAATATTTGGAACAACCTGCTAGTTTATCATTCAATGGAGCACATTAAGAAATACAGAAATATTATCTCCACATTAAGAGAAAAATACATTTATGTGTTGGGTGGATTACAAATACTTGGGATAAATAAAGCTTGAAGTCAATTCCCCATAGAACTTTGCTGTATACATCACCGAATTTCACCCTTGATTTATATCCAAATTGGGTATTGATTTTGAAAAGGTGATACATCTGTATAATTTTGCCAGCATTTTCATCGTAAGAAGCGTCAGAATTGATGTACTTGATATTGGACATAAACATGCAGACTTGTTTTACTACGCTGAGGTCAACTATATACGTGGCTACATGCTGTTCTGTGCGAGTAAGTGGATTGGCGTGTAGAAGATTGTGTGTCGACCATTTTAGATCATGGATACTGCTTGTATAGGATGTTATACAGCGTCCTGATATGGTGACAGTGGATTTCACAAGGATGCTGAGTCATTACAAGCCAAAACCTTGAAGAATGATATGCTATATATAAGTAAGTGGCTTCCAGGCCTGTTCAACTTCAGTCTTACTGTGGAGCTATGCAATTTCCGCTACAAGGCAAATAGGACAGAAGAGGTGCATAGCTGAAGAAAGAAAAAGTATGTGGACATGGATATGTTTATATATGTGTTCATATGCGTTGACCATTCCTGTGTAGTAAACCTATTTATTCCTATGAACTTGGTCTTTTTATACATCTATGCGACTGGTCAGTTTGTCATTTATCGAGTAAATATTTGGGTTTACTAGACGGCAAAGGTCAACAAATATGAACATATATATACAAACATTAAGGTGCTATCCTCGTCCACATACTTTTTCTTTCTTCAGCTATCCACCTCTTCTGTCCTATTCGCCTTGTAGCGGAAATTGCATAGCTCCACAGTAAGACTGAAGTTGAACAGGCCTGGAAGCCACTTACTTATATATAGCATATCATTCTTCAAGGTTTTGGCTTGTAATGACTCAGCATCCTTGTGAAATCCACTGTCACCATATCAGGACGCTGTATAACATCCTATACAAGCAGTATCCATGATCTAAATTGGTCGACAGACGGCTTTCTACATGCTAGTCGACTTGCTCGTACACGCAGCTGACCGTGGCGTAGTAAAACAAGTCTGCATGTTTATGTCCGATATCAAGTACAATTCAATTCTGATGTTTCTTACGATGAAAATGCTGGCAAAATTATTAAAATATATCGCTTATTTGAAATCAGTACCCAATTTGGATATAAATCAAGAGTGAGATTCGGTGATGTATACAGCAAAGTTCTGTGGGGAATTGACTTCAAGCTTTATTTCTCCTAACACATACTTGTATTTTTCTCTTAATACGAAGACGATTTCTGTATATCTTGATGTGCTCCATTGAGTGGTAAACTAGCAGGTTGTTCCCAAATATTAGAGACAAAACTGACAGCAACCATGTAAATTCACCACAAACAAAATTTATGTAGTTTAAATAACATTTATCCATGCATGTAAATTTGTTGTGTCCTACGTGGATATGAATAATTACGTATTATTGCTTATATTATTGTAATCATTATAATAATTATTGTAAGATCACTTGTATTGAAAACGATTGAAGTAATACAGAAGAACTAATGCAAAATAGACTGAACGCATTGGAGTTGTCCTCATATCCACGCTCACTGGGTCATTAGAAGAGTGGGTGATGTTAACGCAAAATGCGATATATGCTGAGGTAAGTTCTTATGCTAAAACCCCATAAAGTATTTGTTTTGCTTAGAGTAAAATCAAGTCTAAACAGCAATTTAATCATTGAAATGAAGAAGTACGTTTCGGGATCAAAGTCTTAATGAAAGGATGATTGAGCGAAGCAAGCAAGGGTTCGTGTACGAATAGACGTAACATGACGGTGTAGCAAAATGATGCAGACGATTTGCAGCCAGCTTTCTGGATAACAAGTCGACCTGATCAAGAACAGGAATGTCAAATGCTGGTCACTCAATTTGGACACAGATAGGACCCGTTGCCTAGTTGTGAAAGGCTATACTTTCAAAGCGTTTATTATCCAATTCAATTTTTTTTCTAGTTATAATAGATATTTTTGAAAACTAACTCAACTTCTTGAAAAATATCACATGAATTTAGTAAAACGAAATTTTGAAATACAAGTCTGAAATAATAATAGTAAAGCTATATTTCAGATAATAAGTGAACGCAATAGGACGGAAATTTTCGGTGTATTTAGTTTCAAAATATTTTCTCTTCATACAGAATTCTCAATTAAAGCATTAATCTGAAGTACATCGTAATACGTAGCGTTGCAGCATATGAAGAGAGGATCAATTCTGTAGATTTTTCCTTCAATTCCTTCGAAAGTTCTCATAGCGTTAAGTGGCCATATGATATAACTGCACGATTAAAACTGTAAGAAGTGTAGGCGAGTTATTTTAGCAGACCCCCGGATATGTGTCGTGTGTGAATGCAACGTGAGTATCTAGATGATTACTGTTGAATATATGAGCAAAGTAAGATAATTATGCATGTAAACGTAGGTGCGGAAATAAGAGTCAGAATCGGCTACAAAAACAAGATGGAACTATAGAAGAAAAAAACTACATTGCGTTTACTATGCAGTTAATTAGGAAAACAAAAATTGACACTGAGGGCGTGATGGTAGTAAAACTAGCTGGATGAAACGGTTCTAAACAGTTAGTTGAGGTTTGTCAGTGTAAGATTGCTTAAGCTTCGGTTGCTTGGATAAAATATGAGCGAAAGGTCCTAATCGTACTTTATATATGACTCTGTTGATACTACCTAACCAGAAGTGATGTGTTCCAAAAATGAGCTGTTGACTGTTCTGCGCTCCATTGGCAACTATGCTGGTAAGAGTTCATGGGCACGTCTAACGCAATATTCTGTTGGTTGTGTGCCTTATGTACTTGGCTCTCGTGAAGTGGTAGGTGCAAATTGAAGTTGCCAACAGCGCGACATAGTCTTTGACGTTTTAGTGAACAAGAGTAGGTGTGTCGTGGAGTTGCGACAAAGAACGTTCTCCCGACAGTTACCTTAAGGGCAGCAGTTAACGTACATGTGTAAAATAGGTGGGGCATAGTCTCCAACAATTCATGTCTACACTTAATAATTTAAAATATTATTCACTTTAAGTTAGCGTTATCTTTCTCGAACATTTAATTGAGTACCTTTCGCCTGGAATAGCAGTAGTACAACTCTGCAACCATTCACTTTTATATCTCCAGTAACTACTAGACCAAACAGTGTTGAGTTCTATCGGGTACAAACTGCCGCAGAATTCTGTTAAGCATATCGTTAGAATAGATAGAAATCGTTTTGTTCAGATGTTACTGACTCACCTAACTCAACTGTTAAAGAGGCAAACCATAAGGGTGGGATGATTCAAAATCCAATTCTATTTTTGAATGCGTGTGATTTCTGTTAACACTTGTGCTTAACTTCTAATCCTCTTGTCTCTTTAAGCTGCAATCTAACGTTGAGAGGTCCAATTCCCGACTTTCCAATGCATAAGTCGATTCAGTTCACTGATGAACTGGAAAGTCAGAAATGTTAGCTGCCAATGTTGCATTGTAGCATAAGAAGGAAAGAAAATTGGAAGTTGACCACTAGTGTTTACAGAAAACACACGCGTTCAAAACCGATATTTGAACTTCGGGTCATCTCACCGTATGTCATTAGAAGTAGGACTGGTGAAGTGTTTAAGTAATAGGGCAGGAAAATTAAATGACATCAAAGAAAATCTACGACAGGAAATAAGGCATATAAGAGAAGTTTTGAAGCTTAATAATTACCGCGATAAATTAATCAGGAAGTATGTAGGACATTGTATTAATAAAGTTAATAATGATGAGATGCATGACACGGCTGCTTAGAATGGTGACAACACCAACAGTAAGGTATTCAGATCACCGCACTGCTCCCATGCAATGAGCGCACCTTGGAAACTACACTTTATTCTTAACAAGGTAGGAATAAGAATAGTATTCTAACCCGCAAACTCACTCAGAGAAGAGATGTGGTTGAAAAGATCCTGTGGAGCCCATTAAATAAGACAATTCAGTTTATCTACTACTCCACATTGAGTGTCAGGTCAAATATATTAGTGAAAGTAGTAGAACGAAGTTAATTAGACAGGTGGAGGACAAAAGCATAGCAAAACCTAAATTAGTTGAGCCTAATAAGATAAAGAATCTGGAGAATAGTTCAGCCATTGCACTAATTGCAATTACACACAACCATACAACCTATATTGATCACGAAAAACGATAAAATGGAATGCAACCCAATTTTAACTTTCTGTGAACACAAGTATCTCGGGTTATTTAGTATCAATTTGTGAGGATGTATGGAACGGGTGATTTTCATTCCTGCGTAGTTCGCGAAGCATTCGTTCTTTAAGTGGGTTCAGATTCACATTAACTATTTTGAGAAGTGATATCTGACATTATTTTTTCCTCAACAGGTGTTTAATCATCTTAGAAATCCCCACTGAGTCACACATAAGAGAAAAGATGTACAGCGAAGAGTTACTCTTTTCGTCAATATCATTCTCAAGCTGTACAATGCCATATATACAGTAAATTATCTTAGCAACAAGAGGAATGCCTCCGAAGATTTGTTAATGGGACTGTAAACTCTAGGTGACAAATTACGTGATATAAAAAGGCGTTAATCAGGTGGAAACTAAAATAAGATTAAGTAGGGTTATATATTTGACGGGACCTAGTTGAAAATACAACCAAAATTGAAGAGGAGTCATGTTAACAACAGTGATAATGAGGAGTAGTAATTGAATAGTTGGGTAGGTGAGAAAATAATTAATTGTAAAGACATAAAATCCATGAAAGTAAGTGTCTGATGCTAAGACAGATCAGGTGGATTGTAGATTTAGTGACTGAACAAACTTATTCTGTGTGCAGAGTTCACGACTTAATGTGTGAATTGCCATTGGTTCTGTGGTGTGAAGAAGTTTGATTCGTATAGTTTTAGCAAGATTCCTGAGTATTCTGTAGTTGACTTTGATGTTGGATTGTGGGTTAGCTTGCTGTTAAGATTCCATCAGGTGTTGCGCAACAGATCTGTGGGAAAATCTTTGTCCTTCCACTTAAAAACATGATGGCAAGTGTTCGATGATATGCTTGAATAGGAAATGCTGAGTGCGGACGACAGTAGCAGGTGAACTCATTGGTACAATGATGTGACCAGCAGTTGTAGCCGATCCCTTACATCCGTATGAATCATTGGTTCTGGAACATAGGCATAATTACCGGCGTCCAACGATCGTTATATTTTTGACTTGAAGGCGGAATTCGATACTATCGACCGAGAGGTACCATGGCGATGTTTGGCTATGAAAAGAATGTCGAGAAAATACATCGCACTGATCAATACACTCTACTCGAACTCATGAAGCCAGCCAGATGAGAGCTTACGGCGGGAGAGGTCATCTGAACTGGTGACAATTAGTGTTGTCCGACAGGGATACCCACTATCCCCATTTCTATTAAATTTCATCATAGATATGTGTGCTAATGGACTTAACTCCAAGTGACTTCAGGGACTGACTTGTTACCATCACGGGATAATCTCATTGACTTAGAATATGCAGATGATGAAGACGCTGATAAAATGAAGAGTCTTCTGAACACCTTGAGCTGCAATCTGTGAATGTTTGGCATGCGATTCGCTCCCGCCAAATGTAAGATGATGTGGCTACATGACTGGACTGCATTGACTCCTAGCTTAGAAATAAGGAGTGAAGTGATTGACGGAGCGTGTTGAACAACTCACCTATTTGAGAAGTTGCATCATCCGGTGCCAGCGGGTTGATCACTGACGAGATCTTAGCACAGATACAGAAGGCTCGGTTCGCATATGCCAGTTTACGCCGTCTCTGGCGTAGACGTGATATCCGGCTGGCTGTCGACGAAAGGGCGTGTGTACTGCTTAGCAGTCGGCTTTATCCTCCTGTGTCACCTGGCCATTGAGAGTGGAGGACAAGAAAAGGTCGGCTAGCTGTCTTTAATCATAGGTGCCGTGTGAAATGGTATAATAGGGTGAACAATATTGAGGTTAGGCATCGGTCGAGTAAGTGCTAGACAGGTGGGAGAGGAAATCAATCGACGACGAGGTTGTGAAGTTAAACCGATTGAGATGTTTAGGATACGTGTTGCGCCTGCATGACTAGCTGTCGATCCCCTTCCTCGACAGTCAGCAATGTTAGCTAACATAGGATGCATCAGGTTGGAAAAGAGCCAGTGGTAGTGTTGGTCAAAGGAAAACATCGCTTCATCAGTCAATGAAATCCACAACAGTAAACTTAAGCCAAGTAGGAAGGTGTTGATTTCCTGACTGGTTGGGGTCCTTGAGACGGTAGAAACCAATGGCTGGAGACAATCGGTGATATGGTTCAAAATTGTTCTCAATGGCTGCCACACATGCATCAGCCCTGTGTGACTTATAATACCCCATAAAACTATATTGATCTTCGATACTAATATTCTTTTGCCTCATATCTCTGTTTACTGTCTCTATTTTGCATTTCTTTTTACTTTCTTCTTCTTCTCTGGCTTTGTGTCCTACATGGAGGGAGTGTGGCAACTCGCACTACTGCAAAGCTACATGTTGAAACTATTCAGTCAGAAGGTTAGTCAAAGTACAGCCTCAAAGAAGGTTTTCTTCAGTGAATATGACAGGCAGGCGCTTTCGCAGCATTTGTACCGATGAATCTCTATCAGATTGTAGATTTAGGTAAAGAAGTCATCTAGAAGCAGAAAGTGTGAGAGGTTTTAGTGGCACAGACTTCATGGATTTTGTTATGAAACGCCCAGAGTAGCCATTTCCAAGGGTAATTCCTTAAGAGTGTTCAACTCCTATTGAATAGTGTCAGGGGGGCGAATACAGTTGCTTCTGCTGTTCAATGAATGGATCAGATCTTACCTTGTATATACAGGCACCCAACTATGAAAGTCACCTGGCCATTCCATGTCGACTTTCAGTAGACGGATCTATTTACTGTTCCACCTTGTTCACATCCTGTCAGTTAAATGTTCATCGAGAAGTATGGAAGACGTCATGTTGAAAAAGTGAAAAGCAGCACAGTAGAAAAGAAGCCTATCCTTCTGCAGCTTGCGTTCAAAGGTGATGATATTGCTAGTAGAATTAGATGCACAGTGAACGCTGCCCTAAAAAGAACATATCCAGCCGCCAAGCTTGTATGTGTTTATCAAACAACTAGTTGTTTGAGACAATCAAAAGTGGACAAATACCCACCTCATGCTACCTCCAACTGTGTCTACCAATTTACATGTATGTATGTGCCAAAGCACATACATTGGAAGAACAGAGAGAAGGGTTATTGTCCGCATTTCTGAACACATACCAAAGAACCTGAGACTAAAAGGTCCGAAAGCATTAAACAATGCGATTGCGCGTCATCTACTGGACACTGGTCATATTGTAAACAACCTTAAGTCATTCAAAATAATCAACAAGGAAAAGAAACCTAGCTTGCTACGCTTTGCTGAAGCAATTGCTATCAAACGACTTAAACCAAATTAATGTACTCAGAAAGAGACAGTGGTGAATCTTGCACTGCCCTGGTGATAACAAAAATATACAACTTCTATGAGTCACCATTTTTCTTGTTTAGAAAACTCTACTCTCTCTTCTAAACATGACTTACCCTACCTTGTTCTTTTCTTTTTCTATTGGCTATTAGATAAAACATTTTCTTTAGTTACGTAATCTACTTTTTTGTTATGCTCTTTCTAGCTAAACCTTGTTTCTATACACACACATATATACACAACTCTGTTTTTGTTTCCAAGCCTAATTGTCTAATTATTCTATAAATAGTCAGTGTTTGTAACTCATAATTAGTTAAATCATTCTGGACTAATGTTACTTTTACCTCCTACCAAGTACTCCTTGTGATCGTGGAAAAGTATGTTCATATCTTTAATGTAATTCATATTTTTTATCGTTCAGGTTGTAAGCAGTTGAGAAGAATCCTCGAAATAATAAAAGATGAGCTCATATTATCCTAGTACAATTGTTGTTCTTGCTTTGTTCAAGTTTATTAATGAGAAGAATTGCATGAAATGATATTTTTGAGTTGGACTCCTTCTCTAATGTGGACTTGATTACACGCTCGGAGGTGTAGAAAATGATCCAGGATTTCATCCATTTTCTCTTCATTATTACAGCTAATGAGTGAATATGAATGAAACTTCTGCAAACAGCAGAAGCAATAGCAATTCACATGATAGATGTCAAACTTTGCAAACACAAGTTCGTTCAGTCACAAAATCCACAACGCAGCTGGTCTGTCTTTTCTAAAATAATAATAATAATCGTAATAGCTTTATTCTGCAAAATACGTTAACACAATATACAAAATTTTCAGCGTAGTTTATTGCGCAATATTTTCTCTTCATCCAGGAGTCTAAATTAAAACAGCCGTCTCCATCATCCGTACATCATGTTTTTTTTCCTTTCCGTTCCCCAGTGGAACATAGGGCTTCAAAATTGTGGCTTGAAGTTTCTGTAGCAGTGTTTATTTTACGGGATGGGGTTGCTAGCCTCATGCCCAACCTTTCCTCTTCACCAGCTTTAGTTCTGGCTTAGCGAGGTAAAGGAGTGCGTCGGTCGGGTGTCGAACCCCGGACCATGTGCATGGTCGGCGAGCGTCCTAACCGCTATGCCACCGACGCACAGTATATCATGTCACGCAATGCTATTCAATCTGAAGAATACAAAAATACTCCTTTGTGGTATTTTTCTTTTGTCTCCGAGAAATGCGCAGAGGGAGGTTGAAGGCTAATTAAAACTGTGCTTGACAACATCTTGTAATCTACGAACATAACCGAATGACTAGGAACAACAAGAATTAATCAAAAAAAAAAGATTCATTGTCTCGGATGGTGATTTAAGTAGGCCCAATGACTCAAGCATGCAGGCCACATTTTTTTTTAGAATCGGATACTTAATTTCCCGGTGTTTTTGTCTTATATAATTCGATTGTTTTCTTGCCTCATCTCCTATTCAATTCTTATCCACGCATTACCTCTGTTGTTATCTTGACTCTCTCTCTCTCTCAACACGTTTAATCCTACTCCAAAAATATGGTGGAGATATGTGGATGACACTTTCACTCACAGTGTTAAAAACAGAACAGATCTATCTCTAGCTTCTTGACACACATAAACTCACTAGTGGAGGGAATAAAATTCACATTTGAAGCCGAAAATGAGCAAGGAGAATTAGCTATGTTAGATTGTAAAATAAAACGAATAGAAGAAGGCAAACTACACACTAGTGTTTATAGAAAACCAACGCATTCTAATAGATATTTAGACTTTAATTCATTTCATCCTTTAACTGTTAAGGCAGGCTTAGTTAAGTGTTTAACAAACCGAGCAATGGCACTAAGTAGCACAAAAAACCTAAATGATGAAATAAAACAGATAGAAGAGGCGTTGGTTCTAAATAACTATCCTCTAAAATTCATTAGGAAGATTGAAAAACGACAAAAGAAAAATAAAAAGAATTGTGAAACTACTAATAATAACATAAATAAGAGAGAATATAAGTCACCAACAGTTATACCACATAAAGAGGGGACATCTGAGACCCTACCTAGGATTCTAAATAAAGCAGGAATTAGGGTGGCATTTAAACCTACAAACTCACTCAGGGACAAGCTCTGTAGGTTAAAGGACCCAGTGGAACCAATTAGACAAAGTAATATAATTTACAAAATACCCTGCAATGACTGTGAGGTCAACTACATTGGTCAAACTAGTAGGTCAGGGGGAGTCAGATTGTTAGAACATAAGAATTTAGCTAAGGGAAGAATGGTTGACCTTTACCCGAGAAGATAAGTAATTTAGAAAAAAGCTCAGCAATTGCAATGCATGCATTAACACACAACCACACAATAGGGTGGGAGAGGGTTAAAATTCTAAAAAGTAATCTAGGTAGGTGGAGAGAGAGGTTGATTACTGAATCCTTGATCATCGAGTCTACACGCAACACATACAATAGGAATGAATCATCACTCATACCCGAAATATGGAAAATAATACTACCAATCAAATCAAGTGAAAAACAACGGAATTATATAAATGAATTTAGGAAGTCGTGTGATTACCTTGATATGATTATGAGTGGCAATACATTGTGCTCGAAACGTCATCAGTAAACATTACTGTATAACAGTGTGAGACTTTATCAAAACAAAATTTACCCATAATGGAAGTATCTTGACTCTCATTCAACTTTATTTTAATTCTACTCACTCTTGTCAGTTACATTATCTTACTTAATTTTATTTTAGTGTCTACTCGATTAGCGCTTTTTATATTGTGCAATTTATCTAGAATTAATAATCCTAGGATTATCCTACTTACAAGAAAACCAGATGCTGGCATAAAAAGAAATTTGCACAGAAAAAGCACTTGGACAGGACAATATACACACATTTTCACAGCTTCGTTCCTATCAAGTACAAAAGAAATTTAGTGAAGACCCTCAGCCACAGGGTACGTTAGAGCTATATGCTCAGAAGAAGTAATTGAAGATGAATTAAGCATTGTATATAATACTTTGATCGAAAATGGCTATCCCGACAAATTTATCAAGAAACACATGACAAAGAAAGCGGCGGAAAAGGACTACTCACTATCCGTAAACAAGAGGTCTCTTTATATACGACTACAATTCATGGGCGATATACCAAGCGAGATAATTACGAAGAAATTAAGAAAATCAGTTCAAAGAACTTTTAATGCTGGCGGACTGCACCTCTTATTCTCTACACGACCGATGGTGATACCTCGATTGAAAGATCAAGTACCTAGACTAGACTAGCCACTTCCAATTGTATCTATCAATTCAACTGCGCTTGTTGAGCGAGTTATATTAGCCGTTGTTCTAGGAACTTGATTTCTCGTGCTCACTCGAGAGCATCTCCCACTATGGCTAAGTAAAGGTGCAGTTAAAACCATTAACAGTTCGATATTAGACCATCTGGTGCAAACCGGCCACAAAGCCAGTGTGGAAGAATCCTTCTCTATAATCTACCGGGTGCCTAACAAATTACCAAAATCATCGAAGCACCGCATGCTCCGAACAGCAGAGGCTATTGCAATTCGCCTCAAACACACCAGTGCTCTGTGTTCAAAAGAAGCAAGTCCATCCAGTCACTACTACAGCCCTGGCCGGTCTTCAGTATAGACTATAAATTCATGAATTTGTAATTATATCTTTCCTGATTCTTCTGACATTCAGCTTATTTTATGTTGATACTATTGAGCTGTAATCTGTCAATATTATTGATTCGATGTTATTCAAACAACGGCATTAATGTTGTTCATAAGACTAATTCATTCATTCACTATAATGTATTTATAATTGCAGAGCCTGATGATGAAGGGGTTATCGAAAAGAGTACTTTGTTTAGCATCCATTCTTTTGAAAATTTTAATGGGCAGTTTTAATCAGTTATCTAGAATTCACAATTCTAATAACACATCTTGAGAAAGATTCCTTTTGTTGTTAAGAGGGTTTCTATATACAAATATATACGACTCTACCGCTTGAGAATGATATTTTAGGGACTGGGGATGTTGACGTTAACAAATAGTGTGATTTATACTAACGCAAGATATAATACCCACAACGTCAATAGTTTCCATTCCGTGTAGACCAAAGAAAAAAGCAAAACACTAAAATGACCGTGCAAATTACGAAGTATATTTCGCGACCGAATAGGAATGCAAGATGATTGCTTGACTAGCTAGGGATCGTGCCTAAACGAATGAACGAATGTCACACGATGGCGTGCCAAATGGAGGGGATGCTTAACCATGAGCCTTCAGCTAAACAAGTCGACTTAAACTGTGAGGGTCAGCATTCAATGTTCATTTATAAATGCTGTGGCTGATAATTCTGGAGTTTTAAGCCTCATTTCAATCCGAAATACAATCCTCCTTTGCAGTTGTCTAGCTACTCAGTCAGAAATAAACCAAATGAATATTCCTAAATTTTATGTGAAAATTCAAGTTGTGGATGACTTTATGTTATAAAACCCTAACGACATTTTTAAAGCAATTAGTTCCCCCTTGTGGATTTTGACAGAACAATAAGAAGACGTAATTTATCTGAAACATGCACTGTCCACTCCCGTATAAAAACGTGTCAGGTACTTTTCGACAGAGAAAGAAAGACCAGATTTGCAGTATAAAATGATATCATTGCATTTCACAGGTTCCCTTCATCATCTGCAGACTACCTGAAATTACAATGGTTATCTATTATTTTTATTTATTTTGATTACAGCTTGATGCCACACCGTATTTTCAGTACAAATATGGAATTTTCAGCATGGATATCGGTAGCCCAAATTTTGCAGGCCAACCATAGATATCAGGTGTGCGTCGGCGGGGGATCGAACCTCGGACCATGTGCATGGTCGGCGAGAGTCCTAACCATTGTGCCACCGACGCACATAACATACTTTAATGTTTAAGTGGTAGTAGAGAAGAAAAAATACTATAAAATTGACACATCCAAAATGAAAGAATTACAATTTTTAGTTTAAGTTTTCATCATCAACTTATACGCTTTCAAAGTAGAAAAGACGGGAAGGGGTAAGACAGAAATAATTAAAAACAGTGTTAGCTTGTAGGTTCATATTGCAACTCAAAAAACAAAAGCGGTTACAGTTTATAAGATTGAGATTCGCTCAGTGAGTTGAGACCACTGAATTAGATGACTAATTAATGTCATCAAAATCAAAATTCAGTTACCAAGGCTGTGAGACTAATGCATACAGAAAGAGAGTGTGATTCATCTCTCACTGCGTTGGTAACTGAATTTCGATTTTGATGACATTAATTAGTCATCTAATTCAGTGATCTCAACTCACTGAACAAATGTCAATCTTATAAACTGTAACCGCTTTTGTTTTTTTTGAGTTGGTATGTGAACCTAGAAGCTAACACTGTTTGTCAAATTTTTCTGTTCTCTGTCTTACTCGTACCCTCCTCTTTTCTACTTTGAAAGCGTATAGACTGATGATGAAAACTTAAACTGAAAATTGTAATGCTTCCATTTTGGATGCTTCAGTTTTATAGTATTTTTTCTTCTCTACTACCACTTAGACATTAAAGTATGTTATTATCATGTACATAACCATTGCAATTTCAGGTAGTCTGCAGCTGTTGAGAACCTGTGAAATAGAATGGCGATATCATTTTATACTGCAAAACTGGTCTTTCTTTCTCTGTCGAAATTTATCAAGGGAACCAGATGTATGAATTTTTTGAAAAGACGTTAGGTAATTGTTTGTTCAGACGTATTCAACATATGTGTACAGAGGACAGCATTGAAGAAGAAACACGAAGCCTCACTAGAATATTGTTAGATAACAATTATCCTCTGAAATTCACTCAGCTCTGGAGAAGTGTCTTACAAAGGGCTCCACCGATCCGGTCAAAGGTAATCAACAAAGTCTGATCACTAAACAAAGACTGTGGCCGGCACTTAACAGAAATTACTGCGCAGCTTAAGTCACTTCATAGAGAAAACGAGATCATAGAATCCAAACTATAGATTCACATCCTACTGTGCTTACCAATTCACATTCATGTACGATCACACGTAGACAATGAGGACTAATCGGTCTCTGCAAGTTAGGTCTACAGAACTCAACTGAGAGTGGCTGCAACAACAAATAAAATCAAAGGATACAATTAACAGCGGAAATTGATGTCCAGCATCATCTATCGCAAAGCACATCACAGAAACGGGTCACAAGGTTGTTTTTATTAAATCCTTTAAACCCATATACAAAACAAGCTTGGGTCAAATACTTAAATTCACTGAAGCCTTATCCATAAAATGGCTCAAATCTGTCACAACTATGAATCTGCCTTGGTAATACAATTCTAGGACGAGGATTCAATTCCATCGCTTGACTTGATTGGTATTAGTATTTTCCATATTTCCAGTATGAATGATGAGTCACTCCTATTGCATGTGTTGCGCGTAGACTCGATGATCAAGGATAGATAGAATAGAATAATCCTATTATGATTATTGTTGGGTGAGTGGTGCCTTGATATGATTATGAGTGGCAATAAATTGTGCTCGGAATGTGGTCATCAGTAAATATTACTGTATAACATTGTGAGACTTTATCTAAATAAATTTTACCTACAATGGAATTATACTCTACCGCCAAAGTGCACAAGTTTTATTCTTATATCGAGGATTCAATTCACCTAACAGTATTTTCACCGTCTTTTTTAATAACCCTATATTATTGAGACGTCTTCCTGCATCTTATATGCGACCTTAACCTGTATTGTAATTATTTATCCTTCTTTAATGAGAATGCTAATCTATCAACTTTGATCACAGATTGGTATCAAATAGCGAACCATAGAAAACCAACCGAGGCGTATTGGACAGCTGCTTCGCACTAGTTTGGTACTCATCGGTAGGACACACCCACTGACAGGGTCCGAACCAAGGACATTCCGTTTAAAGGCAAGCTAGTAAACTATTCAGCCCCAGGAACTCGACCCCAATGGCCTATGAATTCCAACTTCTACCAATTCATGATTTTACAGTGACCACCAGCAGATATCATTGCTGGAGAGTATTTGCTCTCACTCTCAACCGGGTGGACCCCGCTGGCCACAACTTCTCACTAGAACTCAAGAAAAATTCGTCCTGCAGTCAGTTACGAGCCAGTATCAGGTTTGAAACAAATCAAATGCCTACAAATAAACAAACTGCTGGAAACTAATCTCTGAGTCTAGCTAGTTTGGAATGCCACTTATTCCAAGGTAGATCTCGTCTAAAACCAATAACACCTGTAAATATTGATTAATACGAAACAGTTATTTCGTATCAGTTTATTATACATCCTGCACACACTTGTTAGTGAATAATATTCGAATACAATATTGGGTCATCTTTAAAAGTGAACACACTGTATACCAAACACCTGTAATTTTCCGATTAAGAATGAAGTGTAACAATCATCTAGAGTCACTGATTAGTGAGTAGTTGCCTTCATACCAGTCAGGAGTCAGGATATCCCTCGACTCCATCGCTAGCAGACTGTTTCATGACAAGCCTTCAGAATGCTCCAGTTAGGTCAACTACTTGTAATTTTCAATTGTATGCAAGTAGATACATGGATAACATCTTTATTATCTGTGATAATAGTCATCATCTTAACCAACTGTCAACATCACTGACATCCAGAAACAAAGTTTACTCTTGAAATAGAAAATGAATCTAAAATTCCGTTTCTTGATGTTGAACTGACAAGAAGAGCTAGCGTAACTGTCAGAAGGTCCATCATATAGGAAACCCACATGGAACGGCTAGCTAACAAGTTTCTTCAGCTCTTTACCAATTAGTCATAAACGAAACTTAATGATAATTCTTGCTGCTCGCGTCCGACGACGCATCTGCAGACCTCATTCTCTGGAAAAAGAATTGCACTTTTTGAAAGAAATCTAAATGTAAGACCCATATCCACCACGATTTATTGACAAGAACATCAAGCCAAAAATTCAAAGACAAAAGACGTCACTCGTGACAAAAAAGAAACTTTCCATGAACCTCGACTTCAAAGATGACCTACTCAGTGATACCCTAAAGAGGAGAATTTCAGCTTCTTCAGGAAGAACATTCTTCACAGCGACGCTGAGACTAGTGTTCTCCAGTCACCGACTGGTCTACAGAAGCCTAAAGGACGAGATCCTACATTTAACCACTTCCATCTGTCCATATCAGTTCACCTGCTCTTGTGGAGCTAGGTAGTATGTTGGTCGTGCAACGTGTATCCTGTCTAAAAGGCTTCAACAACACTGTCGTCCATCGTTACAGAAAGGTAACAATGGCACTTTGAGGAGTGACATAATTGAAGACCTTGTCAACATTGATTGCTCTGTCTCAACAAACACCTACTTCAAAACAGCCTACAATACGCTTTCACCTTTTTTGCATTGCTGAAGCTCTAAACATTCAGATCGAGGGACCAAAGATATGCATACAAAAGAAAGTTATTCAACCACTTCTACTATCATGGTGACAACCTTATTGATTTCTAATAACTTGACTTTTGTTTGCTTGTTTTGCAACTCTTCTATTTCTTCAGAACTCTTGTGTAGTTTCTTATTTTCCTTCGTTTTTATCTGCATCCTGATTACAACTCATTCATCAAATCATTCATCTTATTACGTAACTCGAATACCCTCACTCAATTCCTTTTATGCATTGATTAATACTGACAATACTATGCTTATGACAACTCATCACTTTTTTCACTATCCTCTTTCATGAAAAGTGATTGTATATACAGATGTGATTGCACAGCTTAGCGAATAAATTCCCCGAAAATATCCTCTTCCACGAACTACGTACTTTGGTTTCGTTAATGTCTGGATGGCGATTATTAGTCAGTGACAGTCTACAAGATATATGTTCTTGACCACCAGTGGAGTACAGCAGGTCAAGTGTGACGATAAATACTCGCCACGGATGATAATGGCTAGTGTTAGTCACACTATATCATGAATTGACAGAAGTTAGGATTCATGGGCTGGCGACAGAGGTGTCGGGTCCCAGTGGCTGGCTAAATCGTCTTCGAGCTGGCTAGCCTTGTTACCGGAAGGTCATGGGTTTGAACCCTGGCACTGAGTGCGTACCAATGAAGAGTCCCAGTCCAGTACTCCAAGGTTTTCCGATGATTCTCTAACCGATGTCACGCCATAATGAAATTCCGTAGCCAAGATACCCGTTGTTGAATGAAAGAGACCACAAAATAGAGATCTTCCTCTTATCCCAAGCTATTATTGTTTTGTTTGTTCATATATATTTGTGCTAATAAACACAAAATAGCTTATTAAAGCAAACACCACACCTCCTTAACAAAATCTAGACACTGTATGCATAGCAAAAAGACTGAGTGTTCATTGACATTGACTAAAATAAAATTGCATATTGAAAAAATCTCTTTCTACAATCATCACCGTCACCAACATCATCATCATTGTCAAGTTTAATTTGACCAAAATGAGTATTGTTCAAGGAGGCTATAACATTGATGAATTTTGTGAAATGTTCGGATAAGTCTGCTCATCACAATCATTGGGGGGTACGGGGAGGGCGAGGGGTTTTGTACATTTATGATTGCCTTCTTCAATTCCATGCATTCAATCCCATTACTGTTAACATTTGTGAATCTATGGATTCCTAAAAAAGAAAACACACACACAATCATTAACATTAGTCAACCAATTGAAACATGCACATACCAATTCAGAGAGTACATCATTCAACTGTTTCTTAGCTGTTGTAGTATCCTAAAGAAAGAAAAAACAACCCAGTGTGATTAGATTAGATTAGAGATTTAGAGTAAAATGATGATGAAATGTGCGAAAAACACAACAAAAACAAAAGAGAAAATAATGTTTACCACAGAAATGCCCATATACTGGTCAACACGTTCAGATAGGATTGCTCTGCGTTCTTTTAATTCTTTAATTTCCTAAACAAAAATGTTATTGTGAGTGGAACACACACGCACCTTGGACCAGGCAACTAGGACACGATGATCGAGTACTCTTCCAGTTGATGCTATTGATTTCTATAAAGGAGAGAAAAATGAAAAGTGATCAGTAATTAATAATAATAATATGAATAAGGCATTAAGAAGACAAATTTCGCGAGATGATATCATTTCGTAGTTTCTTTACAACCGCTTTACAACTAACATGGTTAACCTATCATTCAAGGGTGACCAGATTATGCAGTTGACAGCTAGCTCAAAGACTTCGGTCAGCCATCAAACGCACATTCTACGCCGCCACATCTCTTTTTCTCACTTGCCGAACATTTTCGATCCCTGTACCTACGATTAAAGGACGAAATTCTGTGGCCTACTCTACTTCAAACTGTATCTACAAGTTCACCTGCAACTGCGGTGACACCTATATAGGTAGAACCAACAGAATGTGTTCCAGTGTCATCGAAAAGAACATGTTCCAAAATGGCTACTAAAGCATACAGATAATCCCAACGCGATTAATCTGAATAGAAATCCAGCATCATCCATTGCAAAACACTTATTAATGTCACGTCACAAAATCAATATTAATGACTGTTTCACAATTATTTCACATAACTCTAATTCAAGGTTACTGAAGGTGATGGAAGCACTTTGGATTAATCACATACAGCTTAAACTGTGTGTACAAAAAACAATAGACTTCAATCTTCGCCTACCATGGACTACATGACCTTTTAAATATAATGGGTCATTAGTATGTACTTTTGTTTTTATTTGACTGAGTAATTGTCATGAGCTTATTATTATTTTATTATTGTTAACCATGTTAGTTGTAAAGCGGTTGTAAAGAAACTACGAAATGATATCATCTCGCGAAATTTGTCTTCTAAATGCCTTATTCAAATTTATCAAAGGGACTAATTGTTTTAATAATAATAATAATAATAATTTTCAAATGAACTGTCGTCAAGATTTGACCGAATAGTTCTAAAATATTTGGGCGCCGAGTGAGAAGTAGACATTTGTAAAAAATTATATTTGTAAAATCTCAGCGATATTGAAATAAGTAATTCCAACGTTTCGCTCGGCAATCTGGTCCGAACTTCTTCAGGGAAATCAATCAAAATTAACATAACAGAGGTTTTTATATATAAAAGGCACATCTTTTTAAAGACTTTGTCCAATCATGATTCATAAACATAAGTATTAACAAGTATAATAAACAAAATTGTATGAGCTGTGATCAAAATTTGACCTCGGACTTACAAATATTGGTCTACCTTTGTTAAATACTTTAAACAGAGTGTGCATGCGTGTGTGTGTAAACAGTCGTAAAACATTTCTTAACGTCTCCATAGGAAGATATAGACAGTCAGGAATTTGACCAAGTATTATTAATTAGTGATACATATCCATTTTTATTTATTAATCAGGATTTCCTATGCATCAGCTAACATCAAACCTTCATGTCCGTTCAAACTGCTAGTATCTAGAATTTTATGATTAGACGTATTTTCAAAATTATGGTGTTTAGGATTAGAGTTTAGTTTAAGCACCCTGTCGAACTTATTGCATTGTCTTCTTTCTGAATATTGAGCTGCTTTATTCGACCTACTGGGGTTGTCAGGTGACTCGACAGCTACGGATTTAGGATGTGCATTTTGTTCCAGACAACGGAGACTGAAAACACGATGATTGTGCCAATTACATAGTTTCTTTGTTAATTTAATTCGATAACAAAATAATTCAAATGAACTGTCGTCAAGATTTGACCGAATAGTTCTAAAATATTTGGGCGCCGAGTGAGAAGTAGACATTTGTAAAAAATTATATTTGTAAAATCTCAGCGATATTGAAATAAGTAATTCCAACGTTTCGTTCGGCAATCTGGTCCGAACTTCTTCAGGGAAATCAATCAAAATTAACATAACACAGATTGCCGAACGAAACGTTGGAATTACTTATTTCAATATCGCTGAGATTTTACAAATATAATTTTTTACAAATAATAATTTTCTATAGTTTGGTTTGTAAAGGTTAGTTTTGTTTTTACGAGTTGATCACGGATTATGATATCAGTTAGAGAACCATTGAAAACCAATCAGGGAGTACTGGACAGCTGCTGTTTAATCCTAGTGGGTGCGTACTGCCGATGACTCCCAAACTAGGCTGATGAAACAGCTGTCCAGTACTCCCTGGTTGGTTTCCAATGGTTCTCTAACTGATATCAATCTGTAATCAACTCGTAAAAATAATAATGATAAAGGTACTTACACTTAGAGATTTATTTTGTTGTGACAAAGATTTTGACACTTTTGAATGCCTTTCTTTGATCACTTGTAAAGAACGCATTTCTGATTTGACACCATCTGGAGATAGACGATACTCCTTTGAAAATCTACAATTAAAATGTTTGTTTTTTAAATAAAATAAAATAAACGTCAAACGAATGAATCTGTTTTATGATTTCATCATGAGCTGACATTAGTTAAAGAACCATTGGAAAACCTGGGAGTACTGGACAGCTGTTTCGTCCTAGTTCGTGACTCTTCATCAGTACGCACCCACCGGGATTCGAACCCAGGACCTTCTGGTTACAAGGCGAGCTCGTATACCATTAAGCCACTGGAACACGATCCAGCTCATGATGAAATCCTGTAACCAATCAATCAAATCCATACAAACCAACACTTGAAAGTCAATGAGATGCTCACTAGCGACTTGCCCTATTCAGGTAGGTAGTTACCTGGGGTTCTAGTGAGAAGTCGTGACCAGTAGGGTGCAGCAGGTCGGGCGTGAGGACAAATACTCGCCGAAGACATTAGCTAGGGGTCGCGCTATGTCGTGAATTGGCAGAAGTTAGAATTCATGGGCCATTGGATCGGGTCCCAGTGGCTTAATGGTATACGAGCTCGCCTTGTAACCAGAAGGTCCTGGGTTCGAATCCCGGTGGGTGCGTACTGATGAAGAGTCACAAACTAGGACGAAACAGCTGTCCAGTACTCCCAGGTTTTCCAATGGTTCTTTAACTAATGTCAGCTCATGATGAAATCCTGAAACCAATCAAATCCCTACAAACCAACACTTGAGAATCTGTTTTATGTATTTATTTATTTAAGTAATCGTCTATCACTTCGTACAATAAGCCATGCATAATGTAAAGGTTAATGACATTCCAGAGGTTCTCTAGACCTATTACTGTTCCTTTGCCTATTTTACTATAAAAAAATAACGGAAAAACTGCTTCTACTTAACCTTGGACTTCCATTAAAGGCTTTTTAATGACCCTAAACAATTTGCTTAAAAATGTAGTAGGTGTACTTTAGATGACGCTATCGCCTTACATAATAATAGTGTCTCTAGTTTAGACAGAGGTGTCTTTGACTCCTTATCTAGGCTTATTTTGTCAGACAAGCTTGTCATGCAACACAAGCAGGGTGTTGGATGATTAAGTGGCTGCATTCTCATGTTCCTGTATATAACGCGAAGTCTTCAACTGCTTTACTTTTTCTAACCGGTGTTCCTCAACGTGCTACTTTTTTTCACATAACTTGCCCCAGTCTGATGAAGCCGATTTGTTAAGTATGCCAATGATCTGACTGTTTCTATGCCGGCGGTTACTTCTCAGTGAGACTATTCCAAAATGAATAACTTTTTATCAGAAATTAGTCAGTGGTCCTTCCTTGTCAAATTGTATTAAGCTTAAATCCTTCCAAATGTCAGTTAGTTAATTTTACTTTTAGACGCAAGTGCCATTTGCATGAACTGCTTAGTTTGCATGATTCTAGTATTACAGATGGCACTGAAGTTGAGACTAAGTCGAATGTTAAATACCTTGGATTGTGTATTTCCTAACTAGCGACTGGTCCTATTCATGCAGTTAACCTTGGGGTTCTAGTGGAAAACTGTGACCAGTAACGTAAAGCAGGTTGAAGGTGAGGCAATAACTCATAGAAGAGGACAATGTGAAGTGGTCACGCTACGTCATGAATTGGTAGAAGTTAGAATTCACGGGCTGGCCATTGAGGTGTCGGATCCCAGTGGCTGGCTTAATGGTCCAGGAGCTGGCCAGCCTTGTCACCAGAAGATCCTGGGTTCGAATCCCGGTCGGTGCGTACTGATAGCGAGTCCCGAACGAGGACGAAACAGCTGTCCAGTACTCCCAGGCTTTCCAGTGGTTCTCCAAATTGATGTCAGCTCATGATGAGATCCTCCAACTAGTGAATATTATCTTGTCAAACCCTAAGCATCCCCCTATATAAACAATTCTTTCTTTGCATCTCATCAGGCAGCACTAGAAGCAACTATTTTTTTTAAAAACTTTAAGCTCGGACGACTGAGTATAAAAGCTCTACAATACCTTATTTGGTGCACATTTTATGTGGTGAGAAAAGTGTAAGGATGACACCACTAACTTACTGTGGGACAGTTAGCAAAGGGCCCTTTTTCCATTATTATATTGATAATAATATTTTCACTAAATGTAACTTTATATTCATATTGAACAAGATTATCAATGTAAATGCCCTGTTTTAATTAACACCTCTGTAGTGAGAAACACAGATGCAATGCTGTACTACATGCTGAGAATTCCACATTCGTACGGAATAAATCCATTATTATTATTATTCAGCAGATAAAGAAGAGTTCGGGAAAGGTTTCGCAAGAGAAATGCCTTGACCAACAGGCTAATAAGCTCTACAAAAAATTTCCTTACACCTATAACAATCTCTTCGAACAATGAGTACATAAAGTTAAGCCTCCATATGCTTCTATTGTCTTATTTCACCCAAACCACCCTTCCTACATGTTCATTCCAATGAATCAGGATTTATGAAATCTAACAACTGAGACAGTTTAATTCTATAAAAAAGAATTTCAATGCGTCGATTTCATGACCACTGTGGTGAGCAATCGAACTACTACAAACAACTTTTGCACCTTAATATATGTGTACAGCTTGGGCATTATGGTAGTAAGTAATTCCGTATTGGTTTGTTTATCAGATGTATCACACAGTGAAACAGTCGTATTATTTACTGGATGACGAGGTTTCGAACGCAATCTAGTATTGTTCATAATCATTTCATCAATTATAATCACAGGACTTCGAAACTTGAGTTTTATAGTTTTTTTGTTCTCTTCTATTTGTCGTAGGGGTAGTAGAAGGAATAAAAGTGGCTGGTATTCAAACCCACAAACTCAATTAGAAACATGCTTTGTCGTTTAAAGGATCCTGTGCAGCCGTTAAAACAAAACAATTTAGTTTTTCTAATACCCTGGCCTGCGATGATTGTCAGGTCAAATACATAGGTCAAACTAGTAGAACAGGGTCAGTCCGACTAGCCTAGCAAAATCTAAATTAGTTCACCGAATAAGATAAGAAATCTAGAGAATAGTTCAGCTATAGCACTACATGCAGTCACACACAACCATACAATAGGATGGGATAGGATGACAATTTTAAAATCTAATGTCACAGGGTGAATGGAGGGAGAGATTGATAACAGAAGCTTTGTCTATCGAATCAACTGCAAATACATGTAATAGGAATGATTCAACACCTGTCCAGGCAGATATCTGAAAAATTCTACTACCCCAACGACGACAAATAGGAGAGAACAAAGAAAACTATAAAACTGAGGTTTCGAAGTCGTGTGATTATAACTGAGGATATGATTATGAACAATAAATTTTGTTCGAAACATTGTCATTCAGTAAATAATACTGTTTCACTGTGTGATACATCTGATAAACAAACCAATATGGAATAACATTTGCACCTATCTATCAGTGGCAAGTTTCTTAGAATGTGCCAAGATATGTAGTCACATTGCCTTGTTCCTTTTCATCCAATGAATGTGCTTTGGTATTTACATGTAAACTGGTATATACAGTTTGGAGGCAGCATAAGAAGGGTACTTGTCAAACTTAAATTGTCTCAGTTAGCACTTACTTCGATAATATTGTGACTAAACATAAGAGCTGGATAAGTTTGTTTGACAGCAGCACTTATCCTATAAATAATTCCTCCAAATACGTCATCACTTTTGAGGACATGATTAAGGAAAACAGATTTCTTTTCTCAACTGTATCAAATTTTGCTTATATATGTATGTGGTATTTTCTTGTGTTTATCAATGAATTTTTGCGGTTATCCATTGTCTCGTAAACACTATTCAATGATGGCAAGTTCATCATTTAGCCCTTCTTTTAAATAAAGCTTTCCAAAGCGGTAGGACAGTATTCTCACTATACCTCTTTCTGTAACTTATTGGACCAGAAACTATTGAAATTCAGAAATAGTATATTCCAGAATTCTTTAGGATGAATATACCCTTTTATATTTTCATGTGTATTTCGTAAGAGTCCAAGATCCAGACAAAAAAAACTTTCTATTTTCATAATATTCCATATTTATATGGGCCTTGTTAAATAAGTCAAGCAAATGAGAGACATGTTTAACAATATCATTGCATAAAATAAATGTGTCATCAGGATATCTCTTGTCAAATGTTACATCACCTATCGCGTGTTTCAAGCTTGCCTGCTCAAAGTACCCCATAGAGGATGGCATGGGACAATCTAAGCTTGAAAAGTGCCTCTTTCATCTCATCCCCAACCTCTATAGACCAGTTTACATATACATGTTAAAGTACACTCATCGGAAGAACGAAAAGAAGGATTTGTGATCGCATATCTAAGCCTAAACCAAGGGATTTGCGTCTGAAGAGTGCAAACGTCCTTAGTAGTCCGATTGCTCGTCACAGTGGTCATGAAATCAAAGCATTAAGATAATTAAAGTTGAAAACAGCTCCAGACTGCTACGTATCATTGAAGTGAGTGACATTAAACGGTTAAATTCTGGAAAGCAACAATCCAAGATGAATAGAAAATATTTTCGGATGGAGACATTTTTCGTGAAAAACACACTATTTACCCAAAAAAAGTAATAAAGGCTACTCGAAGTATTACACGGTCATGTACAGAAATATTATTAAAAAAATAAGCAGCACACAACATAATTTTTTTATTATAGCTTGATTCCACACCGTATTTTTGGTACAGGAATGGAATTTTCAGCATGTGATATCGGTAGCCCAAATTTTGCAGGCCGACCATAGATATCAGGTGTGCGTCGGCAGGGGATCGAACCCCGGACCATGTGCATGGTCGGCGAGAGTCCCCACCACTGTGCCACCGACGCACGGAATACAGACCGCTGAGTAAATAAATATGATTAAAACAACAGAACAGACGAGCATGCATACTACCGTTTCTATTAGTTTTCATTACATAGTACTCTGCATTCAACATAAGAAACAAGATTCGGATTTTCAACACTGTCAGAAACTTGGAGAACACATCACGAAAAGCATTTTTGACAGCCCGCTGCAGACTTTTATCAACAGCTGCCTCCTTCACCGGCTCCATATTGAAGATTAAATGGTCGGAGGGAAAGAATTAGCAAGAAGAAACTCTGGGAACCTATCGCTCAACAAATATGTAGAAGAAAGTGGAGGTGGATCGGACACACACTGAGGAGACCGTTCGATGATGTCATCCACCAGGTAGTCCCTCCAGTGGAACTCGAGTGGGAAGCGGAGAGTTGGGCATGGCTCTGAAGACGACATATAGGAGATCATATGAGGAGGATATGACAGGCTTTGGACAATCGTGGAACCACTCAAAGAGGACTGCAGAAAACAGCACAAAATGAAAATGTTCTGTTGAAGCCCTATGTTCTACTCGGAACCCAAGGGAATAATAATAATAATAATAAATGCACGTATTGCAGGCTTGATGTTAAGATATCATCACTAGGAAAAGCACCTCTCTAAATATGACAGCGTAAAGAAAAGTAACTATAGTACGAGAGATAGTGGGTTACAAAAGGTATGGAAAGCTATATATTGTTTTTTTTAGCAAATTACAATTCCTTAGGAAGAATTTGACCATTGATTTCCTAGATTGAATATTTGAATCTGAAGTATAAGAATGTATTTCGACAAACAGCCTCTAGAAATAATCATCAATGATGTCTACTATTGTTGATTATTCCAGACTTGTTATTTGGGTGAAGCCGACAGATGTCTATTCTTTAAAGAAAACTTATGTCTACTGTTGATCTTAACGTGATGATGCTGGTAGGATAGAATGATGTATACGTCATGTACTCAAATGACTTTCGTCAAGAAAAATATTTAACTTTTTTATCATTGTTTTTCAGTTACATGTTATTTATTACTAATTAGGCGGAGATACGAAGCAGGGACTGACGTGCGAATGTGATCTACACAATTACCAAACTTGGATGAAAATTCATTCATGGTGGACTGTGTTTCTGAAACTCTTAGAATTTCCAGGAGCTAAAGAACAACTTAAAGGAGAAAAGTTTAAATAAAGACTTATACGTGGGCTAAGTGCGAATATCTGAAATGATACTGTTGTGATATACAATTCCACCTTATATAAGTATTACGACTAAGACAAACGCTTTGGAAGATTCTTAGTATTTTAAGTAGGCAATACCTTGACTTTCTTAGAAAACTAGGACATTCAAATCAGGAATTGTGGTATTTTAGACATCATAATTTGCATCGAGTCCAATGGATTGGAAAAGATCATAATGATGAGATCCCAACAACGTGTGATCACTTATTTTTTGGATAGAGCTCACTACTTCTCTACCTGGGCCAACTCAATCCAGGAGATCAAACTACTCTTGAAGAACTGTACATTAAATTCACACAGATTGGATGCATGGATACTCAAGATTTTAACAAGTGAATAATAACACAGTACAATAAATTAGTAACCTCGCCTTGGTAATTGGGTTCCCTTGGCTGTCAGTGAGGCGTTTGGAGTCAACACAGGAGTTAGACAATGGTGTTTATTATCATCAATGATATTCCTAATTGTTGTGGACAGTGGGAAACGAGAAGACAAGGATATCCTGGACCGACGTGAAGAACCTAGAAGACCTGGGTTTCGCGGATGATTTATGTTTGATGTCACACAAAATCGACGACTTGCAAGCGAAAACCGATAAACTGGTCGAAGAAGCAGCAAAGACAGGACTCCAGGTGAACACAGACAAGACGGAGGTTACGAAAATAACCAACCAACAACAACAACAGCAGCAACATACAGCACCAATCACCATCAACGGGAGGGATTTGAAAGAGGTTACTTCATTCACTTCACTTATCTAGGGAGCATTGTCTCAACTACATGAGGAACAGACGAGGATGTCAAATAGAGAATCGGGAAGGCGAGAAACACATTCATCAACCTGAAACCAATCTGGAAATCTTCGTCACTCAGCCTGCATCAACAACAAAATTCGGATTTTCAATACAAACGTCAAGTCAGTTCTTCTGGACGGATCAGAAACTTG
This sequence comes from Trichobilharzia szidati, assembly GCA_944472155.2. Taxonomy (NCBI): domain Eukaryota; kingdom Metazoa; phylum Platyhelminthes; class Trematoda; order Strigeidida; family Schistosomatidae; genus Trichobilharzia; species Trichobilharzia szidati. The sequence goes on from OX235276.1 coordinate 55,802,463, forward strand.
GTGGGTCACAAAGAATATTTCCAACAGCCTGTTGCAGACCTTTATCAGCAGCTGTCTTCGCTCTATACTGAAGGTCAGATGGCCGCCGGAAAGAATTACCAACAAGAAACTATAGGAAAAAACAAAACACGAACCAACCACCCAACAAATATGCAGGAGAAAGTGGAGATGGATTGGACACTCGCTGAGGAGGCCGCTGGGTGACATCACGCATCAGGCCCTCGAGTGGAACCCGAAAGGGAAGCGGCGAGTGGGACGTCAGTGCAAGGGTGACATGGAGGAGATCGTGTGAAGAGGAGCTGAAACAGTATGGACTAACATGGATGCAGGTGAAAAGTACAGCAGAAGACAGAAGCAAGTAGAGAAGTGCAGTTGAAGCCCTATGTTCCACTAGGAACCCAAGTGAACAATAAATATATAAATACAATAAATTAGTAAACAAATACTAGTGATTAGTCAATATAACCCTTAATAATTCTACAGTAATACTTCTGAGTAATTGCTTGTCACTAGACAAAATGGTAAGTGCTATACTATAACAGTGACTACAATCCTAGACGTGATATGATTTGAAAAAGAAATACTATTGTTCACTAAATATAAATAATAAAACTTAGCACTACACAACATTTGATTTAAAGAAGAAATCAGATTACGTTTCTAAATCTTTTTCCAATTTATCAACTTCTTCAAGCAAACTCTGGAATGAAGTACACGATTTCTCCATAGCCACGACTGATGCATTTAGATTGTCGTGGTTATTCTGGAATACGGAAATACCATTTTTAATGCTACATAATAAACAAAGAGCCAAAACATACTTGGTTTCAGAGCAACTGCAGCAATCAATTTTACTCAGTAGTGACGCCAATTGATTTGTTTTTCTTTCAACATCATCGTTTGGCTTATAGTCAAGTTTAAAGTAGAAGGCGTTCAACAGTGTAGAAAGTCGAGTTTCTAGAGTAATATTGATAATGTAGCAACAAACTTTCAGCATGTAAGTCTTTTTCTACCCTCTTTACAATCAATTCAATAGCTCTATGAGTACTTTTGTGCATTTCCTTGCGTTTATCATCAGAAATATCTATTGCAGATTTAAACTTCCTAAGTGATAGACCAGAAACAGCTTTTGGATTCTAAAAAGTTTATAAACTCACACGAATTTACCTGGGAAATGGAACTGAAATCCATTCTAAGCAAACGCAACTAGACCACGGAAGTATACTGACGAAGAAGAGGCGATGCAATTGAATGGAAAACACTATCTGAAAATGAAAACAGGAATCAAAATGATATTCCTCACTGAACATGAATGAAAAAGTTGTATTCATGCATTAAAAATAATAATAATAGTACACAATTTTTGTCTAACATGCAACGAGTTACAATGTCTGAGCCCATGAATACTTCACAACCCCAGTCGAAGTATGTAAAACTTCAGCCAGTGAACATCTTCAGTTATCGAAATATAGTTAATCAGATGCGTATTGCAATATATTACAGTAAGTCTTTCGTGGTAACAGTAATTACGCCTTATAAAGCGCAATGTGAGTGTTAAGGATAAAAGTGATTAACCTATAAGCTGACAGACTAGAAACGATGAAAACAGTTGGTCTTCGACATGTTATAATCAAGAATACCAGACAATCAACTGACGAAAACATGATCGAGAAGTGTCAGTAACTTGTGTTTGTAAAAGAGTAGGTTTTACACAATCAGCTTTATAATTCATGAGTTTTAACGTGGCTTCATTGTCACCTGTCTCAAGATAATTATATCATTAGATATCTAAGTTCTGAAGCAACTCAAAGACAAACAACGTTTCGTCTTCTTCCATGATACGAAAGCCAAACACTGTAAGCTCGTTTGTCAAAGAGCGTGCTAAATAGCAGTTAGCATACCAGCATGAAGTAACACTTCAAAAACCTCATATGACGTGCTCATAAACCATCGACATTTATCAGGTGAACATTATGTCCGGATACGCATACTGCCAACCGGGTGAGAAGGGCACAGACAGGCTTTTAGATACAGCCAAAAAATCAATTCGACAACACTCAGGAGAGTGTGCTAACATGATACTAACAAATGACGGATACAGTTACACACCCGTCTTAACTACCACGACTACTGTCATAACACTACATGACTAGTTCTTGTAGGTCATTACTACAGCTACTTATAAACGACTGAACTTTTGTGACTTCAAAGGGGATGTACTAAAACAATTCGTATCAATATGTATGCTCAGTAAGAGTAAACAATAGACACCAAAGTCAAACGACCTTCAGTTAGATCGCTCAACATTACAAATGAACGCTGTTCATAATAATCCTTGCAAGTTTCACCCAGATTTAGTTTTTGACTCCTGTGTGGAAAACGGGTTGATAGGGAGAACTAAAAAATTGATATGTGGAGGTACAATGACTTTGCAGAAGTAGTGCCGGCATTTCTATGGTCATACATTTAGGTACAACCACTGTTAGGTAAGTCTGTAAGCGTTGGTTGGTCGTAAATTATGGTGATTTTTTAGGTACTTTCCTCTTGAAATCGAAACTCTCCCTTAGTAAAATATGATAAATAGCCACCCAAATGAGTTATTATGTCGACACTGGCGTTATATGTCTGCAAACACTCCTATGAGTCACTGAGACCGATTTTTAAAGCATATTAGGGATACATACCCTGTATAATTCACTTTTGTAACATATTACAAATACATTTTTCTGTGGATTAAATACCAAATTTTCACGTAGAACCTATGTGGTTCTTTCACGGTCGTATCTACTCTTTACAGTTGCCGTATACTCATTTTACTTATCACCATTGTGACAAGTACACATCACTGCGCTGATGTGTGGTTGTTATAGAAGTTACTACAACTATAAATATTTGAATATGAAAATGGCGATAGGAAGGTTCTGAGTGGCTTATAATTGGGTCGACTCCTACTGGTCTAGATTGCATTATGACAATTTTTGAAATATGTTAGGCTAGTCTCTACATATAAATCCAGTTTATGGAGTAAAAACAGTTGTATAAAGTAATAAAAGCAGCAGTGCATACATTCGTGTGAAATTATACGAACTTTAGACCTTGAATATGATAATATTTAACAGTACTACGGACTTACAAACCTAACTTTCGAAATCAGCGGAAGTTACGAAACACGCGGAAAATTACATCTCACCCTGACAATTAATAACGGAAAGAAGAAAGATTGAAGTGAAATTTACCAGTATTTTTCTAACACATTTTACTCCCCCAGTGAAAGATCAGTTTCCTTACTGAAAACATCAGGTCTTAACTGTATATCGCTGTCTAATTTACCGGCTTGTGTAGAAATTTTGCATAGCTCGAAAGAATAAAAAATCATTATCACTTGAAGCTAGCGAGAGTAATTCTTCAGGACAGCAAATCATTCTCACTGTTTTCAGAGTTTTGTTTCTTCGTGTGGATCTATCACACAGCATCTGACAGTCCTGCTCAAAGGAAATTTAAAGCAATTTACTTTAGATTTCCTCAGGCTGCTTCGTCCACAGGAAGGTTTCCCTCATATTCTTATGAAGACTGACAGCTTCAAGGCGGTGAACGATCCTCGTGTCAGATACTATTCTGCTTATTCTAGGTCATTAACTGCTCAATCTCTGTATGTCATCGACATCAAATTCAGATAAAGCGAAAACTTCCAATCAATCTTATCATGGGAATTCGGGACAAACTACGTGTTAACGGATTCATGCGAACCAGCGGCCAATGAGTTACTGAAATGATTCCAAAGATAAATTCGAGGCTCTATAGAGCATAACGCGACACTTTTAAGTAAAGTATGTTTCCTCATTTTATTACGCTAAACTAAAAAGAGAATTTCGAGGTGCATAACTGCACTTTTTGGCATCGTATTAACTTTAGCAATAAATTTAGTTCCTCATATTCCTCAATAAAAGAAAATCATTTCAAAATTAACCTGTCGAGTCGCCTCAAATGCAGACAATATTTCCTCTACATTCTTCTCAGAATGTGTAGATCAGCGGGCAACTAACAGTGAAAATAGGCTTCCATTTATGTGAAAATAGTCAGAAATTTGCTGCGACTACCTGGCAAAGAGAATTCACCAGAAATTGACCTGGAAGCGGAATCTTTCATTATAAACGAAAATGGGAAAAAGCATCGATAAATGCTACCCGAACAAGTTTACCATTCACGCTGAAAATTCCATGCTGTAAATTGTTATTGTTGTGGAATAAAGTGATTATTATTATGGTGAGCATTAAGCTTTACCCAAATTAATGTACATGCGCGCTTCTGCCAGTTAGACTGCAGTCATCTGCATCCCCCTTATTTTCTTTCACAATACTCTGGCTGATGCCCCAGTCGCCTTTTACTGATGCTCCGAACGAACTAGACCTACAGAGGAAATAGTTCATACTTTGCAGGGCCGAATAAGATACTTGAAGTGCTTCGTGTCTTTAAAGCCTGACATACATTCCATCAAATATTATATTACCTTATGGGGTTCCTAATGCTATCAGTTGGTTGCCTCAGGCGTTCAAACCTCTTGAAACCCTTCAAATGCTCACTGGTTCAACTTAAAGAACTCAAATAAAGCTAAAGGACAGTAGGAGTTATCAGTACACTATAAGAATCCCTTAATAGCTCTTAGTAAAACGTCTTAATTCGATGTACATCAATGCAGGTCAACTCAGGTGGCCTTCTTACAGAAGTTTTACACGTCAGATTGGTCTGAATTTTACTTCAGAAATAGATATTCGATGCCCTCCTGGCATATCTTACGGGGGACATTTTCATGCAGTGCAGTTATAAAGGTCTTTGCGAATTCGAAGGTCATGAAGACCGGAAAATTTATATCAAAATGTGATGTCGAGTCTTAGTGAAAATAAATTTCTTGCAATGTCACATGAGTATTGATTCCATCTTGTCAAATTGGGAAGAATTTGTCTGAGCGGCTGACTGACCAGTCATTAGTTCGTTGGGTATGACTGCAACCAACTGCATTGAAACTGCAGTCCAGGTAATTTTGTCAGATTCACTTTTTACTCAGTAAGTGTCAGTTCTCTTCGACTATGGGTACTGGATTGCTCTCTTGTTTTTGTGTCCTACATCAGTAGTATCTGCTTTTCAGGATGCAGTTTTTAAGGATAGGGTCAACCAGGGTTTACTACAATAACTACTAACATATATGAATTCTAACAGGGTTAGACCGCACAAAGTTCACTGTCCGCTTCATTCGATGTGACACCGCAAACAGAGGTGCCTTGCAATTTAACTTCTAGTTTTAAACAGTGACAAGCTTTTTCTGAAATTTGACTGTCCAGATTGTGATAATAGTAATGAGTCTTGTAGCTATACGAAGCTTGAACGTCTTACAAAACTTCTGGAAACACATGTTGCTATCAAACTCGCATGAATATTAGCACCTTCGATAATGAACTAAACCTACTGTTTGATAGTTGAAAATATTGCCTTGGTATTTTACTGACTGAAATCCAAATATTGGTATTAGTGAGCCATTGTCCTATAGACCCAATAGGTAGAAGACTGGATGAAATTTTAACTTTGCATTCACTTCGGTAGTTCGGTCAAAAATGCAAAAATACATTTAAAGCCATTTGCATGAGGATAGTCGACCTGAAACTCCTTCGTGTATGATCTATCTAAAGCACTGATATCTATTTTAGTACTTCAACTAAATTTGTAGTGATTATCACTTGCCTGTGGCCAGTGAATCATAGTTCTAAGATCTACAGGCCTTCTTTTGACTTAATCATTCTGTGGTATTTGAATATTGACAACAACGTGTTGTCCCTCTGTTTTTAGTATTTTGTTCATCTAAATGAAGGTTGCGCTGCAGAGTAGCCGCTAGTACTGAACTCTCTGAGAGAAACACATTTTGTTCCACTTAGTTTTTCGTGAAGTAATTCTGATCCTTTCTGCTGAAATATTCTTGTCGACTCTCTGCCCGTATTTGCACCTGAGAACCCATGTACCGCAAAGTTGCCTGAAAGCACTCTTGAGGCACTTTTTGATGATGCCTCTAAATTGGTGTCCCTCATGTGCGAAAATTGGGGATATATTATTACAACCTGTTGTCGCCTAATAGTACCGGGGATTTTATCACTTTAAATATTGTTTTAATACGACTGGAATATATTTTCTATTATGCGTGACTCATGGAAGTTTGGCAAACCGTGTATAAGAAACCACCATATTCTGTTGGCGTATCACATTCCGACTAGAATACTTGGGATTTAGTCGTTGAACTACTAGTTAAAAGATCGTATCCGCAAACTAATGTGAAAAATGACAGCAACCATGTAATTTCACCATAAATCAAATTTATGTAATTTAAATAATACTTATCCATGCCTGTAAAATTGGGTTGTCCTGCATAAATAGGAATAAATATATATTATATTATTATATGCAAATACTGACTGAAAGTTCTTTTCTTTGGCCTTGAATTGCAGCCGTTGCCAGCCGCAGATTATCAACCCTGAAGTAAGCGACATGCCTTCATTCTCTATAGCATGCATTATATGCCGAATTTCGACCACTGTGTTGTCCACAATCACCATCTTACTTGTCACAAATGCACTATGCCTTTCTACCTGAAAGCACTCTTTCGTTTACAGTTCCCTATACATAGTTTTGTCGACGCTTTACCTCAGTATCCGCCTACCTGTTCCCTATTCATCTTCGCCTGGAGGTACTGACCACCATTTTCAGTCGTAAACTGTCCCCTGCCCTTGAGCTTCCACCGGCGTTCTCACATTTCCCACGCATTTATTATATTCTTCACACTCGATATTCAGCGCTTTTATTCGGCATACACAAGGTGAGCTGAGATCTTAGCAGGGATATGCTAACAACCATCCCACATGCAGTTGGCAGCTGCCAACAATTATACTTGGTTTTGTTGTCTTTCTGTCTTCTCGTGATCATGTCCATTATTCTTCTCTCTATCTCAGGGGCCGCCTGAAACCATTCAGGTTAGGTGGTCAGGCTAAAGAGTCAGTCGGTAGTGCTGCTAGAGCTCATATCTAGTAGGACTGATAGCCATACATAAATTGTGAGGGCTATACCTGGTCGCAACCAACTGGAAACGAGTTCAAATTCATTCAGACAGTCTAACTAACTGGTTACCCAGAAGGTCTCTGCAACATAGAACTCTGACCACTTCGGAGTAATTAGTGATTAAGGAATTCAGAAGGGTGTGGTGAGTGACCAAGTAGGAAATGTATCTCGTTTATGCTTTATTAGGCACTCTTCACCAACTGAAGGAAAGTGAATGATGAATGACTTTCCTTTACTGAGTCCTTCTTGACTTAATATGTCTTTTGTTAGGCGGCCCATCTCGGTCGGCCCTCACTAGCTTCACTTTTTCCAATATTTCCGTTGGTGATCTGGCGTTGGCTACAAGTTCTGAGATTGCCGCATCGTTACCTATGCTCATGTGATTCGTCTGGCATTATGCGATGCGTTTCAACTGCAATACTCGGTCTGTGGCGGCTGCTGTCTGCTGTAGAAATGAGTCAGTATCCTGATAATTCACTGTTTGTTCCCATTCTCCTGGAGGGCCTGCATCTAGCCGTGATTCGGTTTAGCCTCTCCCGATGTGCTTTCTCCAACAATCTGTTGCAGTTTATGCAAGAACTGTATTAATGATCCATTCCCAAATGTTCTTCTCTTGAAACAGTCAATTTATGCTCAAGATTTTAGACAGTGAAAGGCGTTTTGTTACTGCTCATTTAAGCAATGTTTATGGCTGCTAAGGAGAGAGTCGAAGTGTAAGTGTAAGCTGCCGCACCTCTCTGCTGGTCTGTTTGGAACGAAGTCACTAGTATTTGCATTATTAATCTGACAAAGTAGCTAGGACCAGATATCTCAGACTATTGCCACACCGGTTAAAGCAGGGCTCTAGTTGAACATACCGTAGTTCTGGGTCAAATGAACGGAATTCAGGTAGCCTAAATGTGGTGGACACTGTGGAATTCACCTTCGTAGAACAAGAGTTATTACAATCAGTTTCCATGGTTGATAACTAAGAAACTGTTATAGATAAAAATCCAAGCCAAAAAGTATATACGGGTATAAACAACCAACGAAATGAAAACACATGAATTGTGTTTAGACATGACGAAATAAAAGGTTACTGTGGTCGAATCAATCACACGAGTTTAGCATCTGACACTCCTGTCAAAATAATTAGCCAGACTGTCTGCCGACTGTATATCTTGCCACAGAGGAAGCTTGCAATACCTGAGTGTTTATTTTGTGGAGCGACTTTATTGCATATCCCCTCAATGACGTTTGTCTCTATGTTGCTATTGGTTTCAGGTGGCCTTGGTTTCGGGGCGAGATTTAACTGATATAATATTGTGATTTCATAGACATATCTCAGGCTCATACGTGAAAGAAAGTTATTGTCCTGTAATAAGGAAAGGTTGTTCAGAAGGTAAGGAGGACGTTATTTTTCAGTTTATTTGTGTACATACTATTGTGCACCGAGTTGCATTGAGTTCTTAGTGAAACTGTATGTAACTGCATTTACATAAAGTGAAACATTAGGAATGCTCCTGTTTCTATTATAAAAACATTATTATTATCATTAAGTTTAGGAATGAAGAATGGAATTTCTTTCACGTCAGTGTTACTTAATTGAAGATGTAATCTGTGTAGGCCCTTAAAGGAATTAATTCGGCATGGAGAACTCCGATGTAAACCGAAAGTGCTTTTAGTTTAGTAAATCTTACGGACTTCCTGTATAAATTTGATATTTTTCAAGTGTTTATTTCAAATCTGCTGGAGTATTCAGTAAAGTAAAAGTTGTAGTGCATAATTCCAAGACTAGTTGTAATCATTTTCTATTGCCAGGATACCACTTACTCGTTTTATGCAACCGAAATATACAAATCCCGCTTTATTGAGGAAACACTATAATGCCTGCAAAAGTATGGCGTCAGTTAATGAGTTTCACAAAATCTACAGAATGTTTCCTATTCAGTGATTACTGTTTGCGAATTATCCGAGAAAACACATTTCGAATTGGGATGTAACACAAGGCTGAATTCTTAAACTGTCGTCCTTATATCATTTCAATCCAATCACACATATATCAGTAGGATAGTCTATAAATGACTTTAGAGACTTATCATCATCAGCCTACAGTTTGCTGATGATACTGTACACCTAGACTATGAGAAGTAACCCCTGACACTTGAAAATATGAAAAGAATACCGGTGTTTGATTATAGGTGTCTGTGTTCGATCTCATGATTAAAGCAGTATAATATGGCGATTGCTCTTGAGGTTACGCATAAAGTGTTAGGTGAGGAGGGTAAGTTAGTCTTCAAGGTTGGGAAGCTGAATAGGTTGAGATGGCTATAACACGTGATGGCATACCAAGCCATCGCCTTCCTTGAGGGATAATGTTAGCCAGCACATGTTAAGGTTCAAAATGTGTTTGGGTCGGTCAAATGAAAAACTGGTCTTGGTTCATAAAATCGTTGACAGTCAGCTAGAAGAACTACTAGATACCTCTCCATATTTCCGATATAACTGAACCTGTGATTCCAGGGCGAAGCAAATTCTGGTTACCCCTGTATTCGAATCCACGTATTCAACCACCTGACCGCTTTGCCTTATTATGCGCTTAACATCTGATCTCAAAGGCATGGCTTCAAAAATAACTTTAAAATACTTCAATTACCTGGTCTCATATCCTTACGTAAATTATACACATCTGTGCTCGTCAAAATTTTATTAAAATTCTCTTCAGCATATTCCAAAACATCAGCAACTTCAGATGTAGTCTTCACAACTGGTGCAATATTCTCCTTTTCATCCCCGGACAGACGTCTAAAATATGGATCACCTATCATAAGACTTTTTCACATTTGTGATTGTGAACTGTTTTCGCGGAAGAAATGATAAACTCGTCCTCCTTGTAGCGTATACGAAAGCCAGATTGGCAACCGGTGTATTTTGCACTGCAGAAATAAATAATAGAATTCTTACGGTTTGACGCGTAAACCTGAACCTCTAGTTTTTCGCTTCATGCCATGCCATATGTACAACGAAAGACTACTAATTCGTACTTCAACTCCCGAGATTCATGGTTCCGTATGCACTTCTTGATTACATAATGTGTATGAGTTGTCTAGGAATGCTCTGTCATACACATATATATATATCGTACTGATTCTAGCTGACTTAGAGCATCTTCTACTTGAACCCAACTGGTATACCGGTGACTAAACATAATTCCGTCAAAGAGTTTTTTGATATCCACTGATATAGGAAGGGCAGCTTGGTTGCCATTGTCTCCAAATGCCAATGCGTCCATTCGGTACCACTGTAAATGAAAAAAGAAGCTATTCAATAAAAAATTCACGAATAGCCAACAGAGTACAGTAAGCAACCTAAAAGAGACATTGATTTGGAAACTATAGCGGAAGAAATATAAATTCCTTACCACAGTTACCGTTTTGGAAAGTTCCTGATTACAGCCATAAACATTTACTGAACCACTCGTGAACGACAAAAATGGACACAAGTGAAGAAACGAAACTCCACAGAAATCATTGAGACGCCACAAACAGGAGGATTTTAGGTGCACCCTATAATTTTCACGTGAAACACATTCTCAAGCATCCTCCTGCACCATAACTGCCTTCAGGCCTAGAGGCAGCTTTTGACGACTATTCTTAACAAAATCAATACAGTTCAAGCCAAACAGAAACCGGAATCACGTCAAATGCAGATACCTAGATCAAACGAAACGATTCAGCCAAACTCAAATCAACTAGACCGCGCAAATGTCCTCAAGGTAAAGCTGGAGGCGCCACTTCAAACAGGGGATATGCCTTATCAACGCCCATTTTGTGAAGCAGAGTGGTGAGTAATTGAATTGAAGAAACCCAGAAAGACATACGGCAGGCCATTAATCATCCAGTATGTGAAATGAGCGCGAGCGGCCATGGACGAATCGTGGTTACTAATTGGCTACTTATCCCATCCTTCTTAATTTCTTGATCATAGCGTCTTGTGTTTTAGAGACCCTGTATGGTCTTCTGGCTTTACTCGCTTACTACTGCGGTTCCAAAAACAAGCATTCGGAACTGTCCTCTGCTGTGACACGTGTTCTCGTTCGATTATTTGGGTAACTATTTTGATAGAAGAAGGGGTGAATACAAGTATTTAGAGTAATATTAAAGGTAAATTCTGATGGTTCTTCAGTACACATCCCAAAGATGCATCGTTAACTCCTATAACAATAAGATCAGTATGAGTAAGGAGCAAATTTTAGCACCAAATTAAACTCTTGGAGACAGTATCCTGCTGAACCTCTGAGGTTTATTGTCATTTAGGATGCCACGAATGTCCTGAGTCATTCTCTTGGTGAAAATTATACTGATCTCGTCAACCTCGCTTGTTGTGACTGGCACATTGTCATACAGAAACAGATCGAGTGGCGAAACTACAGATATCGACTCCCTTTAACATTTTATGGGATCAAACTTTGCTTATGGTTTAGTACCTACCTATTCAAGTTTTTGCCAAGTGGGAATGCCGATAATGAGGAACTTATCAGCTTTCGCCGACTGGTTGGTCACTGAAGTTTGAGTCGGATTTACGAATACACTTGACCATATTATACCATCTTTTTCACCTTGGCCATCCGAAAGCACTCCTTGGATAAACAAAGAAATTAATATGATGTCACAGGAGGGGAAACAATCATGATAACAGTTTGCCGAAACTGGAAGTATAGAGTTCGGTCAGAGTATTGAGAATCTACGAACCTCTGAGAAACGATGGTCATAGTAACCTAGAGGATATGAGAAACAGTCGACATCCATATACTGACACTGTCCCAAATTACTCAAATACAAGATGAGTGGGTGAATGAATCAGCTGAAGTAGAGGCCACGAACCAACCAAAGTACTTCTACTATGGTTTCTTTTATGATATCCATAGACAAGAACTTGGTGGTGTCAGATTCATATAAATGCTCACTATCATGACAGATGGTGCTTAAACTGCCATTAATCTCAAGCACCAGGACGGATCGGGGTTCTTTTTAAGCCATTGCTTTCCCCAGTTGACACAGCATACTGCTTACAGAGATATCCACCACCACGTGAATATTTTAGACCAGGCTACCTGGTGATCGAAAGATGCGAATGTGACCCAATTCTCCAAAGAGGTTGATGGTATCAAGTCAACCAACCTATGAACTCCACATACTGTCTGGTGGACAATCTTGCCCCAGTGGTGGAGTAGCAGCGATAATTCAGCCCGGGACGATCCTGAATGAAAAATTTGTTGACAGCTAGGCGCAAGTGGGTAGAAGCAAGAGACAGGAAATTAATGTCTGATTCAACGTTTATTAACCTTAGCAATTCATTCGACTTGGTGTACTGAGTAACTTCCTTCAGTACCCTAAGGGGATTTGCTCCGGATAACACCTTGAGGGATTTATTTATTTGCTGCCGACTGAACATAAGTTTAATGATGGCGATAATAGTAATAAATCTGGGTGGAAATCCTTCTCGAAGGGGGTCGCTCAAGGTGCCATTACAGGCTTCTTGCCTGTCTTGTAACATCAATGAAATATCCCAGCCCTGGGTGATAAGAAAAAGACGTAAACGGAGATTTTCTTTTCGACGATTCACTTTCACAAGCTATACAAACGTGATTATACTTAGGAGAGAAATCATAAGACCAGTCAGATACGGATAATATTTTTTCTCGGAAAATGTATTACGTAATGTGTGTGACCTAGACGTTTCGAGCAGCCACCTTACGTATCACATTCTCCAACACATGGTTAATCCAGTCCAACGTTAAGGATAAGGCACCGCTTCTGGCCACCTCAATGTGTATTTATCAGTTTACTTGCTCGTGTGGAGAAAAGTATGTTAGCCGCACGCACCGTCAATTACACAGACGTATTTAGGACATTTTCCAGCTTGGCCAGCCAGGTGAGAAAGCAAAAATAGCAGCATTTCCATCCTCGAACACCTTGTCAACTCTGGACATTTTTTTTTATTTACAGCTTGATTCCACACCGTATTTTCAGAACAAGTGTGGAATTTTCAGCATGGATATCGGTAGCCCAAATTCAGGCTGACCATAGATATCGGGTGTGCGCCGGCAGGGGATCGAACCCCGGACCATGTGCATGGTCGGCGAGAGTCCTAACCACTGTGCCACCGACGCACATCGAGCACCCCAGCGTAAATGCTTCACAGTGCTACACAGAGTACCAAAATGTCGTACGGAGGGACTTCGAATACACTGTCTGTACATAGCTGAATCATTAGCTATTCGGGATCTGAAATCGGACCTCTGCGTTCAAAAGCGCTACATACATACCCTCTCACTAGCATGGCCACAGTAACATCCTAACTGTAATTTTGCTTCCTTTTATTAAGCAAGTTTACTATTATTATTATTTTTTACCATTGAAAATGGTTCCCTAACTTATATCAATCCGTGATCAACTCGTAAAAACATAACTAACCCCTACAAACCAAACTATAGAAAAATATTATTGTTATTATTTTATCATCCTAACTATTCTCATCATCGTTCTATTACTGTTTATTAATAACATTTCGTTTTCATAGATTTTATGAGGACACTTTATCTTCTTCCCACTAGTTTCTTTCCATTCTACACAGCCATGTTGATTAGTCATTTTCTCACACCTATTACGTCACGCCAACTCCTGCCTTTTTTCTAACTTTCAATTAGTCACCCGTTCTGGGTTAAACCTTGCATTACGTAATACGTTTTCCTGGGACAAATTTTACAGTATGTGAGTGGTCTTACGGTTTCTCCCTTAAATGTAATCACGATTGTGCGGCTTGTGAAACTGAATTTGCAAAAAGAAAATTTTCTTCTCTGTTTACGTCTTCTTGTTTTCCGAAATACGCTGCCAATTTTCCGAAAACCCAAAAGCAAGCCTCACCAATATTTATCGATTAGTAAAAATGTGCTGGGTTATCCCTGCCATGTAACCTACAAATTAGATCCAAAAGTTTTCGGTATCGCCTCTCGGTCAGAGATCTTGATTGACATGGCTCTTGGGCACAAAGAAATTACTTGATATCAAGCAACAAAAGGACTTCCGAGTCCTTCCCATTGACAGCTTAACAGTTTCTGAGCGCCTAAATACAGTCAAAGCCATATGGCTACAAATTTTTATAGGGTCTGCCTGAAAGTTTTACTTGCTTAGATGAGAGCAAGTCTTATGTGCTCCACCCTCAGCGTGTTGAAACTCAAAATGACTACTGTTTACAGGCTTCCGGTCTGCGTTTCAGGGTGTCAAAAGTCTGTGATCGAGTAAAAGGAATAGGCGTTGATTTAGCTAGTGGCATCTCACACCACGATTATCAAAAATGGATGAAATTTCCAAACAGCAACCCTAGCTAACCGGTCAGTTAGTGCAAATTAGACTGCAGAAAAAGCCCGAGCGGGATTTAGGAGAACACTGTGTTGTGTCAGCTCACCCCTTGCACTAAGGTCAACGTCACGAATGCTATCGCATAAACCACACTAGATTGGTTGTAAAATCGGGAGGTAATTAATAAAGTGAAGAAGCTCAAGGGACCGGCTTATAGTAATAGGGAGGGGGAGTTTCGAACGGGCTGCCACGAAATGCGGAACCTTTGTAAGTATAAGATTGATAATAGTCGTAAGGAGTATGAGACACGACTACTTTCGGACTGTGTTCATCATCCCAAAAGACTGTGCTCGTAAATTAAACAGAGGACTAAAATTTTTCATTATTAAGCAACACTGGAGAGGCGGCTGAACCAGATGACGCAAAACGTGAGAACCTCTCTGGATACGTTTTTGGTGTTTTCTGATCTGAATGCACCAACCCAAGGTTTAGTGAGGCCACCGCCATCGTCACTAAAATGCCTCCAGTTGCGGTAGAGGATGAAGTGGTTCTTAAACAACTGTCTAAACTGAAGCTAAGTAAATCACCTGGGCCCAGTGGACTTCACCGCAGGCTGTCAATCCCTTGTAGGACACAACATACATTCCTGTTACGGAGGTCTTTCAAATGTCTCTGACAAGGCCCAGGCAAAACAGGGACAGGAAGGATGCGATAACAGGCCTTATCTTTTAAAAGAGGAACAGGTAATTGGTATATGGTTGATATACATCTTAGCGAGGGTACTAGGAATAATTATAAGTGATTAGCTATTAAACGATTTGGAGATACACAGTTTACTGGAGGAAGAACAGTGTGGGTTCTGACCACGAAGATTATGCCTAACAAGCTTACTGTTAGCTAGGGAAGATCGGGTAGAAGCCAGGGATAAAAGCCTACCACTGGACGTTGTTTTCACCAATCTTAGCTAGGCACTTATTAGACTAAAGGTTTTTGGGCCAATGCCCTCGCAAGTGGTTTAAGGGCTATCTTACTCACAGAAGGTGAAATGTAAAGGTTAATGGTGCACTGTCAGGGTGGAAAACGGTATTGAGTGGAATACCTCGCGGAACTTTACTAATCCCCTTGTTATTCCTATTATGCTTAAGTGGACTACCGAAAATTCCTACCCTATCTTCACTATTATTTGTGGACGATATTAAGATCTGGAAAACTGCAAACAATAATGATTGGTCAGTGGTCTAACCACTGTAGTTTCGGAATTAATCCAAGGAAAATGCGCAGTAACACACTTAGGTCAGCGGTCTTGCTCATCGTACCTCCTGGGGAAGCAAAAAAGTGCTCGATGTTAAGGAACAAGAGGACTTTGCAATTATTGTCAGCCATGATTTGAAAACAACTGCATATTGTAACGCATCTGCTGCTAGAAGTTTCTGAATGATATTGGCATTTTAAAGGGCTTTCAAACGATCAGATCAGCCTATGTTCAAAGTACTCTACGCAGCATGTGTCAGGCCTCATACCCATGCTTTTAGAAGGAAGCACATATCTTGGAAGGAGTATGAAGGGTAGTCAGTGGTATTTTCTACCTCCCATAAGAGGAGGGAATGGAACATTTAGGTCTCTATTATCGAAATGAAGGAGAAGGGGTGACTTGATTTTGACATACTGAATATTACAGGGCGATATAGAGAGTGAACTTTCTAGCTTTTCTTATGCGTATGGGATATGTTTACGAGGGGAACTCCCTACGAGGTCAAGCAGCATCAGCTCCATTGGCGAAAGCTTTCACGGCGAAATTAAATCCCTGAAGATATATGTAAATATTGCAAGGATTCACATAGGCCACAAAACACTACCATAGGTGTTACTGAATATGAATCTAACTCGTGGGAAGTGGACTTATTTTAGCTTATCGCTTGCTAACCAGCAAGTTGGGTGTTGACTTCTCTTACATACCCTCTCAGTCCGGGATATTTACGAGGTGTAACAGTGAAAAGGTGCTTAAAAATCAGTTAGACTAGACCTGGGTGGTACTCACATTCTTCCATGGGTTGGTCAAGGTCTGGAAATATTAACTGAATCAGGTGCTATCGAATCTTCTGCGAACACTTTCAAGGAGAGGTATGATCTCTGTGAGACATATATAGTAAGGATGAACACATCTGTCAGTCGCCTACTATCCATTATCACAGAAAATTGAAGACGCAGTTGAAACCATCTCGTGTTCGCGGTATATTCAAATCGCTGTTGTGCACGCTTATTAATTATGCCTAAAAATAAAGGTGAGTTCCCACTAATACATGTATGACTGTGATTACCGATGCAAAATGAGCATAATCTATCTGAACCTTTCTTATTTTCAATATTACAGGTAAAGGGGGTAAAAATCGACGTCGAGGGAAGAATGAGAATGAAAGTCAAAAGCGTGACCTTATCTACAAGGAAGCTGGTCAAGGTAAATGGTTTCATACACTTGTTAATCCTTGAGTTTTGATTGACACTTGTAACTATTTTTAAGTGGTTTCTTATTGGGGTTGAAATATACCTAAAGATAAACAGCTCTAAATTCAACTCCACTAGGTGTCGCTTGTTTCCTACTCCATACTGTGTTCATGTTTTCATTCTCTTCAACCCCTCAATGCCTGAAGCCCAGTAATAAGTTTGTTGTGCTTCTCCCTCTATTTGTTGGGCCAGGACGTTCAATTCCTATCTCCTAATATATTAGTTTTGCCATGAGACTGTCATTCAGTATGGAAACCTGTCTGATGTTCACTCCTGCAACGTATGATTGTGTATTCCACACCTCTTCTGTCCGTTCATTTTAGCATTATGGTTTTTCACTTTAAATATTTCTCATGCACTATAGTGTTTTCAGTCTCGTGATATTGCAGCTCGTACTCCTTGTACAAATGTCTTCTGAAGAGGTAATCTTAGGGACTTGACAACTTCAATATCAACATTAATGTAGACAAAAGTAAAACTGGAGATAGTATTCAAACCCCACTTGCATTTTTATTCAGTCGGCAATGAGCCATGCTTATGTTGTGAGGACTACTCATAATACCTGGTTACTTACTTACTTTACTTTACTTTGCTTCGGCTATCTCCTACGGAAGGATGAGCCGGCTTCATGAACTTCTCAAATCATCGCTAGCCAGGCGCAGCGATCTGATGAAGAGAGTTTACGAAGTTTCATGGGAATTTGGTACGAGTGATGTCCCCAGAACCACTCGGCCTTTTGTTTGAGAGTGCAGCTCTAGCCTTTACACAACCAAGTGTGACCTACAAGGCAGTAGGAGTGGAGTAGGGAGTCCACTATCCATTGGCAGCCGGTGACCGGAGTTCGGTTCATACACCTTTTTGAATGGGGCCAGACATCCAGGACATCCAACAAGCCCTTTGTCCATACGTCTGCCGGTGAGCTCCAGTGAGCTTCATACGCCAGTCGTTGGAGGTTTGGAATCAGGGTTTAGCCATCTCCCCTAGACTGTCATCCAATCGACAGTCAACCCGGTGAAGAGCGCCGGGCATCCGCTTTCGCCCTCTCACTTTGGTGAAAAACACCTCCGCCACGTGAAGGCAGTGAGTAGGACTTCCTCAGGAGAGGCTATGTAAGACGCCCGGTCATATGGGAGCATTTCAAGAGGTGTGCGGAGGGGTGGCCAACCCGCAGCGCAAGGCACCCACCCCCGACCATCCTGAGGCTTTGGAGGCAGCCTTCGGTGAATAATAGTTATACACTATCGTTTGCAAGAATTAAGTCTCTGTTTATTCACTAACTGCAAAGTTGATGAGTTCTTGTATTTCTCGAGATTCGTGCTAAAAAAACGTATTGCTAACTAAGCTTTTGTATTCGACTGTGTGAAAATAGGGTCTTATGGAATTTACTCGTATTTGTTCTGGAAGTGTTGACTGTGTTGCCAACTGTTTATACAGATGCTTAATTCCGTCAACAGTTTCAGTTAGATCCGAGGAACAGTACAAACCCTACCCACAACTTTCGTAGTCCCACGTAATTTGACTCTTTTGTCAGTTCATGGAAGAATACTGTGAGACAATATGAAATTATAGGTACACGAGTTCAAGGATTGCAAAAGAATACTGGGTTACACAGGGGAGTCTCAGTTTTCTTGTCAGGTGAACTATTTCATGAGTTAACAGAAGGTGGTACTACTAACAAATTTGCTATTGCCAAGATGGGTAGTATTTGAGTCACTCTGCGCAATGGGAACATAAACTTCCTATATTCAAGGAACTGACACAATTCGCACATGTCACACTCACCTTTTAGACTAAAATTTACCGTCTAACATTTAAAGAAGATACTATCCCATGAAAGACTTTCCGTCACCGTGTTGCTCCAAGTTATGGGTTTACTATTATTCAACTCCATCAAATCACTTTCAGGACTAGCAAACATTAGATGGTTTGAAAGTCTCGATGACGTTACTCTTAGTACAATCAAGCTGCTCAAGTCAGTGATCCAAGGTAACAGGGGTTGTTAACGCGCTTCTAGATATCAAATTCGTACCATTATCTCCAAATATAAGCAGTCCTATGGGGATAAGGATGGTTGAAAACAGTTACCCGATATCCTACTGAAAACCTACAGCTCGATGGCATTGTTAATACTATCTTTCACAATCAAAATAACTCTTAGTGCGTAAATAGTGACTGGGATTGATATAACCCTCTTTGGCTTTCGACGTATAAATGGAAATGTCACACGATATAGTTCTAACATGTCAGATGCAAATATCTAAACACGCTAAATCTTCGTCTACTCCCAAACTTTAACTTACGAGGTCGACTGTCCATTCACTTTATTGATTTTAGTGTGGTGTGGTCACCACATATGTAATCGAATAACTGTATAAAAGAAAGAGAAATAGAACAGTTGGGTTATTAGCAGTGAAATAGGTGAGTATACTTGTCAAGTACATCCAAACGAATGTTCATTACTTCATCTTACTTTCCAGTACTAACAGAAACAAAGATTCTGACCTATATCTGATGACTTTTCGAGCTACTAAGTTGCATTACACTTCATATGCACAAACATATAGTAGCCTAAAATAAGTATCCTTCATCCCATGGCTCCACATCATAAGCTACGTTCATTTTCCCGACTTGTTCTAGGACTAACTAAACGTAAACAGTTGACAAGCAGCTAGGGAATCGGTTTTTGATAAATGTTTATCTTAAGTGATTCTAAAATTCATTATTACAAAACTTATGTTTTCAAAATATGCCCAAGTAAGTGAAAAATGCACTATTCGGAGTTGTGGAACTTCACATCCACACAAAGAAGGAAAACTTGCGTACTTCAAAACAATGAAATCCCCCCTAAAGAACTTTCCAGTCAAATCAAGCTGATAAGTATTGAGTCACAAAATCTGCCGGATATCACAGACTGTGAAGCCAACGTGTCACTAGCATTTGTTAGTATAAGTCGCCTCATTTCTAAGCACCTCCAGACTGTGAGTTTATTTGATAATAGGCAACGATATTGTTACACTTTATGAGCTTCAAACTCAGAGTGGAACTTAGAAGTGTAAACATGAAATCAATGTTCCACTATATAAATTATCAATCCAAAGACATGATCATCTTTTATACAAAACGATCTAGACAAAGTATTCGTCAGAAAGTGTCACTGGTCAGCATTGACCGGTGATTCACACACTACTCACTTTTTCTTTTCTTATAGCTGATTTACATTGAAAATAGCCTTGTGTAACAATGCACTTGCTTTTGTTTTTGTTGTTGTAGAGTACGCAAAAGTTGAGCGTCTGTTGGGAAATGGACGACTAGAAGCCTATTGTTTCGATGGTGTTAAAAGACTGTGTCATATTCGTGGGAAGTTACGCAAAAAGGTATTTCTTTCAGTGATAATACATGTATACATGTTTTCCTAATGTTCATAGTAAAAATGCAAGTGAATTATTGTTTGGAAAGTGTGGATCAGCACACTTGTTCATTAGATTTATTTTTATGATATAAGTATCAAATTTATTTTTTACTAAGAAGCATTCATGTAATGTTGATTGTTCTCCAGACTATAAGCTTTAGTAAATCAATAACTATAGTTTGTTGCATTATAGTTCAATCAGCTTGTGATATTGATTTTCGGTAGACTCCTTTGGGACTGTAAACGTCTTCTTGATTGATGTTTTGATAATGACTACTCATCATCAGTCTCAACAGTTTTCTTTTGTTATCACTTTTGTTATCACTCTTAAATGCTTTATACACAAATTCATCGCATCTTACTTGGTGCAGAGAATTTGATGTCTAATCTTTTACATGAAGACACTTCATGAGTGCATTGATATTAAGTCACGTGACAGTAAGTAATACAGTTGTTTCTTTGATCTTAAATAAGCTCGAGATCTATCGATCAGATGTGAGATATATAGTTATTAGATAGCATAGTTATGCTGTATTTAAATGCAAATAGATGTTAGATATCCATTAACTAGAAGGCGTGGACTTTCTTTCCGTGCTTCAGATTCATCAGCAAGATGTATCTGCTCTATGTTGTACAGTCAATAGGGTAGATTTCAGTTAACCTTCTTTGAACTAAACAAATACATTGATTCTTTGAGTTCCAAATGGAACAAAAGACTTCAAGCTTTCAGCCCTGAAGTTTCAGTATCAATGATGTTTCCTTTTACTAGGTGATGTTGTTAGCATCATGCCCAATTTTCCACTTTAACGAACTTACCATTTTGAATAAGTGAGGTAAGGGAGCGCATCAGCCTGGATTCAAACCCGCTTGGTTGGTGAGGATTCTACTGCTGAGCCACTACTAATTCACTTGTCCCAGTTACATAATTCAACATGGAGGTTCTGGGAGGATGTGATTTTCCTCAAATTTACACCTACACTTTTCTGACCAGTTCTGTCGACTACAACTTCATTTCGAGGATCTTAACTGTTGACATCCACCATCTAACATTTATTTATTAGTAGTTGTACACGTGGGATTGTGAGTATAGAAACTTTATAAGCATGATGTACGTTTTAGGCATTCCTTTTAGTATCTAGTTTTTTTGCAGAATACTTTGGCAGCAGATTTCTCTAAGAACTGCAAGTGGGTAGTATGATTGAAAAAAAAGTTGTTCCTTTTATGAGTATTCCGCCTTTCTGCTGTCTGAAATGTTTTTGTTTCTTCTCGGTTTTATTTTTCCCAATAATTGTCAACTATTGGTTAATTATGGGTCGTTAGCCTTTAGAAATATAGATTAGGGCGTGTGCGTGTGTGCGTGCGAAACACAAGACTTCATTCTGTCCTACTTTACAGCTGTGATACATCTACACTTTTCTTCAATAATTTGTCCTTTATGGCACACGCGTATGTCTGGATTCAACATAGAACTTGGCACCGAATTGCAGCAGTTCGAGTTGCCACTTTCCAAATAGCACACAAAGGTAGACAAGAAAATGAGTGAAGAGAATCAATAGAGTTTTGACAAGCATAAGAGTGAAACAGAATGAGTAATGGTAGAAAGGAATATGAAAGATTACAGAGACTGAATACATCTGCGTAAGCCATTGACAACGATTTTGAGCCATGTCACCTATTGTCTCGAGCCATTGATTCTTAGAGTCCCGAGGGCCCCATCTCCCTACCTGACTCAGTTTAACTGTCAAGGATTTCATGGATTGATGCCATGTTTTTGTTTGGCCACCACTTACTCTTTTCCAACCTGCACCTATATCAGCCAGTAATGCCCGTCGGGGGAGGCGATGGTTAAGCATGCGCAGCACATGACCTAGCCATCTCAATCTATGTAACTTCATAGCCTCTTCGATTGATTTCCCCTCCTTGCCCAACACTCTACGCCTAACGTCAACATTACTTACCTTATTATACCACCTAACGTGAGAAAGAGACCGTAAACATCTATGATCACACGCGTATGCTAATCGCCTACTCTATTTGTGTTATTTCCAATTTATTTCCTGTTTTATAGTGTAGAAGTGTGTGCTTTATCATTTGGTTCAAATATTATTTCAATTTGCCACTTGTTTGATGGTGATTAGAGTGACTAATAACAGCATGTTGCCCAGTTACTCTTGTAGTTTCTTTCGAATAAATCTTTTATTATGGTTGGTATTTCGCTTCAATTGTCACGAGAACAGCAGTCCTTATTGCCTCACTAATAAGTTATTTTTGTTATTTTGTATGCACCCTATGTTTGAGCAACTTTCGTTTCACCTACATATTAAGCAGAAGAAAATATTTATCATTCTTTAAAAAAAAAAGTTAAAATTTAATCTCGTTTGATTACAAAGATAGTGAATGGTATGTATTTAAAGACTGACTGGAGATCTGCTTGTAGTTTGTGTTATCAGTTTTTCTGTTTGCCTTCATTCTAAAACACTAGATCGACTTTGTTAAGTAGTGAATAGTTCATCACAAATGTATTATCTACTTGATACTATAAACGGTAATCAAGAAAGCAGGTAGGTATATTTGCATAAAACTATATGATGCTGAGATCAGTAGTGGCTCTACACTATTCACATCAACATATCGTGGTTGCTAGCTAACCAGATCTAAGTGATCTGAATACTAGACGGCTGTTTCCTTTGCTTGGGTCCGTGCTCATCAGCGGAGAGCTCAGAGAGCAAATTCAATATTAAGTATGTTCAAAATGCGTTCTTATGTCTTTCCATGTGACTATTCATTCTCTCTATTACATTCCTCCTCATTTCAGTTCTTTTTTTCACTTTCTCTGACTTTGTGTGATACGTGGAGTGTAGCGACTTAAACAGATGCACTCTTGTGCAAAGTTCTACATGGAAAATTTGTCAGTCACTCACGATACGTAGGAAATTAAGTATTTTGATTTGAATCACAATCTCTGTGAATAGATTATAACCGATAGATCGATAAATAATCGAATACTTCAGAATAGTTTATGTTATTGATAAAATTAAAAAGGAACATTCAAAACACAAATATTATTGTCTAATGTCACATAAATTCGAAGACTTACAGGCGAAAACCAACAAGTTAGCAGAAGAAGCAGGCTGCAGCGACAGGACTTCGAGTAAAATAGATAAGACGGAGGTGATGAAGATAATGAACCAACAACAACAGGAACTAGTTGTTATCCACGAGAGAAATTTGAGGAAGATAACTTCATTCACTTATCTGGCGCGTCACTGACGTAGAAGTAAAGTGCTCGCCAGCCACTAGATGGTCCGGGGTTCGATCCCCGGTCGACGCACTCCCAAACCTCGCGTAGCTGATAATAAGTCCTGCAAAGAGGAAGGGTTAAGCGTGAGATTAGTAACCCCACTCTGTAAAAAGAAGACCATTGTCACCAAAACTTCAGAGCTCTAGCTGAAAGTCCTATATCCTACTGGGAATGCAAAGGAATAAAAAAATTCACATTTCTAGGAAGCATCGTCTCAACTACAGGCAGACGGAATGGATGAGGTTGTCCAGACCAGCCAGAATCGAGAAGGCAAGACAAACCTTCATCACTCTGAAATTAGTTTGGAAATCATCTGCACTCACCATAAAGAACAAAATTCGTATTTTTAACACCGGTGTTAAGTCAGTTCTTCTATATTGGTCAGAAACTGGACAGGTCACGAAAACTGTCATACTTTTACGAGCAGCTATCTTCACTCCATACTGTAGATCAGATGGCTAGTTGAGAAGAATCAGCAACAAAAATCTCTAGGAACGAACCAACCAAGAAACCATTGCTCAACAAATATGTAGAAGAAAATAGAGATGGCTCGGTCACACAACGAGGAGACCATTGGTTGACATCGCACACCAGTCCATTGCTCAAGTGGAACCCAAGTTGGGCTTGCTGTCGAGTCCGTCATGGGGTAGATTATGTGAGGAGGAGATAAGAGGCTATGGGTAATCTTGGGACGAGCTAAAGAGGACTGCAGATAACATCGCGAAATGGAGGTGTGCCGTTGAAGCCCTGTGTTCCATTCGGAACCCAAGGGAATAATATAATAGTTTCTTTATAAACGCAGTAATTTAGAGCATTGATTAGAGAAATAGAGTATACGCCGTATTTCAATTATTTGAAATGAGTATTTAAATTCAGTATACCGCATTTGTCGCGTCGGTGGCACACCGGTTAAGACGCTCGCCTACCATGCACATGGTCCGGGGTTCAATCCCCTGCCGACGCATACTTGATATCTATCGTCGGCCTGCAAATTTGGGCTACTGATATCACATGCTGAAAATTCCATACCTGTACCAAAAATACGGTGTGGAATCAAGCTATAATCGAAAAAAAATGAAAACGTGCTTTTGAAGAAACTAGATAATACTGTCTTACAGAATTGATTATGCGATATAATGACATGCTGGAAAAATTAGCAAAATGAGACGGACTAATCTCATTTGATGATGAAATACACATATAGTGCAGTATCCTCCTCAACATTTCGTCTGTTTATGAATGTAAAAGTTGTACATCTTTACTTCTATACCATTTTTGCATAAGTGAGCACAATTCCGTGTTTCAAATTTTACTTAAGCTACTGATATCAAATATGAGTAATAGGATAGCATATAAACCAATGATTAGTTCTCGCGACGATGATCCAAAGGGATGTTGAAATTTGTCACTCCATCCATTTGGGATAGGACTTATCACCGATTTACTATGTCTGATACGTCTACAAGAGTGCAGATGTCAAAATATTGGCTTGTTGTTGTTGTTCGAATTGATGATACATAATGACCCAAGCTGCCCCACCTGACTAGGTTTCGACATAGAACTTCGCACACAAAATTGCAGCAGTTCAAGTTGTCACACTCTATGCAGCACACAAAGAAGAAAAAAAAGAACTGCAATAAGGAGGAATGTTTAGGAGAAGGAACAGTTACACCATGATGTCTATACTCATACATTCTACTCCTTGTGATCTGTGCCATATCCAATAAAACCCTGTTGCTTTTCCATGTTACTACTGTTTACCCCCACCCCCACCCCACCACATTTCTGCTTATTCATGGTTCTTTTGAATATCTTTTTCCTCTCTTCTTTTGTGTACTACATGGAATGTGGCGACAGAAACTTCTGCTGCACTCCTGTGCAAAGTTCTATGCTGAAACCGATGGTGTTGTCTATTCAGACGAAACTAAATTTCTATTATTTCTTTGCGGTGGCTTAACCGGTCACATGTAAACTATTATTATTATTTTTTCCATATAAAGAATCACATTTTTTGCTAGTTTTATCTGTTGTTGTTGTAGTAGTTAGCGTCCACTATAATATAGTGATGCCACTAGTTCCAATCATAAGGTTTTGTGATCACGTGGACTCCGATCAAGCAACCTACGTTTACCTACAAACCTTAGATTAATAGGCCATTGACTCCCCCGTTGATTGTCTCTGGTACTGCTGTCTTAGCTGTCTTGCATCCTAGGTGTACCGAAGCGAACTAGCAATACAGAACTGGTATATGTTGTGTCCAAACCAAGTTCACGTGTAATAGTTTGAAAAGATTTGGACATTGCGGGTAAGATATTCGTTATTACAAAAGTTTTTGTGTTTTCCAGTGAATGAAAAACAAAACGGTATTATTATTTTGTTTACTAACGTTTCGCTATTTAATGCTGCTGCTAATAGCTTTATCAAAGTAGTATTGTTACAAAATTTACAAAATCCACTCAGCTTATATACTGCAACTTAATCATCTTTCTTCAGCATGAGTTATTTCTCACTTTGTCAAGTCGATCATTTGACAAAAATAACATAACCGTTTGTAGATTTTTGGATTCTATTGTTCCCCCTTAGTTTTTTCCGGGCTACTGAAGAAAGACTATAACATATTACGCAGGATGTTAAAGGTTGTCAGCAGGGTAAGCAACGTGCCACTCAACCAGCTTGTTAATATTCTGGTCGACAGGCACATGGACTCCTGTGAGAAATAGGCCAAGTCCATTTTATCTAACTCACACCACCCTCTTCATTTACAACTCTCCCCCCTTGCATCTCATCAGGCAAAACAAGAAGCCTATATAGGAAACTATATGCTCGCACTAGCAAGTACAAAAACTCAACCATACCCTACTTAGCTCGTGTTCTGTGTGATAAAGAAAGCATTAGGCGTGACACATATAATTCATTAAATAGTCAGTAGTACAACTGGATCTCGTCTTTCTAACTCACATCATCAATAGGTACAACATTTTCTTTCTTTCTTTTCCTTTTCTCTCTCTTCGTTTTCCGTTATGTGCTGCTTTGTCTCTTTCTCTCGCTTACGCCAGTTAATAAGACAGCTCCCACTTTTCTAACACATTCAAACACTGTTTCAGCTTTACCTTTGCAACCGACATGCCAATGTGTTGTTGTAATAATGAACTGAGATTTCCTTAATCTATGTAGAATTCTAATTATTGATAATGTACTAACTGGATGCAATACTGTAGTAAAAATGCTGAGAATTCCATTCTGTATCACATGTACTGTTTATGGAATAAAGTAAATTATTATTATTATTATGGCATTAAAAAAACAGCACTTCTTTACACAATGGGATTGCTTATCACATTTGTGTTGATTTTGTCACTTCATAGAGGGGGTGGGTGAAGGAGTTTGGAAACCAGTTCAAATTCTGTTTTCAGACAATTTGGATTCCATTTAATATGAAGTGATTCTGATATGAGACATTTTTTGTGATTTTAATATTGTTATCTGATTCTATAGCGTGTAGACGAACTATGGCTGATGATGATTTTCAAAGCTTTTCTAGTTCACGACTGGATTTCTCAATGGTCGAAAAGGGGATCTACAGTGTTCATTTCCTCTGACCTTGATTTCTCGCGAGGTTTGTCAGATATGCATCATATCGCATCACATGAAATGGCAAAATCAACACAAATATGATAAATAATTTTCATCATGTAAACACGTGCTGTTTTTTTTAAATTTCATGCACATATCAAATCCAACAATCTACACATGGTTTGGTTATCCTTCCAAACTGACCAACTTGACAACCTCATGCCGAAGAATGATGGTTAAGTTGCTATACATAAGCTGAGATTTTGTAAATTCTTGTTTAGCAACACTCTGATAAAGCTATTAGCAGCAGCATTAAATAGCGAAACGTTAGTAAACAAAACAATAATATCGTTTTGTTTTCCACTCACTGGGAAATACAGAAAGGTATAAAGACGTCATCTGACTTTATTTTCTATCATGTGTTACATTTGTTTTATTAGGCAGTCTATTCATTCATGTATTCATTAAGATTTGTTAGTATTGTAACAACAGAAGACAAGGGCCAGGCAACAGATCGATTTTTAAGGAAAATCCACACATATTTATAGATTTTAATGTACATTATTGTAGATTATTGTTAGTAGAAAATATAGTCTGTTGATTGGTTGTTTCTCACATAAAGTTAACCTTGCATCTGTTTGTGGCTGTGTCAGATCATCCCAATGCTAACTGTATCCGCCTACGCAACGCCTTTGTTCTCATTTTCTCACCACCACCAATATTGGGGACATAAACATTGACGTCAATTACTGTCTACCAACTTTGGCTAGCAGCCAGCTCTCACCACAGTATTACCACTTAGACAGCAATAAGAAGACGTAATTTGTCTGAATCGTGAAGTGTGTTGCGCAAATATGTTACACGATTCAGACAAATTACGTCTTCCTATTGCTTTGTCTAAATTCATAAAGGGAACTAATTGGTTTAAAGTATTACTATTACTATTATTTGTTCGTCTCTATAACCCCCCCCTCAATACTCTCTAGGTGTGGATCAGTAATGGAGATATCATTTTAATCGGTTTGCGAGACTATCAAGACAACAAAGCTGATGTGATCATGAAGTATCTGAACGATGAGGCAAGAACACTGAAATCACTAGGTACGTCTATTTTTTTTCCTGTGTGGAATATTTTGTAAATTATTCTCAAAGGGAAATAAGCAGTTTTTCAGGAGTTAAGATATTTTTATGTGTAATTGCCCTGTCGTTTTAATGTGATGCAAAATTACAAAACCTTTGAACCTTATTAACCAACCTGGGAGGTAAAGTGTGAGATATTGTAACGTGAATGTGTGATCTAACAGAACTATGGAACATATTTCACTGGTATATACTACTCAATATCATCGTTAGCGCTTCAACGAGATCATGATCGTCTATTGTTTTAGAAGCAACACTAGGACTTTTCTACCTTTGAGTTGATTCCATTCAAATTCGCTTTAGCCATCGCTATTCAGAATGGATACTGAACAATGAGTACTCTTTTCGATAACTTCATCATCGGGCTCTACAGTTATATATACATTATAGTGAATGAATGAATTAGTGTTATGAACAACATTAATGTTGTTCAAATAACATCGAATCAATAATATTGATAGATTACAGCTGAATAGCATTAGCATAAAATAAGCTGAATGTCAGTAGAATTAGGAAAGAGAACTATTGAAAACCAAGGAGTATCAGACAACTATATGTTTCTTCCCAATTCGGGGTTCATCGTCAGTACCCACCCACTGACAGGGTTCGAACCCAAGACCTTCTGGTTACAAACCAAGCTCTTAGGCCACCCAGTCACTGGCCCATGAATTCTAACTTCTACCAATTTGTGATTTTACCGCGACTGGCATCAACCAATGTTATCGGCAAATAATCGCCCTCACTCTCATCCGTGTGAGCCCCACTGGTCACAGCTTCTCACTAGAACTCCAGTCAACTTTGTCCTCTAGCCAGTGACTAGCGAGCATCTTATATTTGCATAAAACTGCAAACTACTGATTGAGTGATATAAGTAGTTGTATACCCCTCATATCAACCGGTAGTAGTGCTTGCTAATCATCCAGATCGAGGTGATCTAAACACTGGACAGCCGGACTCATCAGTGGTGTACCCGATTTGACTCAGCTCAGAGAAAATTTCGTCCCATTTGGGGCTCGTCAACTGGATATTTTAGTAATGGTACTGTTCCCACTGGGACTCGAACCCTGCACCCTTCGTGACACTAGTGGTGACACATCTAGTGGTCAATACTTCATTCTTTAAAATGATGGGTGAAGCGTTCGGGTCTCAGTGGAGACATTATCATCACTGTCTGGGGGAATGCAGGTACACGCAGCTAATGACTAGCCCAAAATAAGACGAAGTGCTCAGAATCAGACCAGCTCATTCAGATGAAAACACTACCATAAATTAATGCAACTGAAATCAGACTGCAGTTACTTTAGTATTAAAATACTTTCTGGAATTCAGACATACGAATAACTGAACAAAGTAAGAAGTTCATGCTATTCCTAATGTGTACACGTAGCGGTAAACGTGTAAGGTGGTTTTTCAGTCATTGCCACACGTACAATGAATAAGCAATAGGATTTTTATGATGCATACAGTTAATTACTTGTTTAAGACCCATTTTGTTAAATAAACGGACATGACTCAGTAATCCGTGTATGTGTTTAGTATCTGTTCGTATCATGAACTACCAGGTTCTTTTTAAATCACGAATAGACTGAATTTTGTAGATGTTACGGTCAATTTTTGTCACTTTTCGCAATTAATCCGAGGAGTATTGTAACCATGTAGAAATATTAGTGATTTTCAATCAATATGTCACAGGTTTAAACCTCCTCCCCTTCCTCAATCTGAACAACTCAACGGGTAACATAAGTCTTTACGCTTTTAGTGTTATTCACAGCTTAGCTATAATGGAGAAGATTTGTAGCTCTGGTGGGTGATTTCTATGTAGTTTTGTTCTCTGATGAACTGTGGATGGTTTACTTGTGAAGCTTACATTGAAGCATGAACTGGCTAGAGAAACCATGGAGTAGTAGTTACTCAACGATGAAGAATATCTCCCACAACACTCAAATTGGTTGGAATGTATAAACCCATGTCTAACAATGTATTTTCAATTCAACGGCCAAACAAATGAACATACTGAAGGGACACCTATGAGAGCACCCATATCAGGTCTGATTACAAAAGTTGTGACTCAAAGACTTGAAAGGATAATCTTACCGAAGATTAAACCCAAAATTTGGATACGTTGCGTGGCTGACACGTGATAGTCAAAAGAAACGATTTAAAACACTTAATAAACCACACCTTCAAATTCACAAGAGGAGACGATTTCACCGACAAAACTCCATTTCCGCACGTCTTAATCTGGCGATTAATCACAGGAAAATTAGAAACTCAAGTTTCCAGAAAATCAACTTACACAGATCAAATACTCCTTTACAACAGCAACAACCCAATAACACACAAGAAGAGTTTCATACAAACACTATTCAAGAGAGCCAGGACTCATTGCAGTATCTTATAGACGTCTTTCAAACAAATGGATAACCACGAAACTTCCTGAAAAGATATCTTCTCCCAACTCAACAAGTCAAATCAAAGGCCCTCACTGAAAACACGGGGAAAATCGTTTTACTCTGTACAAAGAACGTCTCAGAAATCACTGCAAGACTTTTCAAAACTTCGAGAATTGATGTCGTACACCCACCAACAAAGTCACTTTACTCGGCTGAACCAATGTCAACCAAAAGAATCAATAGTGAAAGCAGATAATCCAACACCATGTACAAAATAAATTGCGATGACTGCGAAAAACACTACATTGGTCAAAGTGGACGCCGCCTTCGTCTTCGCATCCATGAACACAAACTAGCTGTAAAAAGGCATGCAGACAACTATGGACATCAATTCGAATGAGACACCGTTCAAATATTGGACAGCGAAAACACCAATTATGCTAGAGAATCTTTGGGTGCCTGGTTTTTAAATGAATTAGCAATTAATAGACACACGGACGTAGATAAAGTTTACCAATTCATAAGAAGGAATTCTTATGCACAAAACTTGAACTTCAGATCAAGAAAACAATCAATGTCAATACAAGTAGATTAGAGGGTGTGAAAAAACACAAAAAACCCAGTCACGTTCAAGGTCACCAGGAGAGATGACTTATAATAAACTCGTGGAGAAATTTAAAAGCTCATTTCAAATCGAAGTATGCTTTGGGGATATTGTCTAATAAGGCAATGTAGGCTTCTCAAGTAAACCATCCAGCTCAGAGAACACAACTACACCAAAATATTCACAACTTGTCATAGAGAACATCATCGTAACCAGGTGATTTGCTAAACTGTTACATTCATTTCACAACTGGCAAATACTGTCATCCATTCCTCTACTAGACATGTTTTGTTCGTCGTTGTCTGTTGTTTATGGGGTTCTCTTCCGAGTTGTAACCTTCTCACTTTTCTTCTTGAGTAGTGACTTTTCCATAAATTATCATCACTTCTCCGAAGATGTTATGCTTGACATACTACTTATGTCTATATTCATTGGGGAATAACACACCGCAATACATGACTGTAGTGTACACCAACCTCAGCAGGAGATGAGAATGAGGCTACGTCTTATTTTTATCTTTCGAATGGAATATTCTTTAATTCCTTTATTAACTTATAGTCAATGTTAAAGACTCAATTGATTTTGGGAATTCGTGTTGTATTTAGCTCTGATAATGTATCTGGCTTTTACGAAAAGCTTCTGTCTGATTGTTTGTTCGTCTTGGAATTTTTTTTCATTACCCACTCATATTTTGGAAAGTAAACTGACTATTTGTTGTTGTTTAGCCATTCCATCACATGTCTGTTTGTTGTTTATGCATAAAGAGCAGTTAGTCGCCTTTCTATTGAATCCCTGAAGATTATTAGATTGTTCATATAAGAATATCTTGCCTTAATCTGATCTTTACTACGAGGATTTTTCACATTGGATAACTACAGATACTATAACATTAGGGTTCGATGGATATGAGAGGTCACGAAGAGTGAATGCATCTATGCCAAACATTGGTTCTAAGGCCGGCTGCGCAGCTCAGTCGGTCATAGCGTCGGTGCTTCAGAGGTAGAACTTTCGCCAACCACGTACGTGTTCCAGAGTTCAAATTCCGGCTGATGCACGCCTAAACTGCGCTAAGCCGGCACTAAACCCGATGAAGAGGGGGGGTTGGGCGTGAAACCAGCAACCCCACCACAGTAAAAAAAGAAGCTCAAAGCTGAAGGCTGAAGTCCTGTGTTCCACTGGGAATGGAAAGAAATAAAAAAACATTTGTTCTTAGAATCCTGAGGACCCCAACCAGGAAGACTCCATGGTCCTACATGGAATAATTCCATGTTTTGGTTTGACCATCACTAGCTCTTTTCCAACCTGAGTTATCCTGTGTCAGCTTATATGACCCGTTATTGACGAAGGTGATAGCTAGACATGCGGAACATATGTCCTAGCCATCTCAATCGATATAGCTTCATAACCTTAGCGATTTATTTCCCCTCCTTATCCAACACTCGACCGATGCCTAATCTCAATATTGCTCATCTTATTATATCAGTTAACACAGGAAACAGAGCGTAAACATCTATCTATGATCAAAGACAGCTAGGTAGGCTTTTCATGTCTTCTACTTTCATTGGCCATGTCTCACTCGCATCTGTAAAGGAGGATAGGGCTAACTGCTGAGCAGTACACACCGCCGTTGGTCGACAGCCAGCCGGATATCACGTCTACTGAACCAGAGATAATGCAGACTCTCAAATGACACACGAGCCTTTTGTATGTATAGTAAGATTTCGTCAGCGATCAACCCGTTGAGGCTAAGGTACTCCTAACACTCTATTTGATATTTTCAAGCGAGTATTGAAAGTCCATTATTGCTTGTGTGTAAATGCGGTAGTTTATCGACTACGCTAATCTTCCATAATGTCGTGGTATTAGTAAGTCAGAAAGGTATAAATAGACATAAAAGTAAACAACTTCCGTACTACAAATTTTAACTAATCTTATTTGAATAAGGCATTTAGAAGACAAATTTCGCGAGATGATGGCATCATTTCGTAGTTTCTTTACAACCGCTTTACAACTAACATGGTTAACAATGATAAAATAAAGCTCATGACAATTACTCAGAGAATTTATGCTGTATAAACGTTATGTAGATGATACTCTCATTATTGGTAATAATAGTAAATCTATTAAAAACTGTATTACCCTATTTGATCATATTCATCCAAATATCCGTGTGACTTCCGAACTCGAATCGAATAACAAACTCGGTTTCCTGGATATTACTATGACTAGGAAAGATGATGAAACGATTCAACTATCTATTTTTCGTAAACAGACATGGAGTGAACAAAATCTTCATTTTACCAGTTTTGTTCCTATCCAGTATAAACGTTCCCTAGTGAAATGTTTGTTCTCAAGGGCCCAAAATATTTGCACGAGTGACACATTGATGGATGAGTTTCGACACATACATTCAGTTTTATTAGCTAATGGTTATCCGGAGAACTTTATCACTTGTCACAGTAAAGGGAAACCACATCTCGAAAAGATAGCTTCTGTACCAAAGAAAGCTATCTTTATTAACCTAGCATTCAAGGGCGACCAGATTAAGCAGTTGACAGCTCAAAGACTTCGGTTAGCCATCAAACGCACATTCTACGCCGCCACATCTCTTTTTCTCACTTGCCGAACATTTTCGATCCCTGTACCTACGATTAAAGGACGAAATTCTGTGGCCTACTCTACTTCAAACTGTATCTACAAGTTCACCTGCAGCTGCGGTGACACCTATATAGGTAGAACCAACAGAATGTTCCAATGTCGTCGAAAAGAACATGTTCCAAAATGGCTACTAAATCATATAGAAACTCCCAACACGATTAATCTGAATAGAAATCCAGCCTCATCCATTGCAAAACACTTATTAATGTCAGGTCACAAAATCAATATTAATGACTGTTTCACAATTATTTCACATAACTCTAATTCAAGGTTACTGAAGGTGATGGAAGCACTTTGGATTGATTACATACAGCCTAAACTGTGTGTACAAAAAACAATAGACTTCAAACTTCGCCTACCATGGACAACATGACCTATCTAAATATGATTGGTCATTAGTATCTACTGTTGTTTTTTATTTAACTGAGTAATTGTCATAAACTTTATTTTATTATTGTTAGTTGTAAAGCGGTTGTAAAGAAACTACGAAATGATGCCATCATCTCGCGAAATTTGTCTTCTTAATGCCTTATTCAAATTTATCAAAGGGACTATTTGTTTTAATCTTATTTGATTATTAGAATTAATGTGTTGGGTAATTTTTATCGTTTCATGCAGCCACAACTTGTTTTTAATACATTTCTGTTCTCATGTTGGACATGTGAATACATAGTTGTTTGTAGGTCAAGCACTTGTCCATACACCATGTTATATATAACCTTTTATATTAAGCTTGCGCTTTTTTCTCAAATACTTTTATTATTAGGTGAGATCCCAGATACTATAAAATTGGAAGAGAATGATGATATTGAATTCGACGCGAATGCTGCCATCTTCGATGAAGACGAAGATGGTGAGAAAGGATCTGATTCTGATGAAGAAGAAGAAGACGGCTCAGATGATGACAGTGATGATTCTGATGATATGGAAGAGGTGAATCAAAGATTCCGTGCTGAAGCTAGCATCACTAAGGATCAGCGAAATAATCGTCGAAGATAATTGATTGATTGGCTATATTGTGG
This sequence comes from Trichobilharzia szidati, assembly GCA_944472155.2. Taxonomy (NCBI): domain Eukaryota; kingdom Metazoa; phylum Platyhelminthes; class Trematoda; order Strigeidida; family Schistosomatidae; genus Trichobilharzia; species Trichobilharzia szidati. The sequence goes on from OX235276.1 coordinate 55,837,500, forward strand.
TGTGGTGTGTTGTGGTGCGTTGCTTGTTTATAAATAAAACTGGGTTCAAATTTGACTACATATTGTTGTAAGTTAAATTTTGCTTTTTTTTCTCACTACTGATTTGGTTTGTTCACGAATAAAGAGTAAAGTTTTCCAGGCTGTAGGTTCTGACGTCTTTGTTTGGGACTCTTCAGCAGTATGCACTCATGACCGACCCTACTAGGGGTCGAACGCAAGACTTTGATGTCACAAGTGGAACCCGTACACCATTCAGCCGCTGGGATGGAATACAGCATCCATCCCATAGATTCTAACTTCCGTCATGTGTACGTACTGTGAAGAGTGCCAAACTAAGACGAAACAGCTGTCCACTACTCCCTGGCTCTCAGTAGTAGAAATTTGTAATTATTTCACATATTTGTTGTTTCGTGTTTCTGTCTTCAACTGCTTAATTCAAAATTATCCTTCTTCATACGTGGCGGTGGGGTTTTCCATCTTGTTTAATTTCCTAGCCAGATGCCTTGTGCTGAATAATGTTTTAGTACACAATAAGTAGAATTGAAACACTCTTCTAGGCCGTTTTTCTGCTTGTGTTTCTTAATTATGGCATGTATAGTGAAATTTGTATTTCTGTTTGTTAACGTTTTGATGTAGTTTACCCTTAATTTTGTTTGCCATCGTCGTTATGACTACGGTGTTCTTCTTTTTTTCTGTGCCTATTTAACAACTAAAGCTACAGTAGTCAGTGTCTCCACAATATTCTTCTTTTTGTTATTATCATTCCTTTGAGTTCCGAGTAGAATACAGAGCCTCAACAACACATCCCCAGTTTGTCCTGTTCTCTGCAACCCTCATTAACTGCCCCCCACGATGGCTTATATGACTTGTTCCATGTCACCTTCGGACTCCTAACCCACCCATTGGTTCCCAGTCGGGTTCCAGTCGAGGGCCTGGCGCGAAGTGTCAACCGACCAACCAACGGTGTTCTCAGCATGTGTTCAATCCATCTCCATCTTTTCTTCGGGATATATTTCTTAACTAATAGGTTCTTGGTTGGTTCGTTCCCATAGTCCCGTGTTCCTATCCTTCCTGAGCATCTGTTGATAAAAATCTGAAGTAGTAGGCTGTTGGGAATGCTTTTCATGACGCGCCAAGTTTCTAACCCATATAAGGAGAACTGATTGACTTAACATGGGTGTTGAAAATCCGAATTTTGTTCTTTATGCTGATTGGAGGAGATTTGCTTTTTACATATTTATATAGTTTTCTGTCTCCCCCCTTGTTATGTATAGGTGTTGCGTCTTTTCGCTTACACTTGTTTTGGTGATGGTTTGATGAATAAAGATTCGGTGATTAACCTCTCCATCCACCCAAATGCATATTTTAATTTTTTGAATACTTTCACCCTATATGCCATCCTATTGTGTGATTATATGCAAGTGAATGCCTTGACAATTGTCGAGCTTTTTTCTGGATTATTTAACAACTTATACCAGGGTCAATCTAGCTAAGATATCTCTCTATGCTCTGATAATCTAATCGACTTAGATGTACTAGTTTGACCTATGTGACTGATCTCACGGTCATTACATGGTATTTGGCAATTGGAATGACGCAATGCTTACAATGGAGATATGGAAAATTGCAATAAACAACTAGAGAGAAAGAGAACAAAACATATATATATATATATATGTATAACGAATTATTAATCGTCTGTGTAAATAAATTGATGTGATTATGAGCAGTAAATTCTACTCGAAACGTTGTCATCCAGTTAATAATACTATACCACCCGTGTTTTTTTTGTTATATTAAGTGAAATTATGTAGTACGGCGGAATTGTTACGTAGTGTTTTCATTGCCTCCCCCTCTTATAAAGTACAGAGCCTGTCTTGTGGCTTAATTTACAGCCCGATGATAAATTCGTTGATAATTGTTTCCTTAGTAAATTACTTGGTATTAATTTTTGGGATTTTAATTGTCCAATTAGAGGAGCATGTTTATTCGATTATAAAATGAATGGTATTCAACGAGTGTTTTCCTGTCTCTGTATAGGGAACTATAATTTCAGCTAAATGGTTGTAGTCAATAATAAGTCTTGCTTACACTCAATCCTAGCCTCGGTGCTTCAGTGGTTGAACACTCGCCAACCACGTATGTGATCTGGGATTCGACTCCCGATCGATTCACTCTTGAATCTCGCTCAGTCGATAGCAAGCACTGTAAAGAGGGAAAGTTGTACGTGAGGCTGGCAACCTCACCACCCAGAAAAAATGAATAACACCACTGCTCTACTGAAACTTCAAAGCCCGCTCTTGAAGCTCTCTGTTCCACTCGGATTGGAAGGGAATAAAATGACAAGATAATGATAATAATAGCTCCTAATCATTCAATTACTATTTTGTTTTATTCCTTTATGTTCGAAGCGGAACATGGGGCTTCAAGTTTTCAGCTTCGAAGTTCCACTAGTAGTGGTGTTTATTTTTATACGGGGTTGGGGTTGCTAGTCTCACGGTTAACCTCCCCTCTTTACCAGCCTTACCATCAGCTTAGCGAGGTAAGGGAGTGTGTTGGTCGGGGATCGAACCCTGGACCACGTGTGGCGTGTTCCGCGAGCGTTCTCCTGCTGAACACCGACACACACACACACATTATCATTATCATTATTTAATTTGCTGTCTTTGATTTCTTTATTTTACAGGTTTCTCTCAGATATGGTAATCGTATATATATAGATGATATAATGTATGCCTCTTATGTGTTTGCTTCTGTCTGTGTCATCTTGAATGTGTGTATGACAAATGTCCATAGATACAAACACACTCACACAGTCACTTTTAATGCGTGTATATCTAAATTTCCACAAATGTTGTCTGTATTTTGGTACTTAATCATCTTCTTTGACACTTAGGCAAAATACTTGAGTATATATTCTTTTGTCATTTTAAACAAACTAACACAAAATAATTGATTTTTATGCACACTGAGGAATGCACAAAGATATGTACTATTCGTCTCCTCTTATCTTAATGCTTTTCTCAATGATGTAATTCCTATTCTTCGGTTATCATCATCTCTTCAGAGAAACACAAATGTATGTTAGTCAATCAACTGGATTTGTTTTCTCTTTCGTTGTTTTAATTACGCGATCGATATTCGTTGTGTGTGTGTGTGTGTGTGTGTGTGTGTGTGTGTGTGTGTGTGTGTGTGTGTGTGTGTGTGTAGAAACGTCTTTATGTGTGTCCATGAATTTTATAGAATACAGCGCGAAACTCCATTACTGTATGGGATTGTGATTGAGATTTTTTTTCTCTCCACCTGTCCATCTCTTTTATTTCAAGGACTACTTTCTCATGCTTATTGTTCTTGTTGGTGTAGAGTGATATTCAGTGCAGTAGTCCTGGCGAAGTTAGACTTTAGGCACCGTGTTAAAGGCACTACCTCACCAATCACCTTAGAACGTTGAGTCAATAAGTTAGTGAAAGCAAATGAGGTAAATGAGGTATAAATCACCGGAAATACCCACTGAGTCATGAAGAAAGATAGAAGGCAACTCAGCGAAGAAAGGAAATTTTCTTTTCGACGGAGTCATCAACTAGGCTGTACATTCGTGTGTTTATATTAAATCTGTGTGGGAAATTTCCAGAATTATTTCTAGTCAAATTAATGCAATTACAAAGTGTAATAAGCAGAAGATAGGTGGTGGTACTATTCTCGAAATATTCCAGGTCGAAGGTCAGATTAAAAATTACAATGTGTAATGATCTGGAAGGTCGGGTAGGAAAGATATAATTACTCAGAAGTGGCTTTAGAAGTGAGAATGAAAGTTGTAAATTACGTAGTACTCAACAGCACGAAGGAAGAATGAGTTAGAAAATTGATAAGGTTAAAGGTAGTTGAGTGTAAGTTTAACAAGTGTGAAAACGTACAAAAGGAACATATGACAATGTTAATAGTGAATTAGTTATTAAAGCAAAAGCAAACTAAAAAGTGAAATTGAAAATTAAGAAAAGTTTTTTACAGGGAACGATCAGTGAAGAGGTTAAGACCAAGGTAGAAAATAAGAGACTGGACAAACTTCTTTTTGTATACAGAGATCGGGGTTGTATTGACGAGTTGCCAGTGCGCCTCCGTCATACACAAAAGCCGAAACCTGACTTCCTTTGTACCATTTGGCCTCACTTTGTAGATGATTTTGAAAGATGACTCTGGTGGAGCTATGTGGCTTGAGTTCGCTAACTGCTCGAGGATTGAGCTAGTAACTGCCTTGCATTGTCCGGATAATGTTCAGAGATGCATTTGAAAGTGCACGGCCAGTAGTATATCTGCTAAATTTTAGTTTGGGTTCAGGCTAGAAACAAGCTCGGGGGTTAGGTTAACCAGATTAAGGAGATATCATAAGTTGGTTCGATTTGGATTAAGGCGAGGTTAAAGAAAGATAAGATTTGGGTTGGAAGATGAAATTCATCTTTCAGCAATATGGCTGTTTGCAAAGTTGTTGGAGCCCTTCGTGACTCTTCGGCGCCTAAAGTTTGACGCTGCCGTAGTTCTTATACGAAACTTGTGTTTCGCATCCCATAGCACTACAAATTATCCCTGGTCATATACATCGATATTTGTACTCTGATTTAGTCATAAGTCGACCGTGAGATTGACAGTTTCACGAAGAAGAAGAAGGTAACAAGGGGTGTGTGCTGAGACTCACTTCCCTATGGCAAAAAAGTTCTAATATTTTGCGTTCTTATAATTTAAACTCTTGTAAGGTTTTGTCGAAATTTATCTCAACAAGGTTCGTTTACTTCAAGGATGTGTGCTTGATCTTTATTTAGACAGTGAAAACCGCCTAGCGTATTGAAGATCTGCAATCGTCTTTTTGTTTTTTAACTGCCTAATGAAATTCAAATGACTATTGTGTTTGGCTTTAGCCTTTCACGATAGATTGACGTAAGTACTTGTGAAGACTGTGTGTGTGTGTGTGTGCTACTGATAAGATTGATAGGAAGCAACCGAAATCGGGAACAAAATTTTAAGTGAATAGCTATTGAGGTGGAAGTGTTTGCTCCTCAAATCTGGATTTAGTTTACGTCATGGTCGGGGCAACTTTTCACCTAAAGGTTTAACCCTCGAAAAGTCGACAACCAGTCAAGACAGTTTATTTGTCCCCTGACATAGCCGACCCTTATTGTGGCTAAAAATATACAAATATGATGTGGTTTTCCTTTTATAAAAAGTCCTCCATGAAGTCTATTGTCTTCTTCCTTTGCAGCAGCACAAAAATATATGCTACAAAGAAGTCCCACTACAGTTGTGGCAAATTCTGTTATCACTGTAACTCTGTTTTCTCTTAAATTGACTCTTATATTTGATATTAGATGCTTGGAGGCAGGAAGCCCTATCTGACCTAGGTTTCGTGCCAATTAGCACTCGTCAGCAAGGCTTATCTCCAACCTAGAAAGAACTCATGTCCCTTCTGAGATTCGAACCTGCGTCACCCGGTGCCGCCTGCAGTCAGAGATGTTACCACTGAGCTATTCAGGCTCACGACTGACCTCCTGTAGGACCGACTGTATTGGATATTGTTGATTGAACACTACTCAGTAACTAGTGTAGTGTGTCTATTCCTATCTTTGGTGCAGACTGAATTCTATCAGTCAAGTAAGTCTGCAATGTGGCCACTACTCTAGGGGGCTAGCCATCACGGTGCGCTGTGAATTATTTCTATCAGATAGTTGGAGGCAATCGGCAGGAAGCCTTGCTAGGACCTAGGTTTCGTGCTAGTTGGCTAGTCGTCAACAATTCACAGTGTACCGTGATGACGAGCCATCTAGCATGATGGCCACAATGCAAACTTGACTGATAGAATTCAGTCTGCACCCAACAGAGGACTAGACATATTACACTAGTTACTAACTAGTGTCTAAATCAAGAATGACTCATATATTATTGAGTGGAATTTCGGCAAACGTTTGCTGTAATATTATTATTTCCTTTAATTCCTAAAGGAACATAGGGCTTCAGCTGCACGTCTCCATTGCGTTCGGTTCTCTGCTAAAGTTTTCACCTGGCTCCAGGTCTGCCCACGTGCTGTCATCTCCTCTTCACTTGACCTCCTCCAAGTCACCCTTGCACTGACGACGAACTCGCCACTTCCCTTTCGGGTTCCACTCGATGGCTTGTCACTTGATGGTTTCCTCAGAGTATGGCCAATCCACTTCCATTTCTTCCTGCATATTTGTTGCACAATCGGTTTCTGTTTGGTTCGCTCCCAGAGATCCCTGTTACTGATCTTTTCTGGCCGGCCATATGATTTTGAGTATTGAGCGAAGGCAGCTGTTGATGAAGGTCTGTAGTTTGTTTGAGATGCTCTTTATGACGCGCCAAGTCTCTGATCCGTATGGTGAGTAGCACTGACTTCACATTGGAGTTGAAAATCCGGATCTTATTTTTGATGCTGAGTGCTGTTGACCTCCACACAGACTTGAGGGAAATGAAAGCTTGTCTTAAGATATAATAAATCTACTTATATGCAACAGTAACCTTTTGGAACAGAGAATTCACTTCCAGTGGAGGTATTCGGTAAAAACCTATGCGTCAAATTCTAGTCAGACAACTTACTGCTAAATTCTGTCAACTGTAAAAAGGAATTTATTATAGATATGATTTTAGTTTGATAAATTGTCACACAGTGTAATACAGTAATATTAACTGATGACCACGTTTCGAGCACAAACTATTGCTACTCATAATCATATCAAGTCACTCACACAACCACTTTTTACTTCATTTATATACATGAATGGAATTGATGAATAGACATTTGAATAAAAATCAATATGGGATAATGCATTGATTTTTATTCAAATGTCTAATCAATTCCACTCATATATATAAATGAAGTGAAAAATTTGTGTAAGTGACTTGATATGATTATGAGTAGCAATAGTTTCTGCTCGAAACGTCATCAGTTAATATTACTGTAACAGAAATGATCTTATTGCCTCTGATTATTGGGAACTTATTCAAATATTAGAGACAGATCATGGTATTTCAGACAGGAATCCGAATGAATCCTGTTTCAATTCGGTCATTCTTATAACTTCATCCATCAATTATATTCCAAAGTCAAGGTTGAAATAAGCATTGTGCATACATATTTTGTAAAAAAAAAGGGTCTTGAATTCATGAACGTTCAAGGATTCCACTATCTTCGAAAGTTTAGAACGAAGAAAACTTAGCAAGTTGACATGAATTCGATAGATAAGGTTTTAAAATCCTGGTCAAGATTGATTTCGTGAGAGAAATCGATCTAGTGTTCGAGAATAGGGTTTCTCACATCCCTTCTCCTAAGTTAAACCACTCAGGGATATACTGCGGTATATTTGGAAAGTATTGTCAGGCTACGGTCAGTGTACTTAGTTCCAGAAGAGTAGGTGCACATAAAGCCAACCGGACAATGGAGCTAATGTTTTACCCAGCTGATCAACGTCAGTCGCAGTTTCGCTGCAAATAACGGCTAACTTACTGATCAGAAAAGACGAAATTTGGGCATAGCTGAGGCTTAATCACTCTGAATTCCAGATTCATGTTGATGGTTTTCTTTGCAGCTGAGTAGGTGACAGGTCCAAATTGTCTGTCTTTTGTGTTTCTACCAGAAAATCAGTTTGGGTAACTGTCTCGAGCTAGTGTGGCTTTTAGGAATTAAAGTGTCGTATCGGAACTACAAATGTTTTTTATCCTATGGCAGAGAGAATGAGCCAGGCTTCTTTTCCTGGAAGCTAATGCTTAGCTGTAGAAATTGATCAGTCATACGTTTTATGTACGTCTCCAATGGGTAAATCTCTTAAGAGATTTCTCATTACATCTAGTGAAGAACACTTCAAGAAATGGAATGCTTAGATCGAAGTCTCTTTCTATTGTGAATTATAAGGGTGGATAGCATTTGTTGAATGATAGATAAATCTCACCAAATACAACACACTCATTACTAGTAACGAATGTGCCGTCTACATCTCATCTGTAAATATCAAGGAGACCAAATGTTTGACCAAGCTGAGTGTTTTCAAACTTTGCTAGATATCCTAAACTGATCGCTTAGTTCCAGAGGAAACTATTACCGTGAATCTAGAATTCAAAGCGACCAAGCTTCAGATACGTTAAAGTACTGTCTTTCTAAATCAGTCAGCAAACTAATTTTTGCAGGGAAGCTGTGACTGACCTCCACCAGCTGAAAGTTCTTCTCCGTTTCTGTGAAAAATGTCTGCTACCCACCTTGAGATTTCCTAGCGAGGAAATTTTCGCAAGGCTGAATTCTGATAGAATTCGTGACTAAACACTGTTGATGATTTAGCACTATATTTTGAAACACAACCATTTCTACTTCTGTCATTGGTAGATTCGAATTCAGAGAATCTGTCCACTTGACAACCACATTGCTGTTGGACGTATTTAGAGAAGGGACGTTGGTTTATTTAAAATAGAATTTGTGCCTTGTACCAGGATAATTTCACTGCACAAAACTATATATATAGTCTCGCTAGGCCATCCTCCACAGAGATCGAAGACATTAGAAACAATGATACTTCGAGAGCAAACCGACAGAACGAATAGATACAATAAACAGAAGATTGGGAAAGAAGATTAAGTATAAAACAGTTGAACCAAAGAGATCACACAAAATCAAACACGGAGACAACACCGAATGTACGAATCAACAATGAGGCAGATAAATTGAAAAATGGATATCTGTAGCATAAACGCAACCGACAAGAATTAGTCTACTTCGCCTACAAACATACATAAACTTTCCAGTTTTGCACAGTAGTTCAGCCTTCTCCTACGGCTATCAACTGGTTAGGCTAAGTGGTTTCATTGTAGAACTTTGCACACATGTGACCAGTTTTAGTTGCCACACCCCATGTAGCACATAAAGCAAGAGTAAAGAGAGACAATAAACAGAGATATAAGGCAAAAAGAATAGTAATATGGAGGAACAATAGAATTTTATTGGGTATTATAAATCATACAGAGTGAATTCATCTGCTCCAGCCAGCGAGAACGATTTCGAGCCATATCACTTACTGTCTATAGCCGTTGGTTTTTACAATCTCGGGGACCCCTGCTAGTCAGGAAGTCTACACCTCCCCACATGACTGACTTAAACTAACTGTTATGGATTTCATTGACTGACGAAGCCATGTTTCATTTTGACCACCACTAGCTAACTCCTCTCCAACCTGATCTATCCGTTTGTCAGCGAATATTGTCCGTTATCGAGGAAGGCGATCAATGGCTACGTATGTGTGCGTAACACAAATCCTGACCATTTCAATTGGTGTAACTTCACAACCTTGTCGTTGATTGATTTCCCTTTCTTACCTAGAACTCACTGGACTAATGCCTAGCCTCAATATTGTTCACCTTATTATGCAGCTTAACTCGGACGCAGACATATGTCTATGGTCAAAGAGAGCTAGTCAGCATCCTCATGTCTTCCACTTTCACTGGCCATGTCCCGCTCACAGCCGTAAAGGACGACAGAGCGAACTGGTGAGTGACACACCCACCCTTTGATCAATAACCAACCAGATATCATGTCACCTAAGCCAGAGATGGAGTAAGTTGATGGGTATATGTCAGAGGATCCTTCTGTATCCATGCTGGGATATCAGCAGTCAGCCACCATTGAACCTAATGCAACTTCCTAAATATGTGAAGTGGTTAACACTTTCAGCCATAACTTCATTCCCTATCTTCAAGGTAGGAATCAATGTCGTCCTGTCCAGTCCTGTAGCCTGATCATCTTACATTTGACAAGGGGTACGAATCGCATGCCAAACTTTCGCAGATTGCTGGTCTCCAAAGTGCTCAGAAGACTTTGCTGTATTTTGTCAGCGTCCTCACCATCTAGTAGGGAGGACTATATCATCTATATATTTTAAGTCAACAAGATTATTCCTTGATAGTAACAAGTCAGTCCCTGAGTCGCTGAAGTCAGTTAGGGTTAATTCCACCAGTACATCAGTGAAGAAATTAAACAGAAATGAGAATAGTGGGCATCCTTGATGGATAATACTGGTTGTCATCACTTCAAATGACAACTCAACATAGGCTATCGTCTGGCTGCATGCGTTCGAAGAGAGTGTGTGCCTTGATCAATGAAATGTATTTTCTTGGCATTCCCTTCACGGCCAAACATCGCCATAGTGCCTCTCATGTGATGGAGTCGAGGGCTGTTTTCAGACCAGGAAATATGACGATTGTTAAACGGGCGCCGGTAAGTATGCTTATATTCCAGAATCTGTCGAAGGGTTAAGATATTATCGATGCACCCTCCTACTGGACTAAAGCCCGCCTGGTTCTCTCCTGTTTATTCCTCCTAAGTACCAATGAATCTACCCCTGATGACTCAGCCTAGAACTTTCGACACCATATTGGTCAAGCTAATTCTCCTATAATTATCAAAGGAAGACCTGTCTCTCTTCTTAATAATAGTAATAATTTATATTTCGTATAAACGGGTAAGTTTACAAGAAATGCATGCCATTTTTACAGGCACGATCAGTAATGTTATAAATTAAAATCCTAAATTATCATAAATTAATACTTTTTCAAAAGTTTAAACTGGTCAATTATTGTACAAGCAATCAGAACAGGTCCTTATAAATGTTAAATTGTAAACCCTTCACTAAGGTCACCATCAAAGTTGAGCGACAACCCAAACTTCGTTTCGTTTCCTGCTGATTTTATGGTCAACCAGTGAACAGCGTATATCTGTGTGAGTGCTATGCCGCCACGTGGCTGAACGCTATTTCAGGAAGAGTAGAAAATTCTGCGTAGCTGCAAAATGGTATAAAATGCGATTATGAATAATACATTACAGAAAGTATATTTGCAAGATAAATACAAGGAGAAGAAGCTATATAGTACTTGAAATGATAGTTTACATTTGCAATGTTTAATGCTAACCATATTAGTCTAAGCATGGAAACTCACGTTTCCGATGAAAATATAGCTTTGTTCAAACACTGGTGTTGTGTTTTTAATCAAAGCAACCAGACTTAAAGCAAGCAACAAACATGAATAAATAGCAAGTTTCAGCTTCAATAAAGGTCTAGGTAGTTAAGATCAGATAGAGTATAATAGTGCGTAAATAAAGAGATTATTGTGAGGTACGTAAGCGATAATTGAGTGAGGAGTGAATTCAAAGATCTGGAAAATTAGAAGCCGTAGAACAAGCTGACCTTTAAGATGCCTCACGAATTTCTGTAGGGCCCAACGGGTAGCAGCTTGACAAGAAGCTGAACAGGCTCGTAGATAGTAGGAGCCAAAGCACTTTTTTAATTTATAATTAGATCTGTACAACCCTTATTATTCTTTTTGTTGAGGGTCCAGACTAATGTCTAATTCTCGAGCTGTCAAAAAATGCATGTTGCTGTTCTACAGATTGGAGCGATCCACATTGGGATAATCAATAACCTAAAGGGAGTGCCTCCGGTTCCCAGGCACTGCCTAATACCTCAGTTAACGCGGACAGAAAACTGTCTCCGCTATCTTGAGACACCTCTGGAGTCACTCCACCAGGTTCGGCAGCTTTTCCTCGTTTCAAACTAGTGACAGATTTTATAGCCCCAGTTAGGGACTGAAGATTTGTGTCTATATCCCATTCAGGGAGATGTTGGATGCCGGGAAGGTGAACATGGCTGTAGGCCGATGAATTCGCTTCTCCAAGTGTTCCAATCGTCTATCTTGAGAGCTAATTATGGTGTCATTTTTCTCAGAGATTGTTTCACTTATCATTTGCCTTTTACCGCCTCTTTCCATGGTAAGCCTAAATAGTTGTCTAGCATTAGCAGTCGCCGATGCCTTTTCCATCTCTTTCGCTTTTGTTGCCCACCACTGTCCACGGTGGTTACGAAGGCTTTTTGTTAGTTTGCGTTCGAGCAGCTTTCGCTCCTCATCATATTCGGAGGTTGCCGGAATCAGTCTCCTAGCATTAATCAGTTCGGACGAAGTGGTAGAAATCCATCGGCTCTTACTAACTTTTTGGTTCTAGGGCATTAAAAGCCTTTACATCTATTTCAACAGCTGACTGTGTACTGTGCCAGGTTTCCTCAGGAGGAATCTTGCTGTTCATCTCAGATACGCCTTTTGCTATTTCTTGCTTAAATAGGGACTCATTGTCTTGATCTAGTTGGATGCATAACTGCTTCCCTGCCAACAGCTTTTTATGTCTGTTTAGATGTAAGCATAGACGTCCGCGAGCAACAGAGTAATGGGAGTCCACTCACGTGTTCCAAAGGGAGGGCCGTCTTATAATGACCTTTGTGGAGTACATAACAATATGATTGTACACTTTTTGTAAGATGTTGAAATTAGAGACATTGTACATGACTTTTGTTTAAAATGATTCATGTTTAAATACAGATAAATTCCGAGTACAATTCGAAATACAGTGTACTGTTGGCAGCTTCGCCTTATCATTAGTCATTACTGTCTACTTGCTACACTCATACCGTGTTGTATACTTTGGATTTATTGCAGGAACCTATTATCCTCATCCGAAGACAACTCTACAACCGGCATACAGCTTCTACCAGTAGGCACGATTCAACAGTGAACGCTTCTGTGGATTATATTAATAATTTGTAGCAGTAAACTTTAACAGTATATCCAAGTAACCTTTTAACTAATATAACTCATTACTGTATTTTTGATAATATATTGTTACACTATCATCTCACTGACTTGGATTTTTATTCGCATGTTTGTTGTTACTGAGCTTGCTAGTCAGCCCCCTACACCCTCTCCAACGATACCCTATCACTATGTGGTCTCTCTGAGTCCAGCGTTGATTTGTTGACGGAGGTCACCAGGTTACGCAATGTCTTTTTTACCTAAAGTCAGTGCTGACTAAGGACAGATTACTACCTGAACACAAATGTAGAGTACGGCCACCGATATCATTTCGTCGGCGGGAAACTCCATATGTACCACCAACATACTTCTGAGTCTGGCATAACTTTCCTATTGGACATTGAAGTCGCCTGCTAAAACAACTATATCTGAGCGTTTAACTTTTTGCAGCACACTAGACAGCTTCTGGTAGTTGTCATCCTTGAATTCACCCAAACTTTAGTCACTTCGGGCGTAAGCAGTTATTGTGAAAAGACAACGACGGGTAACGCTGTCCTTCCTTCTTCATATTTCTCATAGAGATATTATACAAGGCTCACTTCTGCATTTGCCACCCAAATTTTTGTTTAATTTCACTGCAAGCATAATAATGGAATCGTCTGCAACTGACCTCAGTGACTTAGTACGAAAGAGTTTGGCCAACTCGGAGTATTCTGTCGGTATTGTCCCCCTACGTTGTGAGATACGGCTGTCGAGGACGAAAGATATAAAAAGACTATCTATGTTTGTTCACAGGTGTCTGTGTTGCATCTCTCGCAATAAATGGCATAATATTGCGGGTAATGTAGACATTAGGGGTACTGTTGGGAAAAGAAGGTAGGCCAGTCAATGATTCAGCGAATCTAAATCGATAGTAGTGTGACGACAGAAGACAAGGGCCAGGCAACAGATCGTTTACTGAGAAAATCAACAGATATTTATAGACTTTTATGCACATTATTATTCGTTAATTGTTAGCAGAGCAACAACGTCTTCTCATTGGTTGCTTTCTGCTGAAAGTTATTCTGTCACCCCTTCGTGGCCGTTTCTCAGAAAGTTAAGCCATGTATTTGCGAGCCGTATCCACCTACGCTAAGCCTGCTGTGATTGGTTGTCGAGTTCCTCAAGGTTATGCTTCATTGAAACAATTTACAATTTATGTAATAATAATGCATATTTATTCCCATCCATTAGGACACAACAATTTAACATGCATGGATAAGTGTTATTTGAACTACATAAATTTGGTTTGTGGTGAATTTACACGGTTGCTGTCAGTTTGTCCTTAATTTGTGGGAACAATCTGCTAGTTAGTCATCCAATGGAGCACATTAAGAAATACAGAAATATTGTATTCACATTAGGAGGAAAATCCAAGTATTTATTGGGTGGATTACAAATACTTGAAAAAAAATAAGCTTGAAGTCAATTCCCGACACAACTTCGCTGTGTATGGCATCCAATCTCACTCTTGATTTATATCCAAATTGGATACTGATTTAAAATAAGTGATATATTTGCATAATTTTGCCAGCATTTTCATCGTAAGAAACATCAGAATTGAATTGTACTTGATATCGGACATTGACATGCAGACTTGTTTTACTACACTGAGGTCAACTGCATGCGTGGCTGCATGCTGTTCTGTGCGAGTAAGTGGATTAACACGTAGAAGACTGTCTGCCGACCATTTTAGATCATGGATACTGCTTGTATAGGATGTTATATAGCGTCGTGGTATACTGACAGGGGACTTTCCAAGGATGCTGAGTCATTACTAGCCAATAGCTCGAAGGATGAAGTACAAGTATGCGGCTTCAAGCCCTCTTCATCTTCAGTCTTACTGTAGATCTGCGCAACTCCCAGTACAAGGCAAATTGAAGAGAAGAGGCGAGCAGAAAAGTACAGGAGAGGAAAGAAAAAATGTGTGGACATGGATAGGACCATATATATGTTGACATTCTTTTTACATTGCCGTCTAGTAAACCTTTATATCTATTCCTACCTAGTCTTTTTATACATCTATGTGACTAGTCTATTTATCACTTATAGAGTTGTTGAAGAAATTTTATGTACTGTGGTAAACTAACGACCGATTCGTTCTGGAAATAAATAGTTTGTAAATGTAATCAGTTGGGTGAAACAGTCTGTACAGAGAGCGTTTGAAACTTATAACCGAGGTGCAGGTTCTGAATTCTAGGTGCAAGGCTATTCTATATGTTAGAATACATGATTGTGAAGTTTTCAGGGAGTGTTGATTTAAAGGCTTTTATTGTCAGTGTGCAAGTTTGTTTACGCAGATCGTGAAAGCCTTTCGGTGGGAGTTGTATGTCCTTACTGTCTGAGAATGATATTTTGTGAAGGACCTTAAAGAAGAATATTAGGTTTATAATAAGTTGTCTCGTCCAAAGAGGGTCAAGATTTAGAATCATGCACCATGAGATGTAGTCTTTCTTTCAATCGTAGCCAGGTTGTTTGGAGGTGAAATATCGTTGGATACTTTCCATTCTTAGCTTGTCACGTGTGCGAGTGCTACTAATAATAAATGCATAGTATTCTTGTAGTGTCCTTACACATGTTTTGCACAGAATGAACTTGGCTTCATTGTCGTGAAAGTTCCTGAGTATGCATCCTAAGAGCATCCTCGACTTTCGAGTCTGTGATGCCACTTTCTCAAAAAATGTTAGGTCACTAGAGTACCTCAGGCCTAAGTCAACGACACTACGGAGTTTGGATAAGTTAGCAGATTGAAGCCTTAATTTCAAGTCATTTGAGGGTGCGTCAAAGCAGATCCGACCACATTTGTTCCGGTTAAATTGTAGATTCAACAAAGACGACCAAGCAGTCACTTTATCCAATTCTTTCTGCATAGCATTCTGTAAGTACCCTAGGTCATCACATTGGAATGTATAAGCTACTTTTAGGTCATCTGCAAAGATGAATGGTTTCCCATGAGAGAAGCAAGCGCATATGTCGTTAATGTATTGAGTAAATAGAAGGGGTCCAATGACACTACCTTGTACTACACCAGAAGTAATTGGTCTAGGTTTGGAAGTCACAGACCCAAGTTTATCTATTTGGGATCTGTTGTTAAGGAATGATTTAAGCCATCCTCATAGTGGGTCACGTTATCCTTAGGACTTTAGCTTATGTATTAGCAGTAAGTGGTCAACACGGTCAAATGCCTTAGAAATATCAAAGTAGATGACAAGTACTAGTTGCCGTCTGTCACGACTGCTGGTCACAAAATCGAAGAAGTCTAGGTGGCATGGGAAACATGATCTGGATTTTAGGAATCCATGTTAGTTCGGACTTATAATGTTGCAGCTAAGCATATGCTTGAGTAAGTTATCTTAACTAGTCTCTTCATAATTCCAGATGCTATGGGTGTGATATTAATCGTCCTGCAGATGTTGACTTCTGTTTTCGAGCCGCATTTGTGTTTAGGCATATTATATGCTGTTTCCCATACATGCGGGTTAGTTTGGGTTTTTAAGGTCATTGTGAAGATTTTAGGCAGTAATATGAGAATGTCAGGATAGCCATATTTATAGACGCATAGATGCATAAAAAGACAGTTGAAATAAATATTTGTTCACTAAAAATTACAATGTACAACGAATATAAACATATATGTCCCAATACACGTACTTTTTCTCTGCCCTCTGGTACATTCCTGTTGTATTTGCCTTGTAGTAGAAGTTGCATTGATCTACATCCAGAATGAAGTTGAGAAACAATTGAAGTCACTTACTCATATATCATCCCTCAAAGTTTGGCTAGTAGTGGCTCAGCATCCTTGATGAAATCCACTGTCACCATAACAAGACGCTGTACAGCATCTTATACAAGCACTGTCAGTGATCTAAAATGGCTTACATATAGCTTTCTACGTGTAACCAAACTTACTAGAACGGATTTACCATGCAGTGACAAATGGCGGGCTCTGGGTGACTTGGGTGTAGTAAAACAAATCTGCTTGACAATGACCAATATTGATCTGCATTCAGTTGAATTCACATCTGGTATTACTTGCAATAAAAATGATGTCAAAATCGCACAAATAAATCACACATTTTAAATTAATACCCAATTTGAACATAAAACAAGAACAAGATACGATGCCGAACACAACAAAGTTATATGGAGGAATTGACTTCAAACTTTATTTTTTCCCAAATATTTGTAATTTATCCGACACATACTTCGGTTTTTTTGATAATGCGAAGACAATATTTCTATAGTTCTTTATGTGCTCCATAGAACGACTGGCTATCAGATTGTACTCACTAACTGATGTCAGAGAGGACAGCAACGATGTAATTTCACCATAATTCAAATTCATGTAATGTAAATAATACTTATCCATGCCCGTACAACTGGTGTGTCCTACATAGATAGGAAATATATATGTATAGAAATACGATGATATGCGGTCAGTGCCAAAACCTTTGGAGCTTTTGAGAATTCTATTAGTTAGGTTAATGTTAGCATCAGCGAATTCTACGATGCTAATTTGTTTTGTTGTAGGTAGCTATGGAAGTTATCATATTAGTAGTAGGGTGCATGGGACTGTAGGCTTAAGGTAGTTAGCTGCAAATGTTTTGTTGAATGATTCACACATTTCTGCACAGTCGGTGTATAGCATACCTTATCTATGGGGAGAGAAATGCTGTGATTTTTGCGATTCAATCGCTCCCCTAGGATTTCTGTGGGAGCATACACCTTAGAAGGACTGACTAATGCAGTGCGTTCTGCGTTCCTAATACGCAAATCTCGAGCTTGCGAGATCGAGCTAAGAGAGTTAAGTTATAAACCTAGTGTGCCAAAGTCGTGTTGTTTGAAGTAACTTGTTGAGAGTCTCTTCAGTTTCGTACGATCCTTTAGTTTTATAAATGAATTTCTATGTGGGGAAACCTTTCGAGTGGAATAGCAACATCTAAGTATGTTTCAATTCTGGTAGAAGATGCTCAGAGCTCTCGAGAGGTCATCAGTAGGGAAGTATTCGGTAATTCAGAGTATCTTAGCATTTATTCTGCGAAAGCCCAGTTTGCCTTACTACAGTTCCTATATATTACTTGTTGTGAATTGGAGGTATAAGTTGCATTGCTACTCAGTGGAAGTGGCAGTGCACACATCACTGAAAACTTAGAATCCACTAAGGTTGAGAGGGGACTTATATCGTGGCAGAATACTAAATCGAGTACGTTGTCACCTCTTGTAGGGATAGTGACAGTTTGTTTGCAGCCGAAGATGTTCAGTGTGCCTAAGAGCTTGTCATATTTAGCTAGACCTGTTAATAAACCCCAGCTGATTTCGGGTAGGTTGAAGTCTCCACATATGATCTTATGCTCATATGGGAGAGTAGATACTTGCTCCAGTGCATCTAGGACATCTAGTACATCTAGTACAAGTTGCATTGATCTACATTCCGACTGAAGCTGAGAAACAATTGAAGTCACTTACTCATATATTATCCCTCAAGGTTTGGCTAGTAATGGATTAGCATCCCTGGTGAAATCCACTGTCACCATAACAAGACGCTGTACAGCATCTTATACAAGCACTATCAACGATCTAAAATGGTTTTTATATAGCTTTCTACGTGTTTATCAACTTACTCGTACGGAGCAACCATGCTGTGACAAATGGCGGGCTCTGGGTGACTTGAGTGCAGTAAAACAAATCTGCTTGACAATGAACAATATTAATCTGCATTCAGTTGAATTCACATCTGGTATTACTTGCAATAAAATGATGTCAAAATCATAAAAATTAATCACTCATTTTAAATTAATACACAATTTGAACATAAAACAAGATACGATGCCGAACACAACAAAGTTATATGGAGGAATTGACTTCAAGCTTTATTTTTTTCCCAAATATTTGTAATTTATCCGACACGTACTTGGGTTTTTTTTGTTAATGCGAAGACAATATTTCTATATTTCTTTATGTGCTCCATTGAACAACTAACTATCAGAATGTGCTCACTAACTGATATCAGAGTGGACAGCAACCATGTAATTTCACTATAAATCAAATTCATGTAATTTAAATAATACTTATCCATGCCTGTACAACTGGTGTGTCCTACATTGATAGGAAATATATATTATTATTATAAGTTGTGTCTCATAATGCCTAAAGTTGCCAGGTGCTCTGTAGATACATCCTATTATTAATGTAGCACTTTTAAAGTGTACGTTGACCCATAGGGTGTCGTGCATGTCATTGAGCTCCCTATTTTCTAGCTGTAATACAGTAAGTGTGTTCAGGAAGTACATTGGGCAGCCTCGTCCCTCAATACCGTTCCTGTCGCACCGAGAGCGTGCATACCCATCGATGCTTATCTCTTCGTCTGGTATATTGGAGTGACACCAGGATTCGGTAATAATAATTATCGGGGGATCTGTATACCAGCGTGTGTGCCCTGAGCATCGGTAGTTTGTTTAGGATAGATCTAGCAATAATAAGGATTAGGTAAATTTGAGAGTTGAAGTAGTGTTTGAAGTGTTCAAGCCCGTTAATCATGCTCAAGCGTGAGTTTTATTATTGGGTTCACTATATGGTGAGGCAGTTATAGGCTTGGGTAGGTTAGGGACTTGGGTAGGAGTTCTTTTTGGCACATATTTGTACAAGCATTGGATGCGATTAATAATTCCGTGTGCACTAACCTGTGTCTGTTTTCTTCTTGATAGGGAGCCGAAATTAGTGGTGCACCTTCAGAAGAGTTGACATCCCCACCAGTTGTTTGGTCAGCGCTGACGAGAATGCTGCGGATAAAATATCATTGGTACCTTGCGATGCCCATGACTTATTAATCTGCCTATTGTTTGGAGACATTCTAAGTGTCCCTAAATGGGTTTCCTTATATACATTGCTGCGCTGTGATTTAATTCCTAGCAGACTTATGCCATATATTCCGTCAAACTTTGTTTGTGTGTCATACTTTGAAGACCCAGAGTGGTTGTTGGCTGAGCTCTGAGTGTTGCCCCTCGTACCATTTTTCGTGATGAAGTTACTGCACCATCTGTTAGTGTGACTCGGCATGGTATGCGAGCAAGTTCTGTCGTTATTGTCCGTGACAAATAAGGTATAGTTTCTACTTGGTTCCTCGTTCAACCCTTCTGAGTTCCTTAGTCACTTACATCTGAAATAAAATAACACGTTGTGGAGGCCCTACGTCTTTATCTTACAACGAAAAAGCGAACACAAGGGAATCAATTTACTTTACACTAGCTCTTAAAAACGACACTGAATTTAGGATATTGGAAGACGAGTAGATTAACTGGTTAAACTTGTTCAGACAGAATAAGCAGAGTAGGAAATGTACAGAGAGTGGTCCAGACTGTTGATTTTAGCATCCTAAGTGTCTTACTCTAGCACCTGTGTATCACCTTCCTTTTTTACCTTCCAATAACGCAAACTTTTGTAATTCCTGCGCGAAGTTGACAGAGATTAAAATTTACACTTAAACCAATCTCTTACAACTTATTTCATTAAAAGTAAACATTACAAACTTCCTATGTAGTTTCTAGAATTTTTTCTATTTTGATGTCTTGAAACAGTGTTCAATCTAAAACTGCACTTATCAAATATGACCGTACGTGTACAAATGGTATGTCAATCATGTAAATACTTATTTTATTTGAATAAAATATTATTATTAAAATTAGGTGGACAACTTCTGAGTCGAACGCAGAGAGTCACACAAGTCGCACAATGATCGACAGAATAAAACTATATTTTTCAAGTAGTATTCGACGGGGAATATTACGGTCTCTAGCCAAAAATAAAAACTGTATAATTGCGGACACATCTTCAATAAGTGATAATAATCCCAAAGCTGATTTACAGAAGACCTTCCAAAAGATTGGCATACTTTGTTTAGCGTCAGAAAACTGATTATCTGCCGTCGCTTAATATTAATCTTGACACTTAACGACAAGCGAAAAGTTATAGATGAACAGAGAAATTCCCAAATTAACACTGGAATTAGTTTTCTTCCAGTTCCTGACATCACATGTGAATGAAACAAAAGTAAGCCACTATGTGAACATTAAGTCGCCATGTCAGTCCAAACATACTGGATAGGAAGCCGTATCACAGTAAAGAAGTAAGCCGAGTTCAGCTTTCAAGTTAAAGCACAATGATAAATTAGTTACTTTGAACCCAACAGTTGATAAATGAGACATGAGATGTGAACCGTTTGTTTAAACTATCTGATGGATGTACAGCTTTTCAAGGTCTTTGAGCGTCTTTTTGATTAGGCGTCTAGGAAATGGGAGCTGCTTATACGAAAATTGTGAATTATCTATATATTGTGGAACATGGTGAAGCCACATCGGATTCTAACCTTAAGAAAGCTAAGATAACATGTACACTATCATCAACACGAAAACCAGCGAAAGCTGTATGTTTATTTTTTTGAAATTATTTCGATTAAGAGTCCATACTGGAAACATATTGAGCTAAATAAGTCAAATGAAGAGTCGCTGAAAGTTAATTTAATGGCCGGAGCAAGATTCATCCACGAGTCCAGATGTGGTCGTGAAAATATCGCTGTGATAATGTAAGTGAAAATGCTCATTTTAAATTCTGTTCTATCGAAGAGAGTTTCTATACAGGCCATGAAATAATTTGGTTGATAGCGTTTATTTAAGCGTGTTTAAAACTAGTCTTTTAGACAATTTTTCAGTGGGATCGAGTTATAACTCGATCCCACTGAAAAATTACTAATTAGTAATTAATTTGCAAGTGTAAAAGTGTAATATAAAAATGAATACTATAACTTTGTTGATACCGTATTCTATGGAGTGATCAATGTTATTTCTGCTAAAATTCCTGTAGCATTGTACAGCGATTATAATTACAATCAAATGGGTGTTGCTCTTATGTTTGACTTGTAAGAATGTTGAGAATTTTTTAACAATGGCTATCAGTGAGTTTTAGCAAACAGCTGAGCGTAATCTGTCAGATTTCACAATCATTTTCTGAACTCTGTACTAAAGAATTACACGAAAAATCACCGAGCCTTTAATCTTAAAACATTTCAACAATTAAAATATGCACCTACTTTGAAGGACTATGGTGCTGTTTTCTATACTTTTTATTCTTGATTGTTTTTACGGCTGACTTGTAGAAAACCTGTTAAACCAAAAAGCATTTTATTTTTGTAAGGTTTCCTAAACGATTATAATTCTAAACTAATCTTCAACTTTTGTTACTAGTACATTTCTGGGTGAATATTTACCCATATTAAAAAAAATAAATCTGAAGTGGTAAATAAATGTGAAATAGATATTTCCCTATAGTTAAAAGTTTGTACTGACAGTCTGTTTTTACCGTACAAGATACAGATATTAACCAAACCAAATAGTTTTTCAACAAACTACCGTTTGACGAGGGTTTTGAAGTCATAATTTCTGGCACCCCATAAACATATCAAAATTTAGTACTTAAACTGAATTCCAGCTCAAATGTGTTTTAGTATATGCAAGACCATATATATTTCCTATTAAAGACTCTCAGCAAACCAATCAATTATATTTAAAGTTATGGACAGAAAATATTTTGTTAATTAACTTGCCTGGACACAGGATGATTTCCTCAAAGTATTTTTATGCTGATACAGAGGCGTTTTATAAATATTTCTACCTTCCAAAATTTATCCGCCTAAATAAAGTTATTTGATGTATTCATTAATGAAAAAATCCTTACAGTCAGACATTAAATTTATTCTGTAATGTATATTACTGTGGTCATCAGTCATCATAGATTAAGACTTTCCAGACTTATTTGGTGAAATTAGATGTAATATTGTACCAAATACTGAAAATTCCATACTGTAACATTAGTACTGTTTGGTAATAAATCAAATTATTATTATAGTTCCAAAAACGACGGAACATTATTTATTTCGCACCAAATGTATACTGCACACTGTTACGTAGTGCTTTGAATAAAAAGTGTGCTCCGTAAAATTACCTTATTTTCCTGTCTTAATTTATTAAGGCAACGTGAATAAAACATAATGAACTTTGTCGATTGTTTTTAAGATTACGAAGCTAATCAGACATTTACATGTGATAAACTGCCTAATATTTAACAGATGCTCAAGTAATTTAATCATTACTTGATGTTTCTGTGTGACTAAAGCTTCAATCAAATTACGGTATTACAACACCAGTTTCAATTTTAATTTATATGCATTCAGATAGCGACATACGGGGTAAATAATTTGCTTTTCATTCAGAAACGCAGTCATTATTAAGTAGTTAGTGTTGGATTGCAAGTACAAAGTGTTTAAACCAACAGCAACTTATCAGATATTCAAAGTTAGTTTTTAGCAAGTTTCCTTGTATAATAGTATTGTCTCAGTTTATTTGCAGCTGTCGCGATATGTGACTCAGGTTAGGCAGTTTCAACGAATGATCACGATAAGTATGCCTACAGTTGTAGAACCTTAAATTTAGGTGAAGCTTACTGTGGTAAAATAAATCATAATTATTTTGATTATACAGTGCACTGCCCCGATGGGTAAATATTCTGTTTCTTCCATTTGACAGTCATCCGCCAAATAGAAGTTCTGGACCAGAATACCAACTAATATTTGTCACTTAGTTAATTTTTATTGACCTTTAGCTCCAGAAAAATTGTGCAGTTTTTTCTTAACTCTCATTATGACATGCCAATGAAGTGGAATGTGTCAAATTATAGGCTTTTGAGACTAACTGTGCTGATGCTTTTGAGTGAGTTCGTCTGTTTTTCACAACGCTCCAGGTCATAAAAGTCTGGAATAAAGGATTTTATTTATTTACGTATTTAGTAGCAAACACTTATTGGTGGGTGATTAGAAGTGACACTCCGTTTCTCCTCCAAAGTATCCTTTATAAATTGGAATATTAAACAGTGGGCTACAAAGATATTCTTATTCGTGATGTCTTATTTTCGGGGAAAACAAAATACTTCCACAACGACAAAAACAATAATAAGTGACTTCAGAGAAAGATTTACTAAAAACATGTGTTTTAACACCTACTGTTAGAAAATATTATACCTTTTTATGTGTGCGTTGCTTTTGAGGATTCCTAACTTATGATTCGACTAAAATTACTAATGTGGCAGTGTCAAATCCACGTAAAAACCGATTGGTTTATTGTAAATTAGTCCACCTTAGTTTACGTTCAAAGTTAAAATAGATTACTCCATTTCATGCCTGGATTTTTATCAAATTTATAATTTTCAAGAGTTGATTTGTAAGGATTAGATTTGTTTTTCGACTTTGATCACGGATTGATATCAGTTAGAGAACCACTGAAAATCAGGAGACATTGGACAGCTGTTTCACCCTAGTTTAGGAATCACCGGCAGTACGCACCCACAGCGTGGGTTTCGAAGCCAGGACCTTCTGTTTACAAGATAATCTTGTATACCATTCTAGTGAGAATTCGTGACCAGTGAGGTCCATCCAGTAGGGAATGTGGATGGATTTCTCCCCGATGACATTGGTTGGTGGTCACACTTAAGTCACGATTTGGCAGGAGCTAGAATTCATAAGTCGTTGAATCTGACCTCAGTGTGTGAATGGTATACGAGCTTGTCTTGTAACCGGAAGGTCCTGGCTTCGAAACCCACTCTGTGGGTGCGTACTATCAATGATTTCCAAATTAGGATGAAATAGCTGTCTAGTACTCCACTACTGGTTTTCAGTGGCTTTATAACTGATATCGATCCATGGTCAAACTGGAAAAACGTTTGTAATTACTAAATTGAGCCTACCTCTCTTCATTTTAACCCGCTAGGTTATGTTAGTCGACGTAAGATTGGATGGAGGAAACTTTTAGTGTAATCAGATCAAGATGTAGAAAAAAATCCTCGAAAAATGAGTTTAAATTACCTAACTGAATTCTATATTAAAACTTATATATACAAACTGTGGGTGGAATGATGTAAAACTGATTTCAGAGGTTCAGATTTATTTATGTCTTACCTTCACACTAATGGTAATGCCACAATTCCTTATTCTGTCTACCCTTTATTCTTATTTTAGGCAGCACTTAACCTTGTAATTTAAGACATTTCTTAGTTAGCTTATAGATGACCTGCGATAATTGGAAGTACTATGTATTGATCCTAGATCCTGTGTTAATAACATTACTGGCGAATTTCAGGTATTACAGTCGTAGTCACAGTCTGCCGAAGTTGACTCTGAAAGACCAATCCAATCGATAGGATGCTTCGAAAGGTCATTCCAAATAGAAATCATGCCTGCACTTATGGATTTAGTTAGTGAGTTCCACGAAGATCTAGCACTTAACTACTATGTCAGTAAGGGGTTGATTAGAAAGATGAAGACGTGTGTGTATGTATGGAAAGATCCTATGACAGTAAAGCAGTACAACCCTGTTAGACATTAGTAGTGCTTTAGGTGGAATTCGCGTCATAAGAGAAAATAGGTTCGTAAGGGTTGGTGCAGTAGTTTACTTATTCCTTAGGTAATTTTTTCTCCAAGTCTAAGTTGTCTTTGTCGGATATCCTACGGCTTATGCACTGTTGGATTTTGCAAAGGCCTGTAAAGTCAGCAGCAGCAGCTGAGACGGAAAATAGCCTAGTCTCTAAAGTGAAATGGTATCAGCATTGTAAAGACAGCATCATGAAAATTAGAGAGGATTACAGGCTGTGTCGGAGGAGTAGGATTAGTTGTTCACATTGATGAAGCTGTCCTCATAAAGAAGAAGTACAATAGGTGGAGGGAGAGAAGGGCTAATCAAATCTGGGTGCTTAGAATATACGACACTCCACTTCTCAAGGGTTTCCGGGAAACAGTACCCTATGGAAGTGCTTTAGTGTTAACTCCAATCATTCAGCGCCTGGCAATGCCACAAAAACCTATACAAACAGATGAATGGAGGGGGATAATTACCAGTTGTCATCTTTGGGTTATATTCAACAACTTGTCAACCATTGCTCTGACCTTGTGGGTCCAACCACAGGCATGCACACTAATTCCACTGAAGGATTTCGGGTCCGGGTGAAAAACAGAATCAAGAATGTCAGTGAATCTCAAAGTGCCATGATTTGCAGCCACATCGATGAATACATGTTTTGAGTTTGGTACAGTTTCTTTGCGGATTATCCTGGGAGAAACTGGGAGACATTTTGATAACATATAACAGACCATTATCCAGCCCAATATTATTTTAACACAGTTTTTAACACGTTTTTTTAATGATTATACTACTTTTAGGCATCTAAATCCTGATTGGTTGTTCTACGTCACTGAGATTTTTAGCTATGATAGTTAAACTTCGTCACATTATTAACTTAGGTTAGAGAGATGTAATGTAATGAGCACCAGTTTTTGTTTTACTATCAGTTGTTCAATTTTGAATGACACTGGACTATCTATTTCTTGATCAGATGCCTTTAACATTTCAGTCACTTAATTCAACCTACTTACATTACAGAAGTGGAGTACTGTTTTTTTAATAACAATAATTCTCACTAGTAACTGGCTACATGACGAAGTCTCCTGGAGTTACAGTGAGTAGCAAGTTAGGTCTAGTATGAGAACAAATTAGTGCCGATGACACTGGCTGACGAGGGTGCTGAAAATCATGAATCAACTGAAGCTAGAATTCATGGACCGTTGAATTCCCTTCCAGTGGCTGAATGGTCAACTAGCTGGCGTTGTAGCTTCAAGGTCAAGGTTAGGTATCCCTGAACAGTCCCAAACTAGGACGAAATAACTGTTCAGTAATGCTCCATGGTTTTCATACCAACCTGAAGCCAATCAAATCCCTACGAACTAACACTTGAAAATGCCTAATAAAGTTAAAATAAACTCGGACTGAAGATACCACACACACACACGCACTTAAAGTTAATTTTTATGATAATTGGGAAAAAAAGTAGACTTCGAGAACACATCTTTTTCTATTTATCAACTTCAATTTTGAAGCATAAATGTGGCGCGTATTTACTTCAGTTTTAAAAAACAGATGAACAACTTGTTTTTTTTTCTGATTAGACCAGTGTAAAATTTAAACACCGTGGTAGTACAGAATTCCATATTAATTTGTTTACTGGATATATCTATCACACACAGAAAGAAAACAACACCAAGAAGAGGAAATTTCAAACATCAATAGTGCTTCCATAGACAAAAAAAACTACTGAGCCCTTATGTAGGTACATTTTAATAAGACAGGAATAATAAAGTGACGGACAAAGCAACAAACTCGTAAAAACATAACTAACCCTTACAAACCAAACTTTAGAAAATTAATCTGATGCTCGCTAGTGACTTGCTACAGGATGGAGTTTCCTGGAGTTCTAGTGAGAAGTCGTGACCAGTGAGGTCCAACTAGATGTCAAATGTGTGGATGGATGTCTCACCAACGACAATGGTTGGGGTCGCGCTAAATCACGAATTGGTAGAAGTTAGAATTCATGAGCCATTGAATCGGGTCCCAGTGGCTGAATGGCTGTAACCGGAAGTTCCTGGGTTCGAATCCCACTGAGTACGTACTGCCGATGGTTCCCAAACAAGGATGAAACAGCAGTTTTCCAGTACTCCATTACTGGTTTTCAATGCTTCTCTAACTGATATCAATCCGTGATCAACTCGTAAAAACATAACTAACCCTTACAAACCAAACTATAGAAAACAAACTCATTTAGTAAAAAAAAATTATGTCAGCTGAAAAGCCCTATGAAGTTTACCAGACAAAACACTATAGTTTATCTAATACCCTGCAATAATAGTGAGGTTAGATATAAAGGCGAAATTATCAGTCCGGGGTCAGCTAGACTAGCGTAGCTCAGACTGTTAGAGAAACCTAAGCTAACCTAACCACAGTAAGATAAGAAATCTACAAAAAAAAATAGCTTAGCTATACCATTACATGCAGTCACACACACAACTATTCAATAGGATGAAACATGGAGGGAAAGACTGATAACTGAAGCTTCATTCATCGAATCAACTGAGAATATTTCCAACAAGAATGGTTCAACAACCTATTCTGGACAAATTTAAAGGAAAAAATGAGAAGTACAAAAATTGAGTTTTGAAGCTGTATGCCAGCAGTTGATAATGATGATACGATTGAGTTCGAAACGTTATCCTAGTAAATAATAATAATATTGATTCACTGTGTGTATGTGTGTGTGTGTGTACGATATATATCAAATAAGCAAATTAATGTGGAACTAGTTTTACTACATGAATGAATAGTTAATTTACATGGAAATTGAAAAGGTGAGTTGATGTATTCTACACACATATTCATTAGGCCCCATTAAATATTGAAATTAAAATCATTAGAAATGATAATAATAGTAATATCAACAAGGCTTAACATTTCTGTTTTTTTGACAACTAATTTATTAGTTTTTAATGACATTGCAAAGATTTGTAGAAATAATTGTAATTCTTTAATTCTTTTTTGAATTTGTTTTACCACAGTGTTGGTCAAATTTGAATAGAAATTCACTTAAATGCATGTTCAAATCGCACTAGCATTCATAGTCTTATATCTATTTGAGTTTAAATTAAAGCCCACTACAAAGAAAAAAAGAAATCTGTGGCGCTGACTTACGGACTTACTGACTAATCCATTGAACGAATTTATTGATCTGACCTTCAGTTCATCCCTCTACATAATGGATAAGATTTTATTTTGATAAATCACACAGTGTTGTACAGTTATATTAACTGATGACGTTTCGAGCATAAACTATTGCTCATAATCACATCAAGTCACTCACACAACTTCTTTCCTTCATTTATATACATGTGTGGAATCGATTAGATATTGGAATAAAATTCAATATGAGATAATGTATATTCAGAAAAAATAGTACGAGTGTTATTAATCCATTACAATTAGATGGGAAATATGACGAGTGTTTCTATAATCATAATAAGTAACTTGTTACAATGTTTTGATGTTTGAATTGAAATAGAATTTTGAGATTATTTATTATCCTCCTCTGATTTGACTGGTGGCAATAATATCTTCAATATCTCTGGTACTTTCATTGAGTCACTTCTGTTGCATGTGATGGGCGTAGACTCGATGAACCAGGCAGGATTCAGTAATCAATCTCTTTCTCCACCTACCTATATTACTTTTTAGAATTTTGACTCCCTCCCACCTTATCGTGTGGTTGTGTGTTAATGCACGCAGTGCATTGTAGTGCTGAGCTTTTTTCTGAATTACTTATCTTCTCGGGGTCAACCATTCTTCCCTTAGCTAAATTCTTATGTTCTGACAATGTGACTACTCCTGACCTACTACCTATGGTTATTATGTGATACTGAACAAGGACACTACCTAGTTCCGCGCGCAATACGGACGACACTTAGAAAAAAGCTCAGCAATTGCACTACATGCATTAACACACAACCACACAATAGGGTGGGAGAGGGTTAAGATTCTAAGAAATAATCTATGTAGGTGCAGAGAGAGACTGATTACTGAATCCTTGTTCGCCGACTCTACACCCAACACATGCAAAAGAAGTGACTCAATGAAAGTACCAGAGATATTGAAGATATTATTGCCACCAGTCAAATCAGAGGAGGATAATAAATAATCTCAAAATTCTATTTCAATTCAAACACATCAAAACATTGTAACAATTAACTTATTATGACTATAAAAACACTCGTCGTATTTCCCATCTAATTGTAATTGATCAATAACACTCGTACTATTATTTCTGAATGTACATTATCACATATTGATTTTTATTCAAATGTCTAATCATCATTTCCACACATGTATATAAATGAAGGAAAAAGTTGTGTGAGTGACTTGATATGATTATGAGTAGTGATGGATTGTGCTCGAAACGTCATCAGTTAATATTACCCTATAACACTGTGTGATTTATCGAAATAAAATCTTATCCATAATGGAGTTACACTCTACCACAGTGCCCAAGTTTTATACTTATATCATCCCTCTACAGTATCTCTAGGAATCAGCCCAATAAGCTGGAAAATAGACGGATTCAAATACTATCATGAACATTGTTAATATGCCCGCTTCAGTTGTCATTTCCTTTTTGTTAGTTGATAACTGTATCAATCATTGTCAGAGACTATATATATATATAATTTATTTTCATTCCATGCATTTGTAGTAGTGATAGTGTAACAGTAGAAGGCAAGATTCAGAAGTCAAGGTATATTTTCAAGTGATCAAACAGCTATTTATACCTATACAGTTTATATTCTTTAACCAATCACTGGGCGTGTGGGAAATAGAATGTTCAAATACATATTATATGGTATTCTATTGCCAGTGTACTACTGAACTGTGGAAATAGTATTCAGACGTCAACACCAACAAATACAATGATTCTCACTGTGCGAATACTACTCATTTGCAACACATTGTCTGTATCACAACCACAGTACAGTAGTACACAAGGCTTCAAGCTTTCACAGCTGTGAAGTCTCAGTTGCGGTGCTGTGATAATGTTTTGTGGAATAAGTCTGTTAGCCTCATTCACTCACATCCTTCCTTCTTACTACCAGCTACATGAGGTTTTTTTATGTTTATCAGCCGGAAATCTAACCCAAACCTCCCACTTGGCTGGCAAGTAAGTATTCTGCTGTTACGTCACCGATGTGCTCAAATATATATATTTAAAGGGCTGATTAATGAATAAAGAGTATTCCTTTTGACAACCTCTTTTTCATCAGGTTCCACATTCTTAGTAACAATATTAATGCTGTTTTAAATTACACTGAATCAGTAATTATTGTCGACTGATTACATTTCAAAAAGACCAGTAATATAACACGGAACTAAGTGTCAGGTGACGTCGGTGGCTTAGCGGCAGAATGCTCGCCAACCAGACTTGAACATTACCAGGTAAGTACGCCATCATCATCATTCAGCTACTGAGTTAGAATTTAGTGATTCATGAAGTTTGAGTTTTCTTTGATTTGATGGTGTGGCACACCTTCACCTTCATCATATTCCCACTGGTGAACTCCATATAGTATAAAATTTTCCTTTGTTCATAAATTAGGGTTTTCCATTGAAATTGCTAAAGCACCAGCAATGTAAAGTGAACGAAAGAAATAACATTTTGAATTTCTAGATAACTTCGAATGAATTCCATTTAGATATTAAGTAGACAGTTTTGAATTTACCTTCAGCTGTAGTACTCCTTATTATTATTGTTTCCTTTAATCCCTAGAGGAACTTAAGGCTTCAGTCGCACGTCTCCATTGCGTTCGGTTCTCTGCTAGAGTTTTCACCTGGCTCCAAGTCTGCCCACATGCTTTCATCTCCTCTTCACATGACCTCCTCCAAGCCACCCTTGCACTGACGACCAACTCACCGCTACCCTTTCGGGTTCCACTCGAGCAATGGCTTGTCTAGTGATGCCACTTGATGGTTTCTTCAGAGTATGACCAATCCATCTCAATTTCTTCCTCCCTATTTGTTTCACAATCGGTTCCTGGTTGGTTCGCTCCCAGAGATCTCTGTTGCTGATCTTTTCTGGCCATCTGAACTTGAGTATTGAGCGAAGACACCTGTTAATGAAGGTCTGTAGTTTGTTTGATGTGCTGTTTATGACGCACCAAGTCTCTGATCCATCCGTATAGTAGCACTGAATGACTTCACATTGGAGTTGAAAATCCGTATCTTATTTTTGATGCTGAGTGCTGTTGACCTCCACACTGACTTGAGAGTAGTGAAAGCTTGTCTTGCTTTTCCGATTCTTACTTTGATATCCTCGTCAGTTCCACCGGCCTGTAGTTGAGACGATGCTTCCCAGGTAGGCAAAAGAGGTTGTTTCTTTCAGGTTCCTTCCATTTATGTTGATTGTTGCCTGTTGTTTTTGTTGCTGTTGGTGGTGTTGCCCAGGAATCTTCACCACCTCTGTTTTCTCTATGTTCACCTGAAGGAAGTTCTATCTTCTCTGGATGCTTCTTCTGCCAACTTGTTGCTTTTCACTTGCATATCTTCGAGTTTGTGGGAAATCAGACATATATCATTGGCAAAGTCTAGATACTCCAAGCTTTTTGTGTAAGTCCATTTTATGCCTGTTTCCTCAATGCCTACTGTTTGTCGCATTATCCAGTCTACTGCAGTCAGGAAAATCATTGGTGATAGCAGGCAGCCAGCTTGACTCACTCCTGTCCTCACTTCGAAGGACTCCGTAAGTTTCCCGTTGTGGATTACTTGGCATGCAGCATTGTCGTACAGCTGTTGGATGAGATGTATAATTGTCGGTGGCACCCCGTAGTAGCGAAGTAGTTGCCAAATCACCTCTCGATCGACGCTGTCGAAGGCCTTTTCAAAGTCGATGAAGTTGAGATAGAGAGGTGACTGCCATTCGGTATCTAGAGCCCTTTGGTTATTTATTCGATACCCGATAGACGATAGAGAAAGACTTTTCAATACTATCTTTGTGAACTGTTTGAAATAGGTGTTCTGATAAAGAGCTAGTGACGGTTTTAAAAACACTCTTACCTAACCGCACTGGTAGGTGTTCCTGAGCACGAAAAATTAGGTTCCTAGAGCAATGGTGAATGTAACTGGCTCCAGAGGGGCAGTTGAAGTGATAGGTACAATTAAAGGTGATTGACCTAGGTACTTCGTCTTAAGGAATTACAACCAGTTGTGTGGAAAATATCAGTTGCAGCATACCAGCATTAAACGGTTTTTGAATAGATTTTCTCTATTTCTTCTTGGTTATTATTTCCCTTGGTATACCTATCACCTTTGAATTGTAGTCGTATATAAATGGAGAGACAGAGGCTTGTTGTTGACAGACACAGAGCAATTCTTTTCAACTCTCTTGGCCATGTGTTTAGTGGTGAACTTTTCAATGTAGCTGTTTTCAATTAAAGCGTCGCATACAACCTTAATATATTTATGCGTTGAAGTTTCTGTAGCAATTTGGTTAGGTTTTGGGGGTGGAGTCGCTAGCACCACGCTCCAACCCTCCCTCTTTATCCGGGTTTGGGACCGGCTAGAAAACTAGCGAGCTAGTAATCTAGGCGAGGTTATGTTTGATGTCACACAAAATCGAAGACTTACGAACGAAGACCGGCAAACTGGTCGAAGAAGCAGCAAAGACAAGACTCCAGGTGTACATAGACAAGACGGAGGTTATGAAAATAACCAACCAACAACAACAACAACAGCAATAGCCAGCAGCAATCAACATCAACGGGAGGGATTTGAAAGAGGTTACTTCATTCATTTATCTAGGGAGCATTGTCTCAACTACAGGAACGGAACGGATGACGATGTCAAATCGAGAATCGGGAAGGCGACAAACACATTCATCAACCTGAAACCTATCTGGAAATCTTCGTCACTCAGCCTGCATCAACAACAAAATTCGGATTTTCAATACACACGTCAAGTCAGTCAGTTCTTCTATACGGATCAGAAACTTACCGGGTCACCAAGAATATTTCCAACAGCCTGTTGCAGAACTTTATCAACAGCTGTCTTCGTTCTATACTGGAGATCAGATGGCCGGAAAGAATCACCAACAAGAAACTATGGGAACAAACAAAACAAGAACCAGTCGCTCAACAAACATGCAGGAGAAAAAGGAGATGGATTGAACACTCGCTGAGGAGGCCACTGGGCGACATCGCGCGTCAGGCCAACGCTCGAGTGGAACCCGAAAGGGAAGCGGCGAGTGGGACGTTAGTGCAAGGGTGACATGGAGGAGATCGTGTGAAGAGGAGTTGAAACAGTATGGACTAACATGGATGGAGGTGAAAAGTACAGCAGAAGACAGAAACAAGTGGAGACGTGCAGTTGAAGCCCTATGTTCCACTAGGAACCCAAGGGAACAATAATAATAATAATACAACCTAAAGTTCATCCTCAATTACATCTTTTGAACAAATAACTCTGACCCTGTAGCTGAGAGTTTTTGGCAAATTTTTTGCGCTTAGGAACACCTAACAGTGAGGTGTAGTTAAAATCACTAGCACTTCTAGATTAGACCACCTCGTCCAAACAGGCCACAAAGTTGGCTAGCATTGAAAAGTCTTTCTCTATAACTATCTATCGGGTATCAAATAAATTATCGAAGGCTTCTAGATACCGAATACTAGAAACAACAGAGGCCATTGCAGTTCACCTAAATCGACCGGAGCTCTGTGTACAAAAGAAACTGGCTTAGTGTCGAACTTATGGATGCATAAATTCTATCTTATTTCCCTTAAGTTATCTGATATTCAATCAGTTAAGTGTTATTTTAATGCACATTACTCTGTCGGTAGTAACGATTGACAAAATTCCTTTAATTATTATGGTCATGTAGAACCTGTTTTCGAAAATCTGAATATTCTTTGTTCATTAATCCGTCTTTTAAATTTCTAATAAACATCTTCAGTCGACAGATACATACGCCTATTTGATACAAAACTTCCTTATTCGAAAACAACCTAAGTCACACTTTATTGATTTTAGAGTGCATCTTCATTACGTAACAAAGATGCAAATTGTCTTACTACTTACAAACTGAATGATGAATTCTATTTTGCATATAACACACCTCTTATTGATCCTTGAATCTTAAATCAGTATTTCACATAAAAAAATTTTCTTTGTCGAGTAAATAAGCTTCTGTAGTAATATAAATAATTTAAGGACATGATTTGATTTGTGTATTCTCTATGCAGTAGTCCATCAAACTATTGATTCACTTTAATTTTTATTGATCCATTGGGGTTGGAAAGCTGAACCAGGCTATTCGAAATTCCAGCTAAACAAGATTGTATCCAAGACTAGTGAATACAAAGGGATACTAAAAGTGTCATTCAATTTTTAACTCTGAGTTGAAAAGGAATCTGACAATGTTGACTAGAATGATATCGAGACCACAGCTAATCAGCAGGTAGGATTGAAGTAATTGACGGTATTTAAAGGCAGAGGTTATGTTATGTTAGTGGAAAAGAGTGCAGTGGTATTATGGTTTTATTTCATCAACATTGTGGCAAAGTTAAACTTTAAACACCAGTAAGTGCCAATGGACAAATGACCACACTGAACTCACCAGTCATATGATAAAGGCGATTTCCACGTATAATAAAGATCTATACATGAAACAGGATACCTTTCTCTGACGTGTGACGAAAATACCTCTCAGTTTTAGATTGCAGTATCATTGGAGTTGATTAACGACATTCTCTTCATGCAATTATCTATTCTTCTCACCCTAACAATAAACCTTATCTTTCCTTAACCTAAACCTAAAGTAGAAATATCCCTAAACTAACCCTAACTGGAAGATATTTACAAGTGAAAAGCAACAAGTTGTTAGAAGAAGCATCTAGAGAAAATATGAATTCAGGTGAACATAGAGAAAACAGATGTGGTGATGAAGATTCCTGGCCAACAGCAACAACAATCTGAAAGAAGCAACCTCCTTTACATACCCACCCACCTGGAAAGCATCCTTTCAACTACAGGCGGAATTGACGAGGATTTCAAAGAGAGGATCAGGAAAGCAAGTCTGTATGGAGGTCAGCGGCACTCAGCAAGAAAATGAAAATAAGATCCGGATTTTCAACTCCAATGTGAAGTCAGTGACAATATACGGATCAGAGACTTGGCGCGTCACGATGGCCA
Organism: Trichobilharzia szidati; assembly: GCA_944472155.2. Lineage (NCBI taxonomy): Eukaryota > Metazoa > Platyhelminthes > Trematoda > Strigeidida > Schistosomatidae > Trichobilharzia > Trichobilharzia szidati. The sequence continues at coordinate 55,872,800 of OX235276.1, forward strand.
CTTCGAACAAACTACCCACTTTCATCAACAACTGTCTTCGCTCAATAATCAAGATCAGCAACGGGGATCTCTGGCGATGAGCGAACCAACACAGCAGGAACCGATTGTGCAACAAATAAGCAGGAAGAAATGGAGGAGTTGGATTGGCTGGCCATACTCTGAGAAAACAAACCATCAAGTGACACCACACGCCAGGCCATTGCTCGAGTGGAACCCAAATGGGAAGTGGCGAGCTAGTTGGTCGTCAGTGCGAGGGTAACATAGAGGAGGCCATGTGAAGAGGAGATGAAAGCATCTGGGCAGATGTGGAGCCAGGTGAAAACGTTGGCAGAGAACCGGACGCAATGGAGGCTTGCTTCTAAAGCCCTATGTTCCTCTAGGAATTAAAGAAAACAATAATAATAATATAATAACCCTAACCCGTCCTTAGCCGAAGCTTTAACTTAATCTTTCTCAAACTGAAACAAAGTATTTCAAGGTCACTGGGACGGTCTGACTCGATTGGTATTTACACTGGTGCTTAAAGTTTAACTTGGCCAAGAACATTTCATCAGGTAACACTTATTAGTCAATTAGAAGAAACTGATTCCAGTCCTAAACAGTATCGTCTTCAGCTACATTCGTCTGATCAAGACTTTAGTGGAATGAAAACAGCTGCTTTTAACTACGTCTATTGGTCGAGTCTCGATGGTGAACTGAAACACATAGACTGCAGCTGTAATAAGAGTACAGAAGCTTCCAAGATACCGGAGGGAGCGGAATCTACCAGAACGTGTATGGTTGACGGGTGATTCATGAGAATGAACCCATAACGCTTGAAGAAATCAATGGGGCAACAGCTTAAGGTGATGCAGCTGTTTGATGGTCTACGGATATCATATTCTAATGATTCATCTCCAGCCAATAACAACAATGGGAGCAAAATATTTGAATTTTTTATGACTCAGATGCAAACGTTGCATTCTACACCTGGTTTCGCAGGTACGAAGACCTGTTTAGAGTGAATTTTGCGAGCAAAAACGATGCCTGAAGAGTAAAACTCTTACTACGTAGCTAGGGTCCAGCCTAGTTGGAAAAATACTGCCACTTGATTCATCCTCAAAAGCCCAATGACATAACGTTTGACGAAACCATTTAGACACTTTGTCAGCAGTTTAGTGACGACAGATACTTGTTAAGCATACGTTACCACTGTATGAAGCTGGTGCTGATAGAAAACGACGGTCTTCACACTCAGCTGGGAATTATTAGACAACAATGTGAATGGTTCAAGTTAAAATCGATGTCAGAATATCAGTTCAAAAGTCTTTGTCTTCATTTGTGGTTTGCAGTCTTCCAAGTTTACTGATATAAGAACATGCTTTTGAAACAAACTTGATGAAGGCCTACAAACGACCATGGAAGACATTGGAGACGAATATCAGCCATTAGCAAACCTTTACAAAGACAGTACACCGATTCAGTTCGGTGGGAAGAATACAGTAAAAGTTCATGCCGTACATCCAGTTCCGTCGACTTCAAACCCAGCTGATCGTTTGCATCAGAAACCGGTCAAAGCATCTTGGGGCTACGGCGAGCGACACAATGTGAGGTTCTACCTCTTCAGAAGTCACAAATGCCAGCGTTGTCACAAAACTGGTTATAAAAACGAGTATTGTGAACAAAGTAACTGACAAACATCAAAAAGCCAACCTCAACGACGCCCAACGCCTTGTTTATTGAGCAATACAGCTACCTATAACATCAACACCCCTGCACTACGGAAATACATGGATATCATGATTAAGTCACAACCTGCATGTCTTCAAACTGCCACGGTATCCGACATCACAGTACTATGGAATAAACTATGGAAGAAGCTGGCGTGCTCCTCCATAGAGAAGACAGACCAGATATCAGTCAGCACATGTGGCGGAAGACTTCGTATGAGTGCAGAGCTGGAATGTAATGACCGTTTTCGTGACATTTACTTCATCCGGACATGTTACGTCTATACCTCAAACCTTGTTCTGTTGGGTCTAGACTGCTTCAAGAAACTGCGGCTCCTAGAGATCCCATCTCTTTCGCCAAAAATGTTATGTTTCACAATACGCTGAGTTTAACAGGGATGCCAAGCTGGACACAGATGCGCTGATCACGAATACCGATGACTACGTTAACAACACTATACGATAGCTACCTGTTGACCCCAGCCCATTTAATTTAAGCGAGGATGCACAAAGAAACCAGTCAAAAAATTTATCTCAATATCAGCCACAGTATATTTCACACAATATGGCATAATTCAAAAAAATCACCTAAGATGCACCAATTAGTCTATAATCATGATCGATAAAGTAGTGGGCGTTATTTTATATTGGTCAATTCCGATTGGTTTATTTCCAGATTGGACATCGACAACCATATCAAAAATAAAGGATAATTCATTGTCTATCTGTCTACATAACAATTTTGCTGACCCATTTACAAGGAGATGATTCCTAGTAATGATTGGTGCATTTTCAAAATCTCCAGTTTTTAACATGAAGAATGTTTCTGCAAGGTTATGCCTGGTGTGCGATGTCATTCGACGGCCTCCTCAACGAATGCTCGATCCATCCATCTCCATTTTCTCCTACAAATGTTTTGAGCAATCGGTTCTTAGTTGGATTGTTCTCAGCCAGAGTTTCTTGTTGCTAATTCTCTCTGGCAGGAAAGCTGGCCAGTTGATCTTCAGTATGCAGCCAGCCAGTAAAGCTAGCTGTTGATAAAAATCTTCAATAGCCCGCTGGAAATCCTTTTCGTGACATACACGCAGTGCAAGCTTCTGACCCGTATAGAAGAAGTGACCGACTGACTTTACATTGGTGTTGAAAATTCGAATCTTTTTCATTATGCTGCAGAGTGCACAACAAGATTTCCAAACTGGTTTCAGGTTGTTGAAGGCGTGTCTTGCCTTTCCAATTCTGGCTGACTTTCACATCTTCATTCGTTCCGCCTGTAGTTGAGACGATGCTTTCTAGATAGAACTCGAACTTTACCACCTATATATATATATATATATATATATATAAATTAGAAGTCTGAACAATAGTGATGTGAATATAGATGAGATTATTTATTTTTTTGAAGTCTTTGATACTCACTCTCTTCCTCTTTAGGGTGTCAGATAGAAGGTTGTATTTGAAGGCATCATTGATGTATACCTGTGCGTCGGTGGCATAGCGGTTAGGACGCTCGCCGACCATTCATATGGTCCGGGGTTCAATCCCCGGCCGGAGCACTCCTTTACCTCACTAAGCCAGTAATAAAGCTGGTGAAGAGGAAAGGTTGGGCATGAGGCTAGCAACCCCATCCTGTAAAACTAAACACTGCTACAGAAACTTCGAGACTCTAGCTTGAAGCCCTATGTTCCACTGGGAACGTGAAGGAATAAAAAAAATGAAATAAAATTTTACAAAGTAAATTTATGTATACCATCTCAATTCTGTTCAACCGTTGAACTTCCACTACTAGCCTTGAGTTTTATGCGTTTCTTTATAAAGTATGAGGCGTACACATTTCCAATTCGCATCTGTCTCGCGTAGTTTAATTTTTTTTGGTTAACAAAGACATAAAAAAGAAAATTGTTTAATTCACGAAGTTTTTTTTCTAAATTAGTAGCTGAAAGGTCATTGGAAAATAATTACTTCTGAATGTGAATTTTACTGTGAATTTTTACTGCCTTACGTGGTATATAATTCATACGTTTACGATATCATGAAAGTATTTTTGTCAATAAATCATTGTATAGGAATGTATTACCAGTGATTTTTCATTTTTTTTTATCCAGTCGTTTGGTATTTTTGTGTTCTCTGACTCAAATGGTTTCATCATAAAGCTTTCCCCATACTTGTAGGACAACATCTTCAGTAATCACGCTAAAAGACTTATTTATTATTTTAAATACAATTTAAATAGTTATTACACACAGCAGCATTCAGATTCGTACAGTAAACTATCAAACAGTTTGTTCAATGTTACAACGGAAATAACTAAATTTAACTGCTCCTGTGGAGCCAGTTACATAGGCCGTACAATTAGGCGTGTTTCTCGCCGAATTTCCGAGCATCACCCTGCCTGGTTAAGCAAAGGTCAAACAAAATCTATTCGCAGCGCTATTCTGTCTCATCTTGTGGAGACAGAACACAAGATTGACGTTAACCACGCTTTCAGGGTCATTTACCGCATACCTACGAATCTCAATTTTGCCTTAAGAGTTCGACTACTAAACATTGCTGAAGCTGTGGGGATCCATGTTAATAAGCCTAATTTATGCATCCAAAAGAAGTTAGTTCAGACATTATCCTTACCTTGGCCATCTAGGTTTGAATGATCATGAATTTTTGTGGAATTTTCCTAATTTTAGTTGATATTCTATTTGCTACTATATCTTTATTATTATTATTATTAATTTAAACATCTTTAATGAATTGTAATTCCATTGATCTTACTTTACAAATAGATATTATTTAAAAAACACTAATATTGATATTGACTACTAATTTAAAATATTCTATTTATATAAACATGCATATATGATTGTAGAGCCAGAAGAGGAATTTATCTAAAAGAATATTCTTTGCTCGATTATTTTGTGTTTTATAGAAATAGCTGAAATCATTGAATATTGAAATTCGACTTTGCTATGAATTAAAGAAGGCTTTCTAATAATAATAAACTTTGATAGTTATAGTCTATTATTATTATTATTATTTCGAGTGTGAAGTTCTTTTAGGGAAGTAGTATACAACTATGAGTGGTTTATTGATCATTGTAAGTTTGTAACAGAAGTTATATGATTGTGCATCAATGCATGTATCTGTATTCTTATTAAGATATATATATATATATATATTATTGATCTCTGTTATTCTTATAAGATATTCTAGATTAACTTTACCTTAAAGTAGCTATGTGTAATTAATTGTACTTTTGTCAAATAAGTATAAAAGTTATGAAATTGACTGAAATTCATTTGATTGTCAAGATAATAATAATTAATTGATAAATAAAATTAAAATGGAATTATTATTATTATCATTTTAATATTTTGTGTTTCCAGTGGAAAGAGTCTGCTTATAAATGCAGAGGCAATACTTTAGATGCTGTCATTGTACTCTACTGGCATATTGCTTTGAGTCAAGTTAAGACATTGTGGTATAACCCAACCCTTACTCCTACAATTCGTTAACTCTCGCATTCTGCCTATTATTCTCTATTGTTCCCCCTTAGTTTTTCCAGGGCTACCGAAGAAAGACTATAACATATTATGCAGGACGTTAAAGGTTGTCAGCAGGGTAAGCAATGTGCCACTTAACCAGCTTGTTAATATTCTGGTCGACAGGCAGGCACTTGGACTAATGTGAAAAATGGGCTAAATCCATTTTATCTCACTCACACCACCCTCTTCATTCACAACTCTCCCCTTGCATCTCATCAGGCAAAACCAGAAGCCTATACAGAAAACTAAATGCTCGCACCAGCAAGTACAAAAACTCAACCATACCCTACTTAGCTCGTGTTCTGTGCGATGAAGAAAGCATTAGGCGTGATACCTATAATTCATTAAATAGTCAGCGGAACAACTGGACCTCGTCTTTCCAACTCATATCATTTATAGGTTCAACATTTCCTTTCTTTCTTTTCCTTTTCTCTCTCTCTTTTTTTCCGATATGTGCTGCTTTGTTTCTTTCTCTCGCTTACGCCAGTTAATAAGGCAGCTCCCACTTTTCTAACACCTTCAAACACTGTCTCAGCTTTACCTTTCCTACCGACATGCCAATGTGTTGTTGTAATAATGAACTGTGATTTCCTTAATCTATGTAGAATTCTATTTATTGATAATGTACTAAATGGATGCAATACTGTAGTAAAAATGCTGAGAATTCCATTCTGTATCACAAGCACTGTTTTGGAATAAAGCAAATTATTATTATTATTATCTGGACAAATGAATAATTCAATCCTTTAAAGTCATCCTGTCCACCGTTTGTTCAATTTTAATGTTGTATTCCCCGTTGCTCGATTATTATATTGGACTGAAATTCTTCGCCTCTGTTGACATAGTATGGACTCTTCGATGGTGTCTGGAGATTGACATTATCCTGCATGTCAGTTGAATAGTGCCAGACAGGACGAAGAACACATCCTGGATTCCTCTGTTAACCTCTACATTCACGAAATAACAACTTGTACAAAGTTTCACTTTTGCTAATGTGTAAACATTCGTAATCTAGTTGAGTTTAAGTTGGCCGACATAAACGTCAAATATCAGTCCATACTACTATTAAGTAGTGTATTCTATTTTATTATCAGCAAATCGTTTAATCGTTTTAAAGATGAAAGCATCAATCTATAAAATAACTGATCTGACCACCTGTCGAGTCGCAAGTAATAAGTTTCCATACCGCTTGAGTCATTCAATCTCCTGACCAGTTTATTTTTAATTGTAAAAGAACCATTCGTTTACTGAAATGACCAATGTTTGAGGCTAATAATTGAAAAGGGAGCTTTATTTAAGTGAAAGTCCTCAGCTATCATCAAGTAGTCTGCTAACCCAAGACCACCGGCAATATTTTCACCAAGATGGCGAGAAGCACTGTCTTAAGGGAACAAACGCTTTCAGCAGTGCTACTGCCAAGCATCTCATTGATACAGGTGGACACTCTGAAATCCATTAAAACTATCCACTAGACAGTATAACTCGATTCGCCTCAAGTTTGATGAAGCAACTGCCATCGAACGCTTAAAACCCTATTTATGTGTTTAGAAAGAAGCAGTTATCAGTCATTTCTTGTCTTGATAACTCAGTGTTATAAAACTTCTTTTTATTTGAATGTCGCAATCTTCGGCTTCCTCATTTTGCCATAATTTAATTTTACTTATCTTTTGTTTCTATGACTTGAGCTGAACTCATCACATTATTACTCAATTTATTAATTACTCATCATCTTATCCACTGTGTATCTTTATTAGGCAACTCTTATTATTGTATCTAAAAATTAATTTTTTCTAAAGATCTACAACGGATTGATATCAGTTAGAAAACCATTGGGAAACCGGTAAGGAGTGCTACACAGTTGTTTCGTCCTAGTTTGTGATTCTTCAGCAGTGACACTCATCGGGATTATACCCAAGTACCTACCGCTTCCAAGGTAAGCTTGTAGACCATCTAGCCACTGGAACTGGATCCAATGGCTCATGAATTCCAACTTCTGCCAATTCAGGACAAAGTTGCCTGAATTTCAACTGAGAAGTAGTAACTTTTGGGGTCTTCCCAGTCGGCCGTGAGAAAAAACACTCACCCATGATATTGGGTGACAGTCGACCTAAAATCATGAATTGATAGTAGTTGAAATTCATCCGTTGGCCATTAGATCAGGTCCCAATGGCTGAATCGTCTACGAACTCGCCTTGTAACAAGTAGGTTATAGATTCGACCTCTGATAGGTGTGTACGTTAGAGGAGTAGACCCAAACTACAAGGTAACAGGTGTCCAGTACTCCCTGATGGTTTTCCGGTGGTTCTCTAACTGATGTCAGCTCGTGGTCAGACTTGAAACAAATCAAACTGATCGCCTTTGCTTGTTGAGTTTGGTATCCCTGGGAATAAACCACACTCACACAGTGTGATCGTTTAAAATAAGTGATAAAAAGAGTATTCTATATACTTGAAATATCACCTAAAAGTTTCTCTGGAAATTTCTATATATAAATATATATATATATGTATATGCGTTGGTGACACAGCGGTAAAATACTCGCCAACCAGGCCTCATGTGGTCTGGTTTTCGATCCGCAGCCAATGCAATCCTTTACTTCACTAAGCCAGTAATAAGACTGGTAAAGAGGGAAGGTTGGGCATGAGGCTAGCAAACCCATCCCTTAAAAATGAAAACCACTGCTACCGAAACTTTAAGTCTCTAGCTTGAAGCTCTACGTTCCACTGGGAACGTAAAGGAATACATGTTTCTAATTCATATTACATGCAATATATACATATTCATTTATTTATTTCTAATATTTTTCGAATTGAAATTAAATGACTTAAAGTAACCAAAGCACTCTTTTTTGAAATGGTTTTACATTGTTTTGCGTATCTGTCTACATACCTATTTCTTTTATCTAATATGTTTACCCTTCGTCCTGTTCTACTCGTCATTCACTTTTAGTTGTTTAGGAGAGCTCCACTGCTCTGAACCTGAAGGCGCTATAGTTTCTACATTTCTCTTTTCTTTCCAAATGCATCAGCTTCCATATTCTTCCGAAGCTACCTTAATCATAGCGGCTGGCGATGATGATGACAATGATCTGACAGTTTCTCGCCAAGTAGTTTCTGCTCTTCACTGTTCTCACACAAGCACATTCTTATCTAAAGTCCACAAAAACCATCTCACTCAAATGGTCCTAAACTAAATCCATCTAAATGTCATACTGTTCGATTCTGATCTTACAAGTGAACAAGTCTTGAGTGCACTGACTAAATTATCCCGATTTCTGTGATATTGACAACACTGTGGTAGAGAGTTAGTTAATCGAATATCTCCTTGTCTCACCATCACTTCCTCTTCAAATCTCTGTTGGTCGTCTCATATCTTACTGATTTCTAAGAAATTTGTTTCGTTTGACTTACTACTACATAAAGAAGTTGAAACTTTCTTCTGGTAGAACTCAACTAACCTCTTCTGTCTTACAATTTATCAATTGATGTATTCTTCTACCCACTCGACTTTATTGTTATATATATATATATATATGTTTTATACATATATAACAACTGATGTGTATCGACATTGTTTTCTCTTCTAAGAACTTCATTTTTATTGATGACAACTCTAGTTCATCGTTCCAGTAAAATGGTTAATGAATTATCTGTCAGTTAATATAATAAAAGAAGGCAATTTATTACTTAAATCGAATATACAAAGTCTCTTAGTAGTCATTTATCATATATATAATATAATATATGTATTCCATTAAGCCATTATTATTATTATTATTATTATTGTAGTTATATGAACTTATAGTACATATTAGATGTGCATTCTTTAAAGATTTTATTGTTCTAACGATAATATAACACAATCACTACATTCCAAACACTAATTATTATTATTATTATTAAAAAGAATGGAATTTTTAGCATTTTACACGTATTGCAATAATTTAACTGCTTTTGTAAACAAATAAATGCAGAAAACTGTAAAAAAAACTGTGAAACTACAAAGACTTACCATACTTTGCAATTCAGTTACTCATTTAAAAAGTTTACAAGCTGACTGCTGACATTTATCATCTCTCCAGCACTCAAAACTTCTGCTAAATATAGGTTGGGTTGAATTTTTATAGCCGTTGGTAGCCGTAGGAGTACAAATTCTCATGTAATTTCACCTGGTTTTACCCGAAGAGATACAATGAAAAGGTTGTGTGCATAAAGAGGATATTCAGTATCTGATAAGATGAGACTTTAGCCAGTTGATTGGGAGAATTAAAGTGCTTATCGACCACAATCATATCAGTTAGTTGAGTCAGAGGTACACCACTTACCCTCCCTGTCTGTCTATCTGCAAGTCTTCAGTGTTCTACGTAATATGACTTAGTCTTCCTTGAGGAGCCCAGTGGAGAATAATGAAAGGCTTGGTGAATAATAAAGTAGAGTGGGTAGAATACATCAATTGATAAATTGTTTGAGTTCAGTCTGAAGAAAGTCTCAAATTCTTTATGTAGTAGTAAGTCAAACGAAACATTTTCTCAGAAATCAGCAAGATATGAGACGACCAACAGAGATTTGAAGAGGAAGTGATGGTGAGACAAGGAGATATTCGATTAACTAACTCTCTACCACAGTGTTGTCGATATCACAGAAATTGGGGGGAATTAAGTCGGTCCACTCGAGTCTTGTTCAGGTGTGAAATCAGAATCGAACAGTATGACATTTAGATGGATTTAGTTTGAGACCATTTGAGTGAAACGGTTTGTGGACTTCAGATAAGTGTGTGTTCGTGTGAGAACAGAGTACTGCAGAAACTACTTTTTGAGAAACTGTCAGATCATTGTCATCATCATCGCCAGCCGCTATGATTAAGGTAACTTTTGAAGAAGACAGAAGGTCATTCAAAGGGAAAGAAAGAGAAATAGACATAGCAAAGCGCCTTGAAGCACACTAGTTTCTTTAAGCAAAGCAGTGGAGCTCTTCAAAACTATTTAAAGTGAACAAAGAGAAGTAGAAGAAGAAGAAGAAAAAGAAAGATAGAGATATCAGATAAAAAATTAGATACACAAAGAAATAGGTACTGCAATCTGAGGCGATTTTACTAAAGTGCGTTTGTGTGCTTAAATATCTTTCATTTTAATTCGCAAAACATTAGAAATATGTGTGTTTATATATTTCATCTGACATGAGTTACAAACATTTAGATGTATGATACGAGTTATGAAATGGAAAGAAAGTCTCTTGAGGCTTAGATACAGTGAATAAATCTGCAGTCAACAACCTTGAGGTGAGGGAAATGCTAACTGTAAATGAGTTACACTCACTGTTTATAGAGAAATACATAAAATTCAAAGCTAGTAAAGGAAATTCCATGTCTAAACAGAACGAAGATGATATACACGAACGAGAACTTCGAATGCACATTACACTCTAAATAGGAAGAGAGTGAGTAACAATCACCTTTGATAGAACATTTTTCGCATCTATATTAAAATCAGTACTCTCCTACTGTCTTATCTTCTCTTCTAACTAAAAAAATAACCTAACGTATATGTTCCATTTTTTTTAGGTGTCTAGTTATTCACTTACTCGTGTGGAGTGAGATAGATAGGTGGTTAAGTGTGTGTTTTGTTCAAAAGAGCCACTGGAAACTATTATTCCTCATAGTGGCTATAAAGAGGATATAGTGGGTTCGATACGGTTGCTTATTCTCAATGGAAAACTTATTCTAAGTAAAAAGACGGTGATATCAAGTTTTACCTCAAGACACCGTCAAACGAAGGAACACATGAACAGGGATTGAGCCTTTCAACCCAATATATAATCGGGGAACAGGGAATCGAAAATATTTTTCACAAATAACAATTGTGATACTTACTGCACAAGAGGAAGCTCTCACACCCCACCAGGCTAGTCGATAACGCCTCAGTATTTGAACAATGGATGCAGTGTTTGAGTTTGAATGGGAAAATCACCACTCATTGGTGACGCGGGCACAGCACCTAATGAGACCTAGCAGGAGAGGGGTGTCCTAGTTTGCTCTACTAGTCATCACTAAATACCTCTGTTCAAATTTTTAATTTAAAAGTTGGTAGGAACATTCCAATCACGTGATTCTCTAGTATTTATTTGCATTTCTAGACGCTTTATTTATGCATTTGTAGGGTCATGATTTACGCACGTAGTGGAAAAATGTTCAGTCAGTTTTTATTTCGATTGTATTTTCGTCTAGTGTATTTTTGGTTATTTTATGATTAATTACAGCTTTTTCTAAAGTATCACTTTGTGGACTTTGTTCATCTACCTGTTATGTAATAATTCGCTGAAATTCAAATCGTATAGATTGTTCGGTTAGAGTCCTAGCAATGCTAAGAGTCGGTAGCTGGAGAGTACTGATGATATGGTTCAAAATCATCCTCAGCGGTGTAGACGCATTCACTCCGTTTGTGATTAGCCATATCCAATAAAACCAGTAATGTTTTTCCATTTTAATATTCTTCCTTGTTATCATTCTTCTTAATCCCTTTGTTTAACTCTTTCGTCTTCCTTCTTCTACTACACGGAGGGTAGTAACTTGAAGTGATGCACCTCGGTGCAAAATTCTATGCTGGAACCGAGTTAATCATCCCAATGATCAGCCAACTAGCTTGGCTGATCACATTTCAGACTTGAAACATGATGAGATGATTGCTTATTGTCTACTGATCATTGAATGTGTGTGTGGTCTCAAAGCTTAGTTATCAGATCTTTTATATTATTTTTATTTTTCTCTATTCAGTGATTCAAACAATCATCAGTCTGCAATTTTTGTCGTCGCATATTTCTACATTCTAAGTGGACTACCAGTGCGACTTGTTCGTAAAGCTGTTATGAAGCTTAGAGAAAGACTAGATCTTACTGAAGAGTTTGATGTAAGCTACATTTATAAAATTTGACAATATTTTATTTCATGTATTTAATATTAAATGTTTTTACAGAAATGTATTCGAACAGAATTGAAATCAAGATTATACACCATAGTGTTATTCATTATTATTATTATTATTATTACTCCCTTGAGTTCCGAGTTGAACATAGGACTTCAACAACACATCTCCATTCTGTTCTATTCTCTGCGGTTCTCTTCAGCTGCCCAGCCCCACAATCGCCCATCTCCTTCTCCTCACACTACCTCCTCCATATCACCCTTCCACCAACGACCCACTTGTCGCTTCGCATTCGGATTCTACTCGAGTGATAGCCTGCATTACGCGGGATATCATTCGATGACCTCCTCAACGTATACCCGATGAATCCATCTCCATCCTCTCCTACTTATTTGTTGGTTCCCAGCCAAAGATTCTTGTTACTAATTCTTTCTGACCAGTCAGCCGGCCATTTGATCTCCAGTAGGGAACTAGCGAATGTGGCAGCTGTTGATAAAAGTCTTAAACTTGTTGGAAATGCTTTCCGTGACTCACGCGCAGTGCCAGTTTCTGACTCGCATAGAAGGGCTGACTAACTGACTGACTTCACATCCGAATCTTGTTGTTTATGCTGGCTAGCTGAGTGAAGCAGAAGATTTCCAAACTGGTTTCAGGTTGATGAGGGCGTATCTTGACTTTCCGATTCTGGCTAACTTAGACATCTTCATCCGTGCTGAGGGCCTGGGGTTGAAACCATGATTCCTAGCTAGAAAAGTGAAGGAAGTAACTTTTGTCAAATCTCTCCCGTTGATGGTGATTGGTGCTAGTTGTTGTGGCTACTGCTGTTGATTTTGGTTGATTATCTTCATCACCTCCATCTTCTCTATCTTCATCCGAAGTCCTGTCTCCACTGCTAGCCTGATTCTTTTGCCAATTTGTTGGTTTTCGCCTGTCTCTAAGTCTTCGAGTTTGTGTGAATGACATTAGACATAAATCATCCCCAAGGGGAATCCAAATTTTTCAGATGGAGTCTTCTTATCAGTCAGTCCAGTGCATTCCTGTCTTTTTTATTCCCAATGCAGCCTGACGCATAATCTAGTCCACCACAATGAAGAATACCATCATGGGTGATAACTACAGCCAACCAGTCTTGTCTTACTCCTTTATTCACTTCAAACAGCTCACTGAGTCAGTTTTCCGTTGTGGATCACCTGGCACGTGGCAGGCATTGTCATATAGCCAGCTGTTGAATGAGGTTGATGCAGACTCAGGCACTGCACGCCTTCGTGCTGATACAGTTTCTAAATTACTTCTCAGTCAATGCTGTCTGTCGAAGGCCTTTTCGAAGTCAATGAAGTTGAAGTAGAGTGGGGTTTGACTGCTATTCTCTGCTTTGTTCTGTGATGATGATGCGTAGAGTTGCAATTTGATCATCACATGATTAGCCTTTCCCGAATCCAGCTTGTTCCTTTTGGGCTGGCGGAGTTCTGTATCCAGTGCATCTTTTATTCTCTCAAAGATGGTGCGACTTAGTATTTTACATGGTGTGGGTAAGAGCTTGATTCCACACTAGTTTTCTTAGAGGCCAAAGACGTCCTTCTTTGGTAGCTTGACAAGATAGTCAGCCTTCCTTCTAATAGGTAGGCACTGCATAAGAGCATAGAAGCGACAGTTATGTTCCACCTACAAATAAAATCACATAATGCACATGTCTTAAGATGAAGCTACGTCGACTGAGTGGAATAGGATCTGTATTATACATGCCTATGCATCGCTTTCCCTACCGATAAATGTCAGGTGACATAGGATTACATGGCAAAGAGATATTGGTGGTCAAACCAAAACTCCTGATTAGTCCATAAAATCTTTAACAGCTAGTTTAAGCCCTGTAAAGAGGTGTAGCCTGGTTGGTTGGGATCCTCGGGACTCTATATACCAATGGCTGGAGACAATTAGTGGTATGTGTTGAAATCGTTCTCAGTGGCTCAGATGAATTCACTCTCTACGATCTCATATATGCATTAAACCCTATTGTTTTCACGTGTTACTGTTCTTTCTTTCAGACATTTGTTCTTTTGAGTCTCTTTTTGCTCATCCTTTGTGTGCTGTATGGAGTTCGGAAAGTTGAAGTGTTGCACATCTGTGCAAAGTTCTATAATGATACCGTTCAGTCGGTTAGGATGAAGATATGTCTAAGAAGAGGACAACTAAACTGGAAACCACTAGGCAGTCACTTCTTCTTGATCAACTGAAAGGTGAAGGGACTTTTAAACTGTACAACATTCAGATTTTAATGCACTAGATGATTCATAGCTCACTTGATCGGAGCGTCTCTTCGACAATGTATAATACATAGATTCACATCACTTTGAAGTGAATAACCTCCTAGTTAGTTCTAATCTATAGTAGAATTTACTACAAAGCCAGTTCACTATCTCTAAAGTTTATCAAATAAAGTGGAAAATTGACTTCTGTAATATACTCAGTTGTGTGTTGTTGTAAACTTTCTGTGATTGTGATTTCATATTATGAAAATATCGTGTATGCTTTGATAGTTAGAATTCCATTGAAAACTCTATTATGACGTTAACTTGCTACTGAATATTAATATATCAACACTGGGTTTTATTTTGCCATGGTTTGAAGTTTCTCTAGTGATTGGATTGATTTTCTGGAGTGGAGTCGCTGGTTCCATGCCCAACCTTCCAGCTTTACACTGGCTTGGGACTGGCTAGAAAACTGACTAACTGAATGGTTTCAACTTGGAACTTTGCTCATATGTGATCAGTTCCAGTTGCTACACTCCATGTAGCACACAAAGCGACAGAAGAGAGTAAAGATATACTCAAAAGAAAGATAATAAGCAGAAGTTTGAGTGAGGAAAAAAGAATAATAATATGGAAGAACAACAAAATTTTATTGAGTAATATAAATCACAAAAAGTGGATGTATCTGTGCCAGCCATTGAGAACGATTTTGAGCGACTTATTGTCTATAGACATTGGTTTTTACCATCCTGAGGACCCCAACCACCCAGGCAGTCTACTACTCCCAATGTGACTGCTTGCCTTAGACTAACTGTTGTGGATTTCACTGAATGATGAAGCCATGTTTTGGTTTGACCACCACTAGCGCTTTTCCAGCCTGATCCACCCTATTTCAGCTAACATTGCCCATTATCGAGGAAGGCGATCCGTGGCTAGGCATGCGTAATACGTGTCCTAACCATCTCAGTCGGTGTAACTTCACAGCCTCGTCGATTGATTTCCCCTCCTTACTGAGCACTCGACCAATGCCTAACCTCAATATTGCTTACCCTATTATACCACTTAACACGGGAGAAAGAACGAAGACACCCATGATCAAAGACAACTAGCCAACATTTACATGTCTTCCACTTTCAGTGACCATGTCCAGCTTACAGCCATCAAGGAGGGCAGAGCGAACTGCTGAGCAGTACACACGCCCTTTTATCGATAACCAGCTAGATATTAGATCTACGCTAGAGATGGTGTAAGTTGGCACTTACTAAACGAGCCTCCTTTTTCCGTGCTGGCAGAGAGAACTAGTAAACTAGGGAAGGACCACAGAAAACAGGACAAAATGAAGATGCCTTGCTGAAGCCCTGTGCTCCACTCAGAACCCAAGGGAATAATAATACAATTAGCCGGTTCACAGTTAATGTAAGAGTAGAGTTTTGGGCACTGTTGTAGAATATAATTCCACACTACATAAATTTGATATAAACTCAGTGACTCAGTGACTCATAAGTACTAATTTCCTCATTACGAAATCTACACCAATTCGCCCTCGAAGAGACGCCCAACTCGTCATTTCCTATTCGGTTCCTACTAGAGCGGCTGATATGTGGTGGCGCTCGAAGGTCTTCTAAACGTGTATCGGATCCATTTACACTTTCAGTGGCCTATTTTTTGGTCGATTTGCTCTTGTTTAGTTCGTTTCCAGAGTTGCTTGTTGCGTATCCTTTTCGCCTAGCCACCTGATTTTCAGTATGTAGCCAGCAAAGGCAGCTATTAATAAAAGTTTGCAGCCGACTTATGGAAATACTTTTGTTAAAGCGCGAGCCAAGTCTCTGAAGCATACAGAAGCACTGACTTTCTTGACATTAGTGGTGAAGATCAACTTTATCTGTGCCGCCCACAGATGCCTAGCTAGGTAATTGAAGGAGACCACTTTCTTTACATTTCTCGCGTTAATAGTCATTGGTAATTTTTATTGTAGATCGAGTATCTCCCTCACTACTATCTTCTGTATATTCACTTGATATGCTTTCTTCAGTGCCTTTTTAGACAAGTTGCTGGTTATTGCACGTAGATCTTTCACTCAATGGTTTCCCCAGCATATGTCCGACCCATCCGTATTTCTCTCTACATATTCTCATTTGATTCGTAGCCGGAGTTAATTGGTGAATATTTTCTTCCAATCGGCCATCTCGTTGCCAGTATTAAGCGAAGGCAACTGTTGATAAAAGTCCTCAGTAGCCAGCTGGGAATGTTCTTGGTAACGCGCCAAGTCTCTATACCACATAGAATCAATGACTTGACATTGGTGTTAAAGATCGGAAACTTGTTCCTTATGTTGAGTACAGGAGATTTCCACTGAGACTTTACAGTAATGAAGGTTTGTCTTTGTTTTCTGATTTTGATCAGCATTGACGTCTTAATACATGAGGTCCTGCTGCAGTTGAAATGAAGCTGCCTACATAGTAGAAAGTCGTAACTGTCTTCAATTTTTTCGTCTTGATGGTGACTGGTGCTTGTTGTTGTTGGTGGTTGTGGTGGCGACGGGGTATCGCAACTATCTATCTCTTATCTATGTTTACTTGAAGTCCTGTCTTCTCTGCTTCTTCTCCTTCAGTTAAAGCAATGTATATGTATATATTCATTATGCTGTTGAGACATTCATTAGAAGAGAGTAATATCCATCTAGTAGTTTTCACTAACTAAGTGACTTCTGCTTGATTTGATGAAAATCTGAAGAAGCGATACACAAAATATTTAGCCGAAGACGTCACTTCTTCAACAAATCTATGAAACCACTTATCACTATCCTGTAAATTTCAAATAAAACTTAAGATACCTGAACATCTTACTAAACTGAATAGTCCCTATACAAACGTCAATGAAAAAAACACGTAGTTCAACGAAGAGGCTGTTTCCGGTGAACTCGCTCACTATAAATTATGTAAAATTTTTCTCATGAAAGAGGGTAGTAACAGAAAGAAAACTCTACATGAGCTTTGATTTCATGGGGATCTTACCCATGATATCCTTAAGAGAAGAATTTTATCATCTCTGATAAGAACCTTCTTCCCAGAAAAGTTAATAGTAGTGTTCTCCAGTCGTCCATTGGTGTGCGGAAGCCTGAAGGATAAGATCTCGCATCTTACCACTTCTATGTGCATACATCAATTCAGCTTTTCTTGTAGACACAGATATACTGGCTGTTCAATTGGTAGCCTCTCTGTCTAAAAGGGTTCATGAACACTATCCCATATGGTTGCACAAAGTTGGTGATGGCTCTATAAGGAGTGTGATAGTCTAATACCTCTTGAACACTGGTCATTCCATCTCAACAGACGTCTCCCTCAAAGTAATCTAAAAAGAGAAAAGAACAATTTGCCAAAAGTAACACAATTTCGTCTCCTTCGCGCATTGCTGAAGCTTTAACCATTCAGATAAAGAAATCGAGGCTATGTATGCAAAAGAAAATTATTCAACCACCCCTACTATCTTGGCACCAACTTCGTCTATTTGTTTTTCTAACTCCTCATAACTCTTGTATTTCTCTAGGACTCTTGAATAACTCCACATTTTCCTTCATTTCTATGTCCTTTCATCCTGATTACAACTCATTTATTAAACTATTCACATTATTACGTAACTATCATACACTTATTCAACTCCTCTTATGCACTGGTTGGTATGAACAACTCTGCTTGTGACAACTGATCACTTTTGCTACTACCTTTCCTTATGAAAAATTGTATAAAAGTGAGATTACACTTCGTAAGAATAAGATGAATTCGCCAAATAGGGCCTCTTCTCTGAACAGTAATCCGACACTGAAAGAAGAAATTGAGGTTGATAGGCCATACTCTGAGAAAACAAACCATCAAGTGACATCCATCACACTCCAGGCCATTGCTCGAGTGGAACCCGAATTCGGAAGTAGCGAGTTAGTCGTCAGTGCGAGGGTGATATGGAGGAGAAGATGATGCGAAGAGGAGATGAAAGCATGTGGGCAGACGTGGAGCTAGATGAAAATGTTAGCGGAGAACTGAATGTAATGGAGACGTGCAGCTGAAGCCCTATGTTCCTTTAGGAACTAAAGGAGGCAATACTAATAACAATAGTGTGACACCGCATTAATACTTGCATAATTTATCTATCCAATTATTATTTAGTCTTTTTCATCATCACCTCTTTCTTTGCTCACTTTTTTCTAGTCTACCATAGAATCACTAACTGAGCTAAAAACTCCAAAAGAATTAAGAGATGAACTATTCGCGCATACCTCTGGATATACAGAAGACCTATTAATTGAAGATTTGAAAAAAATCTACCAATCAGCTGATTTAGAAGCACCAAATCAATCAGAGATAAAACTTGACATCAAACGAGATCTATCCAAACGTGATTCAATAACACCGCAGAATCCACTGAATCAAATGTTTCGACGTCTATCAGTTGATCCAGAGAAAAAAGAAACATTGCCTAAAAAAACTCCCGACTCCCCATCTACTGCACACAGATTCAGTTTAAAGGAGAGCAGTATTAATGATAATAATAGTGATAGCAATATTAATACTACTACTGCTACTACTACTACTATAGGTAATAATATTCATGCAAATAACAAAATCGAGAATGATAAACACCTGTCGGATCATAGCAGTTCAGTATTAAAAGATATCCGAGAAGATTTAAATTCCACCAGTAAAATCAACAACCATCATGAGAATGATATAAACGATAAGGCTAAAGAGATCGCGGCGGCTGAAATCAAAGCCCTGGACGATTATCTCAACAGTAGTGCTAATCATACAAATCATAATAATAACGGTGAACATCATGGATATGATAATGATATGAATAACAATGATAATAAATTTACTGCAGGGAAAAAGCATATATCAATTGTCTACGCTATATCTCATGAATCTACTGAACCAGACAATGTTGACAAGTATCTGAAAAGTACCACAGAAGAGGATCGTGCAAAAACACGTAAAAATGTGAAAATTGTACATGCTTATTCTAAGTTAGACAGTGAAGTTGATTTTATATAAAAAATAAAAAACTACATGAAACACACTGCCAACCAGTTAATATTTATATATATCGCATATACATATCATTTCACTTTATACGATATATTTTTTATTTTCTACAATTATAACTGTTATTATCATGAATATATTAATAACGGTAATAATAATAATAATTTTATTATCAATACTGTTTTAATTACTATTATTTATGATAAATTAAATAAATTTATATCATACTAATTACTTTCATCTATCGAATCTAATTTTTTTTTCTATCATTATTCTTAATAAAAGCCTTTATTTCTACAATATATATACACATATATACCTCTTGGACATTGAATAAATGGATTTTGTTTAATTCTGTCAAGCGAGGTATATTTGAATTTTAGAAGATATTTGAGTTAATTTCAACGCTCTTCTGAAAATATTTATTTTCAAGAAGTACAGCTATGCATTAATTGTGAATATAAATATCTATAGATAAATATATAATCTTTTGTTTTAATGAAATACAAACATTAATAGAAATAATAACAATAATATCATTATTCTTTCTATATATTACCAGTCTGCCAAGATTTCTGTGGTAAGAGCTGTCTGCTAGCCGACATTGGTAGAGAGCGATTTACGTCAGTGTTTACGTCCCAAATCCAGGTCATGAGAAGAAACAAGAACAAAGCCTAGCCTTAAGGAACTCAACAACCAAATACAGCAGACTTAGCGTGGGCGGATACTATTCGCAGATATATGGCCTGACCTTCAAGGAAACGGCCACAAAGCGATGACAGATTAACTTTCAGCGAGGAAACAACTAATCGGAAGACGCTGTTTCTCTGCTCGTAATAACGAATAATAATGTACATAGAAATCTGTAAATATCTCTTGATTTCCTCAATAAACGATCTGTTGCCTGGCCCTTGTCTTCTGCGTTACATTTGGTGTTGCTGCCTGCCAACAAATGGAAAGCCTATGCCCTGCAGTTTTTGATGGAAACATATGTATCTTTGGGCAGGACTTCGAGACTGTTGCGCAGTTGAGTGGCGTTCAAGATCCGTCAGCGATGAGGCAGTCACTTGGAACCCTGCTGCGAGGTCGGGTAAAAGCAGCATGTGAAAGTGTGACGTGAAACACCAATGAATGTGCACCAGGGTCAGGCAAACAGATTCCAAAGTGGGAAGGAACACACACACCGTCACTGTGAGACGGGGTCACGTAGGTACGATCGCAAATGTAAACAGCGGCCACCGGAATTCCAGACAGCTAGAAAAACGAATGAAGCCACCAGAGCCAAGAAAACCGAATCAACTTCAGTCGAAAGTCTTTGATGGGATGGGGACGAGTGTGTTTAGAGCTGTCTTCTGTTGTTACATTTCAAGTAGTTTTCAAGGGATTCGACGAAAAGGCAGGTCTGAACGTAAGTCGATCTGACTAACCATCAAGTAGTACCGGTTAATGTGATTGATATCCAACTACTCATCTCAATTAATCAGTAGTATGTAGTTTTTCATGCAGTTATGCTTGCTTTCTTGACTGCTCTTTATGATGACGCACTCCTTTACCTCGCTAAGCCAGTAATAAAGCTGGTAAAGAGGGAAGGTTGGGTATGAGGCTAGCTACCCCATCCTGTAAAAGTAAACACTGATATAGATAGAAACTTCAAGCCTCTAGCTTGAAGGCGCCCTATATTCCACTGGGAACGTGAAGGAATAAAAAAACAATTTGTGGTGATCTGAATTATTTCGACTTCCAGTGGAAATAGTGTTGAAATTTCACACACGCGTGCACACGCACACACACACACACATCCAGCTATGTAGGTTGCAAATAGTTGTTTGAATTTCATAACTGCGAAGTTGGACATAGTGCAACACGAAATCTTTCGAAAAAAATTAAAATCGATAGTATGTCGTGTTACGAATTATTTTTGCAGCCTGAAGCATCATCTTATCCCACCCCTGCACAAAATGTTTCCTTCATCAACTCTGAGAAATGTATAGCAACAGGTTGAAGGCTAATTAAACATGTGTGTCTGAGTACATATCACTCATCAATATACTTGAATGCAGAAAAGCTGGTGCATTCTAGCTGGATGAAAATTCAGGCAACTGAGTGATTTAAGTGAATTAAAGTTCTCTACTGTTAGTTTAACTGTGAAGCTTTCATTAATCTTCAGGCATAAATTCAAAACGAAGTGAAAGTTTTGGAAATTCTCCATAATTTAATAATTCCCGTTGTAGCATTAAGAACACAATATTCAGCGAAGAGACTCTTTTCAACGAATTTATTATCAAGCTGTACAATCGTATATATATGGGTTTTTTTTTAAGAAATTATATCCGGTGAGGGAATTAGGTCAAAGGTGTGAATACATAGAAATAATAATAGTAGTATGAAATGCAATTAAAATATTTGTGATTATAATCATAGTTTAATGTCAAGTGGCAAAATAATTAATGTCGTATATAGAATAATACATAAAGTGTATAGATTTTTTTGAAAAGGGATACGTAATTATAAGATTAGTAGACGAATATAAAATGTTACATAACATGGTGTGAAATTTGATAAGATAGAATTCAATATTGTAAAAATAAAAATATAAAAATTAATAATTTTGGGTTTAAAATGTCAAGTGGGTCAAGTGGAAAAGATTCAGAGTGAGAATATTAATAATAATCGTAGTAATAAGGGAAAAGTACATAGAATAACTAAATAAACAAAATAAAATAAATAAATGTCTATCCCTCTACGGCCAAGGCAGAAGTAGGGATTGTACATACTTCTTTTGTACACAAAGGTCTGGCTTAAAGTCATGAATTGCCAAGGCCTCAGCTGTCTTTAGAAGTCTGTAACGAAGAAAACGCGGCTGGCAAGTTAGCATGGGATTCTATAAATGATCTTAAAGTCATGGTCAGGGTTGACAGAGTGACAAAAGTCGATCAGGTGTTCCAAAATAGAGCTACGCACACACTTCCTTTCTCCCTTGAGATAGATTGTCGGCAGTCGTATTTATAAACTATGTGTGTATCACATAAGTAGCAAACAGTTTCCATGAGAGGAACATTGTTAAATAGCGACGTCACATCTAATGAGAACAAGATTTTGCCTGAGACATTGAAATCTTTAATGCTATCTTTTACGAGTTGATCACGGACTGATATCAGTTAGAGAACCATTGAAAACCAGGGAGTACTGGACAGCTGCTGAATTGGTAGAAGTTAGAATTCATGAGCCATTGAATCGGGTCCCAGTGGCTGAATGGTATACGAGCTTGCCTTGTAACCGGAAGGTCCTGGGTTCGAACCCCACTGTGGTGGGTGCGTACTGCCGATGATTCCCAAACTAGGATGAAACAGCAGCTGTCCAGTACTCCCTGGTTTTCAATGGTTCTCTAACTGATATCAATCCATGATCAACTCGTAAAACATAACTAATCCTTACAAACCAAACTATAGAAAATTTAATGCTATCAATAAATTTAAACGTATCATCATTTTAAACCCAAAATTATTGATTTTTATATTTTTATTTTTACAATATTGAATTCTATCTTATCAAATTTCACACCATGTTATGTAACATTTTATATTCGTCTACTAATCCTATAATTATGTACCCCTTTCCAAAAAAATCTATACACCTTATGTATTATTCTATATACGACATTAATTATTTTGCCACTTGACATAATTCTCCATAAGTTGTACACTCATCTCTCTTGATGAAAGTGAAAGCGACTGACTGCTTCTGGAAATTCTCTCGTTATCTTGTCCACTTTTATAAGTGCTGATTATATTGCTGAGTTTTTCTCCATGTGACTTTGTGGTATTGTTTGATAAATCTGATCTTTATCGATTTGTTTATTGATTGAAAGTTCACCTAAGTACCATGCTTACTGGAATTCTATAGCATTCTTATAGAATCATTTACTGAGAAGATAAATGCTGTAAAAATCAATAAGGTACAAAGTTTAAAATCTGTCATGAAAAATATCAACAAAACCTTGATATATCTGCAATGAAATGTGATCAGAAGTGAATGGTATTCAATTTTCTATTTATTTGTTTGTCAACGAAATTCCTGGGTAAATTTCAAGACTACGCATCATCATCATCAATAAACAGAACATAGAATGACAATATATGTGTAAAACTTGGGCACTGTGGTAGTAAGTAATTCCATATTAGTTTGTATATCAGATGAATCACACAGTGAAACAGTATTATTTACTGGATCCAGTAAATAATACTGTTTCACTGTGTGATATATCAAATAAACAAACTAACATAGAATGACAGTCAAATCTCTAGCTCAGCCTCACCGACTTTGATAAGACCTTCGATAGCGTTGACGGTGAAGTAATTTGGAAACTACTTCAACACTACAGAGTGGCAAAAATCCTTATGAACTTCATTCAACAGCTAAATGTTGATGATGCTATATGTCAGGTGATCCACAACGGAAAACTCAGTCCTTGAAGTCTTTGAAGGGGAGATAGGAGTAAAATAAGACTGGTTACTATCAACGGTGAAATTCCTAACTACAGTGGAATTGATAATAAAGAAGACTGTGTATGATAGGCCAGGAGAAAGGAATACGTTGGACCGATGAGAAGACATTAGAAAATCTGGGCTTCACGGATGATTTGTGTTTATTGTCATACAAACTCAAAGATCTACAAGAGAGAACCAACAGTTTGTCTAGGAGGCTGGCATTAAAAAGACAGGATTTCAAGTGAACTTAACGAAGACAGAGATGATGAAGACAATGAACCAACTAACAACAGCAACAGGCAGTGTTAATGGAATAAATCTGAAGGAAGTCATTTCCTTCACTTATCTAGGCAGAATCATGACATGCCGGAGGCCATGTGAGGAGGAGATGACAGTCTATAGACAGCTGTGCGGCTAGCTTAAGAAGACTGTAGAGAGGAAGATGAAATAAAGATATGATGTTGAAGCTCTATGTTCCACTCTGAACCTAAGAGAATAATAATATACTGAGAATTTTATTGGTTGGAGGATTTCATCATGAGCTGACACCAGTTGGGGAACCATTGGAAGACTCGCAGGGAGTACTGGACAGCTGTTTCACCCTAGTTTGAAGCTCCTCATCAGTACGCACCCACCACGATTCGAACCAAGGACCTTCTGGTTACAAGGCGAGCTCGTATACCATTAAGCCACTGGGACCCGATCCAATGGCCAGTCCATGAATTCTAACTTCTGCCAATTCACGATATAGCGCAACCGCTAGCCAATGTCTTCGGCAAGTATTTGTCCTCACACCCGACCTGCTGCACCCTACTGGTCACGACTTCCCACTGGAACCCCAGGAAACTACCCACTGGTGTTCCAGTGCCAGCTCATGATTAAATCCTGTAACCAATCAACCAAATCCCTACAAACCAATACTTGAATATCAATGAGATACTCACTGGCGAACAAGATCATGTGTGGAGAAGGTGAGGCGTAGAGATGCAGCAAGGAATTGCCCTTCATAGGAGGCTACGGAAAACTTCATTAATTGTTTCTCTGTTAAATTTCAGACGCGATCCAATGGCCCATATTGGAAGATTTTTGGATAACTTAATAGAAAATGCACTACTTTAGAGAAGATATGTCTATCACATTGTAATCATAAGTGATAAGCCGTGTTCTACCACCTCAATTTTAAATCGAATGAATGAAGTTCACAACAGCATATCACTCTCATCTGTAGAAGAGGAAGATAACTGTTTATCTTTCCTAGATATATTGCTTAGTCGACAGTTTGATGTATCAATAAAACGATCTATTTATAGAAAACCTATCTGGACAGAACAGTATCCTGATTATCACAATTTCTGCCCTGTTCGGTACAAAAGAGGCTTAGTAAGATGTCTCTTCAGTAGAATCCAAAGATTATGCACTGAAGACACACTTGATGAGGAAGAAAGAAAGTTGACACAAACTGTGGTTGATATCAATCATCCAGACAAGTTCATCAGGAGATATAAAGTAGTCAGAACACCAAGATCCACTCTCCAACTCACCGTTAAGAAAGATGTGTGCATCAAGCTACCCTAAATTATGGGTGATCATAGCAGCCTGACAACTAGACAAAGATTGAACGCTGCTGTAGAAAAGACTTTTTATGCAGCTATTATCATAATAATTGAGAATGTAAAGCCAATATATCCATCTAAGCCCATAGAACAGGCGAAAAATGATTTCATATCCCACTGTTTTTACCAATTTAAATGTACGTGTGGACACACATACATAGGGAGGACTCATCGATCTCTGCAAGTAAGGACTGGCTTCAGAGCATATTCCTAAATAGCTTCAGAAACAAATAGAACCCACAGAACCCATTAATGGTGAGAACAGGAGACCTAGCTCCTCTATTGCGAAACATATTACAGAGGAGACAGGACATAAAACTGGTGTTTACACATCTTTTAAACCTATCTTTAAAACGTGTTTTGGGCATATCCCAAAGTTTGCGGAAGCCCTAGCTGGCAATTAGGAAGTTTAAACCACCTTTATGCATTCATAGAGACAATTCGTCATCACACTTAACTCACTTCCCTTAATAAACTTTGTTTCGATAACACTCAAGGTAGATGTACTATTGATTACCGCTGTTATCTGTTTTAGTGATCCTCATTGTTACTTTGACCTTCAATATATCCTTGTAACTTAACCTAATGCTATTTTATCACCTCCTAACTCTTTATTATTTTGATATATATTCCTATGAGAAGTCCGTGTGTGATCAGATTGTTCGAAATGTGTTGCGCAAATTCATTACACCATTCAGATAAATTTCGTCTTCTTATTGCTTTGTCTAAATACATAAATAACAGAATTTTTAAACGGTAACACAAAGTACACAACTTAAAGCATAATTTCTACGCCATGACTTTCACCAACGTCAGTGATTCTAACCGTATTAAGATGACAATACTAAAATTATTGGGAAAGTGTAATAAATATAAAAGTATTCAAGTTTTATTTTGAAGCGATTCGACCGATTTCAAGTTTGATCACGAACTAACTTCAATGAGAGAATCACTGATTAACATGGAGTCATGGAAAGGCTTTTCGTCTTTGTTCGGGACTCTTTAGCAGTACGGATACGTGACCTTCCTTCTGAGGGATCGTACCCATGACCTTCTAGCCTTGTAACTGGATCAATATACACCATGTATTTTTCTACTACCGGTAACTTTCTCTTCCACTTGTTTGGAAATATATATTTTCCATCCCTACTGTGTGGGTTTTCTGGATTCTATTAGTTTGGGTCAAGGAATAATTGATCAATAAATTATCCAGAGTTTATTATCGTCAGTTAGCATTCTTACCCACACTCGACGACATCATAACAGTACAAGAGAAAGAAGAATGATGAGGATTTAATGGGTGTAGGAGAGATCACGAAGAGCGGTTGCATCCGCTTCATTGTGTTTGGTTTTCAAACATGTCGCCAATAGTCAGAGACTTCAAGGATTAATCCAATTTTGCATTTTGACCACTCATAACCTTCTTTTCTAATCGTATTCTATATCATCAGTTGACATTGCTCATTGAGGTAGGCAGTGGTTCGGTATAATGTAACAAGTATCCTGAATATCCAAATCTCATTCAGCATGCCTTGTATTCAATTTCTGTCATTGCAAACACTAAAGCCATTAAATATACTTCTTCAATCCCACCATTATAGTTACTATAAAAATAAGAGAGCTATTCATGCTATTAAATTCACATTTCGCAATGGTCACAATTCAGAGAGGTGAAACTTCACCACAGTTTCTATTGGACTCTGAAACCATTCAGATCACCACAATATGTGATCTGTTCAATACCATATATGATAATCAAGAAAGCAAGGATAAATGAGTAAAATCATATACTACTACTAACTGTTTGAGATAAGTAGTTATATACCACTCACTCCAACCAGTAGTGCCGCTTGCCAACCAGCCAAATCGAAGTGATATAAACATTGGACGACCATTTTGCCCCTTAACCACTGGACTCATCAGGTGGTTTCAAGGGATTCCAGCCAGGTACACCACAGATTAGCTAGGCTCTAAACGAGAGAAACAGATTTCCGGTTTTTGGATCAGTTCGATCTATATATGATGGAGAAGTTTTTCATCTCAGGTGGATAATTTTTGATGTAGTTGTGTTCACTGAGCCAGCTGGATAGTTTATTTGCGAAGCTTTCATTGCCCTACCAGACGACATCTTAAGCCAACAGTGCGATTCGAAGTGAGCTCGTAGATCTCTCTCCACGAGTTTATCAGTCATCTCTCCTGGTGACCATGAATGTGGTTGGTTGTTTCGCTCACCTCATCAAACTGAAGTATACACTGAAGATGTTGTCTAGTAGAGCAACGAAAGCTTCGCAAATAAACCATCCAGCTCAGAGAAAACAACTACATCAAAATCAGTTCTATCTGACTAGCTGGCTGGCAAGTGCAGCTACTAACTGGTGTGAAAGCATATACAGATACTCATCGAAATGAGTAAAGTGCGGTTTTAAGCGTTTATGTCGCCTATATATTACCAGTGATATTACTAAACAACTTATACTTAATATATATATATATATTTATATCCACCTGCGTGGAACGGAAAAGGACGTGAATACCGGAATCAGGAAGGCAAGAGAGACCGGCACCACTCTGAAAGCGGTGTGGAAATCCGCAATCAGTATAAAGAAGAAAGCTCAGATTTTCAGCACCAGCGTGAAGTCAGTTGGTGCTTGGCACCATGGATGATATCGTTTGCCAGACCCACGAGTGGAATCGAAATGGTAAGGAGGCGACGAGTTGGGTGTGGGTCCTAAGGGTTAGACTTCCAGTTTAGGTGCACTGCTGTATCTCATTTGGCTTACCGGCTGGTACATAGGAAAGGTTGGGCGTGAGGTTAGTAACCACCACACGCTGTAGAAAAGGGAAAGGTATCACTACTTCTTCAAATTCAAGAAAAAATCAAACTTGAAGTCCAGTGTTAGACTTGAAACGCGCAAAGGAATCTAGGGAAGAGAAACACCTGTTCAGACTTCTACACTGATTCATCACTCAGTCAGCCATATGTAGTTTCAGTTGTTGTCGTCGTCATTATCACGTAAATGGATTTCACTTATTTTTTAAAATTTGATTTTCATTTTCCCCTTTTTTATTGATTGGAAACCGAAGTATTCGACCTCTGTTGACTTGTCAACTCCTTGTGTGCATATATATATATATATATATATATATATATACAATTTACTCTGTCTCTGGTCACCAATTCTGTGCAAGTGACTATATTAAAAGATCGAAAAATTCCAAAATAGAAAAGAACAGCCAAGTATTAGGCATATGCGTACATACTTTTATTTAGTTTCAGTTTTTCAAAACACAAAAATGAAATACAATTAGAATCTGCTGAAATTCAACTTTCAGTTTATACACTCATGTATATATACATACATTTACATATTTCGTAATCATAATTATTATTATTATCATTACTCTTGTTGTAATCATTGTATTTTTAAATAATTCCCAACTAATTTATCATAACTGCGTGTTGGAATGAATGGTGTACATGACATCCATGTTGGTATATTAGTCGGATGAAGTCGCGCCCTACAGTTAGAAACAAAAATAATTGGCTATTTAATAACTAAGAATATTGACTTGTGTAATATCCAAAAATAAAATAAATATTATTACTATGATTATTATCGTTAATATCAAGAGGACTTACTGTTCAATAAATATACATAAGAGAATGGAAATGCATCAGATACACACTGAGCAGACCAATGGGTGATATCACGCACTAGGCCATCACTGGAGTGGAGCCAGAATAAGAAACAACACACTAACTGTCGTGAGTTGGTGGCACAGTGGTAGAATTCCCGCCAACCACGCCTTATGTTGTCCGGGATTCGATCCACGGCCGACGGACGCACTCCTTTACCTCGTTAAGCCGACAATAAGACTGGTAAAGTGGGAAGGTTGAGAATGAGACCAGCAACCCCATCTCACATATAGACACTAATTTGACAGGGGAAATATGGAATTTTTAAACAGAGGAAACAACAATATTGCCAGGGAATTTCTTGAAGCCCTGCTACCCAAATCAATCAGCGATTAACAGACACATTACCATAGACCAAATTTACTAACAAATAAAAAATAAATCACATAACAAGGAATTTCGAATTCCTAAGTCAATTATTATTATTATTGTATCCTCTAATTCCTACAGGAACATAGGGCTTCAGCCGTGCGTCTCCATTGCGTTCGGTTCTCTGCTAGAATCTTCACCTGGCTCCATGTCTGCCCACATGCTTTCATCTCCTCTTCGCATGACCTCCTCCAAGTCACCCACCCTCGCACTGACGACCAACTCGCCGCTTCCCTTTCGGCCGGGTTACACTCGAGCAATGGCTTGTCTAGTGATGCCACCTGATGGTTTCCTCAGAGTATGGCCAATCCATCTCCATTTCTTCCTGCCTATTTGTTTCACAATCGGTTTCCGGTTGGTTTGCTCCCAGAGATCCCTCCCTGTCACTGATATTTTCCGGCCAGCCATCTGATCTTGAGTATTGGGCGAAGACAACTGTTCATGAAGGTCTGTAGTTTGTTTGAGATGCTCTTTATGACGCGCCATGTCTCCGATCCATCCGTATAGTAGCACTGACTTCACATTGGAGTTGAAAATCCGGATCTTATTTTTGATGCTGAGTGTTGTTGACCTCCACACAGACTTGACGTGAGTAGTGAAAGCTTGTCTTGCTTTTCCGATTCTTGCTTTGATATCCTCGTCAGTTCCGCCTGTAGTTGAAATCCTTAGTCAATAAAAACGATCAATATAGATGTAAGCTAACAGCCAATCGCAACCAAGGTCGTTAGGATAGACAATTATATTATCATTCATGAAGAATTTAAATAAGTTAGTTTTATACTAAAAACCTGAGCTGAAGATGCTGTCTAGAAAGACAACGAAAGCTTCGCAGTTAAACCTTTCAGCTCAATGAAGACAACCACATCAGAATATTATTTATTTCTAACAGTTTAAATCCAATCATTCGTTTTATTAATACAATATCAATTTTTTAAAGTACGTAAAAGCGATAAATTCTATCAAGTCAAACAAAGTAAAATAACTACAGTCAGTTGTCTCTCTAAAATCAAATCAGAAATACTCAATGAATTGTAACAATACAAACGGCATAGTTTAAAAATGTCAGCAAAAATAGAAGTACCGAAAATTACTCAGTTAAATTTTTTGTTTTCTTTGTATTGGCTCAGGGTGAAAAACAAGAAACAATTGAGAAATTGAAAAGGAACCTGTTCAAACTGTCAAAACTAAAACCAATTTTTTTTTGTAGTGAAGAATTGTTTCTGTTTGTGTGTGTATGTGTGTTTATGTGTTATTGCTTCATGATTAGACGGAATGATGAAATAATTCTAGACAAGTGTTCTATTGAATTCTAAGTAAAATCGATACTTACGTCGAGTATCACAAGTATTTTTGTAGCAAAAGTCTCCACCATTTTTTTTTCAACAAGATAAAGTGATCTATGCTTTTATTGATCGCACTATGAACCTATATGATAAAAAATGTAATTTCATTTGGTTATACGACTTGTAACTCTGATTGGTTGTAGAAGGTCATTATTGAGGCAGCTGCTATGGTTTAACTTAGAATTTCATTAAGTATGCGGATGATGTGCTGAAAATTTCTCTACCAGTAGTTTCTGTACTGGACTGTTCTGGTTAGAACAGTTTCCAGTTTGAGGTTAACTAATGGTCTCTCTCACTGGAATGGTCTTTAGCTAAATATCTTTAAATGTCACACTGTAACGAAAGAAGACAAGGACCAGGCAACAGATCGTTTATTCAGGAAATCAACAGATATTTATAGATTCTCATGTACATTATTATAGATTATTTTAAGGAAACAAACACAGTCTTCTGATTGGTGGTTTCTCAATTAAAGTTAATCTTTCATCTCTTTGTGACCGTTTCTTGAAGTTCAGATTATCTATCTGCAAATTAAATCCGCCTACGCAGTCTGCTGTGATTGGTTGTTAAATCAGTCTTTGTTCTTATTTTTCCAACGACCAAAATTGGGGACATAAACATTGACGCAAATTACTGTCTACCAATTTTGGCTTGTGGCCGCCTCTCACCACAATACTATTGATTCTCATTTTATGATTAATCATTTCAGTTAAACAAGAAAATCGATTATTAGATTACCGTCATGAACAAACATCACTTAGAGAGGCTTTTGAGAGCCAGAAAGCACAGGAAAGCCAGTTCATCCTATTTTGGGACTCTTCAGTGGCGTGCATCCACGATCTGGTCAGGGATTGAATCTGGAACCTTCAGGTTACGACACCTTAAGCTCGTTAACCTTTCAGCCACCTGAGCTGGAATTCAATGACTCACGCATGCTAACTTTGTCTGCTCATAATATAAAGCTGCCTTCACCAACGCCTTCGATGAACATCGACTTCACCCTGACATGGTGGACCTCCCCACTGGTCACGACTTCCCACTGCGACTTCAGGAAATCTATCCAGTAGCCATGAGTGAGGTGGTGACTGATATATATTCAGAAGGTCCCGATTTTAAACCCTGGAGTGATCGTGAGTGTCACTGATAAAGAGTCCCAAAATAATACCAACCATCTGTTCAGTATACAATTTCTGACAGATTGTCAGTGCACGCGGTAACGGAATGTAAGATTTTTTCTCTTACTAAAGACCTCTTTGGAACACACTTAACTTCTTTTGGAAAATCACGGCATGGGATCCATTTTTAACCCCCCCCCTAATGATCTCAGTCTTTGGGATAGACTTTTTAGTGACATTATTTTGGTGAATGTTTTTAACGCATGAATAGACCTATTCTCGCCTATTCAATACATCGTTCAGTCGTATCCCATCAGTAAGGATGTTTATTTTACGTCTTGTTTTTATTGAACATTCGTAACTAATTTCACTGTGACTCTTATCGGCTTTGTCAGTTGTGACAGAAATCCATAGAGTGGTTGATTGTAGTGTTTTCATTTGTGAAATGTTAGCAGATTAGTTATTCTTTGCTTGCTTGCCTTGAGTGGTTGTCATCCATCATGACTGCCTTCTGATAATTTGTCTATCTTCTATTCTTCCTTTTACTCTCACTAAAAATGATGGTGATCAGCTCAATTTGCAATCTGAAGGTCCTGGATTCGATCCTATGTGAAATCATGAGTGCACACGGGGATGAGTCCCAAACAAGGACAAAACACATTTCCAGTAAACCCTGATTCTCAATGGCTCTCCAAATGAAGTTAGTTCATGATCAATCTTCAAATGAGTTCAGTTCTGTACAAACCAACACCTTCTGACAAAAAAGTTATTAAAATATTTTAATCCAGTGATCTTAGAATCGACAAGAACAGCTCACATCTATCAACATCATCTATGAAATAACTTGAGGGATTAGAAAGTAAGTTTTCCAAGCTGAAGAAATACAATAAAATAAACTGATTGGCCGCCTGCTCAGATTACTAGGCTAGCTGAATTCCTATACAACATAATGCATCAGTTTGTTAATAATCATTCACTAATGTGCTTAGATTGCAAAATATATTGGCGCGCATTAATAGTTGGCTTTCATCCTACTACTCTGTATTTCTTAAAGGTGAGATTATTTTTAGCTCCGTATTGAATACCATTGTGTTACGAAATATACTGCCGTTTATTATTATTATTATTATTCTAGTTGAACATCTCTGGACGAAGAGCAAATATGCTGCAGTAGAATATCCTGAGATTTCCATTAAGTACGTAGACATTTTGTTCAAGACAAAGCTATTATTTCAAGTTTGACCACAGACTGATTTCAGTTAGACAACCACTGAAAACCAAGGAATACCAAGGACAGCTTTTTTGCCCCAGTTTGGTATTCTTCAGAACTGAGGACCCACTGGGGTTTGAACTCAGGACTCTCAGGTTAAAAGGTAAGCTCGTAGACCATTCAGCCACTTTCCCCTTTTCTGTTTAACTTCATCATAGATATGCTAATGGAAGTATCCTTAACTGAACTTAACGACTTAGGAATCGACTTGTTACCAGGGAATAGTCTTATGGACTTAGAATATGCAGATGATATTGTCCTGTTAGGGGAGGATGCTGACAAAATGCAGAGTCTTCTGAACACCTTGAACAGCAATCTTCGTATGTTTGGCATGCGATTCGCCCCTGTACAATGTAAGATGCTGCTACGGGACTGGACTACATCAACTCCTAGCTTCGTGATAGGGAGTGAAGTGATAGAACATGTTAACTACTTCACCTATTTGGGAAGTTGTATCATCACCAACGGATTGATTGGTGACGAAATCTCAGCACGGATCCAAAAAGCTCGGACTGCTTTCGCTAACTTACACCGTCTCTGGCGTAGGCGTGACATCCGGCTGTCAACCAAGGGACGTGTATACTGCTCAGCAGTTCGCTCCGTCCTCCTCTATGGCTCTGAAACATGGCCAATACGAGTTGAAGACATGAAAAGGTTGACTGTTTTTGATCATAGATGTCTACGATCTCCTTCTCACGTTAGGTCGTATAATCAGGTAAGTAATGTTGACGTTAGACGTAGAGTGTTGGGCAAAGAGGGAAAATCACTCGAAGAGGCTATAAAGTTACACAGATTGAGATGGCTAGGTCACGTGCTGCGCATGTCTAACCATCGCCTCCCCCAGCGGGCACTACTAGCTGATATAGGTGCAGGTTGGAAAAGAGTAAGTGGTGGCCAAACAAAAACATGGTATCAATCCATGAAATCCCTGACAGTTAAACTGAGTCAGGAAGGGAGATGCAGACTTCCGGGACTCTGAGAATCAATGGCTGGAGACAATAGGTGACATGGCTCAAAATCGTTGTCAATGGCTTACGCAGATGTATTCAGTCTCTATAATCTTTGATATCCCTTTCTACCATTACTCGTTCTGTTTCACTCTTATACTTGTCAAAACTGTATTGATTCTCTTCACTCATTTTCTTGTCTACCTTTGTGTGCTATTTGGAACGTGGCAACTCGAACTGCTGCACTTCGGTGCCAATATCTATGTTGAATCCAGCCAGCCAGCCATTCAGTCACTGGTACCCAATCCAGTGAATTCCAAACGCCAGCCAATCTTCTCAGTGGGTATTTGTTCTCACTACCTTCCTGGTGGACCCCCTTGTAACCAGACAGTCCTGAGTTCGAACCCTGGCAGGTGCGTACTGATGAAAAGACCCAGAGAAGGACGATACGGTTATCAAGTATTCTCTGGTTTTCAACTAACCAAATCCCTACAACTAACTCTTGAAAGCCACTATTATTATTATTACTATTATTATAACCCATTCCACCTATGATCTGTGCAATTATTATTTCAATGTACACTTTTAGAACACAAGTACAAGACACACAAGCACAAGCACATACATGCACACACAAACGAGAATGTTTGCACGCATACGCATACACATCTACACATACTTATATTCATGGAATCAGTGTACTGTAATCCAAGACAGTCAAGTACTTATTTCATTTTTATGCAATCGAAGAATTATTATTGATACAAAATAAAAAATAAAATAAAATATGATGATGATTAGAAGATATTTGGCACAACTCATAATAATTCACATTCCACATGAATGAAAGAATGAATGATTCAGATTCTCTTGATTATTGAAAGGTAATAAATGATCTGATCTTTATTTGGCTAGTAATCACCCTACATCTTATTTGTATGATATATATGTATATATATGTGCCGCATCGATACATCAGTACTTATGTGACAGTATATAGCCAGCATATTCTTCTTCTAATAGCATTACTCATATATATATATATATATATATATATATATATATATGCATAAGTATTGCTACATACGGGTTCTTATATAGTAGGTGAATATTAACCTGAGAGAACTGAAAGTAAGAGTTTATCATCTTCGATCAATAATAATAATAATGTTTCTGTTCACTTTTCCATAAAAGAAAATTAGCCAGTCAACATTAGCTATATAAGAATAAAACTTGTGCACTGTGGTAGAGTCTAATTCCATTATGGGTAAATTTCTTTTTATTTTGATAAAGTTTCACAGTGTTATACGGTAATATTTACTGATGATCACGTTTCGAGCACAATTTATTGCTGCTCATAATCATATCAAGGTAATCACACGATTTCCTAAATTCATTTATATAGTCCCATTGTTTTTCAATTGATTTTCACTTGATTTGATTGGTAGTAATATTTTCCATATTTCGGGTATGAGTGATGAATCATTCCTATTGCATGTTATCCCTCACTCAGGGACAAACTCTGTAGGTTAAAGGACCCAGTTGACCCAATTAGACAAAATAATATAATTTACAAAATACCCTGTAATGACTGTGAGGTCAACTACATAGGTCAAACTAGTAGGTCAGGGGTAATCAGATTGTCGGAACATAAGAATTTAGTGGCTAAGGTAAGAATGGTTGACCCAGAGAAGATAAGTAATCTAGAAAAAAGCTCGGCAATTGCAATGCATGCACTAACACACAACCACACAATAGCATGGTGGGAGAGGGTTAAAATTCTAAAAAGTAATCTAGGTAGTTGGAGAGAGAGGTTGATTACTGAATCCTTGTTCATCGAATCTACACCCAACACATGCAACAGGAATGAATCATCACTCATACCCGAAATATGGAAAATATTACTACCAATCAAATCAAGTGGAAATCAAGTGAAAAACAATGGAACTATATAAATGAATTCAGGAAGTCGTGTGATTGCCTTGATGTGATTATGAGCAATAAATTGTGCTCGAAACGTCATCAGTAAATATTACTGTATAACACTGTGAGACTTTATCATAAAAAATTTTTTACCCATAATGGAACATTAGTTATACTTAAATAATCTGAATCATTATATTAGGTGACTTATTAGTTAAGTTAGAAGTGTAGTTGAATATTCTTCTCTTCTTCTTTGGAGAATGAGATTCTTCCGTTTTTGACTGCTTGACTTCCATCCAATCAGTGGATGGTGGGTTTGAAACCCACTCTACACAGCGACACTTCTTTAGCCCTTAGACAACTGCGTGGAATTAATTGTAAATGGTGTAAAGGAATAATTGTTTGGAGAATCCCTCTTGAATGATCTAATCATAATATTAGTATTTATTTAGATTTTTTCAACTAACTTTGTATTTATGATCCCTTTTCCTACTGGACCGTATGTAATTGTTCTGACATTTGTATATCATATGCTGACTTGATCTTTAATATTTGTTGTTGCTCCTGTTTAATCTCTAATTTTAGTTCTTCTCTTTATGGTTGTGTGATGATGAGACGGATAATGAGTTGTTTTACGACTCCGATTTTGTTTGAGCAAATGAGAGTGATTCTGACTTACTTTGGACTGTCTGCGGAAAGCATTACTTTGTGATTCTTGTTGTGACAGAGTTTTGATCTCGCCTTTTTGTGACATATTCTGCTTGAATACAACATAATTCTTACAGTCGAACTGTGATTGACTAATTCTTCTGTATAGTACCTCTTTTGTATATATATGTGTGTGTGTAAAACTTGGGCACTGTGGTAGTAAGTAATTCCATATTAGTTTGTTTATTAGAGGTATCACACAGTGAAACAGTATTATTATTTACTGGATGACAATGTTTCGAACACAATCTAGTATTGTTCATAATCATATCACTTGTAATCACACGACTTCGAAACTTGAGTTTTATAGTTTTTCTTTGTCTTCTTCTATTTGTCGTAGGGGTAGTAGGAGGAATAAAAGTGGCATTCCAACCCACAAACTCAGTTAAAGGATCATGTGGAGCCTTTAAAACAAAACAATTTAGTTTATCTAATACCCTACCTGCAATGATTGTCAGGTCAAATACATAGGTCAAACTAGTAGAACAGGGGCAGTCAGACTAGCCGAGCACAAAAACCTGGCAAAATCTAGGTTAGTTGACCCGAATAAGATAATAAATCTGGAGAATAGTTCAGCTATAGCACTACATGCAATTACACACAACCATACGATAGGATGGGATAAGATGACAGTTTTAAAATCTAATGTGACAAGGTGGAGGGAGAGATCGATAACGGAAGCTTTGTTTATCGAATCAACTGCAAACACGTGACGTGTAATAGGAATGATTCAACACCTGTCCACTCAGACATCTGGAAAATTCTACTACCCCTGCGACGACGAATAGGAAGAAATAAAGGAAACTATAAAACTCAAGTTTCAAAGTCGTGTGATTACAACTGATATGATTATGAACAATACTAGATTGTGTTCGAAACATTGTCATCCAGTAAATAATAATACTGTTTCACTGTGTGATACCTCTAATAAACAAGCTAATATGGAATTACCTCTTTTGTGCTTAGGAAATTATCTTGACTGTATAGTCTCCTAACTGGACTGTCGAGATAGCCTTGAGTTTTTGATGCTATCATAGGTTGTTGAATAGAATCTCATAAGGATCTCACGAGGAATAACCGTCGTTTTGCTCTGTTTTGGAGCGTTTTGTGACTCTGTATGTGTGTATCTCAAGGAAGTTTTGGTCAGCTATACTCTATGATGTGGAGATCACTTTCCTGCTCTGAGACCACAACAAATCGATTTCGGTCGCTACAAGTGGTTGTTGAGTAATATTTTGGTTTTTTTTAAAAATTTTCATTCGGTGCTGAACTTATTAGTCATAATGCAAGACATTTAGTGATTCCACTTCATATCTTCAAACTAGGGATAGCTAAAGATCAGACCTAAAGTATCATCTGATATTTGAGGGGAGTGAATTACATGCCAAAGGTATTTAGATTTTAGCTCGAGATATTGAGAAGACTGCTTTTTATATCACTGATTTCGTCTATAAGGACGATAACATCTAGATACTCTAGATCAATGAAACTCTTATCTAGTAACAAGTCAACTCCTGAAACTTCGATATCAGAGCTTAAAATAAAGTCATCTCAAACTTTTGAGTGGATATTATCCGATAGACAGCATTTTTTTGACGTGACTTCAGATGATGACTCTCCATTAACCCTTGCAGGACTACAGTGAGTTCGAGTAGATTGTCTTCATTAAAGTGGTATATTGTCCCACTACGGCATTCACACTCAGGTATGACCTCTTGGTCAATGAAATCGAGAAAGTGTCCGAAGCCGACGTATATGCCTACCTTCTGGAACCTTTTGGGAGGTTAGATATAATCAGTATAATCCACCTGATTATCTCAAATTTTCTTTGGTACACAAAACCATGGAATCGAGGATTCGATACTATGCTAGTTAAACTGATTCCACTGTGAGTATCAAAGAAGAATTTGTTTCTTTTCACATGAAATGAGATCGTATGTGGTTAATGGTGGCTATCAATGGAATTCAGGATGCCCATCTGGTTTGATTTAAACAATAATTAGATGGGTAAACCTGCACTGCCAGTGAGTGATGACGTTCCGAATGGAACTCGAACACAGCACCCATCGTTTTAAATGTCACAGGACCATCCAGATGAAAAGTCCAAAACTGGACGAAACGCACATTCTGGATTTCAGTAATAACCATCACCACCAACTAAGTATCATCGCGTCTACATTCATACACTGTCAAAGCATCTGGACTAGGAGTCGGTTTGTCAGCACAGATCGAGCATTTTGATCCAAGCTGAAATGATCAACAGTCTCCACAGATCCAATGAATCAATCTCAAATTTTTCATGTGTAAGCTATTGCATCATTGCCATCATCACTAAACACCTGGAGTAGTAATGGCACATCTTGCTGCTTCAACTCTTTTTAGACTGGAAACTGGAAAAGAACCATTGCAATTATTTGCCTTTCAAACACAGAATCTTTGGATATGATACTGTTGATCGATAATACCTATAACTATCTATTTGCCACTCTGTGCTTGTTTAACACTAACTAATACCTATAATTGTATATGTATTGATGGATTTACATGTTCAAGTTGGCTCAAGTCAGTGAGTCTATGATTTTGGTATCATTTTGGTTAACTGTTATTGACTGTGATATTATTATTGTTGTTGTCGCTTGTTACCCTTCTTGTTGTGAATTATTTTCCTGTGTTGGTGTTGTTCTGATTGTTTTATC
This sequence comes from Trichobilharzia szidati, assembly GCA_944472155.2. Lineage (NCBI taxonomy): Eukaryota > Metazoa > Platyhelminthes > Trematoda > Strigeidida > Schistosomatidae > Trichobilharzia > Trichobilharzia szidati. Next base: position 55,912,408 of record OX235276.1, read on the forward strand.
CCTTGTTTTCCTGATTTTTAGGGGAGCAACCCACAAGGTCGCTTCTCTCTAAACTATATTTTAATGTAACAATCCCCTTCTGAGGCGTGAGACTAGCAACTCCACCCTGTAAACAAAGCTGCTACAGAAACTTCATCACGATGAATCTCCTGGCACCAAAAGAAAAAGTCTGTGTGGGGACATGGAATGTCCGCACCATATTCAAGATTGGCAAAGCTGTCCAGATCGCAAACGAAATGAAAAGATACGGAATTCAAGTACTGGGGATATGTGAAAGCAGATGGAACGGGAATGGACTCACCAAATTGTCAACGGGTGAGTCAGTGATCTTCTCCGGTCACCCAGAAGATAACCACATGCACACTGAGGGCGTGGCTATCATGATGTCACCAATGTCAACGAAGACTGGAAACAGAACTTCAAAATTTGAATGCGAATGGATGACTGTGTGCATTCCATACAGGTAATGTTTCAATGGTAGGAAGCAGCAATGTATCTGCAGTTCCGCTAAACTCCTCCCCACAAGTTTCGTCAATTTTCCATCTATTTCTACCGAGAAGTTATTAAGTTTTCATCTTCCTCAGAATCCCTTATCAAAGTTATTTTAGAGTTCTTTATCCTGAAGAGTCTGATTTAGTAACGGTGCCTTTTCTATTCCTTTCGCTTTCGACAAACACCATTTTCATTGTGAAGGTTTTGAGTCAGTTAAGCTTTGAGCGGCTTTTGCTTATCATCATTTTTGAAGCGTATTATGATCAGCTTTCTTTCTTTGATCATTTTTGGAAAAGCTATGGAAATCCAATGACTTTATTAACTTTTGATTACAAATTATCCCCTATCTTCATTATGTCCGTTCTATCTCAGATCTGTATGATTGAAGTCCATGTAGTGCAAAAAGACAAGAAGAATTCCAGTAAACCTTCTCACTGACAAAGACTACTGGAAATTGATTCATCTATGCTCATAGTTGATTCGATGTTCTCTGTTGTGAAGGTAGACAATATCTGTTTATATGAATGAAGTTATTGCTGGCTGGGGACAGGTAGTTGTCACAACAGTGTTGTAAGAGGTAGTCACAGCAATCAGTTCATCTTCATGGAGTACCATAAATAAATACCCCTAATGTGCTTATCTGTATAACTCAGCTTCCTAGATTAAACATTAAATTCACCCGTTAAACGTCTAGATTTTAGCAGTAAACTAGAGGATTTCTTTATTTCTCTTCATGATGTTCATTAATGTAATAAATAAAATAAAATTCATCTGTAATTTTTTTGTGATTATGGCTTGATTCTACACCGTATTTTTGGTACAAGTGTGGAATTTTCAGCATGTGATGTCGGTAGCCCAATTTTGCAGGCCGAGCATTGATATCAGGTGTGTGTCGGCAGGGGATCGAACCCCGGACCATGTGCATGGTCAGCGGGAGTCCTAACCGCTGTGCCACCGACGCACATATCACGGACACTCCAATCACACACTCGCTTATGATGCACACTTATATAGAAGTTAACGTGTGGTGAGAGCTGTCTGCTAGCCAAAATTGTAGACAAAAACTGGCGTCAATGTTTACGTCCCAAATTCGAGTCATGAGAAAAACCAAGATCAAAGCTTAACCTTGAGGAACTCAACAACCAATCACAGCAGACTTAGCGTGGGCGGATACGATTTGCAGATACATCACCAGGCTGTCTAAGAAACGGCAACAAAGAGATGACAGGATGACCTACGGCAGGAAAACAACCAATCAGAAGACGTCGCTTCTTTGCTAACAATAACATCAATAATAATAAACATAAAAATCGATAAATATCTGTTGATTTTCTCAATGAACGATATGTTGCCTGTCCCTTGTCTCCTGTCGTTACAATCGAACTATAAAGGGTGAAAACTGAATCTGTATTGGTCAAATTATTTGGCCGTCAAAATCACAAATAAGAGGTAAGAAGATAGGGAGTGGAAATATTATTAAACAAAATACACCTTAGTTTTAAAAAAAATGGATTACCAAAATAGGTTCAAAAATAATAACCAATAATTTTTGTGAACCATGGGCTAGCCATGGGGTCTCCTCTCGGTCCACTCCTAGCCGACTGCTTCATGGCGAGTCTGGAAAACTAAATTTAAGACTTTTCATGGACTAAGACTTTCTAAAATGATCTAAGACGCGTCTAAAGGCACTGATGAAAATAAATTTTATGACCAGTCTCTGTAATATCATTTATGATGGATGATGTTAAACACCAGTTTCCAGAGCCAGCTGAATTGCGCGAACAGTTGCTTCTTACTGTCAGTTAAGAATGTGTTCCCCACTCTTAACCTGCTCTCTTTCTATGTACCGCATAAATGTGGTCAGTAAACAAAGATTTTGAACAGCAATCAATAGAATACACTATGCAGCTAAACTTATTTTCATTGAGAAAAAAATGAAATTTAAGCTGTTTTGTAAATCATCACACAGCAACTAAACGATAGTGTCACAGTGTTACAGAGTGTTTATCCCCATTTCTCTTAACTCATATCTTTGATCTTGACTAATAAACATTTTGACCTATACTGATTCAATTTTGACCTTTTATACTCTGTTAGGCTGGGAATAAATATGTATGATAAGTAAGCCTGTGGTCAGAATAGACAAAATTAAATAAACAAACTGAGTGACGTACTGTAATAGATCGTAGTGAATAAAATTCAACTAAAACTGAACGAGGGTCAAGTTAACAACCGTGGTGATAAGGAATAGAAGTTTAATAGAGGGTGGGGGAAGAAAATAATACAGCTAATAAACAAAAAAAACAGGAATTACTTATTCGTTTTTAAGATTGATCGGGTCCATTTTAGATTAAGTGGCTGGACAAACTTCTTCTGGATTCAGAGTTCAGAATTTCACATCCGAATTTCCATTGCTTCCGCAGTTTGAAAAAGTTTGATTTTTGCTTTTAAAGCAAGATTCGCATGTATTCTATAGATCACTTTGAAGTTAATTTTCGGATTAGCTTGGTGTCCAGATTCGATCAGGCTATCCAGGATAGAGCTGTGACAGGGTAGGGGAGAGGAAGGGTGTTTTGTCTTCCGTATAAAACTATGAGGGTAAATGGTCTGTGATGCGTTTAGATGGCTGATATGTCTAGCTCCTCCATAGGAACAAGTGAAGTGATCGCTATACATTGATGAGGCCAACAGTTGTAGCTTATCCTTCAGGTTCATCTGAATCATTGGTTTTATAGAGCAGGTCACTAGAAGTTCAGCTGTGAAGAAGGTTTTCATCAAGTGAATAAGTCTTCATAAGCTCTATTACATCCTCCTCTACTCTACACTAGCTTATTTTTTGATTGATTATTGAATCGCCTCTTTATCCGTGCTCTGTTTGTTGGTGTCTTTCGGACAAGGGCTTGCTTTATGTATATAAGTGTGACTGATCTTATAAATCCAGTCTCTATTGTGTTCATTGCATTGCTGTTCATCAATACTCTACTGGTATTAATTGTTACATAACAGTTAACTTAAGCACAAAACACTTTTTTCTCACACACACACACACTTCCATTCGCAACAACACAAATATATCAGACCGTGTACACATAGTGATACTTATACGCAGTATACCACAGAATAATCGAATGTAACTGAATATATATTTATGCATAAATAATTCTTTCTATTTCACCTCATTCCTTTCATAAATACAGAATAGTCTGAAAATAGGTATAAAGGAGGTATATCAATTACTAAAAATGTTCAAATGTTACAAATTGTAGTCGTCTAAAATAATGCTGATTAAAACAAAAGAAAGCAAAACAAAATGTGGTAAATTCAATTGAATGCTCTAGCTTTTAAACATGAGTACATGATTAATGTGCGTAGGACTTTCAATAAAAAACAGGCTCATTTAAAGCGTAGATGATCACACGCACAAGACATATAATGATGTTGGTGAGACATACTGTAATGACAGAAGACAATAGCTAGGCAACAGATTGTTTATTGAGAAAATCAAGTGATTTTTATAGATTTTTATGTTCGTTATTGCCAGCGGAGAAGAAACGTCTTTTGATTGGTTGTTTTCTTACTGAAGGTTATTCTGTTATTCCTTTGTGACTGTTTCTCAGAAAATCAAGCCATATATCTGCGAATCATATTTCCACACTTTAACTCCTCTGTGATTGGTTGGTCACTTTCTCAAGGTTAAGCTTTGTTATTGTTTTTTCTCATGACCTTGTTTCGGGACGTAACATTGGCGTAAATTGTTCCTTACAATTTTGGCCTGTTCTCAGGCAGCTCTCACTACAATACTGGCATCTATACGCAGAGGTAATACGTGTATGACCAACGGTAAAGAATAGGCACCACAATCAAATGACCTTGAACCAACCAATCAAGTCGCTCAAAGTTACAAAGAAGACTATGATGAAAGGGAGACATCTGTAATGTTGTGCTACCTCATTGGTTGGGTCAAGGCCACACATTTGTCTCTACGCCCTTTGTAATTTATCAGTTAATTCTGACATAAAAACATGTAGACATCTTCATTTCTTAAATGTAGTCAGTACATTTGGAAAATAGAGGAAATCAATGTTATGATCCTTAGAATACACAAAATGAAAGTGTTAGAAATTTGTTTTACTGACCCATATGTGTATAATTTACTCACATTTATATGTTAGCCACTTTTGTTATTGAATTATTTGATAGTTTTTATAATGCTTGCAACAATACAATGATAAATGCAGCTACCGATGCCATTCGTCGTCATCAGTATTCCTTTTCCTTTGTCTTTAAACACAAAGGTATTTAAATGTGTTTTTTGTATGTGCGTATGCATTTCAATTTTGTGAATATTTTGCTGTTGACTGTCGATGAAGCTGATTACATTGAATTATCTTATTGTATAAAAAATATTTTTATATTAGTAATGGCTTGCTATGAAATCGGATGATAATATATATCGTTCACGTGTTTTGAAACACAAAAATATTAAGGTAAAAAAGTCGACTGAGTGATTGGTTGACTGACTGACTGATTGAAAGTCTAAACTATGAAATCTATACTAAGCGTGAAAGCCAAACCCTTTTTAAAAAAAAGTTAGAATGGAACACACCACTCTGTTCATTCTGCACTTTTGATGCCAATGAAATCACTTGTGACAGAAAGTCTTTAAAGCATGCCTGACAATGATTTCTAATACTTATTATATCAAGGTGAATCTGAAGGCTTATGAAGCTATACACTCAAATATATATATAAATCCTCGTCGAGAATTGCTATCCAGAAAGATTTATTGCAAAATCTATGAACCCTAGACCAGAAAAGCCGCCCATACTTAGCGTCAAGAAAAAACTACTCTACATGAATCTTCAATTCAATGGAGATTTATATGCGGAAACACTAAAAAATCGACTGTCGCGCTCACTTAAGAAGACCTTCGCAGCTCAACTACGACTAATCTTCTCCAAAAGACCTATGATTCATGTGAACGTGAAGGATAAGCTACCGCTGCTGGCCTCATCAATGTGCATTTATCAATTCACCTGCTCGTGTGGAGCCAGGTATGTCGGCCGTACCCAGCGCTCGCTTTCCAAACGTATCACCGAGCACTTACCAACATGGTTTTACAAAGGAGAAAATCGATGCCCCCGCAGTTCCATCTTAGAACATCTGATAGAATCCGGACACCAAGCTACGCCGCAAACAAACTTCAAAGTCATCTACAGAGTAGGAAGTAGTCTCCCTAAAGGTGTACGAATCAGACTTCTTCAAACTGCAGAAGCAATGTCGATTCACTTGCTAAGTCCTGAACTCTACATACAGAAGAAGTTCGTTCAATCACTACACTTGCAATGGACGTAATCTATCTTATTAGCCGACATGTAAATTCTACCTAATCTTTTCTTCTGTCTCTTCATTAGTATTATTTTGTCTTCTCAATTGTAACATTTTACATTTTCAACTTTATTGTTCTCTACCCCCACCCGATTCAATTTCACTACCACTGTTACTGACTTGAACAACGCTCAGTTTCTAGTCATTCATGTTACGTCATCCAACTTATCCACTCAATTTCACTTCTACTTAATCTCTACCTGTAATTACCTCTGTTGCTATCCTGACCTAAGTTGTAACATTTTAGCCAATTATATTACGTCATCTAGTTTTTTAACTCAGTCTTACTTTAGTTGCTGTCTGATTAACTTTGTCTCTATACTACATCATTCTTGTATTAACTAATCAATTATCTAAACTTGACAAACCTCATGTTCACACACACACACAAATATTTATATGTAAATGCGATTGTACAGCTATGTGAATGAATTCGCCGAAAAGAGTCTCTTCGCTGAATGTCTTCTCTTTTTCATATATATATATATATATATATATATATATATATAAAGCAATAAATTGTAGCTTGCGATACATATAGAGCTAACACCAGTCAGCGTCATCAGTGAATAACTTTCCTCTTACCTGACTTGAGGACTGAAGTTGGTAGTCATGGGTCACTGGATCGGGTCCCAGTGTCTGAATGGTCTACGAGCCCACCTTGTAACCGGAAGGTCCTCCGTTTGAACCCCCGTTGGTGTGTAATGATGAGAAGTCTCAAACTAAGACGAAACGTCTGGATGAGGAAACTTAATGTTCTATTCACCTATCTATCGTATTAACTTTAAACCTGTTTCCAAGATCTATACCTTCTATGAACTACTTTATATATCAAGTGTTGGTTTGTAGGAATTTGATTGTTACCAATTTGGTCATCAGTTGACATCAGTTAGAAAACCATTGGAAAACCAGCGGAGAGCACCGGACACCTAACTAGTTCGGCCTGGTTCAGGACTCTTCATCAGTATGCACCCACTGGAGTTCGAGGCCAGATTTTCAGGTTAGAAAACGAGCTCACTGACCATTTAGCCACAGGGATCCAAGTCAATGGCTAACGCATGAATTCTAACTTCTACCAGTTCTTGAATTTAGGAAGCATAGTGTTTTCGGGAGGATTCTTTTGACTACTACAACTACTACATAATTGTTCTCATATTTTTCTGCATACTATTTCATTAATATCCAGGTTTTTCTAGCACTTTTAACACTTGGCGAACTTAGTCTAAACTTACTGATTTTCACCTTCCCTTCCCTCCCCCACACAAGTTACAGTTTGATCATTCATCACTGTTTCAAAACATTCTGATGATGTCAACAATGCTCCAAATCAATTTTTATTCTTGTGTGCTATGTTTGGCAGACTGTTTGTAACGGAAAGATTATTTGGGAAATGCGTCTTGAACAGTTTAATTACAATATCGATACTGATTTGGATGTTTCAACTAACTTTGTAAGTATTATTCCTTTTTCTCTCACACCACACATCTTTGTTCTGACATTTACATATCAATATTTTCACTTGATCCCTATTATTTATCTTTGTCCCTGTTTAACCTCAAATTTTAATGCTTCTCTCTATGGTTGTGTGATAGCATCGATGTAATTTTCTGGTTGTTGTTGTTGTTGAGTGAATCAAGGTGATTCTGACCTTTAGGTATCTGTGAGAATCGTTGGCGTGTGATTCTTGCTGTTAGAGTTTTTGTGATCCCACTTGGTCGAGAATATTCTATTTGATTCTAAGCACTGTATAGCCGACTAACGGCACTGTTGATATCAGCATTGTTCAAACAGAACCACGGATTCCAGCAACAAGTAATCGTCTATTTTCTGTCTTTGGAGCGTTTCTTCACTGTGCATGTCTCAAGGATGTTTTGACCAGTTATACAGTAGGGTGAAAAGATCGGTTTCCTGCTTCCAGACTATAAGGAGTTGGTTTCGGTTACTACACTGAATGTACACACACGAAAGTAATAATACATAATGCCGACTGTACAGCTAAGTCAAATGAATCCGCTGAAGAGAATGAACTCTTCCTTGAACTTTCATACATTTGGTCCCCTTGATAAATTTCGATAGAGAAAAAAAAGACCAGATTTGCAGCATAAAATCTATCCAGTTTTCAGAGCATATCCTGAGAAACTTATGCTTGAAAGGAAGTAGATATTTACAAAGCGCAATTACCAAACACCCACCTTGTGGATACGGGTCATTTTGTCGAGATTTCCAAATCCTTCAAAATATTAAACATACAAAGGACAGTGAATCTACTACGATTTACTGCTGAAGCAATTGCAATCAAACGTCTCAGACCAAACTTATGCACACAGACAGAGAGTGTAGTCAATCTCTCACTCCCTTGGTAACCGTATCACTTTCATTATACTGATTACTCATACACAATAGTGGGCTCAACTCACTAAGCAAGTTTTCAAACTGATGAACTTTGATCTTGTTGAGTTGCCATGTTGACAATGTTTATTAGATTTTTCTGTTTTCTGTCTCCTCTCACCCTCCTTTTTTCCATAGTTTGATATCATACAAATTGATGGTAACTTAAACTATAAATTGTAATACTTATATTCGGGATGCGTTCATCTTATAATGTTTTTTCAACTCTATTACCTTTCAAACAATGAAGTATGAAATGTTATTATTTATAACCATTGTAATTTCAGGTAGTTTGCAGCTGATGAGAGCCTGCAAATCTGGTCTTTCTTTCTCTTCCTTGAACTGTTTGTTTTCATTTTCATGTCTGGATGAGTATTTTGTCCTTGTCTTCCAATAGTTGTTAAACAATTAATTGTGTGTGTGTGTGTGTGTGGCTGTAAGTATCTAAAGATTTCATGCTCCAGTTTCATCATAGTCGAAAATGAACACAGTTCTTTTCATATAAATACATTTTTATGTTATAGTCTACTCACTGTAATCTTTTCTCCTCCAATAAAGTCAAATTACGCGGACACTTTGAAAGGTAGAAATGATATTCAGGTTCTTTTTCTTCTGAAGTATCATATTTTGGAAGATGATATCTTCCAGGACCAGTGAATGGTGTCTAAAATAGGGGGAATATACATATACGGTAAATTTAAAATGAAAGTAAAAGACAATCAGAAATGAAAAATACTGACTTTACTACAAATAATGGTTAAAAATAGATTGAGTATTTCTGTTCATCTTACTTACTTTACTTTACTTTACTTCGGCTATCTCCTACGGGAGGATGAGCCGGCTTCATGAACATCTCGAATCATCGCTGCCCAGGCGCGGCGATCTGATGCATGGTTTTGCGACAGGGTTATCCAATTCTTGTTCCACAGACGGAGTCCGTAGACGGTTTGTAGCCCCAGGCATTCCATATCAGCCTTGACTGTACCAAGCCATGTTTACAGCCGTCCACCCCTGCGACATCGCCAAGATGGTAGTGGCGAGGGATTTAGAACTGATTTGACCAGATCGTCATCTGGTCAGCGCAGAACATGGCCAAACCACCGAAGGCGACGTTGTTGGACCAGTAATGGAATTTGGTTGATGTTGTAGCAACGACGAGAGTTCATGAAGTTTCATGGGAATTTGGTACGAGTGATGTCCCCAGAATCGCTCGGCCTTTGTTTGAGAGTGCAGCTCTAGCCTTTACACAACCAAGTGTGACCTACAAGGCAGTAGGAGTGGAGTAGGGAGTCCACTATCCATTGGCAGCCGGTGACCGGAGTTCGGTTCATACGCCTTTTTGAATGGGGCCAGACATCCAGGACATCCAACAAGCCCTTTGTCCATACGTCTGCCGGTCAACTCCAGTGAGCTTCATACGCCAGTCGTTGGAGGTTTGGAATCAGGGTTTAGCCATCTCCCCTAGACTGTCATCCAATGGACAGTCAACCCGGTGAAGAGCGCCGGGTATCCGCTTTCGCCCTCTCACTTTGGTGAAAACACCTCCGCCACGTGAAGGCAGTGAGTAGGACTTCCTCAGGAGAGGCTATGTAAGACGCCCGGTCATATGGGAGCATTTCAAGAAGTGTGCGGAGGGGTGGCCAACCCGCAGCGCAAGGCACCCACCCCCGACCATCCTGAGGCTTTGGAGGCTGCCTAATATCCACTTAGTAAGAAACATTACCATTCATTGTTTTCAGATGAACACATATGTCGTACCTATAAAAAGTGGAAGGTATTATATAGTTGGAGGCAATCGCTAGGAAGACTTAGACTTGGGTTTCACACTTATTGGAACTTGTTAGGAAAACGTACCCACAACCTTAAAGGAACTGAGATTCTAACCTGTGCCACTCAGTACTTCAGCCAGTAGCACTACCACTAAACTATTCGGGTTCATGACTGACCTCCTGCAAGCACTTAATGCATACACTGGTTAGGTTTTTAGGGAGTAACCATATTTTACATCATGACATCGGTAAAAATATGGAAGTAGACGGCATTAAAGAGAAAGGAAGGACATAAAATGGTAATGGGAGTACAGAAGTCGAAATACACTTAAGATGGAAATAAGTTGCGAACGAGTTTGTATTGTTATGGACAATGTAGAGTCTTCTGACCAGACAAACTGTGTAAAAAGATAGCTTACGGTTTAACAGCTTAGCCTAGTAGCCCACTGGATACCGATTTGTACTCCAACGGTTCAGTGGTGGAATGCTTCTCAACTATGAACGTGATCTTGAGTCCGTTCTCCACGTACTTATAAGACTCGCTTATCCGTCAGTAAGCTCGATAAAGACAGAAGACTGAGCATAAGGCCAGAGTAGAAAATAACGTCAGGGCTACTGAAATTTCGAAGCCCCAATCAGAGCTCAAAGGAGTGAAATAATAAGTAAATACGAAATATTGAACGTCAAGAGTAAAGTACTTCATGAATTTGTGGAACTACTCGGACTGTTGACTTTTCTTTTCCTTCAACCTAATTTTAATTTCACTTACATAATCATGAATTACTATCACACTGCTTTAAGATTGGCCACGGATTGATATCAGTTAGGGAACCACTGAAAACCAGCATGGAGTACTGGACGATTAGCTGTTTGGTCCTAGTTTGGGACTCTGCAGCAGTGCGCAACTCCATATTTCAGACCCAGGACCTTCAGGTTAAAAGACGAGCTCGTTGATCATTTAGCCAGAGGGACTCTACTTAATTGCTAACGCATGAATTCTTACTTCTACTAATTTGTGATTTTAGCGTGACTGGCACCAACCAATATCATCGGTGAGTACTTTTCCTCACTCTCGACAGGATGAACCCTACTGGTAACGACTTTATGGGCCATTGAGTCGGGCCCCAGTGGCTGAATCGGCTATAAGCTCATCTAGTAACCGGATGGTCCTAGGTTCAGACCCTGGCGGGGGTTGCGTGATACCGATGAATCTTGTGGTCAGACTTGAAATAAATCGAATCCCTATAAAATAACTCTTGAAAACTATTATATTTCTTTGAAGTGTGATTTCCCCTGGAGATGGAAACAACTGTTTATTTCTCAGCAGTTACTAGTAGTTGACATTCCTACCATTACCGTCTTTAATCTTTCGTCCAGATGAGTTTATTTGACAACTGACGCTTTTCACAAATGGCTAATCTATAGTTTCTGAATGATATGTATATTTGACATTAATTCTATTTTAGCTCTTGTTACTGCATTTAAATAATCCACTGTTTTCTCCTTCTAGTCATATATTCTAGGAAAATGCACATAAAAGTATTTTTTTCCTTCACGTTCCCCAGTGGAACATAGGGCTTCAAGCTAGTGGCTTGAAGTTTCTGTAGCAATGTTTATTTTACAGGATGGGATTGCCAGCCTCATGCCCAACCTTTCGTCTTCACCAGCATTACTTCTGGCTTAGCGAGGTAAAGGAGTACGTCGGTCGGGGATCGAACCTCGGACCATGCGCATGGTCGGCGAGCGTCCTAACCGCTATGCCACCGACGCAAAAGGCCTAATTAACTCTGATAATCAAATATCAGGTACACAGCTTTCTGTTCCTCACTATTAAACGTTTCATCATCCAAAGTTTCCATCTTGTGAATAATCTTAATACTGTACTGTAGCCAAGACATACCTTCTTGTCAGTGTGTAAGTTTATATGCAAAACACCTCAAAGGATTTAACTGTCGACATTGCTTCTACTAAAACTGTAATAGGAATAATATCATAACATCACCATCCTACTCTGTGCTCATCAGTCTCGGTTAGCTGGCTTCACGACTGATAATACGCTCCGATTTCTTCCTGATACAGTTTTCTCCGTGTTACCTTTGGACGACAACGTTGTCATCACCCATAAGGGTTTCACTTAAGGGCTAACTGGGTGCGTGATATCACTTAATGGCATTCTGAGTGTATTTCCAATCCTTCTGCATATTTGGCGGTCTATAGGTTCTTGACTAATTTGCTGTCAAACTTCCTTGCTGCTCGTTCTTTCTCGCCGATCATCTGATGACCAGTATCTAGCGAAATCAAATGTTGATGGAAGTCCTCAGTAGCCTATTCGAAGAGCATTCTGTGTCACGTGCGCTAACCGTCTGGATCCTATGGAAGCATTGAGTGACTTGAAATCAGTGTTAAAAACCTGGATCTTGTCCCTTATTATGAGTGTGGGAGATTTTCACATTGATTTCACATTGATGAATGTATGTCTTGCTTTTATCATCATGGCTTTGACATCTTCATATGTACCTTGACTGTTGTTATTATCCTAGGCTACGTTGATTCCTACTGCATAAGAACCTACCATACTATTGATGAAGTCATGACAACAACACCCTCAGTATACTTGTCGTTGCTATCTAGGTCACCAGAGAAGATTATTCACTCTGTGGTTAGCAATTTGAAGAGTCCTTGTTCTATTCCATCTACTCTCACAGATTCTCCACACTTCTATACTGTATATTTTAATTTCTTTTGCGATCTGATCGGCGTTCCTTTGTCCCCATGCTTATTTTTGCTTTTATCGAAAGAAGACACATTGATGGACTACTGGCTTTCAGAAGGCTTTCACTAACCCGCATCATTCCGCCTCCCTGATTCCAGGGAAAAATAAGTCTTCCTTTATATTTCTATTCTTTAAATATATTACTCAACTAACTGATGTGAATAATAATATAAAGAAAATAAAGGACAATTCAGTGAATCATCGGTAGTACGCACCCACCTCAAAGGTTCGAACCCAGGACCTTAAGATTACAAGTACTTATGCCATTCAGCAACTGGGACTCAATCCACTGCCCAGCCCATCAATTCTAAATTCTACGAATTCGTGATTTAGCGCAACTGGGACCAACCAATGTCATCGGTGGGAAATCCATACTCACACTTGACATGATGAACCTCACTGGCCACAACTTCTCACTAGAACTCCAGGAAACTCCGTCCTGTAGCAAGTCACTAGTGAGCATCAGATTAATTTTCAAGAGTTGGTTTGTAAGGATTCGATTTGTTTTCGCGAGTTTGACCACGTTAAACCATGGTTAAGGAGCTTGGCTTGTACCCGGAAGGTCGTGTGTTTGAACCCCATTCTGTGGGTGCGTATTGCCGATGATTCCCAAACTAGGATGAAACAGCTGTCCAGTACTCCCCAGTTTTCAATGGTTCTCTGATGCTGATATCAACCCATGATCAAGCTCAAAAAAACAATTCAGTGTAGAAAATCTTCTTTGTCGATGAAATCATCGTTCAGAGGCTGTACAATCTTATTCATATTTGCATGGAGGATTTCATCATGAGCTGATATCAGTTAGAAAACCACTGGAAAACCTGGGAGTACTCGACAGTTGTTTCGTCCCAGTTTGGGACTCTTCAGCAGTACGCGCCCACCGGGATTCGAACCCAGGACCTTCTGGTTACAAAGCGAGCTAGTAGACCATTGAGCCACTGGGACCCGATCCAATGGTCCTTGAATTGTAACTTCTGCCAATTCACGACATAGCGGGACCATTTTTCAATGTCTTCTTCGATGAGTTACTGCCTCATCTTCAACCTGCTCTACCCTACTGGTAACGGCTTCCCACTAGAACCCCAGGTTAACTGCTTGAATAGGGCCAGTCACTAGTGAGCATCAGACCACTGGAAAATCAGTGGTTCTCTAACTAATGTCAGCTCATGATGAAATCCTCCATGCAATTAAACAAAATCCCTACCAAACCAATACTATTCATATTTACCAAAAACACGTAAAGTAGTTTATTATTGGGTTATAGGAGAGTGACATAATTGATATAATTACTCAAAAGTGGCTTTAAAAGTAAAATTAAAAACTATCTAATACCCAGTGGCACATAGGAAGAAATTTGATAAGGTTAAAATTGTTTTTGAGTGAGAAGAAAGGTAGTTGAGTGTCCATTTAAGAAGTGTAATGAGGGTGAGAAAATGCACAAAAGGAACATGTGTGAGTGATAATAGTGAATTAATTACTAAAAATAAAAGCAAACTAATTAGTAATAAATCGATCGAATAATGAAGAGAATATGACCTTGGTGGAATAAGAGACTAGACAAACTTCCTTCTGCATACAAAGTTCAGGGGTTGTATTCGACGAATCAGCAACCCTTCCACTACTTTATGACCTTCTTTAAAGATTAACAATTATTTTATTGCGTATCTGAGAGTTCATGCACTTAGAATGAACCCAAATATGATCACTGATAATCCATAGACAACCGAAAATACCCATTGAGTCATGAAGAAAATAAAAGACAAATTTAGCGAAGAAAATATTCTTTATCGACGAAATCATCTTCAGAGGCTGTACAGTCATATTTATACTTACCAAAAGCGTATAGTGGTCTATTATTGAGTAAAAGGGCGTAACATAATTGATTTAATTACTCGGAAGTGGCTTTAGAAGTAAGAAATTAAAAGTTTTAAATTACGTGGTACTCAACGGAACAAAGATAGAAATTTGATAAGGTTAAAATTGCCATTGAGTGAGAATAAAAGTAGTTGAGTTTCAATTTAACAAGTGTGAAGAGGGTGTGAAAATGTGCAAAAGGAACATATGAGTGATAATAGTAAATTAATTATTAAAGCAAAAACAAACTAAAAGTAAAATTAAAAATTGAAAATTGAAAAGAAAAATCAAGATTTTTATTACAGGCGGCGACTAGTGAAGACGTTAAGACCAAGGCAGAATAAGAGACTGGGCAAACGTTTTCTGTATACAGAGTTCGGGGTTGGATTGACGAATTGCCAGCGCCTCCGCCATACACAAAAGCCGAAACCTGGCGCCCTTTGTACCACTTGCCCTCACCTTGTAGATGATCTTGAAAGACGACTCCGGTGGAGCTACGTGGCCTGAGTTCACTAAATGCTCGAGAACTGAGCTAGTAATTGTCTTACATTGTCCCTTTGCTAGCCATGCCGGATAATTTTCAGAGATGCGTTTGGAAAGTGTGCGCTTTGTGCGGCCAATATAACTATCTCCACACGAGCAGATGAATTTATAAACACACATTGAGGTGGCCCAAAGCGGCAGTTTATCCTTCACACATCCGTTAATCATTTGTCGGCTGTAGAAATTGATACGTAGCTCAGCCATGAAGAAGGCTTTCCTCAGTGATCTGCATAAGCGATTCTTCAGGATCTCAGCTACGGTATCACCTTTAAATTCAATGCTCATAAATAGCAGTTTCTTTGACACCATCTGGGTTCTTTCAAGTTTTTACCCTAACTTCATGTTCTTCTCGATAAATCTTGGAGGATATCCTTTCTCTATGAGGACTTGTCTGAGTCTGATGGGGAACTGAGGCGACTCAGACAGGTCCTCATAGAGAAGGGATATCCTCCAAGATTTATCGAGAAGAACATGAAGTTAAGGTAAAAACCTGAAAGAACCCAGACGGTACCGAAGAAACTGCTATTCATGAGCTTTGAATTTAAAGGTGATACTGCTGAATTTGTCTTTTATAATCCATAGATGAAAGGGTATGAGCAGTTCTCAGATCCCAGCAAAGAGATATCCTCTATTCTTAAATTCCTTTCAAAGTTGTACAGTACAATGTTACGTGACAGCAGAGGTCAAAGATTATTGTCAGTTAGTAGTAAAGCAAATCGAAGTACATGAGTGATAAGTGTGTTTGAAAAACTAAGGATAATCCTACGTAATCAAGAAGGTTGATACCTAAATAGTTGAGTGATGAATAATAATTGTTTGGAAATAGTTGATACGAGACAAGAGAGAAGAGGATTGAGTTGCGGAAAAACGGACTACATAGAGCTTATTATACAGTTATTTTAAAAGACAAATAAGGAAGAAAAAACTTACTACTACGACTATGGTGGTAAAAGAGACTGGATAAAGCACTTTTGAATACAAAGTTCACATTTCTGCTTAAGACCCAGGCAGCATGAAGAAGATATAGGCGGAATTCTTTCGAACAATTTGATCTTACGTTATCTATGATTCTGGATGAAGTCTTTGCTGATGCTGCATGATCAGAAGTAATAATATGCTCCAGAATTGAGCTGTTGACTATTCTATACTCTCCTTTTGACAAGCATGCCGGTAAGTGTCCTGCAGGTACGGCCTGAATATTTAGCTCCACAGGAGCAAGTGCATACTGAGGATGCCAACAGTCGGATCACTTCCTCGACGTTTCGGTGATCAAGATCATGTGTGGAGAAGGTGAGGCTTATAGATGCAGCAAACTATATATTCTTAGAATTTCTCTTGACAGGAGGCTTCGGAAAACCTCATTAACTGTATCTCCGTTAAATTTCACATTTACAATTAGTTATTTCTTTGGCATATGCAGGTTTCGAGAAGGACCAGTCTTTTTCTTTAGATGTTTATCTATGAAGGAGGTTGGATATCCATTTTTTATCAGATTTTTCCGGACGGATTTCAATTCCCTACTCAGTGTGTCTTCAGTGCGTGAACGACAGATTCTTGTCGTAAGAGAGGAGATGAAATTTGTTTCTCCACTCACTGGGACAAAACTGCGATAGTTTGTCAGCTTGCGGTAGACTGATCTTGGTAAGCTTCCATCTGATCGTCTTGTAGGCTGGACATCTAGGAAGGATAATTAATCTTCTGATTCCTCTTCAATTTTAAATTCAACCGACTGATTACAGTTTTGGAAGATCTCCAGGATTTTGTTTAGGTCAGTATTTTCATCGATGAGGATAAAAATAACATCCGTCATCCATCAAATTCACTTAAAAAATCCATCAACTTTTCGTCAATAAGCTTTAAAACATTTGATTAGCATTTAAATGCTATCATCCTCTCCACTTATAACACTTCACTTAGTTTTTATGTAATAATAACCTGCTTTATTGAAAAAAACAGTACTTGTAATACAGCATGGAATTCTCAGAATTTGTCACAATATTTCATCTAATTAACTCAAAATATAAATGAAGTTAACCACGGGACTTTGCCCACTTTTACTGTAGGAATAAAGTCAAAAATGTGCAGAGTACAACATGAGAATAATAACTCTAATAATAATGACAATAACAGTGAGTTTGTTTCTAACAGTATTGTTGATACAGTTTGGAAATTTTAGCATGTTATAGAGTATTGAATCTAATGTTCTCTTGACATAGGATGATGAGGGGAAAGACAAAAAATAACAATTATTGCAAAATTTAAATGATGTTCACACTTATGAGAAAATAAACATACACAAAAATGAGAGGATTTTAAATATAAGAAGAATAACAACAGTAAAGCTTGTTGGAAAAAGGATGGAGAAAATTGTTTATTTACTAGTGGTAGGAAGGTCAGTTAGTTAGCTCATGCCTGACACTATTTTTATCACATAAAGTACGTGCCGCCAAATATGGTATGGTGGAATGTTTATACTAAGAAGTATGTGTATAAAGTCTTTTGAAAAGACTTCTTGTTTTACCTGAGGAGACACAAGATGAAAGCTGCGGGTAAAGTGATTGATCACAGTCTGACAAAATCCCTTTCGCAAATTTGTTGCATGACCTCAAGTGCCTATCAGTGACAATGTCAACGATATGGTCCAATGGGATTCCCACCCACCCCACTGACCGACAGTCTTCAGAGTTCTATGAAGTATGACATAGTCTTTTTTAAGCAATCCAGGAAAGAATAAGGGTGAACAGTAAAGAAGAATAGGTAACATGCACGAGTTGACAGACTGTAGGAGGAGGAGGGGTTGAGTTATGCCTGAGTGCCTCAACTTCTTAATGCAAAAAGTCAGACGAAATATTCTTTTTGAAATCGCTAAGAGATAGAAAGACCAGGAGAGATCAAAAGAAAGAGTTAGTCCAATATATTCAACATCAAACTCGATTTCTATATCACTATCGTCAATTATACGACGGACATAATGACTAACAGATTCATTTAACTTTCTTTTACATCGGAAACTGAAATTAACAGTCTGAAATTTAGAAGGATTTAGTTTACGACCATTAGACAAAGACCATTAGCTAATTCCTGATAGAAAGCTGTTCATCCTAGTACAGCTTAGCCAGGAATAAACAGGCACTGAAACAGTCATATCATCATAATATTTTGCAAAGCTCATTTCATCAGAGTGAGGCAAGTCGTGCAAGTATAAAGAAAACAGAAAAGGAGAAAGAATAGAGCCTCGAGGGATGCCAGCTGCAGTAAACAATGAAATGGACGACTTCCCCTTAGATAAAGTGTACTGCTTTCTTCCTGAGAAATAAGAATTCAGCCAGTTAACAACCCAACACTCATTTTGAGTTTCAGCAAGCTTATTAAACAAAATATACCTAGGTACTCAGTCGAAAGCAGATGCGTGACTTCTTTGTCTGAACTGAAGACGATGTTATGATACAAGACTGCAGCTGCATCTAAAGTACTTCTACTATGTTTGTAGGCGAATTGTTTAGAATCGTTTAACGCTTTAATTGAAGGTTCAAGATTAAATAAGAGCAAATACTTCTAATAATGCAAACAAAATACGAACTTCTGATAAATGTCTGGATATGCCCTAGTATTTACCTATTTCTAGAAAAACATTTCTCCGTGTTCCGAATGGAACAAAGGGTAGCTTCAAGCCTCATAAGCTTTGCAGTTTCTGAAGCAGTGATGTTTTTTTTTAATCGATGAGGTAGCTAGCATCACACGCAACCTTCACCCTTTATCGGGCTTAGCACCGTCTAAGCGAAGTTTGGCAGTGCATCGACGGGCATTCGAACCCTGGGCCATGTGAGTAGTGGTCGGCTAGCATTCTACCGCTAAACCACAGACACAGTAGTTACCAGAGACATAGAGTTAGAGACATAGAGAGTTATAACAAAGGTTTAGAACACCAGAATCTTTTGTAGTCATCAGAACAACATAATCAACTTGTTTAAATAAATAAATGCAATTAAATTTAATTGAATGAATAATCTCCATTTGTTTTAGAAATTTTTTACAGTTGGAATGTTAAATAATGTCGCTTCTTTTCTTTTTCAAAATATAATAATAACAACTTTTTTTTATATACTTCGTTTTATGACAGAACAATGTTTTGAAGGATTTTAACAACATCAGTACTGAAATGCTTCTTTTGGTTGTCAATATAAAGTTTGATTTTGCAATTATTCATCATTTCTGTTCACCCTGAATTTTAATGAAAAATAAGGGGTATTTTATTGATATAAGAATAAAACTTGTGCACTGTGGTAGAGTGTAATTCCATTATGGGTAAATTTTGTTTTGACAAAGTCTCACAGTGTTGAGCTCAGCAATTGCAATACATGCATTAGCACACAACCACATAATAGGGTGGGAGAGGGTTAAAATTCTAAAAAGTAATCTATGTAGGTGGAGAGAGAGGTTGATTACTGAATCCTTGTTCATCACATATACCCGAAATACGGAAAATATTACTACCAATCAAATCAAGTGAAAATCAAGTGAAAAACAATGGAACTATATAAATGAATTTAGGAAGTCATGTGATTACCTTGATATGATATTATGAGCAATAAATTGTGCTCGAAACGTCATCAGTAAACATTACTGTATAACACTGTGAGACTTTTTCAAAACAAAATTTACCCATAAGGGGAATTTTATATAGAAAGAAGGTGAGAAAATGAGTGAAAGAGAGGAAGAGTTGTCATACACATAAATACGGCGTAGAATCTCTTAACACAAATTAGTATACAAAGTAACTTAACAAGATAAATAGAACGTGGGAAGATTTTCTCCAACAAATGTTCCCCGTGTAAGAGATCATATAGCAAATGAAAACGTGTACTACTTTCAGACAGAAAGGAGCATGAAGCTTTGAATGTTCAGTAATTTGTCTATTCATAGACAGTCCTTTTGTGGAATGGCACAAAAATCTAAATCGCGAGTTTGTTGGAGGAATAAAACATGAAGTTCAACAATCCATCGAGCCGTGCTCAGTCGATAATTCGATGGTAGACTGTTCGCCAGCAACGCATGTCGTCCAAGTTCGATTGCCATCCGACACCTTCCCCCACAAAAACCTCATGTACATTACTGGCAGACAGTAAGCCCGGAAAAGACGATAAGCTGAGGATCAGGCTACTAGAACTCTAGAGCTTGAAGTCCTTCCTATCTTCCACTTGGAACTCAGAAGGATGAGGAAAAGGTCTATCAAGCCGTAGGCATACCGCGAGGCATGGAGTTAGTCTTCATAGACGACGACAAATAAACCAGTGTATTAACTAATTTCGCTGAGTTATTAAACTTTGCTCTGATATCTTTAAACTATCTAACACGCATCTTGAGAGATTGCCTTATAATACTAACTAAATGTTAAACACAAGGTGGGTGATGTTTCATAGTCACGAAATGTCGTATGTGTAGTTGAAATTCACCAAAAGAAATGTACACACAGAGAGAATGCTTAATGATGGGAAACCATTCCTGATTTACTCTTAAATGAATAATTCATAATTAGTTTTTAAAGTGATTTTCTGAATAATCTGCTGTTAGTCTTCTCAAAGTAATACAAACATTATTTATATTACATGAGTTCTGAGTGGAACATAGGGCTAAAGCAGCACATCGGCATCCTGTTCCATGCAGTCATCTTCATCTGGCCTCACGATTGCCCATAGCTTCTGATCACCTCCTCACCCAGCGGTCTCTTCAGTGTGTGTCCTATCCATCTCCATTTTCTTCTATATATTTGTTGAGCATTAGGTCCCTGATTCGTTCGTTAACAGAGTTTCTTGTTATCAGTTCTATCGGTCTGTCTAACCTTCAATATGAATAGAAGGCAACTGTTGATAAAAGTCTGTAAGTGGTTCTTGGAATTGCTTTACATGACGCGTAGGCCAAATCTCCGACCCATATAGAACTGACTGACTTAGCAACATTGGAGCTGAAAATCCGAATTTTGTGTTTTATCCCAAGTGCAGTATATTTCTTAACTGATTTAAGCGTGATAAAGATCTGTATTGCCTTTCTGATTCTGGTTTTGACATGGTCATTGGTGCTGTCTTCTGTCATTGGAAGGATGCTTCCAAGAAAAGTGAATAAAAAGTGATCGCTTTCAAATTTCTACCGTTAGAAGTGATTGGTGACTATTGTTGTTGGCTGGCTAGTGATCTTCATCACCTCTGTCTTCTGTATGTTCACTTGAAGTCCTATCTTTGCTGCTACTACTTCTGTCGACATTTTGTATTTCGTCAATAACTCTTCGACTTAAATAACTATCGGCGATTTTTCCAATCGAAAATGTATAAATAGGATATGTCAAACGATTAGGAAAGGTGTTCTGAAAACGTATGCTTTTGAACAATAACCCCCAATTGTGCATCGATGGCACAGTGGTAGAATGCTCGCCGACCAAGCCTCATGTGGTCCGGGGTTCGAATCCCGGCTGGTGCACTCATTTACCTCACTAAGCCAGTAATTAGACTGGTAAAAAGGGAAGGTTGTGCCTGAGGCTAGCAATCCCATCCCGTAAAAGATAAACACCACTGCTACTGAAACTTCACGCCTCTAACTTGAAG
The DNA here is from genome assembly GCA_944472155.2 of Trichobilharzia szidati. Lineage (NCBI taxonomy): Eukaryota > Metazoa > Platyhelminthes > Trematoda > Strigeidida > Schistosomatidae > Trichobilharzia > Trichobilharzia szidati. The sequence continues at coordinate 55,934,211 of OX235276.1, forward strand.
GCGACCTATGTTCCACTGGGAACGTTAGCGAATAAAAATATACCGTTTACTTGATGCTGCATTTTAAAGTTAATAATGTGTTGAAAATATACTGTTACTGTGAAAGATATCAGCCATTTCACGGAACAGATTGCCATATCGAATAAAAAATGAATGGTAGTAGCTAATCCAAGGTGTTTCCTTAATATTGTTACCCTCTTTCTATCGAGACAGGCAAGATAGCTGAGGATCATAATTTTCCGGTATGAAATCTCCCATGTATTCACCCGTCCACGTAAACATATATAGCGGATGGCCTAAATTGATGGCCTAAAACGTAGAATACTCACCAGCCGCTTACATTGTCCTGGTATGATTTCCAGCTGATGCACTCCTAACCGTCACCTAGTTATTATCTGATATTGCGCGCAGACAAGAAGAAAGGTAATCACATGAAGCTAGAAATACTATTACTCTTGAAACTTCAAAACGTGAACGTTCATGAAGAAAACAAAAGTGGAGGGAATTTCTGAAGGAATTTCAAATTCTGTATTCATCTTCTACATACACCAGGAACCATCGTGTTTCGTCCTAATATACCAAACACTCATATTACGAGCAAAATAATGTTGTCACTTTGTGTATTTTAGAAAGACTCATGATTTAACATCCGTAAACTTAGTAAAATATAACTTTGTTTTCCCCCTAAACTACATTACAAATTATTGTTAATGTTTCCTCTAGTTCCTAGAGGAACATTTGGCTCCAGGCACATGTCTCCATTGCTTTCGGTTCTCCGCCAATCTTTCACCTCGCTCCACGTCTGCCCACATGCTTTCATCTCCTCTTCTCATTACCTCCTCCTCCATGTCACCCTCGCACTGACAACCAACTGGTCACTTCCAAATTCGGATTCTACTTGTGCGATGGCCTGGCATGTGATGAATGTCACTTGATGATGGTTTGTTTTCTCACAGTATGGCCAATCCATCTCCATTTCTTCCTGCTTATTTGTTGCATAATTGGTTCCTGCTAGATTGGTTTGTTCATTACCAGAGATCCCTCACTACTGCTAATCTTTTCTGGCCATCTGCTCTTCAGTAGTATTGAGCGAAGATAGCTGTTAATGAAGGTCTGTAGTTTCTTCGAAGATGCCTTTGTGACGCGGCGCAAAGTCTCTGATCCGTATAGTAAGTGGCACTGAATTAACATTGGAGCTAAAAATCCGGATATAATTTTTCACGCTGAGTGCTGTTTTCTGACTACATTACAAAACCTTGATTATTTTAAATATCTCATTAATTTTTAAGACAATTAGTTCCCTTTATAAACTTAGGTAAAGCGATATAAGAATAAAACTTGGGCACTGTGGTAGAGTGTAATTCCATTATGGGTAAATTTTATTTTGATAGAGTCTCACAGTGTTATACAGTAATATTTACTGATGACTTTTCGAGCACAATTTATTGCTCATAATCATATCAAGTTAAAATTTACCCATAATGGAATTAGATAAAGCGATTTAATTTTTATTCCTATCTTTTGATTATACTTCTGCAATTCAATTCAATTAGGCATTTCAATTATTCCAGGACAGCAGTTGTCGTAAACCAATATCATTTTGGGAAGCACTGTTAACCACAGAGCACTGAATAGTCATTTCATTCAAGTTGAATAATCTTCACCAAGTCGAGTTCTAGGATAAATAATCACCTGTAACACTAAATGGCGTTAGGGTTATACTTTCCAAATTGAGTAAAGTTGAACTTTATGGGCTGTTAGATTTTCAGTTAATAAATTTCTAGACACTGTTATCTAATGCTCCTTGGGTTTTAATAGTTCTCAAGAGATTGTTTGTTGGGATCTGATTTGTTTGAAGTTTGATCACAGATTGACCTCAATTAAAGAACCTTTGGAAAACCAGGGGGTATTAGACATCTGTTTCCTACTAGTCTGGGACTCGTCGGCAGTAAGCACCCACCACCAGGTTTCGAACCCAGGACTTTCTGGTAACAAGCCAAGCCCACATACTACTCAACATCCGGAACCCGACTTAATGGGAAGCCCATGAATTCTAACATCTACCAATTCGTGATTTTAGCGTAATCACCAGCCAGTGTCATCCATGGCGAGTATTTCTTCTCAATCTCGACCATATGGACCTCGTTGGTCATGACTTCTCACTAGAACTCCAGTCAGCATCTTCCTGCAGCCAGTCACTGGCCAGCACCAGATTAATTTTCAAGAGTTTGTTGGTGGGAATCTCGTTCTTAATGGCACTTAAATCAGACAAGTTCTTATGAACCCAACATTTGGAGGAAACTAACCATTCGACGAAATCAAATAATCATTCGTCCGGCCTTCTTCATAGTCACATACACACCATTTTTAACTTTCACGATCTTATTTGGTTGATGGTGAGTAGTAGTAGGATCCAGAATGTGCGTATATTGCCCTACAGACGTAGTTTTCCGTTATGTTGATGATAAATTTATTATTGCTATTATTAGTATTACTGAGAAATCAGACAAGAACAAAATATTAATAAAATTTAATGATGCACCTGCGTCGCTCATCTTCACTTGTGAAAAAGAAGACAGTTGTAAATTACACTTCCTTGATGTTCAACTGAGTAGAAGAGAGTTATCTATAGGAAAAACTACGTCTGTAGGACAACATACTTGTTTCCTTAGTTTTGTACCAATTTGGTACAAAACCAATTTGGTTAAATGACTCATGAATAGGGTAAGAAGGATCTGTACCGATGACTCCTTAGAAAACGACTTAAGATACATCCAAAATACTCTCGTCAAAATGCGTTATCCTAGTAGATTAGTAAGGAGAAACAGGAATACCATGTATAAGAAGGAGAAACCGAAAATGGTTAAAAAGAAATAATTGTTCCTGAAACTGCAATTTAATGGGGAAGTGGCTAGTGAAGTCTTACATCTAAGATTATTTAGGGCCTTTAAAACGAACCTATACCATTGCTACCCTCTGTTTGTCATTTGTCAGCCGATCACTTATGACTACTCAAGTTAAAGATAAATTGCCTATTTGTGCCACTTCTGTGTGCATTTACAAACTTAGCTGCTCCTGCAGAGACAGCTATATATATAAGGCGAAAAACTAGACAGCGCAATAAACCCATTAATGAGCATCTTCCTGTGTGGTTTGGAGAAGACCAAATAAAATCCTGAAGAAGTTTTGTTTCGTCTAATTTGATTGATAGTGGTCACTAAGCGGATAGAAGCACTACCTTTAAGGTTATCTATCGTATTTCGAACCCACATTTTACACTCAGCCGAACTTATGGAGATTCTAGAGAACAATCCTAGTCTTTGTATACGAAAGAAGTTTGTTCTACCTTTGTCTGTCACTTGGCCTAGGTAAATTCTAATAAAAACTCTCCAAATCTTTCTTATTCTTCATTTTTTTCGTACTTTCTACGATATTTATCTAAACTCTGATTATCTATCCGCCTCACCTTTGTTATCATACAACTTTTTAGATTGGACCTAATTTATTTATTGAATTGTTTAAATAAACATACTACCATCGTCATTCTTATTACCACCAACATTAACTTCTTGTACTTTTGTTATCATTAACCTTATTATCATAATATTTGCAATTAATATAATCATCGCTATTGCTGACGTTTACAATAGTTAACGTTTAGTATTTTTGATCCACACACCCACTGTCATTGGTTAAAATTTTCATATATAAAGCTATTTACATTGAAAGGAGGCCTGAAAAAGATAAAACTGAATGCAGTATTGTTTGCTAATATGTCTTGTTTTAATTTTCACGGTTGGAATATTAAATGATTTGTGTAGATGACGTTTCACGCTAAATCATTGCTATACTGTGCTCACCAACCACACAAGTAATCCACGATAACGACCTCACCAACACGCTACTAAATCGTACCTACTCTAATAACCGACAGTAAATGATCAAGGAAATTCGAGAGCGACGTTGACTTTGAGAATAACAACACTACTGCCACTGATAATCCACAAGCAACGCAAGCAGTGGTAAAAAATACTGCTTTATTAAATTCAAACCAAATAAATAAATACATATCGACTGCATTTCATTGTAATTCTCAGTGCTCATATAATTCTCTAAGTCTTACATAAAGTTTAGGCATCTAGCTGCTTTTAATAACTCCTTTATTGATGTACTCCGTAACTCACAAAGCATGTAAGTGGTGGTAGACAAGAAGACCTACAGTACTTCTTTCTCATACGGATTCACATTTCGATAGTTTTGCATTTTATCAGATATCAGCAATAAGTTTCAATTCACTCTATAGTATAGCGTATAGTAGAGTTTTAGCAAAGTGAAATTAGATACTGTGATCACAGAATATCATCTGTACAGTTAGGTAGGGAAATAGATAACAAGAATATTGTGATTTCAGTTACAAACAAATATTAGACCAACAGTGGTGCAAATTAAAGTATAGAAATTCAAAACGTAGTACCGTCAATGAACAAACAAACAAACAAATGTTGAGACTTGTGTGCTTGCTATCTGTATGATTGTTGATAGCAGAGTGCTGAAAATGTCTAACAGTAAATAAACTTGGATCACTCAAAGATCAATTATGGACAAACGATTATGAAATGGTAGTGACCAAGACTTCTGAGGAAATCATGAACAAGAAGTAGCTGTTCTAGCATACTGGCCTAGTGGGTAACGCTTCGACGATTGAAACTATGAGTACTGGATTGAAGTCTCAGTGAGCGCAGCCTCACTCACTGGAAAATGTAGGTGCACTCAAATGATGAGTCCTGAATGGGGCGAAACACTCATCTTCAACTTCACTCTCAGTCACAAGCCACCAAATTTCTTCAAGCTAATCCTCAGACATTGTCGACGCACCCGTGTACTAGGTGCAGACTGAACATTTCGGTTCAGTCAATCAACGGAGGAATCAAAACTCAATTAAAAGCAAGAATTATTTATCTATGTGTGTGAGTTATGGTTCATATATCTGACCACACTAATCAGCTTCCTTTTTAAATATGGGCTTGTGAAACGAGTGGCCAGATATTATCGGGATTAAGAACTCAACGATTCCTATTTGCTGGTGGTTAGCACTTGAGACTCGTCAGCTGCATATACTTGCCCTTTCAGTGAGTGGTGGTTTCTTCACTGAGACTTGAACCCAGTACCCATCGCTTTAAATGAGAAAGCTTTATCCACTAAGCTACTGAGAGACGTTAGCCACTTCTTAAACAACGAGTATAAACTGGCATTATTTACTGGTGTTTTTCATTTTACTGGGTAGTGTTATAGACTGCTATCTTCATGGATTTGTAAAATTGTGTGAATCAGTGACTTCATGTTTTTCTTCAACTCCATTTTGATTTCACTTACATAATCACGAATTAATATCGTACTGCCTTGAAAGGTGACTTCTTCTAGGAATAGGAACAACTGTACATTTCTCAGTAATTACTAGTAGTTGACATATCAAGCATATTTACTTTAACTATCTGTCTAAATATGAAGATCGTTGTTTTGCATCTTTCACCTAAATAAGTTTCTCTGATGGCTAACATGTCTGACAGAAACCTAATTTATATTTGCGAGAGAACCATCTAGAACCAGCGAATTCTGGACAGGTGTTTCATACCAGTTTGCGATTCATAGACAGTACGCATAACTGGGGTCTGAACCTTCTGTTTACGAGACAAGCTCGCGGACCATTCAGCCACTGAGACCCAACTTAATGAAGAGCCCAAGAATACCGACTTCAACCGATTTCGGATTTTAGAGCGACTGCCACCAGCCAGTGTTATCGGCGAGTATTTGTCATCACTCACTACAGAACAGACCTCTCTAGTCGTGATCTCTCACTTGAACTACAGGGAACGTCGTCCTGCAGTTACTATTAGACATTAAATTAATTTCACGAGTTAGTTTGTAGCGATTTGATTTTTCTCAAGCTTAAAAATGAGCTGACATCAGTTAAAGCTTGGCTTATAACCAGAAGGTTCAGGGTTCAAACCCTGGCGGGTGCGTACTGTTGGGGAGTCCCGAACAAGGATGGAAATGGCGTCCAGTATTTCTTGGTTCTCCAGCCATTCTCTAACTGATATCAGATTGTGTTCACACTTGCTTGTTTATTGCCGGTACTACACTTTTGCATTTCTCTAATTTAATTTTTGCACCGCTGTTGTTCTGATATCTGTTTGTAATTGGTATCACATTATTCTTGTTGTGGCAAGTGCTGCTGATAAGATTTATCAGTAGTATATAAACAGACCCTCATGGGCATAACGTCAGCAAATAGCAAGCAGATATATTTGATGCCAGAGAAAGAAAATAATACAGCGTTGCGAAAACACTAGGAGATGTGAAAAGAACACAAAGAAACACACACAATATGAAGGAAGGCGAGAAGTAGCACAACCACGGAAGGTCTGTGCAAATGGTGCATGCGTTTAAGATGAGGTGTACATTATTTTGTTATATATGGAGATATCGAATTCCAAATAAACATTCCTTTACCAATTCTCTCGTCTTCTACAGTTCCATGGTTACCTTTATCGCAAATTAACTGTACAGATGATATTCTCTGATCACAGTATCTAATTTCACAGTACGAAAACTCTGCTATACACTATACTATAGAGTGAATTGAAGCCTATTGGTGATATCCGAAGAATCCAGTACTATCGAAATGTGAATCCGTAGGAGAAAGAAGTACTGTAGGTCTTCTTGTCTATTACGACTGACATGATTTCTGAGTTGAGAAATAAATCAATAAAACAGTGATTAAGGAAGACTAGTTTCTTTATCTTGATATAGGACTAGTGGAAGTGAATGAGCACTGGAAAGTACAATAAAATGCAGTCGATATATTTTTATTTGGCTTTTTAATTAAATAAAGCAGTATTGTTTATCGCTGCTTGCATTGCTTGTGGAACATGGGGTTGCTTGAGGTTTCCAGAGTTTCAGTGTCGGTGGAGTTGTTATCCTCAGGGTTATCTTTTACTCACTTACTGTCGGCTAGTGGAGTATGCAAGATTTTGTAGCGTGTCGGTGAGGACTTTATAGTGGCCCACTTTTGTGGTTGATGATCACAGTATATCAATGGTTTAGCGGAAAATATCATCTACCCACATAGCAAACAACGAGTTCAGCTCTGAATCGCATCTATTCATCTTTTGAATATTCCTCAGAGATTTTGCACTTAACAATAAATAACTGAGAAATTTAACTTTGATAAGTTAGTCAACAAGTCTATCATTATCAGTGGAGAATGATTTTCAACCATGAAACTCAAGCCTCACGGTTACAAGGTAGAAATAATTATAAAGTAAAATCGTAAAATTCTTTGTTTAGGGTTAATTTGTGTTTCCTATTGACTGTCACATACACCGGACCTAAATACCTGGTCTCTGTTGACATATCTGTTCCTAGTACGAACGCTGCGACGAATCACAGTAGGAACGCCATCACGCCACCAGTGAGGACTTGGACACATCCAACTTACGATTCCCAGATGAAACTAAATACGCCTCCTGGATCCCACTGTTAGTCACCATCTACCGATAAAAACCTGTATTTATTTATATAAATTAAAAAATCAAATGACCGTATCTCACATCGTCATTCTTCTAACCATCCAGAAACATACTGAATACCTTAGCTTGGTCAACTAGTCAGTCAATCTTCAAATAATAAAAAAACATTTAAATAACTAAATAAATCGATAAATACTTACCACATTTTGTATGTAATTATTGAATTCTCTTTTAGTCATCCTTGGTGCTTTCTTTAAAAATGGCACTGATTTAACATTGAAAGTTGATGGATACATATTAGGATCTACTGGGCTGTATTGATTCGGTGAAATTGCACTCTATATAAATGTGAATAGAAAGTAAAGTACTATACAGATTAAATGCTGAGATATTTAAAATATGTTGTATTGTATCTTAAAGGCTCAATTTACACTTATTCCAGTCATATTATTAGTATTATCATTATTGTTCCGTTAGGGGTTTTCACTGGAACACTGGATATGAATAGTACAACAGCATTTTACTGTGTTCTCTTCAGTCGTAGTTTTTGTCTAACTCTACAACTGCTAAAAAGCTTTCAGTTTCTCCTTACATTATCACCACTACTGTCTCATCCTGGTGTAACAACAGAAGACAAGGGCCAGGCAACAGATCATTTATTGAGGAAAATCAACACATATTTATAGATTTTAATGTACATTATTGTAGATTATTGTTAGTAGAAAATACAGTCTTTTGATTGGTTGTTTCTCACAGAAAGTTAACCTTGCATCTCTTTGTGGCTGTGTCAGATCATCCATATGCTAACTGTATCCGCCTACGCAAAGCCTTTGTTCTCATTTTCTCACCACCAATATTGGGGACATAAACATTGACTTCAATTACTGTCTACCAACCTTGGCTGGCAGCCAGCTCTCACCACACTGGGACACCCAACTCATTGCCTCCACTGAATGGCCTGTGGTGCGGTATCACTTATTAGTAGTCCCCTCAGCGTATGTCTTATACATTTCTCCGTTCCCTTCGGCATATTCTTTAGGCGATAGGTTCTCTGATGGTTCGTTGCTTGGCAGAGTTGCTTGATTTTTATCCTTTCTGGCCATTTGATCCCCAGGACCCAGCGATGAGGGAACCTGTTGATGAAAGTCTACAGTAGCATGTTGGAGGTGATTTTGGTGACGCGTCGGTGGCATAGCGGTTACGACGCTCGCTGACTATGCACACGGTCCGGCAGACTCACTCCCTTACCTCACTAAGCCATAAATAAAGCTGGTGAAGAGGATAGGTTGGGAATGAGGCTAGCAACCCCATCTTGTAAAAATAAACACTGCTACAGAAACTTCAAGCTTCTAGCTTGAAGCCCTATGTTCCACTGGGAACGTGAAGGAATAAAAAAATATATATGTTGAAGTAAAAACTCTATGAAACTAGGATTCATTGACATAAGTTAAATTTCGCTTTAAGCATCATGCGACTATAGACTATTTTCATATTAATTAAGTAGTCCCATCATCACCTTTGTAAAGCAATATTTATTTATCATTTTAATGAAATATGTATTCAAAATGTCGTTAAGAACAAAATATATGAAATTCAGCTTCTTTTATTATTAGAAATTGTTCTGTTTCTTTTCATCAAGTGAGTACATCTTATATATTATCGACTGCTGAAACCGTCCGACTATTAGTAAAATAATTCTCCTGATTCTTACTAAATTTAATTTACCATTTCATCATGAACTGACATTGGTTAAAGGACTATTTAAAAAACCAGCAGGGAGTACTGGAAAGCTAGCTGTTTTATCTTAGTCTAGGGCTCTTTGTCACTACTCACCCACAGATTGGGGTTCGAACACGAGACCTTCTGGTTACATTGCGAGCTGGCTCGCATACCATTAAGCCACTGGGACCCAATCCAATGGCCACTCCATGAATTCCAACCTCTGACAATTCATGATATAGTGCAATTATTAGCCAGTGTCATTGCTGGCAAGTACTTGTCCTCACACCCAACCTGCTTTACTGATAAATCCACGTACAGTCCTATTATTATAGAATCAATCACTGAATTCGCTGTTATCCTAATTTTAATTTGTATATATATATATATACATATGGGGTGCCGGACCAACCACTCACGTGGCCCGTGTTCCATTTCCGGTTGACACGCTTCTCTAAAATCCGCCCATCTGATAACAAGCTTGGTAAAAGGAGCGGGTCGGACATGAGGATAGTTACACCGTCATGTAATAAAAGCATCGCCTATACCGAAACTCTAAAGTTCAAGCTCGTAGCTCCATTTCCTGCTCGGAATAAAAGCGTATATATATATATGACATACCATGGGAAATTTATAGAGATTTCTTTGAAATTCTGAAAACTTACAAGTCATGGGTTGTTTACTGAATAGGTTATAATACTTGTCTATTCTGTCGTAAACTGAATTCTGCTTTGAATGATGGAATTCTATGATCATGCATTATTGTTTTCAAAGTTCTTAATATCCAAAAACATGTTAGTTTGTTTATGGTGGTAATAATTAATACTGGGTTTAACTCATTTTCGATCCACATCTTCATGATATGTAATTTGTTTTAAGTGGTACACCTCATACTTTTTAATAAGGTGAGCAATATTGAGGTTAGGCCATCGGTCGAGTGCTAGGTAAGGAGGGGAAATCAGTCGACGAGACTGTGAAATTACATCGACTGAGATAGATGGTTAGGACATGTGTTACGTATGCCTAGTCATCGCCTTCCTCGAGTGACGGGCAATGTTAGCTGACATAGGGCCAGGCTGGAAAAGAGCTAGCGGCGGTCAAACGAAAACATGGCACCAGTCAATGAAATCCACAACAGTTAGTCTAAGCCACGTAGGAAGGTGTCGACTTCCTGACTGGTTGGGGTCCTCAAGACGGTAAAAACCAATGGTCGGAAACAATTGGTGACATGGCTCAAAATCGTTATCAATGGCTGGTGCAGATGCATCCACTCCTTGTGACTTATGATTTCCAATGAAACTGTTTTGTTCTCCGTTATTACTATACCTTTGTCTTACACCTCTGTTTACTGTCTCTAATATGCATTTCTCCTACTTTCTTCTTTTCTGGCTTTGTGTGCTACAAGGAGGGAGTGTGGTGACTTGAACTGCCGCACATATGTGCAAAGTTCTATGTCGAAAACCGACCGACCAACCGATACTTTTTAATGCTTACAATGTTTTAAAACATCTCAAAATGGTTGTTATCTATCAGCTAGTCTTCTACTATTTATTGTACAAATCTGATATACTAATTCCTATTTTAACTCCAAAGGATCTATCCACAGATATACATATGTCATTGACGCATCATTTCAAAATTGATTCACAGTTAGAGCTGAAGTTCTGTTTAGCCATGTAAGCTATTGTATCAGAATGCCTACAACCATCTGCACTGATGTATTCTTTAAGGCGTGAAATCTCTCGACGAATTTATAATACATTTCCATAGAAAATTCTTCTGGCTAATTACAGTAGTTGTACTTATTTTGAAGTTTCAGCTAACTTTCTAATTATTATCCATCTTTCTCGAAGACAGTATATCATTGCTCTGACGTTTGCATATCATATGCTAACTTGATCCTTACTATTTGGCTTTGTTCCAGTTTAATCTTAAGTTGTAATGCTTCTGCTTGTGGTTGTGTAATATTACTGATAATATGTTGCTGGATGGGATTTTTTTTGATGATTAAATCAAGGTCATTCTGACTTTGAACTGTGTTCCGGAATTATTTGGTGTCTGATTCTTGTTTTGGATTGAGTTTCGAACCCACCATGTTGGAGATATTCTACTTGATTCTCATGTACTTCTTACAGTTGAATTCTAGTTAACTAATTTTGTTCTTCAAGTATTTGTTTGTAGGGATTTGATTGATTGGTTAAAGGGTTTCATCATGAACTAACATCGGTTAGAGCACGACTGGAAAACCTTGGAGTACTGGGCAGCTACTTCGTCCTCGTTTGGTATTCTTCACCTGGCTTAAGTGGTACGCCATAACCAGTAGAGTACAGCAGGTCGGGTCTGAGGATAAATACTTGCCAGAGATGATGCTGGCTAGTGGTCGCGCTCGCCAACCACGCACATAGTTAGGGGTTCGATCCCCGGCAAACACACTCCTTTACCTCGCTAATTCAGTAATATGACTGGTAAAAAGGAAAGGTTGGGCATGAGGCTAACAACCCAACCCTATAAAAATAAACACCACTGCTACTGAAACTTCACGCCCTATGCTGCACTGAGAACGTACAGGAATAAAATAATAATAAATGGTCTCACTATGTCGTGAATTGGAAGAAGTTGGAATTCATAGACTGGTCACTGGATCGGGTCTCAGTGGCTCGCTTTGTAACCAGAAGGTGCCATGTTCGAACCCCAATCTGTTGGTGCGTACTACTTAAGAGTCACAAACTGGGACGAAACAGCTGGCTGTCCACTACTCCCTGCTGGTTTTCCAATGGTTCTCTAACCGATGTCAGTTCATGATGAAATCCTTTAACCAACTTTGTTCTACCGTACTTGTCTTGTAAATGAGAATTAGTTCAATCTGTATACCTTCCTGGCGACACTAGTGAGGTAATTTTTAGTTTCTGATACGTCATTATTGTTATTATCATGGAATCAGGCGGGTGAACTTTCAGTTATTTCTAAAGCTATTTTACTATTTGAGTTTTAAAACAAATGGAACAATGGAACAAAAATAAATGAATAAATTTCGCTTCGTCATTTCTTATGACTTCATTCAACATTCAATGCCTAGAAGAACATCTTGAGTAAGCTGTCTCAATTCATGGGTCGCCTTTTGTCAAAACTCACAAAAAGGTGGCTAGATGCGAATAAGGTGCCGCTATATAAGCACATGTAAAGTTAACTGTCTTCAGCAATATCCTTTTAAGTTACCCTCATCTCGGACACTAAACCTGCAAATCTTGTATGCCAGGGGAAGCATTACTTTACTCTTTATTTGTGAAGACTATACGCCAAGGGGGGCTATTAATTGCGATCATCATATCACTTTCGAAAATTTTTCATCATTAGATTGTACATATTTGAACAAATGGTGGCAACAATTCACAAATATGAACGAATTCGCTTGTATGTATACCGGTTTGGAAACAGAAATATTTCATTATTAAATAAAATAATAATATGTATGTAAAACTTGGGCACTGTGGTAGTAAGTAATTCCATATTAGTTTGTTTATTGCATGTATCACACAGTGATGACACAGTATTATTTACTGGATGACGTTCTGAACAGAATTTATTTTATTGTTCATAATCATTTCATCAATTATAATCAAACAACTTCGATATTTGAGTTTTATAGGTTTTTTTTGTCTTCTCCTATTTGATTCGAATCGAATCAACTGCAAGTACATGTAATAGGAATGATTCAACACCACCTGTCCTTTTGGATATCTGGAAAATTCTACTACCCCAACGACGACAGATAGGAGAGAACAAAAATAAAACTATTAAATTCAAGTTTCGAAGTCATGTGATTATGATTGATATGATTATGAACAATAAATTTTGTTACAGGATTTTCATCATGAAGTGATATTAGTTAGAGAACCATTGGAAAACCTGGGAGTCCTAGTTTGGGACACTTCATCAGTACTCACCCACCGCCTGGGTTCGAACCCAGGACCTTCTGGTTTACAAGGCGAGCTCGTATACCATTAGGCCACTGGAACCCGATCCAATGGCCCATGAATTTTAATTTCTGCCAATCCACGACATAGCGCGACCCCTAGCCAATGTCTTCGGTGAGTATTTGTCCTCACACCCGACCTTCTGCACCCTACTGGTCACGACTTCTCACTAGAACCCCAGGTAACTACCTACCTGAATAGGGTAAGTCGCTAGTGAGCATCTCATTGATATTCAAGTGTTGGTTTGTAGGGATTTGATTGGTTACAGGATTTTCATCATGAGCTCACTAGCGACTTACCCTATTCAGGTAGGTAGTTACCTGGGGTTCTAGTGAGAAGTCGTGACCAGTAGGGTGCAGAAGGTCGGGTGTGAGGACAAATACTCACCGAAGACATTGGCTAGGGGTCGCGCTATGTCGTGGATTGGCAGAAATTAAAATTCATGGGCCATTGGATCGGGTTCCAGTGGCCTAATGGTATACGAGCTCGCCTTGTAAACCAGAAGGTCCTGGGTTCGAACCCAGGCGGTGGGTGCGTACTGATGAAGAGTCCCAAACTAGGACGAAACATCTGTCCAGTACTCTCAGGTTTTCCAATGCTTTTCTAACTAATATCACTTCATGATGAAAATCCTGTAACCAATCAAATCCCTACAAATCAACACTTGAATAAATTTTGTTCGAAACTTTGTCATCCAGTAAATAATACTGTTTCACTGTGTGATTCATCTAATAAACAAACTAATATGAAATTAAATAATACTTTGAGATCATTCAAGGCACCACGAGATTCCTAAAATCAGTGAAAATGAGAAGAACAGAAGATTGTTTTCTACTTTCGCTGAAATGCCTATTCAGGAACTTTAACTTATCCGATTCATCTCATGCAAGACTTCTATTTCCTTCGCTTCCCCACAAATAAAGCCTGTTTCAATAATCGATTTAGTTATTTGTATATTCTAAACTTGAAATATAGCCTTCCAGTTGAATCTGTGTGTTCTGCCAAAAAACGTATAGCAGAAATCAGTAATCTGAGCACGTCGACATGCATCCAAAGCCTTTTCTGAGAATCTTGTACCATATCGTATGTCGTTAGGGCATTTTGTGACTGTAAGTAACTCAAAGAAGTTCTGCTCAGTCATACAGTAGAACGCAAAGATCGGTTTTCTGAGTTCATATCACAACACATGACTGGTTTGCTGGTCACACATAGCACTAGATCACGTTACACTCTCTCTCAAAACGAAAACATTGTTTCCACCAAAAATAAACAAAAATAACGTTCATAAGATCTACAATTAGATAGTTGGAGGCAATCGGCCACAGGAAGCCTTGGACCTAGGTTACGTGCTAGTTGGCATTCACTCGCCAGCAAGGCGTATCTGCAACCTTGAAGGAACTCATGTCCCTTCTGAGATTCGAACCCGCGTCACCCAGTGCTGCAGTCAGAGACGTTACCACTGAGCTATTCGGGCTCGCGATTGACCTCCTGTAGGACTGTAGTAGATATTTTGATTTGACACTATGAACTAGTGTTATGCGTCTAGTCCTCTCTTTGGTGAAGACTGAATTCTATCAGTCATGTTTGCAATGTGGCCACCATGCCACCAGGTAACTCGCCATCAGGGTGCACATTGATTTGATGATAATAGATAGTTGGAGGCAATCTGCAGGAAGCCTTGATGGCGAGCTACTTAGAATGGTGGCCTTATTGCAAATACCTGACTGATAGAATTCAGTCTGCACCAAAGAAAGGACTAGACACGTCACACTAGTTACTAGTGTCCAATTAGGATCTACAATTGACAAGATATGAACTGTACACTTTCTAAAATCCTTAGTTAGAGAAATAAAAACCGTCGAACACTCTTGTGTTTCAAGCTGTTCTATACCTGATTTTGAATTGTTACAAACTCACATCATAAAATCAGTCATATTCTCAAAAAATCGATAGAATGAATCAAAATATTTTTCAATAAAAAAAAAGTATAAATGCTTACTTGATGTGTCACTTGAAGTGTTTTACGTTCAGTTTCAGAAAATTTCCCCCTATTTCCGTGTTTTGGTGATAACAGGTCATCAATACTTGACTTGGCATCTGTAAGCCTTGGCCCATTTTGTGTATGTACCTGTGATGTGTATGGTGTTTGTTTTTAATAATTAACAGGAAACACAGAAATTCTCGACAGGGTATTTTTCAAAAATATAATTTATCGTTTTTACTCAAAAAAATGAGTACTTCAAAAAACAAAATGCATTTATTTAAGCCCTCCGCCCTAAAAGTTTAGTTTATATTTGAAAGATGGATGAAAAATATTTGTGTAAACAATTCTTTAGTTATTATTAGAAAAGTAATTCAATGTTGAGAGGTTAATCAAATACAAATGATGTGAATATCTATATATATGTCCAAACCAAGTTCACTTTTAACGGTTTGAAAAAATTTGGGCATTCGGTATATGATATTCATTATGTAATAAAGGTTGTTTTTGTATTTCCCAAAACAATATCGTTTTGTTTTTCATTCATTGGTAAATACAAAAACAACCTTCATTATAATTGATGTGAATATTTGTCTAATCTGTAGAAAAAACGATATTAGATGCAGAAAAGGAGATTAGGTTAAAAGTGATGCCACCGACAATTATACATCTCATCCAACAGCTGTACGACAATGCTGCATGCCAAGTAATCCACAACGGGAAACTTACGGAATCCTTCGAAGTGAAGACGAGAGTAAGACAAATGGACTCATACAAAAAACTTGGAGGATCTGGACTTCGCTGATGATATATGTCTGATTTCCCACAAACTGGAAGATATGCAAGCGAAAAGCAACAAGTTGGCAGAAGAAGCATCAAAGATAGGACTTCAGGTGAACATAGAGAAAACAGAGGTGATGAAGATTCCTGGGCAACACCACCAACAGCAACAACAACAAACAACAATCAGCATAAATGGCAGGAACCTGAAAGAAACAACCTCCTTTACCTACCTGAAGCATTGTTTCAACTACAGACGGAATTGACGAGGATATCAAAGTAAGAATCGGAAAAGCAAGACAAGGTTTCACTACTCTCAAGTCTGTGTGGAGGACAACAGCACTCAGTATCAAAAATAAGATCCAGATTTTTAACTCCAATGTGAAGTCAGTGCTACTCACTATACGGATCAGAAACTTGGCCAGCGCGTCATAAAGAGCATCTCAATCAAACTACAGACCTTCATCAACAATTGTCTTCGCTCAATACTCAAGATTAGATGGCCAGAAAAGATCAGTAACAGACATCTCGGGCAATGAGCGAACCAACCAGGAACCGATTGCGCAACAAATAGGCAAGAAGAAATGGAGATGGATTGGATATACTCTGAGAAAAGCATCAATTGACATCCATCACACGCCAGGCCATCGCTCGAGTGGAAGGCGAATGAGGAGCAGTGAGTTATTGGTCAGTGCGAGGGTGACATGGAGGAGGAGGTGATGCAAAGAGGAGATGAAGGCATGTGGGCAGCCGTGGAGCGGTGTGAAAACGTTGACGGAGAGTCGAATGCAGTGTAGACGTGTGGGTGAAGCCCTATCTTCCTGTAGGAACTAAAGGAAACAACAACAATAATAATTCTTCTTCTAGATTATATGTAATTTGTTTAATTACATTCTATTTTAAAGCCTTAGTCGGGCAGTGATAATTAATTATTTCTTGAAATCCAGTTGTCCAGGAAACTAATATCAAATTAGTGACATCCTGAGAAAAAAGTAGGAGTACCCAATGATCATCTTTTGAGCGACTGATTCTCTGCTTCTACGTTTTGAGTAGAACACAGGACTTCAGCAGCACACGTCCATTTCACACTGTTCTCTAAAGTCCTTTATAATCCAGCTCCACAATTTCACACAAGCTTTCATCATCCTTATTATACGACCTTCTCTGTATCACAGTCAGTCATCCCCCCTTGTTGCCTTCACTTGAGGGTCACTCTAGAGCATGATGTCACTCAACGGTCTCTTCAGCGGATGTTCAATCCATTTTTTCTATTTTCTTCTGTATATTCATTGATCGATAGGTTCTTCGTTGGTTACTTGCGAAAGTTTCATGTTGTTTGTCCTTACTGGCCGACCATCTGAGCATCAGCATCGAGCATTGGGTACAGATGTTAATGAAAGTGCGCAGCCCACTGGGAATGCTTTTAGTGATGCGTTGACTCTCTGAATCAAGTATAAGAACTAACAGATTTGACATTAGTATTGATGATCAAGATATTGTTTCTCAAGCTGATTGGAGTAGATTTCCACACTGGTCTCAAATTACTGAAGATCTGTCTGGTTTTCCCCGTCCTTGACACATCTGACATCCTACTCTGAGCCGCCTGCATTTAGTTGGAGTGATGCTGACTTGATAAGTGAAAGAAGTAACTCTCTTCAGATTTCTTCAGTTGACAGATAGTAATTGGTGCTTCTTGTTGTTGGTTACTGCATACCCTCACCACCTCTGTCTTCTCTGTGTTCAACTGAAGTCCTGCATTCTCCGTCTCTTTTGAAAATTTATTCATTTTCGCCTATGGATCTTCAACTTTTTGTGACATTAGATACAAGTCATCCTTGAAGTTCATATCTTATAGTATCTTCTTGTCTGTCCAATGTATGACCGTTTTCTCGCTCCCCACAATATGTTGTATGATCCAGTCCACCACAAATATCATAAATATCATCGGAGATCCCATTTAGTCTTTTAATTATCTACTTAATTTTATAAAGGAAAAGTCGCATATTCAAGTTTCATTTTTTCTAACATAAACTGGAGCCTTCATCATTGATATCAAGTCTTTCAGCATATTGCACATTATTGTAGAGCATACATACTCAGTTATCCCATTGTGACGATAAATGACTGAGAACACAATTAGATCGTATCTATTTAAGCTGAAACCTGTATTTATTTATGTATATAATTTAGAATAAGAGCTCATCCGAACTCTTAGCATAAGCCATAATAACTGTAATGAAATGCCTACGTGTTTAGCATCTAGAGTTAGTAGCTTAACTGACAGAGGTTTCTGATGCAAACTCTGCAAGAGAAGCAGATTTTCCTTTCATCTACGAGTATCACTCATTACATCATTATCATCAGTTTGTCAGTCTAAGAATATCTCAGGTAAACCGAATTCACAATTTGCAAGCTACCCAGTTTGAGTGGTGAAATTTCACGGTAGTTTCCTCTGGAAATCAAGTTATTCAAGTGAAAACATGCGATCTCCTTGATACCATGAATGGTAATCAAGAAGGCAAGCATATTTGCATAAAACCATACATACTACTGATTGTCTGAGATGAGTAGTTGTGTGCCACTCATGCATTAACCAGTAGGGCTTGCTAGTCAGATAATCGAAGTGATCTCAACACCGCTTGACGGCCGTTTCGCTCGTTTTGGACCGGGTTCATCAGCAACTTACTCGGTTTGAAATCATATAACTACTCTAATCAATCAATTAGCAGTATACAGTTTTATGCCAATATCTCAGGTAGTCTCACAGACTGCATTTTTTTATTCTCAGTATTCAAACATGACTATCTATATTCTAAACATATGCTTTAACTGATAATGTTGAAGTTGTGAATAAAAGCTTCACAATCATACTGGTTGACTTCGATACACGAAACACAAATAAACTAAAATTCGTTCAAGTTTAATCATGGATTGATGTCAGCTAGAGAAGCACTGAAAATCCAGAAAGCACTGGAAATTCGTTTCGTCCTGATTTGTGTCTCTTCATCAGTACGCACGCACCAGGATTCTAACTCAGGACCTTCAGGTTACAAGGTGAGCTCGTTGGTGATTTAGCCACTGCAAACCGATCCAGTAGCCCATGAATCCTAACTTTCACCAATTTGTGATTTGAACGCGAGTGGCATCAGCCAATGTCACAGGTAAGTATTCGTCATCACACCGGACCTGCTGGACCCCACTGGTCACGAATTCTAACTAAAACTTCATGTATCTTTACCCTGTAGCCAGTTAGGTTAATTTTCAAGAGTTAGTTTGTAAAGATTTCATTTCGTTTCAGCTATCCAGTACACCCCCTGCCAGTTTCCAATGGTTCTCCAAATGACATCAATCCATGATCATAAGTTAAACCAATCAAATCTCTACAAACCAACTTGATCACATGAGATCAAAATAACTGCCAGTCATGTATTCAGTTAATTTTGCCTTAAAACATCTTCTTTTTTGAAAAAAAAATACCAAACTTACCAGTCTAGCCATATAACCAACTTTGATTGGTTTACACCTAGATTCATTGCTTGTATCAAAACGTCCTTTTGATTCTACTACAGTAGATCTTTTATAGAACTTTTCAAAGTCATATACACCAGGTCCAACATAAATAGTCTGAAATGTGAAGTGAAAGCAAACTAGAGATTTCTCTCTCCTGAGGTATATACATATTTATATGTATAAATCATCTAATGAACCACTGTGAACATGGAGTGTTTGAAAGCTATTTTATATGATTTCTCTTCAAATTTTTGTATTGAATATATCTACTGAACTTTCATTATATCAAAAGGGGCGTCTGGCGAAGTAACTAGCATTCAGAAATCCACTGATTGTTCTACGTTATCAGTTTTGAAGAAAGTTGTTTCTAGATTTCGAGCTATTATAGTGTGGTGAGAGCTGTCTACTAGCCAAATTGGTAGACAGTAATTTACGTTAATGTTTACGTTCTCAAGATTTGTCGTTAGAAAATATGAACAAAGATTGATTCAAAACCGACCACAGCAGACTTTGCGTAGGCGGATACAGTTAACATATAGATGATCTGACATTCAAGAAACAGTCACAAAGAGATGAAAGATTAACTTTAAGTGCTTTAACTTAAGTGCTTAACTAAACTATAATAATTTACATGAAAATATATAAATATGCTTTGATTTCCTTAGTAAACGATCTGTTGCCTTTACCTTGTCTTCTGTTGTTACAATAGTAGCAGATATGAAACTCATATCATTCATCTATGGTGCTCCGAGTGGCCTATCTCCACAGCATTCAGTTCTCTGCTATTGTGGTGTGAGCTACTGAAAAGATTTATCAATAGTATTTAGATATAGGTTGATAGGAGAAGTAACCAAAATTGAAAACAACATTTTAAGTTAATGTCTTCATAAGTAGAAGTATTCATCCCTTAAATCTGGATTTAGCTTACGTTGTGGTCAGGGAATAGTCTCTCTGAAAAACTTTTTGCCTCAAGGTTTAGTGTTTGGATAACCAATGCACTGACCTAACTGACCTTTAATGTAGCTAGAAATATGCGAATATTGGTGGGTTTTCCTTAACAAAAACGTTCGTTACCAAGTCTTGTTTTCGTCTGCCAGACCATTATTGTGAATCTGCACTGCTACTTCTCACAGTATTTCATTTTCCCTCTTCCCCATCTAATGATCTCCTCCATATCAAATTCGGATACCCAACCTGTTGTTCTGTACTCGGTTTCAACTCGACATTCTGGTCTGTGATGTCGGTCCAATGTCTTCTGAGTGTATGTCCAATCCATCTCCTTCCTCCCTTCTGCAAATTTGTAAGGAAGTCTTCAGCCCGCCGATGTCTAACTATCGGGTGTTACTTTAGCATAGATAATGTACATTCCAGTCGCAAGTCAATTTCTTCCAGTGAGATATATGGTGTCAGTGAAGCAATTATATATATATATATATATATATATATATATATATATAGCTTGCCTTCTAACAGACCAATCCTCTACTTTCACGATGGAGAAACATACACAAAACAATCAAAAGTTGAGGATTAATTCTAAACACTGTGTTATATAGATAAAATAGTGATCTATTTCAAGATAATTTCTATAAATTGCTTCAGATTCTCGAGAAAAAACTAGCAGTTTCTTTTTGTGCCGGCATAACAGAAATTAAGATGTAATTAAGAGGAGGAATAAAATTGGAGACACAGTTTACCGTCAGTGATTTCTTCTTGATAAACCTTGTAATTCAGCATCTTTGTCAAGGATGCCCATCATCCCCATTCCTATTCAAATTCATCATAGACGTACTAATGGACTTAACCCTAACACACTTCAGCGACTCAGGGATTGACTTGCTTCCAGGGAATAATCTCGTCGACTAAGAATATGCGGACGATATAGTCCTTCTAGGTGAGGACGCTGACAAAATGCAGAGTCTACTGAACACCTTGAGCAACAATCTTCGTATGTTTGGCATGCGATTCGCCCCTGTAAAATGTAAGATGATGCTGCAGGATTGGACTTCACCGACCCTTAGATTAGAAATAGGAAGTGAAGTGGTAGAGCACGTTGACCACTTCACTTACTTGGGAAGTACCATCAGCCAGTGCCAACGGGTTGATCTCCGACGAAATCTCAGCACGAATACAGAGGGCTAGGTTCGCATATGCCAGTTTACGCCGTCTCTGGCGTAGACGTGACACCCGACTATCGACCAAAGGGCGTGTGTACTGCTCAACAGTCCGCTCCGTCCTCCCTTATGGCTGTGAGACCTGGCCATTGAGAGCAGAAGACATGAAAAGATTAGCTGTCTTCGATCACAGTTGTCTGCGTTCTCTCTCCTGTGTGAAATGGTATAATAGGGTGAGCAATATTGAGGTTAGGCATCAATGGAATGAGTGCTAGATAAGGAGGGGAAATCAGTCGACGAGACTGTGAAATTACATCGACTGAGATGGTTAGGACATGTGCTACGTATGTCTAGTCATCGCCTTCCTCGACAATGGGCAATGTTAGCTGATATAGGGTCAGGCTGGAAAAGAGCTAGCCAACGGCCGTCAAACAAAAACATGGCACCAATCAATGAAATCCGCAACAGTTAGTCTAAGCCACGTAGGAAGGTGTAGACTGGCCTCCTGGTTGGGGTCCTCGGGACGGTAAAATCCAATGGTTGGAGACAATTGGTGACATGGCTCAAAATCGTTCTCAATGGCTGGTGCAGATGCATCCACTCCTTGTGACTCATGATTTCCAATTAAACTGTTTTGTTCTTCGTTATTACTATTCCTTAGTCTCACACCTCTGTTTACTGTCTATATTATTATGCATTTCTCCTACTTTCTTCTCTTGCTTTGTGTGCTACAAGGAGGGAGTGTGGCGACTTGAACTGCCGCACATATGTGCAAAGTTCTATGTCGAAAACCGACCGACCAACCGATCTTTAACAATAATACCTTTTTAATAGACAGTTTATTGAAGAAAATTCCTCGTAATACTTATGCTTATTTAGACATTTCAACTAAAATTTGTAATTAGTCTAGTTGTTTTTCCTAGACTGTATGTCATTAATTTGACATTTGCATATCACATGTTGATTTTTGACCTTTATTATATACCTTTCTCCTTATTTAATCTATAATTGTAATACATATTTGTTGGACGTTGCTCTAGGAACTTGATTTTACGTGCTCTCTCGGGAACATCTCCCACTATGGCTAAGTAAAGGTGTAGTTAAAACCATTAACAGTTTGATATTAGACCATCTGGTGCAAACCGTCACAAAGCCAGCGTAGACGAATCCTTCTCCATAATATACCGGGTGCCTAACAAACTACCAAAATCGTCGAAGCACCGCTTGCTCCAAACAGCAGAGGCTATTGCAATTCGCCTCAAACAACCAGTGCTCTGTGTCCAAAAGAAACAAGTCCAGCCCCTACTACTGCCCTGGCCCTCAGAAGAGACTATAAACTCATGAATTTGTACTATTACCTTTCCTAATTCTTTTGACATTCAGTTTATTTTATGTTGATACTGTTCAGCTGTAATCTATCAATATTATTGATTCGATGTTATTTAAACAACGGCATTAATGTTGTTCATAACACTAATTCATTCATTATAATGTAAATATAATTGTAGAACCTGGTGATGAAGTTATCGAAAAGAGTACTCTTTGGTCCGTGTCTATTCTTTTGAAATATTTGTTCTTGTATATGTATTGACAATGTGTTGTTTAAAAAAATATGAATTTGACTGAATGAAGGTTATTCTGACCCTGGAACTGTTCTCAGGAAGCCTTGATGTATGATTCTGGAGGACAGAGTGCTTGATCCTACCTCGTTGGGAATATTCCCCTTTAATTCTAAGCTGTCATTTACAGTTGAACTTCTTCGGTTAACTAATTTTGTCTTACAGCAATTTTTGAGTTTGATGTTAATATTGTGTAACAGAACCGCTAAAGTATTAGAGAATAGTCGTCTTTTCCCTGCGTTTGGAACATTTTGTGATAGTGCATGTCTCAGTGAAGTTATTACTTACAGCTATACAGTAGAACGCAGAGATCAGTCTCTTTCATTCAGACCATAACCGTAAAAACGCAATCCTTACAACCTTAGTCATAACGAATTCGAAACATTGGATAGAAGAACCATTCACCTTCAACCATCTTCTCATAGTTTATTAATATATATAAATTCTTTCAACTCAGTCTGTTGTTTGTCCAGATTGAGCTTTCACTGAATAAAACGTTCTAATGAAGACTTTTTTTCATGAAACAACATCAGTTAGGGTATCACTGAAAAGCCCTGGAAATCTGTACCATACTAGTCTGGGACTTTTCATAAGTAATCGACGTCATGTCCTCGTAACCTGATGGATGTCGTTGGTTCGATTCTTGGTGTGAGCACGGGTGCACATGGATGAAGAGTTCCAAACTATTATATATATATATATACATAAAGAGAGAGATAGATAGATAGATAGATAGATAGATAGATAGATAGATAGATGCTTTGCTCGACACTGAGATTTTAAATCAAAACTTTGACCCTGAAAAGAAAATAATTGTGCCAACTTACATCTGCACGAAAATGACGATTTACATTTGGGGCTTTCGTAAAAGGTTGCTGACATATCGGTAATTTTGGTTTCACATTGTACTCCTGATACTTTTCATAGGTGCCAGGGGCTGGTGTTATTGTCTGAAAGTAGAAATTATTGATGTTAGAAGTATATTATTAAATAAAATCCTAAATATTATAACTAATTTAAAATAATCCCAGTGTGTTTAAGAAAAAAAAGAATATCAAAACGTGATCTGTTTTCTGAACGTTTCACTGTGTAAGCCACAGCTGCTTCTTCAGCAGAATTATTCGGATTTCATTAATCATCAAAATAAATAGTCAAAAAATTTTACATAAATTGGCTAGATATTTTTATGTTCAATAAAATCCGAATAATTCTGCTGAAGAAGTAGCTGTGGCTTACACAGTGAAACGTTCAAAAAACACGCCTTGTTTTGGGACTTTTTCTTAAACACGCTAAGATTTTTCCAAATAATTTATAATGATTCAATCTGACTTGGTGCTTAAATTATTCCAGGAAATTCGTAACATCTACGGACTGGAAACTCGTAAAATTTTAAATATACTGGAATAAATATTCTAATATTTGCATAACAAGTATTTCTGTTTGATATTTGTAAAATGTCTGGGTGCTTTCTTTAAACCCGCAAATAGATGTAAGCTGTTTTGAATGCCTTAATCATTTGTAGTAATAATACGTTGAATAAAATCGTCCTAATATTCATAAACTCTCTCTAAGAACAAAGTCGTGATTTCTAGTTATAGGAGGATTTCCATTTCTGTGAGGAGGATTCCGCGATATTCAGAAGGATAATATCTTGACGATTCAGGCCAGTGAACATCCAGTTTAGATTCTTTTATTTACATTTTATACAAGAGTATTTACAGTGGCTGGCGTTTTCGAAAGCATAACACAAGGGGATTTTAACTAACTGACTGGAATTTAAGCATGAGGCCAGTTGTTGTATTTAATAAACACTGTTAGTTCAGATTACTGGTGAAATTACGGAGACTAGACTGGAAATAATACAATTAAGCTAGAGAAAATAACTTGAAACTACTATAAGTAATAGTCTAATTTAATAATGTCAAGTGACTGGAGAAGTGCAAAAATCTAGAGTACATCCATCTCTTCATGATTTCATAAAAGGACTATCCATAAGCTCAAGAAAATTTCAAGTAATCATATTCAAATTAGGTGCACTTTGATGTAAAGTATCCTACTTTTGTCAAATTAACGGAGAGAATTAGATCAACGCTTGGGAACAAACAGCATGACCCTATTCGCCTTCCTGTTAGCTATCAGCTTACTGCTGATTCTTCCTTGAAGAATAACAAATTTTCATTTATTTATGGTTCCCTTGGGTTCCGAGTGGAACATAGGGCTTCAACAATACACCTCAACTTTGATTTATTTTCTGCCTTCCTCTTCAGCTAGCTAGACCCACGACTACCCAAACTTTCTCATCTGCTCCTCCCCACATGATCTCCTCCATGTCACCCTCGCACCGACGACCCACTCGTCGCATCCTATATGGATTCCATTCGAGCGATGACCTGCATAGCTCACAATGTCTTAGTGTGTGCCCGACACATCTATCTCCACTTTCTTCTATATAATTGTTGAGAAATCGACTATTAGTTGGTTTGTGACCAGCCAGAGTCGAGTTTCTTGCAACTAATTCTTTCTGGCCATATGATTTTCGGTATGAAGCCAGCGAAGGTTGGCAGCTGTCGATGAGGGTCTGCACTATCCTGTTGGAAATCCTTTTCGTGATACACACGTAGTGCAAGTTTCTGACCCATATAGAAGGACCGACTTGACATTGGTGTTGAAAACGCGAATCTTGTTCCTCATGTTGAGGGCAGAAGGTTTCCAAACTGGTTTCAGGTTGATGAAGGCGTATCTTGCTTTTCCGATTCTGACTAGCTGGCTGGCTGGTGTTGACATTTTCATACGTGCCGACTGCCTGTAGTTGAAACAATGTTTCCTAGACAAGTGAAGCGGGTAACCTCTGTTAAATCTCTCCATTTGATGGTGATTGGTGCTGGTTGTTGATGTTGCTGATGTTAGTTGGTTATCTTCATCACCTCCTTCTTCTCTAAGTTCACCTGCAGTCCTGTCTTCGCCGGCTGCCAGTCTCTTCTCCCGGTTTGTAAGTTTTCGCCTGCCTGTAAGTCTTCGAGTTTGTGTGACATAAGACATATATAATCTGCGAAATACACATTTTCCAGAGTCTTCTTATCGGTCAGTCCAACATATTCCTGTCTTCTCATTCCCTGCGCACAGTCTGACGCATAATCCGGTCCACCACAATAAGGATATTATCGTGGGTGATAATAGGCAGACTGCCAGCCCGCCTCGTCTTACTCCTGTATTCACTTCGAATGCCTCACTGAGTGTTCCATTGTGGATCACCTGACACTGCCCAGGCATTCTCATACAGCCAGCTGTTGAATGAGGTCGAGAAAGACTTAAGCGTTGCACGCCATAGTGTTGAAGCAGTTCTCAAACTACTTCTCGATCAACGCTGTCTGTCGAAGGCCTTTTTAAAGTCGACGAAGTTAATGTAGAGTGAGATTTGACTGCCATTCTATGCTTTGTTCTGTGATGACGATGTGTGGAGTTGCAATTTGATCAGCACATTATTTGCCTTTCCTGAATTCAGCTTGTTTCATGGAGTGGGTGGAGTTCTGCATCCCTTTCATCCTTTATTCTCTCCAGGATGATGCGCCTCAGTGTTTTACTTAGCGTGGACATGAGCATGACTTCACGACAGTTCTTGAAGAGTGAGGCCTAAGTCACCCCTCTTTGGTAGCTTGACGAGGTAGCCTTTCTTCCAATCTGTAGGTGCCTTTCCTTCTTTCCAAACCCTTTGCAGTAATGGCGTAAGCAGAAGAAGAACAAATAGTTACGTCTATTCTATGAAAGGTGATCATTTGTCCTAACTTAGTATAAACATGGTAGAAATTAAATAACCTCTCAGAAGAGATGAATACAGCATTTTGAGGAGTTGTTAAACTTGAATACAGCTATACTACAGCTGCTTACCACTTAACCCCTGCCAAAATATAATGTAAACATTAGTCCTTCAATCGCATACAATTTTTCAAATTCTGTTTTCAATCTAAAAGGCCGCGAAGTAACAGGACGTGATAGTGTGACTCCAATATTATTAAAGAATGGTAGCGATGAGTTATTGACTAGATTAACTAAGATATTAACTGATGTATGAGAACCCCAGATAGTACCGTTGTCTAGGTACACAATGTTGGCCATCCCAGATTATATATAAAGAAGAAAACGAATCTGCATGTGATAATCACAGAGAGATCAGCTTGAATAAAACAGTTTCGAAAAAAACAAATCCGGTAAATCCAGGTAGATCACTGTCCAAAGGATAATACAGTGATCACGTCTTCATTCTTTAGCATGCTCTAGTAAGTAGCTATGCTTGCTGTATGCTAATACTTGCCATATTTCTCAATATGAAGGCATTATGTGATTCTGGTGTTGTGGCAGTATCTGACTGTAAATAGAATGCTGAGAAAATATACTCTATTAATCGAGACACTTCATTTGAACCCATGGAGACACGTAAGAGCTAATGGAGGGTTGTTATATGAAGGATAGACAACCAGAATCCCTGAAGAGTACTCAACGTCAACACACGTATTCGACTTCAATTGACTTTAGTGTCTCATTAATTCATTTGTTACCAGGAAACGTTCTTGTTGATCTAGAGTCTTTTTTCGCATAGACGTTGATGGAACACAGTCTCCGGGCAAAATAAATAAAAAACTTGTAGCTCAGATGTTTGACTTTGATGTGTTTGTGTTCTCTGAGCTGGATAGTCAATTTGTGAAGCTTTCATCGCTCTACTAGACGACATCTTCAGCGTTTACTTCAATTTATTGAAGTGAGCTTTTAGATTTCTCCACGAATTTATTAATCATTTTTCCTGGTGGGCGACCTTAACGATGACTCTTTGGTTGTTTTTGTGTGTTTTCACACCCTCTAGGCTACTTGTATTGGAGCTGATTGTTTCTTTGACTTGAACTTTGACCCTTTGTTTGTGAGGTTTCTTTCTTATCGGTTGGTATATTTTGTCTATTTCGATGTGTCCATTGATTGATGATTCACTGGAATACCAGGCAGCCTTCTAAAAATTCTCTAACATTCTTGGTTTTTCCTCTGTCTAGTTTTTGAACGTTGTCTTAGTCGAACTGATGTCCGTGGTTGTCTGTGTGTAGTGATATGAGGGAGTGGATTTCATGTCTTTTGACGACTAGTTTATGGTCATGGATACGAAGACGAAGGGGACGTCCACTTTGGCTAATGTAGTGTTTTTCGCAGTTGTTACAATTTATTTAGTAGATGACGTTTGTTTTATCTTCTTTCATTGTTGAGTCTTAACCACCGACATCGATTTGACTGGGACAACGCTCAAATATTAGACAGAGGAAAAACCAAGAATGTTAGAGAATTTTTAGAAGGCTGCCTGGTATTCCAGTGAATCATCAATCAATAGACACATCGAAATAGACAAAATATACCAACCGATAAGAAAGAAACCTCACAAACAGAGGGTCAAAGTTCAAGTCAAAGAAACAATCAGCTCCAATACAAGTAGCCTAGAGGGTGTGAAAACACACAAAAACAACCAAAGAGTCATGGTCAAGGTCGCCCACCAGGAGAAATGATTAATAAACTCGTGAAGAAATCTAAAAGCTCTCTTCAATAAATTGAAGTAAACGCTGAAGATGTCATCTAGTAGAGCGATGAAAGCTTCACAAATTGACTATCCAGCTCAGGGAACACAACCACATCAAAAATTACTGTATGTCTTGCATACGACTTGCTCTTGTTGAATATAAGATGATGCTGCAAAAATGATCAGCACGGACCTCTAGTCTAATTAACAGGTAGTGAAATCGCTGAATCTGTCGACCCCTTCACTTCACTTCAAGTAGTTCTATCAGACTGCATACTGATAGGATCTCAACATGGGTTAGAAAATTATTTGCCGACATCATCATTATCTGAAAATCATCCGTGCACTTTACGTAATAGTTCCTTCTTTCTAAAATTTTTCATCCACTGAAATCGCATTACACTTCTCCCTGCTATTTTAAATGTACTTCTCTGACGAAGCATATTAACGTGAAGTGAGGCACTTTGGGAGAAGTCTTTACATTGACACGTCGATCAGTCATTCACTCATTAGTACAATGAAAATGTGCTTGGTAATATAGCAGCCAGGTTAGGTTAACAAGTATTAACAGTAAAGTTATACATTCAGGCACTTAGTAGTTTCAATATCAACAGAAAATCCTTATTTGCAGTTGCATTACACTTATTTAAATAATACTTGATGATTTTCGACAGTAAGTTTGTAGGGAGTTTACTGGTTTCAAGTTTGACGATGCATTGATATCAGTTAGAAAACCATTGGAAAACCAGCTTTGATTATTGGGCAGCTGTTTCATCCTATTTTCGAACTCTGTGCCCGGTACTATCAAGTACTCCCCTGTTTTCAATGGTCCTTATCCTTACAGACTAACTATTGAAAATAATGCTGATACTTGCCAGTGACTAGGTACAAGATAAAGTCACCTGCAGTTCGGGTGAGAAGTCGTGACCAATATGGTCCATCCAGTCCGGAATGAGAACATTATTTGGTGGTTACGCTAAAGACCATGAACTACTAGGATTTAGAATTCGTGGATGACTGAGTCGGGTTCCAGTGGCTAAATCAGCTACAAGCTTGCCTTGTAACTGGAAGATCCTAGATACGAACCCCGGTGGATGTGTACTGCTAATGAGTCCCAAACCAGGACGAAACAGCCGTCCAGTACCCCCTGGTTTTCAGGGGTTCTGTAACTGATGTCAATCCGTGGTCAAACTTGAAACAATGCTTTATGAGGTGTCTGCAAAAGCTCAACAAGACATTTGAATTTATAATTATTCTTTATATTAAATAAGGAGCTTCAAGTTTGGTTACGGACTGCTATCAGTTAGAGAACCATTGAAAACCATCAAGGAGTAGTGGACAGTTGTTTTGTCCTAGTCTGAGACTACTGAGTAGTACACACACACACACAGGACACCGCCGGAGGTGGAACCTATGACTTTCAGGTTAGAAGGCAAGCTCGTTGACCATTCAACCCCTGAGATGCAACAATAATTAATTAACAAAAGCTGTATTCTAAACACTGTTTACATAATGTACGGAATTTTCAGCAGAATTGATTGCATGCTATTTTCTTTTCGTCCAGGATCCTTAAATAAAACAATAGATCGTATGCCACAGTGCTATCTGAACTGAAGCATAAACCAATCCCTTATGATGATATCTTTTCTTTATCTCCTTCGATAAATGCACGACATTTGAATGAATATCGATTATTATTATTATTAAAACTTCTGGAATACATTTTGAGAATCAAGGACACAACTCAGGAAAAGATATCTCATGTATTGGGATACGTTGCCACCCAAGCACAGGCTTTTTCTCAAGTTTAGTAGAAGAAACTGGTGAAACATTTGAAATACTCGCCAGGGTAGATAATATGAACAAGAAAAATTATTCAAGTGTTGGTTTGTAGGGATTTGATTGGTTACAGGATTTTCATCATGAGCTAACATCGGTTAAAGAACCATTGGAAAACCTGGGAGTACTGGACAGCTGTTTCGTCCTAGTTTGGGACTCTTCATCAGTATGCACCCACCGCAAGGGTTCGAACCCAGGACCTTCTGGTTACAAGGCGAGCTCGTATACCATTAAGCCACTGGGACCCGATCCAATGGTCCATGAATTCTAACTTCTGCCAATTCACGACATAGCGCGACCCTTAGCCAATGTCTTCGGCGAGTATTTTTCCTCACACCCGACCTGCTGCACCCTACTGGTCACGACTTCTCACTAGAACCCCAGGTAACTACCTACCTGAATAGGGCAAGTCACTAGTGAGTTCGAATCCCGGTGGGTGCGTACTGATGAAGAGTCCCAAACCAGGCTGACGAAACAGCTGTCCAGTACTCCCAGGTTTTCCAGTGGTTCTCTAACTAATGTCAGCTCATGATGAAAATCCTGTAAGAAAAATTATATTCAATAAACACTGGCGCAAATTTTAAGCCCGCCGCCAATGGCAAGCCATCAATTCTAATTTCTGTCAATCCCCAGGAGGCAAATGGTTACGTACTGCTGAAGAGTCCCGAACTGCAAACGAAACAGTTATCCTGTACTCCTCCGTGATTTTCAGTAATTCCCTCATTGATACAGGAATCCGTGTGATAAGGCTTGAAATCAGTGATATTCCCTACAAACACTGACACTTTAGTAGTAAGTAGAAATGTTTGTAATTCTCTATGGGATTTTGTTTTTATAACAACAATTAATTCAATAAAAATAAAGACAGAAAACACAAATCAGTGGATAAAATTATTCATTTAATCTTACCAAATTACTTGATGCTTTAGGGAAACGTGATGATTTCATACCGAATCCAAGAATTTTTTTACTCTCTGCCTTTTCTGTTTGTTTTTTCCGTATACCGATTGGCATTGTATCCAGCGGGAATTCTATTATCCTATCAATGATATCAGTGCTTTGCTGTGAAATATCTTCATCATCACTAGAATCATCCAGGGTGAATGATTCATCTGAGTGGCTAGGATCTTCAGAACCAGGATAAAAACGTGGTCCAATTGACTTTCGCATACGCTCAATTAGCTGTAGGCTACGTGTAGATTTACGTGGCGGAGGTTTATGATAAACTGCCATTGTTATTCTTGTAGGAATAAAAAAAATAAGTAAAAAATACGGACAGTATGATGTGAATACTTTAAACCAACTAAGAACGCATCGTCCAACAAATATGCCGAAGAAAACGTAGATGGGCCAGACACACATTGATCAGACTGGCAGGTGACATTGCATGCTGGCATAACCTCAGTTGGAGCTTAAGTGAGGAATAACAAGTTTTGAGTTCAAAGGTGACATGGAGAAGATCAAAGCTTATAGGCAAGCTTGGGGGCATCTAAAGTCGACTGCAGAGTAAAGGATGTAATGGAAATATTCCGTTGAAGCCTTATTTTCCACTTAGAACCCAAGAAATTAATAATAATGATGCAAGTATTTTAAGCAATCTGTCATAAGTAGTCATATTAATTTTATGACGGACAACCAGTGGTGTCCATCAGAGATGCCCACTGCCCTAATTCTCCTTAATTTCACCGTAGGTGTACTAATGGAATTCATCCTAACTGACTTCAAAGACTTAGGGATTGACTTGCAATCAGGGAATAGTTTAGCGGATGATATAGTCCTCCTAGGTTAAGATGCTGATATAGTGCAGAGTCTTCTGAACACCTCGGGTAGCAATCTTCGAATGTTAGGCATGCGATTTGCTTCCGACAAATATAAGATGATCAGGCTACAGGAATGGACTACATTGACTCACTCCTAGCTTAAAGATAGGGAGATAACTGGTAGAGAGTGTTGACCACCTCACACATATAAGAAGTTTCGTCAAACCCAATGGGCTCACTGCTGACGAAATGTCAAAATGGATACAAAAGTCACCTGTGGCATTTACTAACTTACGTTATCTCTGGGATAGACATGCTACCTGCTATTGATTAATGGACTTGTGTGCTGCTCAACATTTCACTCTGTCTTCGTTTATGGCTGTAAGGCATGGCCATTGAAAGTGGAAGACATAAAAAGGTTATCTCTACCTTATCACAGGTGTTTGGGTTCTATGATGATGTGGCTAATACTGAGGTTAGGTGTTGAGTGTTGGATAAGGAGAGGAAGTCAATCGATGAGGTTGTGAAGCTCCACTGACTGATATGACTAGTAAGTGTGTTCCGCATGATCACCCACTGCCTTCCTCGACGGGCAGTGTTAGCTGACATAAGATCAAGTTGGAAAAGAGTTAGGGATTGTCAAACCAAAACTTGGAACCAATCCATGAAATCTCAAAATTAGTTTGAACCATGTAGGGTGGTGCAGACTGCCTAAATGGGTTCCTCGGGTTTCTAAGATTCAGTAGTTGAAGACAGTTTTTAACACAAACCAAAGTTGTTCTCAGTGATGCAGATGCATAATTCTCTTCTTGTAGTCTCCCATATCTGTTAGACCCCCATGATTTTCCATGCTGATATCCTTTCATGTGTACATTTTTTCCCTATTATAGTTCCTCTGAATCTCTTTTTCTCTCTTTTTTGTCTAGCTCTGTGTGTTCTAAGGAGTGCAGCAACTCGAACTGCTGCAATTCTTTGCAAAATTCTGTTTTGAAACCAGTCTGTCTTATATAAAGCTGCAAATGCTTGATCTGCTGTTGATATGGTGTCTTCATGTTTCATTTTCATCATATTAAGAGTGCCACAATTTACGCTGAAGTAAAATACAACAGGATCCAGTTCACTTTCTTTTTGTTTTTCAAAAGAGGATACCATCAAGCAGACTGAATTTTTACGGTATCTGTCAAACCTTGTTATGAATTCTGTTCATAGAATGCTTCAGTAAAGTACACGTGAAACTTATTCCACAGTTCATTCCATTGAAACGTTTGTTTTAGCTTTCAATTCTCTTCTGAATTAATGTTTCAGCGATACTGTGGTAACAAATCCTTACAAGTGACCAGCAGTTCTATCTACTTAGATGGTCTAATGGAAATTGATTGATTTACGCATAAATTACTAATATTATTGTCATTATTATTACCACGGGTTCCGAGTGGATCATAGGGTTTCAACGGAAGATCTCCATTTCATCCTATTCTCGGCAGTCGCCTTTACTTTTCTCCACGATTGCCCATAAGCTTTCATCTCCTCCACGTTACCTTTGATGCAAAGCCCAATTCGTCCGTTTCCATTCGGGGTCCTCTCAAGCCATGGCCTAGGGTACCATAGCGCTCGACGGTCTCTTCAGTGTGTGTCCGATCCATCTTTATTTCCTAAGTCATAGTTTTTGGTCAGTAGGCTGTCGATTGGTTCATTTCCAGAGTTCCTTGTTGTTAATTCTTCCCTACCAGACGTCTCAACTTCAATATGGCACCAGTGATGGCAGCTGTTGATAAAAGGCTGAAATAGTCTGTTGGAAACGCTATTTGCAACGCGTTCTCCAAGTTTCTGACCCATATAGAAGAGCTGACTGGCTTAACAGTGGTATTGGAAATCCGAAATTCTGTTGTTTTTGCTAAGTTCAGAAGATTTCCAAACTGATTTTAGAGAGATGAATGTGTGTCTTGCCTTTCCAATGCTTGGCAGCTTTAACGTCCTCATCTGTGCCGGCCACTTGTAACCAAAACGATGCTAACTAGATAAGTGAAAGAACTGAGGTATTTCAAATTTGTTCGGTTGACAGTGATCGGTGTTTGTTGTTGTTGTTGTTGTTGATAGATTATACTCATCACCTCCACTTTCTGTACGTTCACTTGAAGTCCCGTCCTCGCTGCTTCTTCTCCCTACTTTTTCACTTGTAGGTCCTTGTGTTTGTGTGACACCAGACATAAATTGTCTACTAAGTGGAGATCTTCTAGAATTTTCTTAACCTATTTTATTGCTCCCCATATTCTGAAGCATAATCCAGTTTACCGAAGTTAGGTATACAATCGTGGGTTATAATAAGCAGTCTTGTCTTACTTCTGTCTTCACTTCAGAGGCCTGACTGCGTTCTCTGTTGTGGTTTACTTCGCACTTGAACTTGTCATATAGCTGAATCAATAAAATGGCCTGTTGCAATCCATTATTATAACATATTTGAAAAGTTATATAGACCGATTTTTTTCCTTCACGTTCCCCAGTGGAACATAGTGCTTCAAGCTAGTGGCTTGAAGTTTCTGTAGCAGTGTTTACTTTACAGGATGGGGCTGCTAGCCTCATGCCCAACCTTCCCTCTTCACCAGCATTATTTCTGGCTTAGAGAGGTAAAGGAGTGCGTCGGCCGGTGATCGAACCCCAGACTATGTGCATGGTCGGCGAGCGTCCTAACCACTATGCCACTGACCGATATCATCCTCTATTCAAGCTTTTCAACCACATTTATGCACTTTTAGCATTTTAATCCGCATTATCCTTTTCTAAAGTCAGTACAAATTAAGGAACTCCTAAGTTCACTGTTATTCTTGTCCTATTTCTAGAAGTAGCCAAACAGATTTGTAAAATTAAAATAAGCAGTAAGGTTTACAAATGTATATAAGAAGGACGTTTATAAATCGTCATCCAGGCTTATATTGTCTACAGTATTTTATAAGCAAAAATTTTTTTATTTTTTTATTTTATTTTGATTATAGCTTGATTCCACACCATATTCTTGGTACAATTATGGAATTTTCAGCATGTGATATCGGTAGCCCAAATTTTGCAGACCGGCCATTGATATCAGGTGTGCTTTGGCAGAGGATTGGGCAAAGTTCTACAATAGAGTCTCAAGGGGTGCAACCACACGAGTGACCTTGAGCCGACCAATCAGGAAAAATGACGATTTTTGCATAAAATTTTGTGTATATTTACATTAAAAAAGCATAAAAAACATTAAACAAGATATTTTCCTCTAATATGAGACAAAAAAATCTCCCAATTTTGTAGAGGGGTTTCAGTAGACGTCAACGTATTAGCTGTTTGAGCCGCAGTAGATCGCACCCCGGACTTTAAAACCCAGTAATTGGACAGAAACAAGATATTGGTCAAAGACAGTTTCGACTTTTCAAAGAAAGTTCCTAGAAGACAATTAATTCAGAGTGTCGCCTACCAGTACGCACACTTATTCGCTTCCTACACTGTGTACATCTGAATACATATCCATCAGTGACCTGGTTATACGACTGGAGGTTCATGGAAGCACCATAACCGCATATCCAAGTACGTCCTATCAATCCATTATCTAGGCAGCACTGGAAAACGTGATCTGGATGGAATTTGCATCTGAGCTCATGAACAGAGTTCATTTTAGCGCTAAAATAATTGCAAGCTTCCTCAACCAATGACTAGCATGCGTTCAGGGTCATTGGAACATTCACAAGGTCATTGGGACATTTAGAATCCTGGGACTCTATTCTTGTATTTCGCCGAGGATCGACCCCCGGATCATATGCACGATCGGCGAGAGTCCTAACCTAGCCATCTATCAGGTGGTTTCAAGAAGTGAATTCGTGGAATACATCTAAATTCTAATAAAAAATATACATCTGACATTGAGATAAATTACACTTCCTCTTCCGACCATATATACTTATATAAATGAGTGTAAAAAGAAGCTTTAATCATTCAGCAGTTTGTTTCATTTACAGGCTGTCGTCAGAATAACAATATTTTTATACAAGTGACTAGAACAAAAACATTCTATTTAGCCATGAAAAGTTATGCACAAGTAAACAGACATAGTTAGCGTGAGAAACTACTTTTCAAAGTAACTATATTTCTACCACGCTATATTGTTATTGTATAAAGAAGGGTACGAGAGAGTTTTATTGATAAATAGAGAAAAGAGAAAATATTTACTAAAGAACAATTTTCGAATGTCATAAGTAGCAAAAATATTCTGTTCAATCTTTCTTTTTCATCCTAAAAAATGATATTATTAGTATTATTATTTCAAACAATTAGTTCCGTTTCTGAATTTAGACAAAGCAATAAGAAGACGTAAGTTGTCTGAATTGTTCAACAGGAGGTATTAAAGTAGTCAGAACACCAAGACCCATTCTCCAACTCGCCCCTAACAAAGACGTGTGCATCATGCTATCGTATATGGGTGATCATAACAGCTTGAC
This sequence comes from Trichobilharzia szidati, assembly GCA_944472155.2. Classification (NCBI taxonomy): domain Eukaryota; kingdom Metazoa; phylum Platyhelminthes; class Trematoda; order Strigeidida; family Schistosomatidae; genus Trichobilharzia; species Trichobilharzia szidati. The sequence goes on from OX235276.1 coordinate 55,971,050, forward strand.
AACTAGACAAATATTGAACGCTGCTGTAGAAAAGACTTATTATGCAGCCAATATCATAATAATTGAGAATGTGAAGCCGTTATATCCATCTAAGCCCTTACAACATACGAAAAATGATGTCCCACATCCCACTGTATTTACCAATTTGAATATACGTGTGGACACACATACATAGGGATGACTCATCGATCTCTGCAAGTAAGGGCTGGCTTCAGAGCATATTCCTAAATGACTTCAGAAGCGAATAGAATCCACAGAACCTATTAATGGTGAGAACACGAGACATAGCTCCTCTATTGCGAAGCATATTATAGAGACAGGACATAAAACTGATGTTAACACATCTCTTTAACCTATCTATAAAACGTGTTTGGGGAAAGGCATATCCCAAAGTTTGTAGAAGCCTTAGCTGGCAATTAGGAAGTTAAAACCACCTATATGCGATCAAAGCAGCAGTTCTTCATCACACTAAACCTTCTTTGGTAAACTTTGTTTTGATACTAACCAGGTTAGATGTACTATTACCTCTGTTATTCCGTTTAGGGATCTTCATTGTTATTTTGACCTTCGATATATCCTTTTAACTTAACCTAAGTCTATTTTCTCACCTCCTAACTCTTTATTATTTTGATGTATATTCCTATGACAAGTCCGTGTGTGTGATCACATTGTTCATAATATGTTGCACGAATACGCACTACACGATTCAGACAAATTACGTCTTCTTACTGCTTTGTTTAAATTGTTATCACTGTTGCATAAATGTTGTGTGTTTCTCAAGAGTTGCTTCGATGGGGAGAAAATTTTCTTAGAAAACGACATACTACTGATTGATTGATTGAGCTGAGTAGTTGTGCACCATTCATGCATTAACCAGTGATGTTTGCTAGCCAGCCAAATAGAGGTAATCTAACCACCGCTTGACGGCTATTTCGGTAGTTTAGAGGCTCACATTATCAGTGGCGTACCCGGTCGGTTTGACCCCTACAACTGTGTATGTCGAAAACTGCTAACTAATATACAAATTATGAATTTGATTTTCGGTTTGAAGGGATTCGGTTCGTTTTGATTTGCTATTTATACAAGAATTATATTGGCAAAATCTCAGAGATAATTACAAGACATTACAGCGATCATTTCGTATGAGGTGATTCAGTATTAAACTTCATTATAATTCAACGGATAATAATGATAATAATGATAATTCTTTACGATTATGGATTTTTCTAGGGATTTGAAATAGCTTCAATACAGATTTCGTCAAGGATCAACATGCTTTATAGAGAATACTGGAACTCAGGGAGCATTCGAGGGCTGTTTCATCCTGTTTTGGGACTCTTTAGTAATACGCATCAGCGATCCTACCAGGGATCGAACCCAAAACCTTCATGTTACGAGCCCAACCAAGTTTACCATTGAGCCAACTGGGCCCATAATCTAAATGCCAGTCTCTAGATCATTCATAGGTACTAGATGGATTTCCTGAAGCTATACTGAGAAGCCTTGATCGATAAGGTCCACCATGTCAAGATGGAGTGAATACTAATCGAAATAACTGCTGAAGAATTAGCTATATCACGAAATGACAAAGTTGGAATTCATCGGTCATTGAACTCCTGCCTAAGGGAATGAATCATCAAAAGGCTTCGCCTCAAAACCTGAAGGTCCTGAGTCCGATTCCTAAAGCAGTCGCTGGTATGCATTTCTGACTAGTCCCAAACTAGGGTGAAACAGCTCTTCATTGCCCCCTAGTTTTCAATGATCCCTCGGACTTATGCTGGTTTGTAACGAAATCTATGCTGAAAATAATAACAATAGTTCAACTGGATAGCTTTAGATAAAAATACAAATATACGTTATACACGTGACTGTTCTACTTACCTTTTTGGCTATTCTTGGTTTTGATTCTTTCAGATTTTTAACACTTAGTAGACTTATAGAGGGACTGTGTATTTCACTAAAAACTAAAAACAGAAAATTAAAACAAAACGGTGATTATTTTCACTTTAATGTCCAAACGTTACATGATGCCTCAGCTGAAAATCTGAATTATTACAAGTTTGATTGTGTAGTGATATTGGTCAGAGAATTATTGGAAATGATAGACTATTGGTGGTCATCGGTAGTGCAGCCGTAGAATACTCGCCAGCCACGCATAAGGCCCGGAGTTCGATCCCCTGTCAACGGACTCCTAACCCTCGCCTAGCCTGTAGTAGATCCGGTAAAGATGGAAGGTTTCGCATGAGGCTGCTACCCCACCCGGTAAAAATAAAACCACTGCTACAGAAACTTCAAAGCTCTAGCCTGTAGCCTTATATTCCAGTGAGAACGTAAACGAACACAAAAAGAGACAATAGAGTATTGAACAGCTACTTCGTCCTGATTTGCTACTATCCAGCAGTACGCACCCATGATTTATCCCACCAAGGATCAAACCAAGGACTCTCAGGTTATAACAGACAAGACTGTTCACCATTCAACCAATCAGATGGAGTCCAATGGCCCATGAATTGTAACTACTATCGATTTGCGCTTTTTTTAGTACCACCTCTAAGATAGCCTTGAAATGGTAGACTGTTATTGATGTAACCATTTATTGAAAATGGAATAGAAATCGGGTTCGCAGATAGGATTTGAGCTAGCAGGACTTCAGATTACTAACCCGACCCTCTTCCTGCTGAACTACAAGACAATGGGGCTCATTTGGGTCATCATTTCACTTCATTTATCACGACTGAAAACGATTTAAGTGATGAAAGTCACTTGTTTTATTTGGACGTCTGTTGAAAAGTCTAGACTTTTATCTTATTAACACATACTGCTTCTAAAATTAACCAACCAAATTTTTCATATTCCTATATTATTTTTTTTAAATTGTTTTCTTTTGCGTTTCGAGTGGAACACAGGACTTCAATAGATTTGGTGTTATTTTTGCAAGACATGTAGTTGCTATAGTCACGTACATTCTTTAAGAGTGCGTCTACTGAGGATCGGATCCCGGACAATATGCTTGATCGGGGAGTATTCTACATACCGAACCACCGATGCACCATATTCCTATAACATAATAGATAATATGAAGTATTTTAAAGTTATATTCTGTCATGAAATGTCTTTATTTAGAGTACCACTTAAGGCTAGAGAGTACTCTGATCTTCACGCAAACTCAAGGTCCTAGATTCTGTCTCCAGTGTTAACCACTAAAGAGTCTGAAACCAGGACGAAACAACTAATCAGTACTGTCTTGTTTCTAATAATCATCTAAGTGATGTGTTACTTCATGCATGATAAAATCAGTGAAATTCCTACAAGCTAACACTTGACAAACAAGTTATATTTATTATTTTAGAGTATACGAATAACTTCATCCATTCACATTTTGCACAAAAGACATTTCCCATGAGTATTTCATACTCTAATTTTCTTTTGACATTATAAAACAATGAAAGACAGCTACTAAAACAATGATAAAAAGATTTTATCAGTAGGATTTCTACTCTTCTGGTGGTTGCTGACTAGCAGTAAAGGAATTCAATGATGCGTATCCTATCCTATTCGGCATTCTTCAACTCCATATGTCTGCAAGTGAGTGATGCCATCATTTCCACTGAGGATAGCAGGTGTATTCCACTGCCAAATTACAAATAAGACGAAATGCAAATCATGGATTCCACTACTAGTCACCAGCCATCAAAATAACATTATGTTAATCATTGGACATTGTAGAAACATCCGTACTAACTAAAAGCTGATATTTCAGCAGAGGTCTAACATCCTGGTTCAACGGAATAAACATGCAGCAGTTAGTTTATAGGGATATGATTTGTTACAAATTTGACCACGGATTGATATCAGTTGGAGGACCGTTGAAAACCATTAGGGAGTACTGGACAGTTGTTTAGTCCTCTTTTCGGACCCATCAGCAGTACGTACACACTGGAGTCCGAACCCAGAACCTCCAGGTCGCGAAGCGAACTCGTAGACCATTCAGTCGCTGGGACTCGTTTCAATGGTATATGAACCAAATCCCCAGAAACTAACTCTTGAAAATTAAATTCATGCTCACCAGTAATTAGCTACTTGACGAAGATTACTTGAGTTCCAGTGAGAAGTCGTGACTAGATGAGCCCACCAGGTCGCGAATGAGTACAGATTCTCGCTGATGACATTATATGGTGCTTGCGTTAAAATAATCAATTGGTAGAAGTTATAATTTATGTTCCTCTAATGTCAAGTGCTCGACAAAGAGCCCTAGACTAGAACCAAACAGCCGCCCATTACTCCCTGATGGTTTTCAATGATTCTCTAAACGATATCAACCTGTGGTCAAACTTGAAAATTAACTTAAACAAAGAATAGCTTTCCATTCAGTAAAACTATGCTTGAACATTATATTCATGTTGACACTCTCTTAGATTTTATGCCCTTCATATGACCTGATCATATTATCCTGCCCAAATTGTTCTTGTTACCTGGTTCAAATTTATCATTGAGGAAGGAATAGTCGTTTGAAATTGCATAACTGTTATAAACGGCTTGTTAATTGCATTAGTGTGGCTCAAAATTATTTCTATTTTAATGAATGCACCATTCAGTAAAAGTTGTTTTAATGTGTTAATACATTTCCGCAATAGCACACAATGTAAAGGTGCGTTAGATGGTTGGAGGCAGATGATAGGAAGCCTTGGACCTAGGTTTTGTTCAACCTTGAATGGATTCATGTCGTGAGAACAAATAGCTCAATGGCGATAGCTCCAGCTGCAGCATATTGGGTGAGCACTGCAATGCACAACAACCCAGTTTAATGATCACTTTACAAACCAGACTGACAAAATCCAGTCATCAACAACAGCAAGGACTAGACTCACATGATAACAGTTATTTGCTAGGCACCACTTAGTGTAATATAAAGACGTGATTATAATATTTTAGATAATGCAACCTTTATATATTTGGAGTTTGGTAGCTCTATATAACGAAGTTATGTACACCTCATCTGCAACGCACGCACAATTTGCATAGACCTTCCGTGTTGTGCTACTTTTGACCTTCCATCATATTGTGTTTCTTTTTATGCCGATGGACGTCTCTTTATATACATATGTACTACTGAAAAATCTTATCAGTAGCACACACCACAATTATTTTTTTTTTATTCCTAGCCTCTAGCTTGAAGTTTCTGTAGCAGGGTTTATTTTTACAGGATGGGGTTGCTAGCCTCATGCCCAACCTTTCCTCTTCACCAGCTTTTAGTTCTGGCTTAGCAATGTTAAGGAGTGCGCCGGCCGGGGATCGAACCCCGGACCATGTGCATGGTCGGCGAGCGTCCTAACCGCTATGCCAGCGACGCACCGCCACAATTATACTACTCTTTATTTTGGTTACACTGTTTGCTTCGGTCAGTGTGTGAGAATAAATTGAACCGTTCTTTTCTACTTTTAAGTAATTACATCATAACAGGAATGTTTATATTAAATCTCAGTATGTTTGCACAAATGGTTACCAAGAGTTACTAAATAGTTCTTGTAACATTCTAAAAAATTAACACACAGAAAGATAAGGTTTCCGTTTTACTCTGTTCACCAAAAGTCTACAGTATGTTGTCTTTGTTTAAGACTATTAGTTAGGTATTTAAGAGGTTAAAATGAATAATGCTAGATACAAATTTTATAGAAAGTAAGTTTCTGTCTTTAAGTATATTATCCAAAACATAAAAAGGTAGTGACTTTTCTTATTCCTTCCCTTCTTCCGAGTGGAACACATAAGGCTTCAATAGCAATAGTGTGTTGCTTTATGCGAGGCGACGTTGCCAGCCTCACCCTTAATCTACCCAACTTTTCTTGGCTTACCACCGGTTAGGCGATGATTAGGAGTACATCAGCAGAGAATCGAAACCACACCTCCCGCTCGGCTGGTGAGCATTTTATCGCTGAGCCACTAACACACAACATTAATTATTTTTATTCTTCTGTAAATTCTATAAACTTAATAAAGACTGTACATCTAAAAATTTAAAATTGGAAAATTCCCATGACAGGTTACAGGATTTCATCATGAGCTGACATCGGTTAGAGAACCATTGGAAAACCACCTGGGAGTACTGCACTGTCAGCTGTTTCGTCCTAGTTTGGGACTCTCCAGCAGTATGCACCTACCGGGGTTTGAACCCAGGACCTTCTGGTTACATGGCTAGCGAGGTTGTAGACCATTGAGTCACTGGGACTCGATCCAGTGGCTAGTCCATGAATTCCAACTTCTACCAATCGGTTCGACGAGTTTTTGTCCTCACACCTGACCTGTTGCATCCTACTGGTCACGATGTCCCACTAAAACCCCAGGTTTCTATCTACTTGATTAGGACCAGTCGCTAGTGAGCATCTCGTTGATTTTTCTCTAATCAATGTAGGCTCATGATGAAATCCTGTAATGAATCAGTCAAATCCCTACAAACCAATACTTGAAAATCTCATGACACGTATTTGCTTCGAACTTAAAATTGAACTCACTAATGCATACTTCATTTCTTATTCCAAAAATAACATCACAATATACTTGTGCTTACAAAATATAAATTGACAATATAATTTATAATATACATAAATGATATCAGACGTCAAGATACATGTATTGGGTAATTTGATAGCCACACTGTATACTGAGTGTCGTTTACTGAGTTCTGTAGGTATTATCATTAAAAAATAACATGAATAATCCCCATCAAAACATTAGTAGTTCAGCTAAAAGGCTTCTTTAATTAATTAATTTTCTTCTTTAGTTGTACAATCGCCTTTATAGACAACGTTTTCTAGTGTTCCCCAGTCGTTTATCAGTCTGCAGAGGCCTGTGGGACAAGATCTCGCATCTCACCACTCCTATGTGCATATATCAGTTCACTTGTCCCTGTGGAGTCAGGTAGTATATTGGTTGTTCAGTGCGTATCCTGTCTAAAAGGATTCGTGGACATTATTGAGTATGGCTGCAAAAGGTAGTAGTATCTCTAAAGGGAGTGCGATAATCGAACACCTCGTGAACACTGGTCATTCCATCTCGACAAACGTCTCTTTTATAATAATCTACAAAGTGCAGAACAGTCTGCCAAAAACAATAGGCTTTCATCTCCTTTGTGCATTGCTGAAGCTTTACCGATTCAGATGGAGAAACTGTAGCTATGCAACCTAGTTGATTTCTACTAACTTGACTTTTGTTAGTTTGTTTGTTTGTTCTTCTAATTCCTTACAGCTCTTATATTTCTCAAGAACTCTTGCATAATTCCACATTTACCTTCGTTTCTATGTGCTTCCGTCCTGATTACAACTCGTTCATTAAATTGTTCACCTTATTACGTCAACCTAATACACTTATTCTCCTCCTCCTATGCATTAATTAATACCTTGACTACACACAGTATTTTTGATACAAGTATGGAATTTTCAGCATGCGATATCGGTAGCCCAAATTTTGCAGGCCGACTACTGATATCGGGTTTGCGTCGACAGGGGATCGAACCGGAGACCATGTGCATGGTTGACGAGCGTCGTAACCGCTATACCACCGACAACTATGATTATGACAGCTCATCATTTTTGTTATTACCTTTTTTCATGGAAAAAATTGTATATAAATGCGATTGTACAGCTAAAGAGCAAAGTAGATTCGCCGAAAGAGCCTCTTCGTTGAACTGCTTATTTTGTTTTCATTAAATATGAGAAAAAAGCAAATATTCAGCATTCTGATCCCCGTCGGAAGTCATCTAAATTACTGAAGATAACAACTGATTCTTGTGCATGTCAGAGTCTCTCCTGAAACTGAAATTTAATTTACTTAATATTAGTGCAAAATGAGATCAAATATTCCCAGTAAAAAGTAGGATGAAACAGCTGTCCAGTACTTCCTGGTTGGTTTTCAATGGTTCTCTAACTGATATCAATCCGTGATCAACCCGTAAAAACAAAACTAATCCTTAAGAACCGACTATAGAAAATTAATCTGATGCTCACTAGTCACTTCCTACAGGACGAAGTTGCCTGGAGTTCTAGTGAGAAGTCGTGACCAGTGAGGTCCAATTAGAAGTCACGTGTGGATGGATTTCCACCAACGACAATAGTTGGGGTCGCGCTAAAATCACGAATTGATAGAAGTTAGAATTCATGAGCCATTGAATCGGGTCCCAGTGGCCGAATGGTATACGAGCTTGCCTTGTAACCGGAAGGTCCTGGGTTCGAATCCCAGTGGGTGCGTACTGCCGATGATTCCCAAACTAGGATGAAACAGCAGCTGTCCAGTACTCCCTGGTTTTCAATGGTTCTCTAACTGATATCAATCCGTGATCATCTCGTAAAAACTGACCCCATCAACTAAATAGTGGTAAAGTATCGGTAGTAGTAATAATAATAATAATAATGCAATTCCATAAACATGTGCAAAATAAAAAAGAATCGCATGCATTTTCAGCATGTGACTTCAGAAACCGTAAAAGATAAGACATGATGAGAAAGAGAAGCTACAAAGGTTAAAAATTAACTCATTTGTGTTACTGACTTAAATTAACACTTCATACTTACACAGAGTTTTTCATTATGCATCTAGTGAGAATGTTATTGTTTGTGTAATTTAGACGGCTAGAGGCAATTAGCGCTTGTGAGCAAGATGTATCTGCAACCTCAAAGTAACTGATGGCCTTTCAGAGATTCAACCCACTATATTACAGTCCTACAGGAAGTGAATCATGAGGGTAGATAATTCACAGGTAACGTTTATAACCACACCATTGAGTGGAGAGAGTTCGAATCTCAGAAGAGACAGACATTATTTCCTTCCAGGTTGCAGACACACCATGCTGTAGAGTACCAACAAGCATAAAACCTAGCCTGATAACCACATTAGCAAAATAGACTGACGAAATTCAGTCTGCATCAGCACCAAGGAATGACTAAACGCATCATATCAGCTGCTCCCTAGTCTGACGTTTATGCATCTCTAACTATGTGTATGTAACTTATTTCTAATTCAGTTTTGATTTTCCAATCGAAACGATGGTGACTTGATTTCAGGCTAAAATGACAACATTACCACTCACTTGGGAGTGTAGGTACATCCACACGATGAGTCTAAAATAGGACGAAATATGCACCATTCACTAAATTACTATGTGTATGTGTAATTAATCACAATAATTTCACCTAATTAATTCAACTATAGTGAAATTATCAACACTTGAAAATTAATCTGATGCTAGCTAGTGACTTGCTACAGGACCGAGTTTTCTCGAGTTCTAGTGAGAAATCGTGACCAGCGAGGTCCGTCCAGTCACGTGTGAGGATGGATTTCCCACCGATGACCATCGATTGGTGGAAGTTAGAATTCATAGGCTGGCTACTGAATTGAGTCCCAGTGGCTGACTGGTAAACGAGCCAGTTCGCCTTGTAACTGGAAGGTCCCGGATTCGAATCCCACTCTGTGAGTGTGTACTGCCGATGATTCTCAAACTAGGACGGAGGAAACAGCTGTCCAGTACTCCCCCCAGCTGGTTTTCAATGCTTCTCTAACTGATATCAGTCCATGGTCAAACTCTTAAAAAAAATACAAATTTAACCCTTACAAACCAACTCTTGAAAATTGTAAAGATAAAATTATGAACCGCTAATCACTGACGTGTAACATTCCTCAGCTTATTCGTAGAATGATTCATATATTGTGCGTAATGTAAGTATTAAACACAAAAACGTGCTTTATTGCAAGCTATGCACAATTCCAATCAGTGATTTGTGTACACATTTTTTACGGCATTCTATTGACATTATAAATGATTTCAACAAAAAAATGACTAAATTTATCTGATTTTGAAATAACTTTTTTCTTAATATTCTTTGTTATTATTATTACTATTATTGTTTTATTGCTTAATAACAGTGGAATGCGACCTATTAGCTAAAATATACATGCCAACATGTACTAGTTGTTTTGTTTTGTTTTCGTTTTTTTAAACAAAAACGGAAAATATAAAAAAAAAGAAACTAAAAATGAAAAATTACAGAATTCCAAATATTTTCTTTGAATTTAAATGATTCCATATTTTGAGCAGCTTTTCATGTAGGGGGCCTTATATTATTCTCTTGAAACAATATATGAATCAATGGTACATAAGTGAAACAAAGGCTTCATCCTTTCTTCAGTTATTACTTATATTGATTAAATATCGTAAGTAATTTAGGAATTCATCGGAACATCTCCACTCTGTTCTATTCTCTACAGTCCTCATTAGATGGCCCTACAATTACCCCCATAAGCTTTCATTCATTTTCTCCCACATATTTGTTGAGCGATCGGCTCTCGCCTGTTGGTTGGTTTGTTCCCAGCCAGAGTTTCTTGTTGTTAATTCTTTCTGGCTGAGGGAAGCAGAAAACTTCCAAACTGGTCTCAGGTTGATGCAGACGTATGTCGCCTTTCCGATTCTGGCTGGCCTCACGCCTGTGTTTGAAACCGTGCTTTCTAGCCAGATAAATGAAGGAGGTAACCTCTGTGAAATCTCTCTCCCTTTGATGGTGATTGGCGTTGGTCTTTTTTGCTATCAGTTATCCTCATCACCTTCGTTTTCTCTGTGTTCACCTGCATTCCTGTCCTGTCTTCGCTGTCTGCCTGCTTCTCCAGCCAGTTTGTTAGTTTTCGCCCACTTCTAAGTCTTTGAGTTTGTGTGACATTAGACATAAATCATCCACACGCAAAATCCAGACCTTATAGAGTCTTCTTATTGGTCAGTCGAACGTATTCCTGTCTTCTCACTCCCAACACACAATCTGACACATTATCTAGTCAGTCCACCACAATTATGAATATCATTGTGGGTGATAATAGGCAGGCAGGCTGCCAGTCTTGTCTTACTCCTGTATTCACTTTGAACGCCTCTCTGAGTTTTCCGTTAAGGATCACCTAACAGGTGACAGGCAATTTCACAGCTTTTGAATGAGGTTGATAAAGACTTGGGCATTGCACGCCGTAGTCTTGAAGCAGTTTTCAAATTACTTCTCGGTCCACGCTGTCTGGTGAAGGCCTTTTCGAAGTCGATGAAGGTAAGGTAGAGTGTGATTTGACTGCCATTCTATGTTTTGTTCGATGATGGTGATGCGTAGAGTTAAAATTTGATCAGCACATGAGAAAATCAAGTCGTAAATAAATAATCAACATTTGATTGTGTGACCTTGGAAAAAATCGAGAAATAAATCTCTCAACAAGTGAATCAAGTTATCATGTCATGGCGTGCATCAATCTTGACTTCACGGCTAACAACGATAGGTTGTGCATCCTAACACCTCCCTTTTTCTAATAGATTTCCACTTAGAGTACCACAGAAAGATATCTGTAGGTGTGGGTGCTCTCTGTCTATGGGACTTCTCCCCGCCCCACACCTCGAAATAGTAAGGGATCATAGCTTGATATACGGCTAACTTTACCATTAAGAGTAAAGAAGTCATCACAGATGTTGAATGCTGACACGCGTTCCCGAAAGGGATGGTTTGAATAGATCTAAATCATGACGATTAGTAAGATAACATTAGTCTTCAAAATTCTTTGAGATGAATTGAACATCACAAGAGATTTCACCAACTAGGTTAAAATACCTCCAGGAACAATTTTAGCAGTATGGCACGTGGTCGAAACTGCTGAGACAGGGGGAACTGGAGTGAAAATCTCTGTACTTGAACTGATCATATCTTCTGGCTTTGTATAAATAGTGCATTCAGTAGATTTTGATGCATTATTGGAGTCCAGATTCTCAATCTAATTTTTGACATGAATTTCTTATGGATTTATTGAAAGCCAACTGTACAGACAATGCATCAAGTGGTAAATTGTCCTGTACTTCTGTGGCTAATTCGATGATGGAATCGACACTATCAGTATGGGAATGACTAGATAACTGCAAAAGATAATTTATCAGTAAGCACTTCGATCAGTTTCACTTGAAAGTTTTCATACTTCTTCTGTTACTATTATAACAGTTACTCGACTTGCTCAGGACTGAAGGACATGATTCAAACACTCCATAGAAAATTAGTATGACAAGATACAACACGAGATTATACTGGAATTCGGGTTCATCCATCCTAACAAAAATCATTCAGATAACTCTGAAAGCCTCATCCTTACATCACTTGTCACTTATATTAATTAGAAACTGACTTTACACAGGAGAAAACGCATGTATATTTCAAGTCAGACCACAAAATGACATCATTTAGAGAACCACTGGATTCCATAGAGTACTGAATGGCTGTTTTTCGTAATAGTTTGGGAATCTTCAGTAGTATCCACTTAAGATCGAACCTCAAATCAAACCAGTGAACTTTCTGGTGACGAGTCGAGTTCACTGACCATTCAGTCACTGGCACGGAATCCAAATTGCTTATTAATTCTAACTTTTGTTAGTTCACCATATATAGACCCATAGGTAACCAGTAGCCTCACACCTGAACTGGAAGACCCAAACGGTCATGACTTCCCACTAGCACTCCATGCACTCCAAACCAGAGGCTACTGCTTACGAATGGTGCTCTAGTAAATATGAATTCATGATCTAAATAGAAACAAATCAAATCGCTACAAAATAACACTCGGCAATGGCTGACTACAGGAAGAAATCACCTGGAGTTCTAGTGCAAAGTCGTGACCATTGGAGTTCATCCAGTAGGGAGTGAAGATAAACACTCATCGATGATATTGGTACGTGGTTACACTGAAATCACGAATTGTTAGAAGTAAGAATCCCTATGTTGACCACTGAGTCTGGTCCCAGTGGCTGAATGGTCTACGAGCTTTCCTTGTAATCGGAAGGTCCTTGGTTCTAACTCCGGTGGATGTGTACTGATGATGAGTCCCAAATTGGGACAAAACAGCTGTATATCCCCCCTCCCTGTTAGTTTTCAATAGATCTCTAACTGACAATAATCCATGGTCAAAACTGATGTGTGCATTTAACGAGTATTGATATCACTGCCAAGATAGTACAGACTTGCTTTAACACTATGATATTGAAAATTAACACTGTCAAGAATTTGTGCATATTTCGAATATTTTGTAAACAGACTAATTATATTGGTTTGTTTTAATTTTTATTTTGTACTCCCAGTCGATTGATTGATTATGTTCAGCATGTCAGCTCCTATTATGGACGATTCACCGATGTCTGAAGATTAACATGTTGTCATTTGATGAATAATGACCAACAATGGATGGAATTCAGCCACGATGTGCATTTCTTCCTACTTGAGGCACCTCATCTGGATGTACCTGCAATCCCAAGTGGGTGATAGTGTCCCCTTTGAGACTGGAACCTAGCACCCATCATATCAGATGCTAAAGGCAAATCAGTATTATGATTTATCATATACTGTAATCAAGTAGTACTAGTGTAACAATAGAAGGCAAAACAAGGAAGCCAAGGTATATTTTCCATTGATCAAACCGCTGTTTATATATCTACAGTTTATATTCGTTAAGCAATTCATTAACTGAGCGTGTTATTTCGCTTTACATCAAACGACATGAAATAGAATGTTCAAATGTACATAGTATTCTTTTGTTAATGCAGTATATAACCGCTGGAAATGTATTCTGTCTCTAACATCAAATAGAATGTTCAAATAGATATATGTAGTATTCTGTTGCTAATGCCGAATTGGACTGTGAGAATATGTGAGAATCATATTCCGTTGACACCCACTGTCAGTATCACACTACCACACTAGTAGTGACAAGGTGCGTCAGTGGTTCAGCGGTAGAAAGCTTGCAAACCAGGCACGTGGTTCCAGGTTCGAACCTCGGCCGACGCACTCCTAAACCTCGCTAAGCCGATAGTAAGGCCGGTAAAGAGGGAAGGTTGGGCGTGAGGCTAGTAACCCCGCGCCTTTAAAAAGAAAATAAACACCACTGTCACTGAAACTTCAAAGCTCTAACTTGAAGTCTTATATTCCACCGGGTAGCACAGCGGTTAGGAGTCTCGTCGACCAGACACATGGTCCGGGGTTCTATCCCCTGCCGACGCACACCTGATATCTATGGTCGGCCTGCAAAATTTGAGCTACCGATATCATATGCTGAAAATTCCATACTTGTTCCAAAATACTGTCAGATTTCAAGCCACTGTCAAAAAAATAATAATAATTTTAAAAAATAACAGTAGTTGTAATAAGTACATTATTTATGAATAAATTTATTTTGCTAAGAAGTAGACTTATGAAAGATTTAAAATTCGCTGTTAATTAGTTTAAAAAAAATGGGCATTTGAAATAAACCAGCTAGCAGTTTATATATACATATACACTTAGATTAGCTTCGTATATGATATTATCTATCCACAAGGTAGGCAGTGATCAATTCTACCTGAGTTGAATGATGCCTTTGTTATGTGAAATCATTTCTTATCATTTTTGTAGAGTAGATAGCATTCCTGATGTCTACTCTAAAAGTTTACACCGCTATGACGTTATTTTTCTTTTTTCTTTAAAAGATATGTGATAATATGATTGCGTCAGAATAGTAATACATTCAATTCTGGATTGATTATACAAAATACATACTGTTATGATTTAAAAATCCAAAGAAAAAACTCATTACTTAGCTAAACATACTTCGTCACCAGCCTACGAGCGACATTTTCTGGCAAGAAACTACTCAGCTAGCATATGAATGACAAGCTTTAGCATTGGACCACTTCAATATATGTATACCTGGTCACTTGCTCTTATGGAGCTAAGGATATCGGCCGTACTATGCGTCCGCTCTCAAAAACGCTATTCAGTCCGGCTAGCAAATGCAGAATACAGGTGCGTATATTGAAAAGTTCTTCAAAGTCATAAACAAGATCCGATCAGACCACTCTCTCTCTCAAAGTAAGTGAGATCAAAGCATCTGTGCATTGCTAAGGCACTAGCGACCTATTAGTTCATGCCTATGCTGTGTATTCAAAAGAAATACCTCCAACCTTTGTCTCTACCGTGGTTATCATAAACAGTGAATTCTGTTAATGGTGATTAGCCTATTACCTTTCTTATCTGAACTTCTTGTTCATTTCTGCCTGTTATGATTACATTTTTATGCGTATTTGCAATCTTACTAAATTTGACTCTTGACTGGAAATAGTTCTGGAAGTTTCTTATCCACCAATTACTACACATACATTAAATGTACAGCTACCTAATTGATAAAAATTCGTCAAGAAAAAAATGTTTTCTTCACTGCAACCGTCTTTTTAATATTTTCACTAATTATTTCTCAAAAAGATATTTGTTATTTTTAGAATAAATTGACTGACAGTGATCTCAAAACATGGTATATTTAATGTTGAAAATGTAATCAACCAAAATAAAACTACTTCCTAAAATGTACTGTTTATGTAATTTACATGCATGAAACAGTGTCACTGGTTCGAAATTCTGTTACGTAACAGAAAAATGCATTTTATCAGCACAGTTTACCGGCTTTTGCAGTAAATATATATATTCAAGTGTTGGTTTGAAGGGATTTGATTGGTTACAGGATTTCATCATGAGCTGACATTAGTTAGAGAACCATTGGAAAACCTTGGAGTACTGGACACCCGTTTCGTCCTAGTTTGGGTTTCTCCAGCAGTACGCACCCACCGCCAGGGTTCGAACCCAGGACCTTCTGGTTACAAGGCGAGCTAGCTCGTATACCATTAATTCACTGGGACCCGATCCAATGGCCCATGAATTCTAACTTCTGCGACTGGCACTAGCCAATGTCTTCGGCGAGTATTTGTCCTCACACCCGACCTGCTGCCCCCTACGTGTTTGAACAAAGGAAGCACATAATTGGTGGATGGTGACTAGCAGTGGAATCCAGGATGCATATTTCGTCCTACTTGGGACTCATCATCTGGATGTATCTGCATTCCCTAGTGAGTGATAATGCTCTCACCGAGGCTTGAACCCAGTCCCCGTAGTTTCAAACACCAAAGCGTTGTTCACTAAGCTACTTGCGCCACAAGAGAGCCACCTCTTGTGCAATGGGTCATATTAATTATTTAATTCAACTTTAGATTTTTCTGTCGATTGACTAGACCTAAGTGCTCGATCTTAGGTTGACATATTGGCTTGACATCATCGAAGCATCTGCACAAGAAGCCGACATGTCAACCTGAGACCGAGCACTCTGGTCCAATCAATCAACGGGAAAATCTAAAATTGAATTTAAGAAAGAACATATCTGCAGGATAATATGAGCTCGTCTCATTTTGTGGTTCCTCTTTCAGCTGCGTAAATCCTCAACAAAATCAAAACATAAGCTGCAGAATTCCTGAACATAATATTTTTTCACAATTACTTTGAGTTATAGGTAGAAACTATAGGCAAAACATAATTTCAGAAATTATGCAAGTAGACGAATAATACAGTGTTAAAAAATTGACTATTTATAGCATAAATAAACAAGTGGAGTAAAGTTTCATTCTGTTGCTTAACATTCTCCTTAATTTTGATTTTGATTTTCACTTTCTGAGTTGGATTCATGATTAGGTTCTTTTTCAAATCTACTTAATTGCTTTCTCTATGTCATAGCTTTACTTTATTATTCTCTCGCGGATGATTTATGTTTATTGTCACAAAAAATCAAAGACTTACAAGCGACAACCGACAAACTGGTCGAAGAAGCAGCCAGAGAAGACAGGACTCCAGGTGAACATAGACAAGATGGAGGTTATGAAAATAACCAACCAACAGCAACAACAGCAGCAACATCCAGCGCCAATCACCATCAACAGGAGGGATTTGAAAGAGGTTACTTCATTCACTTCACTTATCTAGGGAGCATGGTCTAAACTACAGGAGGAACGGATGAGGATGTCGAATTGAGAATCGGAAAGGCGAGAAATACATTCATCAACCTGAAACCAATCTGGAAATCTTGGTCACTCAGCATCAACGACAACATTCGGATTTTCAATACAAACATCAAGTCAGTCAGTTCTTCTATACGGATCAGAAACTTGGCGGGTAGCAAAGAATATTTCCAACAGGTTGCAGACCTTCATCAACAACTGTCTTCGTTCTATACTGAACATTGGATGGCCGGAAAGAATCACAAACAAGAAACTATGGGAACAAACAAAACAAGAATCAATCGCCCAACAAATATGCAGGAGAAAGTGGAGATGGATTGGACACTCGCTGAGGAAGCCACTGGGTGACATCGCGCTTCAGGCCAGTGCTCGAGTGGAACTCGAAAGGGAAGCGGCGAGTGGGACGTCAGTGCAAGGGTGACATGGAGGAGATCGTGTGAAGAGGAGTTGAAACAGTATGTTTTTGATTGCACACTAGTTACTGACTAGTGTGCAATCAAAAATATCCAGTACAGTCCTACAGGAGGTCAGTCGCGAGCCTGAATAGCTCAGTGGTAACGTCTCTGACTGCAGCACTGGGTGACGCAGGTTCGAATCTCAGAAGGGACATCAGTTCCTTCAAGGTTGCAGATACGCCTTGCTGATGAATGCAAACTAGCACGAAACCTAGGTCCAAGGCTTCCTATGGCCGATTGCCTCCAACCATCTAATACCAACAATTGAAACAGTATGGACTAACATGGATGCAAGTGAAAAGTACAGCAGAAGACAGAAGCAAGTGGAGAAGTGTAGTTGAAGCC
The DNA here is from genome assembly GCA_944472155.2 of Trichobilharzia szidati. Classification (NCBI taxonomy): domain Eukaryota; kingdom Metazoa; phylum Platyhelminthes; class Trematoda; order Strigeidida; family Schistosomatidae; genus Trichobilharzia; species Trichobilharzia szidati. The sequence goes on from OX235276.1 coordinate 55,988,702, forward strand.
CTATGTTCCACTAGGAACCCAAGGGAACAATAATAATAATACAATAATGTATATACATATATACGTATACATATATTTATGTTGACTTGAAACAAGAGCTATCTGCATTACTTATGTTGCTCTAAGTACATTTAAAAAACTCATTTGTGTCTATCAAAATGTCTCTAAGTGACTAAACTGCGTAATATGTGAAATATGAGTACCTTTTGTCAATCAGTTGAATAATAAACGTCTAGTTTCTGTTCAATAAAATCTTATGTTGTTCAGCTGATAAGTGATTTGTTCATTCACTGGCTTGATTTCTTTCTCTTTTTTGTTATGTTTATTGAAAATCTGAGACAAAAAACAAAACAAAAACAGATAAACATTGAATCAAACAACCAATAGGATGAAGCCACCATTGACCAGTTGATTTCAAGTTGTATGACTAGATATCGTTGAAGCATCTGCACACATGGGGCCGACACTTCGGTCCAGTCAGTCGACGGGGAAAATCTAAACTGAATTAAATAACCAATAGGCTGATCGTTTCTTTTCATGCATTAATTTCTCTAATCACTAAAGTATTTTTTTCTACATAATTTTATCCACCTGGATCTTAGAGTTGACCAGGTTACTTTTCCTCTACACCCGGGGTATGGAAGTTTTCTTTGAGATCCTATGCCAGTAAAACTATCAGATCTGGACTATACATCTGCGTTTGACTCGGTCCTTAGGGACATCTTATTAAATAAACTTGCTGCAAGTCAAACAGAATATTGGGCTGTTAACTGGTTACATTCCTATTTCTCAGAAAGAAAGCAGTACACCGTGTATAAAGGGAAGTCTTCCACTTCATTGCCTACTGAAGCTGGTGTCCCTCAGGGTGCTGTCCTTTCTCCTTTTCTTTTTTCTTTCTTCTAACATGACTTGCCTCAGTCTGATGAAATAAACTTTGTGAAGTACGCTGATGATTTAACTGTTTCAATGGCTGTTAACTCCCAGCTAGATTGTACCAAAATAAATAGCTTTCTGTCGCGAGTCAGTAAATGGTCTGAGTCTAATGGTCTTAAACTGAATCCTTCTAAATGTCAAACTGTTAATTTCAGTTTAAGATGTAAAAGACAGTTAAAAGAAGCCCCTGATTCTCATGAAAGTTTTAAGATTGACGACAGTGATATAGGAATTAAATCAGAAATCAAGTATCTTGGACTTGTTCTCTCTTCTGATCTCTCCTGGTCTTCCCATGTCTTAGCGATCTCCAGTAAAATATTCCGCCTGATATTTTATTTACATTAAGAAGTTAAGGCACTCGGGTATAACTCAACCCCTCCTCTTACAGTTCATAAACTCTTGTATCCTACCTATTCTTCTTTATTGTTCACCCTTATTCTTTGCTGGCTTGCTTAAAAAGGACTATGTCACAATTCGTAGAATGCTGAAGACTGTCAGTAGGATGAGTGGTGTCCCAGTGGACCACATAGTTAACGTCATTGTCGATAGGCACTTGACCTCGTGCAACAAATTTGCTAGAGGGGTTTTGTCTGACTTGCAGCATCCACTTCACCCTCAGCTTTCACCTTGCATAGCCTCAGGTAGAATAAGAAGTAACTTCAGAAAACTGTACGCTCGCACGTCTAAGTATCAAAATTCTATGATACCATACTTGGCATGTATTTTATGTGATGAAAATAGCGTCAGTCAAGAATTGACTAACCTTTTTTCATCTAGTAAATAAACAATCTCCTCCATCCATCCATCCTTATATACCTTCAAGTTTCGCTTTACTTTACTGTTGCTTCTTTGTTTTACTCTCACAATTGCAAACACTAACTTATCTCTATGACTGCTGTAATCTTTGTTTTTCCCCTCACCATATCATGAAAAGAAAACATCATATTCAATATTTTCAAACATGCAAGGATTTCTATACTGCATCAACAACACTGTGTGGAACAAGCCCACGGCAATTTTCACTTGTACTATTATTATCTTAGCTGTTATCATTACTATTATTTCCGTTTCATATACTGCGTGTTTTTTGACATTACCCCTATTGTAAATGTGGAAAATTTTCTGTGTGAATAATTTTATTTATAATTTGAGGAAATTAGATGCAATATTGTGATTAATGCTGAAAATTCCATTCAGTATCACAAGTACTGTTTTTGGAATAAAGTAAATCATTAGTATTGTTATTATCTCTAATGAAAACAGCAAAACAGGTAGTTCAGTGAAGAGGCTGTTTTCGGGGAATTCATTTTACTCTTTAGCTGTACAATCAAATTTATATACAAATTTTTTTTCTTCACAGGAGAGGGTAGTAACAAAAGTGATGAGTTATAGTGATTATAGTCGTCAGTATTAATCAATGCTTAGGAGGAACTGAATAAGTGTATTAGGCTTACGTAATAAGGTGAATAATTGTAACGGATGAGTTGTAATCATGATGCACATAGAAACGAAGGGAAACATGGAATTAAGTAAGAGTTTCTAAAAACTATAAGAGCTATACAGAGTTAGAGAAACAAACAAAATCAAGTCAGTAGAAACCAGCAGGGTTGTTTCCATGACAGCAGAAGTGGTTGAATAGTTTTTTTCCTATTCGCAGCTCCGATTTCTGCATTTGAATGGCTAAAGCTTCAGCAATGCACAAAGGAGATGGAATCGTATTGTCTTCACTTTGTAGAATACCTTAAAGGAGACGTTTGTTGAGGTGAAATGACCAGTGTTCACAAGGTGTTCAATTATCGTCCTCCCTACAGAGCCACTACTGCAGCCATGCGTGATAGTGTTCAAGAATCCTTTTAGACAAGATACGCGTCGAACAGCCAATATACTACCTGGTTTCACACGCACAACTGAACTGATATATACACATAGGACTGATAAGATGAGAGATTTTGTCATTAAGGCTTCCACAGACCAAAGTACTACATAGAAGGCTGCTCTTATCGTTGATGCGGAGAATGTCCCTCTCAAAGATGATGAAATTCTTCCCTTAAGGATGTAGCCGGTTAAGTCTCCCTTGAAATCCAGGTACACATTGGTAAATCGACGCGTGTCATATCCAAAGTAGCTCAAGAACGCTGTCCCATATGGTAGCAGAAAGCCAGTAGTGGCTCTATAAGGAGTGAAATAAGTGAATACCTTGTTGATACTGGCCACTCCATTTCAACAGATGCCTCCCACTGAGTAGTAAACAAAGTGCAGAACAGCCTGCTAACAGCAATATGCCTTCGTCTCCTCTACATTCCTGAAGCTTAAGCCACTGAGATAGAGAAATCAGAGCTATGCATACAAAAGAAAATTATCCAACCATTTCTGCTACTACCACTTCTGACTACATGGCACCAGTCAATGAAATCCACAACAGTTAGTCTAAGCCAGCCACGTAGAAAGGTGTAGACTTCCTGGTTGGGGTCCTCGAGACGGTAAAAACCAATGGTTGGAAACAATTGGTGATATGGCTCAAAATCGTTCTCAATGGCTAGTGCAGATGTATCCACTCCTTGTGACTTATGATTTCCAATAAAACCGTATTGTTCTTCGTTATTACTATTCCTTTGTCTCACACCTCTGTTTACTGACTATATTATGCATTTCTTCTACTTTCTTCCCTTGCTTTGTGTGCTACATGGAGTTTGGCGACTTGAACTGCCGCACATATGTGCAAAGTTCTATATCGAAAACCGACCGACCGCTACTACAAATGTGATTGTACAGCTGAAGAAGTTGAATCCACTGAAAACAGACTCTTTGCTGAACTACATAATCTGTTTTTATTTATGGCTGGACGGAGATTATCCATGAATATTAAATCGTTGTTTGTTTGAATCAACACTTTTTGTATCCAGATATACTAAAAATGCAACCTGTTTGAAAATAAAGATCTGGGTGTAAAATCCTGTTACACTACACTGACGTGATTGGGGAAGAGTGGTAAAACTGTACTCCATTAAGGTTATCCATTTCATAATAATACTGTATTATTCTGAATTACCAAATGAAGACAACTGATATAAAATTAGCGGTAAGAAAATTCGTTGAAGTGTTACTGAAGAAAAAAGATTAAGGAGAAATGAATACTTCCATACTAGATGAAAAAATCTTTTCTACAACTTTCTACTTTTAATGACAATGAAAGACTGACCGAGTACTGTCCTGAAAAGTACTCGTCCATCCGTTCAGAGTAGAAAAAACGAAATATAGGATAAAATGTAACTGCGCGAGATTAAATGGCCTAGTGTTTAAAGATTTATCTACCAATCTACATGGGTGCTTCGAATATCATATCAGAAAGGTATGGATAGAAATTTCGCGCAGTATTTAAAAATACCTAATTAATGCAACACCAAAAATATGAAGTAATTACTTCATGAGGAAGGTGCATTTGTTATAACATTTTTATACTACTCACAAGTAACTACATTATATCTTACAATACTTTCAAGCACTTTACAGTAGGCAGATATAGATTTAAATCATGGAAAATTCCCATTGTAACATATAGAAAATCAAAACAAATGATTCAGCGAAGAGACTCTTTTCAACGAATTTATCATCAAGCTGTACAATCGTATATATATGGTTTTTAAGAAGTTATATCCGGTGAGGGAATTGAAACATAGGTGTGAATGCATGAAATAATAATATGAAGTGCAATTAAAACTAAAATGTTTGTGATTATAATCGTAGTTAAATGTCAAGTAGCAAAACAAATTAATGTCATATATAGAATAATTCATATGATGGATAGAACTTGAAAAAGGTGTGCAATTATAAGATTAGTAGACAAATCGAAAAAATAAAAACGTTACGTAATATTGTGTGAAATTTAATAGCATAGAATTTAATGTTGCATAAAGGAATTGATTTAGAATGACAAGTGGAACAAGTGAAATAATACCGGGGACAATTAAAAGTGAGAGTAGTAATAGTAACAATTGACTTAATAAGGAAGAGTATACAAATTGAATAGACAAAAATGAAAAAATGGAGAGTTGGTAGAGCTAAAGTATGATTGGGGATTCCCATACTTTAGCATAGAGGGATGAAGACCATGAAAGTTGGAGGGGTTGAACGAACTTCTTCTGTACACAGAGATCTGGCTTTTCTGTTTCGATAGCCAAAGCTTCAGCAATACAGATGAGTCGGGTACGTAGGGATTTGGGTAGATTACTCTTTGCCTTGTAGATGACTTTGAAGGCGGAGGCTATAGAGATAGGGTGATCATTATCGACCAGATGTTCAATGATCGCGCTTCTTATTGCTCCACTACCACCTTTTCGTAACCATGCAGGATAGTGTTCTTGCACCCTCTTGGACAAAACTCGTGTCGAACGACCGATATACCTAGCTCCACAAGAGCAGGTGAATTGATAAACACACATAGAGTTGGTCAACAGCGGGATCTTGTCCTTCAGGTTATTGAACAATAATGGTCGACTAGAAAAGGCTATTCTCAGGGATGCAGCAGGGAATGTTCTTTTCAGGGATTGTGATATCCGATATAGATTTAATCAGAATAATACGGCAGATCGTGGCGTTTGGGAGAACGGATATGCATTAAACCAATAGAAAGACCCAAGAAGATCTAGATTTCGAGAACTCTTTATGTTACATGTCACACAAACCTCAAAACAAAGTTGGAAACCAAGAAGCTGTCAGAAGAGACAGTCAAAACAGGAAATCAGGGGAAAATGAAGACACAGCAAACACCAATCACTATCTCTAGTGGAATTCTTAAGGAAGTCACTTTCCCATTCACTAAGGCTTCATCATTTCAACTAGAGGTGACAGGGATGTCACAGCTAATCAGGACCCGATAAAGAAAACAAGTCAGATCTTTATTATCAAGTTTTGGTTCACAGGGATTTAACTGGTAACGGATTTGATCACGAAGTGACACCATTTAAAGATCCACTAGAAAACTTGAAGGTACTGAACAGTTGTTTCGTCCTGGTTTAGGACCCTTCATCAGTACGCATCCACTGGGGTTATAAGGATAGCTCGTAGACTACTCAACCTTTGGGACTCGATCCAATGGCCTATTGAAATAAGTATGGCCACCTCTAGCTTCTAGCTCTGGGAGTGGTCGTCCAGCTATCTACAAGTGATGACAGAGAAATGAGTGCAGTGTGTGTATGGTGCTGGGGCCCTGTGCTCCACTCGAAAAACACTGGATAAATCATATCATTATATAAATAAATAATATCATAATAACACATCGTAGGTACTAGTCATTATGAAACATAAAAATATCCCATGTTTGTATATGAAGCTTTGAAAGCCAGACAACATGATGTCGTTTTTAAATGGTCAGCTTTGTCCAAATGCTTATCTGATGAGTAAGTAAAGAATAGACACCAAAGTCAAATGATCTTGAACCAACCAATTGGGTCGCTGCACAATAAAACGAATACTTTTCATATGCTTCGTTACAATTTTTATCCTAATCTTAATCTTCGTCGCATGTTCCACCTTAACCCTAATCGTAAGCCTACCTTAAACTTGCATTAACCTTAGCCCTGAATCACGGTGAAACTTGCGACGAATATTAAGAAAAGCATCCATTTGTAATGCTGAAAGATATGGTTGGTTGACTCAAGGTCGTTTGACTTCGGTGTCCATTCTTTACTCCTGTCAGTTTCGAAAATGCAGAATGTGTAGTGAACGTTTCGAAAAGAATAAAGGCGGCAGCAAGCGTTTTCTGCATCGAAAATATGTGATGTTCTTTTAGGTCCTAGATTCTTCAACTGAATTTTTGACTAATTTTGTTTAATCCCACTGTTTAGAATACATATGCTGCACAGCTACTTCAGATTCCCTGCCAACTTTAATAAGATGAAAAATGTAAAGATCCACGGGTAAAGTGCAATCAACAGTTGGCAGAAAAAGATATGATGGTGAAGTATGCCCAATTATATTTGAAATCTTGTTTATATAACCAAACATTTACAGTTGACCCAGCTAGCATTATTTTCGGGCAGAATTTTTGGGGCAAAAATCTTCTGGCACATAGACCTACATGGGACAATACCCCTAAGTCTGCCCCAAAAACTCTGCAATGCGCCCTAACTTTCTATGACTGACTAAAGCATGGGACAACGCGCCTACGGTTCCGCATTTAACCCTTAGTCTAAAACTAACACACAGTCAAATCTATCATGTACACAGGTCACCTCAAAAAACAGCGAACTGGCAGCAGCTCAACGGCTCGATATCAAAAAGCAGTTGATCTTAATTGAACATATATTTATTAATCTTAGCAAACGAATTTACATTCCTTCTACTCCATGGAGTACTAATGCCACATTTCGTAATCTCCTAACACGCGTAAGCTAAATCTTTTGTATTCACATAGTTTTACATTTGATTATTAAGGATTCACGGCGTCAAATTCATCACAGCAGACAAACCCAGTGAATGTACAGGGGTGTTTTCTGCTCGCTGTAGAAACAAGTATCATATGTGATTTATGCAAATTATGGCAATAGAAAATGTCATAGTGTTGCAAATATGAATCAAGAGCATCATAAGGAGTTCGAGGATTGAAAAATAAACTGATAAGGAGATTCTGCAACCACTTTTATAAGGAAATTCGATCGATCGACTAGATTTACTCTTACTGTTGTATAACTGGATGACGGCCTATCTATTATCGGCATTCCATACCTGAAACAATGACTGAAGTGCTACATTGAACTCTGTCATACGTAAAATAAAGAAGAAAAGTATGCACGTGCAGCTTAATATTATTAAGTTTCTAAATATATATAAATTTAATTTTACATTGTTTAGAAATCGCATACGTAAGTTAATGCGATAACACACTTCTGACGAAAATACATTACACAATCCATAGAACCATAATTAGTTCCATCATGAAAAAAAACTAAATCATTTTGATAAATCAAAACTACATTTCCACGATAACTACTAGACCACTCAAAAAAGTTACAAATCGAATCCAAGCAAAAGTAATAATTCTTTAAAGTGTTCAAGAATTTAATTTAAATCTTTCCCATAAATTAAAATAAAACCTTCTGAAACCGAAAACCCTAATTTTCATGCTAACTTCTATGATAATCATACTATGACTTTCGTGAATACTCTTGGTATTTTAGGTGACTCAATGTGTAATGTAGGATAACGTATTTTTTATGCTGGTCTTCGAGATATATGTGTCGGTCAAGATGACGTTTTCATTGGTATAGCTATTCTCAGTGGTTCCAACTCCAGTTGATTACTTCAAGTGAATTACCCACTATCAAGTATCGTAAGTCTGACTCAAAAGCTTGTGTTGTACTTTTGAGGTGACCTTACAAATAGTAAGCAACTTTAACTATAGTACCTTTTGTACTTGTTTTAATTTTCTACACTCGGAAAAGAATTAAGGAGGGAAAAGAAGCGAGTTAAAGATAAACGAGAAAAAAATCTATATTCACAGGCTTCTGTAAACTTAGGGTTATCGTCACTCTGGATTCTAGTCTCTCTGCATTGTTCGTACAGGTTTTCGTATGTTGTGTATCGCTTTAGTTGTTTTGACTGCTCCTTTTGCATATTTCCCACTTGTCTATATCAGTAGTCTATCTATCAGGAATACCCTTAGTTTTCACTCTTTTAGTTTGCAGACCGTACTTTCGTTGCACGAATAAACATAGTTGTAAATTAATCAATCCTGAAGGTAATTCTCTTTCATAGGATCCATTGCTACTGTTTGACAGAATTTTTTTGCCGCTAACTTCAATCTCCGATGCATCCCACGGCCAACATTGGTTTAACACCATTTGTTGGAGACAGTAAGTTAAAACCTATTTTATCAGGAATTACGTTTATAAAGATGAAGAACGGGATTGAACCTAAGAGCTAAATATATCTCAAATTCACTCGCAGCTTCCTAATCAGATCTCTATCTTCGCATAGTCCTGGGGTAGGGCACTGGTTCGTGACCTATTCTTGTAGTTGACTTGTAGTTTCCTCATTAAATTTGCCTGAAATCTTCCCCGATCCTGGCAGACTTCGGAGTTTTAATGAAACTTTACACCATTTTATACGTTTTCGCCTGGATCTCCCCTTGAGATCCTCTCCATTTTCCTGCCCTTCTATAGAAATGACTTTGCATCTTTTTCTACTGTAGAGCTACTAAAGTAGTTACATAACCTTTATTAGCCTTCTTGACAGCTCCTTTCTGCCACTCAAAGGAACGTACGCCAGAGCTCCCCAAATTAGCCTACTTTTGAATCCCTTGAACCCGGTTGGGCCCGGTTAGGATTATTTTTTATTATCTTTTTTTGGAGGATAGAGTTAGTATATTAGATATTAGTGGAGTATGATACAATTGGTTCTTTCTGTATACAATCAGGTAATAAAACCGGCATGCTTTCGCGATTGCATCCGGCAACCTATCCTCCAGTCTGGCCGCCAGTATGACTACCACTAGCACTATTTAAGATCCGTATTTAGTCGTTATTTACGCTGATAAACAGTACTGCAAAGCTGATTTCACTGTCGATTGTACCCAAGTTATATCCAACAATAGAGACTACAGTATCTGCCTCATTGTTTCGCTGTTTGTATCTCGCAGCGCAAAAATGTGGTCAGAAAAACCCTCTAGTCAACAACTTGTCACGGTTCGTGATCACGAATCACCATTTTGACTGCGTATTTTCTATCGGTATTGATTTCGGTAGGGAACCATGACTGGGTCTAGATGAGTATGCACATATCAATCCTACAAATTTTCTTACATTCTTAATTATCCTTGTATTTAATATTGTCATTCATGGTTATTTTACAGCGTGCAACACTGCGTGATAGCTAAATATCCATCTCACGATCAACTGACGATGTGAGGGACCAGCTCCGGATCCTGCATTTAGCCTCCTTTTAGAGTCATTAAAAGCTGTTTGAGATAAATCCGGTGGTAACCGTCATTTCATAATGAGTTCATGAAGTGCTCGTGTATATCTTGTCTGATGACTGCCTGATAAATGCCATTAGCAATAACAATAAGACTTGTTCAGGTTGATTCTAGGTTAAAGCTTAACAGTGGGATATCAAAACCAACTTAAACGTTTCCTTAATAGAACCTACATAGTTCAGCCTTTAGCCTACCTAATTCATATCTGCACTAAAATTTATCCGGTAAATGTTTGTTAAAACGTTATTCATTCACCAGTAGACTAACACTACAAGAATGAATAGTAAATATTTCGTATAACTGACTTGCAATTTGACAGTCTCGTAATTTTAGCGTAGTTTTAGAGACATTTAAGATAGCCGTACAAAATCAATGTTTAATGAAAGTTTATCACAAGTACTTAAGAAGCAATTGGGACGGTTACTTTGCAGCTGCGATTAGCCGACTTTTCAGAGTAGTTGCGATCAAAATCTGTTTCGGTTTTATTTAAAGCTTCCTTAGCCTTGCCTTTGAGCGACCACTGATATATCCTAGCGACACTTCAAAGATACCTTCAAGCTCTGTTTAAATGAAGGCTGGAGAAAAGCACTCTGAATATAGCAGCAGAACTTCAAAAGAGTTACCAAAAAGGTAGTCATGTCGTACTAATGTCCAAAGTAAGTATCATATTACCGTCCAACTGAATTGCAAGTCCCTTTGAGCAAGTAGGTTGCTTGTAACATGTCGACTGCAGCATTGGGTGATCCAAATTAGGGCAAATAAGAGATCACAAATCAGAAATCAGATCAATTACTGAACAACAACATGTCACTGGGAGCATGGCTGATGCATGCTTGATGGGACATATAGTCAGGATAAGTGCGACAAGTTAATCGTATCAACTTACTTGCTACCTACTTTTTCGAGTTACCCCAGGTTCGCCACACGATAGTCGTACGTTATCCTGAAACTTTCCATGTATATACCACAAGCTCATCGAAAACTTGGGGGATGTGCTATGGCATTTACTACACGATGAACAGTGCTGTTGGACTGATTATGAGTAGCTAGCCAATAGCCAATCATTAGAAAAATTTAGTAAGCGAATAATATGTTAATCACAACACACACTATGTATACATTCTGCACTACTTTCTTGGTACGAGATTGTAAAAGGACATGCACAGGGAAGTGGATGAAGAAGTATGTAAAAGACGGACTAAAAACTAGACGCAGTTATCATATAAATTATCAAAATTAAGGGAAAAACTTAAATAAGATTTTTAAACAATTTATTGCAATTATAACAGTAAATACATTTGTCAATGTAACAGTTATTTACAATTGGGTTTAAGTTCAAATTTCACAATTTAAATAGTATAGTCCAAACGTACGGCTAATCAGCAGTATCCGATGATATTTGACTCGACCACGGAGGCTGCCAAAGGGGCTTTAGAGTACGCTTTAACTGAGGGCGTGACTGTTCATTTAAGTACCAAAGTAATCACCAAGGTACTAGTATAGTTACAAAAGCAGTTTCAACGAATAAATGAACGCAACAATAAGCACGAATGTACATAAGAAATTACTGAAAAATTGAGTCTTTAAACAAATATGAAAGTAAAAACAAAGTATAAAAAATCTGTATCATTACTGTCATTTGAACAAAATGAGTACAAAGACAGCACTCTGACCTCTACTTTTATGTCATTTTGACCCCTTCTAATATCTTCTAGTAAGTGTATAAGTTATCATACTACTTCACACGAATGGAGTAGTTATTATGAGTTTAAGTATCTTTGAATATCTGACATATGCAGAATTTTTTAGGATTTTTGGATTTTGGTAAAAGAAGGAGGACTGGAATTCATTATTTCAATATAGCCTCAACGAAGCTGCTGTCCTCCTGTCCCTCGGAAATCATAGTGACCACCATGACTTCAACACTACATAAATAGACAATTCGACGGTTGACGGTGAAACGACTTACGAACTTCTTTTTCACCATACAGAATTAACTTTACGTTTCTAGCTGTTTTCATAGGAAGATGTAGGACGTCGGCACAAGAAGTTCTTGAAGTACCTGTACATCTTCAATTAAAGTAGCAATGTCATGTGCAATCATCACATGATCAGGAAATATCAATAAAGGAAGATTAGACCAGCATGACGAGACTGATGACCACCTAAAGCTTAAATGCCTACTATTAGAATTGGAACTAGAAATAGACAAACCTGACCCATACCGAGAAATTGTGATTTAAGAATTGAATTATCCATGCGGGCTTTCTAAGCCATGAAGTGAGAAATGAGATAATAAAAATATTAGAATTGTAATGATTACAGTCACCACAATAATATTAGAATCAAATCTTATCATTCAAATGACAAGTAAAAGATCAAGTTAACTAAGACACAGCACAACTGAATCATATTTGAAATGTCTTCCGTACCTTACCATTTTATTTTGAAATAAAACTGATTTGGTTTGGACGTTAGATGAACATTCAGTGAAGTTAATAGACTACACTTTATGTTGATATGAGGCCTAGTCTATCATCTTATTATTAAATATATGATTCCCTTTAGTTTTTATTGGTACTGCGTCTGCCGATTTATATTTCAACGACAATTCTGATAATGATATTACTGTTAATCATAATCTGAGTATAAGTTTCAGTTACTCTAAATTTCATTTTAACTAACATATCCTTTGGGAAGGGAATTTGCCGTGGCATTTTCTTATCACATTGAGTTTAATATAAGATAAGACAAAAACATCTGTTTTAGTAGAATGATACGGTACTTTTATTTTTCGTTGCCTTGGCTTCTTATCATCTGCGCATAACTAAATTAATTTTATTATTAATTTCATGTAAAGAAAAGTTTTATTTGCTTGTTAAGTTTGACATGATTTCAGTGGAGAGTAGGTAATGAATTGAGTGTACCGTGAAAATAAAGTTTAGCTAATTTTAATTTAACCACAAGCAGTTCAAGTTAAATAAATGTAAGCATATGCAGATAATGGTTAAGGAGTGTAACAGTAAAAAAGCGAGATGAGGAAGATTATGAATTAATACTAATTAAGATAGCAATGAATTGAGTTCAACTCAAATAATAAAAACAAAAGAGAAGCGAAATTACAGTAAATGAAAAGGGGGTGATAACGCAGTCAAATGGAAAAGAAAATAATCACATCTAGTGGCTAGGGAAAGAAAGATCTGATCTTTTTTCCTTACGAATAACATGGGTTGGAGTCCAGGGGTTTGAAAGGTATTTTGTTAACTAAACAACAGATGAGCTGTTCTTTTGCAGTGTACACTAATTCAGTACCGGACCTGATATCAAATCTATTCTTTACAGTACATAAACATAATAATATTTAGTCTAGAATAAATTGAGGAGATGCCAACCAAATAAATGAAGTGATGAAATTAATCTATTAAAAAAAACCGTTGTTTTTTCTTTGTTTAATTCAATAACAGGAAAGGAACGAATCATTTAATTTGGTTTTGTAGTTGAGTAGTTTTCTAATGAAATCAAATGAATTAACAAGAAATATACTTATTATATTTACGTTATTTTCTACTAGGTCATACCTTAATATGATATGATTATATTAATAAATATACTATTCATATAAATAAAATTAAATTTGTTTTCAGTTACACTGAATAAATAATATAGACAGATTTTATTTAAGAATAATTAGTATGCATATAGCTCTAACTTGTCTGACTGAATAATAAATAAAGGAAGGTAACAAACAAATTTGGTTTGGATTGGTAGATCAGCAAGTAAGGCAGGCGATCGGGAGGGGCTGTGTTTCTTTCTTTCGTCATAGCTCCTGTGGTTGAAACAGAATAGTAGTAATAACTACTTCTTGGTGTAGTATATAACAAGGGGGGTTTGTTAAAAAATTATATGATACCTAATAGATGGAGGAATACTATTCTTTCTTTAATGATTGCTCTCTTCGTTGTGGACACAAGGTGATATAATAGCACTGTTTTGGTTTTTACAAACACCCTTTTTTTGCTATACACTTAGAGGTGTCTGGGCACAAAAAAACAAATGCTCAGAGCACCTATCGCGCCAACCTATTTGGTTCCAACATTAGAATTGAAATTATAGATACAATTAGAGGTTAATAGCCTAAGGTACTCGTTTTTCAATTTCGGAACCAAAAACTGATGTTGGGAAAATATAAGGTGGCGGTTACCAATAGGTATAAACGTTTTATTAAGCGAATTGTTTTTGGTTTATAATTCACCACTTGGTGGTAATCAAACACCTTTGAATTGTAGTTCGTATATTTATGGCTTTTTGTTAACAAATTGCAAAAGATTCCTTTCTTTTTTCCTGGCCATGTGTTTAGGGACAAAGTTTTCAGGGTAGCTGTTTTTGATTAACCTGTCGTATTCAACCTTAAGTTCGTTCTCAGTCGCATCTTCTGAACGGAAAGCTCTAATCCTTTCACTTAGGGTCCATACTATATTTTCTTTCACACCGCAGAAGAACAAGGATGTGAAAGTGTGTATATTGACCGGTCCAGGTACTTTTCTTATGCGAATTCCTTTCTCTACAACGGTCTGGTCTTTTTGTCAGTAGGATGTCTAGGAAGGCAATTTTAGTTTGGGATTGTTCTTCACACGTGAATTGGGCGGCTGAATGTATTTCAACGAGTTGAGATATTACTGACTTCGTGTCCAAATCATTTTCACAAAGAATCAAGGTATATTATTATTATTATTGTTCCCTTGGGTTCCTAGTGGAACATAGGGCTTCAACTGCACGTCTCCACTTGCTTCTGTCTTGTGCTGTACTTTTCACTTGCGTCCATGTTATTCCATACTGTTTCATCTCCTCTTCACACGATCTCCTCCATGTCACCCTTGGACGTCCCACTCGCCGCTTCCCTTTCGGGTTCCACTCGAGGGCCTGACGCGCGATGTCACTCAACGGCCTCTGCTCAGCGAGTGTCCAATCCATCTCCACTTTCTCCTGGATATTTGTTGGGCGATTGGTTCCTGTTTCGTTTGTTCCCATAGCTTCTTGTTTGTGATTCTTTCCGGCCATCTAATCTTCAGTATGGAGCGAAGACAGTTGTTGATAAAGGTCTGCAACCTGTTGAAAATATTCTTGGTGACCCGCCAAGTTTCTGATCCGTAAAGCAAAATTGAATTCACGTTTGTATTGAAAATCCGAATTTTGTTGTTGATGCAGGCTGAGTGACGAAGATTTCCAGATTGGTTTCAGGTTGATGAATGTGTTTCTCGCCTTTCCGATTCTCGATTTGACATCCTCGTCCGTTCCTCCTGTAGTTGAGACAATGCTCCCCAGATAAGTGAATGAAGTAACCTCTTTCAAATCCCTCCCGTTGATGGTGATTGGCGCTGGATGTTGCTGCTGTTGTTGCTGTTGGTTGGTTATTTTCGTAACCTCCGTCTTGTCTATGTTCACCTGGAGTCCTGTCTTTGCTGCTTCTTCGACCAATTTGTCGGTTTTTGCTTGTAAGTCTTCGATTTTGTGTGACATCAAACATAAATCATCCGCGAAATCCAGGTCTTCTAGGTTCTTCACGTCGGTCCAGGATATCCCTGTCTTCTCGTTTCCCACTGTCTGACGCATAATCCAGTCCACCACAATTAGGAATATCATTGGTGATAATAAGCACCCTTGTCTGACTCCTGTGTTTACTCCAAACGCTTCGCTGAGTTTTCCGTTGTGGATCACTTGACATGTGCCGTTGTCGTACAGTTGTTGAATAAGGTTGATGAATATTTGGGGTACGCCGTAGTACTCGAGTAGTTTCCAAATTACTTCACGGTCAACGCTGTCGAAGGCCTTCTCAAAGTCTATGAAGTTGAGGTAGAGATTTGATTGCCATTCCATGCTTTGTTCGATGATAATGCGTAGAGTTGCAATTTGGTCAGAACATGATTTGCCTTTCCTGAATCCAGCTTGTTCTGGTCGGAGTTCTGTATCCAGTGCGTCCTTTATTCTCTCCAGGATGATGCGACTCAGGATTTTACTTGGCGTCGACAGCAGCATGATTCCTCGCCAGTTCTTGCAGAGTCCTAGGTCGCCCTTCTTTGGTAGTTTCACCAGGTAACCTTTCCTCCAGTCAGTAGGCACCTTTCCCTCTTTCCAGATCTTTTGCAATAATGGAGTCAGCATATCTGCCGTCGTTTCTGAGTCCGCTTTCAGTGCTTCCGGGGGTATTCCATCTGGTCCAGCTGCTTTTCCAGCTTTCAGAAGCTTGATTGCATTCATGACTTCACTTTTCGTTGGAGGATTGGTGTCAACTTGCAGTTGTGTACGTGCTGTTGTTGGCATTTCTGGACGGGTTGTAGGTGGCGGTCTGTTCAAGAGTCCTCTGAAGTTGTCCGCCCATTGTTTAATCTGTCTTTCTTCTTTGGTAATTGGGTTCCCTTGGCTGTCTTTTATAGGTTTCACTTGTGTTGATCTCTTCCCGGATAGAGACTTGGTTATCTGATATAGTGTCCTCAGGTCCCTTTTGCCTGCTGCCTTCTCAGCTTCAGTAGCCAGGTTGTCGTAGAATTGTCTTTTGTCCTTCCTGGCACTCTTCTTCACTTCTTTGTCCAGTGCTGAGTAAGTTGAGCTCAGCGTCTCTTTCTCTTGTCCATCTTTGTATTGAATCATTTTTCTTTCACCTTTCTCCTCTCCTCTATTAGCTTCCAAGTGTCCGTTGAGAGCCATTCCTTGTCTTGTTTCTTCTTTCTTCCTAAAACCGTTGAACACGTTTCGTTGAGAATTACCTTCAGAGAGTTCCAATGGTCTTCCACGGATGATTCCTCAGTGGTGCCACGTAGTGTTTCCTGCTTTGCTCTGACAGTTGCAGTGAAAATGTCCTGTGTGATTGTGTCCTTCAGTTTGTGAGTGTTGAACTTGCATTGTGGCCTATCCCCAGGTATCCTCGAGGCTTTCAGCTTCACCTTGAAAGTCCCTTGAACTAGATAGTGGTCTGAACCCACATCTGCTCCTCTCCTCGATCTTGTGTCCAGTAGGCTCCGTCTCCACTTCCTTGAGATTGAAATGAAGTCTATCTGGTTTTTGGTGTGTCCATCTGGTGAAACCCATGTTGCCTTGTGTATATCCCTGTGTTTGAACACACTGCCACCAATCACCAAATCATTGAAGGCACAAAAGTCTGAGAAGAGTTTGCCATTTTCGTTCATTTCACCGAGGGCCTCACGACCCATGGTGAGTTCTCTTCCTGTATTGTCTCCTCCCAGTTTCGCATTCATGTCGCCCATCAGGATTTTGATTTCGCTCTTTGGGACGTTGTCCATTACTGTTTGTAGTTGACTGTAGAAATCCTCCTTCTTCTCATGTTCTGAGGCGTTTGTAGGCGCGTAGCACTGAATGATTGTAACTTTTTTTCCTTTTGAGTTGAACCTGGCTGTCATTATCCTGGAGGAGATTGGTTCCCACTGCATGAGAGCTTTAGCCGCTGTTGGTGACATCATGATGGCTACTCCCTCGGTGTGCTCGTGATTGTCCTCTGGGTGACCGGAGTAGATTATTGTCTCTCCAGTTGATAGTTGGCTCCTTCCACATCCGTTCCATCTGCTCTCACAGATTCCCAACACTTCTATTTTATATCTCCTCATTTCTGCGGCTACCTGAGCAGCCTTCCCAGCTTCGTACATTGTACGAACATTCTACGTCCCCATCCTTATTTTCGCTTTCATCGAAAGAAGGAAGGTATCATCCATATAATGAGAACGAAATGAGAATTTTGTGATAAGGCTGTTTTTATGGGACCATTTTCTAGCTAACTCATAAATAAATCTGCTAACATGGTACCCAATGGAGATCTCATTGTCACACCATTCATCTGTTTATAGAGTCCACCGTCAAATTTAAAATTCACATTCATAGTACTCTTGTAACGACAGAAAACAAGGGCCAGGCAACAGATCGTTTATTGAGAAAATCAAGAGGTATTTATAGATTTTCATGTGCATTATTATTAGCATTATTATTAGCGGAAAGCAACCTCTTCCGATTGTTTTTTTTTTATTTGTTGAAGGTTATTCTGTTATCTCTTTGTGGCCGTTTCTCAGAAAACCACGTCATATATCTGCGAATCATATTTCCACACGCTAACCCCTCTATGACTGACTGGTGATTTTCTCAAGGTTAAGCTTTGTTATTGTTTTTTTCATGACCCTGATTTGGGACGTAAACAATGACGCAAATTACTGTCTACAATTTTGGCTTGCAGACAGCTCTCAACACACACTTTAGCAAAAACTCTTTGATGATTTTCACTGAGATCCCAATATTTATTGATTTGTTATTTATTTGTTTATAGATGTAACTGACCGTTTCAATTAGAGGTACATTTGTAAATAGAGGTGACGCCTATTCTACAGTAAGTTTAGTAAACTCCTTTGTTTACAGAAATGAACTTTACAAAACCTTGTTATTGTATTTTTATACTACTTATGAGTAGTTTGCATTGTATGGAAAAATATAAAAGTATCACTTATATGAATGACTTGTTGAGGACATCGCATTTCACCCCTACTACGCCAGAAATAAATGTTGGTTAATTATTTTAATCCATTTATGATTGATATGATATACAAAAAACTGGTAAGATACACTAGAAAGTCAGAAATATGCAGAAACATCGCCGTCATGCGTAAAACCACTCTAAATTAAGTATTCACAGTTATTAATTATCATTATTATTATTTGAATTGTCACATGATTTCTGACAGCAGTAGATCTTATTTTATTTGTACGATAATAGAAACTAACTGATGTTGTCATGACGTATTTATAATCAACATTCATAATTCTAGTGGCATTAAGATAAATTTTGACTTATCGCTGAATTTTACTCGCGTAATTCGGTATATGTATAAAGGAACATAGATGTGTGTGATTTCGGACAAATCGCCTCTTTTTTCTTTTCATTTCATGATAGCGACTACTTGATGACGCAGCGTCATGTGATAGTTAAGCTGATAATAAAGTAGGTAACCAGTTTGTGCGTCATATTAACGTCATTTCAGGAAATAAGTATATCTGGATAGTGAGTATCTAAATCCAAATGTGAGTATGCGTAAGTGAACAATAAACGCCAAGATGTTATCCACCACACCACTTGGGCCAAGAGAGACATTTTCCGTGCAACCTGTGTCATTTATTACCTGTTTTTTTAATTCAGTTCTGATTTTCCTGTTGACTGATTGGAGTGAAGTGTTCGATGTCTGTGTGTTGACACCTTGGATCCTAATACGTACGCTCCAAAGATGTCTGAGGACTAATTGGAAGTAGTTTTGTGGATGGTGACTAGCACTGGAAACCAGGGTGCTCACTTCGTCGTCTTTGTGACTCGTCATCTGGACGTGGGTCGTGTGTTACTGCCAAGATTTATCAGTACTATAGAAAGAGACGTTCATCGGTATAGAAATATCAAATAGCAGGAAGATACATTTGATGTCAGAGAAAGCAAATGATACACTATTGTGGAGATACATAAGAGACGTGAAACGAACTCGAAGAAACACAATATTAAGGAAGGTTAGAAATAGCATAACACGGGAGATCTGTACAAACGCTGCGCTGAAGTTGAGGTGTACATAATTTCGCAATATAGAGATACCAAATTCCAAATAAACATTCCTTTACCAAGTCTCTCGTCTTCTATCGCTACAGACGTACCTGCATGCCCCAGTGAGTAAGTAATGGAGTTCCTACTGCTAGTCATCAGCCACCAATTCACTTCAAGTTAGCCCTCAGAAATCTCTCTCTCCTATTTACTTAGGGCTGTTACAGATTAAATTACAATGAAACAATTTAAAACTTCCGTTGTTGTTGTTGTTTATTTTTTCATGTAGAAAAAATTACTACTTGTACTATCTATTGTACAAATCAGAAAATATGCACCAAATGGAATCCCTACAAAATAATTCTTTAAAATTAATCTTATACTCTCTAGTGACGTCGGTGGCACAGCGGTTAGGACGCTCGCCGACTATGCACATGGTCCGGGGTTCAATCCCCGGCCACTGAACGTACTCCTTTACCTCGATAAGCCAGTAATAAGATTGGTAAAGAGGGAAGGTTGGGCATGATGACAGCAACCCCATCCCGTAAAAATAAACTCTGCTACAGAAACTTCAAGCCTCTAGCTTGAAGCCCTATGTTCCACTGGGAACGTGAAGGAATAAAAAAAACTCTCTAGTGACTGCCTACAGGACGAAATTGCCTGCAGTTCTAGTGAGAAGTCGTAACCAGTGGGGTCCATCCAGTTGGGAGTGAGAATGGAATTCCCACCGATGACATTGGTTGGTGCCAGTCGTGCTAAATGCATCACGAGTCCGAGTGACTGAATGGTATACGAGGCAGCTTGCCTTGTAACCGGAAAATCCTGAATACGAAACACACTGGGTGCTTACTGCCAATGAGTCCCAAACTAGGACGAAACATCTGGTTGTCCAGTACTCCCTGGCTGGTTTTCAAGGATTCTCTAACTGATATCAAGCCGTGGGCTGACGTAAAACAAATAGTATCCCTACAAACTAATTCTTGAATATATATATATATTTAAGCACATGTCTCTTAATGTATCCAGGACATGACTTTTGATGACGACAGTGTTGATGATGGTAAAATTAATTATAGGTTTAAACAAATAGTTGCTAATTTTTTCTTTAAAAAACAATAAAAGAAGAAAGTATGAGAAGAATAATGACAGCAACACAGTGATGAAGAGTACACAAATTTAGTTTTTTTTTTAATATTTTTACAACAAGCAACATGTCAAAACAAGAATAGTATTGTTCAGTTAGCAAACAGAAAAACAAAAGTGAAAAATAGAAAAATTGGGAAAAAGTAAAAAAAACCTGTATCATCATTTTCTTGTACCTGGATCATAAAATATGAAATGATACTGATGATGATATTTAGAGATTTTCACTTAGACTCCTTTTAATAATAATAATAATCTACTTTATTCCAAAAACAGTACTTATAATACAGAATGGAATTCTCAGTATTACTACACTCTGTACAAATACTTTTGCTTTATTTCCTGTCCAGAAATCAGTATTCGAAATTATGGCTAGATTTGTTTAAACTAATGGAAAGCAAGTGTATACGTGGATGCATATTTGGTGGAATATTTATCGTGTTACTGCAGTAAAAAGATGTACATGATTTAAACAAGCATGTAAGTTATATATTCAAATGTGCTATGTAATTGTAATGAAGCCTGATAAGAATTTCCCGAAAATACTTATATGTTTCATTATAATAAAGGTTTCTTTTGTATTTCCCTATGAATGAATAACAAAACGATACTGTTTTTACTGAGGTTTCTCTATTTAATGCTGTCAATAGCTTTATCAAAGTGTTGTTAAACCAGAATTTACAAAATCTCAGCTTATATTTAAAAACTTAATCATCGTTCATCAGTAAGGGGTCATTTTCCGTCGTCAAGTTGGCCAGTTGGTAAAGATAACAAAACCAAATGTAGATTGTTGGATTTGATAAGTGTGTAAAATGATAAAAGCAGTGTGTGTTTACATAGTGAAATTGCTTATCACATTCGTGTTGACTTTGTCACTTCATGGGGGAGACGAGGGTGTTATAACCAGGTCAAACTCTGTTTTATTTCATAATCCCTATTCAGACAATTTGGATTTTACTTGATTTGAAGTGCTTCTGATGATATGAGACGTTCTTTGTGATTTCCGAAATTCTCCTTGATGATTTAAATATTTTTAAAATCAGTATTGTGGCCTGATTCTATAGCCTGTAGACAGGCTATGGCTGATGATTTTTCAAGCTTTTCTAGTTCACCAACTGGATTTCTCGGTGGTCAAACAGGGGCGGCTCTACTGTGTTCATTTCTTCTGATTACCTTGATTTCTCTCTGGTGAGGTTTGTCCAATGTATATCGCATCACATTCCAAGCAAGCATTTCATTTTATAGACACAATTAGATAGAGATTCTTTTTTCAGACTGTTAAAAGTGAACTTGGTTTGTGCTCATATATAACTTAACTGATAAAAATGCCCATTAAAATTTTCAAAAGTATGGATACTGAACAAAGAGTACTCTTTTCGATAAATTCATCATCAGGCTCTACAGTTGTATATATACATTATAGTGAATGAATGAATTAGTGTTATGAACAACATTAATGCCGTTGTTTAAATAACATCGAATCAATAATATTGATAGATTACAGCTGAACAGTATCAACATAAAATAAGCTGCATGTCAGAAGAATTAGGAAAGATAATATTACGAATTCATGAATTTATAGTCTCTACTGAAGACCGGCCAGGGCAGTCGTAGTAGCTGGCTGGACTTGCTTCTTTTGAACACAGAGCACTGGTTGTTTGAGGCGAATTGCGATAACCTCTGCTGTTTGGAGCATGCGGTGATTCGATGATTTTGTCAATTTATTAGGCACCCGGTATATTAACAGCTCGATATTGGACCATCTGGTGCAAACCGGTCACAAAGCCAGCCAGCGTGGAAGAATCCTTCTCTATCATCTACCGGGTGCCTAACAAATTCCCGAAATCATCGAAGCACCGTATGCTCCAAACAGCGGAGACTATTGCAATTCGCCTCAAACAACCAGTGCTCTGTGTTCAAAAGAAGCAAGTCCAGCCAGCTACTACGACTGCCCTGGCCGGTCTTCAGTAGAGACTATAAATTCATGAATTCGTAATATTATCTTTCCTAATTCTTCTGACATGCAGCTTATTTTATGTTGATACTGTTCAGCTGTAATCTATCAATATTATTGATTCGATGTTATTTAAACAACGGCATTAATGTTGTTCATAACACTAATTCATTCATTCACTATAATGTATATATACAACTGTAGAGCCTGATGATGAATTTATCGAAAAGAGTACTCTTTGTTCAGTATCCATACTTTTGAAAATTTTAATGGGCATTTTTATCAGTTAAGTTATATATGAGCACAAACCAAGTTCACTTTTAACAGTCTGAAAAAAGAATCTCTATCTAATTGTGTCTATAAAATGAAATGCTTGCTTGGAATGTGATGCGATATACATTGGACAAACCTCACCAGAGAGAAATCAAGGTAATCAGAAGAAATGAACACAGTAGAGCCGCCCCTGTTTGACCACCGAGAAATCCAGTTGGTGAACTAGAAAAGCTTGAAAAATCACCAGCCATAGGTCGTCTACACGCTATGGAATCAGGCCACAAAATTGATTTTGACAATATTGAAATAATCCATAAAAATTTCAGGAATCACAAAGAACGTCTAATTTCATCAGAAGCACTTCATATCAAATCCAAATTGTCTGAATAGGAATGATGGACTAAAACCGAATTTGACCTGGTTACAACACCCTCGCCTCCCCCATGAAGTGACAAGATCAACACGAATGTGATGAGCAGTTTCATTATGTAAACACACATCAAATCCAACAATCTACACCTGGTTTTGTTATCTTTACCAATTGGCCAATTTGACAACGCAAAAATTACCCCATATTGATGAAGGATGATTAAGTTGTTATATATAAGCTGAGTGGATTTTGTAAATTCTGGTTAAATAATACTTTGATAAAGCTATTGACAGCATTAAATAGCGAAACTTCAGTGAAAACAATTATATCGTTTTGTTTTTCATTCATAGGGAAATACAAATAACCTTTATTATGATGAAACATATAAGTATTTTCGGGAAATTCTTATCAGGCTTCATTACAATTACGTAATAAAATATCAGTCATAGCACATTTGAAATACAAAGTGGATCAATAGTCTCAAATATATTTTGATTGGACACTAGTCAGGAACTGGTGTGATTTGTCTAGTCCTTTCTTTGGTGCAAACTGATTTCCATCAGTCAGATTTGCAATATGGCTACCATGCCACTAGGTGGCTCTCCATCACGTCCAAGGCTTCTTGCCGATTGCCTCCAACCAGCTAACATCAACAATTCAAAGTGTACCTAGAATCGTGGCCGCACTGCAAACCTGACTGACAGAATTCAGTTTGCACCAAACAAACGACTAAACACATCACATAGTCACTAACTAGCGCCCAATCAAAGTAATCAATACAGTCCTGCAAGAGGTCATTTGCAAGCCCGAATAGCTAAGTGGTAATGTCTCGGACTGCCGGTGGCACTGGGTAACGCAAGTTCGAATCTCAGAAGGGACATGAGTTCTTTCAAGGCTGCAGAAACGCTTTTCTGACTGGTGAGTGCCAACTAGTTCGAAACCTAGGTTAGGTAGGGCTTCCTGCCGATTGCCTCCAACCATCTAATAGAATCAAATATATAATCAAACAAAAGGTACGCAAAATACCGATAATAATAACAATCAATTGTGCAACTAATTATACAACTTATAACACAGTATGATATTGGTAATGGATTTAGCATTACAAGTTAAAAATTAAAAATAACATTTACAGTTATCCAGTGTCCCCGGAAGAAATAACTCTTCTAGGTCGCAGTTGAAGGCCATAGGAGGAAGAGGGATTGAACAAACTTTTGCTGAACAAAAAGACTGGACTGAAAAAGTACTACAATGACTAACTCATCTATGCTTATGAATCGAAGGTGTACAAACTTAGCGAAATTGAAACGCCACCTTGTATAGAATCGTAAAGGCGGAATTTTTATCAATCTTGTGATCCGGTATCCACAAAGTGTGCCAATATGGAACTCCTGATTAACTACACGACTCCTTTATGTAACCATGTTGAACAGTGCTCAAGAAGTTGACGGTGGGCTTGACGAGTCGTCCTAACTATGTAACTGTCTCCACAAAACAGTTAAATTTGTTGAAAGGATAGTAAATTTTAAATGTTAACATTTGATCTATTCTCTTCATTCACTAATGCACCACTTATGGAAACGGTACACTCTAGATGCGAAGAACTTACTAGACAAAACATCAATGTAAAAGCGATCGTATGTCTTTTATGAAAGAGTTTCTTTTGAGATGCCCAATGAATCTTCGTTTTTTTCATATTTAATAGGAAATTATACAGACAGTTTAATGGCGCGTGTCCACGGGGTCACCAACAGGGACCAATTCTAGCTGACATTTCCCTTGTGGAATTAGAGAATGAACCCATTGAAAGATGTAACTGCTAAACTAGAATTCTACTGTAGTTACATTTTTTATTATGAGAAATGAGAATGAAGCAAAGAACATCCCTGACAAATATAATGATGTACAATTTGCATTAAATTTTGGTATCAATGTAGAAAGAAACTCTAGTATCTGTTTCCTAGACGTCTTTATGACTAGTTGTGCGTCGGTGGCACAGTGGTTAGGACTCTCGCCGACCATGCACATGGTCCGGGGTTCGATCCCCTGCCGACGCACACCCGATATCTATGGTTGGCCTGCGAAATTTGGGCTACCGATATCCATACTGAAAATTCCATACTTGTACTGAAAATACGGTGTGGCATCAAGCTGTAATCAAAAATTAAAAAATAAAATAGAAAAAAGGATGGTACATCAACTGACTATCAGTATATTCACTTCTGGAGCTTCGTAGCCCTGAAACATAAAAGCATTTTAGCAAAGTTTTTGGTCCACAGAGAAAGAGATATCTGCTCTGATGAATGTCTTAATGAAGACCTTAAATATTATTAAGCAATTACTGAATGAAAATGGTTACACATAGAAATTTACAGACAAAAATAACAATCTAAAACAAAGGTAGGCCTAGGTACCAACAGTTACGAAAAAGGCCTTATTCTTATAAATTCAGGTCGACTGTGATAATACCAGTGAAATAATAACACAACGCCCACAGGAATGTGACAAAAAGAGCATTCATTGCCGTTGAAGTACGCTGTCTCTTCAAAACCACTCCTATTTTATATTCCAGAATAAAAGATAAACTGCCCAATTCTGCGTCTTCTATGTGTATCTATCAATTTGACAGCTCCTGTAGAAGCAGTTACATAGGGCGTACAATTAGGCGTGCTTTTCGTCGGATTTCTGAATACTATGCTGTGTGGTTAAGCAAGCGACAAACAAGGTTCATCCGTAGCTCTATTCTATCTTTTCTGGTAGATACAGTACACAAAGTTGTTTACAAGGCTTTCAAAGTTATCTACCGCAAACCGACTGATACCATGTACACACTTTACTTTTTCAGAGTAAATTTATTTACATGCATCTTCAAGTGTTGGCTTGCATGAATCTCATTGGTTACAGTTTTGATCACGACCTGACATCAGTTAGAGGACTACTGGAAAATCAGGCAGCAACTGACGGTTAGTTCCAGACTCTTTATCAATGAACACCCACCGGGATTCAAACCCAGAATCTTTTAATTCACTTTTAGATTTTCCTGTCGATTGATTGGACCGAAGTGCTCGGTATCAGGTTGACGTGTCGGCTTCTTGTGCAGATGCTTCGACGATATCTTGGCATGGAATTAACTTCTAATTGCATGCCCAGACATCGAATTAAATAATTAATATGACCCGTTGGACAAGAGGTGGCCAGCTCTCGTGGCCCAAGAAGTCTACTGGATAACGCTTTGGCATTTGAAACTATGGGCACTGGGTTCGAGCATCAGTGGTGGGAACATCATCACTCACTGGGGAATGCAGGCACATCCAGCTGACTAGCGAGTCCCAACTAGGACGAGATGCGTGTTATCCTGGATTCCACTGCTAGTAACCATCCACCAATTAACTTCTAATTACTTGACCAGAACTTTCCGACTAAAAAAGCAAGCATGTCGACCATTCAGCCACTGGGACCTGTCCCAATGGTCAACCCATGAATTCCAACTTCTACTGATTCATAATATACACATCGAACAACCACTGGGCATGACTTCTCACTAGAAAGAACTCCATATAACATCCTGGATAGGTCCAGTTAGTAATGAGCATCAGATTAGTGTTCATTTGTAATATTTATATACATTTATATACAAGTTATAAAGTCATTAAATGCTCCATGTGTTTGTTTGTGTGTGTGTGTATGTGTGTATAAAAGTGGATATTTTCACATTCCTTCCTCTAAATGTTACACTCATCTTATTTACTCAATCAAGATTATTCTCACGGATAAATATTAAGCTTAGAAGTTATTCTACTTTCAAGGTATGATGGATGGTAGTAAACTCCCCCTCCTCCTCCTCCTCCTCTATTTATAAGAATTACGCATCTCTGATTTAAACAACTAACAAAAAATTGAATTCCCTCTCTTAACTCCAACGATTTCCTTATCTCATCATGTGAAATTCAGCCAGAAGAAAAAATAATAATACGTACCTTTTTTAACGTATTTCCTACATTCAGCCTTCTATAAAGTAGTTATCATTCTTAATATACCGCAGAGAGTTAGTTGTATATTAAATGTTCAATGCACATTGAACAATTGAAATATGCGTTAAATATTTCAATCTGTATGCGCTTTTTTTTCTCTCAAGTAAAACAATATTCATCCCTGTAAATTGCTATTACTATTGTTATTCTTTTAGTTTCTTGATTTATTTTTGCAGTTCTTTTTATTCATATATTTCATTCATTGTATTTTAGGGCATATAATGTATATATTTCAGCTAAAAGCGTGTTTGTTTAAAACATGCTTGTACATGTAAGCTAGCTAGTTGTGGTCTACTTTCTATCATGGGGCTGATTGTAATAGATATCATGGTATTGTATATATATATATATCAAAAGACTCTTTTTCTCCCCCCCCTTCCTCTCTCTGTTTTTACATATGCACGCGTGTATTTGTGGGTAAGATGGAGAGAATATGAACATGCATACATGGATTCATTCATTCATTAAGTTAGCCTGCACATGGATTTTAATATATGTTAATGCATATCACCCTATCATCACATTAACCTTTTATAACACTTTCTATTGTTATTAGTGGTGCTGTTGTCATTGTTGCTGCTGTCACATGAAATGTGTGCTTTTTTCTCTCTCTCTAACCTATCCACATGATCAGTATTGTTTGAAAACTATATGAAGTTTATATGTTTAATATTGTTATCACAGGGTATAAATGTACTAATTAATTAATTAATTAATGAGTAACAGGTAGTTGTTGCCAGTGTGATTTACTCATTTGATCATGATGTGACGACAAGACGATGGATAATTTTAAAGGCTTTTCACACTTCAAAAGAAAACGGTGAAGGAAAAAACTATGATTTAAAAACCTACTGATTGTTGTCTGACACACAGGAAATTGATCTCTGAATCCTACTGTATTATTATAGCCAACCAAACATTACTTGAGACATACTCACACAAGCGCGCACACACACACACAGAGTCACAAAGTTAACGCTCGAAAAACAGCAGAAAAGATCAGTATTCTACATTAAATCTATGCTTGGTTCTTAATTTGTGGATGGTGACTAGCAGTGGAATCCAGGATAACGCGCATTTCGTCCTATTTGGGACTCGCTAGTCATCTGGACGTACCTGCATTTCCCAGTGAGTAATGATGTTCCCACTGAGACTCGAACCCAGTGTCAACCTGAGACCGAGCACTTTGGTCCAATCAATCGACGGGAAAATCTCAAATTCAATTAAATTTGTTTGGTTCTGTTCAACAACATTAGTAAGAACATCAAAATTGCTCAAAAATATCACCAACCTCCACATGCGTTGGTGGCACAGCGGTAGAATACTCGCCAATCACGCATGTGGTGTGGGTTTCGGTCTCCAGCCGGTGCGCTTCTTTACCTCGTTAGGCTCGTAATAAGAGACTGGTAAAAATTAACACCATTGCTACTGAGAACCTATGTTCCACTGGGAACGTAAAGGAATAAAAATATAAAAAACCCTACTTCAATAGTAGTCCCATTAGACAACTCAACAGTGAAGATAATTTTCTCAGCACAAACAAATTAGTCAGCACTGTAAGAAGTACCTGAGAATCAAGTAGAATATTCCCAACAAGGGGGGATCTAAAACTCTGTCCACAAGAATCACACACTGATGCTTCCCTCCCCACCGCACACACACACACTTCAAGGTCAGGATGACCTCGACTCACTCATACAAAATCGAACTCGTAAAACAACACATTATCAATATCATCCATCACACAACCGCAAACAGAAGTATTACTTGTGAGTAGAGATTCAACAGTGATCAAGACAAATAATCAGGATCAAGTTAACCAGGTGATGTGCAAATATTGGAACAGTGATCTCCAGTCTAGGAGAAGAAGGGGATGGTAATAATGATTGAGTTAGTTGAAACATCTAAATAGGTAGAAATAATGTAATTAGGTCATTGAGGTGGGATTTTCCAAATAATTTTCCCGTTACAATGTTTTCGTGTTTAGTATGGAAAACATTACAACAGATAATTTAACTGTTTTTTACGAGTTGATCACGGATTGATATCAGTTAGAGAACCATTGGAAACCTGGGAGTACTGGACAGCTGCTGTTTCATCCTAGTTTGGGAACCATCGGCAGTACGCACCCACTGGGATTCGAACCCACGACCTTCCGGATATAAGGCAAGCTCGTATATCATTCAGCCACGGGGACCCGACTCAGTGGCTCATTAATTCTAACTTCTACCAATTCGTGATTTAGCGCGACCCCAAGTAATGTCGTCAGTGGGACATCCATCCTCACACGTGACATCTGGATGGACCTCACTGATATCAATCCGTGATCAACTCGTAAAAACATAACTAACCCTTACAAACCAAACTATAGAAAACTTATCAAGATGCTAATAAATCTTATTGATAAGCTACAAAAACGGAACACGCGAATCGGCATCATACTGTTTGACCAGTACGAAATTAGTTAGAATCTACACCTGCATTAAGTCGTTTGACCTAGACAGTGAAATTTTACCCTTTGATGGCTAAACTGTCATTATAATAGATAAGTCTACCTGAAATAATGCACAGTGAGTCAGTATTAATAACCAGACGACGTTTTTGAGCACAAATTATTGCTCATTATCTTATCAGTTTGATTATGAACGATAATTTGTACTCAAAAACGTCGTTCCGCTTATTAATACTGCATCAGTCAGTGTATATTACTTCGGGTAAACTTATCTAATATGGAATTGCATTCCACCATAGTCCCCAAGCTCTACACTTAACTTAAACTGCCATCAGGTCAGAGACTGATTGATTAACTAACTGAACTGTAATATAAAACCTAGCACAGAAGCACAGCAAGTCAACTTGCCAAACTTCTTGGAACACACAAAGCTAGACGATAGAGAAGTAAATAAAAGAGATTTAGAGGAACTATAATCGGCAGATATATATATATATATATATGAGGGGAATAATAGTAACATGGGAAAATGTGGCGTTTTGATGGAAATGACTGATCATAAAGAATGGATGCATCTGCGGCAATGACAACGATTTTGAGCCATATCACCGACACTCTCCAGACAATGGTTCTTTGAATCCCAAGGACCCCAGTCAAACAATCTACGCCTCACTATGTAGGTACTTCAGACTACCTGTCAAAGACTGCATGGATTGATGGGAGGTTTTGGTTTGACCAATGGTAACCTTTGTCCAGTGCAGCCCTATATCAGCTAACATTGCTAGTCCTAACTATCACAATCCGATGTAGTTTCACGACTTCATCGCGATTAACTTTCTCTCCTTATCTAACACTCTAAGTCTGACCGAAATAATTATTCATCACAGTGTGTTCCACATAACACGGAAGACTGATTACAAACATCTACACCAGTGGTGATGCGCGTAAGTTGGCAATTGTTACACGAGCCTTTCATATCCGTGCTGAGATTTTGTCATCAGTCAGCCCATTAGGGCTGAGGAAACTTCCCAAACAGGTAAAGTTGGTCGAAGACAACAAGACACTTTAGATATCAGACAACTAGTTAGTATATTTTTAAGGCGTATATACATTCTTCTTCTTTTATTCCTTCACGTTCCCAGTGGAACATAGGGCTTCAAGCTATAGGCTTGAAGTTTCTGTAGCAGTTTTTTTATTTTTACAGGATGGGGTTGCTAGCCACATGCCCAACCTTTCCTCTTCACCAGCTCTTAGTTCTGGTTTAGCGAGGTAAAGGAGTGCGTCGGACGGGATTAGAACCCCGGACCATGTGCATGGTCGGCGAGCTTCCTAACCGCTATACCACCGACGCACGCATATATACATACTGAATATATATTACTGATACATATTTATTTTATAAATACAAGATAAACAAAAAGATAACAAAATGCTCGGGTTTTTAGAAGTGCGAACTACTCCCGTCATATCAACTAAGTGAAGATTATTTCATTGAATTCTGTATTTTCCCGTCTATTGATTGATTGGATTGAAGTGCTCGGTCTCAGGTTGACATGTCGGCTTCTTGTGCAGATGCTTCGACGATGTCCGGGCATGTAATTAGAATTTAGGTGGTGGATGGTGACTAGCAGTGGAATCCAGGATGCGCATTTCATCCTATTTCGGACTCGTCAACTGAATGTGCCTGCATTCCCCAGTGAGTGGCGATGTTCTCATAGAGGCTCGAACCCACTGCCCATAGTTTCAAACGCCAAGGACTTCTCCACTAGACCACTTTGGCCACGAAAATGCTTTGGCGTTTTGAACTATGAGCACTGGGTTTGAGCCTCGGTGGGAAAATCATCACTCAATGGGGAATGCCGATACATCCAGTTGACGAGTCCCAAATAGGATGAAATGCGCGTTATCCTGGATTCAACTGCTTGTCACCATCCACCACCTAAGTGAAGATTGCTATTTCAAATTCAATTTCCATTCTCCCGTTGACTGACTGATTGGACTGAAATGTTCGGCCCCTGTTGACCTATTGGCTTCTAGTACAGACGCCTCCACAATGTCTGAGGACTAACTTTGAATTAATTTTGGTGGATGGCATACTAGCAGTGGAATCCAGGATGCGTGTTTCATCCTATCTGGGAGTCACTCATCATCTAGATTTACCTACATTCTCTAATGAGTGGTGATGTTCCCACTGGGGCTCGAGTCTATTTGGTCAAGTGGACAACATCTTGGCGTGTGAAGCGTTTGGCACTGGGTTCGAGCCCCAGTGGGGAATGTAGGTAAATCTAGATGATGGGTGAGTCCCAAATAAGGCGAAATACGCATCCTGAATTCCACTGTTAGTCATCATCCACTAAACTCAAGTGTCGCTCTGCAGAAATTTCATTGGTTTCAGGATTTCACCATCAACTGACGTCGGTTAAAGAAGAACCATTGGAAAGCGTGTGAGAGAACTGTGCAGCTGTTTCATCCTAGCTTGGGACTCTTCACCAGTAGTCACTCGCTGACATTCGAACACAGAACCTTCTGGTTACGAGACGAGTCTGTAGACCATTAAACCACTGGGACACGATCCGATCGTCCATGAATTTAAACTTCTGCCAATTCATGATATAGTGTGAGGATAAATGCTCGCAACGAATGACATTCGCTAGTACATCGCACTACACCGTGAATTGGTAGAAGTTGGAATTCATGAACAACTAGATATGACTGAATGATCTGCGAGCGCGCCTTGTAACCAGCAGGTCATGGGTTCAAACTCTGGCAGTGGATGCGTACTGCTTCAGAGTCCCGAACTAGGGAGGGCAAAACAGCTGTCGTAATCACCCTGGTGTTTTTCCAATGGTCCTCTAACCGATGTCAGTTCATGATGAAACCCACTAAATTGCTCTAACGGTAGATTAATTTGAACACTATACCCTGTTAGTATTTAGTTAATAGTTTGGCACAACAGGGGATAAATGTGTGTTACTTTGTATCTTCACACATATGTATTTATATGTTTATTTAGTGTATGTTTACGGCTATGCTGATTCTTCTTCTTCTTCACCTTAGTATCCTTCACCTCTGTCTACTCCTTTTAGCAAACACAAAGCATTAGCTGGAAAACATTTCTCAAATTTTAGATTTTAGATTTCTTTTGTGATGAGCATGTTTGTCCATTTTGTCCATTTATTCTATGCACACACGTGTATACAAACACGCGCGCGCCGGTCTACTGAAATGTCAGAAGACAGAATCCACTGTCATTTAGTGTGTTTGTGTGTGTGTGTGTGTAATTGTTAAAAAAAATGTTGGATAGTAGTAACACTCTACTCTGTGTACCTATTTCTGTCTCTCCGCCTTCCATCTTTGTGTTTGCCTCCCTGTATATATCTGTCAGCACGCGTATCAATACACACTTTCTTTTTTTCTTCATTTTGTATTTTTGAGTTTAATACTTTTTCTACACACACACAAAATAGAAACAAAACAAATATGAAAGTATTCAAGAATTAATGAGTTGAGAAATGAAATGAAAGCGATACTTGTTGTAGTTGTACATTTTATGAATCAACATGTTCGTTGTATCAGCTAACACCTATATGCTACAATCTCGCTTACTTAGATTAGTATTCTAAACCGCGAAAGACAGCAGTAGGCTTGAACGTGGGACTAGCTACCCTACCCTACCCCGAAAAGCACATAAAAACAAATAGAGTAGAAACTGAGTGAGTGAAATCCCGTTGGCTGGTGAAAGGCTTCAGGAAACACGTCTTTTAAACGTGTCTTCTTTCCATGAAAGCAAAATTAGGCGTAATGGACATGAGATGTTCGCACTACGTTTATGACAGATAAGGCTGTTAAGATTACAAAAGAAATGAGAAGGTGTGGTAAAGAGATGTTAGGAATCTGTGAGAACAAATCGGATGAAAATGGACACTTCAAATTGTTAACTGGAGAGTTAATAGTCTGTGCGTCGGTACACACAGAGACAGAATGCTTACCAACTACGCATTTGGTTCGGGAGTTGAGCCCCGACCGCCGCATTCCTTTACCTCACTAAGCCAATAATAAGACTGGTAAAGAAGGAAGGTTGGACATGAGGCTAGCAACCTTATCCTGTAAAAATAAACCCCCGTGCTGCCAAAATTCCAAAGCTCTATGATCTACTGGGAAAATAAAGGAATAAAAAAATAATAGTAAAAAGAGTTAATAATCTACTCCAGTCAACCAGATGACAACCACGCATACACTGAGGGAGTAGCTATCATAATGTCATTAACAGAATCAAAGGCTTACACGAAATAAGAACCAATATCTTTCATTATTATAGCAAAAATATTCATTCAGACATCTATAAAACACAAAATAATCGAGCAAAGAATATTCTTTTCGATAAATTCCTCTTCCAGGCTCTACAATTATATGTATGTTTAAATACATAGAATATTCTAGATTAGTAGTCAATAACAATATTAGTATTTTTTAAATAATATCGATTTGTAAAGTATGATCAATGCTATTACAGTTCATTAAAGATGCTTAAATAATAATAATAATAATAATAAAGATATAGTAGCGAACAGAATATCAACTGAAATTAGGAAAATTCCACAAGAATTGAGGATCATTGAAACCTGGATGGCCAAGGTAATGATGATGTCTGAATTAACTTCTTTTGGATGCACAAATTAGGCTTCTTAACGCGAATCCCAACAGCCCCAACAATGTTTAGTAGTCGAACTCTTAAGGCGAAATTGAAGTTCGTAGGTATGCGGTAAATGACCCTGAAAGCATGGTTAATGTCAGTCTTATGTTCTGTATCCACAAGATGAGATAGAATAGCGCTGTGAATTGATTTTGTTTGACCTTTGCTTAACCATGCAGGGTGATGTTCGGAAATCCGACGAGAAACACACCTAATTGTACGGCCCATGTAACTGGCTCCACAGGAGCATTTAAAGTGGTAGATACACATAGAAGAGCCGTAAGTAAGTATCACCACCATTTGACAGCTTTATGATTTGCCACATGTTAAAGAAAGCTAACCAAAGAATCTGAAATGAAGACATGAGTGAGACAAGGCTGCCTACTATCAATGATGATATACCTGCGTGTGGTGGATTCGATCATATTACAGATTGTGAGGAATGTGGGGACAAGTTTGCCCCATTATGGATAAAATTTTATTTTTATGAAATCACACAGTGTAGTGTTACACAGTAATATTTAATGATACGACCACGTTTCGAGCACAAACTATTGCCGCTCATAATTATATCAAGGCACTACTCACACAACTTTCTTGCTTCATTTATATACATGAGTGAAATTGATGATTAGACATTTGAATAAAATCAATATAAGATAAAGTACATCCGGAAATAATAATATTAGTGTTATCAATCAAATACAATCAGATGGGAAATAAGATGTTTTTACAGTAAAAATAAGTGACTTGTTAGAATGTTGTAATGCGAATTGATGGAATATATATTAACATTATTTATTATCCTCCTCTGATTTGACTGGTGGTAATAATATCTTCCATATCTCTGGTATTCGCGTTGAGTCATTTCTGTTGCATGTGTTGGGTGTAGACTCAATGAACCAGGCAGGATTCAGCAATCAATCTCTCTCATTCTCTACCGACCTATATTACTTTTTAGAAGTTTGGCTCTGTCTCACCCACCCTATTGTGTGGTTGTGGGTTAATGCATGCCGAGCGATTGCTGAGCTTTTTTCTAAATTACTTATCTTCGTGGGATCAGTCATTCTAATCTTAGCTAAATTCTTATTTTCTGATAATCTCAGTATTGGGTCATAGGAGTTATTAAGAAGACAATTGCAGCGAAGAAAATTTTCTTTTCGACGAAGTCATCATCTAGGCTGTACATTCGTGTATTTATATCAAATGGATGGGAAAGTTCCAGAATAATTTCCGGTTAAGGGTCAAATTAATAAAAATTACAATTAGGAATTAGAATGCCATAATAATCCTTCAAAGTAATATACAAGATTCAATCAAACCTACCAAAGGGAGTGAAATCAAGACATCTGGGCATAGCTGAGGCGCTAGCTATCCGAAAGCTCAAACCCACGCTTTGTATCCAAAAGAAATACGTCCAACCCCTGTCCCTGCCATGGCCATTATAAACAGGTAAACTTTTTTTAGTAATGGCGATCCCATCGCCTTTCTTATCTAAACTTCCTGTTTATTTTGTCAATTTACTATTTCTACATATTTAATCCGTGATTGCATAAACAAGTATTCATCACATTAGTTTTTTATCCAAACATCCTGTATATTTTCTTATTTTTACATTTCTTACCCCCAATTGCACAATGTCAATCTTCTTAGTTATTATAGTGCTACTTTGTTTGAGTTTTATCCGTCCCCCTGTTAATTATGGCATTCTAATTCCTAATTGTAATTTTTATTAATTTGACCCTTAACCGGAAATTATTCTGGAACTTTCCCATCCATTTGATATAAATACACGAATGTACAGCCTAGATGATGACTTCGTCGAAAAGAAAATTTTCTTCGCTGCAATTGTCTTCTTAATAACTCCTATGACCCAATACTGAGATTATCAGAAAATAAGAATTTAGCTAAGATTAGAATGACTGATCCCACGAAGATAAGTAATTTAGAAAAAAGCTCAGCAATCGCTCGGCATGCATTAACCCACAACCACACAATAGGGTGGGTGAGACAGAGCCAAACTTCTAAAAAGTAATATAGGTCGGTAGAGAATGAGAGAGATTGATTGCTGAATCCTGCCTGGTTCATTGAGTCTACACCCAACACATGCAACAGAAATGACTCAACGCGAATACCAGAGATATGGAAGATATTATTACCACCAGTCAAATCAGAGGAGGATAATAAATAATGTTAATATATATTCCATCAATTCGCATTACAACATTCTAACAAGTCACTTATTTTTACTGTAAAAACATCTTATTTCCCATCTGATTGTATTTGATTGATAACACTAATATTATTATTTCCGGATGTACTTTATCTTATATTGATTTTATTCAAATGTCTAATCATCAATTTCACTCATGTATATAAATGAAGCAAGAAAGTTGTGTGAGTAGTGCCTTGATATAATTATGAGCGGCAATAGTTTGTGCTCGAAACGTGGTCGTATCATTAAATATTACTGTGTAACACTACACTGTGTGATTTCATAAAAATAAAATTTTATCCATTATGCAGTCATACTCTACCACAGTGCTCAAGTTTATCCTTACATCAATAAGGCGGGTGTGCGTTGGACCGGCAGAAAGACTCCAGAAGATCTGGATTTCGCTAATGATTCACGTCCCATGTCGCACACAAATTCGAAGACATGCTGGCTAGAACCAAAACGTTGACATAAAAGGCAGCAAAAGCGGGAATTCAGAAGGACATCAAGAAGGTAGTGGTGCTGAAGACGTGTAACGAACAACAAGAAGAAGTACTGATCACCATCAAAGGGAAAAATTTGAAGGAACTCATCTATTTCACTTAACTGGCTGCTCAGCATTGTTTCAACTAAAGGACGCATGGATAAAGAGGACATCAAAGCCAGCCAGGATCGGATTAGGGAAGGAAGGCAAACCTTCATTACTCTTAAATCAGTGTCGATATCTACAACAATTAAGTCTTGAAAATGTCAAGTTGGTGGTTCCACATACTTCAGAGATTTAGCGTACGTGTCACAAAAACCACTTCAAACAGTCTACTGAAAACTCTAATCAATAGTTTTTCTTGCTGACTCGATACTGAAGGCCAGATGGCCGACAAGGAAGAGGAAATAAAAGCTTCTGAGCAGTTCTGAAGCCAGATAAAAAAATGTCCGTTAAGAACGTACTGCCGAAGCCCCATATTTCACCAGGAACTCAAAGGATGTATAATAATTATAACTTATAAATTGTCTCAGAATGAAACCTTAAAAAAGTTGTATACTGAGCAAAGTTAAAGAATAACGATCGAAGCAAAATGAAGGCGTGAAGACCTTAAATTGGCCAATCAAGGTTTCAGTATGTATCAGTATAGTTATAACGCATAATAATAATAATAATAATAATAATAATAATAATGACATGCTCTTCAGAATTTAGGGAAAAGATTTCATCCGAAAAAGTACATTAAACCAAAAGCTTTCCTTACTAATAATTCCTAATCCAAATCCCTTAAATCTAGCGCTTGACAACAACAAAAACAATAATTATTTGAATGAACACCATAAAACTCAAAATGGGAGTTATTCTCACAACATTTTTAAAGAAAGGTGTCCTATTTAGTATTCTTAAACTTCCCTAAATGTTACTTTTTCATAAATATACTGTTTCCACCTAAATAAGCTAGATCCGGTCTTGAGCGAAGCAAGAACTACAGTTTTAGCAGAATAAAGTGGTACCATCTTTTATTTCGTCGCCTTCTCGTCAGCTGCTTACAGGGCAAACAACTTGCTCTTTGGTACAATCAAAAATCGATAGATATCCTTCTTATGTTAACTCCAACTGTCTATACAAATTTACATGTATCTGCGGGAGCAGTTACATTGGAAGAACAGAAAGAAGGACATATCTACGATTTTCTGAACATGTACCAAAAAGCTTATGTCTAAAGGGAACAAATGCTTTAAACAGTGCCATCACCAGGCACCTCCTCGACACGGGTCATCAGGTGGACGTCGAAAAGTCGTTCAAAATTATCACTAGGCAAAAGAGCTCAATTCTCCTTAAGTTTGCTGAAGCCATTTCCATCAAGCGCCTGAAACCTGATTTATGCGTTCAGAAAGAAGCGGTTATCAGTCTTTCTTTGCCCTGGTAACTGGATATTTTTCATCTCTCTTTCATCCGAATGCGAAATGCTGAAAAGTTTCCATTGTGAATGATTATTATTGTTCGGAATAGTGTGTAATATTACACATATGTATATATTATTAGTGTATGCATATATTGATCGATTGATTTTTGTTCAAAATGAACTCTGTCTTTTCCCCTGTAAGCAGCTGACGAGAAGGCAACGAAATAATAGATGGTACCACTTTATTCTGCTAAAACTGTAGTTCTTGCTTTGTTCAAATTCATTAAGGGGAATAAATGTAGATTCGGTCTGTTAGGCTATCACACGGTCACTTGCGTGATCATCCTTTCGGGTCATTATTCTTAAGCTTCTATATATATATATATATATATATATATATTCAGTTGTTAGATTTCCTCCACGAGCTAAAATTAGGAGAACTGGACAGTTGTTTCATACTACTTTGGAACTATTCATCAGTGCGCATCCACGATCTCACCAAGCGCCTAACCCGGGACCTTCAGATTACTATATCAAGCTCGTTAATCATTCAGCTATTCATGGGGCGGGATGGAATTCAATATGCCGTGAATTCTATCTCTGTCAACTAGTGATATAGCGCTGCCTGTACCGATGCTTCCGACGACAATCCACTTCATCTTACCGTGGTGATACTGATTGATATTCAGATTACAGGAATCAATAGGGATTTAACCAAGTTAGAATTCAGGAGTCATTAAACTCCAACCCAAGTGGCTGAATGGTTAACAAAATTGGTCTCGTAACCTGAATGTCCTAGATCCGATCCTTAGCGGGATCATGAGTGCTCATTGCTGAGGATTCCCAAAATAGGACGAAGCATCTGTCCAGAGTCCTTCCTGGTTCTCAATAACCTTCTCGAAGAAAATAGAACACCTAAAACAGATGATGGTTGAAATTAGTCGGCCTAGCTCCCCAGACTTTGGTTTCTTACTTACTGGTAATCATCGACAAGATGTACCTGTGACGTTGATAGAACTGATATTCACAGAGCTATGTAAACCCATGTTAGTCGACCACACCGATGAGAAGTCTCCTGACTAGCTGACAATATCGTAAATTTGATCAATCCAATTCATGGAACACTAAAGTTCCGACAACAACAAAAAAACAGTGGTCACATCTCAGTGACTAATGTGTGCAAAAAAAAATTAACACATAGCGAGAATTTTCCAACATTTCGGTATTGACTTTGAATGCAAATACAAATGTTCAAACACTCCTTTGTTTTCTCCTTGGAACATAAAGTTTGAGGCTTCAGCCTATGAGGTTTCACTGGAGGTGGTGTGGCTTTTACGGGGTAGGGGGGATTGCTGACCTCACACTCGATATCCCCTCTTTTCCGGACTTACTACATACTACAGGCAAACTAGACGAGGCTTATAAATATGTCATCAGCCGGGAATCTGGAATCCAGACCACATGCACAGCTAGCAAGCATTCTACCGCTGAACCACCAAAGCAACTAACATACAAAACGTACTGATTGACATTGTAATAGTCACGTGAACTCCACTGACAGGTGTAAGATAATATTCCTACTCTGTTGTATACTGTTCTGCCAATGGTTTACTTATTTTTCCAAGAGTATTTTGGTACATGTATGGAATCTTCAGTTTGTGATATCGGTAGGCCAAATTTAGGAGGCCGACCATTGATATCAGGTGTAAGTCGGCCGGGGATTGAACTCTGGACCATGTGTATAGTCTGTGAGCTTCCTAACCTATGTGCCACCGACACACAGTTACAGAACCACTGAAAACTAGCAGGGAATACTAGATAGACGTTTCGTCCTTCTTCGAGACTCATCATTCGTGCGCGCCTGGAGTTCAAATTAGAAGTTGTGACCAGTGAGGAAAAATACTAGCCGATGACATTGGCTCGTGGTAGCGATA
Organism: Trichobilharzia szidati; assembly: GCA_944472155.2. Classification (NCBI taxonomy): domain Eukaryota; kingdom Metazoa; phylum Platyhelminthes; class Trematoda; order Strigeidida; family Schistosomatidae; genus Trichobilharzia; species Trichobilharzia szidati. Next base: position 56,029,131 of record OX235276.1, read on the forward strand.
AAATCACGAATTGTAAGAAGTTGGGTCCCAGTAGCTGAGTGGTTTAATATCTTGCCTTGTAACATCTGCATATTTTTGTGTAATAGGTTGAAGACTGACTTACTGCACTGCAAGAGTTCCTTGTTGCTTATATTATCCGGTTGGCCATCTGATGTTCATTATCGTGAAGAAGGAGAGCTTATCTATGAAATTCTGCAGTAACTTAATGGAAAGCAATGATTGGTTGAAAAACGTTTTTTGAGTCAAAACTAGAATCGTCTAAATGGATTTAATAATAATAATAATAATAATAATATAATAATAATAATAATAATCTGCTTTATTCCAACACAGTACATGTGATACAGAATGGAATTCTCAGGATTTTTACTACACTATTGCATCCAGTTAGTACATTATCAATAAATAGAATTCTACATAGATTAAGGAAATCTGAGTTCATTATGACAACAAAATATTGGCATGTCGGTAGCAAAGCCAAAGTTGAACAGAATGTTTGAAGGTGTTAGAAAAGTAGGTGCTATCATATTTACTGGCGTAAGCGGAAGAAAGAAACAAAGCAGCACATAACAGAAGAAAAGAGAGATAGAAAAAAGGAAAAAGAAAGGAAGAAAATGTTGTACCTATAAATGATATGAGTTGGAGAGACGAGATCCAGCTGTTGTACTGACTATTTAGTGAGTTATAGGTGTCACGCCTAATGCTTTCTTTATCGCACAGAACACGAGCTTAGTAGGGAGGGTATGGTTGAGTTTTTGTACTTGCTGGTGCGAGCATATAGTTTTCTATATTGGCTTCTGGTTTTGCCTGATGAGATACAAGGGGAGAGTTGTGAATGAAGAGGGTGGTGTGAGTTAGATAAAATGGATTTAGCCCATTTTTCACATGAGTCCAAATGCCTGCCTATCGACCAGAATATTAACAAGCTGGTTAAGTGGCACATTGCTTACCCTGCTGACAATCTTTAACATCCTGAGTAATATGTTATAGTCCTTCTTCAGTAGCCCTGGAAAAACTAAGGGGGAACAATAGAGAATAATAGGCAGAATGCAAGAGTTAACGAATCTAAAGAGAAAGGGTTGGGTTATTCCAGAACAATTTAACTTCTTGATGTAGAAGTTAAGGTGGAATATTTTCTTAGAAACCGTCAAGATATGAGACGACCAGGAGAGATCAGCATATAGAATGACGCCTAGGTATTTAATTTCTGACTTGGTCTCTATTTCAGTGCACATCTCGTGAGAGCCAACCAGTTTGTTTTGGTCGGATTATTACTACTGATGATAAGAATAATTAGTAGTAGTAGTAGTAGTAGTTTTCATAGTATAATTTTCTCACATAAGTGCACTTCTAAAGAAGAAGAAGAATAAACCATATGAAATAACTGATATATTCACTGGTCAGTCGTCTCCCTGTGTATGTTATTTGTCATATTCATATGTCAGATTATCATTAATATTATTACAGACGGGGACATCAAAGTTCACTCAACACAACACATTATGTACAAACCAATGTCATATTGAAATTCACTCTCAATACATCAATAATACACTTGTGTGTGTTTTTGTCATACATATAAAACATGCCTGCCTACTTAATGTCAACTGTCAAATCGATCTAAAAGTCAAACATCTTTTAAAATTAAAAAAAAACAACAACAGGAGATATGCTCCCATGATCTGTTATAAGTGTGCATTTATGCATATTTATGCTTAAGTGAAGTTTTAATATTGAGACAAGTGAAACGGTATCGTCGGCGGCATGCTTAAAAACTTGGGCTAGCAAACAAATTCCATCTCTCGCTTTCTATCTCTCTGTTGCATATATTTTCTCTCGTTCGGTTTGTTTTAATCAATTAAAATATGACCTTTAATGGTATTATCTATTCGTGTGTGTATTTAAAATGTTTAAAAGCTTCTGACTAGCAAGTTCCTAGTAAACTTGAGGAAAGGCATGACTGTGGATGGCAATGTGTTCCAATACATGAGATAACTGCTCTTCAGTTATGTCCTTGGCTCTTGAAATGTACTTCTGAACATTCTACAATTGGCTTTCAACTAGATCGACATCGTGGATTTCCTGAAGGAAGGAGACGAAGAGATATATCATGATGGAATGGTTTGTGCTTCAACTCAGAGACCGCTGTGTCACAGGATATACTACAGTCGACTAATATTTTACTTGAAGATATTGTACGAAGGGAAAATTATCATACAATAAACTCCTCTGGAAATTCTGTACATTTTATAAATACTGTCCAGAATAAAGATTTCATTATTATTTAGTATTATAATCAAATTATATCTAATTTAGGGATCATAGTTTTATAAAAGTATATTTCATTAAACATTTGATATTATTAAAAAGCATTGTACTATTTTGGAGTTGGTGACAGAGCGATAGAATAAGCGCCAACCACGTATGTGGTTAGGGGTTCGATCCCCGGCCACACACGCATTCCTTTACTTCACTAGGCTAGTAATTAGACTGGTAAAGAGGGAAGGTTAGGCACGAGGCTAGAAACCCCATCCCATAAAAAGAATAACATCACTGCTACAGGAACTTCAGAGCTGTAGCTTGAACCCCAATGTTCCACTGGGAACGTAAAGGAATAAAATAATAATACTTGACTGGATTATGCGTCAGATAGTGAGAAACGAGAAGACAGGGATATCCTGGACCCACGTGAAGAACCTAGAAGACCTGAATTTCGCGCGTTGATGATTTATGTTTGATGTCACACAAAATCAAAGACTTACAAGCGAAAACCGACAAACTGGTCGAAGAAGCAGCAAAGACAGGACTGCAGGTGAACATAGACAAGACGGAGGTTATGGAAATAACCAACCAACCAACAACAATAGCAGCAGAAACATCCAGCGCCAATCACCATCAACGGGAGGGATTTGAAAGAGGTTACTTCATTCACTTATCTAGGGAGTATTGTCTCAACTACAGGAGGAAAGGACGAGGATGTCAAATCGAGAATCGGGAAGGCGAGAAACACATTCATCAACCTGAAACCAATCTGGAAATCTTCGTCACTCAGCCTGCATCAACAACAAAATTCGGAATTTCAATACAAACGTCAAGTCAGTCAGTTCTTCTATACGGATCAGAAACTTGGCGGGTCACAAAGAATATTTCCAACAGCCTGTTGCAGACCTTTATCAACAACAACTGTCTTCGCTCTATACTCAAGATCAATCAGATGGCCGGAAAGAATCACCAACAAGAAACTATGGGAACAAACAAAACAAGAACCAATCGCCCAACAAATATCCAGGAGAAAGTGGAGGTGGATTGGACACTCACTGAGGAGGCCGTTGGGTGGCACCGCCCGTCAGGCCATAGCTCGGGTGGAACCCGAAAGGGAAGCGGCGAGTGGGACGTCAGTGCAAGGGTGACATGGAGGAGATCGTGTGAAGAAGAGTTGAAACAGTATGGACTAACATGGATGCAAGTGAAAAGTACAGTAGAAGACAGAAGCAAGTGGAGACGTGCAGTTGAAGCCCTATGTTTTATTAGGAACCCAAGGGAACAATAATTATAATAATACTATCTTCTTTGTATAACAAAGTTTCATTTTTAGAAAGTTACCATGTCAACGACTGTGATACAGAGGTGGTAAAGGTAAATCAATGAAATAAAATACTCACTGTTCCATTACAAGAAGAAGACAAATATAAAAGACTGCTTAATGAACAAAAGAATATTCAGATTTTCGATAATCTCTTCTTCATCAGGTTCTATATTTAGATAACTATAACAATAGTGCTGTCAACAACATTAATATCGTTTTAAATTACACTGGATCAATAGTTATTATCGACATATTACAATTCAAAAGCACCAGTAAGGGAGAGAGAGAGATAATATGCATTAATACATAACACTAAACCGATTGAATATCAGATAAACTAAGGGAAGTAACACAGGAGTTATGGATTAATAGGTTGGAAAGCAGGCCATGGTATCAGTGCAGGCTAGACATGTTTCTTAAACGAATTGCAATGACCTCTGGTGTTTGTAGTGTTCAGTGTACCTAGAGGTGTTTGGTTATTTATTCTATATCCCATAGACGATAGAGAATGACTGTTGCTTGCTTTGTGGTCTGTTTTAACGAGATGACCTAATATAAAACCGTTGCTAGTTTCAACAATACCTTTGCCTAGCCATACTGTCTGTGGCACAGCGGTAGAGTGCTCGCCGACCACGCAGGTGGTCTGGGGTTCAATCCCCGGCCACCAACTCACTCCTTTACCTTGCTAAACCAGTAATAAGACTGGTGAAGAGGGAAGGCTGGGTGGAAATGAGGATAGCAAACCCATCCCGTAAAAAGAATAACGCCACTGTAACAACAGAAGACAAGGGCCAGGCAACAGATCGTTTATTAAGGAAATCAAAGCATATTTATATATTTTCATGTACATTATTATAGATTAGTTAACCAAATAAAAACAGTCTTCTGAATGTTTGTTTCTCTTTTAAAGTTAATCTTTCATCTATTTGTGACTGTTTCTTGAATGTCAGATCATCTATATGTTAACTGTACCCACCTACGCAAAGTCTGTTGTGGTCGGTTTTTGAATCAGTCTTGTTCATATTTTCTCACAACCAATCTTGAGAACGTAAACATTGACGTCAATTACAGTCTATCAATTTGGCTAGTAGACAGCTCTCACCACACCACTGCTACAGAAACTTCAAAGCTGTAGCTTGAAGCCAACCTATGTTCCACAGGGAACGTAAAGGAACAAAAAAGATTTTAAAAAACTGATTAAAAATGCCCATTAAAATTTTCAAAAAAAAAGATACTGAACAAAGAGTACTCTTTTCGATAACTTCATCATCAGACTCTACAGTTATATATACTTATTATAATAAATGAATGAATTAGTGTTATGAACAACATTAATGTTATTTAAATAACATCGAATCAATAATATTGATAGATTACAGTTCAATAGCATCAACATAAAATAAGCTGAATGTCAGAAAAATTAGGAAAGATAATAAAGATAAATTTATCAAGAAACACATGACAAAGAAAGCGGAAAAGGACCACTCACTATCCGTAAACAAGAAGCCTCTTTATGTACGACTGCAATTCAAGGGCAATATACCAAGTGAAATAATTACGAAGAAATTAAGAAAATCAGTTCAAAGAACTTTTAATGCTGGCGAACTACACGTCTTATTCTCTACACGACCGATGGTACTGCCTTGACTGAAAGATGAAGTACCTAGAGTAGCAGCTGGCCACTTCAAATTGTATCTACCAATTCAACTGCGCTTGTGGAGCGATTATATCTGCCGTTGCCCTAGGAACTTGATTTTACGTGCTCGAGAACATCTCCCACTATGGCTAAGTAAAGGTGTAGTGAAAACCATTAACAGTTCGATATTGGACTATCTGGTGCAAACCGGTCACAAAGCCAGCGTGGAAGAATCCTTCTCTATAATCTACCGGGCGCCTAATAAATTGCCAAAAACATCGAAGCACCGCATGCTCCAAACCGCATAGGCTATCGGGATTCGCCTCAAACAACCGGTGGTCTGTGTGCAGAAGAAGCAAGTGCAGGTAGACACTGCTACTGCCCTGACCGGCGTTCAGTAGAGACTATAAATTCATGAATTTGTAATATTATCTTTCCTAATTTTTCTGACACTCAGCTTATTTTATGTTGATGCTATTGAGCTGCAATCTATCAATATTATTATTGATTCGATGTTATTTAAACAACATTAATGTTGTTCATAACACTAATTCATTCACTCACTATAATGTATTTATAATTGCAGAGCCTGATGATGAATTTATCGAAAAGAGTACTCTTTGTTCAGCATCCATTCTTTTTAAAAAAAACTGTCTACAACTGCTAACATCTTTTACTAACCACACAAAGAATCACTAACTGTGCCCTTCCTTTTTAGCTTAAAGCTCAGCATTAAAAAAATTTAAGAAGAGGATTAATGCAGCGAAACTGAACAATTCCGAACTCATAAAACTTAAGGACTTTATTTCTTACTTTCGAATAGTTTTCAAATTCTTCAATTAATTCCATAGCGTATATAAGTCTTCATGTCTGCTAATCGAATTTATATGCCTTAAACACCTCAACTCAAACTAAAAATAGATATAAAATTATTCAAAAACACTCTGTTTGATTTTTTTTTCTTCAAAATAACCTTATACAATAAATCATGCTTAGGTGATTCAGCAACAGGATGGTTGACAACCATGCACATACTCCGGGGTTCGATTCCCAGCCGACTAACCCTTTAAACGTCACTTAGCGGGTAGTAAGATCGAGGCAGAGGTAATGTTGGGCATGAGTCTGGTAACCCCATCCCTCAGAACGCAAAGGAATATAATAAATTATAGTAAATTCGCATCCGCTAGTGTATCGTTTCGAACCAAAAGGTACCATACAGATGTAGTGCAGTACTCCACTGTACCTCATAAGAACACATCCATGATATCGGATAAAAGTGAGCTCAAATCAGACGTCAATGCTTGAGGTCATCATGCTATCCTGAAACCAAAAGTGCAGGTATATACATATTTCCAACTTCTTTTAATTCACAGCATAGAGTGATTATCAGTGAGTATCTGCTTTCACTACAAACAGGTTGTTTGTGTGTATCTCACAACATTCCATTCAAACTTCGATGAACCATTCATTATTCAATTAGTTAGTTTATTCAGCACTGTTTATGTTCAAAGCAGTTGTTTTAATCAGGGATTAAGTCAGACAGGGTTGGGGAAATATTTCCCGTTCAGGTATTATGTTAGCCAAAATTGATATCGCTGTGAATTTAAATCTAAAAAACCAATAACATTGCGCATAAAGAACAGAATAGTACAATTCAACCAGAAGATAAGGAATCCTTATTCACTGGTCTGTGAATTACAACTTTATTTGTCCAACTGTCGGGCACATTTTTTTCATTCCTGAGAGTTCCGAGTGAAATATGGAGCTTCATGCTGTAAGCTTTTGCGGCTATGTGAGGTTGCCTACCTCACATTCAGCCTCCCCACTTTTCTGGACTTACTACCGTCTTGGAGATGTTTAGGACGACGTGCTATGCTGACTGGCATTCTACCTATGTATCGCCGACACACGCCGGCTTTCTGATGCCATCCAGTAATCCAGATTTATTCCGATCAAATGGTTTTCAAAACTTAGTCTGGTTGTACAAAAAAATTAAGTGTATGGTTGGGTAAGACAACATTTTCTACATATATAATTAACTTGTCTGAATACAATTCAATAATATAGCAAAAATATTCCTTCAGACATCTATAAAACACAAAATAATCGAGCAAAGAATATTCTTTTCGATAAATTCCTCTTCTGGCACTACAATTATATGCATATGTTTATATACACAGAATATTTTAAATTAGTAGTCAATAACAATATTAGTGTCTTTTAAATAATGTCGAATTGTTAAGTAAGATAACAGTGGAGTTACAGTTCATTAAAGATGCTTAAATAATAATAATAATAATAATAATAATAATAATAATAATAATAATAATAAAGATATACTAGCGAATAGAATATCAACTAAAATAAGGGAAATTTCTACAAAAAATGAGTATCATTGGAACCTAGATGGCCAAAGTGAGGACAATGTCTTCTTTTAGACGCATAATTTAGGCTTCTTAATGTGGACCCCAACGGCCTCAGCAATATTTAGTAAACAAACTCTTGAGGCGAAGTTAAGATTTGTTAGTATGCGGTAAATGGCTTTGAAAGCCTGGCTAACATCAATCTTGTGTTCTGTATCCACAAGATGAGATAGAATAGCGCCCCGAATAGATTTTGTTTATCCTTTACTTAACCAATCAGGCAGGATGATGTTCGGAAATTCGACAAGAAACACGCCTAATTGTACGGCCTATGTAACTGGCTCTACAGGAGCAGTTAAATTGGTATATACACATGGAAGAGGCAAAATTAGGCAGTTTGTCTTTTATTCCCGAACGCAGAAGAGGAGTGGTTTTAAAGATACAGCGTAATTGAGCAGCAGGGAATGCTCTTTTTACCGCATTTCTAAGGCGCCGTGTTAGTATCTCACTGGTGTTGTCTCCTAGGAACTGCATCTGTAGGAATAAGGCCATTTTTGGAACTGTTGGTAACTTGGGCTGCTTTAGTTTCAGATTCGGATTCTTATCAATAAACTTTTCAGGATAACCATTCTCCCTTAGCAACCGTTTAATATTGTTAAGTTCCTCGTCAAGACATTCGTCCACTCTTGCTCTGTGGACCAAGCACTTTATTAGATTGCGTTTGTATTTCAAGGGCACAAAGCTGAGAAAATGTGTGTACTGGCCCGTTGATGTAGGTTTTCTATAAACACTTCTTCTTATTGTGCCGTCCTCTTTTCTGGTCATAAGGACGTCTAAAAATGAAATACTAGAGTCTTTTTCTTTCTCAATAGTAAAATTTATTGCAGGATGTACCTCATTAAATTTATCCAGGATGTTCTTTGCTTCCTTCTCGTTCTTCATAATCAAAAAGTATCATCCAAGTACTGACAATAAAATTCGAGTTCATCAATAACATCTTTCAAAGGCCCATTTTCTAGTTTCTCAAGGAAAATGTCGGCTAGAATGGATCCTATGGGTGACCCCGTTGCCACACCGCCGATTTGTCTATACAATTCCTTATTAAATAAAAAGTGGACATTCATTGTACATTTCAAGAGAAGCTCTTTCATAAAAGATATCCGAATGCCAACATCGATGTTTCGTCTTTTGAGTTCTTTGCATATAAATAATAATGATGACTTTTAAGGCAAATTTATCTTGCTCAATATATACTACTCAGTGGTATGAGTGCTTAGAAATCCTTGCGAGTCGTCATAAAGGAGGAATTCGACGTACTCTAACTATTATGCTATTTTTAATGTACAACTTTTATGCTCACAGTAGTGTTGTCACTTACAAGCGGATTGTAAACAACTCTCTAGCTCTCTGAATACTTCTAGTTTCTAAAGAAAACCTTCTACTCGATTCAAACTCTTGATCGCATTCTAATGAAGGAGAAAATTCTTTCTTAATAATGATGTTGGATCAAGTATTTATTCAAAAATCTAAAGTGTTATTCATCGTTCTTCCTAAGTTAAATAGTGCCGGGGGGGGGATTCACGAGTAGAATGCTCTACAGCCATACCATGCTTCACATGGTCTGGGGTTCGATTCCCGGCCAACGCATTCATTAACCTCGCGAAGGCAATAGTAAGACCGGTTAAAAGAGTGGAGGTTCTGCGTGAAACTCCGTAAAAAAAAGATCAACACCACAAGTGCTACTGAAACTTCTAATAGGAATAATAAGTTAAGCAAGGTGAATATGAAAATTGATTTTTAGCTTAACACGTGAAGATAAAGAAAAGCGAAGTTAGATATGTACAGTCAGTAAGCGAGAAACAACTTATGCATACTTAATTTAATTGAATTTGAGATTTTCCCGTCTATTGATTGATTGGACTGAAGTGCTCGGTCTCAGGTTGACATGTCGGCTTCTTGTGCAGATGCTTCGACGATGTCTGGGCATTTAAATTAGAATTTAATTTGTGGATGGTGACTAGCAGTGGGATCCAGGATGCGCATTTCGTCCTATTTGGGACTCGTCAGTTAACTGGAGGGTGTCCTACTCATTTCCTCGGTCAGGCATACTAACACAGAGGTCTTGAGGAGTCCAGAAGACAATGTAAAGTCAGGAATACTTAAAAGTATGTTGTGTTTAACTCTGGTTGATACTTAGCAAATAGTCTTTCTGGTGACAGGAATAATACCAATGTATCTGCCGTCTTCAAGTATTAGCCTAAACAAAAACGTTACTTCTATGTTAGCCAACTATTAGAGGTTAATCGTGAAACGCACGATTGGATTCCGTCCTAGTGGTTGAATAGCATACAAGTCCACGATTATAACCAGAATGCACAAGCCTCAATCCTTTCTAGGGACATGGATGCGTCCTCTGAAGAGTCCCAAACAAGGACGAAACAGCCAGCTGTCCAATACTCCCTGGTTCACACACCTTCGTGATCAAAAATGAAATTATCTTTTATCATTTTACACTTTTTAAACATTTTTTGTTGCCATATTTATACTCTATTTTTTCGCCCAGAAAATATACACTGAGAATGTGTACTTGATCGAATCAAAGACGACACATGGTACGTCCGCTCGCTGGCTTGTTTGCTTGCTTGCTTGGCGTCCTGTAGTCTGACATCTCTCTTTATTAAGTCAAGTTAACCCATATACGATAATCAAAATTGATTCACACCAACAAAATAAAGCATTAGGAAATTGATTTGTAGATTTTGTTTTCTACTTATTTAAGAGTAGTCATTTTCGATCATGTGATCTTATCTGATAGAATCGAACGTTATACACCTTAATAGTAATGTAGAAGACACACATATATACATACACACACACGCATATTCAATGTCAGTCAGTTAACATGACTAAATATGGACTAATTCCAACTATGGATGACACTTATGACCTTTAGCTTTGATCATACTGATGATACGCAATAAAATTATGCTGCTTTTTTTAATTATACAGATTTATCTCAACCTATCCAACCTACACTTACCACTCGTACGTAAATAATAATAAGTGCAGATCAGATGACTGATGCTTTAAGCTCTTTGAATGGTTAATAAAACTGGCCTTATTTCGATCGTTATTATTAAATCATTCAAAAAAGGCTAGACGAATATACATACATACACCCACGCATCAGTCTATATGGCCTTGTATATTTATTGATTGTCAATTGTCATTCTCCTAAGTAGTCACTTATGTTTGATTCTAAAAGTTAACATGTGAGTTAACATAATATTAACATTGAATTAATTTTGTGATCTCACGATAAAATCTACTGAGAGAAATCTGAAAGGACACCACTCAACTGAGATCAAGAAAATATACAAATAAAAAGCATAATAATAGTATAATAATAATAATAAAGATCACTCCCACTTATTTCCAACACTATCTACATCAGTTTATCCAAAGTGCATTCACACACACACCTACGCATTCCATGCATTTGCATTACATGTGGTACACAAGTGTATGTATATAAGAGGAGGCATGACAGTGTGTGTGGTGGAACGCATTAAAACACCATTTAGTACATTAAAATATGTATATGTATGTATACTGGCGTTCTTTAATGCATAAATCATAGAGAATCATTCCATGCCTTTCAAACTCTCTACAATTTATCTTGATACCATTAATTTTTTGGATAGAAAGTAAATTACAAAGTGAACATGTTAGTTAGTTAGTTGAGAAAACAGGAGTACGTTAGGCTGATAAGAAAACCCTTAGAAGATCTCCACGATTAACGTCTAGTGTCATTCTAAATTCTAAGATTTACAGACAAAAATCAACAAACTGGCAGGAGATGGTAGTATCAGAGACAGGAAAGACTTCAAATGGACATATAAAAGACGGAGGGGGTTAAAAAAACCAAACGACAATACCAACTCTAACTAGTGTAATGTGTCTAGTCCTATCTTCGGTGCAGACTGAATTCTATCAGTCAGGTTTGCAATGTGGCCACCATGCCACTAGGTAGCTCGCCATCACGGTGCACACTGAAGGTTGAAGGCAATCGGCAGAAGGCCTTGCTTGACCTAGGTTTCGTGCTAGTTGGCACTCACCAGTCAGCAAGGTGTACCTGCAACTACCTTGAAGGAACTCATGTCCCTTCTGAGATTCGAACCCGCATCACCCAGTGCCGCCTGCAGTCAGAGACGTTACCACTGAGCTAATCAAGAACCTATTGCTCAACAAATATTCCGAAGAAAATGAAGATGGATTGTACACACGCTGAGGAGACCACTGAGTATTATCGCGCGCCAGGCGTAACCACGAGTAGCACCTGAATGGGAAACAACGAGTTTACCTTGGTGCCGAGCGTGATATGGAAGCGATCGTTTGAGAAAGAGATGAGAGCTAGCGGACGATCGTGGGGCTAGCAAATTCAAAATAATTGAACAAATACCAACTGATACCCGTGGCACAAGAAGTAGTTCTGCTGACTGAGTAGTCTAGTGGGGTAACGCTTTAGCCCTTGAAACCGGAACTTCTGGGTTCGAGTTCCAATGGGAAGACGATCACTCACTGGGGACGCGTGGGCATTCAGATGATGAATCTCCAATAGGATGAAACTTGCACGCTGAATTCTAGTGCTAGCCACTATCAACCTTTAAAGACCATGGGAGAACCTGTACTAAGAAGCGACATGTAAGCATGGAACAGTTGAATAAAAGTCAATCTGGAGGATAAATCCTGTTCAGCGACGCTATCTAAAATATGTATATTTTCAAGAGTTGGTTTATAAGGATTAGATTTGTTTTTTCGAGTTTGACCATGGATTGATACCATTTAGAGAACCATTTGAAAACCAGTATTGGAGTACTGGACAGGTGTTTCATCGTAGTTTGGGACTCTTCATCGGTACGCACCCACAATGTGGGGTTCGAACCCAAGGTCTTCCAGCTACAAGGCGAACTCGTAGACCATTCAGCTACTGGGACTCGATTCAATGGTCAATTCATGAATTCCAACTTCTACCAATTCGTGATTCATTTAGCGCGACCACCACCCAATTTCATCGGTGGGAAATCCACACCTACTCCCGACTGGATGCGCCTCATTGTTCTAGTGACTTGCTACAGGACGGAGTTTCCTGGAGTACTAGTGGGAAGTCGTGAGTAGTAAGGTCCATCCAGTCAAGTGTGAGGATGAATTTCCCGCCGATGATATTAGTTGGTGGTCACGCTAAATCACGAGTTGGTAGAAGTTAGAATTCATGAGCTGGCCATTGAATTGGGTCTCAGTGACTGAATGGTATAAGAGATTGCCTTGTAACTGGAAGGTCCTAGGTTCAAATCCCGCTCTGTGGATGCGTACTGCCGATGATTCCCAAATTAGGATGAAACAGATGTCCAGTACTCCGTGGTTTTCAGTGGTTCTCCATTTAATATGTATATATCTATCAAAATGAAGTCTAAGAAACTTTTTTTCACTAGATTACATTTCAATCATATTCACTAAGAATATTCTTCCCTGGAATTGGTACGCCGATTAGAGTATTGTTTGCTTCTACCCTGTTTTATTTATTACTTATTAAAATGCAAACTTCGTGCATTATGGGCACATCAAGAGATGCACCACACAAAATCTCATATTTTATGAGAAGACTTGGATACTGCCTGGACGCCCAGGCTGAAGCAGGTGAAGGTTGTCTCAAAGGACCACCTACCTTCACCGAGCATTTGACTTGAAGCCCTACCCACAAGGCAGTAGTGTGTAGCATCAGAAGCTGTGTTTCTATGGTTTCTGGTGACCAGAACATGTCCACATAAGCCATTTGACCCCTCCGGTTTCCGTGTGCAACACAGTTTTGAAATCAAGGTTTTCCACCTCCCCTAGGTAGGCAGGCCTGCATGTCCAGCAGTTCGTGCGTCTGAGTGTCTGACTGATTTCAACATAGAACCGTACACAAAAGTGCACCAGTTCGACTTGCCGCACTCCATGTACCACACAAAGAAAGGCAAAAGAGAAAGAGAATAAAGATATTGAGTCATATCACTAATTGTCTCCAGCCGTTGTTTTTTACAAACTCGACGAAGCCAAACAAGCAGTCTACACCACATTATATTGCTATTATTCATTATTATTATTCCTTGGATTCCGATAGGAAGATAGGGTTTCAACAACACATCTCCAATTTCTTCTATTTTCTGATATCCTTTTCACATGGGTCCATGATTGCCTATATTCCCTCATCTCCTACACCCCACACGATCTCCTCCATGTAACTGTTGCACTGACGACCCCCTCGTCGCTTCCTATTGAGATTCCACTCGAGAGATAGCCTGCATTGATCACGATGTCATTTGATGGCCTCCTCAACGTCTACCCGCTCAAATCATCTCCACTTTCTCCTATATATTTGTTGAGCAATCGGCTCTCGCCTGTTGGTTGGCTTGTTCCCAGCCAGAGTTTCTTGCTGCTAATTCTTTCTGGCCGACCAGCTGGCCATTTGATCTTCAGAATGAAGTCAGCCAACCAGCCAGCCGGTGAGTGTGGAAGCTGTTGGTAAAAGTCTGCAATAGCCTTTTGGAAATTCTTTTCGTTACACGCCAAGTTTCTGACCCGTATAGAAGGACTGACTTCACATTTGTGTTGAATAGAATCCGAATCTTGTTGTTTATGCTGGCTGGCTGAGTGATGCAGAAGATTTCCAAACTGATTTCGGGTTGATGAAGGCGTATTTTGCCTTTCTGATTCTGGCTGGCTGACTTTGACATCTTCATCCGTGCTGTGTGTCTGTGGTTGAAATCGTGCTTCGTAGATAAGTGAGGGTAGTGACCTCTGTCAAATCTCTCCCGTTGATATTAATTGGTGCTGGTTGTAGTTGCTGTGGCCATTGATGTTGGTTGGTTGGTTACCTTCATCACCTACCACCGTCTTCCCCATGTTCATCTTCAGTCCTGTCTTCGGTGCCTGCCGGTCTCTTCAGCCAGTTTGTTGGTTTTCGTCTGCCTCTAAGTCTCTGAGTTTGTGTGACATTAGACGTATATCATCCACACGCGACATCCAGATCTCATAGTCTTCTTATCAATCACCCCAGTGTATTCCTGTCTTCTCACTACCTGTGCACAGTCTAATCCATAATCCATTCAGTTCACTACAATCGAGAATATCATCGTGGGTGATAATAGGCAGACAGCAAGCCGTGTCTTACTCCTGTATTCACTTCTAACGCCTTACTGAGTTAGTTTTCCGTTGTGGATCACCTGAGACGTGGCAGACATTGTCATATAGCCAGCTGTTGAATGAGTTTGATAAAGACTTGAGGCACTGTACACCGTAGTTTTCAAGCAGTTCCCAAATTACTTCTTGGTCAACACTGTCTGTCGAAGGCCCTTTCGAAGTCGATGAATTTGAGGTAGATTGAGGTTTGCCTGCCATTCTGTGCTTTGTACCTCCTTGTGTGGCTGGCTCAAACCAATTGTCAACGACTTCATGGAATGATGTTAAGTTTTCTTTTGAACACCATTATTTCTTTTCCAGTCTGCTCCTATATCAGCCAACATTGGCCATCTAGAAAGGCTGTGGCCAAGGGTGATTAACACATGTCTTAGCCGTCTAAACTGATGAAGTTGTGAAGCTACATCGATTGATTCACCCCACCCCACCTTTATCTGACACTTGATGCCTAACCAGTCCGTATATAAGCGCTAGATGTTCGCACTTAACTTTTGTGAAAGGCGTCCCCATCACGCCACGTGGAAACAGTGAATAGGCTAAGAAGGCACGCTTGACCATTTAAGAATATTTCTAGGGAAAGATGGGAAGTTCATCCACTCTTGGCAGTACTCGGTCATTTATTCAGGGTAAGGGGGAGGGGGAGGCGGCAACGGTCACATGCAGATTCACGTGAACTCGGCTACTGATGGCAATTTATTGATAAAGATGAATGTATCAATCAGATAAGAATATAAAGGATGACCTAATTTTGTTTCTTTCTTATTTTAATGTGAATACTTAAACCAATAAATCAGATTTTAAAGAAAATAGTTATTTTCAATAATATAAATCCCTTTAAAATATCACAATTTTGAGTAGTTACTCAATATGTACGTGACATTTTATATTTGAGTGATGCATGACTTTGTGAGTGTGTGTGTGTGTGTGCCGTACGTGAAGAAGGAGATAGAAACATGGGAAATGTTATTTTTTATGTGGTTTATTGGTTATGACATGTAAAGGTGGAGCTTAGAAAAGCGAGAAGATTTAAATGTATCCACGACCAAAGTAAGAAATATTTCATCTAGTGTGCATTTCAGATAGTTACTTAGTTACCTAGTAACCACGTTACAGGAGAAATAAAGATATGTACTTATATCCACAAGATTATTTGACTCAATAACATTGTTTCTGATAAAAAGTAAGGATATTTTTAATGTAAATTTTGTCACGAACCAAAACCACTCGGAGAATAAGTGGAAACCAAGAATGACTAGATAGGTGTTTCGTCCCAGTCCGGGACTCTTCATCGCTACACAAGTATTATCCCACTAGGAACTGCACCTAAGACCTTCAGTTTTACGAGGCCAGCCTTTGAGTTGGGGCTCAGTAATCTGTAAATTCTTACCTCTGTCACTTTATTATACGACAATACTGCCCATTAAATTCTATTGTTGAGCATCTGCTTCTCCTTGACACATGGTGAACACCATTACCCACGAATTCTCATTATAACTTCAGGACATCTTTCTGATGTCAACTCGGCATCGAACTTGAAATAAAATAAAATCTCCCCAAAATAATTCACTTGGGAATTAATCTGACACAGACTAGTTACTGTCTACAGGACGAAGTTCACTGAGGTTCTAGTGTTGGTGAGCACAAATACTCCCCGAAGACAATGGCTGGTGGT
The DNA here is from genome assembly GCA_944472155.2 of Trichobilharzia szidati. Lineage (NCBI taxonomy): Eukaryota > Metazoa > Platyhelminthes > Trematoda > Strigeidida > Schistosomatidae > Trichobilharzia > Trichobilharzia szidati. The sequence goes on from OX235276.1 coordinate 56,045,627, forward strand.
CGCGCTGAAAACGCGAACTGATAGAAGTTGGAATTCATGTGTTGGTGATTGGATTGGGTCCCAGTGGCTGAATGGTCTATGAGCTTGACTTCTAACCCGAGGGTCCTTGGTTCGAATCCTGATGAGTTCGAAACAAGGACGAAACAGCTAACTGTCCAGTACTGCCTATTGATTTTCCAATGGTTCTCTAACTGATAACGTTAATCCGTGATCAAATTTACTACTAAACATTTTATCAACATCAAATGAACACACACAGAGTCCAAGATTTTTCAGATTGGTTTAATCTACTCCTAATTCAGAATCTTCAAGTAGAAGAGTAATCTAAAGCATATCATTCAATAGAATTTTATCCTGTCTGTAACATATTCTTACGCCCGACATATTTATCCCCTCGAAACGGACTAAACGATACTTTGAAAGTCACTCAAAATGATTGTAGGCGGGTACAGATTGTCCTTCAAGGACATACATAAATGCGTGTGGTTAAAACAAAGTATAGAACATAAGTCAGTAGGTACAAAAGCAAGCGACCTTATTATTATTATCAACAGTAAACAGCTAAAAACGCATGAAAATGAAAATTTTATTTCACTGCACTTCAATAATTTGATAATATTTACAATTTTTTTATTTTGTTAGTGAGTGACGAATATTAGTGCAATCTAGGACTCGCGTTTCATCCCACGTCCGTATTCCCCAGTGAATAATGGTATCCCCTAGCCCACTTGAGTTCAGTAGAATCAGCAACCAACGTGGAATACAAAATAAAATTTAGAAAAAAGAAATTGGTTGAAGTTAGATTATATGGACTATTCACTCAGGTTCCTAGTGGCTAAATGGTCTACGAGTTTGCCTTGTAACTGGTAGGTCCTAGGTTCGAACTTCAGTGGGTGCGTAGTGCTCAGGAGTCATACACTATGATGAGGCAGTTGCCCAGTACTTTGTGGTTTCCAATGGTTTCCTAACTGACATCAAACCATGGCTAGTCTTCAAACGAATCCAATCCCTACAGGACGAACTGACCTGGAGTTCTAGTGAGAATTCGTGACCACTGGAATTCATCGTGTCAACCATAAGGATATTTATCCTCACCGATGACATTGGTTGGTGCCAGTCACGAATTGGTAGAACTTGGAATTCATGGGTTGTCCACTGAATCATGTCCCAATGGTTTAATAGTCTACTGGCTCGTTTTGTAACCCGAAGCGGTCAAAATCTAGCGGTGAGTGCCTACTGCTGAAGACTGTCAAACTCAAACGAAGTAGTTAGCTGTCCATTACTCTGGGTTGATTCTCTAACTGATAATATCAATCCATTTAATAAAACAAATCGACAGCTTTTGCTGATTAATGATAAATTTCTAAAAATTCACTTTTAAGTGAAGGTCAAGTTAATTAATTAAACTGCTTCAATTGTTTACTCCAATGTATTATTCATATTTGATTTGAACTTCACCCTGAGCCTTCTTAACATAATACAAACAATATACAAACACGCATTACATGAATATATACAACTAAAGTACATATACACACACATGGGTTAGTTGACCTTATTTAGTTGTTAGTTATTTCAACTGTTTTGTTTATTCACCATTATTATAATATTAATAATAAATCATGAAAATGTTGTTGTTTACAGTTTGTATAAGTAAACTCCTCCATAGATCAAGGTAGGACAATAGAAAACAAACCTTAACTGTTTTTTGCTCTTAACATACACGTACACACCAATAAATTTTTTAATGATAAGCGCATGTTTTCAAAACTGCTACAAATAAGCATGTTCATCAGCAGTAGTGTCAATAGAATAGAATAAAAAGACCTTTTTTTTGTCATGCATTAGTTTGTAGGGATTTGATTTACTTCATGTTTGATCAAGGATTGATGTGAATTAGTGAACCAGTGAAAATTAACAAGAAGTAATGAACAGCCCAGATATTTCGTCCTAATTTGAGACTCTTCAGCAAGGTGAATCCACTGGGGATTTGAAAACTAGGACCTTGCGGTGACAAAGCGAACTGGCTCGTAGACCATTCAACTACTGGGAAAGGATTCAGCCGCTAACCAACCCATGAACTCCAACTTCTACCAATTCGGGACTTTAGCTCAACCACCAACCACTATCATCGGTGGGAACTCCATCCTCACTCCTGACTGGATGGCCCCCACTGGCCACGACTTCTCACCAGAACTCCAGGCAACTTCATCCTGAAGCCAGTCACTAGTGACCATGAGATTCATTTTGAAGAGTGAGTTTGTAGAGATTTCATTTGCTTGAAGTTTGGTCATGGATTGATGTCAATTAGAGGACTGCTGAATGGTCTACAAGCTTACATTGTTACCTGAAGTACCTAGGTCCAAATCCCGGTGAGTGTATATTCAGACTTGAAAAAAAATGAAGATTTTTATTCTAAATTAAGTTTTTTAGTAAGACAGAAAATTCAACTAATAAGGGAATATAACTTGTGGATGGTGACTAGCAGTGGAATTTAGGATGCGCATTTCGTCCTATTTGGGACTCGTCAACTGGACCGAGCACTTCGGTTCAGTCAATCAGTTGACGGGAAAATCTCAAATTCAATTAAAATAATAAGGGAATAGATTATAAGTAAGTGGAATGATGCGTCATCAATGTTTCAGTGGTAAAATACTCGTCAACTCGGCATGCAGATGGCCCAGGTTCGATGCCGGTAAAAGCATGAGTCGAATGATCCCACACCAGTATGGCTACTCAAACTTGAAAGCTTAAGGTTTGAAATCCCATGTTCCACACTGGGAGCTTAAAGGAATAGAAGATACAGTAGAATAATATTTAGTGGTGAGAATACTTAAGATGTAGTCTTAATGTAGTTAGTAGTGGTAGTGTGGTGTGTACTACTGACAAGATTTTTCAGTAGTATATAAACAGATGTTCATCGGCATAAAAATATCAAATAGCAGGGAGATGGATTTAGTGTCATCTGATCTTCAGTATAGAGCGAAGACAGTTAGCTGTTGATAAAGGTCTACAACAGGCTGTTGGAAATATTCTTGGTGACCCGCCAAGTTTCTCATCAGTATAGAAGAACTGACTTGACGTTTGTATTGAAAAACCGAGTTTTGAAGTTGGTGTTGAGTGACGAAGATTTCCAGATTGGTTTCAGGTTGATGAATGTGTTTCTCGCCTTCCCGATTCTCGATTTGACATCCTCGTCCGTTCCTCCTGTAGTTGAGACAATGCTCCCTAGATAAGTGAATGAAGTAACCTCTTTCAAATCCCTCCCGTTGATGGTGATTGGTGGTGGATGTTGCTGCTGTTGTTGTTGTTTTGTTGGTTGGTTATTTTCGTAACCTCCGTCTTGTCTATGTTCACCTAGAGTCCTGTCTTTGCTGCTTCTTCGACCAGTTTGTCGGTTTTTGCTTGTAAGTCTTCGATTTTGTGTGACATCAAACATAAATCATCCGCAAAATCCAGGTCTTCTAGGTTCTTCACGTCGGTCCAGGATATCCCTGTCTTCTCGTTTCCCACTGTCTGACGCATAATCCAGTCCACCACAATTAGGAATATCATTGGTGATAATAAGCACCCTTGTCTGACTCGTGTGTTTACTCCAAACGCTTTGCTGAGTTTTCCGTTGTGGATCACTTGACATGTGCCGTTGTCGTACAGTTGTTGAATAAGGTTGATGAATATTTGGGTTACGCCGTAGTACTCGAGTAGTTTCCAAATTACTTCGCGGTCGACGCTGTTTAAGGCATTCTCAAAGTCTATGAAGTTGAGGTAGAGATTTGATTGCCATTCCATGCTTTGTTCGATGATAATGCGTGGAGTTGCAATTTGGTCAGAACATGATTTGCCTTTCCTGAATCCAGCTTGTTCTGGTTGGAGTTCTGTATCCAGTGCGTCCTTGATTCTCTCCAGGATGATGCGACTCAGGATTTTACTTGGCGTCGACAGCAGCATGATTCCTCGCCAGTTCTTGCAGAGTCCTAAGTCGCTCTTCTTTGGTAGTTTCACCAGGTAACCTTTCCTCCAGTCAGTAGGCACCTTTCCCTCTTTCCAGATCTTTTGCAATAATGGAGTCAGCATATCTGCTGTCGTTTCTGGGTCCGCTTTCAGTGCTTCCGGGGGTATTCCATCTGGTCCAGCTGCTTTTCCAGCTTTCAGAAGCTTGATTGCATTCATGACTTCAGCTTTCGTTGGAGGATTGGTGTCAACTTGCAGTTGTGTCCGTGCTGTTGTTGGTATTTCTGGACGGGTTGCAGGTGGTGGTCGGTTCAAGAGTCCTTTGAAATGATCCGCCTACCGTAGGTTGACCGATTCGATCATTGATGTTTATTTAGCACAGGGACGAGTGTTTCGTGTAATTTTCAAAAAGGAGTTGAGGAGGGGGGGGCTGGACCAATTATTAGAATCACCATCAGGCATTTAGAGTAGATGAGAACGCAATGTGTAGCTAAATACCTGTAGTTTTTGTATTAATCGTGCAGCGAATTGTATTCACCAGGAAGCATACACAATAGAAAAGCAGATATTTGATTCAGACTAAATGTTCTGATAGTACAGAATGCTATTTTTGACTTTTGACGAAAATACCCTGCAAAATCAATATTTACATTCTCTACAAGGGAGAAATGAAAATCTTGTATGGAGCTGGATTAGAACTATGATTATTTTTCCCTTGGATTCCGAGTGGAATATAAGGCTTAAGCAGTACATTCCTATTCCATTCCGTTCTCTGCAGTCCTCCTTAGTTAGCTCCATGATTGTCTATAAGCGTTCATCTTCGCCATGTCACCCTCCATACTAAGTCCAGCTTGGCGTTCCCCATTCAGGCTCCACTCGAGCGATGTCCTAGCTTGCAATTTCACCTGGAGATCTTCCTAGAGTGTGTCAGATTCATCTCCATTCCCTTCAACATATCTTGGTTGGTTCGTTACTTACACAACAGTATCGTCTCATCATTAGATAAAGGTGCCAAATGCATTCGTCGCACGTTTCTCGACTTCACTTCTGCTTTTGACTCTGTACCTAGATGTCTCTTGCTAAATAAGCTCTCGATGACACAAACTGAGTCCTGGGTCACAAACTTGTAGCATTCCTATTTCTCAAACAGAATGCAGTACACTGTATACAAAGGTAAATCCTCCTCTGCTGTGCTCTTATGAAGCTGGTGTCCCGCAAGGTGCTGTACTTTCCCCACTTCTCTTTTCTTTCTTTCTACATGACTTACCGTCTTCAAATGACATTAATTTTGTTAAATATGCTGACAGCATCTTTGCCTGTCAAAGTGACTGCTCCAAACTAAATGGCTTTTTATCAGAAATCAGCAAGTGATTCAAGGAAAATCCCTCTAAATGTCAAAAAGTCAATTTGAGCTTTAGGCATAAATCTGACCTAAACAAACTGGTTAGCACTCACGAGGTGTGCAACATAGATGGCACTGAAATAGAAACCAAGTCGGAAATTAAATATCTTGGCGTCATTCTATCTGCTGATCTCTCCTGGTCGTTTCATATCTTGGCGACTTCTAGGAAAATATTCCATCTTATCTTCTACATTAAGACATTCTGATATAACCCAACCCTTACTCTTACGATTCGTTAACTCTTGCATTCTGCCTATTATTCTCTATTGTTCCCACTTAGTTTTTCCAGGGCTACTGAAGAAAGACTATATCTTAATATGTAGGGTGTTAAAGGTTGTCAGCAGGGTAAGCAATGTGCCACTTAACCAGCTTGTTAATATTCTGGTCGACAGGCAGGCACTTGAACTCATGTGAAAAATGGGCCAAATTCATTTTATCTAACTCACACCACCCTCTTCATTCACAACTCTCCCCTTGCATCTCATTAGGCAAAACCAGAAGCCTATACAGAAAACTAAATGCTCGCACCAGCAAGTACAAAAACTCAACCGTACCCTACTTAGCTCGTGTTCTGTGCGATGAAGAAAGCATTAGGCGTGATACCTATAATTCATTAAATAGTCAGCGGAACAACTGGACCTCGTCTTTCCAACTCATACCATTTATAGGTACAACGTTTTCTTTCTTTCTTTTCCTTTTCTCTCTCTCTCTTTTTCCGTTATGTGCTGTTTTGATTCCTTCTCTCGCTTACACCAGTAAATATGACAGCACCTACACTTTTCAAACACCTTCAAACATTCTGTTCACTTTTGGCTTTGCTACCAAAATGCTAATATGTTGTTGTCAAAATTAACTGAGACTAACCAAAATCTATGTAGAATTTTATTTATGGTTAATTTACAAACTGAATGCAATACTGTAGTGAAATGCTGAGAATTCCATTCTGTATCACAAGTACTGTTTCGGAATAAAGCAAATTATTATTATTATTATTATTATTATTAGCCAGAGTTCCTTATTGGTAGTCTTTTCTAGACATCTGATCTTTGGTATGAAGAGAAGGGAGGGGTTGATAAAACTCTGAAGTAACCTGCTTCTGCACAATATAAGAGAACTGACTTGACATTAATGTTGGAAATTCCAATCTGAGTGGATCAGACTTCTGATTAGAAACAGTAGCCCCCTAATGATTAGTCTGTTTGTCAACTAGTTGAGCTAAAAGAGGCTACTGGCCATCCCTTTACTGCAAGCATTGTAACTGCCCAACTATCGTATGAATGCATGACACGTAACTACCTACAGTCTATTAATCTCTTCCTATTATTATATACTGAATACGCAGACGATATAGTCCTTCTTGGTGAGGACGCTGACAAAATGCAGAGTCTTCTGAACACCTTAAGCTGCAATCTACGAATGTTTGGCATGCGATTCGCTCGCGACAAATGCAAGATGATGTTACAAGACTGGACTACACTGACTCCTAGATTAGAAATAGGAAGTGAAGTGGTAGAGCACGTTGACCGCTTCACTTACTTGGGAAGTACCATCAGCCCCAACAGGTTGATCTCTGACGAAATCTCAGCACGGACATAGAGGGGTAGTTTCGCATATGCCAGTTTACGCCGTCTCTGGCGTAGACGTGATATCCGACTATCGACCAAAAGGCGTGTGTACTGCTCAGCAGTCCGCTCCGTCCTCCTTTATGGCTGTGAGACCTGGCCATTGAGAGCAGAAGACATGAAAAGATTAGCTGTCTTTGATCATAGGTGTCTGCGCTCTATCTCCCGTGTGAAGTGGTATAATAGAGTGAGCAATATTGAGGTTAGGCGTCGAGTGCTAGGTAAGGAGGGGAAATGAATCGACGAGGCTGTGAAATTACTTCGACTGAGATGGTTAGGACATGTGTTACGTATGCCTAGTCATCGCCTTCCTCGACGGGCTATGTTAGCTGACATAGGGTCAGGCTGGAAAAGAGCTAGCGGCACTGGTCAATGAAATCTACAACAGTTAGTCTAGGCCATGTAGGAAGGTGTAGACTTCCCGGTTGGGGTCCTCAGGACGGTAAAAACGAATGGCTGGAAACAATTGGTGACATGGCTCAAAATCGTTCTCCATGGCTGGTGCAGATGCATCCACTCCTTGTGACTTATAATGTGCAATAAAACCGTATTGTTCTTCGTTATTACTATTCCTTTGTCTCACACCTCTGTTTACTGTCTCTAATATGCATTTCTCCTACTTTCTTCTCTTGCTTTGTGTGTGCTACATGGAGTTTGGCGACTTGAACTGCCGCACATATGTGGAAAGTTCTATGTCGAAAACAGACAGAGAGACTGACACTGACTGGCAAACTACTAATTACTACGAATCAGTAGAATACTAATTAATACTTGTTATTTTCATTATCTTTTGTAAATAATCGACTTAAAAATTCCTATTTATCATAATCAGAGAATACATTTGGAAGCAATGCATTTGCTCGTGACATCCGGTTATCCATTGAGGAATGTATGTACTGAGCAGCAGCAGTTCACTGTGTTCCTCTTTATGTACTGTGAGATATAACCATTGGAAGTAGAAGACACAAAAAGGTTGTTTGCCTTTGATCACAGATGTTTTCGTTCTATCTCTCGTGTTATGTGGTACAGTATGATGAGTAATATTAAGAGGTTATGCTTCGAATGTTAAATAAGGAGAGAAAGTTAATCGATGAGGTTGTGAAGCTTCGTCGATTATGTTGGCTATGACATGTGTTGCGAATTCCGAGCTATCACCTTCCTCGATTAACAGTGTTGACTGATATAGGAATGAGACGGAAAAGAATCATGAGTGGACAAACAAAAACCTCCCATCAATCTATGAATTCTAATATAGTTGATTTGAGCTAGCCACATAGGGAGATATAAATTGTCTGGTTGGAGTCATCAGGATTCTAAAAACCAACAGCTGGAGACAATAGGTAACAGTTGACCTTAGCGGCCTATTCGAACTTTTGGGCCTGCTATTATAATATCTACTTATTGCATCCAATCTACCGTTTACTCCATTTATTTATCACCCAAATATGAATTCTAAAAGGATCATTTACTCTCGTAACTTTATTAATCATTTACGACCCAATGACTTTCATATTCCCAAGAAATCAAGGAGGAAGCATCGTAGTGGTTGGCAGAGAGCTAATAAACGTACACCAATACACCTAACTACGGTCCCTGTCATAATGAACACTAACTGCCGCTCTCTGCCTAACAAGATAATGTACCTACAATCTTTGATGTCCACTGACACTTATCATAATACTGCCATAATCACATTACAAGAAACGTGGTTACATGAACTGTATGATGACAATCTCATCTCACTAAAAGACTTCATCCTATTTAGACAAGATCGACAATGTTGTAATAAGACAAATGGGGGAGACGTTGCAAATTTTATTCACTACAAATGGTCCATTTCTAATCATGTTTGCTTCTCATTCTCAAATGACTTCATAGACTGTATCACCGTCAAATGTCGTCCCAAACATCTCCCCAAATATAAACATATCTTTGTTACAAACATCTACATTTCTCCAAGTTGCTCACTATCTGATCTTCCAAATTTTGCTGATGAATTCACCATGCTTGCTGCTGCCAACTTCGACAACTCTCTATCTGTTATTACTGGTGATTTCAACTCCTCAGACTGCTCCTTCCTTGAAGCACTTGGTCACACAAACATAGTCGAATTTCCCACTCGACTTGACAAAACACTTGATTTAGTTTTCACAAATGACGAGGGAATATATGCATCTTTAATGAACTGTAATCCCATTGATCTTACTTTATAAATCGATATTGTTTAAAAAACACTAATATTGTTATTGACTACTATTCTAGAATATTCTATGTATATAAACATATGCATGTAATTGTAGAGCCAGCAAAGGAAATTATCGAAAAGGACATTATTTGCTCAATTATTTTGTGTTTTATGTAGATATCAAAACTTTTACGTTGAAACTCAGTCATACCGTCAATAGATTTGACCAATATTAAACTTCTAGAACTCGGTGGACTTTTTCAGCGCAACAGAATACTCCTAGTTTTTCAATAATTTAAATATATCCTGTGTGGGTTTGCAGGGATTTCATTCGTTTCAGGATTTCATGGTGAACTGACCGAACTGATGGAACCTCAGTGAATGCGTACTAAGGGAGAGTCTCAAACTAGGCTGACGAAACAGCTGTCCAATACTCACAGGTTTTCCAGTGTTCGTCAAACCGATGTCAGCTCATGATGAAATCCTTAAATGTTCCTAGTAGGATAATGAGAGAAAACAAATTGAATAGTACTTCTTAATAGTCGACTTTACAATATAACCTTAATGCAAAGTTACCAGACTATGACGTCAGTCAGTTACATTTGAACTCAAGATAAAGATATCCAGGTTAGGGAAGTGTTTTGACTGACGAAGAATGGTAAGAACAAATGTAGGATAAAAATCTTTAGAGGGATAACACAACGAAACGACGTTCTGTAACCGATGTCAGCTCATAATGAAATCCTGCAACCAATCAATCAAATCCCTACAAACCAATACTTGAATATCAATGAGATGCTCACTAGCGATTGGACATATTCAGGTAGCTAGTTACATGGGTTCTAATTGGAAGTCGTGACCAGTGAGGTACAGCAGGTCAGGTGTGAGGACAAATAATCGCCACGGATGACATTGGCTGGCGGTTGCGTTATGTCGTGAATTGGCAGAAGTTGGCATTCATGGGTTTACCATTGGATGGGGTCCCCTTGTAACCAGAAGGTCATGGATTCAAACCTTGGCGGGGTGCGTATTGATGAAGAGTCCCGAACTAGGACGAAACATCTGTCCAGTACTTCCAGCTTGTTTTCCAATGGTTCTCTAACTGATGTCAGCTGATAATGAAATCCTGTAACCAATCAATCAAATCCCTGCAAACCAATAGTTGAAAACGGTGTAAGTTTTTCCCTAATAAATGAATATAAAATTTTTTAACTGATTAAAAATGCCCATTAAAATTTTCAAAAGAATGGATACTGAACAAAGAATACTCTTTTCGATAAATTCATCATCAGGCTCTACAGTTACATATACACATTAAAGTGAATGAATGAATTAGTGTTATGAACAACATTAATGTTCTTTAAATAACATCGAATCAATAATAATATCAATGGATAACAGTTCAATAGCCACAACATAACAATGAACTGAATGTCAGAAGAATTATGAAAGATAATAGTACAAATTCATGAATTTATAGTCTCTACTGAAGGCCAGGGCAGTCGTAGTAGCTGGCTGGACTTGCTTCTTTTGAACACAGAGCACTGGTTGATAGAGGCGAATTGCAATAGCCTCTGCTGTTCGATGATTTCGGCAACTTATCAGGCACCCGGTAGATTATATAGAAGGATTCTTCCACGCTGTCTGCTTTGTGGCCGGTTTGCACCAGATGGTCTAATATTAAACTGTTAATGGTTTTAACTGCATCTTTACTTAGCCATAGTGGGATATGTTCTCGAGCACGAAAAATCAAGTTCCTAGAGCAGTGGCCAATATAACTTTGAATTGTATTAGGTGATGAGCAAACGGTGTGATGCGGCAAAACCGGAACTAGCAACCTCCAAGTGACTAGCCAGGAGTTTATTTATCAGTTGAAGAAGAAGCACTTAGTTTAGCAATCATCTCTGTACTTCTGATTCGACCACTGCTATAATTCAACGTGACAGTTTACTTACAGTCATCACTCACCGATATGTTAACCTCAAAGATATCCCAAATAGTCTCATCAACAAGATATGCCGTCAGCTTCATACTGTCTAAACAATTTATGCGACTACACAAGTAGTCACTTTGTTTGTACTAGTGATCAAGTATTAATGCACAATTAAGGCATAACAATCTTTTTTCAGTTTAAAGTACCTAAAGGGAAGACAGGAATATGACAAGACTCTCTCTCTACTGTCACTAATGGGATAGTGGTGGGCGTCTGAATAAAGGTAACATCACATGTTAGTACACCTATTAGTCATAGTTCACAACATGGAAGTTGTAATTAATTAATTGATTAATTATCACAATAAGTTTCCACGTGTTGGTTTGCAGGGATTTGATTGGTTACAGGATTTCATTATGAACTGACATCGGTTAGAGAACCGTTGGAAAGTCCACAGGGAATACTGGACAGCTAGCTGTTTTTTCCTAGTTTGGGACTCTTCAGTAGCACGCACCCACATAGTGGGGTTCGAACCCAGGACCTTCCGGTTACAAGGCAAGCTGGCTCGTAGACTATTCAAACACTGGGGCATGATTCAGTGGCCAACCAACCCTAGAACTGCAACTTCTACAAATTCCTGATTTTATCGTGGCGACTAGCCAATGTCATCGGCGAGTATTTGGTCTCTTTCATGACATGGCAGACTGCAGTGGTCATGACTTCTCACCAGAACTCTTGGGACTTCGTCTTGTTGCCAGACCCCAGCGACCATCAGATTAATTTTCAAGAGTTTGTTCATAGGGATTCGATTATTTTAAATTTTGACCACTGGCTGATACCATTCGGAGGACCATTGAAAACAAACAGGGAGTACTAGACAGCTAGTTGTTCTGGCATAGTTTGGGAGTCATCGGTAGTACGCACCCACAGAGTGGGGTTCGAGCCCAGGACCGTCCGGTTACAAGACGAGTTCGTAGACTATTAGGCCACTGGGACTCGATTTGACGACCCATGAATTCCAACTTCTATCCCAGTAGCTTAACAGTCTACAAGCTCGCCTCGCAACTGGAAGGTCCTGGATTTGAACTCCAGTGCGTACGTACTCATACAGAGTCCCAAACTAGGCTGATGAAACAGCTGTGCAGTACTCCCTGCAGGTTTTTCAATGGTCCTCTAACCAATGTCAGTTTATTTAATTGGTGGATGGTGGAATCCTGGATACGCATTTCGTCCTATTTGGAACTCGTCAGCTGGATGTACCTGCATTTCTCAGTGAGTGATGATGTTCCCACCGAGACTAGAACCCAGTGCCCATAGTTTCATACGCCACCACCAATTAAATACTAATTAAATGCCCAGACATCATCGAAGCATCTGCTCAAGAAGCCGACATGTCAACCTGAGACCGAGCACTTCGGTCTAATCAATCGACGGGAAAATCTAAAATTCAATTAAATGTCCGTTTATAATGAAATACAGGTTTTCTTAATAACTAGGCTTATTAAGAAATTATAAGTTTCCAGACCGTAGGTTTTACGAACTTCCTGGAATAATTTGAGCGCCAAGTCAGATTGATTCATTATAAAAATCCGAATAAATCTGCTGAAGAAGCTGTGGCCTACACAGCGAAACGTTCAGAAAAATCTTGTTTTGATTTTCTTAACACGCTGGGATTAATTTAAATAATTTATAATTATTAAGAAATTATACTTCACGACAGTGCCTGAAATTCTCCTTTTTTTATGCCTTCACGTTCCCCAGTGGAACAAGCTAGAGACTTGAAGTTTCGGTAGCAGTGGTGTTTATTTCTACGGGATGGGGTTGCTAGCCCCATGCTTAACCTTTCCTCTTTACCAGCTTTATTACTGGCTTAGCGAGGTAAAGAAGTGCGTCGGTGGCCGGAGATCGAACCCTGGACCATGTGCATGGTCGGCGAGCGTCCAAACCGCCATGCCACCGACGCACGAAATTCTCCTTACATTATGTAAAAAATCAAATCAAAATTCCTGTAACCTAATGATAATTGAGATACCCAATAAAAATTTCATCTCTTCTTCCTATCCTATCTCCCAACTAATCATAATAATAATAATGACCAATCGCGACTGCGAAAAATATGAACCAATCAAAAGTGTTCTTTACACACACACACACACACACTTGAGTTAATTTTTAAAACAAGAAAAGCAGGTGACATTTTAATAATAATTTTTATCACCATTGTGTATTCGAGTTATCTGTTTACACAGTGATTTACGTATATAATTAATTAACTTTCTAAAATGTCACACATAACAACCACTTATAGTCCAAATACTTCAGAATCCGATTTAAATGAGCTGTCGTTTTCATTCTTCGACGATGACGAAGAAGAAGCAGAAGGAGGCGGAGGCGAAGAAAACAGTAGCAATGAAGAAATGGGCATGTTAGGAGAAAAGCAGTCAACTAGCGGTGTGAACAAGCAGCCAACAAACAATAATCTGTCTTCATCAGGAACATTATGCACAGCCTCTGTGTCATTGTTGTCTTCAGCATCAAATCCACCTGGACAGTGTATAGGAGAACAGAAAAGCTGCTCTATAAGCAGTCAGATGAATGAACAGTGTGATAAACATAAGAAATGCGTTAATTCTGTTAAGAAAATTGATCGTCGAATGGCTAAACAAATGACTGAGCGGAAACGTCGTGATCGTATTAATGCATTATTGAATAATCTGAGGACTCTTATACTGAAATTATTACATAAAAATGTAAGTATTGTGTAGTGATATTTTATTCGGTATCATTTTATTATTATTATTATTATTATTATTATTATTATTGCAGAAGTTGAAGTGTGATAGCCAAAGTGGGGGTCTGTCGAAGGGTGACCTTCAAGAACCAATCAGATTTAGGGAATGCTATGAAAAGTCATTCCGAATGTAGTCATGCCACCCTTTTTGGATTCGGCAAGGGTAGATACAGCATTCTGCTTATTGCCTGGCGAAATTCAACAATAGCGTCCCAGAAGTGCGAACGCTCCAATGACCTTGAACGCATGCTAGTCGTCGTTGGCTAACGGCACCTGTCATTATCATAGCTGAAATATCAACGCTATTTTACGAACTAAGCAGCAAATTTCACCCAGATCACGTTTTTAAGTACTGTTTGGACAATGTGTTAATAGCTCGTTAGGGTTAGGATCAGGGTCATAATTAGGATTAGGTTTACGGTCAGGATAAGGGTTGTAATTAGGGTTAGGGCTATGACTAGGGATAGATTTAGAGTTGATGTCATTTATTTCAGTTTGTTTTATTATCCACATTTTCCTGGTAAGTAGTCGTCGATCCTCTTACTGGAGACCATAGTAATTCAACCGACAGCTTTTGGGGAAGACTGCACAACAGGATAAGAGAGAGAGATAAACGATTCACAAAAACAGCTCATCTTCAGTCACCACCTCGGTGAATATATGTAGGGAAACTAGGCTAACTTAGCAACTGATACTCCTCATAATGACTGGGATGTATTTTTAAGTTATGTCAGAGAAAGATACCCTGTTTACAATGTGTTTTCAAGTATTTTCTTGTAAATATTCGTCATTTTTTGTGCAAAAGTCACTTATTTTTATGATTGGTCGGCTGAAGGTCACTAGTGCGTTCGCATCCCTTGGGACGCTATTGTTGAACTTTGCCATCCATGTAGTGACTGGGAGACATTCTTACAACACATCAGCGACAATTACCCAGTGTAGTATCATGTTTTCAATTATTTGTAATGTTTTTTTTTCAACGATTACGCGACTTTTCGCAGCTGAATTCTGATTGGTTGTTCACGGTCACTGTAACTGACTGTCATAGTTTACCTTCGCCAATTTTTCATATATCCGGTTTAGACGTTGCGTCATTTTGATCGTACGTGTTTGGTGTTGATTCGATTGAAAAGAGATTAAATGATAAAACGCTCTCCCCATCTAATTATAGTTACTTCCAATGCTTTCATGCAACAGGGATACATTTCAATCGCCTTTTTTTCTAGATTATTTAACTAAGCAGGGTCAGTAATTCTAGGTCTAACTAAATTTTTATTTTCCGGTAATTTACCTGTCCCTGGTCAGCTACTCTGACCTATGTATTTCACCCCACTGACAGTCATTACATGATATTTAGTAAATTATCTTATTTTCCCTAATTGTGTGGGTCCTTAAAACGATAAAGTTGGCCTCCAAGTTGGTTGGTTTAAATACCAACCTAACTCTGACTTTATTGAAGAATCAGTTAGGAATTTGGAAATTAGTCCCTTTTCAACGCTATGAAATTGCAAATTCACTATATCCCGACCTTCTGAATTCGGCTCTTTTTTTAAAATTTTTACTGTCAAGTCTATGGTCTTCTGTTGCCGAGTCAAAAGAATCCACTTTGTTAAATCAACTAACTTATAGCCCAAATAAATAGAAAACTGGTGAGGGGAGGGGGAGATTTTAGGGAAATGCAATATTTTGTTTTTGGTTATAGCTTGAAACCACACAGTATTTTTGGTACGAGTATGGAATTTTCAGCATGTCATATCGGTAGCCCGAATTTCGCAGGCCGACCATAGATATCAGGTGTGCGTCGGCAGGGGATCGAACCTCGGACCATGCGCAAGATCGACGAGAGTCCTAACTGCTATCCCTCGAAAAATCCCCAGACTTTTCAAAATCCCTCACATCCATAAATTTGCCCCAAAATTTTCCCTAAACATCCGAGAAAACCATAATTGCCCCCAACTTTTGTTATTCGGGCCGTAAATTTCGTGAATAATAATTTATGCATGATTGTCCTTGTGGCAATTCTGGTTAATTTAAACACAGTTCTTTTCATGATAAAATCAATTGAAGATTGAAAAGGAGGGAATTCAAACGATTAGTGATAAACTGTTTCCACTTCTTATGTATGCATAGTAACAGTACTTATTTTCAGGTATGAAATTTTTAGAAATACACTGAATTAAAACCACGAAAGAGATGAAATGCATTTCCAATAATAGATGTCCTATTTGTCTTGGGTAAAACCTTCAATAGAGACTATCAAGTCACTCTAAAGTAAAATATGGCTTAAAGTATCCTTCTGGACAAGAGTGAAGAGTAGAATATCACAGCCAAATGATCCTGAGCTAATCAATCAGATCGCTCATCCTTAGAAATGAGTACTGTTCATAATCTTCATTGCAGGTTTCACCTTCATTTAGGACTAGGGTTACGCTTAAGGTTAGGTTGAAACTTGTAACGAAGATTATGAATAGCACTTATTTGAAAAATGCTGAGCGATGCAACTATTATTGTTAGGTTATATTCATCATGGAGTGGCAAAGTTAAACTTTAAACAACACTAACTACCAATCAGAGAATGACCTTGAACTCACCAATCACGTGAAGCAGGCATTTTTGTGTATGGAATACATGTACTTATGAGAAAAATGCATAAAAACTGTAGAAAAGTGTTACACAGGATACCTTTCTCTAACATGTGATAAAAATAGCTCTCAGTTTTAGGTTGAAGTATCAACAGAGTATAATTCCATTGTGGGCAAAATTTGTTTTGATAAAGTTTCATAGTATTATACAGCAATATTTACTGAGCAATAAATTGTGCTCGAAACGTCATCAGTATTACTGTATAGCAATGTGAAAATTTATCAAAATAAGTTTTACACAAAATGGAATTATACTCAACCACAGTGCACAAGTACTATTCTCATAGCAACGGAGTAATTTAACCACATTCTATTCATGTAATTATTTAGGTCTTCTAATCCTAACAATAACCCTAATCTTTCCTGAACCTAACCCTTACGTGAAAATATCCCTAAACTAACCGTAATCTAACTCAAACCAACCCTAATGTCACCTTTATTAATTTAACCTAACCCTAACTTATCCTTGGCTTAAAGCGTAACTTAATCTTTCTCAAACCTAAGCTGAAACTTGCCAGATATCCCATTTAATAACATAACACTTCTATGAGCATATTTTATGTGTGGTGACAACATTATTTGCCAGGTTTCACTAACTTGTTCAGTTGGCGTTTCAAGGTCATTTGTGTGGTAGCACTCCATTGGTAGTTAGTGGTGCTTAAAGTTTAACTTCGCCATCACCTCGGTGAATACACGCACAGAAACTAGTCTCACATAGCTACTGATACTCTTCATTATAACTGGGACGTATTTTTAAGTAATTTCAGAGAAAGATACCCCATTTAATGTGTTTTCATGCATTTTCTTGTAAATATGCGTCATTTTTTGTGCAAAAGTCACTTATTTTTTATGATTGGTCGACTGTAGGTCACTCGTGCGTTCGCATCCTTGGGACGGCATTGTTGAACTTTGCCCACATGACAGCTGGATTTGAGTGAAATTATAATTTAAGCAGTAGCTGTGGTTTCTAGTGCATTTATCAGAGTGACTGGTCACTAATCCTTAGGACAGTGATTCAAAATAATTTCTTTTTAACCCATATTTTCTTTCAACTTCAACAAATCAATACATTAATACTGCTGGAATCAGTACGTGACATTCGACAACCAATTAGAATAACATTTGGTGTAACTAATTCAAATAATGTCTTCTATACTGTGAACTCGCTTAAGAGGTTTGCAGGAAAATCCTTTGTCTGATTACTAGTTGCATAATTCACATGCCACTCTACTCCGAGGAGCTGGAAAACCCGGATTCCTAACGTTTGGTGTACATGAGCTTCATAGTCCGGACGGATCAAATGGCTTATGAAGCTATTTTGGACACTGGAAACCATTGGAGAACGCTGCTCCACTACCTTATAAGTCAGAGGCTCGGTAGCGAGGGGGAAGGAGCGACCCCATAAGATAACCACTTGCTTCGGTGTATGCTTCCAGGTAGTAGTACCCCAGCATTCACACAAACCATGAGATTTTGTGTGGCGCATCACCTGGTGTGCCCATTATGTACCAAGCTAGTGTTTTAAAAATAATGATAGTAATATAATGGATTAATTGTGTGTCGGTGGCACAAAGGTAGAATGCTCGTCGACCACTTATGTGGTCCGGTGTTCGATCCTCGGCCACCGACGCACTCCTTTACCTGGCTAAGCCAGTAATAAGACTGGTAAAGAGGGAAGGTTGAGCATGAAGCTAGCAACCCCATCCGGTAAAAATTAACACCACTGCTACTGATACTTCAAGTCTCTTACTTGAAGCCCTATGTTCCACTGGGAACGTGAAAGGAATAAAAATAAAGTAGTGGATTAATTGGAGTTGCTAAAACCTAAATGTGTGAGGGGAAATCTTGTCAAGAGAAGTGATTTTCTACGGGGGCTTGGATTTCGGCCCCGAAATATAGGCGGATCACAGAACACCATGACATATAATCACCCTTTCCAACAACTTTTATTTTTCCATAATTCGGTTGGGGCCTGGCTGCTTACAGCTTAACTTCACCAAAATCTCCACCGATATTACTTCAGCGATTGGCTAGTGTGGTAAAAAAAAATTTTGCGTTCATGTTGTTATATTATAATTTTATTGGACAATCTTTAACCAGAAGTCAGTGAGAAACAACACTCGTGTTCACTACTCACAATTAGTGTGCCTAGTTGTTCTTCACTTAATCCACTGAGACACGTCAGAACCTTTTAACATTGGCCTAATTATCAGTTATAGAGTTATTTTTATTGTTAAGTACCATTAAGAAGGTATCCAAGGGGTAACTTGGCGGAATAGTTAACAGTGCAGACACAGTTGTTTATATATACGCTAACCATCATCAACAAATATCCAGTGAAGTTAAACTGTGCGCACAGTAGGAGTGCGACTCACCAGTGACCTTGAAAGCATCAATAAAATGAAAGAGGCAATTTTTACATATTAAGTGGATATATTTATTCATGGATTCATGAAAATAATGAATAAAATGGCATGAAACTTATTGCAGGGCAGTGTTCTCTGACATGTAAGAAAAATGCCTCCTGGTTTTACACTGGAGTGTGTCAGTAGACTAATTCACAGTGACATTCTATACATGTAGTCACCAAAGTCTTCTAATCCTAACCGGGTTCGAATCCCGGTGGGTGCGTACTGATGAAGAGTCCCAAACTAGGACGAAACAGCTGTCCAGTACTCCCAGGTTTTCCAATGGTTTTCTAACTTATGTCAGCTCATGATGAAAATCCTGTAATCCTAACGCTAGTCAAAGTTTAACGTAACTGTAGTGCGAAACACAAACTGGAAGATATGCAAGTGAAAAGCAACAAGTAGGCAGAAGAAGCATCAAATATAGGCCTTCAGGTGAACATAGAGAAAACAGAGGTGATGAAGATTCCTGGGCAACACCACCACCAACAGCAACAACAGCAGACAGCAATCAGCATAAATGGGAGGAACCTGAAAGAAACAACCTCCTTTACCTGCCTTCCTGGGAAGCATCGTTTCAACTACAGGCGGAACTGACGAGGGTATCAAAGCAAGAATCGGGAAAGCAAGACAAGCTTTCACTACTCTCAAGTCTGTGTGGAGGTCAACAGCACTCACCATCAAAATGAAAATAAGATCCGGATTTTCAACTCCAATGTGAAGTCAGTCAGTGCTACTATACGGATCAGAGACTTGGTGCGTCATAAAGAGCATCTCAAACAAACTACAGACCTTCATTAACAGTTGTCTTCGCTCAATACTCAAGATCAGATGGCTGGCCAGAAAAGATCAGTAACAGGGAGGGATCTCTGGCGACGAGCGAACCAACACAGCAGGAACCGATTGTGAAACAAATAAGCAGGAAGAAATGGTGGTGGATTGGCCATACTCTGAGGAAACCATCAAGTGACATCACTAGACAAGGCATTGCTCAAGTGGAACCCGAAGGGGAAGCGGCGAGTTGGTCGTCAGTGCAAGGGTGACTTGGAGGAGGTCACGAGAAGAGGAGATGAAAACGTGTGGGCAGACTTGGAGCCAGGTGAAGACTCTAGCAGAGAACCGAACGCAATGGAGACGCACGGCTGAAACCCTATGTTCCTCTAGGAATTAAAGGAAACAATAATAATAATAAGTAGTGCGAAACTATCCCCAAGCTAACCCTAATATCTGTGTGATTAGTTTAACCCAAAACTAGGCTTTGACTTAATCTTTCTCAAACCTAACCTAAAGGTTACCAGACATCACGTTTAATATCATAACACCATTCAGCATATCCTGTTGATGATTGTGGTGTAATATACCTCATTTCACTGACTGAGCGTCCCAAGGTGATCGGTGTAGTCTCACTCCGTCGGTGCTTAAAGTTTAAGTGTGAAGGAGTTTTTTGTAGGAGGATTTCATTATGAGCTGGCATCAGTTAGAGAACCACTGGAAAACCTGCAGTGAGTACTGGACAGCTAGCTGTTTTGTCCTAGTTTGGGACTCTTCATCAGTACGCATCCACTGGGGTCCCAAACTAGGACGAAACAGCTATGTAGCACTGCCTGGTTTTCTAACTGATGTCAGCGCATGATGAAATCCTTCAACCAGTCAAACAGAATCCCCACAAACCAATGCTTGAAGGAGTTTTTTTCAAATATACTAATTATTCTTTGAATGAAGAAGTAAATAAACAACACGATTCAATGTTCAATTTTGTTTAAATAATATCACACTAGTTGTTATATGTACTTGAACGGAGGAGTACTAGCACTAACACTAGTGATACTGCTCAAGTTGAGTAGTCGCCTGGATGATAATTAGGTTTATATTTTTATTGTTTATTTATTATTTTTTGGCACGTCTTTAAAGAATTTAAAACTACACTCAACTATGAAGGAAAGAACAGTAATTTATTTCAAAGTGTAGAGGAGGAGGAGGAGAAGAAGAACACGAGGAAGAACTGTCAAAAGACAGTTGAATTATTGGATAGAGAAGAGAGGAAAAATAAATAAGGATCAATGATGAGAAAACAACGCACAGACACATTTTTTTGACATACATACACACCCATGTTTGTATTTTAATTACTCATCGGTTGTTGGTTGGTCTTGTTGTTGTTTTAATTACTCTTTGAGATGAATAACAATATAAAAATAAATACAGGAGGTAAAAACAGAGAGAGGAAGAGGAAAAAACAGAAAGATGACAAAAGGTAAATATAATGAGTATGTACTCAAAATTGTTGGTGTCGTTTGTTGACCTGAGATGATTGTTTCAAAAAGTTGCCTTGTCCTACAATTGACACATTTGAAAGTGTTCAATATAAGCAATAAACTAGTAATTATCATATTTAAGCAATAAATAAATATCGCACATATATCCGATTTAAGTAGACATGTAAATGGAAAGTGAGAAGAAAGAGAAGAAAAGATGATAGCTGAAGGTAGTTTAAATAGCCTTGAAAAGAAGTAGAAGGCTATGAGGATGAGAATGATTAATAGGCATTAGAATGAATATAAATAGTTTCTTTTTTATTCAATGAAGTGTCTTTATTTTATAATTACTAATGTTTGAATAACTTTCCTAGTCACTAGTAGTAGTTATATGTCCAAGTTTAACATCTAATCATGATGGGTATATTTAGTAGTTTGGACGAGAAGGGCCGGTGTGGTGGGGGTGGGGGTTGGAGGAGGATGTGTGGCTCAACTAATCTAAGTGCTTCTGATCACCATCCACTGGATAACGAGTTCCAGCTCCCCTTTTCAGCTAGCTAGCTAACGGAGGTTTGAGCAAACGGGTAGTATCAATAGCCTTTATATAATAATTTTGGTTCATTGTTAACTGTATATAGAGTAGTAGAAATATTATGGATTAGGATCCAGTGGTATCCAACAGTGATATATAATATGTCTCCATTTCTGTTCACTTTCGTCATATTCCTGGACAAGAACAACAACAACAGACAACGATCAGCATAAATGGGAGGAACCTGAAAGAAACTACCTCCCTTTACCTACCTGAGAAGCATCGTTTCAACTACAGACGGAACTGACGAGGATATCAAAGCAAGAATCGGGAAAGAAAGACAAGCTTTCATTACTCTCAAGTCTGTTTGGAGGTCAACAGCACTCACCATTAAAATGAAAATAAGAATCGGATTTTCAACTCCAATGTGAAGTCAGTGCTACTATAAGGATCAGAGACTTGGTCAGTGCGTCATGAAGAGCATCTCAAACAAACTACAGACCTTCATTAACAGTTGTCTTCGCTCAATACTACTCAAGATCAGGTGGCCGGCCAGAGAAGATCAGCAATAGAGATCTCTGGGAGCCAACCAACCAGGAACCGATTGTGAAACAAATATGCAGAAGGAAACGGAGATGGATTGGCCATACTCTGAGGAAACAGACCATCAAGTGACATTACTAGACAAGCCATTGCTCGAGTGGAACCCGAAAGGATAGCGGTGAGTTGGTCGTCAGTGCAAGGGTGACATGGAGGAGGTCATGTGAAGAGGAGATGAAAACATGTGGGCAGACATGGAGCCAGGTGAAGACTAGCAGAGACTTGAACGCAATGGAGACGCGTGGCTGAAGCCCTATGTTCCTGTAGGAATTAAAGGAAATAATAATAATAATAATAATAATAATAATAATAATAATAATAATAATCGTCATATGTATACTAATCAATGCGATTAGTTGGAGGATTTCATCATGAACGGACATCAGTTAGAGAACCATTGGAAATTCCATAGGGAGTAATGGACAGCTGGATCGGGTCCCAGTGGATTAATGGTCTACGAGCTCTCTAGTCTTGTCACCAGAAAGTGCTGGGTTCTAACCCTGACGGTGGCATGCGTACTGCTGGAGAGTCCCAAACTAGGCTGACGAAACAGCAGGTTTTCCAATGGTTCTCTAACTGACGTGTCAGCTCATGATGAAATCCTCCGACCAATCAAACAAAAATCTCTACAAAAATCAATACTTGAATAATCAGTGTGATCTTAATCGATTTCCAGAGTATGCAGATGACATTCTGCTTCTAGTAGGAGATGTTGGCAAAATACAACGGTCTTTTCACACACCTTAAGCAGAAATTTTGTTTGACATGCAATAAATAAAAATTCTAAAGAACTAGCCTAAAGAAATTGACCAATGTGCTATAGAACATTAGAATGTACTGACTTGCACCAAAAAAAATGACTAGATGTGCACGATACTACTTAGTGTCCAATCAAAGTATCCAATACAATCCTACAGGAGGTCGACGGCGAGCCCGAATAGATTAGTGGTAACATCTCTGACTGCATCATTGGGTGACAGGACTCCGAATGTCAGAATGGACTTAGGTTCCTGCCCTGATGATGAGTACCAACAAGGACGAAACCTATGTCAGACTGGGCTTCCTGTGGCCGATCGCCTCCAACCACCTAATAACAACAATAAACGACAGTTTAAAAATTTACACCTGGACACTAAAGCCAACTGCCATCCGCATCAGGAGAAGAGTGGATAGATAGGTAGGTAGGTAGCAAAATCTGTGACTTTTTAGCGGCAAATGAAATTTCATGAGAATGTAATTATTCTTGCGTTTGAAAGAATGTCAACGTAACACAAAACATTGTAACTATGCTGTTCTGGTGTTGATCACACAACAAACTTTGTCAGTTAACTCTGAGCATGATTTATGCACACTTAATCATCTCATCTAATCAAGTCTCCTGGTGGGGTTAACATTAACAACTCTAACAAACGTATAGAGGTAATATTTCTAACTGCAGTATTACGAACTCTGAAAGACCATCACTAACTCCTTAGCAGGCACAGACACTTACATCTTGCTGACATGTACTAATAAGTAGGAAATGTAGACTCAACGGAATCTTGCCAACTACCCCAATCATTCAATCTACATAGTACTTAAGTTCCATATAAAGTGAAGCAGTAGTGATATATTTTCAAGTTTTGGTTTGCAGGGATTTAATTGGTTACAGCCTTGATCATGAGTTGATATCAGCTGGAAAACTGTTTGAAAAACAGGGAGTAGTAGAGAGCTGTTTCGTCCCGGCTCGAGAATCTCCATCAGTACTCACCTACCGGGATTCGAACCCTAGGACACTCCGGTTGAAAGGTGAACTCGTAGACCATCCCTCCACTGGGGCCAGATTCGATGGTCAACCTATGAATTCCAACTTCTGTCGATTCTCAAAGTATATAAGCGCAACCCCCAGCCGGTGTCAGGCGAGTAAATGTCCTCCTCCTCTTACTGGAACTCCAAGTAACTTCCTGTATATAGAGCCAAGTGTTCTTTAGCACGGATTTTATTAGTTACAGGGCAAAATTCAACAATAGCGTCCAAAGGGATGCGAATGCGCGAGTGACCTTCAGCCGACCATTCATAAAAATAAGTGACTTGCGCAAAGTATGACGTATATTTACAAGAGAATGCATGAAAATACATTATAAACAAGGTATCTTTCTCTGAAATGACTTAAAAATACGTCCCAGTCATCATGAGGAGTATGAGTTGCTAAGTTGGACTAGTTTCCCTACATGTATTCACCGAGGTGGTGACTGAAGATGAGCTGTTTTTGTGAATCGTTTATCTCTCTCTCTTATCCTGTTGTTCAGTGTTCCCCAAAAGCCCTCGGTTGAATTACTATGGTCTGCAGTAATAGGATCGACGACTACTAACCAGGAAAATATGGATAAGAAAAGAAACTGATATAAATGAAATCAACTATAAATCTACCCTAACCTTAATCCTGACCCTAATCATAACACTTATCCAAACCATAATTCTAAGCGTAATGTTAATTAAGACCCTGATCCTAACCCTAACCCGAATGCACTTACCTTAACCGTAATCCTAACCCTAACAAGCTATTGACACAGCACTTAAAAGCGTGATCTGGGTGAAATTAGCTGCTTAGCCAACGACGACTAGCATGCTCTCAAGGTCATTGGAGCGTTCGCACTTCTGGGACGCTATTATTGAACTTCGCCATTTACAGGTTCGATCACGAACTATTATCAATTAGGGGGAGAACCATTCGCTCTACATATCGTAAACAGAAGGGCAGAAGTTGAAATTCGTGAGTCATTGGATTGAGTCCCAGTGGCTGAAATAGGGTCCACAAGTTCACCTTGGAATCTGGAGGTCTTGAGTTCGAACTCCAGTGGTGGATGGATATGGGTACTGTGAAGAGTCCCACGCCAGGACGAAACAGCTATCTATCCAATACTCCATGTTGCCTTTTTTTCTATAGTTCTCCGAATTATATTATATATTTCTCAATCGGTTTGTTTTCATCATAATATCTAAGGTCATACAGATTCTCTTATAAAAAAAATATACTCACTGGTGTGTTAGCCTTAACATCCATCCAAATAGCCAAACGCCGACAATTCATCATTTTTAATAGTGGCATTAGTAGTAGTAGTAGTAGTGGCTTTCTTTTCTCTCCTTTTTTGAGTAAGAGTAATACGACCATAACAACAAGTTAGTTTTTATGAGGCATAGAAATAACCTTAAAAGTACAACAAGAACAGATACGAACCAATGCATGTTCAGACATGTAGGTTTGCATATATACTTAATTGAAATAACGGGGTCTATGCTTTGAGTTTAAGGTGTGTAGACAAGTGATAGGGTCAACTAATATATACTTTGATCCTGCGATGTGGTTTTTAAGCTTGAATTTCCACCAATATTCTCATCAAGATGAGTCAACCTTCTAACAAGCCTCAAAATAGAATATGAAATGCACAATCTTAATACCACTACGGCTACTACTACTACTATCAGGTTGCTAAGTCACTCAGTCATTCAAAAAGACTGTACGATCATGAGTCAACTAGTATTTGAACACATTTATTCCCATGTATTGTGTGAGCATTTTTAAAAACCAACGCAATGATAAATGTGACCTATGTGTGTGGCTAGGTCATTCAAATATGTTGTTAGAATAAATGTGTCTAAATAAATGAATATTTTGTTCACACAATCCGCACACTTATGTTATCATCTTGAGTGATATATAGCAACATTTTCATTATACCGTGTCAATATAGACATTAACAATTAGTATATTTTAAATAATATAAAGTTTAATATTGATTTTTAATTCAACTTTGCCTTTCCCCTTCAACTGATTGGACGTAAATGTTCGGCTTCTTGTGTGGATGCTTCGATGATGATTAGTTTCAAGTAATTTTGGAGAATTGTAACTAGCGTTGGAATGCGCGTTTCGTTCTATTTGGGACTCATCATCAGGTGGGGATGTACCTGCATCCACCTAGTGATTGATTGATGGATAGTGTTCCCACTAAGCCTCAATGGGGCGGCACAAGCACATCCAGTTGATGGGTCCCAAATAGGACGAGATGCGTATCTTTGATTCCATTACTAGTCAACGTCCGACAATAATAGTTTAATGTTGTTACTGGACCTAATTTAGGTATATTTCATGTAAATTTTTCCCATAATTATTTCTGACTAAATTTGATTTTATGCTTCATACACTCTATGATATTTATTACTGTCTTATCTACCCAATAGATACTATGCTTTAGTCTGAGCAAGTTCATTATCAATTGGTCACAGTGAAACTCTAGTTTTTCTATCCATTCCCAAACTGTTTATTATTATTACTCCCTTCGGTTCCAAGGGGAATATAGGGCTTCAACAACACATCTCCAATTTCTTCTATTGTCTCCTATCATCTTCACCTGGGTCCACGATGGACCAGAATCTCTCATCTCCTACACCCCACACGATTTCCTCCATGTGCCCCTCACACTGACGACTTCACGCGAGCTATGACCTGGATTGCGCGCGATGTCATTCAATTGTCTCCTCAGAGGTGTGTATGCCCGACCAATCCGTCTCCATTTCCTCCTACATAGCCTTTGTTGAGCAATCGGCTCTCGCCTGTTGGTTGGTTTGTTCCTAGCCAGATCTCGCCGGCCATTTGATCTTCAGTATGTGGCCAGCCAGTCAGCCAGTGAACGTGGAAGCTGCTG
Organism: Trichobilharzia szidati; assembly: GCA_944472155.2. Classification (NCBI taxonomy): domain Eukaryota; kingdom Metazoa; phylum Platyhelminthes; class Trematoda; order Strigeidida; family Schistosomatidae; genus Trichobilharzia; species Trichobilharzia szidati. The sequence continues at coordinate 56,072,630 of OX235276.1, forward strand.
ATAAAAGTCTGCACCAGCTTGTTGTAAATCCTTTTCGTGATGCGAGCGCAGTGCAAGTCTCTGTTCCTTATAGAAGAGCTGACTGACTGACTCCCCTGATATTTGTGTTGAATAGAATCCGAATCTTGTTGTTTATGCTTGCTGGCTGAGTTAGTGCAGAAGATTTCCCAACTGGTTTCAGGTTGATGAAGGCGTATCTTTGCCTTTCCGATTCTGACCGGCTGGCTGACTGGCCTTGACATCTTCATCCGTGCTGTCCGACTGCCTGTTGTTGAAACCATGCTTCCTAGATAAGTACCGAAACTGTTGGTTAAATAAGGGTGTTGTTGAAACTGTCAACAGTTCTATATTGGATCACTAGTGAAGAGTCTTTCAGTATCAATATCGGGTATCGAATAAATTACTAAAAGTCTCTAGATACCGAACACTCCAAACAGCACATAGGCCATTGCGATCCGCCTAAATCAATCGGAGCTCTCTGTGCAAAAGAAACAGGTCCAATCAACCACCACTGCTACCCTAATCTACTGTCCAAACTATAAATTCATAAATTCCCTCTTACTTCGCTTCATTTATCCGAAATTCAATCAGTTTAGTGTTATGCATGCATTAATGCATGTCATCTCTCCCTTACTGAGGCTGTCGGAATATTATCTGTCGATACTAATTACTGATCCGATGTAATTTAAAACAATATTAATGTTAGTAAGACTATCTCTTTAGTTATCACGGTTATATAAGTGTAGAACTTGATGAAGACGACATCGTCGAAAGGAATATTCTTTGTTCATTAATGAGTTTTTTGGATTTTTATTTGAGCATATACAAGGCTGATGGTGAGACTGTCCACAGTCTTGGGTCGGCAGACTGTGAGAGTGGTATATCAACTAGTGATTGGAAAGTTGAGGAGTGAGGCTGATAGATGTTGTGAGGTGTGTTCTCGCATACACAGTATATATAGCAAACATCACAGTAGATATATTCCAGCTGCTTAGAAAAGTCGATAAAACGCTTATAAAACAACAACCAGATGTAGTAGGTTGATGTGATGATTACAACATTTCATCTAAGCACATAATACACGATCACATAACACACGAACTACTATTTGAGGGAATTCAAACCGTAATTGACGACTGCCTTCGTTCTATCCATTCAATCAAGTAAGGCTGGAACAGAAGCGTGGCAAATATGTCTTGCCATAACTTCTTTATTTTCTTTATTCCTTCACGTTCCCAGTGGAACAAAGGGCTTCAAGCTAGAGGCTTGAAGTTTCTGTCGCAGTGTTTAATTTTACAGGATGGGGTTGCCAGCCCAACCTTTCCTCTTTACCAGTTTTATTACTGGCTCAGTCAGGTAAAGGAGTACGTCGGCTGGGGTCGAACCCCGGACCATGTGCATGGTTGGCGAGCGTCCTAACCGCTGTGCCACCGACGCACCGTAACTAACTAATATATATACTCACTCCAATGTTCTTCATAAAAACATTTCATTATAAATGATACTTTCAACTGTCCCTGTTAGGTACTTAGAGTCAATATTTAAAATACGATGCAAATAAACTCATCACATGAACTTTAGAATAGTTGTGGATAATTAACAACCCTTCTGCATCAATTCCTAATTTGACGACGTTAAAGTATCATAGACAAAATCACACTGACCTTGAATAACCAATCAGAATTCAAGTGCAAAAAATCCTGTTAATCGTTAAAGAAACGTGATATTGAACTGGATAATTGTCTCTTATGTGTTGTAAGTATATCTCCCAGTAAATTCAAGGGTGATAATTTATAGAAGAGTCATACCATACGCAACCGATGTATTCATCCAGATGACTGTAATAGATCTCTTGGTACTATGGGATCTATTGATATTCCTGACTCTGTCTTTTAACCTATCCTTAACACCTAACAAAAAGAGGACCTGGAGAGTAAGCAGAATACGGTACCTACCTTCATGAAGTGATTTTCTGTTAGGTGTAACAGCAGAAGGCAAGACACGGAAGTCAGGGTATATTTTCAAGTGATCAAAAAGCTATTTATAAATATCTATACAGTTTATATTCGTTAACCAATCACTGAGCGTGTGATTTTGGTTTACATCACACAACATCAAATAGAATGTTCCAATACATATATGGTATTCTGTTGCTAATGCACTATTGAACTGTGGGAATAGTATTCAGACGTTAACACCCACAAATTTAATGATTCCCACTGTGAGAATGATATTCCGTTGAAACCAATTGTCTGTATCACACCACCACAATAGCGTGAATTGCATCTCCCTAAAGCTTATACTGTCCTATTGTATGGTCTGACTCACCATGCACAACAGTTAAATACTCGATCTTTGTGGAACTCATTCATCAAGTACGTTAAGGCAGGTATAATTTCGATTTGGAATGAATGGCTTTCCACATCCTCTTGTAAATCTGATTGGTTCCCCAAGGTCGACATTTGCCATACCTTGACTTTAGCTATGATACTTTACTTTCGCTATGCATTTAGATGCAACCACTGTTACATGAGGAAGTCTGTGGGAGTTGGTAAGTCGTACACATTGTGGTGATTTTTCAGAAACTTTCTTCTCCAAATCAAAAGTATCCCTTAGTAAAATATTGGGTATATGCCACAACTGGCTACTAAAGCGACCAGTAATCTGCTAAAACTGCAGAAACGGAGAATACAAAGATTTCCGCAGTACAGTGATATCAGTACTGCTGTGATATTGCGTCACAAAAGCTAAATGGGATCACCTCTGTAATTGGGGGAGTTGGCGTCGTTGTGCATATTGACGAAACTGTACTTATTAAGCAAAAAATGAATCGTGGCAGGAGTAGAGCAAATCATGTTTGGTTGCTGGGACTTTACGACATAAATCTTTGTTAATGGTTTGTAGAACGCAACCCGAACAGAAGTGCTGATGTCTTAATACCAATTATACAACGACTAGTCCTCCCAGGAACTTCCATTCACACAGACGAATGGAGAGGTTATTCTCAATTATCATCACTAGACTATATTCACCACAAAGTCAACCATTCTTCTGAATTGGTGGATCCTGTAACAGGAGCACATACAAATTCCATTGAAGGATTTTGGGCTCACCTCAAAAAACGTATCAGAATGGTAAACGGTTCCCGAAGTGATATGGTATATAGCAATTTAGATGAGTTTTTGTATCGGCACTGGTTTAATATGCCTATAACCACTCCTATGAGAAACTGAGACCGGTTTTTGCAGCATATTAGAGACATTTATCCTACATAATGCATGTTTATTACATATATTGCTTATAAATAGACGTTTTTTATTAATTTTATGCTACTTTTAACTGAAAGAATCTGATTGGTTATTTCAAGGCCGCCTGTAGTTGGTGTTTATTTTTTATTGTTGCCCTTATTTGTTGTAAGTATGTCTCCCAGTAACTTCAAAGGTAATAGTCCATAGAAAAATCACACCATACGCAACCGATGTATTCATCCAGATGACTGTAGTAGATTTTGGTACTTTGGGATCTATTGATACTCCTGGCTCTGTCCAGGAATATACCCTAAACCTCAACACAAAAAGTACCTGGAGAATAAGTAGGATACTGTACCTACCTTCACGAAGCAATCTTCTGTTATAGTGTGTGCTAGTTGTATTGCCCTATTGTCGTAGTGTGCCCCACCATACACACTGGCTTTTGCGAATTCAATGGATCCCTTTTTGACACAGCAGTTATACACTCGACCTTCATGGAACTCATTCATCAAGTATGCAAAGGCAGGCACGATTTCGATTTGAAATGACCTTCTTTCAAAGCGTCCTGTAAATCTGATTGGTCCCTCAAGGTCGACTTTTGACAGACCTTGATTTTGCCTGTTATACTTTAATTTCGCTGCTAATTTTATTGACCTACAGTATGCCTTAAACATTTTTTTTGTTAATTTCTGAAATAATTTATTGCCCATCTATTTTTCTATTTATTTTAGCCTCGTCACCACCGAAAGTTAGAGAAAGCTGATATTCTAGAATTAGTTGTATCATTTCTAAAAAAAGAATTAAATCAAACTCGTGGGAAAATGTCATCAGTCAATCCGCCGACGACTAGTATTTCACAACAGACCAACACCCCACCAGCAATCCTATTAAAAGAAACAAAATATCCGGCTCAAATTGAATCCTGTACACCACTGATCTATCCACAGAGTAGTTCACTGAATCATTCAGAATTATTTCCATTATTGAATCAACCGAATAATTATCATTTCGTTAAAAATAATAATACTAATAATCATAATCATAATGTTGCATCGAAAACATCTTATCCGTTTAACGATTCTTCTATTCAACAGTATCCACATTTGTATACCTCGATGTATCCGTATCCGTATAACTTACCTTGTTGTAGGGGGGAACCATGTCAATCTTTAGCAGCTTCGCATTATTCAACTCCATTAACCTATCACCCAGTTATGCTAATTTCACCTACTGAAGACTTTGATGATATCAACAAAGAAAATCGAGTAACAATGAACAAAAATCATAATTATTTCAAGAATACAAATTATACTCCATCTTGTTATAGTAGTAACGATACACTTGATCGATGTTCAATAATACGTCAACCAATGAACACATTGAACAACAACAACAACAATAATAACAATAATGATTATTATTATCATGCTAATAATCAAGCCTATTCATCACAAGTTCAATTAAATCAACAATCCCCAGAGTTAATGATGATGACGATGACAAAATTATATCCTGATATTTTAAACAATCATTTACCTGAAGAACAACAAATAACAATACAAGGTGAAAATTGTTACAAGTGTTGTTATCTATCGTCTACACTGAATGTTGACGGCCAGTCTTCTCAAAATTTTATTCGAAATGCGGAAAATCATAATTATAATTGTAATAATCCAGTGGTAACGCTGAACCATCGTAGAATGCATTCATCAGCGTCAACATCATCATCAGCATCAAGCAGTGGTGAATCAACAAATCACTTAACAACACTATGGAGACCATATGTTTGATATGATTTGTGATTTTTAATAAGTCATGCATTTTTGTATATTTTTTCCTAATTTTTCACGAGAGTTGAAGAGAGAAAGAGAGACAGTCCTCATTCCAACATATATTATCAATACAAAAAAACTATGTCATTTCTGGTATTTTATACAGTCTACTAATAAACTATTTTAGTAGTATAAACAAGTTTTGTGAATTTGTTGGTTGTTTTTCAAAAAACCGTTGGCTGACAAGAGGGGCGGGGGGGCGTGCTTGAAACAGAGAGAGAAGAATTAGTGTTGCATGGCCACACAGCCTTAGGGGCTGTATCCACAAGGTCTTACCGCCGGCTACGAACTGACATAAAGTAATCTGGAGCATGCAATTTTCAGAATCGACAGTTTCTATATGCAGTTTTTCATGAAAGAGGGTAGTAACACACAAAACTGATAAGTTGTCATAATTGTATTTGTCAGTATTAGTCAGTGCATGAGAGGAGTTAAGTGTATTCGAGTTACGTAATAAGATGAATACTTTAATGAATTAGTTATAATCAGGATGCACATAAAAAAAAAAAGAAAATATGGAATTATTTGAGATTTCTGAATAAATACAAGAGTTATAAGTAGGTAGAGAAACAAACGGACAAAAATTAAGTTGGCAGGAATCAACAAGGTTATTACCATGATAGTAAGAGTGGTTGAATAGCTTTTTTTGCATGCAGAGCTGAATGGCTAGAGTTACGGCGATGCAGGGAGGAGACGAAAGCATATTGCTTTTGGTAGACTTCTTCACTTTATAAATTACTTTAAAGGAAGCGTTTTTTGAGGTGGATCGACCAGTGTTGACGAGGTGTTCGATTATCGTACACCTTTTAGAGCCACAACTACATTTCTACAGGATACGCGTTGAACGGTCAATAAACCTAGCTGCACAAGAACAGGTGAACTGTAGTGGCTGTATTAGGAGTTCGATAATTAAACACCTTGTCAACATAGTCATTCCATCTTAACAAATGCCTCCTTCAAAGTAATCTACAACAAAGTGAAGAACAACCTGCCAAAGGCAATATGCTTCCGTCTCCTATGAGCATCGCTGAAGTTACTGACATTCAGATAGAGAAATCCGAGTTATGCATACAAAAGGAAATTATCCAATCACTTCCGTGATCATGGTAACAGCCGCGTTTTTTTTGCACTAACGTGATTTTATTTATCATAAGATGGAGAAAATAAACTATCCAGCTCAGAGAGAACACAACTACATCAAAAAGTGATTTTTTTGTTATGAGGCAGTAACTCATCGAAGAAGACATTGCGAAATGTTCGCACTATGTCGTGAATTGGCAGAAGTTAGAATTCAAGGACCACTGGATCAATGGTCTACGAGCTCGCTAGCCTTATAACCAGTAGGTCCTGGGTTCGAATCCCAGTGGGTGCGTACTGATGAAGAGTTTGAAACTAGGACGAAACAGTTGTCCAGTACTCCCAGGTTTTCCAGTGGTTCTCAAACTGATGCCAGCTCATGATGAAATCCTCTATGCAATCAAACAAAATCCCTACAAAACCAATACTTGAAAAATTACAACTATTGTATTTCTTTAGAACTCATATAATTTCACATTTCCGTTTCTACGGGCTTCCTGATTATAACTCATTCATCGAATTATTCATCGTATCCCATAACTCTAATACACTTAACTGCTTTTATGCATTGACAACTATATTTGTGAAAACTCATCACTTTTGTTACTACCCTCTTTCATGAGAAGAATTGTATACATAATGGCGAATGTGGAGAGCTAAAGAAAATGAATTCGTTGCCGAAAGCAGCCTCTTCACTGAACTGCCTGTTTTGTTCTCATTAATGTCTGGATAGGGATTGCTCAAGAATCTGAGGGAAACACCGTAGTGCATTTACACATCTACTTGCCAACAGTACAACTTCAGCCTTACGCTACCCACCCCACCCCCCTAACATAGTGCAAACGACTTAAACTATGTTATGGTAACTTCCCTTAATCCAAATGACTTTTCAGGCATAGAACTACACTTCCTGTAGTTCTTTCTATCCAGTGTAGCTTTTTGGATCATTGCAATATGCAAGCTGAACCACCACGTCAAGGTTACAGCTGTCAGTCAGGAGATAAGAATTTCGATCTACTGAGTGGACAAACGGATGCGTTTTCTGTTTAGTCTTGATGATTTTTGGAACTACTGGAGATTCCGTATTTATTATTATATTAGTTTGCTTTTATATCAGAACCTAATATTGTATAATGGGGGTATGTAGGATAAAAATGTGGCTTGCAAATATACAGTTGGTATTAAAAATAAGCTGTAGAACCGTGAAAGATTTAAACTGGTATTCAATAGCTGCTAAATGCTATTAATCAACAATAAGTCTTTGAGTCGTTTGTAAACTGAATATGCATCCATATGATCATCGTCTAAAAAGCAACAAGATACATTTGAGATAAACATAATAATGAGACGAAATAGACGGGGAAATTTCAACGCCGAGAGAGATTCAGGGATATCTTTCTTACGCCTAAAGACGTTCAAAAGTATAGACCATGAACTTAAAATATGGAGTACTAACCTTTTTTGAAAATCGTGATTTGACTACTCCTGTTTATTTAATGGTATTATATCTAATTAATACTCCCTTTGGTGCCGAGTGGAACATAGGGCTCCACTTTTTCTACTTTCTGCTGTCCTCTTCAGCTGGGTCCACGATTGCCCATATTCTCTCATCTACTCATCCTCACCGAAACAATCTCCCCCATGTCACCCTCATATTGACGACCTACTCGTCGCAACCCATTGGAACTCCACTCGAGTGATGGCCTGCACTGAACGTTATGTCATTCGATGGTCTCTTCAACGTATACCCCATCAATCCGTTTCCACTTTCTCCTACATATTTTTTCAGTGATCGGCTCTTGGTTGGTTTGTTCCCAGCCAGAATTTCTTTTTACTCATAATTGCTAATATATATTGAAGAAACTATACCTCAGCCATCGTAGAGAACGATCGAATTGTTGAATATGTATATCGGCCAGTAGGGCGACCAGTATAAACTATACGAAACTGCTCAGAAACCAGCTAAATTACTTGGCTGATTGACTGTAAAGGATTAGGTTGAATAATCAGCTTAAAATTTAGCGTTAGATGATAACTAGCATTAGAATCCAGGATGAGCAGTGGATGCAACGCTTTGGCATTTGAAGCGATGGGTGTCGGGTTCGAGTGTCAGTGGGAACAACGCACTCATTGAGGACTGCAAGTAAACCTATAGTTTCATCATTAGCTGACATTGGTTAGAGAACCATTGGAAAACCTGGGAGTACTGGACAGCTGTTTCGTCAGCCTAGTTTGGGACTCTTCCACAGTACGCTGAAGACATTGACTAGCGGTCATGCTATGTCGTGAATTGGCAGAAGTTAGAATTCATGTGCTGGCCATTAGATCAAGTCCCAGTGGCTTAACGGTCTACGAGCTCACTAGCCTTATAACCAGAAGGTCCTAGGTTGGAACCCCGGTGGGTGCGTACTGTGGAAGAGTCCCAAACTAGGTGGACGAAACAGCTGTCCAGTACTCCAGTGCTGGTTTTCCAATGGTTTTCTAACCAATGTCAGCTCATGATGAAATCCTGTAACCAATCAAACAAATCCCTACAAACCAATACTTGAAAATCTATAATTGATGAGTTTCAAATAGGACGAAATGTTAATCCTGGCTTAATTGCACTGCTAGTCGCCATCCACCAAATAAAACCATGTTATTCTTCAAAGGCAAATCATGTTCTGACCAAATTGCAACTCTACGCATTATCATCGAACAAAGCATGGAATGGCAATCAAATCTCTACCTCAACTTCATAGACTTTGAGAAGGCCTTCGACAGCGTTGACCGCGAAGTAATTTGGAAACTACTCGAGTACTACGGCGTACCCCAAATATTCATCAACCTTATTCAACAACTGTACGACAACGGCACATGTCAAGTGATCCACAACGGAAAACTCAGCGAAGTGTTTGGAGTAAACACAGGAGTCAGACAAGGGTGCTTATTATCACCAATGATATTCCTAATTGTGGTGGACTGGATTATGCGTCAGACAGTGGGAAACCAGAAGACAGGGATATCCTGGACCGACGTGAAGGACCTAGAAGACCTGGATTTTGCGGATGATTTATGTTTGATGTCACACAAAATCGAAGACTTACAAGCAAAAACCGACAAACTGGTCGAAGAAGCAGCAAAGACAGGACTCCAGGTGAACATAGACGAGACGGAGGTTATGAAAATAACCAACCAACAACAACAGCAGCAGCAACATCCAGCGCCAATCACCATCAACGGGAGGGATTTGAAAGAGGTTACTTCTTTCACTTATCTGGGGAGCATTGTCTCAACTACAGGAGGAACGGACGAGGATGTCAAATCGAGAATCGGGAAAGCGAGAAACACATTCATCAACCTGAAACCAATCTGGAAATCTTCGTCACTCAGCCTGCATCAACAACAAAATTCGGATTTTCAATACAAACGTCAAGTCAATTTTGCTTTACGGATCAGAAACTTGGCGGGTCACCAAGAATATTTTCAACAGGTTGCAGACCTTTATCAACAACTGTCTTCGCTCCATACTGAAGATTAGATGGCCAGAAAGAATCACAAACAAGAAGCTATGGGAACAAACGAAACAGAAACCAATCGCCCAACAAATATGCAGGAGGAAGTGGAGATGGATTGGACACTCGCTGAGGAGGCCGTTGAGTGACATCGCGCGTCAAGCCCTCGAGTGGAACCCGAAAGGGAAGCGGCGAGTGGGACGTCCAAGGGTGACATGGAGGAGATCGTGTGAGGAGGAGATGAAACAGTATGGATTAACATGGACGCAAGTGAAAAGAACAGCAGAAGACAGAAGCAAGTGGAGACGTGCAGTTGAAGCCCTATGTTCCACTAGGAACCCAAGGGAACAATAATAATATAATAATAATTCTTCAAAGGTCGTTGAAGCGTCCTTACTAGGAAACGATATATCAAGCAAGATCGAACCTATAATGATAATGATAGCTTTATTCCAAACAGTGCTTTCAACACAATGTGGAGTTTTCAGTATATAATCCAATACTGCATCTAATTTCTTCTTTACATTACATAGTGTAGAAGGACATTTAAATTGGTAATATTGTTCAATAAAAAGTGCCGTTTACTTAGAGTTTCTTAGTAAATTAACGGTGTCGTGGCTTACACTTTCCTCATCACATAAATTGTGTGCCAAATAAGGTATCGTAGGATTTTTATACTTAGTCGTCCGAGCCTAAAGTCTTCTTTTAATAGTTGCTTCTATTCCTACCTACTTGTTAATATGCAAGGAGAGAGTTGTGTATACATAAGTTGCTCATGATGTGTGACTAGATAATATTCGCCAATTTCTTGCACGAGCTCATGGGTCTATCTACAACAGTACTAACAAGTTGGTCTAGTGGAACCCCCGTCACTCTATTGACAGCTTCTAGTGTCCTTCGCAGTGTAATAAAGTCTTTCTTAAGTAGCAGAGAAAAGATAAAGGGGGCAGAGGAATAAAGAAGAATAGGTAGAATACAAGAATTAACCAGCTTAGAAAGCAGAGACTGATTGTCTTAACTTCTTTACGTAGAAATTTAGACAAACTATCTTTCAATAAAATAACGTGATGTGGAAAGACCCGGAGAGATCAGAGGAAATACACAATCCAAGGTATTTAACATTCGACTTAGTTTCAACTACAGTACCATCTATGATAGCAGAATCAATCATGGGAAAGAACCACTTCATGTAAATCACGTTTTTGTCTGAAAATGAAATTACTCGCCTGATATTTGGAGGGATTTAAACTTAAGACTATTTGACGAGGACAAGTTATTCATTTTGTAACAATCTGATTGAGATGTGACCACCACCCTGGAAACAGTTAGATCATCGGCCTAATTGATAAAATAGGTTTCATTAGATTGAGGCAAGTCATGTAAGGAGAAAGAAAACAGAAAAGGAGAAAGAACAGTACCTTCAGGGACGCCAACCACAATAAGTAAAGCAGTTGAAGATTTCCCCATTATATACAGTGTACTGCTTGCTAACAGAAAATTAAGGATGCAAGCGTTTAATAATCCAGGAACCTGCTTGTGTTGCACCAAGCTTGTTTAAAAAAAGAGGCCTAGGTACAGAGTCAAAAGCAGATGTGTAATCATGGAAGGCACACCAAATATATTTCGGTCCAGTATAAGCCATCAGCCAGAAGTTCAAAATTAACTTAAAGAGTTCCATCACAGAATACATTTATTTGATAAAAGCACACAAATAAATCTATTCTATATTATTATTGTTTCCTTTAATTCCTAGAGGAACATAGGGCTTCAGCCGTGCGTCTCCATTGCGTTCGGTTCTCTGCTAGAGTTTTCACCTGGCTCCAAGTCTGCCCACATGCTTTCATCTCCTCTTCACATGACCTCCTCCATGTCACCCTCACACTGACGACCAACTCGCCGCTTCCCTTTCGGGTTCCACTCGAGTAATGGCTTGTCTAGTGATGTCACTTGATGGTTTCCTCAGAGTATGGCCAATCCACCACCATTTCTTCCTGCCTATTTGTTACACAATCGGTTCCTGGTTGGTTCGTTCACTGCCAGAGATCTCTGTTGCTGATCTTTTCTGGCCATCTGATCTTGAGTATTGAGCGAAGACAACTGTGCCTAAGTTATATTCGTATATCAACTTACACATATTAAAAGTTAGTGTTTATTGAATTTATGAGTATTTATTAAGAAGACTTGATTGTTACTTCCGATTTATTCACTTGATTTTACATCAAATGTATAGAGCTGGACAGTCCGAAATTTATGACACTGTAGTGTTAGCTACTGAAAAGATTTGTAAGTAGCATATGGATACAGACACAAATACGTATATCAGCATCAAGAATATCGAATGCTGGAAACATGGGTTTAATGTAGGATGCTTGTGAAACAATTCGGAGAACATGGCAGGCAGATGGACAAAGAAGTACAATATGGAAGACAAAGTGACACAGTACAGTATACATGAAGATGAAAAGTGCGGATGAGGCTTGTGGAGTGATGCAGTCAACGGGATTGAGAGTAGATTGTGTGTCAGGATGTATGAGAGTGGTGGGTGAGTGTGAGTGTAGAGTGTGTGGCGTGTGTCTGTCAGATAAGCATTATTATGTGATGATATGTTTAGTCAGAAAGTGATTGGCATAGTAGTAAGCAGAGTATGTAAGTTGTGAGAGGATGACGTTGGTGTGTAGACAATGACGACGCAGTTGTTGTTGTGGGGAGTGAGTAGGTGCGAGGCGGCAAACAGGATGTCGCTGCCAGGATTCGAACCTGGGTTAGTGCGGCCACAACGCAAAGTCCTAACCACTAGACCACAGCGACGGGGACCGCTGCCCCCAATCCACACTCTCACTCACTACAACACAAACAACCACACATACAACTCAAACTCACACCCAACCACAATCAATCAATCAATCAACCAATCAGTCGAACAGACAGACACACTACAACAACATCAACAACAACAACAGACAAACAGTGAGACGTAGACACACGCGAAGCCAATCAATCCGGACTGCATGTCTTCATGACGAAGTCGACTGAAATCATTTCCTATCGAGAAACAAAGACCATATTTGCAGTATAAAATGATACCATACTATTTCACAGGTTCTCATCATCTGCAAACTGCCTGAAATTACAATGGCTATCAATAATGACATATCAAACTTCATTGTTTGAAAGGTAATAGTGAAAACATTATAAGATGAACGCATCCGGAATATAAGTATTACAATTAGCTTTAGTTTAAGTTACCATCAATTTATATACTATCAAACTATGAAAGAAAAAAAAAGGGGGTGAGAGAAGACAGAAAAATGTAATAAACAGTGTTAGCTTGAACGTCAACATGACAACTCAAGAAGGTTAAAGTTCATCAAATGGGAAACTTGCTTAGTGAGTTGAGCTCACTATTGTGTATAACTAATCAGTATAATGAAAGTGATACGGTTACCAAGGAAGTGAGGGATTGACCACACTCTCTTTCTGTGTGCATAAGTTTGGTCTGAGACGTTTGATTGCAGTTGCTTCAGCAGTAAATCGTAGTAGATTCGCTGTCGTTTGTATGTTTAATATTTTGAAGGATTTGAAAATCTCGACAAAGTGACCAGTATTCACAAGGTGTCTGGTAATTGCACTTTGTAAATATCTGCTTCGTTTTAAGTATAAGTTTCTCGGAATATGCTGTGAAAACCGGATGGAAACCCTTCTTTTTGTCCTTCCAATGTACTTGCAGCCACAGGTGCACGTAAATTTATAAACGCAGTTGGAGGTAACATCAGCAGGGCACTTATCCAGTTTTGATTGGCTTATAGAGCATGTAGTGCTGTACAGTGTCACCAGCTTGACTGCAGGGAAGCATCTCTTTATTGCTCCTTTCATCCTCTTTTCAATCTTTTGCAATACTGTTTCTCCTTTGTATGGGAGGCAAATGAACACAATTTCTTCTTTTCAACTGTTGGATACTTCTCTTTCTCATCTCATTCTTTGTTGTACTTTAGGATAAATCCTTTTGGATACCCGTTTTCCTTAATGCATTTCTCAACAAAGTTTAATTCTTCTTCTACCTTGTAAGATGAACATAACTTCCTGGCCTTGTCGTACAGTGTCCTTACTAATCCCCGCTTATAGGGCAGAAGCTGTTGTAGTGAAGGTATTGTCCAGTCCAGGTTTCTTTTCTGTAGTTGGACTTTTCGATCTTTCCACCGTTTCTTCTTTTTACATTTAGGTCCAGGAAATTGAACTCTTCGTTGTGTTCACATTCCATAGTGAATTTCATGTTTGGGTAAATCTCATTAAGACGGCCGAATAATACGGATGCCTGACTCATGTCATCACAAACAACAAACGTAACGTCAATGGATTGACGATAGTATGTTGTTTCATTGATAGAGTCACTCAGTCATGTCTGTTCGAGATAACCTATGAAGATGTCTGCTAGAAAAGGTCCTAGGGGTGAACCCATGGCGACCCCGTCAATTTGTCGGTAGAATTGGTTATCGAATCTAAATTGGATGTTTTTTGTGCAAAGAATTAGTAGGCGCTTCATCTCTGTCTCCGGTAATGGCAATAGATCTGTTTGTTTACAAATGATATCTATTTTTCCATCACTGCAAATCTGGTCTTTTTTTCTCTAACGAAATGATGATATTGTTTTTAATGACGTTTCGCTGTTTAATGCTTCTAATAGCTCTATCAAAGTATTATTATCAAACCAGAATTTACAAAGTCTCAATTTATAAACGGTGACTTAATTATCGTTCTTCACCATGAGGTGATTTTTAAGTTGTTGTCAAGTTGATCAGTTGGTAGAGATAACAAAACCAAGTGCAGATTGTCAAACTTCATAAGCATATGAAATTATAAAAACAGCTTGTATTTACACAAAGAAAATTGCTTATCACATCTGCATTGATTTTGTCACTCCATTGGTGGAGGACGGGGTGTTGGAACCAGGTCTAATTCTCTTTTAGTCCATCATTCCTATTCCGACAATTTGGATTCCTTTCTTGATATGAAGTGCTTCTGATAATGTGAGACATTCTTTGTGATTTTGAAATTTCTTCTGGTTGACTTTATTATTGTCAAAATCAATTTTGTGGCCTGACTATATAGTGTGTAGACTTACGGCTGATGATTTCTCAAGCTTTTCTAGTTCAACTGGATTTCTCAGTGGTCGAACAGACGCTCTATGGTGTTCATTTCTTCTGATTTTGATTTCTCGAGAGGTCTGTCCGATATGTCTGTATCGCATCACATGAAGTGACAAAATCAACACAAATGTTGATGAGCAATTTTCAGTATGTAAACACATGCTGCTTTTATAAATTCATACACTTATCAAATCCAACAACCTACACTTGATTTCGTTATCTTTACCAAATAACCAACTTGACAACGTAAAAATTACCTTATGCTGATAAACGACGATTAAATTGCTGCGTAAAAGCTGAGTGGATTTTGTAAATTCTGGTTTAATATTACTACTTTGATAAAGCTATTAGCAGCAGCAGCATTGAATAGCGAAACGTCAGTAAAACCAAAGTCATTTTGTCTTCCACTCACTGGGAAATACCTAATGTCCAATTTTTTTCAAACTGCTAAAAGTGAATTTGGTTTGCACGTACATCATAATTTTGTATTTCCGTTGACTCCTGTTGGACTTAAAAGCTTGATCTCTGTTAACGTTTGAAACGATGAGTTTTAGGTTCGAGTCTCAGTAAGAACAACATTCTACTCATTGGGAATGCAAGTACACCCGGATGACAAGTCCCAACATAAGGTGGAATATGCATCTTGAATTCCACTGCTGAATACCATGAGTCAGAAGAAGATATTTTCTTATTTAAGGCTTCTTATAACTCTTTATAATAAAGACCTTCTTGTCGTTTTGTTTTTCATTCATTGGGAAATACAAAAACCTTTATTATAATGAATATTATTAATTGTGTCTAAAAAATAAAATGCTTGAAATGTGATGTGATATGATACATACCGGACAAAACTCGCGAGAAATCAAAGTCAGAAGAAATGAACACCGTAGAGCGTCTGTTCGACCACCGAGAAATCCAATTGAACTAGAAAAGCTTGAAAAATCATCAGCCGTAAGTCTACACACTATAGAGACAGGCCGCAAAATTGATTTTGACAATATTAAAGTCAACCAGGAAAAATTACAAAAATTACAAGGAACGTCTAATAATCAGAAGCACTTCATATTAGGAAGGAATCCAAATTGTCGGAATAGGAATGATGGACTAAAACAGATTGAGACCGGGTTCCCACACCCCGTCCTCCACCAATGGAGTGACAAAATCAATGCAGATGTGATAAGCAATTTCATTATGTAAACACACGCTGTTTTTATAATTTTACACCCTTATTAAATTCAACAATCTTTGTTATCTTTACCAATTGGCCAATTCGACAACGAAAAATGACCCTTACTGAGGAACGATGATTAAGTTGTTATATATATATATATATATATATGCTGAGATTTTGTAAATTCTGGTTTGATAATAATACTTTGATAAAGCTATTAGCAGCATCATTAAATAGCGAAACGTCAGTAAAACCAAAGTCACTTTTGTATTTCACTAACTGGGAAATACAAAAACTGTTATAATAATGAATATTACATACCTGATGTCCAATTTTTTTTTCAAATTGCGAGAAGTGAACTTGGTTTGGACATATATTCCTATAACTCTGTTGATGAATTTTAAACTCAGTAGGCTGTTTATTATACATCAAAGGTCTAATAACCTACAGTTTAACAGGTTTAATGTACTATACTACAAGGTTAAACAAACTGTAATCGACGCAGGAAAACTTAGATTCCCAAAACACTGTATGCTCAAAAAACAACTGTGGAAAACAAATGAAGAGAGGGGTATGGTTTTTTATGCTTTTAATTAATATTTAATAATATAATAATATTCTATAGTTTGGTTTGTAAGGATTAGTTATGTTTTACGAGTTGGTCACGGACTGATATCAGTTAGAGAACCACTGAAAACCAGGGAGTACTGGACAGCTGCTGTTTCATCCTAGTTTGGGAATCATCGGCTGTACGCACCCACTGGAATTCGAACCCAGGACCTACCGGTTACAAGGCAAGCTCGTATACCATTCAGCCACTGGGACCCGATTCAATGGTACACGAGCTTGCCTTGTAACCGGTAGGTCCTGGGTTCGAATTCCAGTGGGTGCGTACAGCCGATGATTCCCAAACTAGGATGAAACAGCAGCTGTCCAGTACTCCCTGGTTTTCAGTGGTTCTCTAACTGATATCAGTCCGTGATCAACTCGTAAAATATAATAATGATTAATATTTACATAGATGGCACTGAAATAGAAACCAAGTCGGAAATTAAATACCTAGGCGTCATTCTATCTGCTGATCTTTCCTGGTCGTCTCATATCTTGGCGATTTCTAAGAAAATATTCCGTCTTACCTTCTACATTAAGACATTCTGGAATAAACCAACCCTTTCTCTTACTATTGGTTGACTCTTGCATCCTGCCTCTTATTCTCTATTGTTCCACCTTAGTTTTTCCCGGGCTACTGAAGAGAGACTATGACATATTACGCAGAATGTTAAAGGTTGTCAGCAGGGTAAGCAGCGTGCCACTTAACCAGCTTGTTAATATTCTGGTCGACAGGCACTTGGACTAATGTGAAAAATGGGCTAAATCCATTTTATCTCACTCACACCACCCTCTTCATTCACAACTCTCCCCTCGCATCTCATCAGGCAAAACCAGAAGCCTATATAGAAAACTATATGCTCGCACCAGCAAGTACAAAAACTCAACCATACCCTACTTAGCTCGTGTTCTGTGCGATAAAGACAGCATTAGGCGTGACACCTATAACTTATTAAATAGTCAGTAGAACAATTGGATCTTGTCTTTCCAACTCATATCACTTATAGGTACAACATTTTCTTTCCTTCTTTTCCTTTCCTCTCTCTCTCTTGTTTTGTTCTGTGCTGTTTTGTTTCTCTCTTCCGCTTACGCCAGTAAATATGATAGCACCTACTTTCCTAACACCTTCAAGCATTCTGTTCACTTTTGGCTTTGCTACCGACATGCCAATATGTTGTTGTGATAATGAACTGAGATTTCCTTAATCTATGTAGAATTCTATTTATTGATAATGTACTAACTGGATGCAATACTGTAGTAAAAAATGCAGAGAATTCCATTCTGTATCACATGTACTGTGTTGGAATAAAGCATATTATTATTATTACTTTCTAAAGTGAGGAAAAAACCGCTCGAATGTAGTGTTTCCTAGTCACTCACATCATTAGACCACCATCTCCCGAAGCTTCCGTGCTTTTCAAACATCTTCTAGGCGTATGTTTGCTTTTTACATCAATTCTGTAGAGTTATCTCCAACTGTCAATGATAGATTATAAAAATTCAGCCCAGAAAAACTCTCACTCTCCCACGTTCTTCAAGCTGACGACTTTCTACAGGACTGAGAAAAGTAAATAAAGGAACTAAATATTCACTGTTAACAAACAGTTGATGTGTGTCGACCGTAACAGGCTGGATTCAATAGGAACAAATCATGCATCGACTAAATCGCAACACTACGGATCATCATCGAACAGAGCTTGGAATGGCAGTCAGCTCTCTATCTCAACTTCATTGACTTTGAAAAGGCCTTCGACAGCGTCTATCGACAGGTGATTTGGCAACTACTTCGCTACTACCGGGTGCCACCGACAATTATACATCTCATCCAACAGTTGTACAACAATGCTGCATGCCAAGTAATCCACAACGGGAAACTCATGGAATCCTTCGAAGTGAGGACAGGAGTAAGGCTGCCTACTATCTCCAATGATTTTCCTGATTGCGGTAGACTGGATAATGCGACAAACAGTGGGCAATGAGGAAACAGGCATAAAATGGACTCACACAAATACTTGGAGGATCTGGACTTCGCCGATGATATATGTCTGATTTCCTACAAACTGGAAGATATGCAAGCGAAAAGCAACAAGTTGTCAGAAGAAGCATCAAAGATAGGACTTCAGGTGAACATAGAGAAAACAGAGGTAATGAAGATTCCTGACCAACACCAACAACAGACAACGATCGGCATAAATGGGAGGAACCTGAAGGAAACAACCTCTTTTACCTACCTACCTACCTACCTACCTGGGAAGCATCGTTTCAACTACAGGTGGACGGTACTAATGAGGATATCAAAGCGAGGATCTGGAAAGCAAGGTAAGCTTTCATTTCTCTCACGTCTGTGTGGAGATCAACAGCACTCAGCATAAAAATGAAAGTAAGAACAGGATTTCCAACTTCAGTGTGAAGTCAGTGCTACTTAGTATATGGGTCAGAGACTTGGCGCGTCATGAAGGGCACCTCAAACAAACCACAGACCTTCATCAACAGCTGTCTTCGCTCAATACTCAAGATCAGATGGCCAGAAAAGATCATCAACACGGATCTCTGGGAGCGAACCAACCGACCAGGAACCGACTGTGCAACAAATATGCAGGTGAAGTAGCCATATTCTGAGAAAACAGACCATCAAGTGACATCACACGCCAGGCCATCGCTCCAGTGAAAGGCGAATGGGAAGCGGCGAGTTGGTCGTCAGTCTGAGGGTGACATGGAGGAGGTCATGTGAAGAGATGATGAAAGCACGTGGGCAGACGTGGAGCCAGGTGAGAACGTTGGCAGAGAACCGAACGCAATGGAGTCGTGCGGCTGAAGCCCTATGTTCCTCTAGGGACTAAAGGAAACAATGATGTGTGTCACGTGTATGCCATATGTCTACTTCAGCGTACATGGGTTTCGCGACGACCAAAATAACTCATAACATATGTTCTAACCAAGGGAGATTTAGTCCTTCGAATTACTATCCACAAAGCTAGCGGTTCTTTTCCACCACCTATGGGTTATCAACTAAATTACCAAAGGTATGCAGATACTGAACATTTTATACAGCGGAAGCTATTGCAATCTGTCTAAGACAACCAGAGCGCTACGTGCAAAAGAAACAGTTCTAGCCAGCCACTATTGCTACCCTAGCCTGCTGTCCGACTTATGAATTTGTAATTTTTCTTTCGCTTCCCTTAACGTATGTGATGCTTTGTTTAGTGTTATATTAGTACCTCCTATCTTCCTCTTACTGATGCTTCTGAACTGTATTCTATCGATTCAATGTAATTTGAAGCAGAGTTAATGTTGTTAGTAATGACAATATTTCTTTAATTATTTTGGCCACATAACTGTAGAACCTGATAACGAATTTATCGAAAAGAATATTCTTCGTTCATTAGTCAGTTTTCTTTCTAAACTTAAGTCCATTAGTATAGTAAACATCCTTCTAGACGCTGATGTAAATAGCTTTCCTGCTTTTCGGCTTAACTTTACTTTTCGGAATATGTCAGATACCATTATTGCTGTGCGTAATACCGCTGATTTTCGCTGTTGTCCAATGAGTTTTTATGATTTAGATTGTCACGATTTAACCTGTCCTCATTTATCAAGAACCTGATGCTCACCAGTGACTGGCTATGGGAAGAAGTCGACTGAAGTTCTGGGGAGAGGTCGTGACCAGTGCGGTCGGGAGTGATGACAAGTACTCACCGCCAACGATATTAGCTGTTGATCACTCTAAAATCACGATTTGGTAGAAGTTAGAATTCATGGGCCACTCAGCTGAGTCCCAGTGACTGAATGGTCTACGAGCTAGAAACCGGAGGGTCCTGGGTGAGCATGTCGTGATGATGAGTTCCAGGCTAGGACAGCATACATTTGTTGCGATTCAATTTGGTCTTTACTACTATTAGAGTGGAACTGTTCAACTATATGTGATCAATACCAAGCGACTTCTTCACCAATTCTTCCCAGATCTATCTAGTAGTGGGCAAAATTCACTGGATATATTGAAGCACCGATCCTAATGATGTAGTTTGAAACTAGGTGCTGACTCTCGTATGTATGAAAACCTTCACAATGCATGGTTTGGAACTTAATAAATAGTCGGTCTTAACTTGTCAGTGAATAGAGTATAGGATGTTGGCTTAAGCATATGGACTTCTGGAAAGTGGGCTCCAGCGTTTCAATAGTCACCGGCGCACTTCAACCTGAGAAATATTATCAGCTCTTACGCAGAAAGTCTGGTAGATGAAGAATCTGTACCATGTGGCTCGGTTCCTAAACAGAACAAAAAAACAGCTAATGAGTGAGGCAATGCGCGTAAAACCCACTCATACTGTAGGACATCTCCAGTAAAAACCTAAATTCAGCTAGTACCGTTAGTTGGTGATGAAAATGCACTTCATATATTTCTACCTACTTGTATAAGCTGTTTTCCAGGTCTGTAGATTCATAGTTGTAGATGAAACTTCCACAAACTAGAAGAATCCCAAGAAAGACGATTATTCTGATTGACATCGTACACGAATTCTCCCAAATGCGAAATTCAGGAAAGCTACCACTTATGCTCATCTTAAATGATGACTAACAGTAGCGTCCACAGGACTTTTGTAAACCACTACCGTTACAATCATATCTTTACGATCTAACTAACAAATACTTATCAACTAGTACTCCTCGCCCCGAACGAATACGAAAGTAACAGCAAAGGTACAGACTTGTTAAACCCTATGCGTTTACATTTTGCTTAGCACCTAGCATTCTTCAAAACTTTTACATTTTTTAAATCGGCAACTGTGTCCGTCAAACACGGCATTATTTGTATCAATAAGAGCAAACTTATTTACTGAAGAAAAACTGCAGCGGTGATTACAGCGTGAAATTGTCAAGTAGTCTCCTTGCTCAACTCGTCTGGTTTGATACTTCAAAATATATATATACACCGAACATCAATACATGTCTTGCCACGAAACATAATTGGTGGGGGACAGGCAGGTCCACCAACAAATAATGGAATTAGCAACTAAGGAGTGTTTTTAAAACATTTGGTGCATTAGTAAAAGCCTCGAGCTCAAATCACTGGCCAACTTCATATAAAGACATTTGAAGATGTGCAGACTTCTCGCAGAAACGTTTATGAATTCATAGGGACATTACTGAATGCTACTAAATCCTACGTTGAATTGTCTATCCAATGTAATACAGAGGAAAGATAGATCAAGTTGTATGTGAAATAGTTGAGGACATGGTTAAGAACCACTTATGCTCTGTGAGAAGCGAGTAAGGTGTCAGGACTCCATCCCCTATGTTACCATGGGTTGACAGAGATTCCTAGGTGGACACATTAATGCGCAGCACATCAGATGTGTATTCAGCCATGGAGCTGAAAGTAGTTGGTGCCACTCGCCTTTCGAAAAGAAATTACACCAGGGAACTATTATTATTCATCAACGTTAAGTCCGCGAGAATCTCGATGCAACCTTTAATCTGTCTTCGTCTGATTATCAGGTTCAACAATGTGCTATGGACCAGTAAATCTGAGGCGTGACTTCTGTGAACAACCTAGTGATATCCACAAAACAAGAGGACAACACTAACTAGCCTATTTGGGAGATGAAACTATGTGTCAAGCCTTAAAGTGGTTTGCTTCGAAAAGCATAGATCCTTAAAACTTCGTATTTCTTTTTCATACTTATTCAACTCATTACTTTGAGCTGAGTCTATTAGGGGCGATATACTGGTGATGCCGTAATCACATCGGTAAATTCTACAAAGACATATCATAATTTGAAGGGCTTTCTTAAGAACACGAGACCTATACTTAGCACTAAATCAAATACCATGAATTGTTCTGGTGAAAAGCACTCCTAGGATAAACACATCAACCAGTCAGTATGATTAGCATTACACGAGCAAACGGATAGTACCATAATATTAAAACCTACTTTACGAAAGACAAAACAGTTGATGTACAGCTACATTAAGGAGGGAACTAAGCATTCCATGTCACTTGATCCTCTGATTACCTCAAACGTCCAACAGTGATGCCAGTAGATGACATAGCTGCGCGATGCCACTGTCAAGTGTTAACTTTGATCAGCCAATGAAAGATTCCCCGACGACTGGTGCCTTCGCATTTCCAAGCTGGCACGGAGTGAGCTGTCAGATTTTTAGAATCAGTTGACATATGAACTCAAAACCATGGCTACACATTTAAGAGGTTTACCTTGAAAGTGAAAGAAATCACAAAAATTCTAAGTAATCCGGGGAACGTGTATTAGACAAATCAATAACCAGCATTCTCTTTCATCATCTGTCGTTTCATTTTCTTCTTTGACTCCTTCTTCTTGACTAACTGTGGAGTGGCTGCAGCGACTTTAGGAACGATGTCGTCTTTTGTGGCTAGGATAACTTCTACATGGCATGGTGAACACATATATGGGTTGATCCGACCATGGGCACGGTATGTGCGACGTCGCATTTTAGGAGCTTGATTGACCTAACGCTGTAAGTGAAAATTCCACAAAAATACCTGAATGTGTTTTATGTACAGACGACTGGCTTCACCTCCTTTGATATCCTTGTATACTCCATTGCTGAAGGCATTGTGCAAAAGTTGGAGAAGCATCTGTGCAGACTTTTTGGGCCATCTACCTTGAGTTGTCTTCCAAACTTTCGCTTGAGCGTGTCGACCAACACCACCATTGAATTTACGGAAAGGGATGATTTCTTTCTTTTCAATAACGTTCTTCAAATATGTTTGTGCTCGCTGAAGCGTCATTCCCTAAAACATTCATATGATTGTCGATAATAGAATTACTTTAACGGCACAAGCACATTCGTGCATGTTTTTGAAATGTGTACGTAAGTAAGGAATTCGAGCCTTGCATGTCTTACTTTCGTCCTCATCTTTAGGTTCCCAAGAGTACTTAACCATTCTGCCTTCAGACTAACCGCGCCTAAAAACGTGGCAAGACAAACTGACCGCTATTTCTATTACGGACATGAAAAACAACTGAATGTTCAGTAGTCCAGCAACTCAATGAATAACTTCTGATAGTAAAACTGAGTTCGAATATAAAAAGGAAAAGTGTACCTTAAGGATTTTCAATAATTAAGTATTTTTGTCTTCTATCTTCTAGCCAATCATATTGTGATCTACATTCGTAGTAACTCATCGGTTTCCGCTATCAGCAAATGAGGAGAATAGCATTTTTTATGGCCTTCGTTTCTAAAAATATGAAATTTGGGGAGTATATCTACACAGAAGTGTTGCGTCTTATTCAGACCTTTAGCGGCGCAGAATGATACCGAAAACTGGATTTAAAAATATGCTTGTTGGCATTTGTCATTATGGAGAATAATGGATTAAAGAAAGATATAAGTGTTGTAGAAAATCCTTTCGCAGAACAGTAGTTGAATTCACAAGGATCACCCAAATGTTTCTCAATCATATACTTTCGTAACGTATGAGCTCTCACGGGGAAGTAGTCTGCTTTGGTCTAAATTTAGCACGGGCTTTTTTATTGAAAATATAAGCTCACAGCTGTAAATGATCTGTGAAGGCGCATTTGTGAGTGCTGCAATATGTAACTATGGTATCGAGCCAATAAATTCTCTTGACATTATTTGAAAATTACCATTTATTTAAGAGAATTCCTGTTACTGTTTCTTTCAGAATCGTAACTAGGTTACAGCCTTGTGGTCATTTTCATTATCAGACATGAATTTATCCTGATAAAGACCAAGGCGTTCTCGCTCACCTTTGTGACGAGGACATATACGTTGTAAAGTGACTATGGGAACCTGTGTGCCAACATTCTTCCGGTAAACCCTGGGCAAGGAAAGCCTTAAAAGTCCGTTTCCAAAGTGTGTTCACTAATTTATAGGGTTGTGTATACACAATTTCTGCAGAATATTTATGCTAGTGTGTGCTGGTTGTGTTGTGCTCTGCTTGTTCATTCCTGTAAGTCATCAGCCATCGAGCTTAAATGAATTGCCTAATAGTAGTAGCTTCATATTCACCCTCTGTTATTGTTATCTACAGCCTGTCCTCTACGGCAGCATGGGTCGGACCAAGGGGACCATACAGTTTTGAGGTTGAGACATTGTCTGTCCAAATAAGTATATGCACGCTGTTTGCCAAAGCCATTTATAGTGGGGTCCAGAAAAAAAAGGAATCCAAATCTTTCAAGTGGTGCTGAAACTGACGTGGCAAATGCAGATTCACCCTTTCTTTGTACAAATATCCAGTGAAGGCATTTGAATGCTTCCGACATTCTGGTCCCATTCAAGGTTGGCGAAAAATTTAAGCCCCTTGACCTCCAAATTTGCTTATAGCCTTTCACTTAGTGCAAAAATCCATTAATAATTTAAACTGTAATGGTTCAGACTATCTCCTCAACTCAGTTGAATTTCAGATATTTTGCTTTCAGCAGTCAACGAGTTTATCTGCGCTGATTGGATAGGGCTGCGGAACACTGCGTTCTGGGGGAACAGGGGGGCGGCTGCTCAGTTGCGGTGTGACTGTTTATTTGTATGTTCTCTTCACCATCGTTAATAAGTACACCCTTGAACAGCGCGAGAGATGTATCCTCCTTCACTATATAGGGAGATGTTAAGGGCAGTTAGGCCTCCAGTTTAGGTGGACCAGGCTAAAGAGCCAGCAGGTAGAATGCTAGAAGCTCAGGTGTGGCAGAGTGGATGGTCACACGAGAATCATGAGCATTGTAGCTAGTTGAAGCCAACGGGAAACGAGCCTGATGCCATTCAAGTTGCCTAACTTACTGGCTTCACAGAATTGGTGAGTACACCGTGATTTATATTGACTCACACCCTTCTTATTCCTAATTCTCAATCGATACTCGCCATGTTTCTACCACTATATCCTTTCTAAATCTTTGGCGGCAATAATCGCAGCTTCATTCCCGGAAAGTTATCGCAACTTATTTGTATGTAGGCACATAAACTAATAGTACCAGCAGCCTGCCTTCTGAATGAAAGGGACAACCACAGAACGGGAGGTAAGTTAAGTGAGCATCGGCTTACTTTTTTATCACTGGTACCTTTCATGTGAGTTAGTGTGGGAAACTTTAACTCAGCACTCACTCTTTTAGTGACGCCTCGAATTTTTGTATCGTTGTTACTGTTTTAATTCCTGGAAAATTCCCATTGTAACATATAGGAAATTGAAACAAATGATTCAGCGAAGAGACTCTTTTCAACGAATTTATCATCAAGCTGTACAATCGTATATATATGGTTTTTAAGAAGTTATATCCGGTGAGGGAATTGAAACATAGGTGTGAATGCATGAAATAATAATAATATGAAGTGCAATTAAAACTAAAATGTTTGTGATTATAATCGTATTGCTGAAGCTTTGGCTATCGAAACAGAAAAGCCAGATCTCTGTGTACAGAAAAAGTTCGTTCAACCCCTCCAACTTTCATGGTCTTCATCCCTCTATGCTAAAGTATGGTAATCCCCAATCATATTTTAGCTCTACCAATTCTTCATTTTTTCATTTTTGTCTATTCAATTTGTATACTTTTCCTTATTAAGTCAATTGTTACTATTACTACTCTCACTTTTAATTGTCTCCGGTATTATTTCACTTGTTCCACTTGCCATTCTAAATCAATTCCTTTATGCAAGATTAAATTCTATGCTATTAAATTTCACACAATATTACGTAACGTTTTTATTTTTTCGATTTATCTACTAATCTTATACTTGCACACCTTTTTCAAGTTCTATCCATCCTATGAATTATTCTATATATGACATTAATTTGTTTTGCCACTTGACATTTAACTACGATTATAATCACAAACATTTTAGTTTAAATTGCACTTCATATTATTATCATTTCATGCATTCACACCTATGTTTCAATTCCCTCACCGGATATAACTTCTTAAAAACCATATATATGCGATTGTACTGTTTTAATTGTTGTGGTACATTTGGCATGCTAATTCGCGTCTCACCATCCTTGTTCTATGTGAGCCCCATCAACATAATCAGTTATAACGTATTTGCCAATAATATACACTGTCATGGCGAAACAGTCATGAATTGGTATGACCACACAGCACAAAACGCCAGTCATTTATGTCGATGATATAGTTGACCACGTCATCACTGCCCATGTTTAGTGACGAGTTCAACTACTGCATCAATGATTGCGGGTTATGTGCAAGTTGCACTTCTTGCACAGTCATATCAGTTCATTGGTGATATATTTATCTAGTCATCCCTTTACATTAGTTTCCGGCCTAGCAGTCGAGCATATCTGTTGTACACTAGTCGGTGTGTCGCACCCATCCCATCAAAGACACGAATTAAGAGTTATTGTCCCCGTTGCGACTTACGAAGGCCCACACGAATCCTCATCCACTGTATTGCATTGCACTGATCTCATCTGAATTTAGCGCAACTAGTTGGCCAACTAAATTCTCTAGACTTTCTCTTGCACCATATCTTTATTTCACATTCAACAGCAGTCTCAGAGGCTGGTCCAGAATTTAGCTATCTGATGCTTATTACTGACATATACACATGAGTCTTTTTACAGTTACCAAATATAACCATTGGTAATGGCTTATGTCGCTCCTAATCCACCGGTTGTTTACACTCAAGCTTTGCCGATGTCCAGGAATAATGCCAGTACTGAGCGTCAATTATCTGTGAGTTCTATAACGTGGCGAAAATAATCTAGCTGGCAAGTACTGAACCACCTTCTACATAAGGAACCGTGCTGAGATCAGGAAAATAGGTCACCAGAAAGCAAATACTGGATCACTTGGTTCTTCACAGTCTCTTCTATTTCATGTGAAACCAGAGAAGTGATAATGGTGAGGCGACAGTCGTTCGCATCATCTCTTCGTCCGCCGAACGGAAGATATACCGTCTGCACCAAGAGTGTCAGTAAGCTTAAGAGTTGCGAATGCCCTATCGATAGATGGAGAAAAATTATGCGAAGGCCCGCAATGGATATGAGAGTTATTCAGCTTTCAATTTGCTAGCTACTTCACTAACGAAGAAACAGCGGGTAGTCTTGACGTTCCGACACCACCAAATCACTTTTCTGGCAATATAACATTCACCCCACCAAAACCTTCATCCGCTATGGCATCTCTCCGGACATCATATAATGCCATCCCTGATGGAATTCTATCTATTCTGTTGAAAAAGGGTGGTGAAGACATACCCATCATCCTCCTAAAGTTTTTCAATCTGTACTTAAATAATGGAAGTTGCCCAGAGCGCTGGAAGCTGTCGCCTATAACCACCAGGCACAAACTGGGACCAACTTATAATATCGAAAAATACCTACCCACCAGTATCACGTCAGTAATAATAATATATTTTTCCTGTCAATGTAGGTGTTAATCGCGACAGATAGATAGACTGTATGATAAACAGCCAATCAATATTATGTGACCTTTCTTGTCGCGATTATTGGCCAATTTATTGTAACTCTCACCACGTGATGACCTTGAATGTTCTGTTTTGTCTGTCACTGTACTTGTATATACATGTAATTAATTGACTGTTCATTTTGTCCGTACCTTCAATACTGTACGGTACGTTTTTGTCCGTTTTTTTGTAATGACGGTGGATTGTACATTTTTCTTGGTGTAATTTTATGATTTATTTTATCTTTTAGAAACAGATAGAGTTAAAGTCAAGTTATTCTGTTTTAACTATAGTAAAGCCAAGACTCTGTGTAGTCAGTATTGAGGAAGGACTAAATCTGTAGGACAAAATAATCCTACAAAGTTTCGTACAGTATTCCAGACGAAAGTTTCGAACAATATGGCAGACAAAAGTTATGAAACTATGCCGTCGTTAACTCCACAATTAGGAAAGAGTAATGAAGCTGATTTCCTTGGAAGCAACGAGTATGAATCACGCTATATGATAGAATTGGAGCTAGCGAAATTGCGCGTAGTCCAAAAAGAGAAAGAAATGGAATTAGAGAGATTACGACAAGGTAGTCGCGAATGTTCTTGTCACAATAAATCGCCTTACAAACCTTCTACTTCTCATAAAGTCTCTGTATCTCCTAATGATGAGTCCGCCAGAACCATATCTAAGTTTCTGGACATGCTTAAAGCATATCAATATTTTAAGTGGAATGCCGATGAACTTGAGTGTTGGATCAGTGAAAAACTGCAAACATATACAAATGAGGATTTTAAAGAACTCAGTAATCTTCAGCTGAAAAAACAGAAACATCAAGAGTTTGAGTTCGAAGTAACAGTTCATGCTGAAACACTCTCAGCTCTAGATTCTACGGGAGAAGAAATGATTGGTCAGGGACACTTCGCAACAGATATTATCAAAAACCGTCTTGATGAATTGCATGCCCTGTGGGAAAGGCTTATGGCTATTTTCACAGAAAAATCCAGTGTCATTAACCTAAAGCTTAAGTTTGTCCAGTTTTTATGTCAAGTCGACGAGATACTTTTCTGGATACGTGGAAACGAAACTTACGTAACATCAGAGGATTTAGGTCAAGACTTGGAAGATGTTGAGACACTTCAAAAAGGGTTTAATGAGTTTACAAAAGATCTCGAGAATCAAGAAAGTCGTGCAGAAGACATCTATCGGAAGGCAGATGAACTTCTAAAAGAGAAATTTCCTGAGGATGCCCTAGTCATAGAAAAGTTCAGACAGGTCCGCGAAGCTCTAGAACGTCTGAAGGATCTGGTTAGAAAACGACAAGAAAAGCTCCTGGAAGCCTATGAGATACAGTGCTTCTTTAGAGACATAGATAAAGCTATATCGTGGGTGAATGAAAAGTCTATTCCCTTATCCATTGAGGACTGTGGTCGTGATCTTGTCTCAGTCCAAGCCTTACAAAGGAAGCACGAAGCATTAGAAAGGGATTTGACTGCCCCAGATGAAAAGATTGTTCGACTTGGAGATGATGCTAAGGCGCTTGCACAGAAGCATCCTGATTCGCAAGACACTATACAACGCAAGTATGACGCCCTAATTACTGCATGGGATAAGCTGAAAAGTCAGGCTGTAGATAGGAGAGGTAAACTAGAAGAGTCATTCAAGATGCATTGCTTTTTGGCTGACTGGAGAGACTTGAGTATCTGGATGAATGACATGAAGACGTTAATATCGGCGGATGATTTGGCAAAGGATGTAGCTGGTGCTGAAGCCCAAGTAGAGCGACATAAGGAATACACCGCTGAGATAAATTCTCGAGCTGAAAGTTTCGATACATGCATGCAAGAAGGTCAGGCATTACTAAGTGTTGGCCATCCCTGTAATGGAGACATAGCTGCTAAACTTTCCACCCTTGAAAGAGAGAGAGCCTCCTTGATGCAGTTGTGTGAGGAAAGACGTGAACAGCTAGAGCAGTGTATGGGCCTTCAGTACTATTACCGCGACGCTGAACAGTCGGGATCTTGGATTGCTAAGCAAGAGGCCCTCTTAGAAATAAAAGATGTGGGAGACTCACTCGATTCTGTGGAAGCACTTATAAAGAAACATGAAGACTTCGAAAAGTCACTTTTAGCACAAGAAGAAAAGATGCGACAACTTAATGAATTCGCTGCAAACTTAATCGAGTCAAACCACTATGCGGCTGCACAGGTTCATGAGATTCAGGAAGGTCTTCAAAGCAGACGAAATGCATTAAAAGAGAAAGCTCAGAACCGCCGTCAGCGTCTTCAAGATTCCCACCGTTACCAAATGTTCGATAGAGATGCAGATGAAATGCAGTCATGGATATCAAGAAAACTTGAAAACGCACTTGATGAAAGTTACAAAGACTCCACGAATTTGCAAACAAAGGTGCAGAAGCATCAGAGTTTTGAGGCAGAAATACAAGCGAACCAATCCCGCGTTGAAGATATTAAAAAGACAGGTCAGGATTTGTTAAATGCAAACCACTACAACTCGCCAGAAATAAAAGTAAAGATTGAACAGTTGGATGAAACTTGGTCTCATCTCGTAAATGCCATGGGAGACAAGAAGAAAAATTTAGATCAAGCAAGTAGTCAACAACAGTTCGCTCGCAACGTAGATGTCAAGTTATGGTTGAATTATGTTGAAGCTCAGATAGCCTCAGAGGATGTCGGTCGTGATCTAAACGGTGTGATGAACGCACAAAAGCTGCACAACTTGCTTGAATCTGATGTAGCTACTCATCGTGAACGTATAGATGCATTCAAAGTCCAGGCTGACACGCTTGCTGCAGAAAGTCATCTCGACGCTCCTATTATCCAAGGAGAACAAAGACAGTTAGCCCAACGTTACCATGACCTGCAAATCCCTCTAAGTCAACGTCGTGAGAAGTTAAGAGATGCCCTTCCCTCGGACACATCTTTGCAGCTTGAATATGGTGACTGTAGTGAGCTGATGAAGTTACTAGTCGATTGTTGTAAAGATTTTAAAGCACATTCGCTTAACCAAATCGAATCAGAAATGTGGCATCAGTATGCTGAAAGCTTCACTACTGGCTCAGTAGCCACTCACAAAGATGCCTTCAGGTTATGTGTTAAAGATAAGAACCCTGTTGTTGAAAACTATGTTGGTTTTATCGAGTCGTACCGTGATCCCTTTGGTGTTCGTGCAAGGTTTGAATCATTTGTCGCTGTTGTAAATAGATCAGTGTCTAAAAATTTCCAACGACTTGTAAATAATGCTGAAAGGTTGTTAACAAGTTTACCATGGCCTTCTACGTTTGAAAAAGTTAATTTCTCACAGCCAGACTTTACTAGTTTGAATGTGGTTACGTTTGCAACTGCTGGGATTCCTGTTGGAACTAATACTCCTAACTATGATGATGTACGACAAGTTGATGGATTTAAAAATGTTTCTTTGGATAATGTACTTAGTGTTCGTCTCGAGGATCCTAAACCAGAATTTCTACGTAATGAAGACAAACAGATGTACGTGGAACGTGCTGAAAGTTCCTTTGAATTACAAGTTGAACTTCATGAACTGATGGGATATAGTTCTGGTAAACTGTTTCGGCGTGCTTGTTATGGAAAACGAAATTTCCACACGAAAGCTACTGAATATGTCATAAATGCAGATCCTGTAAAAGGTTGGTGTGAAGCAGGAGAAACGTATGACAGCAAGTTTTCAAACCTTTCATCTGCAATAGACAAGTGTCAAGCTGAGTGCGTTGGAATTTATTTATCTAATTTACCTCTTGTTCTGGAGCAGTTCGGTCTGAATACCAACTGTGCTCAAGGCAATGTCTCAGATGCAGTCTATATTAATTGGTTGTCAATGATTCCTTCAGTTGTAACTTCCATGGAGTTTTATTCTCCAGCAGAAAATGCTGATGACATTGGATCATGGTGTCAAGCACATTATTGTGCTCGTTATGCGATTCTGCAAGTTTTGATTGAAGCTGACGATTCTATGGGACGTACGCATAAAGTAGTTGGTGAGGACGATGCATCTGATTTGTGTATTTCCTTAGTTCCAAAAAGGCCTTTAACGTCGGCTCGTTCAGCAATTGGTGAATTCTTAAGAAAATTACAGTATTACAAAGGTAAAGCGAATGCTATGTATGGATATGCTTTCTCCCAACACTATAGTCAACTACTTCCAAAATATTTGACTGATTTGCTCTGGCATAAATGGCTACGTGGATATCTTCTGATGCTGCAAACAAGATCTAAGTGGTTGGATATAAAGCACAACCTACAACCTGATGATCTCGTCTTAGTTAACAGTGCTGACACACAGAGAGGTCTCTGGCGAAAGGCTATAGTTAAGCAGATGTACTATGACCAAGATGGCCACGTCAGGACGCTGTGTTTGAAAACTTCAACTCAAGAAATGGAACAAGATATAAGAACCGTACGAAAGGTCAACGTGGTGGTCGTTCGCGGGGAGTGTTAATCGCGACAGATAGATAGACTGTATGATAAACAGCCAATCAATATTATGTGACCTTTCTTGTCGCGATTATTGGCCAATTTATTGTAACTCTCACCACGTGATGACCTTGAATGTTCTGTTTTGTCTGTCACTGTACTTGTATATACATGTAATTAATTGACTGTTCATTTTGTCCGTACCTTCAATACTGTACGGTACGTTTTTGTCCGTTTTTTTGTAATGACGGTGGATTGTACATTTTTCTTGGTGTAATTTTATGATTTATTTTATCTTTTAGAAACAGATAGAGTTAAAGTCAAGTTATTCTGTTTTAACTATAGTAAAGCCAAGACTCTGTGTAGTCAGTATTGAGGAAGGACTAAATCTGTAGGACAAAATAATCCTACAAAGTTTCGTACAGTATTCCAGACGAAAGTTTCGAACAATATGG
The DNA here is from genome assembly GCA_944472155.2 of Trichobilharzia szidati. Lineage (NCBI taxonomy): Eukaryota > Metazoa > Platyhelminthes > Trematoda > Strigeidida > Schistosomatidae > Trichobilharzia > Trichobilharzia szidati. The sequence continues at coordinate 56,105,514 of OX235276.1, forward strand.
CAGACAAAAGTTATGAAACTATGCCGTCGTTAACTCCACAATTAGGAAAGAGTAATGAAGCTGATTTCCTTGGAAGCAACGAGTATGAATCACGCTATATGATAGAATTGGAGCTAGCGAAATTGCGCGTAGTCCAAAAAGAGAAAGAAATGGAATTAGAGAGATTACGACAAGGTAGTCGCGAATGTTCTTGTCACAATAAATCGCCTTACAAACCTTCTACTTCTCATAAAGTCTCTGTATCTCCTAATGATGAGTCCGCCAGAACCATATCTAAGTTTCTGGACATGCTTAAAGCATATCAATATTTTAAGTGGAATGCCGATGAACTTGAGTGTTGGATCAGTGAAAAACTGCAAACATATACAAATGAGGATTTTAAAGAACTCAGTAATCTTCAGCTGAAAAAACAGAAACATCAAGAGTTTGAGTTCGAAGTAACAGTTCATGCTGAAACACTCTCAGCTCTAGATTCTACGGGAGAAGAAATGATTGGTCAGGGACACTTCGCAACAGATATTATCAAAAACCGTCTTGATGAATTGCATGCCCTGTGGGAAAGGCTTATGGCTATTTTCACAGAAAAATCCAGTGTCATTAACCTAAAGCTTAAGTTTGTCCAGTTTTTATGTCAAGTCGACGAGATACTTTTCTGGATACGTGGAAACGAAACTTACGTAACATCAGAGGATTTAGGTCAAGACTTGGAAGATGTTGAGACACTTCAAAAAGGGTTTAATGAGTTTACAAAAGATCTCGAGAATCAAGAAAGTCGTGCAGAAGACATCTATCGGAAGGCAGATGAACTTCTAAAAGAGAAATTTCCTGAGGATGCCCTAGTCATAGAAAAGTTCAGACAGGTCCGCGAAGCTCTAGAACGTCTGAAGGATCTGGTTAGAAAACGACAAGAAAAGCTCCTGGAAGCCTATGAGATACAGTGCTTCTTTAGAGACATAGATAAAGCTATATCGTGGGTAAATGAAAAGTCTATTCCCTTATCCATTGAGGACTGTGGTCGTGATCTTGTCTCAGTCCAAGCCTTACAAAGGAAGCACGAAGCATTAGAAAGGGATTTGACTGCCCCAGATGAAAAGATTGTTCGACTTGGAGATGATGCTAAGGCGCTTGCACAGAAGCATCCTGATTCGCAAGACACTATACAACGCAAGTATGACGCCCTAATTACTGCATGGGATAAGCTGAAAAGTCAGGCTGTAGATAGGAGAGGTAAACTAGAAGAGTCATTCAAGATGCATTGCTTTTTGGCTGACTGGAGAGACTTGAGTATCTGGATGAATGACATGAAGACGTTAATATCGGCGGATGATTTGGCAAAGGATGTAGCTGGTGCTGAAGCCCAAGTAGAGCGACATAAGGAATACACCGCTGAGATAAATTCTCGAGCTGAAAGTTTCGATACATGCATGCAAGAAGGTCAGGCATTACTAAGTGTTGGCCATCCCTGTAATGGAGACATAGCTGCTAAACTTTCCACCCTTGAAAGAGAGAGAGCCTCCTTGATGCAGTTGTGTGAGGAAAGACGTGAACAGCTAGAGCAGTGTATGGGCCTTCAGTACTATTACCGCGACGCTGAACAGTCGGGATCTTGGATTGCTAAGCAAGAGGCCCTCTTAGAAATAAAAGATGTGGGAGACTCACTCGATTCTGTGGAAGCACTTATAAAGAAACATGAAGACTTCGAAAAGTCACTTTTAGCACAAGAAGAAAAGATGCAACAACTTAATGAATTCGCTGCAAACTTAATCGAGTCAAACCACTATGCGGCTGCACAGGTTCATGAGATTCAGGAAGGTCTTCAAAGCAGACGAAATGCATTAAAAGAGAAAGCTCAGAACCGCCGTCAGCGTCTTCAAGATTCCCACCGTTACCAAATGTTCGATAGAGATGCAGATGAAATGCAATCATGGATATCAAGAAAACTTGAAAACGCACTCGATGAAAGTTACAAAGACTCCACGAATTTGCAAACAAAGGTGCGGAAGCATCAGAGTTTTGAGGCAGAAATACAAGCGAACCAATCCCGCGTTGAAGGTATTAAAAAGACAGGTCAGGATTTGTTAAATGCAAACCACTACAACTCGCCAGAAATAAAAGTAAAGATTGAACAGTTGGATGAAACTTGGTCTCATCTCGTAAATGCCATGGGAGACAAGAAGAAAAATTTAGATCAAGCAAGTAGTCAACAACAGTTCGCTCGTAACGTAGATGTCAAGTTATGGTTGAATTATGTTGAAGCTCAGATAGCCTCAGAGGATGTCGGTCGTGATCTAAACGGTGTGATGAATGCACAAAAGCTGCACAACTTGCTTGAATCTGATGTAGCTACTCATCGTGAACGTATAGATGCATTCAAAGTCCAGGCTGACACGCTTGCTGCAGAAAGTCATCTCGACGCTCCTATTATCCAAGGAGAACAAAGACAGTTAGCCCAACGTTACCATGACCTGAAAATCCCTCTAAGTCAACGTCGTGAGAAGTTAAGAGATGCCCTTCCCTCGGACACATCTTTGCAGCTTGAATATGGTGACTGTAGTGAGCTGATGAAGTTACTAGTCGATTGTTGTAAAGATTTTAAAGCACATTCGCTTAACCAAATCGAATCAGAAATGTGGCATCAGTATGCTGAAAGCTTCACTACTGGCTCAGTAGCCACTCACAAAGATGCCTTCAGGTTATGTGTTAAAGATAAGAACCCTGTTGTTGAAAACTATGTTGGTTTTATCGAGTCGTACCGTGATCCCTTTGGTGTTCGTGCAAGGTTTGAATCATTTGTCGCTGTTGTAAATAGATCAGTGTCTAAAAATTTCCAACGACTTGTAAATAATGCTGAAAGGTTGTTAACAAGTTTACCATGGCCTTCTACGTTTGAAAAAGTTAATTTCTCACAGCCAGACTTTACTAGTTTGAATGTGGTTACGTTTGCAACTGCTGGGATTCCTGTTGGAACTAATACTCCTAACTATGATGATGTACGACAAGTTGATGGATTTAAAAATGTTTCTTTGGATAATGTACTTAGTGTTCGTCTCGAGGATCCTAAACCAGAATTTCTACGTAATGAAGACAAACAGATGTACGTGGAACGTGCTGAAAGTTCCTTTGAATTACAAGTTGAACTTCATGAACTGATGGGATATAGTTCTGGTAAACTGTTTCGGCGTGCTTGTTATGGAAAACGAAATTTCCACACGAAAGCTACTGAATATGTCATAAATGCAGATCCTGTAAAAGGTTGGTGTGAAGCAGGAGAAACGTATGACAGCAAGTTTTCAAACCTTTCATCTGCAATAGACAAGTGTCAAGCTGAGTGCGTTGGAATTTATTTATCTAATTTACCTCTTGTTCTGGAGCAGTTCGGTCTGAATACCAACTGTGCTCAAGGCAATGTCTCAGATGCAGTCTATATTAATTGGTTGTCAATGATTCCTTCAGTTGTAACTTCCATGGAGTTTTATTCTCCAGCAGAAAATGCTGATGACATTGGATCATGGTGTCAAGCACATTATTGTGCTCGTTATGCGATTCTGCAAGTTTTGATTGAAGCTGACGATTCTATGGGACGTACGCATAAAGTAGTTGGTGAGGACGATGCATCTGATTTGTGTATTTCCTTAGTTCCAAAAAGGCCTTTAACGTCGGCTCGTTCAGCAATTGGTGAATTCTTAAGAAAATTACAGTATTACAAAGGTAAAGCGAATGCTATGTATGGATATGCTTTCTCCCAACACTATAGTCAACTACTTCCAAAATATTTGACTGATTTGCTCTGGCATAAATGGCTACGTGGATATCTTCTGATGCTGCAAACAAGATCTAAGTGGTTGGATATAAAGCACAACCTACAACCTGATGATCTCGTCTTAGTTAACAGTGCTGACACACAGAGAGGTCTCTGGCGAAAGGCTATAGTTAAGCAGATGTACTATGACCAAGATGGCCACGTCAGGACGCTGTGTTTGAAAACTTCAACTCAAGAAATGGAACAAGATATAAGAACCGTACGAAAGGTCAACGTGGTGGTCGTTCGCGGGGAGTGTTAATCGCGACAGATAGATAGACTGTATGATAAACAGCCAATCAATATTATGTGACCTTTCTTGTCGCGATTATTGGCCAATTTATTGTAACTCTCACCACGTGATGACCTTGAATGTTCTGTTTTGTCTGTCACTGTACTTGTATATACATGTAATTAATTGACTGTTCATTTTGTCCGTACCTTCAATACTGTACGGTACGTTTTTGTCCGTTTTTTTGTAATGACGGTGGATTGTACATTTTTCTTGGTGTAATTTTATGATTTATTTTATCTTTTAGAAACAGATAGAGTTAAAGTCAAGTTATTCTGTTTTAACTATAGTAAAGCCAAGACTCTGTGTAGTCAGTATTGAGGAAGGACTAAATCTGTAGGACAAAATAATCCTACAGTAGGACACACCAGTTGTACAGGCATGGATAAGTATTATTTAAATTACATGAATTTGATTTATAGCGGTTTATAGTAGTTCCCAGGGTTATGGAAAAAGTCATGGGGCAAGATATTGCTTCATACCTTCCCCTCCACAGAGTGTTTACTCCAGCACAGCGCGGCTTCCTGAAAAGTTGATCGTGCTCCATCTGCCTACTTGACTATATTGATGATATCGCTTCTGAGAGTGATCATGGTTTGCTTGCGCAGCTGCCTTCTTTGGCTTCAAAAAAGCCTTTGATAAAGTCCCACACAAGAGAATAATTCTTAAGCGAAAGTCGTACGGGTTCCTGGACTCCATGTTATCCTGGCTCAGTTTTTTCTTGGAAGACCGTTCCCATGTTGTGAAATTCGCAAATAATTGCTCGTCACCCAGACCCATACGAAGTGGAGTGGTTCAGGGCAGTGTACTAAGGCCACTGCTTTCCACAATTTACATTAAATACATCTGCAGTGTAATCGAGCATGGTACCCCATACCCTTTTGCTGACCAATTAAAGATTTTATACAGCTTCCCCATTCGACTCTGAACGAGGGATTCACACACATTCAAGATGATCTGGATAAGTTATATAACCGGAGCAGTGACTGGCGACTGCCATTCAATTCGGATAAATGTGGTGTCCTATACTTCACTAACTCCCATCAGAATTTCAGGTTGCACCTAGGTGACTCTTTTCTCCAAACCTTCAATTCCTTAAAAGACCCAGGCATCACCTACTCACTAAGCTTAACATCCAGTGAGTATGCGAAATCAGCTGTTCCCAAATGCCAAAGACTCACAGGCTTGTTATGTCGAAGAATGAACGCAATTGAGGCTAATATCCTCTCATACAAAGTTATGGTTCTTCCAGTACTTGAATACTGCACAATCTTCTTCAGTTTTGTCTATGGGTGTGATAGGGTTTGTATTGAAAATATTCAGCGAAGCTTTACACGACGCCGGTTACACAAACATGAAGGAGTGACTTACGCGGATAAGTGCCAAAAATATGGACTTCAGCCACTTTGGTTAAGGCGCCTGAAACTCAACCTAACTTTCCTCTTTCGCCTTTTACACGACTGCACCAAAAGCAGTAACCCAACAGCTTTCAACAATACAGCCATATATACGCTTAGGAATCATAAAAATACTCTATCTATAACCCGGCACTGGACAAAACTGCATTCACGTTTGTTCAAAATACATTACAGTGCATTATGGAACGGAATTCCACTTACTGTACGTAGTTGCCGATCTCCTACTGAATTCCAACACCTCTTTAATGATTTCATGTCAACAAAAGTACTTCGGTCTACTTATCCGTACTTTAGCCACATTGGCTGTTCAACTAATCTCAGTACTAAAGACTCCAGAGCAATATACCCAATTTGAGGAAATTCATTTGCCCCAGCCACCGTACGGTAAGCATCTAAAACTTGATAAAACCAGCCCGATGTTTCCCACAGTGATCGGCCTAAGGTCCGGTTGTTCAGCTTATAAGAAATCCCATCAACATTTCATCAAACAGGTTTATAAAGTCATAAGACTATCTATAAGTATCCTGGAAGTATAATCTTAAGGTAGCTGCAATAATTTTTTCCATAATGTAAGCAAACTGGTACTTTGTAATGTTCAAAGCATGCCATGAAAAAAGTTGTCATGAATACTTGGTGATGATAAACCCAGCCAACCGACTATTTTCCTCAAGTACATTCAATTCACCTTTATCCTCAACCGTACCACTGCTCAATTCACTCTACTCAGTAGATTATCACTTAATTTGCTATAGTACTCAAAATTCCTATACCTTTTACATTTCAAGATGTTTTAACTACTACCTGTGCGGCAACAGTTTAACCAACTCACTGATTTTCTCTTCACTGCAATCTTCAATAAGTTTATTTACAGAAACAGGTATAGTAGCAAACATATCTCATAAAATTTTACACATATAATTAAATAATTGGCATAATACACTGTATTATTTTTGTGTCAAAATGACTACATTCAGTCAATAGTTGCATATTTGTAGATAATACCATTAAGTTGATAATGTCAAAGCTAAGTAGCATTGTTTCCATTACATAAGTTGATAAATCACTACAGTGTATAACGCATATCATATGAAAATCGGTCGTCAAAATTTAGAATAACTAATTCCGTTAACCAGCTGTTTCCTTCAGGATCATTCTACATCACTTTACCACTAATTGTTCCAGTACCCATTTCACCCTGCTAAATAGAGTATAAGTCAGTTGTTGCAATATTAACTACTTCTATACTCCATAAATTTTTAAGGGAAACTTAATTTCCTAGTCGACTGTAACAAATAGATGTGTGGAAGTGTAAAGGTGATACTGCTAAGAATGTCCTCAGGTATTGATGTGTCCGGTGACCTAATGGGAAGTGCTTGTCATGAGAGCTATTAATGAACAGCATACTATATGATTGGGACGGGCTCAAAGTAATGCAATATTACAACTACAGTCATTGGTAAAGGTCCCAGAGCTTAATATTCAAATGCAGGGAGGTTAGCGCTTGCTGATCAGCAGATATAGTAGTGGTCATAAATGTGAATCGTTCCGATCTGTGGGATAGCGGCATGCTTTTTTTGACAGCTCGAGAATTAAACATGAGCTTAGATCCTCAATATAAAAAACAAACTTGAAAAACAATAATTACTGCACAGATCTAAATTATAAAAGAATGCTTTAGCTCCTACCGTCCACAAGCCTGTTCAGCTTCTTGTCAAGATGCTACATCATGAGCCCTACAGGAGTTCGTGATACATCTTACGGGTAAGCTGGTCCTACGAGTTCTAATCTTCCAGATCCTTGAATTCACTTCTCACTGAAGTATCGCTTATCTACCTCACGATAACCTTTTTATTTACTCACTATTATACTCTATTTTATCTTAACTACCTGGGCCTTTATTAAAGCTGAAATTTACTCTTCGTTCACACTTTTTGCTTCCTTAAAGTCTGGTTGCTTTGATTAAAAACACAACAACACCGGTGTTTGAACGAAGTTAAATTTTCATCGGAAACGTCATAGTTTCCATGCTGAGACCAAAATGGTTAGCATCAGACATTGCAAATGCATACTATCACTCCAAAGAATCTCCAGCTTCTTCTTGTATTTATCTTGCAAATGTGCTTCCGATGGTGTATTATCCATAATTGCGTTTTATGCTATTTTGAGGTTTCCCAGGACGTCCTCCTATTCCTGAAATAGCACTTGCCCAAATATCCGCTATTTACTGATTGACTCCAACTATCAGCAGGCAATGGAACGAAGTTCGGGTTGTCGCTCAACTTTTATGGTTACCTTAGTGAAGGGTGTACTGTTTAAGATTCATGAGAACCTGTTCTGACTGCTTACACAATAGCCGAACAATTTAAATTTTTGAAAAGCATTAATTTATGATACTTCAGGATTATAATTTGTAACACAACTGAACGTGCCTGTAAAAATGGTTTAGAGGCTGACAGTATTGACGTTCACGGATAGTATGAAGTACACTAACGCAAGATCTAATACCCACAACTTCTATAATATTCATTCCGCGTGGACCAAAGGTAAAGCAAAACATCAGAACTGATCGTCCAAATTACAAGATATATTTCGGGACCAAATCGGAGTGCGAGACGATTGCTTAACTAACTAGGGATCGTGCACGAACGAACGAACGTGATATGACGGAGTACCAAATGGCGTGGACGCTTGACCGGGAGCCTTCAGCTAAACAAGTTGACTTAAACAGTGGGGGTCGGCATCCAATGTTCAGTGGTGAGTGCTGTGGCCAATAATTTTGGGGAATTATTTACCACTACAACGGCATGCATTTCATGTAAGCTTACCCGTTTATACGAAAATATATACTAATATAATACTATTTTGTCTTTTCCACCCAACCTTCCTGATTATTACACACTGCAATTTTTAATTTTACATTTGGTCTGAAATATTTCTTGAATAGTGCCACTATCTATCTTCCGTTTATTGTGTCTAGTGACCTTGTTAATCTGACCTCTGGCAGGAAGTAATTCCTGAACTTTTCACACATATAACATAAATACACGAATGTACAACCTAGTTGATGACTTCGTCGAAAAGAAAATTTTCTTCCCTGCAACCATCTTCTTAATAATTCCAGTGATCCAATGTGTATATTCCCCGACATTAGTATAAAATGTGAGTGCACTGATTCTATTAATACTATGTAAATTCCCACACAGACAGAAGTATTTGTAGTTCACAGCTGGTTTTTATATTGATGCCATATGCATAAATAGACCTCATATTTTTCCATTATTGGAGGATTATAAGCAAATTTCAAGACAATCTCCGAAACATCCTTAATGTTGAAATGTCATTTTGTCATCAAGATTACTTGCAGATCAACTTCATACTAAATACATTAACATTAAAATATTGCGGATGCGTTACTTAGAAATTAATCCACAATCTCAGTGATGTCTAGTGAACGTGGTTTTGCGAATCCTACAGAAGTTACATCTTCATACTTGGGAAACTGTCGTCACCAAATATAAACTGAAACATGCTTCAACTCTAAACAGATATGCACAGTGTTAACAGCTTGGAGAAACAATTAAAATATTGTGAGATACACAAACCTGTTGTGTTAATGAGGATAATGATGCCATATAATGCAACCTAGACACTCAATCGTGACACTACATCTGTACTGCTTCACGTATGTGGAAATCTCAGGATAAATTAATCTCCATTATGGGTGATAAAGAACACCGAAACGTAGACATTAGGTATAGAGTTTCAGTGAGATTGGCATAACGCTTAGCAGATTGATAATAATTGAGCTGACTAGATCCGGTTCTCATAATCAACATTGTGGATGTGTATAATAATAATTTATATTTCGTATAAACAGGTAAGTTTACATGAAATGCATGCCATTTTTACAGGCACGATCAATTATGTTACGAATTACAATTATGAATTAGCATACAGTATCATTTTTTTAGAAAGTACAAATTGTTGAATTATAGTACAAGCAATCGGAACAGATTCTCATAATTGTTAATTTGTAAATCTTTCACGAAGGTCTCCATCGAAGTTGGGCGACAACCCAAACTTCGTTCCATTTCTTGATGATAGTAATGGCCTATCGATAAACAACATACATTTGGGTGAGTACTGTGACCACACGTGCTTGAACGCTCTTTCAGGAATAGGAGAAAATCCTGCGCAGCCACAAAGTGGTATAAAATGCAATCATGAATAATACATTATTGGAAGTATATTTACAAGAAAAATACAAGAATAAGCTATACAGTACTTAATATGATAGTGCACATTTGCAATGTATGATGCTAACCATATTGGTCTTACCATGGAAAACTATGACGTTTTCTATGAAAATAAAGTTATTCTCAAACCACACACCACGTTAATTAGTTAGGTGACACAGGGGAGGAAATTGGACGAGCTATTACCTTCTGCACTGCACTCATAACAGTCGTAAGAACCACATACATCTGTTAGCCCAGCAGTCAGCTCAGCAGACTTTAGAACAAAAATAATAAAGTAGACACATGTTTTATACATTAAATCCACGTAAACCACATTACACTACACCACTCAGTGCAACTATACATCAAACCTACTTACAGATAACCTTTCAACTTACAACAATTCCTGTCCAAACACACATACGGTGAAGAATTCACTCACATCATAACTTCTGTTCTCCTCGGAGGTTCTGTTAGTATATGTAGTTGATTTACACGTACCGACGGCATTTACTTGTCAAATAGCACTGAAACTCACATGAAAATAGGCCATATTGATATTCTGAGACATATGAATTCTTAGTTGAATGATACTATGCCGAAAGGTGAGGCTTCTACATAAAGTAGACTATTTGTGTAGATGACATCACCCTTCAAATATCCCACCCTCCTTAATACGGCAATATTTCGACACATTTCACCGGAAACATAAACCTATGCCACAAATATGCTAAGAGTATGACGCAGTTAGATCACATGACGCGGACACCAACATGACAGGTCGAAAAACTAGAAATCCCATCAATCCAGAAAACATGTAGCACAATTTTATCGAGAATTATTCACAAGGAAATTTACCGGGCGAAATCTCAACCAACCTTCCGGATAAGCCAGCAGAAGTGGTGTATGTGCTTTTGGCAAATATTATATGAGAGACTATAATCTCAATGTATAATGCTACCCATATAGGTCTTACTACCATGATGTCCACTTTTGGTTTTAATACAATTATCCACAAGCTGGTTGTTTTTATTTCATACCTTTTTGTGTATTTGGTGCACAACCGTACCCTATAGAGAATAGGAATAAAATAAGTCGAATCAAATTCATAAAGAGCTATAAAATGTTAAGTTTAATGGAATATGATGAGCAAGTGAAGACGTTATTAGAAATGAAAGAGATGAGACATTGTTAAGTGATATTCGAAGATACGACAAAGGAAAGCATGTTAATTTATAAGATGCCCCATAAATCTGTACAGAGCCCACGTGGTCGCATCTCAGCAATAGGCTGACCGAATGGTATATGTTTAAAGGTAGAAGCATGATCTGTCTAGGAGATGATTATTATCTTTTTCAAGATAAAGATTCAAGCCGTTGTAGAAATCTCGAGCCTCCAAATTGATTATTGCTGTTCCTGCAGAATGGGGCGATTCACCTTAGTGTTCACCACCATAACTACTGATCAGCATGCACAGGCAAATAAAATTGCACGTTTTTTTCAATCAGAATTTTAAACCTGAAATGACAACGTGGTCATTTTGGTCTGCTAAAGTCATTAATGCGCACTGAATAAGAACTTACAACATCGAGGAATTTCAGAGAAAATTCCAACTGTTTTAATACACTATACTACCAAAAGTTAAAATGCGTTTCAGATAAGTCAGGCTAACCTGTTTTCATTGAACAAGGTTTTCCACTGATTAATAGTTCATCGTAATGTGAAGAAAGTGAACTGGATGACTGAGTGCCTATTTCTGCTATTTGTCTGTCTTTAAGTTTTGTTCTCCCTCCATTTCAGGGAGGAAATCTATTTGTGCGCTTGGCCGACGGTTGAAAGCTTACCGCCTCATGTCTCGGAGGGCTGGATGTGAGTACTGTAGATGGACAAATTGTGCAAGTATTTTCCAGAACATGTCTCCATTGTAATTGGAGGCTTATTTTTCGATGTCTCTTCACCACCTTTCTAACCGGTACTGCCTCTCTTCTTCATAATGCCTCCATTGGTCTATCGGTCTAGTACTAGTCTGTAAGTGCATCCAACTGATCTCTATTGATCCAACGACCACTATACGTCTCATGAAACAGGTTGGGTTCTCAAATAGACTTGAATATCGTCATTCTGTAGTGAATATACGGCACTTAGTCTCAGTGAACAAGAGTTACATTTCGTTCATCCTTTGTAAAAGGTTTACAGTGAGACCACACCATTTTAAGAGAGAACCAGTCCGAAGACACGACATTCTATCTAGTAACCTGTGCCGTGATAGTTCGGTCAAAACTTCTTATCAAAGCATTATTCCGTGACATCCTGGACCAGAGTGTGGTAAAACATCCACCAAATTATGTGCTATACAGCACCCGCTTTCCTAAAATAAGCTCCAGTATAGCAGAAAGTTTTTGGCCAAGAATTAGTTTGGGACTCCTCGAATATTCCTTGAGAGTAACTAATGATCATGGTTATTTCGTCAAGCGTCGTCATACATTCAACTCCCGAATGGGTGGGTGATTAGACATCTATGAGAAAAACTGATATATCCTCAAACTTGAGATGTCACAGCAACCTAGTTTGTTAAAATTACTGTGTGGAACCTAGATTTATGATAGCCGAAAACCGCTGTGATCAGTAGGCTAGGCCATATTTTTAAACTTATAGAACCACCTCAACCTCTCCTAGTTAACCAGCTTGCTAATTTTCTACCTGGTACCAAGGCCGGGTAAAGAGGGGGGATTAGGCGTGAAGTTAGCAACCCCACACCACTAAACCTGTCAAACCGTCAAAGAAACTTCAACGCACAGAAAATACATTAAAAATACAAAAATTCAAATAATAATCTTATTCTTAGCTCGAGACGGAAAGGCGAGTTGACACAGCTGGCTGGTAAAGCCCTGCCTTCGGTAGGCCAGTCATCAAGCCAATGAGTCTTCTCTCACTGAAAGCAAGAATAAGAATGGAGACGTGGAATGTCCGTACAATGTACGAGACTGGGAGTGATGCCCAGGTAGCCAACAAAATGCGAAGATATGGTACAGAAATGCTGGGTATCCGCGAAAGCAGGTGGAACGGATGTGGATCATCCAAATTGTCAGCTGGAGAGTTGGTAATCTACTCAGGTCATCCAGACGAAAATCACGAGCACACTGAGGCACTGAGTGGCTAAAGTGATGTCACCAGTGGCAACGAGAGCCCTAATATGGTGGGAACCAATTTCAACCAGGTTCATGAAATCAAGATTCAACTCAAAAGGAAGAAAGGTGACAATTATCCAATACTACGCACCTACAAACAACGCAGAACAAGAAAAGAAAGAGGATATTTACAGACAACTACAAGCAGTAATGGAAAACATCTCAAATGGAGGCATCAAAATCCTGATGGGCGATATGAATGCTAACAGAACTGGGAGTAGATGATACAGGGAGAGAACTCATCATGGGTCGAGAGGCTCTCGGAGAAATGAATGAGAACGGAGAATTATTCCCAGACTTCTGCGCTTTCAACGATTTGGTGATCGGAGGGAGCGATTATAGGCACAAAGACACACACAAAGCAACATGGATTTCGCCTGACGGGCATACCACAAACCAGATAGACTCCATCTCAATGCTGCTCAAGGAAGTGGAGACGCAGTCAGCCTGCCTGGCGCGAAGTCAAGAAGGGAAACGGATGTGGGCTCAGACCATCATCTAGCCCAAGGAACATCCAAGGTCAAGATGAAATACTTTAAAACAACTGGAGACAGGCAACAATTCAAGTTTAACATTCAGCAACTGAAGGACGAAACAGATCACATCAGAGCAAAGTCGGAGGCATGACTGAGAACACCTGCGTTGAAGAACATTGTAACTCTCTGAAGGCGATATTCAAGGAAACAGTTACTACTGTTCAAAGAAGAAAGAACAAACAAGAAAAGGAATGGCTCTCAACGGATACCTGGAAGCTAGTCGTGGAGAATAGGATAGTGAAAAACAAGATGACTCAATGCAAAGATGAACAGCAAAAGGAAAAGCAGAGTTCGATGTACACTGCACTGAATAAAGAAATGAAGAGGAGTGCTAGGAAAGACAAAAGACAAGTCTATGACACACTGGCAACTGAGGAAGAACAGGTGGAAGGTAAGAGACCCCAGGACATTATATCAGATGACTTGGACTTTATCCGGGAGGAGATTAACGCAGGTGAAACCTATAAAAGATGTCCACGCCATGAAAATACTAAGTCGCGTCATCCTGGAGAGAATAAAAGATACACTGGGCGCAGAATTCCGCCCCACTGGAACAAACTGGATTCAGGAAAGGCAAATCATGTGCCGATCAAACTGCAACTCTATGCATCATCATCATAGATCAAAGCAGAGGATAGAAGTCAAACCACACTCTACCTAAATTTCATTGACTTAGAAAAGGCCTTCGACAGGCAGCGTTGACGGAGAAGTAATTTGGAAACTGCTTCAACATTACGGCATACAGCAAACAAGTCTTTATCAACCTCATTCGACAGCTGGCTATATGATGATGCCTACCACGTGTCAGGTGACCCACAACGAAAAACTCAGTGAGGCGTTCGAAGTGAATACAGGATTAAGACAAGACTCTCTGCGTATTATCACCCACGATGAATTCTCGACTGTAGTGGACTGGATTATGCTTCAGACTGTGCACAGGGAGTGAGATGACAAAAATAAGTTGAACTGGTCGATAAGAAGACTCTACAAGATCTAGATTTCGCATGTGGATGATTTATGTTGAACGTCACACAAACTTGAAGACTTAGAGGCAGATGAAGGGCAAAAAACTGTCAGAAGAGGGTGGCCGGCAGCGAAGACAGGACTGACTCCATGTGAACATAGAGAAGACGGAGGTGATGAAGATAACCGACCCACTAACGAACTGCTAAAACAACCAGCACCAATCACCATCAATGGGAGAAATGTGACAGAGGTTAATTCCTTCACTTATCAGGCTAGGAAGCACGATTTCAACCACAGGCCAGTGGAACGGATGAAGACGTCAAAGCCAGCCAGCAAAACTTTGAGAGGCAAGATAGGCTTTCATCAACCTGAAACCAGTTTAGAAGTCTTTTGCTTCAATCAGCACAAATAGCAATATTCGGATTTTCAGCACGAATGTGAAGTCGGTTCTTCTATATGTGCCAGAAACTTGCACTGCGCGTATGTCACAAAAAGGATTTCCAACAGGCTAGTGCAGACATTCACCAACAACTACCTTTTATGGCTCCATACTGAAGATTGAACGGCCAGGAAGAATTAGCAACAAGAAACTCTGCAGCGGAACAAACCGACCAAGAGCCGATCGCTCAACATATATGTAGGAGAACATGAAGATCGGGCTTACGTTCAGGATGCCCTCGAATGACATCGCGAGTAATTCGAGCCATCGCTCAAGTTGAATCCGAATGAGAAGCAAACAGTGGGTCCTCGGTGGAAGGGTTTCATGAGGGAGATCGTTTGGTGAGGAGATGAGAGATTATGGGCAATCATAGAACTAGATGAAGAGGACGACAGAAAATAGAAGAAAATGCAGATGTGTTCTTCAATATCTATATTCCACTCAGAACTAAAGAGAATAATAATAAAGGACTGCAGGATGCAATTTAACTTTGTGCAACGAAAGCTTGTCCTGCACAATTTTGGAGCGTGACTTAGTTCTAGTCCTAATGGAAAAAACTGGACTCAGGCGTGAATTATGCGATGATGTAGCGAGAGCACATGCCGTAATACACTTTACACATAGACAGTTAGGTGCACGTATCCTTGAGCCCCTTCCCAGGTTGTACAAAATATACGTCAGAACACCTTGAAGTGCACAATATTATTACACCCTCACTGCTTAGAAGAGACACACACCCCTTGGAAGGAGTCCAAAGACAGATAACAAAGGAGTAGTGGGTCTCTGAAGTAAATCGTACGATGAAAGGCTAAAGAAATGAGGCATATTCACACTTAGCTACTGTCGGCTTAGGAGGGATCTGATTACTGCCTACAAGATAACAAATGACCAGAATGACCCAAACAAAGGTGTTCTGCCGTTGAGTAGATGTGGGCTTCCTCGTGGAAATCCCAGAAGGATAGCTTACCAGAGCTCAAGGACCCGGGTGCGCTCCCAATTATTTTCACTGCAGCTGTAGCACCGTCTGTGAACACCTTTAAGCGAAGACTGGACAATCATGCAGCGACACAAGGACTGCGTCCAAATAGCCCATCACCTTAAAATCCCAAACATTCATGGGTAGACAACTAAATTCATCGTTTTACTTCTTAACATTTTCTCCCGTCTTACTCCCCTCACTACTCCAAATACTACACTTAAACTTATTATCATTACTGATATTATATATATTTATATATGTATTAATATTTCAACTTCAAATGTAGTTAGCTGTCTACTTTTACGTCTTCTTTATTTCTTTTTCCTGTCGTTTAGTTTGAATAACTTACACTAATTATATCTGTCATTACTACCTTTTTCTTTTGACGACGCCACCGGAGGACTAAATGGTGAAAGGATCAACTCCATTCACAGTAGTAACAAAGTCTTAACACACCGCATACTACAGACAACATATAATTAATCCCAGCAGTTAACCCAAACTACGATAGTTGAGTGGCGGGACGAACTACTCAGAAGTTAACCGAAGACCAAGAACCTTTACCTGCGAATCAAGAAGCAAGCACAAAGAAATAAAACTGGTTTATACTAGCTCGTAAAAATGATACGGGATATTGCCCAGTCAGAGAATGCACTTGGGTAATGTGGGTAGAACGTGGGTTAAACGGATAATTTTAATCGGCAAATAGGTGGGCAAAAGATGGCGCAAATACTACATACTTTACCCACTTTTCCCATATTGGCCACTTTTTCCCCGTTTGCCCATGTCCAGAAAAATTTAATTGTTCCCTTTTTCCCAAAGCCGTCTTAGTGTAACAAGTAATTTTGACCGATTTTGTTACCGCTATCTTGAAAACTATTTTCTTAATTTTCTGTCAATATTTAAGTTCATAATATAATCAGAAAACCATAAACATCATGTGCATTTAAAAATTTGTAGTTGTACAATTGTTCACTAAATTATTAATTGTTTGTAAATGTGTGTGGCGGTCAGTGAGTGACCTTCAGTCCAAACTATGTCAAGTCGTGAAGGTGGTAAGAAAAAGCCTTTAAAACAGGCGAAGAAAGGACCAAAAGAACTGGATGAGTCAGATATAGCAATGAAGCAGAAAGCAAAAGAAGAGGCCAAAAAATTGAAGGAAGCTCGAGAATTAGCTGCGTCGCGAGGCCCAATAGGTCAGGGTAGCAAGAAAGTCACGAAAAAATGAAATTCCCTGTAAACATGTCATAAATTATGTATGTATCTATACTTTTTCTCAGATATTTTTGAATGTGAATAATTATATGTAAATTATATCTTAAGCATCATTTAGTTTTTATTTATTGTGGTAAATATGTCTTAAGTGACATACCCAAGCTTACAACAATTCTAAACTTATTCTAACCTATGCGTTGATAATGCCTTTTTATGGTAAATGAAAATTTTTTCTACCCACTATGTTCTTAAATAACGCTGGTCGTGCTTAAAAAGAGAGCTGGGTGCTGAATTAGGTCTTTCGTACTGAAGTAATGCTAGTCAGTTCTTAATATGTCCTGTAATGGCTGGAACAACGCTGATAAGGAAACCCAGTATGTTCTCATCTACTCCTGAAAATGCCTAGAAAAAGAACACGGTGCTGAATTAGTTCTAGTCATGCTGAAAACCAGCACTGAGTTCTAGTCTGTGCCATTAAACAAACCATTTCAGAACAGATTCAGAATTTACTCACTATAGGATGCAAGAATTATTTCAGAATTACTGAGATTTAATTCAGCATTATTGTAAGCTTGGGTAGCTCTTACGATGTGCACTATTTTCCGAAAGCATGATGGATATTTTGCTACCTCAGGTTCATAAGTTGTAATATACTCACTAAGGCCTTTACATTTTGTCAAGGATCATAATAACCCCATTTTTTAATGTAGATGAATATATGCATTTTTAAAGACAAACATCGAAAATGTAATTATGTGTGATCCAGAAGTTAAGGCGATGCAGTCATCAGTCTATAGCTGTGATACCAATAGTAGAAAGCCTAGGTGATGCCTGTTGGTATCGTATGTTATGTATAAGAATGAAACGTCCATGGCCATTCCCCACGTAATGTTACAAGTTGTCAAGCTAAGTAGTAAGTTACTTTTGCAGATCACATGCATTAGTCGTCTAGTCACCAGAAGTGAAAAATAGTTGTTCTTTCAGCCTGAGTAATTTAATCTCCACTTTTATACTGAGGACAGTTAATGGTTAGGTTAAACTATATGACTCAATTAGACGTGGGTAATAGAGTATAGGGCATAGGAAGACACGAATCACGATTAGATGCTGTTTTCACTCATGAATTGGTCAAAGGAGTAGCATGGTTTTCGGCATTTGTCACAGGTCCTAAGCAGTATAATACATTTTTATACCTTTCAGGCGGTCTTAACATCTCTGATTTGTGGTAGGTTGTTCCAGAGCATGCTTGAGGTTTTCTCGTCTAATTTTATGCTTGTTCTCCAACAGCAGTGATACACCTGGAGTAAATTTGGTCCGTTCTAATGATCAGCTGTTGGTGAACTTTTACTGATTGTGTTGGTGTGTTTTCAGTTTAGTGCACTGAAAATTCGTGCTTAGATTTTGTGGTGGTTCTTCAGTCAGTTGAGATGTAATGTAGAGGGAAAGAGGCGGTATGAAGTGTATGGTTCATGAAGCATTCAAAACCTAAAATCAAATGGCATTTTTAGCAGACGAACGAAAATGTAGAACACTGCGAGAATCGAAGCTAAAACTGATTGAAAATAAAATCTCGAATGTTTGTTATGTCATCGCGAAATGAGTCATTTAGGGGAAGTTCTGATACATAAATTCACGAGAAATGTCCTTCTGGTTACATTTCTTCGCGTGATATGCATTTGCCTTCTCCGGGTTTTACTTGGGCTTCCAAGAGAAGGGACTGTTTCCTAACATTAATCTGTCCAAAACCTAACAATTATCGTTATTTCGTGTTATTCGAAGAACTCTGTCAATATACATCTCATACAGTTATTCACTCAGTGAAAAAAATAGCTACTCCATGTTTGGGGAAATTCACGATCACCGTGTGTGTGCGTGTGTGCCAAAGGCCAATTTATAGGAGTGTCAATATTTGCATTGGTGAGCTACAATTGGATGCTTTTCAAGGTTTAATCAATGATTGACAGTTATTGTAATAGCGATGGCATTTGTCCACTTGTGCAGTAGTAATGTGGTGAAAGGTGGCTGCTGGCCAAATCGGTAGACATTAATTTACGTCAGTGTTTATGTCCCAAATATTGATTGGGAGAAAAATAAGAACAAAGACTTTGCGTAGGTGGATACAGTTAGCATATAGATGATCTGACATTCAAGAAACAGCCACAAAGAGATGAAAGATTAACTTTCAGTGAGAAACAACCAATCAGAAGACTGTGTTTTCCTGCTATCAATATTCTATAATAATGTATATATTATTATTATTATTTCCTTTAATTCCTAGAGGAACATAGGGCTTCAGCCATGCGTCTCCATTGCGTTCGGTTCTCTGCTAGAGTTTTCACCTGGCTCCAGGTCTGCCCACATGCTTTCATCTCTTCTTCGCATGATCTCCTCCAGGTCACCCTTGGACGACCAACTCGTCGCTTCCCTTTCGGGTTCCACTCGAGGGCTTGTCTAGTGATGTCACTTGCTGGTTTCCTCAGAGTGTGGCCAATCCATCTCCATTTCTTCCTGCCTATTTGTTTCACAATCGGTTCCTGGTTGGTTCGCTTCCAGAGATCTTTGTTGCTGATCCTTTCCGGCCATTTGATCTTGAGTATTGAGCGAAGACATCTGTTAATGAAGGTCTGTAGCTTGTTTGAGGTGCTCTTTGTGACACGCCAAGTCTCTGATCCGTATAGTAGTACTGACTTCACATTGGAGTTGAAAATCCCGATCTTATTTTTGACGCTGAATGGTGTTGACCTCCACACAGACTTGAGAGCAATGAAAGCTTGCCTTGCTTTCCCGATCATTGCTTTGATATCCTCGTCAGTTCCGCCTGTAGTTGAAACGATGCTTCCCAAGTAGGTAAAGGAGGTAGTTTCTTTCAGGTTTCTTCCATTTATGCTGATTGCTGTCTGTTGTTGTTGCTGTTGGTGTTGGCCAGGGATCTTCATCACCTCCGTTTTCTCTATGTTCACCTGGAGTCCTATCTTTGATGTATATGAAAATATATAAATGTGTTGATTTCCTTTATAAACGATCTGTTGCCTGGCCCTTGTCTTCTGTTGTTACAGTAATAGTACATATTTTCTTGTAGAATGGTCTCTAAGTTTTAATGTTTGGTCTTTTCACTGTTAATTGCTCGGTATGGTAAGTAACATAGTGTCATCTTGGAATTTATTCCACTGTATTTGTCCGATTGTATTCGTGCAAATAGTAAAAGTGATTCTATAGTACACTTATAAACGTGGTATGCATATGCTGTATGTTGTCCGTTACCTCTTTAACAAGAGTGAACAAATGCTGAAGAACTGATTTACTGTCCTGATTTTCGTACTTGTGTTTACGCGGTGGCTAACAATCTAATCCTTGGCTGATGTCTTATTTGGAAAAGGTATCGTCTTAGTTAAAATAAATACAATATCAAAACGTAAATAACAGTAGCTGTGTCAAGCGGATCTAATCACATTGGTCCAGTAAAGCAAAGAACAGGATATTGCAAGTATTAGCAACAAACCATCTTCATAAGTGAGTTGATTTTTTTTATTGTTCAGTGCCCTAGTCGATATCACGACAGTTTGCAACAGGACATGTGATGCAGGCAAAGTCTACTGACGTTTTGGCAATTAGTACGAAGGGACTATGTTCTGTATTCGACTGCGAATCAACAAGTAATAATACTAACGGATTCAAATAAACTGTTGATTATTCTTGCTGGACAAGTAATAATGTGGGTGGGTTATTTTGATGACCAATATCACTTATTAATTGATTAGGGGTGCATCGATTAGCCTATATATATAAATAATAGATTATTGAGCGGCGGTGTTTTGCCATAAGCCATAGTCGTTATATTTCATTAACTGAATTTGACCACTAGTAACGATTACAACAGATTTACTAATTGACGGAAGGTATGAGTTGAAACACTGGAGGGTTAAGTTCCTTCAATAATCTGTCCTTAATAAGAAATTCTGTTTTATTAATCTTCTAACAGCTGTTCCGTTCTAGGTCAAGACTCAATAACAGGAGCATATATTGTTTTGTGCATACAAAATAGTCAATGGATTAGACTGTGGAACTGCGTCACTTGAGACGGCTAGGTGGCGTGTTACACATGTCAAACTATCGGTATCGACGACGAGCAATGTTAACTGGTGTAAGGTCAAGTTTGTGAGGAGTGGTCAGGTAATAAGAAACATCAGTAATCCATGATTTTTGGTGTGAGTCACGTACGGAGGTAGTCGTGACGCTAGGAATGAATAGTTGGAGGTAACATAGCTGAAAATAGTTTTGGATGGTGCGCATATATCCTCTGTTTGCAGTAGTCCAAGTCGTGAAAAACCCCGCTAATCTCAGCCTAAGCAATTTAATCTTCTGTGCATTTCCGCGTGTCATTTTCCCACCTCCAATTTTATGTGTGCCCATCCCTTAGTACTATTTTCAGGTTTTCTACAGTAGTAATAAGCTTTAGTACGAATCTGAAGACCTCTACTATGATAGTAAAGGGTTGGGCGTATGTTATCTGCAGAAGTCGTTAAACTGTGTTGTAAATAATGAACTGACGCTACAAAGTATGTATACGTTTAATGTTTAACAATTTTTTGAGCTGTTGAAATAGATAGCTTTCGAATTGCGGTGTTTAATCGATCTTAACAAATAATGAAAATATGAGGCGTGATATCCAGTCTTCTACAAGGGTTTTGACGACTACTTCGAATTCGGTATCCGACAGTAGGGCTGCTAGTTTCAATAGATCATTAACACTTCAAACTGGCTTTTCTAATAGAGTATATTGAACAGGAAAGTGGGGAGGCGTATTAGGAGATATTTTCTGAAGGAATTAATCGACAGCAGCTCACGTAACGAACTGAGATCTAGAGATTCTAAGTCGGATAATATAGCTTAACGAAGGTGTACACAGTTTTAAAGACTCAGGGCTTGGTGAGCAGACGATTAGCCACGACTTTAATCAAGCCCAGCAGGTGCTTTTTTATGTAGGAGATACAAATACTGCGCCCAAATTTTTTGTCAATCTGGGAGTGGAAGATATTTTTCGTTCTAACTGTCAGCAACATCATCCTATTTCTGTGACGCAACTAAATAGTTATCTGACGTCACTTTTTCCATCTCTCTTGGTTTTTTTTCGCCCACCACTTTCCGCGGTCGTTACAGAGACTTTTAATCACCAGGGTGCTTGTCGAATGTCAGTCAATGCCTAACATCCTGTAGCCGCCAAGAGGCTACTAGATCTAGTTATACATGTTACGGGAAGAGTTCAATTACTTCAGGCTTTTATTATTTAGGTTCTCCATATCTCTCAGTCAATAGAGACTTTTGACATGGTGCATATTCAATGTTCGAAATAGATGGCGTTACATTGTCTGAATTTACTATATCAGTTGTGACCGCAAGTGATAATGATATGCAATTCTGTATGCCGTTTTAAACGCTGTATACCGACACAAGTTTAGTGTACATCAAAACGCCGGTTGTGTTGGAAGAGCTCATGTGTTCGCTTCAAACTATCAAGTGGCCTTCGAACTCTGATGGAGGCTTGTGAAGTGCTACTGAATTGTGTTGTCGTCAGAAAATACTTTCACACTAGTCTACATAGTTAGGTCAAACCGTGTATCATCACTATTGTGAAACAGTATATGGTTCACTGGAGTTTCATATGACCTCAAGTTTCCAACATGCAGCTTTCAAGGGAAAACTAATAACTCCATCTCGAGAACATTAGAATGATAAAAGTATAAGTACTTGTAGCTCTGGCGTTAGGATACGTTGTACTCAGGGAGGTTTTACATGACAAAACAGAAGAAAGTTTTGTAGTAGGATTAATCACATTGTGCTTAAACTGTACCTATTAGCAACTGATAATGTTGTAAGATGATCCTTATGGAAATACTTGTGATGATATCAGGAACTATGAAATGAACAGTGAAATTCACGGATGAAGTTAAGGATTTCTCAAGTGTATATGGTAATAGGCAAATCATTAGGGATACAGAGATGTTAACTGCAAGCGCACCCCAGTCATTATCTACTAGGAAAAATGTCACATAACGGTGACCAGTCACCAGGGAAAGGCGACAGGGAGTACATTCACCAGTAGTAACGCTAGTTATCGTCATGAGTCAGTTTTTAAAGCACAATTTGTTGCTCATAATCATATGAATGATATGAGTAACAAATTGTGCCTGAAACGTTATCCAGTTAGTAATACTGTATCATTGTGTGTTATATCAGATACACTTGTCTGGCGGGCAATTATACTCTACCAGGCACCAAAATTCAACACTTACGTTAAAAAGTGCAATTATACTTAAATTCAGTGGCAGCCATGCTGAATGCAACTATATGTGGCTTTTTTTTAAATGGGTAGAGCTGGTTATCTGTGCTCCAAAGGTTTGAAAATTTCTCTTCTCAAACATAATTACGAAAGTTTATGGGAAAGATAAACGAAATTCTTAAAGCCCTACCAGTAAGTCACAGTAACGGACATTTGTCAGGATTATGGAGGGAGGCCAAGTATAGAAACTAAAGCAAGCGTAAGATATAAACCATTGGGCACTAACTTCTGGAATTCTCTGCGTCGGTGTTTCGATAGTAAAATGAGTACCAGTCACGCTGGAGGCCCAGTTCCATATCTTGCCGACGCACTCGTAAACTTCACTTATGCGGGAAAACGTTACGTGGGAGGCTAGCAACCCAATTTCGCTACAGCACCACGGCACCTGAAGCCTCAAACAAGCTGATTAGTAGTGAAGAGCAGCTATTATTTAATGAATCACACACTGTCCAAAAATAGATTTCTTGTTGCAGGTTCACCTTTTTGTTTTGCGTAGCACACGAGAGTGTTTAGAGACAGATAGCCTGTGAGATCAGTAGTTTTCACATTTAAACTGACTCATATTGACCAGAATATTGATTTTCTACTGTCTATAGTCTAAACGAATTTACACAACTAGACACTGGTCATAATGTAGACAACTTGAAGTCATTCAAAATAATCAACAAGCAAAAGAAACCTGGCTTGCTACGCTTTGCTGAAGCAATTGCTATCAGACGACTGAAACCAAATCTATGTACGCAGAAAGAGACAGTGGTGAATCTTGCACTGCCTTGGTGACAAGAAATATATATATATATATATATATATATATATACAACAGCTTGTTTTATTTTCCAAGCCTAATTGCATAATTATTCTATAAATATTTATAAACTGTCAAATATTGATCACAGTTCATTTGAATTATTCTATAAATAGTCAGTGTTTGTAACTCTTAATTAGTTAAATCATTCCGGACTAATGCTACTTTTACTTCCTACCAATTACTCCTTGTGATCGTGGAAAATTATGTTCAAATCTTTAATGTAATGTAATTCATATTTTTCATCGTTCAGGTTGTAACCAGTTGAGAAGAATCCTCGAAATAATAAAAAATGAGCTCATATTATCCTGGTACAATTGTTGTTCTTGCTTTGTTCAAGTTTATTAATGGGAAGAATTGCATGAAGTTTTTGAAATAACAGTAGTGTTGAACTTTATTTAGTTTTACTTTAGACTAAAAGATTGATTATTACTCAAGTGGCAGATAATATTGCGTTATACTTTTGAAAGTGAATATGATGATTAACCTTCAGCATTACTAAACAAAACTATACGCCTTGATTTATTATAAGTAATTAGAAATTCCCTATAATATGAAGTGTGTTCAGAAGTCTTGAATAATACACTTTACCTTGCATATACAGCATTAGGAGAAATAAGGCTAAGTCAGCCACTGATAATTTACAACTGTATACAAGGTACGTAGATGACATTTTCATCATTTGCGAAAGTAGTTATGACTTCAGTCGGCTGTCACAGGTGTTTAACAACTGCCCCATCCAGTAAGGAAATTCACTCTTAGTAGTGGAAAACAAATCCAAAATTCCCTTTCCTGATGTGTGGAACTAACAAGAAGACCCAACGGAGACTTAAGAAGGTGTCAGTCAATAGGAAAACTAACGTGGAAGGGTCAACTAACGAGTTTCTAGAGTTTGGTACCTGTTAAACGAAATCTAATTAAATCCATTGCCACACGTATCCGATGGATCCATAGCCTTGACCTTCTGAAAGAAATCTTCATCCAAAAATGGTACCCACCGAGATTCATTGACAAGGGTATCAAACCGATAGTTCAGAGAAAAGAAACATCACTTGTTCCAAAAAAGTAACTCCATATGAGCCTGGATTTCAAGGCGGACTTAATCTGCGTTTTCTTAGAGAAAAGAATTTCATCTTTGAGAAGAACATTCTATGCAGCAATGCCAAGAGTAGTGTTCTCTAGCTGTCCACTGGACTGAAGGACAAGGTCTTGCATTTGACTACTTCTATTTGCATATACCAGTACACATGTTGTTGTGGGATCGGGTATATTGGTCATTCGACGCGTATCCTGTCTAAAAGAGTTCAAGAACAATATCCCACATGGCTGCTGTCTGGTTTCAACATAGAACTTTGCACCGGTGTTCAGCAGTTCGAGTCGCCACACTTCACTCAGCACACAAAGCCAGAGAAGTAAGTAAAAAGAAACGCAAAATAGAGACAGTAAACAGAGATACGAGGCAGATATAATAGTAGTATCGAAGACCGATATAGCTTTATTGGAAATTATAAGTCATGAGGAGTGGATACATCTGCACCAGCCATTGAGAATGATTTCGAGCCATTTCACCAATTGTCTCCAGCCATTGGTGTTTACCACCCCGAAGACCCCAACCAGGAGGCCAGTCTACATCTTCCTACGTGGCTTGAACTAACTGATGTGGATTTCATTGACTGATGAAGCTATGTTTTCGTCTGACCACCACTGGCTCCTTTCCAACCTGACCTCATGTCAGCTAACATTGCCCGTCGAGGAAGGCGATCGATGGCTAGGCATGCGTAACACATGTCCTAACCATCTCAATCGATAACTTCACAGCCTTGTCTATTGATTTCCTCTCCTTACCTAGCACTCGACGCCTAATCTCAGTATTGCTTACACTACTATACCACTTCACACGGGAGAAAGAACGCAGCACCTATGATCAAAGACAGCTAGCATTTTCGTGTCTTCCACTCTCAATGGCTATGTCTCACAGCTAGCCATAAGGGAGGACAGAGCGGACTGCTGGGCAGATATCACGTTTACGCTAGAGGCAGCGTAAACTGGCATATGCGAAACTGGCCCTCTGTATCAGTGCTGAGATTTTGTCAGCGATCAACCGGTTGGGGCTGATGCAACTTCCCAAATAAGTGAAGTGGTCAACGCGCTCTACCTCTTCATTCCCTATTTCTAAGCTAGGAGTCAGTGTAGTCCAGTCCTGTAGTTTCACCTTACATTTGACAGGGGGATCGAATCGCATGCCAAATATTCGCAGATTGCAACTCAAGGTGTTCAGAAGACTGCATTTTGTCAGTGTCTTCACCACCTAGTAGGGAGGACTATATCATCTGCATATTCTAAGTAAAAGAAATTATTGATCCTCTGGTAGCAATTCAATCCCTGAGTCTCTGAAGTGAGTTAGGGTCAAGTCCATTAGCACATGCATCTACGATGAAATTGAATAGAAACGGGGATATTGAGCATCCCCGTCGGACACCACTAGTTGTCACCAGTTCAGATGACAACTCACCGTAAGCTCTCATCTGGTTGGCTGCATGAGTTCGAGTAGAGTGCCTTGATCAGTGCATGGCTGCAGAGAGTAGTGGCTCTATAAGGAGTGTGATTATCGAACACCTCATGAACACTGGTCAGCCCATCTCAACAAACGCCTGCTTCGAAGTAATCTACAAAATGAAGAATAACTTAACAAAGGTAATACGCTTTCGTCTCCTTCGCAGTGCGGAAGCTCTTGTCATCTAAACAGAGGAGCCAGCGCTTCGCATGCAAAAGAAAATCATCCAGCCACTTCTACTACCATGGCAACAACCTCGTTGATTTCTGGTGACTGGATTTTTGTTTGTTTACTTTGCAAATCTTTATAACTCTTGAACCTCCTCAAAACTCTTGCATAATTTCATATTTTTCTTCGACGAAAAGAACCTTCCCACTGTGAACTATATGTATTTTGTTTTTCATTAATGTGTGCATGGAAAATTATTCACATGAACTAAATTAAATCCTACTAACATTTTCATTTATAACCGTGAAAAAGCAAAACGTCGACAGTCACCAGCATTTGCAGGTACTTTAACGAACAACGCTACTATGACTACAAAAAAACATTCACAAGAAGCCAGCAAACGAATTTCACACTGCAGCTGGCTGTCATTCACAAACATATCACAAGACATAGATCCAGGATAAAGTTTATACTTTTATACAGAGTGATCATATATTTACACAGCCAATATAAATTCAAGTAGTTATGATTAATACTCAATTCATTTATGCTTCTTATTATTTCCTTTAGATCTAAAATTCAGTTTCCGTAGATTTTGATCATCTTTATTATCAGACTTTTTACCACCTGGGCGTTGTTCACGAATCTCTTTGTAGAACTGTCGTCCTGCTCGATTTTTTTGACGTCGCATTGCTCTATCCATAGCTCTTTTCTGTCTTGATGTCAGTACGTGAGGAGGCTTTACTGCAGTAGTTTCTCCATTGGCTGTATCTCCAGTGTCAGTGGGATGATGATCATCATCGTTAGCGTTCAGATCAAAATCAGGTATTCTGCTTGAGTCTAACTCTGTATCACTCTGAAATGATGTGGGAGGAAAAAAACAAAACAACAAACACGAACAGTTCAGCAATAACTAAATGGGAGAAATATGAATGTTAGACACTAAAAGGTGAGCATAAATATCTTTTACTGAGACAGACAGATTTCCCTAAAGCGAATTTGTTTTAACGTAAGAGAAAATCAATATGATAATGAGGAAGTGGTTCTGAAAATGCTTTTAGGAAAACAATACAAAGCTTCATGTGTTTAAAGAGGGCCAAAAACTCGACTGTGTTAACTTCATTCTGATGTTATTTGAGTGAGCAATTTGGTAAGTAATGTGACGAGTGCTACTGATAAGATATATCAGTAGTATATTTAAGGAAACGTTCATCGGTACAAAAGATACACCAAATAGTAGGGGGATACATTTGGTTTCAGAGAAGGTAAATGATACAGCGTTGTGGAGATATACATGGTAGACGTGAAAGGAACACAAAGAAACACAATATAAAGGAAGGCCAGAAGTAGCACAACACGAAGACCTGTGCAAATGGTACGTTGAAGATAAGGTCTGTATGTCTGGATTCAACATAGAACTTGGCACCGAAGTGCAGCAGTTCCAGTTGCCACGTTCCAAATAGCACACAAAGGTAGACAATAAAATGAGCGAAGAGAATCAATAGTTTTGACAAGTATAAGAGTGAAAAAGAATAAGTAATGGTAGAAAGGAATATGAAAGATTACAGAGACTGAATACATCTGCTCCATTGACAACGATTTTGAGCTATGTCACCTATAGTCTCCAGCCATTGATTCCTAGAGTCCCGAGGGCGGGCGCCAACCCGGAAGTCTGCATCTGCCTACCTGACTCAGTTTAACTGTCAAGGATTTCATGGATTGATGCCAACCGGAAGCTGCTACCTTGACGTGGTGGTCGGGCTTGAACACCGCGATGACCCAACAAGCTATACTGGCTGAGACTTATGCCGCTTGAGGTCCTACCATGCCGGAAAGGTTGTTTGGATAGCGGTTAGACAAAAAGCACTTACCCAACCCAATGCTATGACTCAAAGTAAATCACAAAATATCATGCCGGATCGGTCGGGGCCCGGATTAACAACGACCGCGCTTCCTGCTGCCGTGTCACAGGGCAGAAGTGATAAATATGCTACTGAGACACACCAAATGAATAAGAACAAACAAAAACAGACCGAGTGTGATCGGCCTCAAGCAGTTGTCCCCTGGGCTCTGCGGTCACGCAACCAACTTCCACGGTGTGGGCAGCCGGGAAGTAACAATCGCCCTCACAATCCGAAATGAAGATAAGGTAAACATAATTTGGTTATATAGAGATACCAACTTCCAAATAAACATTCTCTAA
The DNA here is from genome assembly GCA_944472155.2 of Trichobilharzia szidati. Classification (NCBI taxonomy): domain Eukaryota; kingdom Metazoa; phylum Platyhelminthes; class Trematoda; order Strigeidida; family Schistosomatidae; genus Trichobilharzia; species Trichobilharzia szidati. The sequence continues at coordinate 56,134,651 of OX235276.1, forward strand.
CCAAGTCTTCTTCTTCTATCGTTTCAGAAAAAGAGTTGCCTCCTACATTGGCACCTGTCTTCCTTAGATAACCGAAGGAAGTAATTGAGGTGCTAACTGCCGGAAAATAACACCAAGACACTAGACACATTGAAATTAATTACTAACTAGTGTACACATACAATCAAAGTACCCATTACAGTCTTACAAGACGATGTCAATCCCGAGCCCGAAAAGCACAGTGGTAGGTGTCTCTGACCACAGAGCACTACTAGTTGACCAGAGTTCCCAATCTCAGAAGGGACACATGCATTCCTTCAAGATTGCGCATACCACTTTGTCAAGGAGTGTCAACAAGCACGAAACCTAGGTGGTCGTCAGGCAAGGCTCCCTACCGATTACCTTCAACCATCTAATAACAACAGATTCAGAGTGCCAACCGGACACATCGTGGCCATATTGCAAACTTGACTGACTGACTTCAGTCTACACCAAACGAAGGATTACAAGCGTGATGTTATTTATACTCCATAGAGTCCAATCAAAAGTGCACTGTCTGGATACACAGATAGACTCAGTCGATGCTGTTTATTCTCGAAATAAAACTGCACTTATATATTCAGTGATTGATTGCAATCCTGTTGGATATGGATGGTTGTGAAGCTATTCACATTCTATGCATTCTTAAAATGAAAGCAGACTACTGGCAGTTACTTGTTTAATTGTCATACTATCTTTACTACTAGCTAGATGAGTGCTTTGTGCTGGATTAGGAACCTGAAAGAAACAACCTCTTTTACCTACCTGGGAAGCATCGTTTCAACTACAGGTGGGTGGAACTGACGAAGATATCAAAGCAAGAATCGGAAAAGCAAGGCAAGCTTTCACTACTCTCAAGTCTGTGTGGAGGTCAACAACACTCAGCATGAAAATGAAAATAAGATCCGGATTTTCAACTCCAATGTGAAGTCAGTCAGTGCTACTATACGGATCAGAGACTTGGTGCGTCATAAAGAGCATCTCAAACAAACTACAGACCTTCATTAACAGTTGTCTTCGCTCATTACTATTCAAGATCAGATGGCCGGCCAGAAAAGATCAGCAACGGAGATCTCTGGCAATGAGCGAACCAACCAGGAACCGATTGTGAAACAAACAGGCAGGAAGAAATGGAGATGGATTGGCCATACTCTGAGGAAACCATCAAGTGACATCACAAGACACGCTCTCTCTGTCGAGTGGAACCCGAAAGTGAACCGGTGAGTTGGTCGTCAGTGCAAGGGTGACTTGGAGGAGGTCATGTGAAGAGGAGATGAAAACGTGTGGGCAGACATGGAGCCAGGTGGAGACTCTAGCAGAGAACCGAACGCAATGGAGACGCGCGGCTGAAGCCCTATGTTCCTCTAGGAATTAAAGGAAACAATAATAATAATATAATATATAATCAGACTTAGTTTAGATGCAGATAGAGAAGGGAATGGTTTATCGAGAGGCAAAAACAAAGCGATGATACCAGTTTGACAATGTGATGAATAGTAATCATAGTCTATATATACTAGTAGACACTAAGCCAATTCACCTTTACGATATCATATTTTATTTATTTAAAACAAGCTTGGTACAATGAATGCACCACACAACAATTAAATAAAGAAAATGCAGAGAGAGAGGGAGAATGAGTGGGAGACGTCATCCAGAAAGCAAGTAAGCATATTTGTCAAGATCATTCAACAATCATCACTTCATGATACTTTCAGGAAGGGGAGAGAGAAGGGAATTTCAGCATCTTTGCCATTGATTACGATTCTTGGCCATATATGATAACGTTTTGAGCCACCGATTCCCTCGGACACCACCAAGCAGAGAGTCGTGATGTACCAACTGATGCTAAGTTAACACAAATATCCTTCATCTGATAGCACCGCGTTATGGGCTGACCACCTCCCACCTTTTTTTACCCAGCCTCAGGGCTAGCGAACAGAGAATCGCACGGAAGCCGGTGTTCCCAGATGACGACACTTAATGAATGATGATTTCCACCGTGTCTAAACACACATTGCCAGATCCCAGAATTACTCAAACGACGGAATCATCGGATGCAAGCAATTCTAAGGAGACGGTGATGGTCAATAACGCAGAGTCACGGTAGACACTCAGCTCGGAGACGCCAGGTTCCACAGACATGGATAGAGTAAGACAGTGCACACTGTAAATTGAAACTTTGAGGGCCACACTGACGTCGGGACGGCACAAAAAGTGAATCAAATATGCGTATGCCACCCTAGCTTTCATCACACGGAGAGATATCGCGTCCGCCACACTTCCGCCAGAAATCACAAAACTAACATAAACACGAAAAAACCTTAGTGTCCATTACCACACCATGCGGCGTAAACTCACATTGTCATCTGATTCAGACACATTTCCTTCTACAAAACCAGTATCAGCTGAAGAGGCCATATCACTGGTGGATTGATTCATTTCGTTATCCTTTTCATCATCGAATAAATCAACTGCCAAATCCTACATAATAAAAGTAATGAAAATAAAGTATATTTTAAGCTGAGCTGAAAACATATTAATTAATTAATTGAAAATGGTAACGTCTACGTATGAGTAACAGTCCTCACTCAGTGATGTTATTAATCGATAAACAATATTTTAGTAATAAAAAAGTTAGTGATATTCACTTCTTAAACAATTACTTATAAAATTATTATTTTTTTAAATTTAAACACAAAAAACGTGGTACAATATGGTACAAAGAAGGTACGCCTCATCACAATTATAATAATAATAAAACAAAATAGATTAAAAGTAAAAATATGGGTAGAGAACGGATAAAGATCTTTGTCTGGAAGGGAAACAGTCAGATTTAGCAAGTTCAAACAGCATTCGTCAATTATCGTCAGGATGGGAAGAAAGAAGCATATTGCAGCAGGTTCACCATTGATGACTGCGATTCTTGACCATATCTGATAACGTTTCAAGCTATTTCTCGAACACTAACCAGGTAGTCATGACGCAGCAACCGATGCTAACCTAAAACAAATATCCCTCATTCCACCATTTCACGTTCCTGATAAACCATTCCGTTACCGAAATTCTCTAGTCTTCTTTCTGTCGTTACACATTAAGAGTTCGCGTAATGACCAAGTATGAATCTGAACAGATAATGTTAACCTATTATCAGACAGTAACAACAACTAAGTCTTCTTTTATTAAAGAGATTTTAAAATAGAAGATAGGAATCAATAAATCCTCAGAGATTTATTGTGGCTTGTTCTACTGATACAATTTACCAGTAGTACATTTAAAGAAACGCTCATCGGCATAAAAAAGACATCAAATTACAGGGAGATATATTTCATGTCAGAGAAAGCAAATGATACAACATTGTGGAGATACATGGGAGACGTGAAAGGAAACACAATATGAAGGAAGGCCAGAAGTAGCACAACACGGAAGTTCTGTGCCAATGGTGAGTTGAAGATAAGCTGTACATAATTTCGTTATATAGTGTTGCCAAATTGCAAATAAACATTCCTTTATCAAATCTCTTGTCTTCTACCGTTACATCACTACACGAGGATTAGTGACTTTAGATTTCTTCTGACAAGTTTTGGATGAAAAAGGACTACTTAACTTTTTCGAGTATAAAAACAGAACACCAGAAATTACGCTTAAAATCCAGACAGACAGAATTTTTTTTAAGACCCGCTATTCACTCTCTATCACTCCTAGCTTAGTGATAGGGAGTGAAGTGATAGAACATGTTGACCATTTCACCTATTTGGGAAGTTGTATCAGCACCAACGGATTGATGAGTGACGAAATCTCAGCACGGATCCAAAAAGCTCGGGCTGCTTTCGCTAACTTACACCGTCTCTGGCGTAGGCGTGACATCCGGCTATCAACCAAGGGACGTGTGTACTGCTCAGCAGTTCGCTCCGTCCTTCTCTATGGCTCTGAAACATGGCCAACACGAGTTGAAGACATGAAAAGGTTGACTGTTTTTCATCATAGATGTCTACGATCTCTTTCTCACCTTAGGTGGTATAATAAGGTAAGTAATGTTGACGTTAGGCGTAGAGTGTTGGGCAAAGAGGGAAAATCAATCGAAGAGGCTATAAAGTTACATAGATTAAGATGGCTAGGTCACGTGTTGCGCATGCCTAACCATCGCCTCCCCCGATGGGCATTACTAGCTGATATAGGTGCAGGTTGGAAAAGAGTAAGCGGTGGCCAAACAAAAACATGGCCTCATCAATCCATGAAATCCCTGATAGTTAAAGTGAGTCAGGTAGGGAGATGCAGACTTCCGGGTTGGGGCCCGCCCTCGGGACTCTAAGAATCAATGGCTGGAGACAATGGGTGACATGGCTCAAAATCGTTGTCAATGGCGCAGATGTATTCAGTCTCTTTAGCCTTCATACTCCTTTCTGCCATTACTCGTTCTGTTTCACTCTTATACTTGTCAAAACTCTATTGGTTCTCTTCGCTCATTTTCTTGTCTACCTTTGTGTGCTATTTGGAACGTGGCAACTGGAACTGCTGCACTTCGGTGCCAAGTTCTATGTTGAACCCAGACAGACTATTGTGATGAGTAAGAAATTATAGATCACAAAACGTAGGGTATCTGAACTTGTCTGCCGTGTAAAAAACTTTCAAGAGAGTGCGTCAATACGGCAAGTACCAAAATTGTTTCAAAATGAAGAATACATGAATGTACAGAGCAAGGTAAAAAAATACCTCGCATAAACACGAGTCAATAGGAAGTAAATGTACGTCTGTGGGGGGGGGGGGTGGTAGGATGTTCTCCAACCACGTACAATATCGACTGGGGTTCAATTCTTAGACGATGCGCTACTCAATTCACTTAGTTCACTAGCCGATAGTTCGCCGAGAAAAGACAGAAGGTTGGGCATGAGGCTAGATTAAATCTCGTCAAGTAATAACACAACACCACGGTTACTAAAAATTCAAATCTGAAACCCTATGTTCCACATGTACAGAAAATACATTCTAAACACAGTATGAGAATAACTATAGACGAAATAGGATGTTAATACAGCAATTGAGATATGTTTTCAGGAAAAAGAAAGGGCACAGATGAAAAGAAACGACAATGTGAACAGAGTAGTCGACTTATACTACTTATTACGAGTGAGCAGTAGTATGACATCGAATTCATCATTTTCACACACTACACAATTGCCGCAGGGAAACGAAAAATATTCAGACTACTATATGAAAAGGTCTTCAACAAGCGAGAACACGAAGTAATTTGGAAACTGCTTCAAAACAGTATGGAGTACCGCATACACTTATCAACCTCATCCAACAGCCATATGACAATGCCTGCCACATGTCAGGTGATCCACAATGGAAAAGTCAGAGAAGCCTTTGAAGAGAAGACAGGAGTTGGAAAAGACTGCCTATTATCACTGATGATATTCTTAATTGTTGTGGACTGGATTATACAATAGACTGTAGGGAGCAAGAAGACAAGAATACGTTGGACTGATAAGAAGAAGACCCTAGAAGATCTGGACTTCGAGGACGACTTATGTCTAATGTCACACAAACTCGAAGACTTACAGGTGAAAATCAACAAGTCGGCAGAGAAGGCAAGATTTCAAGTGAATATAGGGAGGACGCAGGTGATGAAAATAACCAGTCAACCAATCAACAGCAAACACCAATCACTATCTAGGCAGAATAGTACCAAATACTGGCAAACAGCACAGATAAGGATGTCAATAGCAGAATCGGAAAGGCAAGACGGACACCTTCATTTCTTTGAAAATCTTCTACACTCAATCAGCATAAAGAAGATTTGGATTTTCAACACCAATGTGAAATCAGTCCTTCTCTATATGGATCAGGAACTTGGTGCGTCATGGAAAGCACTTGTAACAGGCTTCAGACTTTTATCTGTCTGTCTGTTTTCGACATAGAACTTTGCACCGATGTGCGGCAGTTCAAGTCGCCACACTCCATGTAGCACACAAAGCAGGAGAAATGCATAATAGAGACAGTAAACAGAAGTGTGACACAAAGGAAGTAATAACGAAGAACAATATAGGTTTAGTGGATATTGTAATTCACAAGGAGTGGATGCATCTGCACCAGCCATTGAGAACGATTTTGAGCCATGTCACCAATTGTTTCCAACCATTGTTGTTTACCGTCCCGAGGACCCCAACCAGGAGGCCAGTCTACATCTTCCCGAGTGGCCTAAACTAACTGTTGTGGATTTCACTGATTGATGAAGCCATGTTTTGGTTTGACCGCTGCTAGCTCTTTTCCAGTCTGACCCTATGTCAGCTAACATTGCCCGTCGAGGAAGGCGATGACTAGACACACGTAACACATGTCCTAACCATCTCAGACTTTTATCAGCAACTGACTTCGCCAGCTCTATACTGAATATGAGATGGTCGGCCAGAAAGAATTAGCAACAAGAAAATCTGGGGAAGAACTATTGCTCAACAAATATGCCAAACCATAAGCTCGAGTGGAACGCGAATGGGAAACAACGAGATGTAACGTTCGAGGGTGAAATGAGGAGGTCATGTGAGCAGAAGATTAAAACTTACGGGAGATTGTGGAGTCAACTAAAGAGGACTGCGGAGAGCAGGGTGAAACGGCGATGTGCTAATGAAGTCCTATGCCTCAACATAGAGAACAAAATATCTCTGGAATTAGAAGACTAGTAACCTGCCTATATCACAAACTATTGCGCCAAATTCTACAGCTACATTTTAGCGCGTACGTGCACTCATTAAAACAGAATAGTGTAAAACGTGACATTAAAAAAAATCACTTTAAAAAAACAAATTGCAACACTTACCTTAACAATTTCTTCTGAATATTCTTCTATAGGATTACTTTCTTCAGGCTCTTCACGCTCCATCGGTGGCTTAACAAAGTATGGCAGTTTACCACGTTGAAAATCATTCAACACTCGTTTGGCTGTAGTTGTCAAATCTGGTTCACCAGCCTTGTTGTGCGCGTAAGTGTGTAAACATAAAGAAATAATGTGTATAAAATTACAAAAATATTCATTCAGACATCTATAAAACACAAAATAATCGAGCAAAGAATTTTCTTTTCGATAAATTCCTCTTCCAGGCTCTACAATTATATATATGTTCATATACACAGAATATTTTAAATTAGTAGTTAATAACAATATTAGCGTTTTTTTTAATAATATCGATTTGTAAAGTAAGATCAGTGGAATCACAGTTCATTAAGGATGCTTAAATTATAATAATAATAATAATAAAGATATAACAGCAAATAGAATATCAACTAAAATTAGAGGAATTTCCACGAAAATTGAGGATTATTCAAACCTGGATGGCCAAGGTAATAATAATGACTGAACTAACTTCTCTTGGGTGCATAAATTAGGCTTATTAATATGAATTCCCACAGCCTCAGCAATATTTAGTAGTCGAAATCTTAAAGCGAAATTAGGATTCGTAGGTATGCGCTAAATGACCCTGTAAGCATGATTAACGTCAATCTTGTGTTCTGTCTCCACAAGATGAGCCAGAATAGCGCTGCGAATAGATTTTGTTTGACCTTTGCTTAACCAGGCAAGGTGATATTCGGAAATTCGACGAGAAACACGCCTAATTGTACGGCCTATGTAACTGGCTCCACAGGAGCAGTTAAATTGGTATATACACATGGAAGAGGCGAAATTAGGCAGTTTGTCTTTTATTCCCGAACGCAGAAGAGGAGAGGTTTTAAAGATACAGCGTAATTAGACAGAAAAACTGCATAGTGATCATCATTACAACAATAATAACGCCATTTTGAATGACGATAAACATAATTTTTATTGACCAGTAGTGCTGATTTTCTTAAGAAAATCAACTCTGTTCCCGCTTTGTATGAATTCGTATTAACGTACTTTATTTTCATGTGTTCTGCTGCTTTCACAGACAGCTTGAATTACTTGTTGTTTCGTCTGTCTTAACTCTTTATCGTCGAAATATATAAATGTATTCAACAGGCTAAAAACTTCACCAGAGAGAACTAGATTTGTATCATAGAATATTTACGATTGGAGTGAAGCTTCAGGTTTTATCCGATGAATGAATGTCAAGCGATAACACACAAGAGGTGAAAATTTACTTCACTATGACTTTGGACAGTCAACAAACTTTTGAGATATACCCGTGAATTGGATGCAGAAAACTATTCGTTTCTTTTTCGAAACACAGTAGTGCTCATAGGATGAACGGAGAAGTAGTGAGAAGATACGTAAATCAACGGCAATTTGCAACAGCACTTCATCTAAACGTCTTACTATTTAGTCAATGATAACAGATTTTAGGGTGGCAATAATGTAGGAGGAAGGCAGAATGCAAACATGACTGACTAACTGATTGGTTTCAACGTAAAACTTTGCACAGATGTGCACCAGTTCGAGTTGCCACACCCCACGCAAAGCAAGAGAACAGGGTAAAGAGAGATTCAAAAGAGAGAGAGACAGTAACCAGAAATATGAGACGAAAAGCATAGTAATACGGAAGAACAATAGAATCTTATTGGGTATTATAAATCACAATGAGTGAATGCGTCTACGCCATTGGAAACGACGATTTTGAGCCATATCCCCAACTGTCTCCAGCTTTCATTGGTTTTTACCATCACGAGGACGCCAACTAGTCGGGAACTCTACACCTCCCGACGTGGCTGGCTGGTTGGCTTAAACGAACTGTTCTGGATTTCAATAACTGATGAAGCCATGTTTTGGTTTGGCCACCACTGGCTCTTTTCCAACCTGATCCTATGTCAGTTAACATTGCTCTTGGAGGAAGGCGATGGATGACTAGGTTGCATGCGGAGTAACTTCACAGACTCGTCATCGATTGATTTCCCATCATTACCTAGGACTTGACGCCTAACATAAACAGATTTCAAGATAAACACAACTAGCGAAAATAATGGAGAAACTGATTTTACTTAACCTTGAAGCTTCTTCATTGAAGGCTTTATATGACCTTAAACAATTTATATATAACCATGGTAGCTGTACTTTAGGTACCACTATTGTCTTACATCATAATATTATGTCTAATTCAGACAGCGGTGCCCAATATATTCGGTGTGCCTTCCTAAATTACACATCCGTCTTTGACTCTGTACCTATCTAGGCCTCTTTTGTAAAACAAGCTTGCTGCAACACAAGCAGGGTGCTGGGTTAATGAACGTTTGTATTCTTATTTCTCTGTCAGGAAGCAAAACACTACATGTATAGGAAAATCTTTCATTGCTTTACTCACTCTGACTGGCGTTCCTCAAAGTGATGTCCTTTCTACTTCTCTGCTTTCTTTCTTCTATTATGATTTGCCTCATTCTGAAGAAGCCAATTTTGTTAAGTTTGGAGATGATCTGACTGCTTCCATGACGGCGGTTAACTTCTTAAATAGATTGTTCCAAAATGAATAAGTTTTCATAAGGAATTAGTCAGTGGTCCTTGTCAAATGCTTTTAAGCTAAATCACTTCAAATGTCAGGTTGTTAATTTCACTTTCGGACACAAGCGCGACTTACATGAACTTGTTCATTCGCATGACTTCACTATCATAGATGGCACAGAAATTTAAACGAATTCGAATGTTAAGTACCTTGGAATATGTCTTCCCTTTGATTTTTTTTGGTTTTCGCATATAATGTTAATTTCTAGAAGTAGATTTCGTCTAACCGTCTACTTCAGAAAGTTAAGACAATCTTGTATCATTAAGTCTCTAGTTTTACAGTTTGTAGTATTGTATTCCAAGCTGAAAATTTTTCACAATATACTGAAAGTACTGTTTAGAATGTAGTCATTATTGGTTACTGGATTTCATCATGAGCTAGCATCAGCTAGAGAACCATTGGAAAACCTGCAGGGAGTACTGGACAGCTGTTTCGTTAGCCTAGTTTGGGACTCCTCAGCAATACGCAACCACCGCCAGGGTTCGAACCCAGGACCTTCTGGTTACAGAGCAAGCTCATAGACCACTAAGCTACTGGGACCCGATCCAATAGCTCATGAATTCCGACTTCTGCCAATTCACGATATAGCGCGACTATTAGAGAATAATGCTTTTGACGACTATTTGTCCTCACACCCGACCTGCTGTACCCTACTGGTCACGACTTCCCATTAGAACCCAAGGTAACTACCCATCTGAATAGAGCCAGTACTCCCAGGTTTTCCAATGGTTCTCTAACCGATGTCAGCTCATGATGAAATCATGTAACCAATCAACCAAATCCCTAAAAACCAATACTTGAAGTCACTATTATTACTGCGGCATGTGCTACTGATGAGATTTATCAGTAGTATATGAAGAGATGTTCATCTGCATAAAAAACATCAAATAGAAGGGAGATAGATTTGACGTCAGAGAGAGTAAATTATACAACGTTGCGGAGATACATGGGAGACGTGAAAGGAACACAAAGAAACACAATATGAAGGTAGGCCAGAAGTAGCACAACACGGAAGATCTGTGCCAATGGTGATTGGAAGATAAGATGTACATAATTTCGCTATATAGTGATACCAAATTGCAAATAAACATTTATTTATCAAGTTTCTTGTTTTCTACCGTTACATTACTTTTCAATACACATACCATCTTAAGTGTAAGCTGAAGAAAGTCCCGGACTGAATCACAACTATTTAGGAACAAACATGTTTGAGTGTGCGCGATTCCTTTCTGAACATCTTCAAAGGTATTACGGGAACACCAATCAGACTTTGACTAAACTATCTATCGTATAACGGGGATACGAGCATATATGTTGTCAGTCTTATATCATTGCAATTAACAAAATCTATACAGGTTGAATTAGGTGAAAGGGAATACGAATGGCGTAATACCTAAAACATGAAATATTAAGGGAATGATTACATCCCTAATGACTATATGGTAGGCCAAGTTAACCATGAGGAATAAATATACTTTTTTTAGCACACATGGGTTGGATTTGTTCCTATTGGAGACAGTCAGTCAGTCAGTCAGTACATCAATAACAACAGTACTTATGCACCCGAGAGAGCAAACACCACATACCACATAGCAAAGTACTAGAAACCAAAATATTTAATTACCTTTAATAATTTACCACTTTGTCGGGCTAAAGTCTCTAAAAATAATTCAGGATAATCACACCATGATACAACTGGGGGTAAGCATGAAGCATCATCTTTATTCTTGTTGTCGTCATAAGTATCTTTTGCTTCATCTGATTTCTTTTTCTGCAGATACTTTTCAACATCACTAGGCAATAACGGCGGGAGATTGTATTTCGCTTGTAAAAATTCTGGTTTTACACGCTGTAACACATCACGAATATACAGATCAGGCTGTTGTAAGTATTCCACCCTTACCTGTAAGGCAGAGATTAGAAAAATAGATTTTTTTTAAATAAAAAGTTTGAATACCACAAATACAAGTGAACAAAGTAAGAGGTTAAAGGAATCTCTGGAGACAATTAACCACGTTCGAGGTCATCATCACCAGGAGAGATGGTTATTACGCACCCTAGTGGAGAATGCTAGGACCTAACTTCATATTAGAAGCCTCACAATTAAACTACCCAGCTCAAAGAAAACATTATATTTTTTAATTATTTTTCCTTGTGATTGCAAGTGAAGCAAAGGGCTTCAACAAAACACCTCCATTTTCTACAGTTCTCTGAAGTCCTCTTCGGCTAGCCATACGATTGTTCACTAGCTCTTGTTTCCTCCATATCACCTTCGGAAGCCCAACTTATTGTTTCCGATTTGGGTTCCACTCCAGACCTGGCCTGACGCACGATGTCCTTTGACGTCCTCCTCAATATATGCCCAATCCATCTCCATTTTCTTCGAGATTTGTTCGTTCCCAGAGTTTCGTGTTGCGAACTCTCCCTGACCATCTAGTCTTCAGTACGGAACCAGTGAAGCGGGTAGCCGTTGATAAAACTCTGCAGCAGCCTGATAGAAATGTTTCGCGTAAGTCGACAATTTTCTGACACATAGATGAACTCACTTGACATTGGTGTTGAAAATTCAAATCTTGTTCTTTATGCTGGGTGCAGTAGATTTTTAGTCTCATTTAAGAATAACGAAAGTTTATCTTACCTTTCCAATCTTGGTTTTGACATCTTGATCCGTTCTACCTGTAGATGAAACGATGCTCCCCAGGTACGTGAAGGAAGTGACCTCTTTCAAATTTCTTCCATTGACAGGGATTAGTGCCTGTTGTTGTTGGTCGAATGGTTGGTTATCTTCGTCACCTCTGTTTTCTTTATGTTCACTTCAAGTCCTGTCTTTGCTGACTGCTTCTTTTGCCAACTTGCTAGTTGTCCACGATTGATTTTCGAGTTTGTGTGAAACGTTAGTTATGACAATCGCAATTTATTTATCAGAGAACAAAGCTACACCAACATCATCTACTTAGGCTGCAAACCATGTCCATCATTTTATGAAAAAAGATTAACCAATAAATAATAATAATAGTCATTTTCATGACAATTTACAACTACTGATCAACAGACAATCCAATTCAATTGTTACACTGAAAATAAGTATATCAACTACGTAGCATCACTTTTATTTAGCAACTTAATTTGCTATGGGCTCACCACTAGGCGCATTACTTGCAGATTCCTTCATGGCAAAACTCGAAAACGCATGCCTAAAGAAAATGATCGATAACTTCGAATTCTACAAGAGATACGTCGAAGACACTTCCATTATCATCAACAATGAAGAAAATCTAGATGACATCTTGAATTACTACAACAACTACCACCTCACGATTCAGTACACGTTAAAGAAAGAGTCTAACTCCAAAATATTCTTTCTTGACGTTCAACTAACAAGACGAGAACAAGATGGAACACTGAAAAGATCTATCTACACAAAGTCGACGTGGAACGAATAGCTTACTAATTTACACAGTTGAGTACCTCTATACGCCAAACGAAACCTGATCCGTTCACTCACCTACAGAGTTTGCAGAATCTGCACCCGGGATACCATAGAAGACGAACTGGACAATCTCAAGAGAATCCTCATCGAGAATTGTTGCCCAGAACGATTTATTGCAAAATCCATGAATCCTAGACCACAAAAGCCGCCCAACTTTAGTGCTTCAAAAATACTCCTCGAAATGAACCTTCAATTCAATGGAGATTTATCTGCGGAAACACTGAAAAATCAGCTGTCCCGTTCACTTAAGAAAACCATCTTCTCAACTGAACTAATATTAATCTTCTCCACGAAACCTGTAATTCGTATGAACGTGAAGGATAAGCTACCACTACTGACCTCATCAATGTGTACCTACCAATTCACCTGCTCGTATGGAGCCAGGTATGTCGGCCGTACCTAGCGTTCGCTATCCAAAAGTGTCACCGAACACTTACCAGTATGGTTTTACAAAAGAGAAAAATGATGTCCCCTCAGCTCTATCTTAGAACATCTGATAGTTTCCGGACACCAAGCTACACCCCAAACAAACTTTAAAGTTATCTACAGAATACGAAGCAATCTTCCTAAAAAGGCACGAATCAAACTTCTTCAAACTGCAGAAGCAATGGCAATCCATTTGCTAAGTCCTGAACTCTGCATATAGAAGAAGTTCGTTCAATCACTACACTTGCAATGGACGTAATTTATCTTAATACCCAACAGGTAAATTCTATTTCTCTCTGTCTCTTCATTCCTATTATTTTGTCTTTTCAATTGTAATATTTTACATTTTCAACTATCGTAAATGCACAGTGATTTTTTTTCAAATCTACTAATATTTATCCACAACTAAATGCAAATTCTACCACACTTTTCGTGTTTGTTATGAATTTTATGGAAAATTCCTACTTGCCTACATCCATCCATCTTTAAAAGAAGGACCTCATCGTCCTTGAAAACGGGTATTCACTGCAGCGATGTTGAGAATAGCGTTTTCTAGTTGACCATTACTGTTTATTTAACCTGAAGGACAAGATCCCATAGTTGACCAACTCTGTGTGCATTTACCAGTTCGCCTGCTCCTATAGTGTGAAGTGAGTTTTGTCCAATAGGGTACAAGAACACTATACTATGTGGTTGTGTAGAGGTGGAAGTGGAGTCATAAGAAGCAAAATAATTAGACTTCTGATCATCTTATTTTTACAGCTTCTTCCTTGTAAGACGAAACTGTGTGTTCTTCTGTTATTAATTAGGTTATTTTCTATAGTTGGTTTGTAAGGGTTAGTTTTGTTTTTACGAGTTGATCACGGATTGATATCAGTTAGAGAACCATTGAAAACCAGCACTGCAGTACTGGACACAGCTGTTTCATCCTAGTTTGGGAACCATCGGCAAGCTCGTATACCATTCAGCCTTGTAACCGGAAGGTCCTAGGTTAGAACCCCAGTGGGTGTGTACTGCCGATGGTTCCCAAACTAGGATGAAACAGCTGTGTCCAGTACTGCAGTGCTGGTTTTCAATGGTTCTCTAACTGATATCAATCCGTGATCAACTCGTAAAAACAAAACTAACCCTTACGAACCAACTATAGAAAATTAATCTGATACTCGCTAGTGACTTGCTACGGGATGGAGTTTCGTGGAGTTTTAGTGAGAAGTCGTGACAAATGAGGTTCATCCAGTCACGTGTGAGGATGGATGTCTCACCGATGACAATGCTTGGGGTCGCGCTAAATCACGAATTGGTAGAAGTTAGAATTCATGAGATGGACATTGAATCGGGTCCCAGAAGCTGAGCCTTGTAACCGGAAGGTCGTGGGTTCGAAGCCTGGTGGTGGGTGCCGATGATTCCCAAATTAGGTTATTATTATTTTTACTATGAACAATTTTCGGTATTATCTCATTTGTCACCACCTTCAATTATTTAATTTTTCGCATAATTCTAGCCTTGTTGTGTAATGTTTCAATTGCTTATAAATCTTATTAATTCTAAACCTTGTTCTGAGATTTAAACATCCCATGACCTACTTTATAAAATACATAATCAACTGTTTATCGCCTAATGTTCAACCGTGATTAGAATCACAAATATTTTGTAGAAATGAACATTATTACTTGTTAAAGAAATCACCTATATTTAAGATTGTATAGCTTGATAACAAATTCATTGGACAGAGTTTCTTCGTTGAATCAGTTGTTTCAATTTTGCATATGTTATCAATCTACTAATAATTATACAGCGACAACAACAACAACAGAAATAATGATGACAATGATTTCGGTAGGTGGTGAAGCGGTGTTCGAACTCGTCACCTATTAGCTGGAAGTCCGGAGAATAAACCAATGAGCCATAGCTTTCCTTTAACTACAAAAGTGATGCACTACTATTGTGTCCATTTCACTTTGTTCTCCTCTGTAGTCCTTTTTACCTGGTTGCCAAGATTACGCATAACCTTCAATCTCCTGCATATCACACCATCGAACATCTATTGCTTAGATTTCGTTAAAATAATATTTTTTTTAAATATTCACTGACCACTTTCAGAAAGTAAGAAGAATACAAACTTACTACTCCTTTCATAACTAATTCTGCTTCAGTATTCCCATCAGGATGTACAACTCCAGGACAATCGATTAAGAATATTGACTTCATTAAAGTGACATATTGCCATACTTTTGTTTCCCCGGCTAGTGGAGCAACATTGCAAACCTTTTTATTCCTGCAAAAAAAAGCGAAACATTTCTTTTAAAAGCTACTCACGATGAACATTTAAAGGCTATAATACGCGTTATAAATGTAGCCTTTAGACCAGGTAGAGCGATTATTGAACATATATTCACCCTCCGACAAATTCTGCAGCATAAGCATATTTACTGCCATCCAACAATTGCCATATTTCTCAACCTGAAGATGCTATTAGACTCCAACGACCCAAAGGTATTATGGCAATGTTTGGTCGTAAAGGGAGTCCCCAAGGAAGTACATCACAATGATCAATGCACTCTAGTTGAACTCACGAGTGCGTGTAACAGCTTACGAAAGTTGTTATCAGAAGTGATAACGACCAAATGTCCGTCAGACATACCCATTGTCACCATTCCTCTGTTTAATACCGTCATAGATGTACTGATGGAATTAGACCTAACTGACTTCAGCGATTTAGGGATTGACTTGTTACCTGGGGACAATATCGTTGACCTAGAATATGTACATGATATACTCCTTCCTAGTACGTGAAGAAGCTGACAAAATATAGTCTTCTGAACACCTTGAGCAGTAATCTGCGGATGTTTAGCATGTGATTCGCTCCTGTCAAATGTATAATGATGCTATAGGACTGGACTATATTGACTCCTAGCCTTAAGATTGTGAGTGAAGTAGTAGAGCGTGTTGACCACTTCACTTATTCGGGAAGTTGCGTCAGTCCCAAAAGACTGATCGCTGATGAGGTATCATTACGGATACATGTGTCTCTTTTGGTATACGCCAATTTACCCCATCTATGGCGTAGACGTGATATTTGGCTATCAACTAAAGGACGTGTGTACTGCTCAGTATTCCGCTCCATCCCCCTTTATGGCTGTGACATAGGGCCATTGAAAGTGGAAGACATGAAAAGGGCATAAATAAAGGAAAGAATGCAACTATGACTAACAAGACCAAGCAATATTCGTTGAATTATTGTCAGAAATGGAAGAAAGAAAGAAGTTGCAGAATGTTCGCCATTAGTGGAGATTCTTGGCCATATCTAATAACGTTTCGAGTCACCGATTCGAACCCCAACCAAGGAGTCATAATGTAGCAACCGATGGTAACATAACACAAAGACCCTTCATGCCACCACGTCACGTCATACGCTGACTACCTCTCTGCTTTTTCCATACAGTCTCAGAGCTAGAGAACAGAGACACGCACAGAAGCCTCTGAGACGACATTTGTAGCACGTGTCTAAGCCACTGAAGCCGGTGTTCCCAGATGACGATGGTCAGTGAACGGTGACCTCCCCTGTGCCCAAACACACGCTACCGGACCTCAAAATTGCTCACACGATGATGCCATCGAACACAAGCAATTCTAAGGAGACAGAGCCACCGTACATCCTCAGCTCAGAAAGGCCACGTTTTACAGGTGTAGAGCAAGACCGCGCGCATCGAAGCATTATAAACCCGACCTTTGACAGCTTGGTGCCAGAAGTGGCTCAAAGGCTCAAGAGGGGGAAGTAGACCCTTGCTTTGGTCTAGGAGTCTGGGCAGTATCCCAGCGCTCGCACTAACAATGAAAAAACATGGTGATGATTGCGGTGAAAGGATGACCTGGTCAGTAATTGAGTCTCTTGGCTGCTGCTCGCTCACTTGGCAGAGCACTGGATTAATAATTCAGAGAGGTCACTAGTTCGATATCTGCGATGACCCAGATTTTTACTTGACCTTCAATCATTGCCCATTACACGTTAATTACTAGTATATTATTTTTTTAAGAATAACGACAGACATACATGAATGCATGAAACGAAAAAATAATTAAATGTGATGTAACCATATCACTACTACTGGTACTCACCTAAGAGCATTAATAATACTACTCTTTCCAACATTTGGATAGCCAATAATACCGACTGATATTTGTGGTCGTTCTTTACTATGAAGAGAGGCCAGCTGTCGTAAAAGACCCATGAGAGCGATTTTACCCAATGGCTTTGTCATATGAGCGTGAAATATTAAAGTTGGATATTCTTCTGATAAAATAGCCTTCCATCGTTTCTACACAGAAGATAATAAACAAACAAGAGAGAGAGAGAGTAAAAGAGATAATTTTAAAATAAAAAAAATTTACAAAACATGGTTAATGACCACTGACAGATTGGTTTTCTCTATATAATCAGAAAGTGGAGGGATTGAAAGTATCTAATAAACGACTTCACAACAAGGGAAAAAGTTTTTTTTCAAACAAATTCTGAAGCTATTAAGCAGGCTGAGACAGAGAGAGCAGGCAATCAGTTAGTTAGCAAAGACTAACCTTGAGGAACTCAACAACCAATCACAGCAGACTATGCGTGGGCGGATACGATTAGCAGATATATCACCAGACTATCTAAGAAACGGCAACAAAGAGAAGACAGAGTGACCTTCAGCAGGAAAACCACCAATCAGAAAATATTGCTTCTCTGCTAACAATAACGCGAGTAATAATGTACATGAAAGTCTATAAATATCTCTTGATTTTCTCAATGAACGATCTGTTCCCTGGCCCTTGTCTTCTGTCGTTACAATACTACAGGACGATTACGCAGTGTAAAAAATCATCTGAAAGCAAGACGATTTATCATCGAAGCAGTGAGGGACAGTAGCTACAACTGCAATCAAACTTAAGCGAGTTTCACTTCTTCACTCGATCTACTTCGTCCTAGGCGACTGTGTAGTGTCATTAACCTTCACACAGTTAATTGTAGTTCATAGTCTTCAACACAAAAAACTTATTTCAGGAGCTGAGTTCGAACAACAACAGTAGGCACATTAAGGGATACTATAAATTTGAGAAAACATTGAAGAAACTGTAAGGAAAGATTGATTTCGTCTCATTAATCTTCTCTGTATATTGTATAACTTAAACCGATACCGAGGTCCTTCTCAAAACTTTCAATATGTGGCTGACCCACAAATTGAATTCACAAAATAAACAAGAAAAGTCAATACTTCACCTCGCTTCTTGAAGTCCTGCTAACGAGAAAGCAAGATGAGTATTAAGCGGAATATTTTTTTAAAAAAAACTATGAGTTGGCCATTACACCTATTTTAAGTGGTTTGTTCCTATTGGATACAAACGAAATCTCATCAGTACCCTGATGTCTCGTGCTAGAAAAATCTGCACAACCGACACTATTGACTATAAAATAAGGAAAATAGAGAATGTATTTAAGTACTGGTTTACGGGGATTTGATTAGCTACAGAATTTTATCATGAGCTGACATCAGTTAGAGAACCATTGGAAAACCTGGGAGTACTGGAAAGCCATTTTGTCCTGATTCGAGACTTTGCATGAGAACGCACCGCCGGGGCTCGAACCAGGTACCTTCCGGTTGTAAGGCGACCTCATAGACCATTCAGCCACTGAGACCCGATTCAATGGCCAACGCATGAATCCAAACTCCCACCAATTCGTGATTCTAGCGCGACCATTAACCAATGTCATCGGAGAGAATTTGCCCTCACTCCTGGCCGGGTGGACCCCACTATCCACAACTTTCCAATAGAACCTAGGTAACTACCCACCTGAATAGAGATATCCATGATGAGAACAGATAGAGAGAGAAATGCTCGCAAACTATGCAGAATAAACGTACATGTATGGCTTTACCGTCCAAAGGAGATAGAGCCACTGGATTACTGGCATTGAAACTCCCAAAAATAATAGCTACAACTATTTTTGCTGCGAAACTATGTTTACAACCCATTACTCGAATAATTCCAATGCAGGTGAAGGATAAGCTACCGAGTCTGGCCACTACAGCGTCCATATACAAATGTGACTGTTCTTCTGGAGACAGTTACATAGGTAGATCGAATCGGAAAGCCCACCATCACCCCTTTGAGCATTATCCAAAGTGATTAGGTAAAGGAGTGGTAAAGTCAATCAGGAGTTCCGTATTGGCACACCTTTTGGGTACGGATCACAAGATTGACGAAAATTCCGTCTTTGCAATTCTATGCAAGGCACTGCCTGAATTCCTCAAGTTTGTACGCCTTCGATTGATAAGCATAGCTGAGGCAGTCGCCATAAAAAACTTTTAGCCTAATCTTTGTGTTCAGAAAAGATTTGTTGTTTAATCTCTCTGTCTCCAATGGCCTTCAACTCCAACCTAGATTAGTTATCTCTCCCGGTGACACCGGATAACTGTAAATATTATTCTTATTTGTACTGCTAACTTCATTATCCATATCATACTGTGTTATGGTTGCATATTTTATTCTTAGTTTCAGAATTTATTAGGATTACTATTCTACTTACATTCTCCTTGATTCTGTTGATCCACATTGTTTCAAATGCCTATAACTGATATTCTATTATGTAATTGTAAAGCCTTGATAGGAATCTACCGAAAATACATATTTGCTTACTTTAAATGGTGTTCTGTGAGCTGAATCATTTCGACTACATCGTTGATCAGCTCAGCGCCTAATGAGTAAAACAGCCCTTCCCGTGTTCAGCATCACTTTCATCTACCTAGCAAGTGCTACCGTTTGACACGAATTATTCTCAACTACTCACTATCAATCAATCAGTAGTATATACCGAATTTGGAGTAATTTTCACGGTGATCTTCACCAAGATAGTCGATTATTGTCAGACTGAAGATTTACTAGGACACACACACACATTAGGATAATTCAGGGTTAAAAGATATATGAAACTAATCAGATTGCAAAATGTTTGTCAAAAGAATTGAAAAAGATATGGGCCTATTCAACTGACTCCATATATCAGAATTGATTTCGAACTAACTTCATTCTGAGAACCATTGGAGACCAGGGCACACTACTGTTTCGTTCTAGTTGCGGACTTTTCATCGGCACACATCCAAAACCGCATCTAGAACCTTCAGGTTATTAGGCAAGCTGGTTGACCATTTGAGCCAAGGGGTACGAAACCCAATGGCTCATCAATTTTAATTTCTGCCAATTCGCGATACACAGACCGACAGTCACACACCCAACTTCATACACTTTAGTGCTTGTAAAGTCGATAAATAAGCTATAAAATTATGTAAATAATTATGTCAAGTCCCACACTTGACTATTGTTAATTTCTCAACAGCGATTACATAACTACACGTACTCAAGATTACCTGTTAACACAGCAAATTAGCTTGCACGAGTATCAGTATACTATCGATTCCGTTGATAAATAATTAGTAATGAATAAAGCAAGTAAATATTACTCGAAAAATTATAATAAATAAATAAATTTGACGTACTGTTATCCACACAGGAACTAAATCCACCTTATTGAGGATAAAAATAAAGTGTTTATGAGGTTTTTCAGTCTTTAAATATTTCTCTATATAAGATGACCGTGTCCCCATTGGATCACGTGCGTCCAAGACATACAATACTACATCTGAAGAGTCTAAAACCTGGAAATAATAAGTAGTAAATAAATATGAACATAATATTAAACAAAAATAGGCATAATAAAACTGGAAGTAAAATAAATTTCAAAATGTCATTACATAGTTTGAAACGAGATTGGTGCGCTGGGTTCAAGTCTTAGTGGAAACACCACCGTCATTTACACTGGAGACTGCAGATACATCCGGCTGACGAAATGCGCACCCTTCACTGCTGGACACTATCCACCCAGTAAAATCAATGTTAATCTTCAGACACCGTCCAAGGGGAAATACAGGGATTTGGTTGTTAACAGGCTTGGTCACGAGGTAAAATCAGTTAGAGAAACAATGAAAAGCAGGGAGTACTAGACAGTTGTTTCGTCCTATTTGTGGACTCTTCGTTGATATGCAGCCACAGGTGTTCAAACCTAGGACCTTCTGGTTGCAAGGCGAGCTCATAGAACATCCAGCTACTGGGACCCGATTCAATGGTTCATGAACCAAAACTTCGACCATCAAGTCATGTAAGATGGCAGTTACTCATCGATGACGTTGCCTGGTGGTAGGGGGCCACATGTATCGCGAAGTAAATATTATTGCTATAGGTGGAAATGCACGCGTACAGTACTTGGAAATGTAAATTCAAGTCGGAGATAACTAAGTAATTGGTGAAAACAAATTCAATGATTATTGCAAATAAAAAAATAAATAAAAGTATGTTCTAAAATACACACAAAGACGTTGATACATTACTAAATTGTACTATTATTCTATAGTGAAAATCAAGAAGAATGTAAAATAATAACCGCTATCTCTGATTATGAATTATATCTGACGTTTACTAACTTAATACGACTGTCCCTCACCCTACGAAGCTAAAACACCTCTACGTTTGTTCTAGACATACTAAATATGCCCCCCTTCAAATATGGATATAATGAATTGGGGAACACTCAGTCCCGCACCTTGAGAAGTTTAAACAAGGATGGATATTTCGTGTGACATGGATATCTTATGAGGGTTTAGAATGAGTTTTTTCTTCATAAATCTCTGTGAAATCAAGTATATTGGTGTTGGAACCCGAATGGGAAAAGACAAGCTGGGTGTCCAAGGGTGACATGGAGGGAATCGTGCGAGAAGATGAGAGGCCATGGTCAGTCGCGAGGTCAGCTAAAGAGAACTGTAGAGAACAGCACGAAGTGATGCGCTATGTTCCACTCGAAACCCAAGGGAATAACATTAATAAAGTGTGACGTTTTAAGGTACAGAAGGCTAGCATTGTAGATCAGCTCCAATTTACTTCAAAGATTTCCACTCAGAGCTTGTTAGAATACTACTCGCTTAATAGACTATATCAATGACGTCAGATTACTGGCTCAGATAACATTGAACAGCTTTCAATTCAGGCCAAACTCAGTAGCTGTTTCAAATTCACTAAGCTAGGGTCTCAAGCCCATGTAGTTTTTGTATACACATACAACGTAACTGAGCAAATAACTGTATTCATCATTCTCCGAGATAATGGTTTAATGGACTTCAAGAGGTTGTGATAGCCTTAAATAAACAACAGACAACGGAGTTGTGAAAACTTGATGGTGGCTGCCGACAGATTATGACTTCTAGAGATCTATTAGGGGGAAGGGGGCGGGATTGTGTTTACTGCCCATCTGAAAGACTATTGTTTGAGCTTGAGATGTGCAATCAGGAATACGTGTTGCATGCCACACGGTCGAAGACATGACTTATTTTTTAGATGTATCCAGACAGCTATTTGTCGGAGAGCATGCAGAAATAGTGAGGAACATCGTTAGGGAATTCTTTTAATAATTATACCTTCTAGTTGAACAATATACGGGTGACTGTTCAATAGACATCTAGTCGATTTTAGGGAAACTTTGCTCATAGTGTATACTACGAAACACAACACATACATATACAAGTGTGCATGAAACGTACTTTTGACGCTCACCACTTGGGTCTACTAGTTAGGTGGCTGAGACACGGCATATATCAACAAAGACGACTTCAGATACTTAGCCAAATTTGTCCATGATTTATGTCAAGGGTCAAGTATATACTGACCCTAAATATTACACGTCGTTAACTGAATCTTTCTTTTACATGAATGAATCCATACAGAACACATCGCTGACTAGATTCAATGCTTAACTGAATAGAATATAAACATAGTGTGATGATATAAAAACAGTAATGACTACAGTCAACTGCATTGGGGGGAATGACATAATAAATTGCTAACTAAAAAGGAGCTCGAGAGTGAAAGTGAAGCATATATTTTTTTATGAGATAAGGTTAGTAACAACAGAATAGAAGCAATGGTTTTAAAACACTGAATACTACACAATTATGATTTTGAACTTTGTATTCACCGATTAGTGAGAGATGAAACGCAATCTCCTCTTTTTTCAACACAATAAGAAAAACGAACCACATGATGATATGATTTATAACAGACCTGTGAAATTTCTTCTGATAGAACACAACAAAAAAACTTTGGCGAATACTTACTTTAAACAATTCATTCCACAGTCTTTTAGATCGTCCCGCTTTGAAATGTGGGTCTTGTGTTAACTCTCGAACACCGTCATCAGGGCGAACCATATGTTTGTCTTCCACCTTTTCATATGTATGTTGGCTAGATTCGGCTTGTTGCACAAGGGCCTAAAATTTATGGAGGATGATAATATGGATTTAATGTCAGTATGACAGATTACAAAAGCGCTAATACATGTTCACCGTTGAGAAGGATTTAGAACCATGCCATCGAATTTCCAGCTTATGGATCTTAGTGTTTTAAGGACCCCAGACTGACAGTTTACATTTCCCTGAATGGTTCAAAACCAACAAGCGAAGGACTTCATGGACTGATGTCAAATTTTGGTCTAGTTACCCTTAACTCTTTCTTTTTAACTTAATCATTTATCAGCCAGCGGTGATCGTCGTCAAGGAAGCTGATAATTTGGCATGTATAACAAATGTCATAACCATCTCAATCGATGTAGCTTCACAATCTAGTCAACTGACTTTCCCTCCTTAACTAGAATTCTACGCCTGACGTCAATGCTATTCACCATATTATACCACTTAACATAAGATAGAACGCAAATAATGATGCATAGAGACAATTAACCTCTTCACGTTTATCACCTTAAACAGTCATTTCTCACAGCCGAAATTTAGGACAGGGAGAAGCGCAGCATAGTACACACGTACTTTGATGGATAGCCGGATATCACCCCTGAGCCGAAGATGACACAAGTTGGTAAACGACTGACGATTATTTGATGTCCATGCTGGGATTTTGCCACCAATCATCCCGTTATGGCTGAAGGCAAAGTAGTCAACACGCTCAACCATTTCATCTTCTATCCTTATATTATGGGTCGATGAGGATCAGTTCAGAAGCACCTTTTTGCGTCTGACAGTAGTGAATCATATGCTTAGAGGACTGCATTCGGTCAGTGTCATCACCCAAAGTAACTACATCATCCTGGTACTCTATGTATGTGAGATTATCCTGGAATCCCTGACGGACACTATTAGTTGTCTCCAATTAACTTGACAACTGACAATGGAACCTTGAATTTTAGATACTATGGTGGTCAAGCTTATTCATCTGTGATTATCACAGAAAGATTTGTTTCACTTCCTATAGACTGGGATGATCAATGGAATTGCAAAGGTCAAATGGTGCTGTCTCATATTCCCACAAATTATCAAATACCTTAGTTAATCTAGGCAATAATTCATCAACTCTATCCCTAAACACTTACTACGCCCTGCTACTTTGCCACGTTTTAGATTGGGAACAGCTTTTGTAATCTCAACAGTTGGAGGACCCATGTGTGCTTTTGACTCAGGTGAAGCTATGCGCAAGAGTTAATTTACTAACAGCTAACGGAATGAATATAAATGTACAAGTCTATAAAACATACAGAGACTTATTGCGGCCATCTTGTACAGTCCAATTTATAATCATATAAACCTCTAAATATTGAAAAGTAGATTTATTTTCAGGAAATAATTTTCTCAACAGAACTGCCAACGCTACTTAGTAGTCCAGGCTGACGAAAGCTGATTGTACGCATCGACAAAAAGATTCTGACAATCCTCATTAACATTTATCTAGTTATAATCTCCTATCGTTTTTTTTTATTTTGCCGAAGTGTAACAACTTGAATCAATGCAATTTCTTGATAAACCCTACGTTGGTAAATCAGTCAGTTAAAGAGTGATCATTGTACTTACTTCACTAAATTGAAAAAGCATTCCACTCGGTACTTTTTAGTTAGCGGATGAAAAAAGCCCTTATTACCTTATCATTTTAGATGACTGTAAGTTCCTACATTTCTCCAGTTTCTTCACATTACAGAGTTAAATAGTGAGGTAATATTGGATATCAGATAACTGTGTAGCTGAGTCTTCGTGACACACATAACAATGAAAACTGTTATCCAATGAATTGAGCATGTACTCCAATTTTAAAAAAAATGAACGAGACTATGTACGAACATAATAACAAGTTCATCAGCCTAGTCCGAAGTAGCAGATATTGACATCAATAGAAAGATTACTTATTACTGGTCAGTTGAATCACTAGTTATAAGTAATAAAAAGACTATTCGATCGACTGATATCTGGACAGATTATTAGTTATCCTAACACTACCAAAAGAGATTATATTGCTCACTTACTCTAAATTAATAGGATATTTACTTGGAGAATCATATTCAAGTCAAACTCATGACTCCTAGTATTGAGTTTACAATTAGACTGTATAAAAAATAGGCTGAAAATTGTTAGGTAAAATTATTTATTGTTATTATTTGACGTAACAACCCTCTACAGCTTGAATCTTGAAAGAACACGGTGTACTTGCTCAACGATTTAAACGGTCACAAGATGGTGCATGTGATGAAATAAAGTACTGCATGTAGATAGCAGAATGAGTGGTTGTACCCCACAATCTAACCTGCAGTAAAGGTTCAATCAACCGTTCAATTTACCTAATTTGAATTATGAAGAGACTAGTAAAGTTATACCGAGAAATCACTGAGAACCAAGGAGCACTGGTTGTGGGTGAAACTTCATCGAAGGAGTAAAGGTGATTCTTAGTGCAAGTAAAACTATAAACTACTCCACATTCTTTTTTTATCTTTCAGATGTATTAGTCAGGTTTCACCATGATGCAATATTGGTCGGTGCTTATTTTTGGAAAATACACATCTTTATTTATCAATTTGAAAACAATGTTGCCTGGAAATAATAGTGATTCAATGAAATACGTTTGTAATGTAACTTTTGTTCATACAGGCTCTGAAATAAGGAAGCTGATTGTTGCAACTGCAGAATCTCTCGGTGAACCAGCAAGAATGTCTAAAATAGAATTTGAGATTCTTGGATAAGAAAAGTTGAAATGCCACTATTTATTGAGAATAACAGCACACTTGACGTGTGGGAAACTCATGATGTAATGTATTTAATTGTAAGACTTGCTGTTGCTATTCTGTTGGCTGGAGGGTACACGAACAAAACGTCCACCTAAGCTATAAATCTTCAATATAGGACTAAAGACATTATCTGGAGAAAGACATCAACTGTACGCTCACGGGAATGCACAACTTTTTTCTAAAATGAACCAAACTTGTTCGAAAGTACTCAAAGTCGTTCAAAATGTTTCTCAGTCATAAGGATTTCTTAGAAATCATCCACTTTGTTTCTAGAGACTAATTAACAGATAACACCTTGCATACTAAACTCAAGTGAATGTAATTTTAATCTTTTACCAGACAGATACAGAAAAATATTAACAAAACATTTAATCGGTATGTGTCTGACCGCATAAGAAAGCAAACATAAAGGTGAAAGAGACTGATGATCAAGGAATTTCATATATTTGTGAACATTACTACAAGCGAAAAACTCTGGAGCATTGGGAGAGAGAAAATGAAGTCAGCTTACTGGAATATGAGGTGTGTTACTAATTTATTCTAGGCAAAAATATAGTTTTTATTTGTTCAATGATTCACATAGCGTAGAAAATAATTTCGCAGGTTTGACTTATTATTCTGGTTATTTATAGTGCATGTTCAACAGTCACCCGAAACAATGCAACGGATAACTAAATAGATCAACCTAGGGAATTTGACAATGACGTAACCACCCACCTAACTTGGTAGCTATTTTCGACCTACTAATGAGCAAATAACAACAGATTCTTAAATCATCAGTGCGCCGTTAACTAATTAATGCTGATATTACTTCTCAAGCAGCAAAATTCCAAGAAAAAAAATGAAACCATAAATAAGTTACCGTGAGGTCATCGCATTTCAGGGAGGGTCGTTTACGTTGAGCTTTATTGCCAAACACATAGGAGAAACTTTCTGATGCCAAAAGAGCACTTTTAGATTTCTGAAGAACTCGATTATTTATATTCGATCCCTACCGTCTTTTTCTCATCTAGAAGAGATATAGGCAAACGAGTTTGGCGTAGAATAACCTCGTATGGGTTCCTAATCTTCATAGCCTCCTTGAAACTTTGCAACGTGTCTTGACTTATAACACGAGTATTACCTAAACAGGTTTATAACACAAGAAATATCGTACCAAACCATCGTCTGTTAGGCTCTACTCGAGCTACTGTACCAGATGGTAACGTAGACTGGAATGGAGCTGGTCTTATTATTTTCCCATTTTTGTCTCTGTACCAACGCTGTAGAGCTAAAACTCAACAAACCTTTTGGCCTTGAAATTTCGATACATGTTGAGACGCTTGATGGTAGCTTTTGTACGCATTGTACTCCCTTTAGGCTGTTTCTCTCTATCTACACACAATTAGACATTGGCTGCATAGTACCTGGATTAAGAGAATGCTTCCCATGATTAATCCCATTCTTGTATCTGCTTCTAACCATATTTTCGGTTAAGCCGCGTCAGCACGTTACTTCAAAACGACCCCCAGAAAAGGACGAAAAAGTACAGTTAGGAGTAACAATTAATATTCATTAAATTGTTAATCCTTCATTCAAAAGTTTCAGCTAGTTGAGCGTTGCAGTGCATTTGGAAATTTAAATCCAGCACTTCTGCAAACTTGTTAATCACTACTATCACTATTTTCATCATCGTCACCGGCATCGTCTGTATTTTGAATTCTTTTACGTTCTAACTCGCTGTCTCTAATTTCCTCCAACATTTGGGTGAGCGTACAACATGGCAGGAACAGTGAAACACAGCAGTCCCAGCATAAGATTCCTCTTATACCACGTCTACGTCGAAAAGATCTCCTAAAGCACCCAAATATAGGACACCAGCAGAAGAAACTGAGAATATTCGCAAGGTACGCGCACACATAACTAAAAGGGCGTCTCATTCCAGTAATATCCTTGAATATTTCCTCAATTGCACATGTTGGCAAGAGACATACGAAGCAAAGTGTATTACAACCATGGATTGTGCAGCATGTTCCACATAGGCTGTATTTAAATTTACATGGCTTGTCATCAGAATTCGATGAATCTTCACGATTAGAGTTATTTTCCCACTCTTGAAGTCGCATTTGTTCCCCAGAAATCATTTTCACTTTTTTCTCTAAGAGGTGAACCTACTACATGTTGGGCAGATTCACAATGTTTTCAAAATACAATCGATAGGAATCGATCGTCGAATGTATGTCTCACGTGAATTTAGAATAATTTGTTGGATTGTGACAACTTTCAACAAGCTTTCAAGCTGTAAATTTTAAGTCAAATGAAATCTATCCACTATGAGTAAAGAATCTTCACTTAAGTATTCTTTCTCATTTTCTATGATGTATGTATTCACAGCACTGAATTTAAATCAAAAGGTCTGTAGCAGTACGTAATTCTTTAGAATGATTAGCTACAACATTCATCACTGAACATTAAATGCTGAGCATCACTGTTTTGGTCAATTTGTTCAGTTGAAGGCCTCCGGTCAAGTATCCACGCCATTTGGCACGCCGTCATGTTACGTTCGTTCGTGCACGATCCCTAGCTAGGTAAGCAATCATCTCGTACTCCGATTTAGTCTCTAAATATAATTCGTAATTCGAGCGATCAGTTCTGGTGTTTTGCTTTGCCTGTGGTCTACGCAGAACGAATGCTATAGAAGTTGTGGGTATTAGATCTTGCGTTAGTATGAATCGTACTACTCATGAACGTCAACACCCTCAGCCTCTAAAAGTTTATTAAGTGATTGATGTCAGAAAAAGTTACCACCGTAATTTTGTTCTTAACTATAAACCTACAAACTGTCTTCGTGACTATAACCGTGTTCATAAATCATTGTCAGAATTCTCCAAATTTACATGGTTTTCTTGGCTTACCTCGCTAGAATATTACGCCAGGAATAACAAATGCTTGGAAAGCCAGGATGCATGAGAAAATCCTCAGTTATTAGAAAGTGGCTAACACTGTGGAATTTTCGCAAAATTGAATGAAAGGTACCAGAAGACTTCTGGAATAAACAGCTGATAGTGACTAAGTGTTATGACAAAATAAACCTTGACATCTATTAAGAATGCAGTTTAGGAAAATTTACTTCAACAACTGCGTAGCTTTTCGACTGATGTCAGCAGGAAACTTAGTAATTCGGAGAGCAATCAGATGGTATGCAAGATCATTTCCTTCTAGATTACCAAAGACCTTTGTCAAGCCAGTTGGATCCCAACTATTTCAAGTTATTTATCCGTGAGGACTGAATGATATGGTGTTCAATGTCATTTTAGAGGGATAACAGCTAAGCAGTAGCGTTGTAGTGTGGTTGTATATCAGTATAATCAATTTTTATCACCGCTGATAAATATACATTCCAACGGCCGTGAGTTATATTCTCGTTTCGATAGCTGGAGTGTTCTTATGAACAGCCTGGTCACCAGATTAGGTGGGCGAGGCTAAAGAGCCGGCAGCTAGTGTGACTGAAATTCAGGTCAAAGAAGACAGATGGACACACAACAATCGTGAGAGTTATTTCTAGTTGAGGCCGATCAAGAGGGAGGTTGAAGTCTTCCAAGTAGCGTAAGTGACTGCTATCATAGATAATCACAAAAATGTTTTGTACAGAGATCTATTGGTTGATATTCAGTTTAAGCGGAGATAGTTCATCATGATTCTAGGTAAATGAAGGGGTGATAGAACCACTACCCAGAACACATTCTTGATTTTCAAATCGCATACTTTATTTCATCCGGCCTATAAAATCGTCACAAAATCTCAGCAACATAAGCATGTACATATATACATATCGGTGGCGAAACTCGCTTAGGATTTAGTGCCTAAATGTCTTGGTACCTCCGATATAGAAGTGGATTTTCATTTCACACACTTTTATCAGTTTTTGAGAAATTGATATTATCTTTACCTCCATAATGGTCAAAGTTATTAATCGAGTTAGTACTGTTGAGAGACTAGCATCAAATAGTCAGCAGCTCACTAAAAACATTAGTGCTGACGACGAACTTGCACTAAGATCAATCGGTGCACCGAGAGTCATAGTACCAAACTTAATGGAAGAACTAATTGATAATATAGCCCGTAACACTAGTGATTTACAAATCCTTCAGAAATCCATATCAGACCTGCGGGATAAATTTGAAAGTATCACTCCTTTCATCCAACTTTGTGATCCATCACAAGAAATTTGCTTAGATTCACCTCTCAAATCTGAGCGACTGCTAGACTTTTTGACTGCAGAGGCTTTAAAGAGGGTGATGTCGTCATATAATGTCTTAGGATGAAACATACCAGACAATGTCCCTATTGTCAAACTTAAAGCAGTCTGTCTACAGGCGCGCAACATTTCATTATCTGACTGTCAGGTTCTGTGTCTTCGCAAGAAATCTGCAAACCACCCATCCCCTGCACTCCTCAAATTTAAGCCTGTTGACCTAGTTAAGAAATTTTTGGAGTCTGGTAAAATTCTCGGCTCCTCACCACCCCACACCAATATCAGGATTGTGCCTGATTTAACTTCTTGCCAAAGGCGACGCCGAGCAGGTAAAATAAATGAAGATAACCCCAATAAGACTGCCGTTGTTAATACTTCCCTCGTTGTATTGCCTAATGACCAAGAGCACCAGATAATATCGCATGCACAAGCTAACAATAGTCAAGTAACTGTTGAAGACTCAGCTCTAAGTACTGAAATCGCAGACATAGAAATGTCAGCAGGTCATAGTGTTGACGTGCACCCCTTGCACACTGACACGAATGCCATAACCTCGAAAACGTCTAAGCTGAATTCAGTCGTATATTCTGAATCTCCCCAGAAGTCATATACCGCACAACCTCGTAGCCCGGCTACTGTGAAGCAGCAATCACATGTGGCCACCCAGATTGGCGTAAATTCAAGGTGATACGACAAACGTCCTATATCCGTAAGGAACACCAAAAGAACTGTTGAGACTATTCAACAGAAATCCAGTTTATCAGGTAATCCTACTAGTTACCAGCAGCCCAAATTACACAAGCCGACTAATACGGAAAAACCTAAACCAGACGCTAGATCCGGAACACTAAAGCTCACAAGTACGAAAGTTTCAAAAGGGTCACAGGCTCATTCTACAGATGGACAGGCATCTAAGCTTAGTCATGTTACTCAAGTTAGACATAATTCACACACCATAGGAGCTTACTCATTTCCGACTACCACTGCCAGTCCTATGACAGCAAAAAATAATCGTTACATATCTACTCAACCACTTCGAAAACACGGAGTTACTCAGCCCCTCACGAGTGCACCCTCAACTATGATGTACAGGAAACACCAGTCTGAGAATACAGACATTAGGTCAAAAACACATATAATGCCCTGTCATACTTCTCATGCATTCAGTAGGGGGCAAATGCCAATTGCAGCACAATGCTCATCATGGCCTAGGAAGTACTTTTACCAGACACAGGGATCTAAATCATATGCACACAACAACACGTCGATCACACATTTCGTTTATAACTATGCAGATAACATGGCTCTAGCTAACTCATATGACCGAAATTTTCTCCAGTGACAACTGGTAGAAATGCCAGGGATCATGCACGTAGCACGCATGATTTCAGACCAATTCCTTGCTGGTATAGCGAACACCTTACAACAGGGAAACTGCTTCTTCCCCGGTAGATAGCAAACACCTTATACACACCTAATACCGACAGTAATACTCTAGATTATCATACTAGTATCTCTCATACCACGCAATATCTAAACGACTAACTACGCACGAGCGACTTTTCACAACCTAAGTATCAAATGGATGAAAACGTCTCTAGTGATCAAAAGGTAGTAAGTAATGAGTTCGATAACGACTGCATGTATTCGGTTGATAATCATAGAGTATTCTATTACGACATCGCCCATACACTAAAACCAAGTAGTCAAAGTCTATCCGTCATCCTCATAAATGCTAGATCAGTTCTTAACAAACACTTAGCATTATGTATGTTAGCCTCTATATGCAATCCGTCGTTGATCATGATCACTGAAGCCTGGTGCTCTAGTGATATTACGGATGATAGCTTATGGATTGATAGGTACAATCTTTTTCGAGGGGATAGGGTAACAAGTCGTGGGGGTGGAACACTTATATACGTCAAACAACCCATTTGTGCAACGCATTTTAGTCACCCTATTCTGTCACAACTTAATGATTCGGTGTGGGTCGAAATAAAAGTTCTCAGAAGTAAACCTATCTTTATAGGTTGTGTTTACCGACCGCCATCATCAGACTGCGAATACGATAACATACTCAGCAACATATTTAATGTTGCATCCAATCTACCCTTCAGTAATAATATAATTGGAGGTGACTTCAATTTGGAGCGACTTTATTGCATATCCCCTCAGTGACGTTTGTCTCGATGTTGCTATTGGTTTCAAGTGGCCTTGGTTTCGGGGCGAGATTTAACTGGTATAATATTGTGATTTCATAGACATATCTCAGGCTCATACGTGAAAGAAAGTTATTAACCTGTAATAAGGAAAAGTTGTTCAGAAGATAAGGAGGACGTTATTTTTCAATTTATTTGTGTACATACTATTGTGCACCGAGTTGCATTGAGTTCTTAGTGCAACTGTATGTAACTGCATTTACATAAAGTGAAACATTAGGAATACTACTGTTTCTAGAATAAAAACATTATCATTATCATTAAGTTTAGGAATGAAGAATGGAATTTCTTTCACGTCAGTGTTACTTAATTGAAGTTGTAATCTGTGTAGGCCCTTAAAGGAATTAATTCGGCACGGAGAACTCCTATGTAAACCGAAAGTGCTTTTAGTTTAGTTAATCTTACTGACTTCCTGTATAAATTTGATATTTGTCAAGTGTATACTTCAAATCTGCTGGAGTATTCAGTAAAGTAAAAGTTGTGGTGCATGATCCCAAGACTTGTTGTAGTCATTGGTATTGCCAGGATACCACTTACTCGTTTTATGCAGCCAAAATATACAAATCTCGCTTTATTGAGGGAACACTATAATGGCTGCAAAAGTATTGCGTCAGTTAATGAGTTTCATAAATTCTACAGAATGTTTTCTATTCAGTGATTACTGTTTGCGAATTATCCGAGAAAACACATTTCCAACTGGGATGTAACACAAGGCTGAATTTTTAAACTGTCATCCTTATATCATTTCAATCCAATCACACATATATCAGTAGGATAGTCTATAAATGACTTTAGAGACTTATCATCATCATCAGCCTACAGTTTGCTGATGATACTGTACACCTAGACTATGAGAAGTAACCCCTGACACTTGAAAATATTAAAAGAGTACCGGTGTTTGATTATAGGTGTCTGTGTTCGATCTCATGATTAAAGCAGTATAATATGGCGATTGCTCTTGAGGTTACGCATAAAGTGTTAGGTGAGGAGGGTAAGTTAGTCTTCAAGGTTGGGAAGCTGAATAGGTTGAGATGGCTATAACGCGTGACTACATACCAAGCCATCGCCTTCCTCTAGGGATAATATTAGCCAGCACATGTTAAGGTTCAAAATGTGTTTGGGTCGGTCGAATGAAAAACTGCTATTGGTTCATAAAATCGTTGACAGTCAGCTAGAAGAACTACTAGTTATATGTCTGCAAGTCTTTGTTTATGGCACAGATGCATTCACTCTGTGTAATCTCACGTATCTATTCAACTCATGTTGTCACTATTTATTTTCCCTCAAATTTTCGCTCGTTAAACTTCCATTTAGTTTTATGTCCCTACCTTTGTGTTGTGCATGGAATGTGGTAAACTGAACAGTTGGACTTCTTTGCGAAGTCATACTGAAAGTCAGGCAGAATGACACAGGCTAGGCATAACTAAATGCGAAACACTGAATAATGGTCTCCAGAATGTCAACAAATGATAATTGCAGTTCTTAATCTTCTTCTTTGCTAGATGACAAATAAATACCTTTCAGTAACCTCCTCATCCACCCGGGATCCGTCTCCTACTTTGCAAGTGTTTTTTGTGCTTTACCACTTTTGTGCTAAGCTTTAGGTTATTCAGCATATGCCGTTATTGACTAAGGACCTAGATGATATTAGTGCAAACACGAGTCCTGTGCAGGTGATTGGTTGCATTCTCATTTCCCAAATGGTATACAGCATACTGTATATTAGGGTAAATCTTCCGCCTTGCTTGCTGAAGGTTGTGTTCCTCAGGGTACTGTTATCTCTCCTTTTCTTTTTTCTCTCTCTTGTCTTACATGACTTTTCTCTTTCTAATGAGAGCAACTTCGTCAAATACGTTGGTGATCTGACAGTCTCACTTCCTATCATGTCACAACGTGTCACCAGGAGGACTTTATTTTTGAGTTTCTTCATATATATACTGTTGCCCATCGAGTTGCACTGCGATTCCACATGTAGCAAAAGATTATGAATACCTTGCTCTTCTCTTCTGCATAAGAAAGTTACTTCACAAGAACCGCTCTATTAAGCTCATTAAGGACAAATATGAATTTCTCCACTTCAGTGTTGTGAGTTAATTTGTGAAGTGTGTAGGCCCCTAAAGTAATGCATTTGGCGTGCATGCTGAATAGTGAAATCAGGAGTGTGCATGTTGTACTAAATCTTCTGCGCTTTCTGTATGGATTCCACGTTCATGAATTGACCACTTAACAACTGCCGAGTGTTGCATGTGATCCAGCTGAAATTATAACTGATAATTCCAAGAATTTCTGTCGTTTTCATCGGCAGCGGTTCACATCCTATTAATTTTATACAAGTACAATACCCATTGCTCACTTTAATGAGGAGACAATAACTATGATTCCAGAAAAGTAGTACGTCAGCATGTGAATTTCATGAATCTGTAGATTGCATTCCATTCACTTAATACTGAAACTAAACTATGAGGGAATTGATATTTCCAAGAAGGATATAATACAAGGCTCATTTCTACAACTGTCGTCCTTCTTTCAGTTCACTTTCATCATACATGTATTAATAGAATTGTCTGTCATTGACTTTAGGGACTTATAGTGGAACAGGCTCGTCAACTTAGTGTATCTGATGATATTGTCCACTTAGACTGTGAGGGGTGACCATTGAAACTGGAAGATATGAAAAGACTACTGGTTTTTGATCGTAGTGTCTGTGCCCTTTCTCCTGTGTTAAGTAGTCCAATATGGTGGGTAATATTGTGGTTAAGCTTAATGTTAAGTAGAAATGTGACTCCGAACGTTGTTAATGACACGGATGTATTCACTCTGTGTAATCTCACATATCTGTACAACCCTTGTTTTTTTCCATATCAGTGTTCGTTTTCCATGACATTGATGCTCATTAGAGTTCCATTTGATTCCTTTTTTCTCTACCTTTGTGTGCAACATGGAATGTGATAACGTAAGCAGGTGCACTTGTTTGCAAGCTTCTATGTTGAAAGTCAGTCTGTCAGAATGATCTTTAGTCCAGGTATAATGAAATGCTAAAACGTGGATAAAAATAAACAAAATGTCAACAAATGATAATCGCATTTTTTTATTCGGTTCTCGTCTAACTGAAAAAGAGTTGTCTTACAATAATTTCTCCTCCTACTTGAGATAACTTTTACACTCTGTCCCGTTACATCTCAAAAGTTGCACTTCTCCACGGAGTTCCATGTTAAAACTCAGTCAGTCGGCTTTTTCACTGCAGCTGCCTAGTGTCACAAGTCACTACAGTGTTAATTGGCACAAACAATTATGAATGCCGTTTCTTAAGTACTCAATGCATTTCCCAATTCCTTAAACTGTCCAGATAAAGTGCACTGAAGAAAACATAAACCAAAAGTCAGTAACACGGACATAAGAATTAGTGCTAATAGAAGTGAATTAGATGAGTGATTTCTTTAAAGCTTTAGTACGCATTCCATATTAGTTTGTTTATTAGGTATATCACACAGTGAAACAGTATTATTTACTGGATGACGTTTCGAACAAAATTTATTGTTCGTAATCATATCAATTGTGATCACACGACTTTGACACTTGAGTTTTATAGCTTTCTTTGTTTTCTCCAATTTGTCGTAGGGGGAGTAGAATTTTCCATATATCGGGGACAGGTGATGAATCATTCCTATTACACGTATTTGCAGTTGATTCGATAAACAAAGCTTCTGTTATCAATCTCTCCCTATACCCCGTGACATTAGATTTCAAAACTGTCACCCTATCCCATCCTATTGTATGGTTGTGTGTGACTGCATGCAGTGCTACAGCTGAACTATTCTCTAGATTTCTTATCTTATTTGGGTCAACCAATCTAGATTTTGCTAAGTTTTTATGTTCAGCTAGTCTGACTGCCCCTGTTCTACTAGTTTGACCTATGTATTTGACCTGACAATCATTGCAGCGTATTAGATAAGCTAAATTGTTTTGTTTTAAAGACTCAATGCATTTACCTTTCAGGTGTCGTAGCTTTAACAAGACGATATAAAAACCTGCGTACAAAAGGATTTCGAGTCTAAATGCATCAAGTAATAATTACATTCACCTCACCTTCCTGCTGAAAGCCCGGCATACATGAAATGCACAGATGACGATTTTCGCCTGAATTTGACTATTACGCACGGCGGATATCTCACAGTTGGCCGAATCCATTACGAAAGTTTCTGTGATGGACGTATCCTGCATTATTCTTTGGAATTGTTTCAATATCCAAGCTACATCACATGACCTCTCTCGTCTCGTCCATGCCAAAAAAACAGGCCTGCCATGACCCATATTGTCTGTTACCACCAACTGAAAAAGAGAATATCTGATTAAGATTTGTCAACCGTTTCACGTATAACCTACCCGTCCTTATTGGTATTGTATGTTGAGTCAATACACACCACCTCTCCATATTTCCGATATAACTGCACCTGTGATTCCAGGGCGAAGCAAATTCTGCTGGTTACTCCTGTATTCGAATCCACGTATTCAACCACCTGACCGCTTTGCCTTATTATGCGCATAACATATGATCTCAAAGGCATGGCTTCAAAAATAACTTTAAAATACTTCAATTACCTGGTCTCATATCCTTTCGTAAATTATACACATCTGTGCTCGTCAAAATTTTATTAAAATTCTCTTCAGCATACTCCAGAACATCAGCAACCTCAGATGTAGTCTTCACAACTGGTGCAATATTCTCCTTTTCATCCCCGGACAGGCGTCTAAAATATGGATCACCTATCATAAGACTTTTTTCACATTTGTGATTGTGAACTGTTTTCGCGGAAGAAATGATAAACTCGTCCTCCTTGTAGCGTATACGAAAGCCAGATTGGCAACCGGTGTATTTTGCACTGCAGAAATAAATAATAGAATTCTTACGGTTTGACGCGTAAACCTGAACCTCTAGTTTTCCGCTTCATGCCATATGTACAACCAAAGACTACTAATTTGTACTTCAGCTCCTGAGATTCATGGTCCCGTATGCACTTTTTGATTACATAATGTGTATGAGTTGCCTAGGAATACTCTGTCATACATATATACATATATTACTGATTCCAGCTGACTTAGAGCATCTTCTACTTGAACCCAACTGGTATACCGGTGACTAAACATAATTCCGTCAAAAAGTTTTTTGATATCCACTGATATAGGAAGGGCAGCTTGGTTGCCATTGTCTCCAAGTGCCAATGCGTCCATTCGGTACCACTGTAAATGAAAAAAGAAGCTTTTCAATAAAAAATTCACGAATAGCCAACAGAGTACAGTAGGCAACCTAAAAGAGACATTGATTTGGAAACTATAGCGGAAAAAAATATAAATTCCTTACCACAGTTACCGTTTTGGAAAGTTCCTGATTAAAGCCATAAACATTTACTGAAACACTCGTGAACGACAAAAATGGACACAAGTGAAGAAACGAAGCTCCACAGAAATCATTGAGACGCCACAAACAGGAGGATTTTAGGTGCACCCTATTATTTTCACATGAAACACATTCCCAAGCACCCTCCTGCACCATAACTGCCTTCAGGCCTAGAGGCAGCTTTTGACGACTATTCTTAACAAAATCAATACAGTTCAAGCCAAACAGAAACCGGAATCACGTCAAATGCAGATACCTAGATCAAACGAAACGACTCAGCCAAACTCAAATCAACTAGACCGCGCAAATGTCCTCAAGGTAAAGCTGGAGGCGCCTTATCAACGCCCATGATTTTAAAAATCTATGTCATAGGAATAAACAAACACGGGCCATTCAGTCGTCACATAACACCGGAGAAAGAGCCGAACTCTTCAAAAATAGGTCAACAAACTCCAAATCAACATATCCAAAAATAATACACCTAGGCGGCATCACTCACGAAAGTGCTGAGGATATATGCGAGGTGTTTAGCACGCACTTTGCCAAACTATACACTCTATAAAATGACCAGGATATTGATTTCCCTCGTAAAACAGAAAAGTGTTTAAGTGATGTAGTCTTTAACGCCCAAGAAATCGATAAAGCTATCGCAACTCTTAAGCTTACTAATACCCCCGGCCCAGATGGAATGTCTTCCGTCCTCTTAAAAAATGGTGGAAATGACATGAACCCACTTCTCCTCAAGATATTTTCAACTTCGCTAAGGGGTGGAACACATCCAAATAGCTGGAAGAAATCTTACGTTGTACCTATTCACAAAACCGGACCCATAGCGGGCATAGATAACTACCGCCCCATCAACATCACTTCCGTGGTTTCACGTGTGATGGAAAAGATTGTAAAGAAGTAAATTCTTCAGTATTTGCTTTCGAATGACTTAATATCCCCTTTCTAACACGATTTCTTAAATAGAAGGTTGTGCGTCACTTGCCAGTTAGATTATTTCGACCACATTACTGAATGTGTA
This sequence comes from Trichobilharzia szidati, assembly GCA_944472155.2. NCBI lineage: Eukaryota > Metazoa > Platyhelminthes > Trematoda > Strigeidida > Schistosomatidae > Trichobilharzia > Trichobilharzia szidati. The sequence goes on from OX235276.1 coordinate 56,174,059, forward strand.
GACAAAGGTCGTTCGGCAGCGACATTATTTCCAGATGTTAGGAAAGCTTTTGATAAGGTCACACATAAGAGACCCATATTGAAACTCTTATCTTATGGAATAAGTGGGAGGCTACTCGAGTGGATAACTTCCTTTCTTACAGGAAGAGAACAGTTAGTTAAAATCAACCATCACTTATCTACATCCAAACCAATGACCAGCGGCGTGATACAAGGTAGCGTTCTTGGTCCTACCCCATTCATTGTATTCATAAATGATATTGTCCCTATGATCAAGTATGGCAAGCCGTACCTTTTTGCAGATGACCTCAAAGTTGTATGTGATTTCGACTATCATGATATGAACATTGCTATTGAAATCCAACAAGACCTAAATAGTCTATGTAACTGAAGTGAAAAGTGGCCGTTAACATTCAATCCAGCTAATTCTGGGATAACATACTTCGGACGTTGGAAACCTAGCATGTGTCTATACATGTGCGGTGACCTTGTCTAGAACACGAACACAGTCACGGATTTCGGTGTAACATACTCAGATCTTACCTTTACTGAACATGCAAATAAGGTGGTATCTGATTGTAAACGTCTCATCGGCTTTGTGCTACGCAACTTTTACACTCCAGAATCCAAATTGGCTATATATAAGATATGTATACACCCCAAACTTGAATACTGTGCCCACTTATACAGTAGCTTTGAATCAACAGACAGAAAAAAAGTTGAAAGTGTCCAAAGGTTCCTGAGGAAACGCATATTAGGCTATGATCCGCAAATATAATACCCTGACAGATGTATTCGACTGGACTTGGAACCCCTATGGTTAAGGGGAGTGAAGTGCAACTTATTTCTCTTATTCAAAGTTATAAGAAAGCACTGTAACAGTAACTCATCCAAAACGTGGGCTAATCTTAAATCATATGGACTACGCAACCATGACAACCTTTTCAAGGTTAACACCCATAAACTCACCACTAGAGCTAACTTTTTCACCATTAAATGTTGCAAAATTTGGAACCAGCTACCCTCTGAGATTAGATCCTGTGAAAAGCCTGACAGTTTTGAAAGGAGCCTAGAAAAACATATTAACATGTCCACCCTAGCTTGTCTAAAAGATCACAACTACTGGTAGAGTGGGGAGACAATGTCGCTTCAATATTTAACTACGGAAAGCACATTAGTCCCAATACTAATATAATAATACTTAGTAATTATGCATAATCAATTCTTGACATTTGATTGTCATTACAATACTTAAAATGATTAAAATATTTAAGCAGGAAATGTTCTTTTGATTTACCACGCCTGTTTCCCTTATAACACTCAATTATTGAGCTTAATGTATTATTTGATGATACGAATTATAATATTGATAACACTCTTATCATATATAGTTTGATTTACTTTACGGCTCCCTGTAAGACTAACTACGCTTCTTCAGTATACACACACTGCAGTATTGTTAACAAAATGTTAAAATTCTCTTGGTTCTGTGTTAATATCGTTTTATAATATGTGTAGACTGGTTACTTTGCAATGTCAAATGTTTACTATATAATAGACTTTCATGATAACTTAGTACAATAAGTCCTACCAACCGACCTTACCTTCAGTTCATACTACCTACATTGAACTCTAACTATAGTGTTCTGCTGAATCTTGCTCCACTATTCACAAAACCTATTATTTCTACTCTTTAAGGGTTTAACATCTTATAAACTAATCTGTTCATTAGGACGCATGTACACATATATAATATGTTCATAAATCTGTATGTGGAGATCTATTGGAAGCACTCAATAAGAAAGATAGGGAAATGGAATGTGAGGTACGAACGTGTCTGGAACCAAGCAATATATTTGCTGTAGCCATAACAATCAGAGCCTAACATCATAAAAGGAGGGAGGGTGGCGCATGCTGATCAGTAGATGCGGTGTTGGACACTAAGGTGAATCGCCCCATTCCGTAGGAACAGCAATATGCAATTTGACGGCTCGAGATTTCTATGAGGGCTTGAATCTTTATCTTGAAAAAGATAATAATGATCGCCTGGACAGATCATGCATCTGCCTTTAAACATATACCATTCGGTCAGCCTATTGTTGAGATGCGACCACGTGGGCTCTACACAGATTTATGGGGCATCTTATAAATTGACATGCTTTCCTCGGTCGAATCTTTGAATACCACTTCACAATGTCTCATCTCATTCATTTTCTAATAACGTCTTTACTTGCTCCTCATTATATTCCATTAAACCTAACATTTTATAGCTCTTTATGAATTTGATTCGACTTATTTTATTCCTATTCCCTATAGGGTACGGTTGCGCACCAAATACACAAAAAGGTATGAAATAAAAACAACCGGCTTGTGGATAATTGTATTAAAACCAAAAGTGGACATCATGATAGTAAAACTTATATGGGTAGCATTATACATTGCAAATGAACTTTGTCAGTCTAGGGATTGTGGTCTCCTATTGTATTTCCCCTATGAATATGCGTCGGTGGCACAGCGGTTAGGACTCTCGCCGACCATGCACATGGTCCGGAGTTTGATCTCCTGCCGACGCACACCCGATATCTATGGTCGGCCTGTAAAATTTGGGCTATCGATATCCATGCTGAAAATTCCATACTTGTACTGGAAATACGGTGTGGCATCAAGCTGTAATCAAAAAAAATAAAAAAATAAATTAATGATACATTGCACTTACCTATTTCATTACACTTTAATGATTCACCTAAGCATCTTTACTTTTCTAAAACAGCTTACTATCCCTTGTAATCGTTGTACTTACCTCGATATTGGTTGGTTATCGTATGCCTACAAACACGGGTTGAAAACGAAACGAAGTCGATTTTCCCGCTCAACCTGGGGGACTACTGTACAACTCAATAATCATACGGCCTGGGTCAGACAATGAGTGTATTTATATATACCAAATATTTAGCTGTTCAAACATTATTAACTTGTAGACAATCTACTATTTGACATTATATCATAATTGATCGTGCCTGTAAAATTGGCATGCATTTTCATGTAAATTTATGTTTGTATGAAAATACACATTATTATTATTATAGACTTCTACTTAACGATGTCTGAATATAATCGCTTTGGGGGGGGAATTTGAAGATAAGAATCTTCTCAGGTGCACCGACATCATCAATTGAGTTAGTATTGTGATAAAAGTTGTTGAGAATTGTCTCTAAGGTCTCTTTTCAAAAGCACGAGTCCCAATTAGAGCATCTGATTAGGTTCTGACACAAGTTCCAGTCAGCATGTATGAATAATCTTATAGGTGTCTGGTCAGCTTCATCTGCGTTTCGTTTCAGGAAAGATGTTAAGAGAACACACTACTATTTTATGGTCACTACCTGTAAATTCATGTCTCACATGTACTGTAGATGGTGTAATGCTGTTCGCGAAATTAAGATCTAGGATATTTGCGAATCTAGTGGGTGAATCTATGTGTTGTGTTCACCCTCCTGTGACAACAGAACTCAGGAGGTTATCACACCTTTGGGTCCTCGGAGTGAAGGCCATGATACTTCTGGTATGTTGAAATCACCGATGCAGGGAAATCAATGGGTCCTGATAATCTTCACCCAAGGCTTCTCAAGGAGCTATCAGCCCACATAGCCGGCCCTTTGACTACGATCTTCAAGCTTTCTCTCCAAAATGGAGTGTTGCAGCGTGACTGGAAAGACGCCATAGTAACCCCCATCCACAAAGGAGGATGAAGACAAAGCCCTTCAAATTACAGGCCTATCAGTCTCACCAGCACTTTAATCAAGACACTGGAAAGTATCATGAAGAAAAGCATAATGGCATATCTAGAAAATAGAAGCTTATTTTCAAGAGCACAGCATAGCTTCCAAAGGAACCTCTCATGCCTGTCAAATCTTCTCACTGCAAGAGAAAGCTGGGTCAAATCCAGGGACAACAGAAGACCCGTTGACGTCGTCTTCATAGACTTCAGCAAAACCTTTGATAAAGTAAATCACAAAAGACTACTCATGAAGTTGGAAAGTCTTGGTATCAAAGGCAGCTTACTAAACTGGCTCAGGGAATTCCTCATAGATAGGAGGCAGAGGGTTAGGATCAACTCGAAACTCTCCTCTTGGACAGTAGTACGCAGCGGAGTGCCACAAGGCACGGTACTCGGACCTCTCCTATTTATTTTGTAAATCAGTGAGTTGTCTCTGCTCACCGACTCCCCTATGGTCCTATACGCAGTTGACTTAAAAATTTGAAGAGAGAGCTGAAGGGTAACAATGACACGTCCACGTTGCAACAGGACCTCAACAAATTGTCAGAGTGGTCCACAGAATGGATGCTCCCGATAAATGTGACAAAATGTGCAACCATGCGCATTGGACAAGCAAGCACGAGCTCCTACGAACTAGAGGGAATTACATTTCCATCAGTTCAGACTCACTTGGAGTTAGGTGTCATAATTAGCCACGACTTAAAAACCACAGCGCACTGTCGCGGTAGCTGCACGTAGTTTCAGGTCATTATGGGCAATTCGTAGAGCCTTCACTAGAATCACCTGAGATATGTTCGCCTCCTTATATACATCTCTGGTGAGATCAGACTGGAAAACTCTCTGCAGTCCTCCAGCCATTGTCTAAAAGGGGACTCACACATTCTAGAAAGGGTTCACAGGAAGGCAAACGTATGGTTCTCGGAATGACTAATTTATCATATGAGGAAAGACTAGACAGTTTAAATCTCTTCTCCTTGTCATACCGTATTCAGAGAGGAGATTTAATCACAATGTTTAAAATTTTAAATAATGACTTCGGACCTGACCTATTCTCTCTCTTCCTTCCCACCAGGTCGGAACACCTTAGAGGACATAGCAGGAGGGTTCAAAAGCCAAGAAGAAATCATATTGCTGTTGAGTACGGGTTCTCACACCGAGTCATAAACTCTTGGAACCGACTCCCAGAAGAAGTGGTGCCTGCAACCTGATTCGTTCAAGAAGAGTTTGGACAACCACAGAAATTTACTAGAAAAGGATTAACATAGGCTCCAAGCCTTCTATCCTCAACCAATAAATCTGAAATCTGAAGTCTTTATCATACTGTCTATCACGACCAACTTTGAAGCTATTGTTTATTGGTAGTCAATGGAAATTTAGAACACATATTACGGGACATATGCATTAGAGCGCGAGCTAAGGTAAGTGAATGCTTTCAGAAATAACAAACAGGAAACCGTTTCTGACCTTGAGAAAAGAATGACCTTCTGATAAAAGTTTAAGTCCCTAGCAAGCCTGGATCACAGTTGATGCGGGGTTTTGAATATCGTTTATTCTGTTGTTTCTTTCGACATTTTGATTTGTTCTTATACAGCTTCGAATTATTGAATGGATGAAAAGACAGAGTTGGAGCTAATTAATTCGGGAATAAGAAATATAGGTGATCTTAGATTTTGTGAACAACTGACAGTACTTAATCTTCATCACAATTGTGTTTCGGTGATAGATGGACTAAATAAAGTTCCAAATCTTCGTTATTTAGACTTGTCCTCAAATTTTATATCCAAAATATGTGGAATTAATAATCTCAGGCATCTTAGGACACTAAATTTGTCATCGAATAGCATTAAAACCATCGAGGCGCTTGGCAATTTACAGTAAGTTTCTTTTTCTTTTTATTTAAATCTTAAACTTTTTTTGTCAAATTCCATTGTCTCGTTGATTGCATAGTCGATTCACACCGATTATCTTGATTTCACCAAGATGAAGCTACAGTGTGGCTTAGTCTGGACGTTACCCAGCTGACATCTTCGGGCGCACTGCCGAACATGGGACAAGACCCCTAAGTCTGCCTCAAACATTCTGCTGTCCGCCCGAAGTCAATACTAGCTGGGTTTTTCTAAGTCATAAATATGTCTGAGAACTCATTATTCCACTGCGTTACTTAAAATAATAACAACATGAATCAACAAATAACATAAAAAGCTGTAGTACACATCCTTCAAAACAGGTTAATAAAAGAGGCCTGTACTAATATTTTTTCTTTGAGTTTGTAACCCTAAAGCTGTATCTAACTTTTTATCCTAGCCACAGTACTAACTCTAACCCTATTCTAACTTCTCTCCTAAGCTTTATATACGCTTTAAAACCGATACAAATTTGAGTTTTACTTGTTGTTTTAGATCACTTGTAAGTTCACTAGTTTGGGAGGTTGTTCTTTAACCACGCTTCATACGTTATAATAGCTGTTTCAACTCACTTAAAGTCCTATATTTAATGAGCTAAGGGAAATTAAACTATCATAGCCAAAATTACAGTGACTCTGAGCAACCAATCAGGACTGAGATGCAAAATAGTCGCATAATCGTTGAAAAATACATTAGACAATATTACAAACTGTATAACTGTAGCTTATGTGTTGTAAGAATCTCTCCTAGTCAAGACATAGATGATCTATAGAGAAATCATACGATGCGCAATATACCCATTCACCAAGATGACTGTTGGTCATGGTACTTTGAGATCCATTGATACTTCTGATACTATTCTCCAACCTATTCCTAACTCTAACCATAATCCTAACTCCTGATCCTAACTTAAACCCTAAACCTAACCTTAACCCTAGAACCTAACTGTTATTCTTAAAAGTCATAACGCTACCTAACAGTATAGACTTGCAGAAAAAGTACCTAGTAAATAACTAGAATACTGTATCTATCCTCTCCAAGACCAAAATAGCAGACATGACTTGATTTGGAATCATATTTCATAGAATTCCCTGTATATGACCGCTTCTTGAGGATCAACTTTTGGAAGACCTTGACTTTGGCCATAATACTTTAACGTCGCCGTGAGCTAATACACAGCAGAATAAGGGTGCATTTATAATAGTCACTAATAATTTCAATTTATATATATATATATATATTTGATACCTTTAGATCATAATCAACCTACGGATTTAAGATATCAAGTTAGAATTTAATGTAAGCATGGTAAAACTTTAAAAGTTCAGACAGACTATCACTTATTCAATAGAGTGTATAAATATGGTTAAAAAGGATAACGAATAAATTCGTCAATGTTTCGTTTAATAAAGATAATAATGTATTTAGAGGCTTCGAAAAGGTAAAGACAATAGCAAGTTGTGGTCTTAAAAAACAAATTGAAAAAGGACACAAACACTGAAAATATTTTCATATTCATTCACGTGTCTGCACTACCTCACATTATGACTAAGTCGTTAACTGGGCAGTCATTCTTGCTATAATTTTAGGACACTGTTGAATCCTAAAAGCAAGAATTTTAAAAATTATCTTTTTTAATGGTTTGACAGAACTACGAATACGGTTTTGAATTGCCCACATATATCCCGTATTCACCGTGTTCAGTATTCTAATTTTCCCTTAGAGTTCACTCCCATCAAAACAAGATAGCTAAAACTGTAATGATAAGGAGTAGTTATGTTGCTTGAGTTTACAGAAGTTGTCGCGACCTTTACGAACGAATAGGCTGTAACAATTTCCTAGTACTCGAGCTCTGTTTAATTTGTGCATCTTGATGGCTTTTGCTGTGAGTGGGAACTTTTGTAAGGAATGAGAATCACTAGGCAAAATATAGTGGATGTTTTCATTACAGGGTTAACCGTGAGTTGACATCAGTTAGAGAAACATTGGAAGGGAGGGAGTACTGGGCAGCTGTTTCGTCCTAGTTCGGGGATCTTTAGCAACCAGGACCTTCTGGTTACAAGGCAAGCTCGTATACCATTCAGCCACTGGGACCCGATCCGGTGGCCTATGAGTTCCGACGTGTACTCTATGGTCTTCCAGTGGTTCTCTAACTGATCTCAACTTGTGACCGAACCTGTAACCATTCACATCCCTGCAAACCAACACTTGATAGTATTTTTACTGTCAGCTTAATGATCCTTATTAGCAAGATTTTTACTATGATGCCTAATATTAGTGTTGTCAATACTTGGCCAGCTGTGAAGGATGGCTTTTAATGAGGCGAAAATGAACTTTTCCAGTTGTTAGCTCAGTGTATTTCTCTTAATCGTAAACGAAGTGATAAACATTTCTGAAGGATTCAATGTGTTATTGCTAATTTGCATTTTTAAAGTGTAGTTTCGAAAAATCGAAAACATCAACATGACGTTTTATACTAAAGTTTTAACTAGGTTCAGATATTTTTGTAGGAGAAATACAATAGCTTTGGAAAGATTAATACCTTGTTTGTTGTACTTCTATCAGTTTTAAAATACCTTGTTTATGTGTCTAAAGAGATTTTCTTTTTTTCATGTAGTTGTTGTTCCTAATATCATAAGTAAATTTCATGTTTGGTTGAAATTATTCATCTATCGATTCTGTTCTTTTTATACGTTCAATCGTATTATGAGTCTTATATGCATAGGTAGGCTTAGAAGAAAATATTTCTCATGACATGAGTTTAACTTTTGAAAACAATTTCCTAATCGAATTAAGTGAGGTATATCAGTGCCCCAGTGTTGAATCTACATAGTGAAGTGTGTTTGTACAGTTAGATAGTTTCACTAGTATGAAATATTGTGAAATTTATCTGTCCTCTATACAATCATATGACGAAATTTGATTAGGTTTTAATCATTTGGCTGGTTTTAATTATTATGTGGTGACAATCTAGATTTACCAACTATTTTGTCTGATAGGTATTATCATTATTATTCCCTGTGGTTCTAAGTGGAACATAGGGCTTCAACAGCACATCCCCAATTTTCCCTTTTCTGCACAGTCCTCTGTAGTTGTTTATGCGACTGCCTACGAGCTTTTATTATCTCCTCATGTGATCCCCTCTATGTCATCCTCGAAACCACGCCCAACTTGTCATTTCCCATTTTGGTTCCACTCCCACAGCCTGGAATGTGATATTACCCAGCGGTCTCCTCAGCTTGTGTCCAGTCCATCTCCATTTCCTTCTGCATATTTGTTGGGGAGTTGTCAGAGTTTCTTCTTGCTAATCCTTTCTGGCCATCTGATCTTCGGTATGGATCCAGCGAAGGCAGCTGTTGATAAAAGTCCGAAGCTGGCTGTTGAAAATGCCCAGTCTGTGAAACATATAGAGGGACTGACTTGACACTAATGTCGAAAATCCGGGTCTCTGCATGCAGAGTGATGAAGGCCTGTCTCACCTTTTCAATCTTAGTTTTGACGTCTTCAACTGTGAAAGCTATAACCAAAAGGATGCTGCTCCCGTTGATAGTGATTAACGCTTGTTCTTGTTGGTTGGTTATCTTCATCATTGTCTTCTCTATGTTCGCTTGATGTCCATTCCTCTCTGCCTTCCTCTTCTGCTAACTTGTCGGTTTTCGCCTGTAAGTCTTCTAGTGTGTGCAACATTAGACGTAATTTGTCCAGGAAGTACAGGTCTTCTTAAGTTTTCCTATCGGTTCAACGTATTCCTGTCTTCTCACTCCCTAAAATCTGACGTATAATACAGTCCACCACAATTAGGAATATCATTGTGGTCGATAGTAGTCAGCCTTATCTTACTCCTGCCTTCACTACAAAGGCTTCTTTGAGTTTTCTGTCGTGAATTACTCAAAATATGGCATCATCATTATATATCAGCTGTTGAATGAGGTTGATAAAGTTTTGGGGCACTGCATTCCATAGTGTCGGAGTAGTTTCAAAATTAATTCACGATCAATTCATGAAGACCTTTTCAAAGTAGATGGAGTTGACCACCATTCTATGGTCTCTTGGATGGTTATGAGCAGAGTTGCAATTTGATCCGCACATGCTTTACTTTTCTTGAGTCCAATTTATTCTGGTTAGAGTTTGGCAACCAGGGGCATCTGTTAGTCTCTCTAGAATGACGCGGGTTAACATTTTGCTTGGTGTAGACAAGAGCATATTTCCGCGCCACTTCTTGCAAAAGTCTAAGTATTGGTCAAAATGTAATTAAAAAAGCTTCCAACATCTTTTGTCGAATTCGTTGAAGCAGAATAGTATAAGGCAATGATAATAATTACTCCAGGTGAACATAGAGAAGACGGAGGTAATGAAGATAACTAACGAACCACAACAACAACGGCAACGAGCACCGATCACCATCAACGGGAGAGATTTAACAGAGGTTACCTCCTTCACTTACCTAGGAAGCATCGTTTCACCTACAGGCAGACAGCACGGATGAAGATGTCAAAGTCAATCAGAATCGGAAAGGTAAGATACATTTTCATCAACCTGAAGTCAGTTTGGAAATCTTCTGCACTCCTCCACAACATTGAGAACAAGATTCGGATTTTCAACATCAGTACCAAGTCAGTCCTTCCAAATGGGTCAGAAACTTCCACTGCGCGTATGTTACGAAAAGGATTTCCAACGAGTCACAGACTTTTATCAACAGCTCCCCTCTTCGCTGGCTCCATACTGAAGATCAAATGGCCGGTCAGAAAGAATTAGTAACAAGAAACCCTGGCTAGGAACAGACCAACCAAAAGCCGATCGCTCAATAAATATGTACTAGAAAATGGAGATGGATCGAGCATAGATTGAGGAGACCCTCGAATGCCATCGCGCTCAATGCAGGCCATCGCTTGAGCGGAATCCAAATGGGAAGCGGCCAGTGGGTCGTCACTGCGAGGGTGGCATGGAGGGGATCTTGTTAGGAGATGAGAGATTATAGTCAATCTTGGACCCAGCTGAAGTGGATGGCAGAAGATAGGGCAAAGTGGAGATGTGTTGTTGAAGCCATATGTTCCACTCGGAACTCAAGGGAATAATAATAATTTTAGCGAATCAGATTAGTTTTTTTCCTAATCTATTAAGTACTTATAGTTTATTGATCTTTTGATAACATAAATAATTGACTTTCTGTTTTGAAGCTATACTACATAATGACGATCAAACTCCGTAACATACAGGATTTTATAGGGATTTAATTAACTTACGTTACTTGCATGCAAGAATCACACTGTGCGAAGCTTGTCTTGTTATATTCGAGAATACGGCTTGTAATCTATTTATCAGTAGTGATATTTGACTGAATCATTGAGTATTTTAATTAGCTTAGTCCTCCAGGCTGTTTGTTTTTCACAGTGGATTTATATTCTCCTCGACTTGGAGGTGCTTTTTTTTTTACCTGCAAACCTAGTCTAAGCCTTTCAAAAAAGTTTCCATTACCTGTCTGTGGCCTTCGTGTAGTCACTGACAACAACTAAAGTGGTTATGAACTGTATATGTGATATGGTTTGGAACGGATCTATGCGGTACATCTGTAGTTGTGCTCTCTCTCTCTCTCTTTCAATTCTTTAGCTTTACTAGTTTTATCTCATCGCATTCTAAAGCTATTCACTGTATAATGTAGCTGTTAATTCGATTGCCTGTATGTTGTAACCGCGTAAACCACTCATTAGGATCTCGAGTTTTATGTACCTTGATAACGAACTCTTAGTGTCTAAAACATCTGTTTATTTTTGTTGTTGTAGAAAACCCCGTTGAACCACTTTGACTGTTTAATTCATTCAAAACTCGGTTAATCTTTTTTTATATTTTGAGGCAATGTACATAAAATGGGAGTTTGTTGTAAAATACTGAAGAAGTTAAGCATTAAGTAGACGATTAATAAGGGGAATACATTTTTTGAGTCATAATGAAGTTGAAACGTTATTTTAACCTTATATCGGCAGTTTCCTCAGAGAATAAAACTCGAATGAACCTTTTCGTGTTTCTTATTATGTATTAGTAAGTAAGGTTACTTGTATCGGTTTTTATTATGGAATTAAACTATGCGCAAAAGTGCACCATTTCGAGTTGTTGTTGTACTTCATGAAGGAACACAAAGGAAGAGAAAAGAGAGGAGAAAGAGATTCGAAGTAAAGATAATGAGCAGAAATGTGGGAGGGGGAGGAGTGGAGGAACAATAGTATCACAGGGTTTACTGGATATGAGGGATCACACAGAGTGAATACATCTGCATCAGCCATTGAGAATGATTTCGAGACATATCACAAATTGTCACTATTGCCATTGGTTCTTAGAGAATCCGGAAAAAACCACAATTAGGAAGGCTACACCTCCCTACGTGGCCAGCTCCAACTAATTGTCAATTATTTCCTGAACCGATGTCATATTTTGCTTTGATCACCATTAGCTCTTTTCCAACCTGATCCATCCATCCTATGTCAGTCAGCTAACATTGCCCATTGTCGACGAATGCGATGGCTAGGAATGCGTGTTGCCGACCAAACGGCTAAGCTTAAGTTTATACGCGAAGAAAAAGGACAAAACAAATACAAACCTGTGATAAGGTATACATAGATCTATGTAAATAAATATGCATATATGTACGTAGAGAGGAATTCAGTCCACACAAAGTATTGTTTAGAATAAAGTCACTATTATCATTATTAAAGTTTACAATATAGAGCAGTGCGTCGGTGGCATAGTGGTCAGGACGCTCGCCGACCATGCACATGGTCTGGGGTTCGATCCCCGGCCGACGCACTCCTTTACCTCGCTAACCCAGAAATAACGCTGGTGAAGAGGAAAGGTTGGGCATGAGGCTAGCAACCCCATCCTGTAAAGTAAGCACTGCTACAGAAACTTCAAGCCACTAGCTTGAAGCCCTATGTTCCACTGGGGAACGTGAAGGAAATTATATATATATATATATATATATATATATATATATATATATAAGATTTCATGGACTGATTCCAGATTGTAGTTTAACCACCACTAGCTCTCTTCTAACCTAATCATCTGTCAGTCAGCTAACATTGCCCATCAAGGAAGGCGATGCCTAGGGATGCGTAACAAACGTCCTAACCATCTCAATCTATTTAGATTAACAACCTCATTAGTTGACTTTCTGTCATTAATGAAAACAAAACACGTAGATCAGCGAAGAGTCTCTTTTCGGCGACGAAGTCATTTTCTTAGCTGTACAATCACAAATATATATGGGTTATTTTATATGTATGCGTACAATAAGTTTATCAAACAAAAATACAATTAGTTATAGTTATTTAAACTAAACAGGTGAAGATTGGTAATTGGAGTTACGTAATACAAAATCGGTCAAGAAAATTGGGTGTTAATGAAACTAGTATAGTAACAAAGGTGATGAGTTGTCACAAACAGTTGTTAAAAAGGAGTTACGTAATAATATGTATAGTTTGATGAGTGAGTTTTACTCAGGATGCACACAGGAACAAAGTAGATAATACGAAATTACGTAAGAGTTCTAAATGAATACAAGAATTGTAAGCAATTGAAGAACAGGCAAAGAAACAACATTAAGTCATCAAAATCAGAAAAAATTAAGAAATTAAATCAAATAAAAAAGTTGTTACCAAGACAGTAGAAGTGGTTGGGTAATTAATCCTCTTTTGTATGCACAACTCCAGTTTTTCTGTGTGAATGGCCATAACTTCTGCGATACAAAGAAGGAGAAAGCGTATTGCCTTTGATAGGTTGTTCTTGACTCTATAGATTACTTTGAAGGAGGCGTTTGTTGAAATGGAATGATCAGTGTTAACCAAATGCTCAATGATCGCACTCCTTATTGCACCACTCTTGCCTTTTCGCAACCACGCTGGATAGTGTTCTTGAATCCTCTTGGACAGGGTGCGCGTCGAACGACCGATGTACCTGGCTCTACAGCAGCAGGTGAACCGATATATGCACATAGAAGTGGTCAGATGCGGGATCTTGTCCTTGAGGCTTCTGCAGATCAGTGGGCAACTGGAGAATACTATTCTTAGCGTTGCTGCAAAGAATGTTCTTCTCAGAGATGATGTGATCCTTCTCTTGAGAATATCTCTCAACACTCGACGCCTAACCTCAGTCGAAAGAGATGCCCTTTACCGGAGTTGAATGTTCTTCTTCAGTCATTAACCTATATTTAGAATTATTTTTGTCACTTTTCACTTGTATGGTAAAATACCCTGAATAGAATTCTTTGTTGATATTGGGCGTTGTAAATCACTTTGGATTGGTCAACGCTATACAACCGGTTTATTTATCCTCTCAAGTAATGTTTACAAAGAGTAAGTGTATCACTTGAGAATTTATTCAGGCTCCTATCGTTACTCGAGTGCGCTGATGGCACAGCGGTAGAATGCTAGCAGACCACACAATTAGGCCCGGGGTTCGGTCCCCAGCCGACGCACTCCTTTACCTCTTTAAGCCAGTAATAAGACTGGTGAAGAGGAAAGGTTGGGCATGAGGCTAGCGACCCCATCCCATAAAATCTGAACACCACTGCTATCGAAACTTCAAGCCTCTAGCTTGAAGGCGCCCTATGTTCCACTGGGAACGTAAAGGAATAGAAAAAAAATCGTAACTCAGTTCATCACTTATTCATTTAAACTGTTTATGTTTCTAAAAAAGATTTAATTCAATGTAAAATTTTTCATTCTTTCCAGTTGTTTAGTTCGCCTAGATGTTTCTTTCAATGAAATCACCAATCTGGATGGTTTAAAAGATTTATTCGGTCCCAATTATAATTTAACAGTTATTATACTCCAAGGAAATAGAATTGAATCTAGACAACATCTTTTAGAGTGTACAAAAGGGTTGATTAATTTACGTCAATTAGTGTTATTCAATCCACAAACAGGAGATGATAATCCTGTTTGCAGAGTACAAGGTAAGATTTAAAAATCTTTAATGAACTTGGTGAGTAGATCGCCAATTTATTTACATTTTTCCCTGACTTTTAATTTACGTTATTTACATGTGAATGTGTCGAAGACATGTAGAATTGAGTCATTTAGGTACTATTTGAGTAGTCTGTCTTTGGGAAGTTATCTGTCTGTTTGAAGAATAATAAGCGATTGCTTACTAGCTTGGTTAATTGAGACTGTAAACTATCAAGTTATAAGTTCGAATCTTACTTCTCATGTACAAAATGTAGCTTATCACTTATTTTATAAGAGTTAACAACATGTTTAAAAAATTGGAAACAAACAAACAAGAATTGTGTTCATGTAAAATAATGTTTTTAAATGCGATTGTACAGCTTTTGAAAATGAAATCGCCGAAAAGATATCTTTGCTGAACTTCGTGTTCTCTTCTTTCTAATGTCCATATGGGTGCTTTATTCGAGAACCCAGGAAAGAATATCGGTGGCGGGAGGGGAGGAGGGGGACAATAAAGAAGAACGAGTAGAGTATATGAATTATTAAATTGTAAGAGAAGAGACTGAGTGACGCTAGAAATACTCAACTTTCTTATGCAGTAAGTCGTGCGAAAGATTTCTTCAGAAATCTCCATATTTTTAACTCCAAGAAATTATTTTCCATGAAGCTGAATGGGAAAAACTCTAAAAGTCAATGAACGAATAGTAGTCTTAAAAGTACAAAATTCACCATTTGCAAGAGACTGCTTCTCATCAGACTGTGGTTCTAAGAGGGTGATATTAACTTCAAGAAGAAGGAAGGCATTCATGTGTATTAAAGTAATTTTCCGTTGAAGTTCACAACAAAATTTGACTGTTATTTTCCAATTTTTATTCCGACTGTAGGAAACATGATACTTCTGTGTATATACTAGGCGTATTTCATTTTCCATACACTTGGTTCCTTTCATAAATTTCGATAAAGAAAGAAAGACAGAAAGTAAGATCAAATTTGCAGTACAAAATGATATCATCATTCTATTTCACAGGTTTTCATCAGCTGCAGACAGCTACCGGACATTACAATGGTTTTAAAGAAGTGAAAGTAACATACTTCACTGTTTGAATGGTAGTAGTTCAAGCCCCCATTAAGTTATATGTTTATGCTTTAAAGGCAACAGATATTCACAAACTGCAATTACCAGCAGCCACCTTGTGGATACCTCAGATCATTTCGTCGAGATTTTCAAATCCTTCAAAATGATTAAACATAAAAAAGAACGTGAATTTACTACTACTATTTTTTTTGAGGCAACTGCAATCATACTTCTTAAAACAAACCACAGAAAGAGAGAGTGCAATCAATTTCTCACTGCCTTGGTAACAACTACATTTTGTTCATAGAGAATAATAAAAAGACAGTTGCAGTGAAGAAAATTTTCTTTTCGACGAAGTCATCACATAAGCTGTACATTCGTGTATTTATATCAAGTGGATGGGAAAGTTCCAGAATAATTTCCGGTTAAGGGTCAAATTAATAAAAATTACAATTAGGAATTAGAATGCCATAATAAACAGGGGGACGGATAAAACTCGAATAAGGTAGCATTATAATAACTAAGAAGATTGACATTGTGCAATTGGGAGTTAGAAATGTAGAAATAACAAAATAGACAGGATGTTTGGGTAAAAAACTAATGTGACGAATAATTGTTTCTGCAATCAGGGATTAAATATGTAGAAATAGTAAAATGACAAAATAGACAGGAAGTTCAAATATGAAAATATGGTAGTGTAAATAGGAGGGATTAAGAAAAACTTAAAATAACATGAATAAACAGGAAGTTTAGATAAGAAAGGCGATGGGATGGTCATTACTAAAAAAATTTACCTGTTTATGATGGTCGTGGCAGGGACAGGGGCTGGACGTATTTCTTTTTCGTAATCCCTGTCTACACTACCATATTTTCATATCCACACTTCCTGTTTATTTTGTCATTTTACTGTTTCTACATATTTAATCCCTGATTGCATAAACAATTATTCATCACATTAGTTTTTTACCCAAACATCCTGTCTATTCTGTTATTTCTACATTTCTAACCCCCAATTGCACAACGTCAATCTTCTTAGTTATTATAATGCTACTTTGTTTGATTTTTATCCGTCCCCCTGTTTATTATGGCATTTTAACTCCTAATTGTAATTCTATTAGTTTGACCCTTAACCAGAAATTATTCCGGAACTATCCTACCTATTTATTATAAATACAAGAATGTACAGCCTAGATGATAACTTCGTCGAAAAGGAAATTTTCATCACTGCAACTGTCTTTTTATTCCCTATGATCAAATGTGTATATTCCGTGATTTGAAAACTGCATTTTGTTTACATTGACTGGTCATCCATATTAGTGATTTCAGCTCACTGAGAGAATTTCAATATTATGAACTACAACCTTCTTGAGTTGCTATGTGAACTTATAAGCTAACACAGTTTATTAGATTTTTCTGTTTTCTGTCTTCTCCTCTCTCGCTTTCCTCCTTCCACACTTTGAAAGCATATAAATTGATGGTAGCTGAAACTAAAAAGTTACAATGGTTATATTTCAGATTGCGTTGATTTTATATTTTCTCTAATATCATTCTAACATTGAAGCAGCTGATGAGAACCTGTGAAATAGAATGGCATCGCTTTATACTCTATTTTTATTAAAGTACCTATTATCTATGCTATTATATTGATTGATTGATTTCCTTCAGATTATCGTATCAGTATCTTACAAGGACTACCTCAACTAGAAATATTAGATCATGTGGACAGAATGGGTCGTGCTACTCACATTGATGTTTTAGCTGATCTTCCAGGTATGTTGATTTGTAGAGTATCTTTAGCATACGAGTATCTTTGGGTCACTACATTTAAGTAAGACACGACATTTTCTAGGTAGAAGCGCATGTACATACAAGAGAAGTCAATAAATGTGAGGCTAATAACTTGCTTAAATCACAGATATCTCAGTCCTTTAAGATGATATCTTCAATGACAGGTGTTACGTCAGCTTGAAGGATTCAAAATAATGCCATCAATGTCATTTTGTGTGGTTTATTCAGGTTATTATTATTCCTTTGGGCTCAGAATGTAACATAGGGGGCTTCAACAGAACATCTCCATTTTGTCCTGTTCTCAGCAGTCCTCTTTAGCCGGCTGCATGATTTCCCGTAGGTACTCATCTCCACCATGTCACCCTCTGACTGACGCTCCACTCGTCGTTTCCCATTCGGGTTCCGCCTGAGGGCATGGCTGGAGCGTGATGTCACCCATCAGTCTGCTCCTCACAGTGTGTCGGATTCATCTCCATTTTATTCAGAATGTTCGTGGTTGGTTCGTTCCCAGAGCTTCTTGTTACTAATTCTTTCCGACTAGCCATCTGATCTTCGGTATGGAGCAACGGCATTTATTGATCAAAGTTTGAGGTAACCACCTGATAGAAACGCTTATCGTGGCTCTCCAAGTTTTTGACCCATGCGGGAGAAATGATTGACATAACATTTGGTGTTGAAAATCTGATTTTCGTTCCTTATGTCGGTTAAAACAGATCTCCAAACTGGTTTCAGAGTAATAAACGCCTCTGTCTTGCCTTTTCGATTCCGGTTTTGACATTCTGATCCATTCTGTCTGCCTGTGGTTGAAATAATGCTGAGCAGATAAGTGAAGGGATTGTGCTGGTTCCTATTTGTTAGTTGTTGAATATCTTCATCACCTCCATCTTCTCTGTGCTCACTTGAAGTCCAGTCCTCGGTGTCTGCCTCTTCTGACAACTTGTTGTTTGTTTTTCGCGTGTAAGTTACCGAGTTTGTATGATATTAGACACAATTCATCCGCAAATTCCAGATCCTCTAGATTTTTCTTCTTCTGTGTCCAACGTAATGCTTTTGAAGTGAAGAGAGAAGTAAGAAAAGGTTGTCTACCACATTAGTTTGTTTGTTAGATATATCACACAGTGAAACAGTATTATTTACTGGGTGACGAGGTTTCGAACAAAATTTATTACTGTTCATAATCATATCAATTATAATCACACGACTTCGAAATGTTAGTAGTGATAGGAATAATAATAATAATAATAATAATAATAATAATAATAATAATAATAATAATAATAATAATAATAATAATGACATGCACGTCAAATATGCGCAAGACAACACCAACAATAAGGAATCTAAATCATCAGTAGTAATTCCATACAAGGAAGGAACCTCGGAAACCACTTTACGGAGAATTCTTAACAAGGCAGGAATAAAAGTGGCTGGCATTCAAAGCCACAAACTCATTTAGAAACAAGCTTTGTCGCTTAAATGATCCTGTGGAGCCGTTAGAACAAAACAATTTAGTTTATCTAGTACCCTGGCCTGCAATGATTGTCAGGTCAAATACATAGGTCAAACTAGTAGAACAGGGGCAGTCAGACTAGCCGAACATAAAAACCTAGCAGTAAAATCTAGATTGGTTGACCCGAATAAGATAAGAAATCTAGAGAATAGTTCAGCTATAGCACTCACTACATGCAATTTCACACAACCACACAATAGGATGGATGGGATAGGATGACAGTTTTAAAATCTAATGTCACAGGGTGAATGGAGGGAGAGATTGATAACAGAAGCTTTGTTTATCGAATCAACTACAAATATATGTAATAGGAATTACTCAACACCTGTCTCAGATATCTGGAAAGATCTACTACCCCAACGACGACAAATAGGAGAGGACAAAGATAACTATAAAACTCAAGTTTCGAAGTCGTGTGATTATAATTGATGAAATGATTATGAACAATAAATTTTGTTCGAAACTGTGTCATCCATTAAATAATACTGTTTCACTCACTGTGTGATACATCTAATAAACAAACTAATATGGAATTACTTACTACCACAGTGCCCAAGTTTTACACTTACAGTTGTCTACCGCCACCCACGATAATATTCCTAATTGTGGTGGACTGGATTATGCTGCAGTACACCATGGGAGGCGAGAAGAGGGGGATACGTTAGACCGATAAGAAGAAGACTCTAGCAGAGGTGGACTTCGCGGATGACTTATGTCCAATATCACACGAATTCGAAGATCTATAGGCGAAAACCAAACAAATTGACAAGAGAGTCTGGCAGTAAGGACAGGATATCAAGTGACACATAGAGAATACGGAAGTATCTAGAAGATGATCAACCAAATAACCAACCAACCAACCAACAACAACAACATGTATAAGTCACCGTCAATGTCAGAATTCTAAATAAAGTCAGTCACCTTCATTACTTACTTATCTAAGCAGCATCGTTTTGACTGCAGTCTCAGCAAAGATGAGGATGTCAAAGTCAGCCAGGGTCAGAAAAACTCGGAAACCCCTATGTGAAAAACTACTGCACTGAGAATAAGGAACAAGGCTCAGCTTTTCAACACTAGTATGAAGTCAGTACTAGAAATGATAGAGAAGATTTGTAGCTCAGGTGGATGATTTTGATGTGGTTGTGTTCTCTGAGCTGGATAGTTGATTTGCGAAGCTTTCATCACCCTACTAGGTGACATCTTCAGCGCATACTTCAATTTGAATTATGCGCTGAAGATGTCACCTAGTAGGGTGATGAAAGCTTCGCAAATCAACTATCCAGCTCAGAGAACACAACCACATCGAAGTCAGTACTTTTATACAGTTCAGACAATTGCTAAGTGCATCGTCATGGAAAGCATTTCCAACAATCTGTTGTAGGCATTTATCAACACCACACCTGATTTCGCTGAATCACTACTATTGGAGATCTGATAATCAGAAAGGTAAAGCAACGCGAAACTCCTCTGGAAGTGTAGCCAGTGTCTTACTGCCCAACATATATGCCGGAAAAAAGGAGATGGATTGGATGCGCGATTGAGGAGACCGCTGAGTGACATCACATGCCCAGGCATAACCTTGCGCTCTTGACCCGAAGGTATCCGGGGGTGACAAGGAGAAGATGAAAGCTTATGGTCAGTCGTGGAGCCACTCACAGAGGATTGCAGAGGACAGGATGAAATGGCCTTATGTTCCAGTTTAAACCTAAGGGAATATTAAGGATACCAGTGGAACACAGGGCTTCAACTGCACGCCTCCACTTGCTTCTGTCTTCTGCCGTACTTTTCACCTGCATCCATGTTAATCCATGCTGTTTCAACTCCTCTTCACACGATCTCCTCCATGTCACGCTTGGACGTCCCACTCGCTACTTCCCTTTCGGGTTCCACTCGAGCTATGGCCTGACGCGAGATGTCACCCAGCGGCCTCTTCAGCCAGTGTCCAATCCATCTCCACTTTCTCCTGCATATTTGTTTGGCGATTGGCTCTTGTTTTGTTTGTTCCCATAGTTTCTTGTTGGTGATTCTTTCCGGCCATCTGGTCTTCAGTACAGAACGAAGACAGCTGTTGATAGAGGTCTGCAACAGGCTGTTGGAAATATTCTTTGTGACCCACCAAGTTTCTGATCCATCCGTATAGAAGAACTGACTTGCCGTTTGTATTGAAAATCCGAATTTTGTTGTTGATGCAGGCTGAGTGACGAAGATTTCCAGATTGGTTTCAGGTTGATGAATGTGTTTCTCGCCTTCCCGATCCTCGATTTGACATCCTCGTCCGTTCCTCCTGTAGTTGAGACAATGCTCCCTAGATAAGTGAATGAAGTAACCTCTTTCAAATCCCTCCCGTTGGTGGTGAGTGGAGCTGTATGTTGCTGCTGTTGTTGTTGTTGGTTGCTTATTTTCATGACCTTCGTCTTGTCTATGTTCACCTGGAGTCCTGTCTTTGCTGCTTCCTCGACCAGTTTATCGGTTTTCGCTTGTAAGTCTTCGATTTTGTGTGACATCAAATATAAATCATCCGCAAAATCCGGGTCTTCTAGGTTCTTCACGTCGTTCCAGGATATCCCTGTCTTCTCGTTTCCCGCTGTCTGACGCATAATCCAGTCCACCACCACCACCGATACTAACAATAATGAATCTGAATGGTCATAAGAAGTGAATCCATTTTCACCATTTATAATACATTTCCCAAGAGATTCAAACTGATCAAAGTTTTATGTCAAATTGAGACACCTCATAAGCTTACGTGGTTGTTTTGTCTTACAGTATAGTAGAATATTATTCACCTACTAACTCGAAATTTGTTCGGTTTCTAAATAAGATTTTTCTATCAAGAAAAGCTACTTTCTGAATTGGAGTCAATTGGCGGATGGTGATTAACAGTGGAATCCAGGAAGCGCATTTTAAATTGAATTAAATAATTAATAAGACACGTTGTACAATAGGTGGTTCTCGTGGCCCTAGTGGTCTAGAAGGTAACACTTTGGCGTTTGAAACTATGGACACTGGGTTCGAGCCTTGGTGGGAACACCATCATTCACTGAGGGATGCGGGTACGTTCAGTGACGAGCCTCAAATAGGACGAAATGCGCGTCCTTGTTGGATTCCACTGCTAGTAGTCACCATCCACCAATTGACTGCAAGTTACATAACCAGACATCGTTGAAGCATCTGCACAAGGAGCCGACAAGTCAACCTGACACCGAGCACTTCAGTCCACTCAATCGTTGCGGAAATCTAAACTGAATTAAATATTTTTCGAATTGTTTAGAATATTAAATTAAATAACTGGCAAAAATATCTTGTTTTTGTAAAAATATTTTTTGTTTTTGTTTTTAGAACTCAATGATTTCATGGATCTGGTTTCTACGGGGACTTTTTCTGTAAGTTCGAATGGTATTGTTCTACTTTTCAAAAGAAAGAGGTGACTGAAATGTTTAATCCTCATTATTCAAAAAATCCTCACTACTTTTAGAGAATAATACTTTCCTTGGTACAAATTTTGGTGCTTTCTTAGGGAACAACGACTCGGTGGTGTATTGGGGACATGATATCCGGATGGCCGTCGACCATAGGACTGCTCAGCAGTCCTCTCTGTCCTTTAGGGCTGTGAGATGAAGACATGAAAAGGCTAGTTGTCTTTGATCATAGATGTCTGCGTTCTATCTCCTGTGTTTAGTGGTATAATAGGGTGAGCAACATTAAAGTTAGGCATCAGTTGAGTGCTAAGTAAGTAGGGGAAATCAATCGACGACGAGGTTGTGAAGTTACACCGATTGGAATAGTTAGGACATGTGTTACGCACGCATGCCTAGCCATTGGCTTCCTCGGCAATGGGCAACGTTAGCTGACATAGGATGGATCAGGTTGGAGAAGAGTGGATTGGTGGTCAAACCAAAACGTGGCTTATTCAGTCAGTGAAATCCACAACAGTTTGTTTAAGCCAGCCAGCTACGTAGCAAGATGCAGACTTCCCGACTCGTTGGGTTCTTCAGGACGATAAAAACCAATGAAGGTTGGATAAAATTAGTGATATGGCTCTAAATCGTTCTCAATGTCTGGCGCAGATGCATTCATATCCATATCATATCCAATAAAACTCTACTGTTCTTCGATAATACCATTCTTCTTTCGTCACTCACACTTCTTTTTATTATCTCTGTCCTCTCTCTTTGTGTGCTAAACGGAGGGAGAATGTCTACTTGAACTGATGCACATCTGCGCAAAGTTCTACGTTGAAACCAGTCAGTCAAGTATATTGCGATGCAGAACGACTAGTGGGTTAATGTATGAACCTGAAATATATACGCATCAGGGGTGGTTTCTACCTTTCATGACGATGAAAATAAAAATAGCTTGACTACAGCTCGACTACTAACGAATTACCGTTTTCTCTGTCCTAGTACAAGGAAATAAATAAAATATATGGTAATCTATGATCATTATCTAAACCTTCTGCTACCGATGTATTAAGGGAGAAAATCTTTACTGAATTTTTTTCATCTGAAAGTGTTTATAATAGTAGAAGCTTGTAAACTCACTACCCCTCACTTGACTTCGAACCCAGGACCTTAAGATTACGTGGTACGACGGTTGACCGTTTAACTAGTGGGATGGAATCTAATGGTCCATTCTGACTTCTTCCTATTTGTGATACTTAGCGTCACAGTCAACGACTATCGTCGGCGAGTATTTGTCCCCACACCCCACTGGGAACGATTTCTTACAAGAACTCCAGGTAACTTCAACTGCTAACCAGTCACTAATGACCATTAGATTAATTTTGAAGTGTTAGTTTGATGGGTTCCAAGTTTCGATTCCCTGTCGGGTCCTGTGTGCGTGCTTCTGCTGAGTCTGTGCTCATACTAGACTAAAAATAGCTTCTGAGTACTCCATAGTTTTCACTGTGGTTCTCTAACTGATGTCAACTCATGGTCTACCCGGAAGCCAATCGGATCACTGCAAACCAACACTTAAAAAGTTAATTCTTTCAACATTTAAAGCTGTCTACTTTTAACTAGTAAGTAGTTGAAGTTTTCCAATTTAATTTTCATGTGAATCATTATATTCGTTCTTTGCAGTGAAGACTTCAATTATTTATGCTCAGTATGTTTTGATCTCGGTTTACTTTGTTATTTATCTTTTTTGTTATTAATTTAGGAATCTGATAACTTGTTAATGAATGAAGCCAAAAAGCATGAATATCATCATGACCAAATAGACTTACCAATTCGAAGTAATGAATTACTGACGAAGATTGTGAATAATGAAGTTAGAAAGGTAATTCTCTACTTGAATTGTGGTTTGTTTTTTTCATTTTCGTTGGCGTTCGTTTGATTTGTAAAGTTCACTTCACCAACAGAGATCAATTGGAGAGCCATTTGAAACCAAGACAGATTGTACAGGGGTTGCGTCTTATTACAAGAAACCTCGGCAAGGCACATTATGACGTCATATAGGATCCAAACCAATACTGTCGGGATGTGACCAATTAGTTGCCGAGTGTTGCCTCCTCATTTCGCAATAGTGACACAGTTATAAACCAATGTGACCAGTAGCTGTTTTTATCCTCATAGATTTATATCGATTTGCTCATAAGCATAGTTGGTGTACTTTAGATGTCACTGTCTTCTTATACCATAATATTGTCTTTAGTTTAGAGAGAGATGCCAAATATGTTCAGTATGCCTTCTTGGATTACACATCTGCCTTTGACTCTGTATCTAGACCTCTTTTGTTAGACAAGCTTGCTGCGTCACAAGCACAGTGGTGGATTACCAAGTGGTTGCATTCCTATTTTTCTGATAGGAAGCAGTACATTGTTTACAATGGGAGGTCCTCCAGTGTTTCACTTACAATATCTGGTGTTCCTCAGGGAGCTGTTCTTTCTCTTTTTCTGTTTTCCTTCTTCTTATATGACTTACCCCAGTCTGGTATGAAGCCAATTTTGTTAATTATGTTGGCAATCTGATTGTTTGTATGCCGGCGGCTACTTCTCAGTCAAAATGTTCCAAAATGAATAACTTTTTATCAGAAATTAGTCAGTGGTCCCTGTCAAATGGTCTCAGGCTAAATCCCTCCAAATGTCAGGTGGTTAATTTCACTTTAAGGCGCAAGGGAGACTTACATGAACTGGTTATTTCTCACGGTTCCATTATCATAGTTGGCACTAAAGTTGAAACCAAATCGAATGTTCAATACCTTGGACTGTGTATTTCCTCTGATCTTTCCTGGCCTTCCCACATAATGTTAGTTTCTGGGACGGTATTTCATTCTACGTTCTAGGAGTGAGGGAATTAAGTTAATCTGGTATCGCTTAGTTTCTAATTTTACAGTTTGTTAATTCTTGTATCCTAACCTATCCTTCTTTATTGTTCCCCTTTAATCTTTCCTGAGTTACTTTTAAGAAAGATTTTATGACATTTCGAAGGGCACTAAAAGCTGTTCTATGTAGACACATGGACTCACGCAAGAAATTGGCGACTACTATCTTGTCGAACTCTGAGCATCCTGTCTATACACAACACTGTTTCCTTGCATCTCATCAAGTAGGTAGGACTAGAGGTAGCTATAAAAGACTTTGTACTTGGGCAACTGAGTATGAAACTCTGCAATACCTAATCTGGCACATATCTTTTGTGTGATGAGAAAAGTGTAAGACATAACACTTACTGTGAAATACTAAGTAAACGGCCCTTTTTATTCTACCGTTCATTGATATATTATCGTTAATATTTCCAGTTAAATTTAATTTTTATTTTCATATTCTCATTTAATAGTGTTATCAGTATAAATGCCTTGTTTTTTAATTAATACCTTTGTAATGAGAAAATTAGATGCCATACTGTACTACATGTTGACAACTCCATATTTGTATCAAAAGTGCTGTTTAGAATAACGCCATTATTTCGATAGAGAAAGAAAGACCAGATTTGCAGTATAAAATGATATCATTCTATCTCATAGGTTCTCATCAGCTGCAAACTACCTGAAATTACATTGCTTGTAAATAATAACATTTCATACTTCATTGTTTGAAAGGTAGTAAAGAAAACATTATAAGATGAACGAATCCGGAATATAAGTATTACAATTTATAGTTTAAGTTACCATCAATTTATATGCTATCAAACTATGAAAGAAAAAACGGGGCTGAGAGACGACAGAAAACAGAAAAATCTAATAAACAGCATTAGCTTTTACGTCAACATGGCAACTCAAGAAGGTTAAAGTTCATCAAAGTGAAAACTTGCTTAGTGAGCTAAGCTCACTAGTGTGTATGACTAATCAGCGTAATGAGAGTAATACGATTACCAAGGGAGTGAGAGATTGACTACACTCTCTGTCTGTGTGCATAATTTTGGTCTGAAACGTTTAATTGCAGTTGCTTCAGCAAATCGTAGTAGATTTGCTGTCGTTTGTGTGTCTAATATTTTGAAGGATTTGGAAATTTCGACGAAATGACCTGTCTAAATGTTAGAAGGGAAACTGTCGAATTTAGTGATAAAACGATGACAGGCTGGGTTTCATCATCGAACTTTGCACGAAAGTCCCATTATGGGTATTACACTCTACCACAGTGCACAAGTTTTATTCTTATATCAATTTGCACGAAAGTGCAACAGTCCAAGTCGCCACACTCCACGTAGCACACACAGTGGTAGAGAAAAGAAAGAAAATGAAGATTCAAAAGAACTATAATGTGAAGAAATCTGTACGGAAGAAATAATGGTAACATGGGAAAACATGACGGTTTAGTGAATATGGGAGATCATAAAGAATGAATACATCTGCGCCACTGACAACGATTCTCAGCCAAATCACCAATAGTCTCCAGCCATTAGTCCTCAGCATCACGAGGACCTCAACTAGTCAGGGGATCTACATCTCTCTACATGGCTGGACTGACTCCAGGTTTTCCTTCTACTACCTCTAACTGTTTCCTAACATAATCCCATGTCACCTAACACTTCCCATCGGGGAAGGCGATTGCTAGACCATGCCTAACACACGTTCTAGGCGTCTTAATCGATGTAGATTTACAACTTCCTCGATTGACTTTCCCTCTTAACATAACACTCAACGCCTAACCTCAATATTACTCACCCTATTATACCACCGAACATAGGTGATAGAATGCACACACCTATGATCAAAGACAACTAGCCTTTTCATGTCTTCCACTTTCAATGGGCGTGTCTCACAGGCATAGAGGAGGACAGAGTCCAGTATACACGTATTTTGACCGATAATCGGATACTATCTCTACTCTGTAGATGATGTCAGTTGACAAGTGCCACACTAACCTTTTGAATCTGTGGTGTGATTGTGTTAACAGTCAGTCCATTGGGGGTAATACAATCTCCCAAATAAGTGAATCGGTCAAAGTACTCTACCAAACCCTTTTTCAGTCCCAAAGCGGCATCTTATACTTCACAGGAGCGAACCGCATTCCAAACATCCCAAGAATTCTTCCCAAAGTGTTTAGACGACTGTATTTTATCAGTATATTCACCTAGGGCAGCTGTATCATCCGCTTACTCTAAGCCTAAGTCTGTTTTCTAGTAACAAATCAATCGGTAAGTTGTCAAAATCAGTTAGGATCAATTCCATTAGTACTTCTTTGGTGAAATTAGATGAAAATCGAAACATTGGGTATCCGTGACGAACATCTTTGGTTGTCATCACTTCTGATGAATACTCTCCATGAGCTGTTACACGATTACTTGGGATATGCGATCCCGACCACCAAGTCAAGGTAACAGCTATCACTTGGGTAATCTACGTTAGGATCGAATGTCTGGTTTACAGATCATGTGGCGAATACTGACTCATAATGTGTTTCCTCCTGTCATAACACATTCATGCTAAAATACTCAAGCAAGGCGTATGAAGGTCCTACTGCTTGAAAGCGAAGAAATGAATTTTGATAATTATAATGATTTCAAAAGAATCACAGTATACCTTTTAAGATTGTAGTTTTAGTTAAGTCATGAAGTTATACTTTGCTGGAACTCAAACTTTCTCTCCATCTTTCCTTCATGAAATCATATTGTAACGACAGAAGACAAGGGCCAGGCAACAGATCGTCTGTTGAGAAAATCAACAGATATTTATAGATTTTTATGTACATTATTATTCGTTATTGTTAGCAGAGAAGCAGCGTCTTCTGATTGGTGGTTTTCCTGCTGAAGGTCACTCCGTTATCTCTTTGTTGCCGTTTCTTACACAGTCCGTTAATATATCTGCTAATCGTATTCGCCCACGCAAAGTCTGCTGTGATTGGTTGTTAAGTTCCTCAAGGTTAGGCTTCGTTGTTGTTTTATCACGTGACACCGATTCGGGACGTAAACATTCACGTCAATTGCTGTCTATCAATTTAGCCTTGCAGACACAGCTCTCACCACAATTTGAGTCACATTTATCTATAAATGTCCTGTAAATTTAGTGAGTTTATTCACCTTTTCGTGGTGTGATTTTTATCTCTGAGCTGGATGGTTTCATTGTCCTTTAAGGTAACCTCTTAAGCACTTGCCTCGCATAGCTCAGAGAATACAACCACACCAAAAGTATTCATTTATTTCGGTTAATATATTTTCCATTATTTAAATGTATTTACCATATTTTAGCATGTAACATGAACTGTGAATTATGAATTTTTACTTTTCAGATTCATCCGACTACTTTTACAACACATGAAAAAGATCCTGTTCCAAATTCACTAACTTCAACAACTGAACATCGATTGCTGAACTTAGAAAGTCAATTAAACTCTTTAATTACTTTACAATTATTAAGGATTCATCAAACAGAATCTGATCAGTCTAGACTTTCTTGTAATACACATCAAGCAACATTGGAAAATTGTAGTAGTAAAGATAATTCAGCAAATGTTACATGTCAACAAAATGAATCTAACCCTTGCAATGTAAATAATTCACTTGCGGAAACCCATAAGGAGTCATTACAACACATTCCAGAAAAGGAGGTGAGCAATGTTTCTTAGTCTTACTTGTTTGTTGTTGCAGTTTCACTGATGTCAGTATGATTACTATTCATCTTTTCTGTGGGCTATGTGTGTACAGTTTTTCATCGGTTATTCTCCTATATATAAGGAACCTTGTCCAGGTAAAAGATCGAATCCCTAAGGATTCTCTATCTACAAAATGAAATGCTTGGAATGTGATGCGGTATACATAGGACAAACATCGCGAAAAATCAAAATCAGAAGAAAATGAAGAAGTAAACGCACTCCAACAAATATTTAGACTTCAGGTCATCACACCTCATCAACGCCAAGGTGTCAGTTGTTTCAAGTCTCCTCAGACAAGCATACTCTCTGATGCTGACGAATGAGAAGAAGAAAGAAGAAGAAATATCAAACATTACTGAGACTCTGAAGCAAAGTAACTACCCAAACAACTTCATCTACAATGTCAGCACTGACATTAAATATGGTCGAAAACGTATCCTGAAAACATGGGCCTCAACAGTTGTCATTGCATATAGATCAGAGACGTCAGACGATATGAGAAGAGTACTCAATAAGCACAACATCAGAGTTCTATTCAAAACATCAGACATACTACGAAGAAACCTTGTTCATATATTAGACCAAATCACTAAGGGTTCTCTATCTAATTGTATCTGCAAAATAAAATGCTGGCTTGGAATGTGATGCGATATACATCGGACAAACATCGCCAGAGAGGAGTCGAAATCAGAAGAAATGAACACCGTAGAGCATCTGTTCGACCATCGGGAAATAAATCCAGTTGTGAACTATAAAAGTTTGAGAAATCATCAGCCATAGGTCTACATGATGCTATAAAATCAGGTCACAAAATTGATTTTGACAATACTGAAATCATACGGGAAAATTTCAGAAATCAAAAAGAACGTCTCACATTATCAGAAGCACTTCATATGAAGTGGAATCCAAATTGTCTGGTGAATAGGAATGATGAACTAAAACAGAATTTAACCTGATTACAACTCCCCCCCCCCCCCATGAAATGACACAATCAACACGAATGTGATAAACAATTTCATTATGTGAACACATAATGCTTTTATAATTTTATACACTTATCAAATCCAACAATCTACACCTGGTTTTGTTATCTTTACTACAAAAATAACCCCATGCTGAGGAACGATGATTAAGTTGTTATTTATAAGCTGAGTGGATATTGTAAATTCTGGTTTAGTACTACTACTTTGATAAAGCTATTAGCAGCAGCGTTAAATAGCGAAACATCAGTACACAAAACAATATTTTGTTTTTCATTCTTTGGAAAATACAAAATCTTTTATTATAATCAAGGAACCTACCATGTCAAACTACCAAAGAAAAGTGAATTAGTCATGCTCTCATCCTCACCTAGCAAGATATGAAGTCACATCATACTCGAGACACTAAAGGATCTCCAGGATGTAGAACTGCACTCGGAACAACCGGGATCAAGGAAAAGCAGATCATGTGCGGACCAAATTACAACTCTATGTATCACATCATTGAACAGAGCGAAGAGCATGGGAGTCAAATCCCTACTCCAAATTCTTTCATTCTGAAAAGGCCTTGTACAGCGTTGACTGCGAAGTGATTTAGAAACTACTCCAGATCTGTGAAGTGCCTCTGTAGTGTCTCATATCTTTATCAGATTCATCCAACAGCTATATGACAATTCCACATGTCAGGGGATTCACAACTGAAAACTCAGAGAAGCCTTCGAAGTGAGTACAGGAGGAAGACGGCAGTGCCTACTATCAAGCACTATGGTATTCCTGGTTGCGGTGGACTGGATTGTGCGTCAGACTGTGGACAGTGAGAAGACAGGAATACTTTGGGAATTGTCAGTTTAAATACTTCGGTATTCAATGAAGAGTGCCAAATGGTTTGATTTAAATTGCGCGGAGGGATTTAGGGTTTATGCTGGCTTTCCCTTACTAATTATCAAAAATATACATATTTATATTCTCAAGTTTTTATATGGCCTTTCATTTTGTTCATTCAAACTTCTTATTTAGGTCTCCAATAAGAAACATCCTACGGAACCGAAAACTCAGTCTGATAATGTAACTTCTCAACTAACAAACGGTATGTAATCATGTTCTTTTTCATCAGAAAATACACCTATCTATTAAAAAACATAACTTTTAAGGAGAACTTTCTATGATACTGCTGTTATACAAAAATCATTCATTCTGATGCCTACTTTGTGGTCAGAATATACTTAGAAACAATGGCTTCCACATGTTTAGAAAATTTAGCTTTGTTTGGTGACTGACTGACTGGTTTCAACATAGAACTTTTCACCGATATGCAGTAGTCTGAGTGGTCTGAGGCTTTTCATATCTTCCACTTTCAATGGTCATGTCTCTCTCACAGCCATAAAGGAGAACGGAGCGGACTGCTGAGCAGTACACCCGCCCTTTGGTCGATAACCGGATATCACGTCTACTCCAGAGATGGCGTAAACTGGCATATGCGGAACTAGCCTTCTGTATCCGTGCTGAGATTTCGTCAGAGATCAACCCGTTGGCACTGCCTGATGCAACTTCTCAAATAAGTGAAGTGGTCAACGCACTCTACCACTTCATTCTCTGTTTCTAAGCTAGGAGTCAGTGTAGTCCAGTCCTGTAGTTTCATCTTACATTTGACAAGGGGAGCGAATTGCATGCCAAACATCCAGAGATTGCAACTCAAGGTGTTCAGAAGACTCTGCATCTTGTCAGCGTCTTCACGTAGTAGGGAGGACTATATCATCTGCATATTCTAAGTCAACGAGATTATTCCCTGGTAGCAAGTCGACCCCTGAGTCGTTGAAGTCACTTAGGGTTAAGTCCATTAGTACATCTATGGTGAAATTGAATAGAAACGGGGATTGTGTGCATCCCTGTCGGACACGATTAGTTGTCACCAGTTCAGATGACAACTCACCGTAAGCTCTTAAGTGGCTGCATGAGTTCGAGTGGAGTGCCTTGATTAGTGCAATGTGTCTTCTCGGCATTCCCTTCACAGCCAACCATCGCCATAGTTCCTCTCGGTTGACGGAATGGAATGCCGCTTTTAGGTAAAGAAATATAACTATTGTTGGACGTCGGTATGAATGCCTATGTTCCAGAATCTGTCGAAGGGTGAGGATATGATCAATACACCCTTTTCATGGTCTAAAGCCTGCCTGGTGCTCTCATGTTTGTTCCTCCTGTGAACCACCAAGTATACACATGATTACTGAGCCTAGAACTTTAGATACCATATTGGTCAAGCTAATCCCCCTGTGATTATCAGAGGAAGACTTGCCTCCTATCTTGTAAATCGGAATAATCAGCGACTTACACCAAACCGACGGGACTTCCTGT
Organism: Trichobilharzia szidati; assembly: GCA_944472155.2. Classification (NCBI taxonomy): domain Eukaryota; kingdom Metazoa; phylum Platyhelminthes; class Trematoda; order Strigeidida; family Schistosomatidae; genus Trichobilharzia; species Trichobilharzia szidati. Next base: position 56,206,414 of record OX235276.1, read on the forward strand.
GGTTCCCAGACCTGCCTAGTACCTTAGTTAACGCAGAGGGTAAACTGTCTCCACCGTACTTAAATACCACAGGAGTCATTCCATCAGGTCCTGCAGCTTTGCCTCGTTTCAGACTAGTGACAACTTTCTTTGTTTGGTAACATTTCATCTGTTAGCACCAATTATGACCCTTTACATTTCATACTTGGTGGTTTTAGCGTTTGACTCTCAGCATGTGAGTGTCGCTTTGTAGGATACTTCACAGTTGGAGAATGGACATGGAGAAAGCGTGTGTCTGTTGTGGGGGGGATTTTCGTCCGGATGAGATGTGGGCAAAATGCAACATGAAATACCCTTCTTCCCCACGTCTGCAACGAACAAATTACCAATTTTTTCCAACGTTCCTCATGTCCCTTCCAGAGATACCCCGCTTGGATCTGCATACTATTCAAACAACTGTCTGTTGTTGAGACCATTTTGATTTGACTAGCAGTCACTATTGGTTAGTGTGAGTGGATTCCAACTACTCACTAACAGACAGTAGTATGCACCATCGCTCAATTTCACTTGCTTTCTTGATTGCCAGACCACATTTCTTATCTAAAGGATTCTGTTGTCCAAAGAAGACTGTGGTAAATTATCATCCTGAACTGTATAATTAGCGAATTGCATATTTGATTAAATTCCAGAGTAACTTGTACTCTTCATCACCTTCAGCAGTTTTGGTACTTAGTTATTTTTTTCCTACATATTTGAAATGTTTGTTCCGTTGATCAGTTTCTTTAATGAATCAAACTTGTGCCTTTTTATGCTATACAGAAAATCAGTCATCTCATCATCACCATCATCATTCCTGCGTGGAATCTCATAAGACCTCAACAAACAATATTCCACGATCAACTAAGCCAACTCAGAATGTAGACAATGCTTTATCGAAAACAAGGAGAGTAACTGTCAATGAAAATCCACCCGGTGCTCCAATAAAGTTAACATCACAATCTTCCAGAAAAATGGCTCATCAGAATACAAGTGATAAGAAAACGTAATTATTCCTCTCTTTTTGCTTTAAATATTATTTATTAGTTCGATATACAGTTTAGTGAATGACGTTTGTTATACAAACCAAGCACTAAAACATTTTAATTTTCTTTATACTTTCTTTATACAAGATGCATTAAAAATACTTTTCTGAAGTTTAATTGAAATGTAGTCATATATATGAATAAAATCTAACAGACATATTTTCCCTCGATTCTATGGTAGACCGAAACTACACAAACCAAACATTCCCTTATGACCAATCGTTTCGCTCCCAGGAACACCAAAATATAATCTATCTAAAGAACTTTTCAGGAAATTAAATTACCTAACAGAATCATGCAACCATTCTATCAATTCGTCAATCCATCCAATTTTTAGAGAAAATCGAAAGCATTCAAGTAGAAGACAATGAAATAATGGTGTCCTTTGATGTCACAGCATTATATACTTCAATTAGTCCAAAACTAGCAACAGAAACTATACAACAATTACTCTATAGTGATGAAAACATAAAAACGCAATGTTTAACTTGGATAGAACTCATAAAATTATGCCTTCCAAATTACTTCCAATTCAATACTCAAATAGATGAACAAATAAGAGGAACACCAATGGGGTCGCCCTAATCAGGATTAATAGCTGAAGCCGTTATGCAAAGATTAGAATTAATAGCTCTACCTATAATTAAACCGAAAATCTGGAGACGTCACGTTGATGATTTATTTGTAATAATTAAGAGAAATGATTTAGAATATACTCATAAATTAATAAGCAACATATCTGAAGACATCAAATTCACCACGAGAGAAGAAGAATTAGGTAACAAAATCCCATTTTTAGATGTCTTGATCAAGAGAAGCAACACAGGAAATTTAGAAACACAAGTATATAGAAAATCAATTCTCAACTATGCTAGCAATAACCCAATTACTCAGGAAAAACAGTGTGCGGACATTGTTTGAAAGAGTTCAAACACACTGTAGCACTACAGTGTTGAAAAGAATGGAAGAAAAATACCTATTAACGGTCTTCAAAAAGAATGGATATCCTCAAAATTTCATCAAAAAGTGTTTAAAATAAAATCACTACACCAACAAGGAACTATTATCAAAGGACACAAAAAAATTCATTCTACCATACATGAGGAATATCTCTGAAATAACAGCTAGAATACTGCAACCGTTTGATATAGATAAAGCACACAAGCCAGTCAAATCGCTTAATTCGATATTATGCAAACCCAAAGATCCGACAGAAAAAGGAGATAAGATTAATACCATTTACAAAATAAATTGTATGAACTGTAACAGGCATTACATCGGCCAAAGTAGGCGTCCCCTTCGAATCAGAATCCAAGATCATAAATCAGCCGTGAAAAGACACGATATGTATTCCCTAGTATCAATGCATATAGACAATTGTGGACATCAATTTGATTGGGATCATGTCAAAATCTTAGACAGAGGGAACACGAAAAGTGCCAAAGAATTCCTAGAAGCCTGGTACTCAAACAAAAATGCAATTAAGTAACTTGAAAATATCCCATTCAGTCATATAAGTACTTTTTCATTTTGTTATGGTAGCCTTCTCTGAGCTAGGTGGTCCAACTGTGAAGCTTTCATTTTTGTCCTTCCAGTTCAGAGAATGCAACTGCATCGAAATCATCCACTCGAGCTACAAATATTCTCCAGTACATTTTCTATACATGTACTTTTTTTCCAGTTGCCACAATTCTCAGCAGTATACAAGATAAACAGAAATAGGAAGCTATTGAATAAAAGTGTGTTTCGCATGTCAAGCCATCGCCTTCCTCGATAGGCAATGCTAGTCGACATAGGACTGGGTTAAAAAACAGTTGTAAAATAAAAACCTGGGATCATCCAATGAAGTCTTTGACAGTTGTTTTGAGGTGCCCACGCAGGGAGGTGTAGAGTGCCAGTCTGGTTGGCATCCTCGGGATTCTAAGAACCAATGGCTGGAAACTACTGACGATATGGTTCAAAATCATTGTCAGTGGCGTAGGTGCATTCACTCGTTGTAATCCCACATATCCACTAAACCATCATTTTTTTCATGTTACTATTCTTTCTCTCTCACATTTCGGGTCGATTTAGCTCGTTTAAATTGCCATTTTCTCTCTTTCCGCTTTCTTAATGCGCTACTATGGTGTGTGAGAACTTGAAGTGTTGCAAAGTTTTATCTGGAAACTCAGTTAATCAGGCAAACTGATGTATTGAAACTAATTCTCTTCTCTGTAATCGTTTAAAAAAAATTCTTCTTATAATCTAAAGTCGTGTGCATTGGAAATGAATAACTGGAAAGCAATACGTTCATGCTATATCAACTATTAGAATTGTGTCATAATTATCTCGTCATTATTATGCACTAATCGATTGCTAAAGTCTAATCTCTACCTCAACTTCGTCGATTTTAAAAAAGCCTTCGTTAGCTTTGACCGTGAAGTTATTTGGAAACTACTTCAAAACTATGGAGTTCAGTGCCCCAGATCTTTATCAGGCTCATTCAACAGCTGGCTATACGAAAATGCCACGTGTCAGGTGATCCACAATGGGAAACTTAGTGAGGCGTTTGAATTGAATAAAAGAGTAAGACAAGGCTGACTATTATTACTGATAATATTCTTAATTGTGGTAGATTGGACCATGCGAAAGATTTAAGGGAGCGAGAAAAGAGGAATGCGTTGAACTAACATGAGGACTGTAGGAGATTTGGACTTCGCGGACGACTTGTGTCTAATGTCAGATAAATTCGAAGACTTGCAGGCGAAAACTAACAAGTTGACAGAAGCGGCTGTATGACAGCGAAGACAGGACGTCAAGTGAACATAGAGAAGATGGAGGTGATGAAGATAACCAACCAACAACAACAACAACAAAAGCCAGCACCAATCACCATCAACGGTAGAGATTTCTCAGAGGTTACTTCCTTCACTTACTTAGGAAGCATCATTTCAGCTACAGACGGAACAGATCAAGATGTCGAAATCAGAATCGGGAAGGCGTGACACAGACCTTCATCACTCTCTAAACTCAGTGTGGAAATCTTCTGCATAAAGAAAAAGGGTCGGATTTTCAATATATCAATCTTAAGTCAGTCATTGCTTCTGTATGGGTCAGAAACTTGGTGCGTCACGAAAAACGTTCGTGACAAGTTGCAGACATTTATTAGCAGTCCTCTTTGCTGTATATTGAAGATAAAATAGCTGGTTGGTCGGAAAGAATCAGCAACGAGAAACTCCGGGAATGAACCAATCAAGAACCTATTGCTCAACATATATTCTGAACTCAAATAGGAGGTGACGAGTTGCACATCCGAGGCTGAAATGCAGAAGAAAGATCGTGTGAGGAGGACGTGAAAGCCAACATTTAAAGGATATCAACCTGTCTGTCTTTTGATTCATTGGGCATAATAAACTAAAGGTCATTGACTTCCACAAGTGGTATTATATCCTCTTCAGATGACAGTTAACTGTTTTGAACCTAATTCCGCTCCGATAAGCATTGTTTTATCATCGTTGCTGTTATTGTTATTCATCCTTCACAATCCCAGTGAAGCATCCGGCCTCAGCGTCATGCTATCCTATGCCATCACTTTCATCTGGCTGCGCGAGTACCCACAAGCATGCTTTTCTTTCTTCAGATGATCTTCTCTGTGTCACTTCATATTAGTTTGTTTATCAGGTGTATCACACAGTGAAACAGTATTATTTACTGGGTGACACTTCGAACACAATTTATTGTGCATAATCATTTCATCAATTGTGATCACACGACTTTGAAACTTGAGTTTTAGAGTTTTCTTTGTCTTCTTCCTATTTGTCGCCGTCGGAGTAGTAGAATTTTCCAGATATCTGCCTGGACAGGTGTTGAATCATTCCTATTACATGTATTTGCAGTTGATTGGATAAACAAAGCTTTTGTTATTAATCTCTCCCTCCATTCATCCTGTGATATTAGATTTTAAAGCTGTAATTACATATAGTGAGTGCTATAGCTGAACTATTCTCTAGATTTCTTATCTTATTTGGGTCAACCAATCTCGATTTTGCTAAATTTTTATGTTCGGTTAGTCTGACTGCCCCTGCTCTACTAGTTTGACCTATGTATTTGACCTGACAATCATTCTCTGTGTCAACTTTGAACGGCGAAATCGTGGTTAACCATTCAAGTTCCAATCAAGGGCCTAGTGTGTGATGTAACTTAAGTATCTCCTTAGCGTACATCTAATTGGCTCGTTCGCTGCCTGTTATTGCTTATCTTTTCTGACTGGCCGTCAGTCTTCAGTATCGAGAGAAGACGGGTGTTGATCAAGTCAAGACTATGTATGGGAATAAATAGTGATTCCCTGACTTAGTGTTTCTCAGATATAAAACATAAAATAATCGAGCAAAGAATATTCTTTTCGATAAATTCCTCTTCCGGCTCTACAATTATATATGCATGTTTATATACACAGAATATTCTAGATTAGTAGTCAATAACAATATTAGTGTCTTTTAAATAATGTCGATTTGTTAACTAAGATAACAGTGGAATTACAGTTGATTAAAGATGCTTAAATTATAATAATAATAATAATAAAAAAGATATACTAGCGAATAGAATATCAACTAAAATTAGGAAGATTCCACAAAAATTCATGATCATTCAAACCTAGATGGCCAAGGTAAGGACAGTGTTGGAACTAGCTTCTTTTCGACACATAAATTAGGCTTCTTAATGTGGATCCCAGCAGCTGGCCTCAGCAATATTAAGTGAACGAACTCTTAAGGCGGAATTGAGATTTGTTGGTATGCGGTTTATGACTCTGAAAGCTGCTTGGTTAACATCAGTCTTGTGTTCTGTATCCACAAGATGAGATAGAAAAGTGATACGAATCTATTTTGCTTGTCCTTCGCTTAACCACTGTGCAGAGTGATGTTCGGAAATTTGACGAGAAACACGCCTAATTGTACGGCCTGTATAAATGGTTCCACAGGAGCAGTTAAACTGGTAGATACACATGGAAGAGGCGAAATTAGGCAGTTTGTCTTTTACTCCCGAACGAAAATGTAGGGGTGGTTTTGAAGACACAGCGTAATCCCACTGTGATCATACTTTACAAATCGATATTATTTAAAAAAAACCGATATTGTTATTGATTACTATTCTAGAATATTCTGTGTATAGAAACATATGTATAATTATAGAGCTAAAAGAGGAAATTATCGAAAAGGATATTCTTTGCTGAATTATTTTGTGTTTTATAGATGTCTGAATGAATATTTCTCAGATATCTCAACCGACGGACAACTGAAATCTAGAAATTTGTCTGCATCTTCATTACCTTTTCTTCATCTGCATTCTGGTAACCTAAGAACAAGTTAGGTAGTGTCATATCAAGATTTTGATTAAAAAAAAATAAAACTATTTCACTGTAACATTCTGTTAAATAATTTATTTTGTTCAATGTTTAAATTATTGTGTTTTTGTTTTAGTAAACAGGATACACTAAGAAAATTGAACTCAACTCGATCAAATAGTCAAGATGTTCAGTGTAAGAGTGTTCAAGGTAAGATGTCATCAAACATTATCATTATTATTATCTCCAGCTATCGACCAAAGGGCGGGTGTACTGCTCAGCAGTCCGCTCCGTCCTCCTTCATGGCTGTGAGACCTGGCCATTGAGAGTGGAAGTCATGAAAAGTCTGGCTAGCTGTCTTTGATCATAGGTGCCTGCGCTCTATCTCCCGTGTGAAGCGGTATAATAAGGTGAGCAATATTGATGTTAGGCTTTGGTCGAGTGGTAGGTAAGGAGGGGAAATCAATTGAGTGAGATGGATATATATATATATATATCCATAATAAAAAAGTTATTGTTTCAGATATCTGTAATATATCTGTATAACACAAGATTGACGTTAACCATGCTTTCAGAGTCATTTGTCGCATACCAACAGATTTCAATTTCGCCTTAAGGGTACGACTACTAAATATTGCTGAGGCTGTGGAGATCCATATTAACAAACCCAATTTATGCATCCAAAAGAAGTTAGTTCAGACATTATCATTACCTTCGCCATCTAGATTTGAATGATCATGAATTTTTGTGGAATCTTCCTAATTTTAGTTGATATTCTATTTGCTACTATATCTTTATTGTTATTATAATCTGAGCATCTTTAATGAACTGTGATTCCATTGCGATCTTACTTTACGAATCGATATTATTTAAAAAGCACTAATATTGTTATCGACTACTAATCTAGAATATTCTATGTATAGGAACATATATATAATTGTAGAGCCGGAAGAGGAATTTATCGAAATGGATATTCTTTGCTCAATTATTTTGTTTTTTCTAAAAGGTATTGTTATTGAAAACATAAATGGCTTTTAAAGCAACTTCAATTCAAGAGTTGGTTTGCAGAGATTTGATTGATCAGGAGTTGAATTCAGTTGGAGAACCACTGAGAAACCAAGGAGTACTCGACAGCAGTTTTCGTCTTAGTTTAGGACTCCTCATCAGTACGAACCCAATGGGGTTCGAGCACAGGACCTTCTGGTTACACGGCGAGCTTGCAGACCATTAAGCCACAGTGACCTGACCCTAGGTTCGAACTCCAGTGGGTGCCTACCGTTGAGCAGTCCCAAACTAGAAAGAAACAGCTGTCCAGTACTCCCTGGTTTTCAATGGTTCTCTAGCTGATATCAATCCGTGATCAACTCGTAAAAACAAAACATGGATTTAGCTTATTCAAGTGTAATAATAAACAGTAAGGTAATTTATATATGCAGAATGGAATGCCATGCGTAAAAGGCGGACGTTATACAGTATTTATGAATTCGTAGATTCCTCAGCAGGCCAGGTCTAGGAGTTAGTGGTTGAACCTGTTTCTCCTGCACACAGACAGCACCGGTTGTTTTAAACGAATTGAAGTATTCGGTACTTGAATGTTTTCGTCAATTTATCTGATAGCTGATAGGTCATAGAGAAGGACTCTTCAATGCTAGCGCTTTATATCTGGTTTGAACCAGGTCATCTTATATCGACCTGTTGGATGGTTTTCACTACATCTTCATTATTATCTGTGTATTTTATACAATAATAGTTGGTGAACAATATATTCCTGGTCATTTGACAACTAGTTACGCCCTGATGAAAGTTCAATCATCAAGTGATCATGACAAAAGTGATAAATCATTTGGGGTAAGTATGAAATTTTCTTCAATGTTCGATACATTCTCTCTTATTTATTCATTTAACTAATCTTTAAGTGACAACAAATTCGAATACAAATTTCAATATTTGAAGAATATTGAAACGTTGAACAATTTTTTTGTTTTAGCTTACTAAATATCAATAAATTTGATTTTTTTTATTTAGAATCAAATTGTACGCAGAATAGTTAAGAGTTAATGGGGAAAGTTTGTCTTAAATCTAGCCGCGATTTCACTTTAATAATTTGATTAAATGAAGGTTAATTAAGCTAAGAAGTGTTTCGTTTCGTATAACTCCTCGTTTATCATTTCGTACAAGTAATAAAGTTAATACTGACATATCAATGCAACGGTGGTTAGTTGATTAAAAGCAATTGCCAAAAATATCCATAAAGATGTCAATTCAACAGACGCTAATTCAGAATGATCAACAGATTAGTTGTAATAGTGGGAAATAGGTTCCCAATCGGTGAATTTTTTTTTTGGACCTGGGATATGTGGGTAAAAACGTGGGCAGTTTTCCGTTGGAAATTGGGTAAAGTGCGTAAAAGTGGGCTGTTTTCGGTTGTGACATGGGTAAATCGGGAAAAAGTTGACAATATGGGCAAAGTGGGTTAATTGCGTAGCGTTTTAACCCCCCTTTTGAGCACGTCTTTACCGATCAAAAATACCCGTTTTACCCACATTGCCCAGGTGCATTCTATGATTGGGTTATTATGTCGTAGATTGTATAACAGATCACTATTGACTGGCTACGAGATTTGCTTTTTCTGGAGTTCTTATGACAGTTAGAGATCGTTTGAGTTCATCAAGTTGTCTGTGGGGATAACTACTCATCGTTAAAGTCGGATGACGGTGGCGCTTTATTATCTACAACTGATAAAAGTTAGACTTTGTAGGTAATTGAATTCCGAATGATTGCCTGGCTGGATGGTTACATGGTGGCCTAGCAGACTGATAATCGTGGGTCAGATGCTCCCCGGTGGGTTTTGGGTGCGTACTCTTTAAGGGTTATAAAGTAGGAGAAAGCAGCTGCCCAGTGCTACATGTTTTCTACTGATCCTTTAACTGATATCAGCTTGTGACGAATTCTACGCCTACCAACCCATAAATTGAGAACAAACTAACCATTTTGTCATATGAGCGAATATGATTAACAATTATGTTTGAATGGAAAGGTAAAAATCTAAAGGAATAAAAGAAGGGTGGTGAAGCTCAGTCTGTAAGTGTTTTCATCTGTCCGCCAAAAAGTAAACGTAGATCTTAAATTATCTTGATAGTCATAGAAATGAAAATAGTTGTTCTTTTGAATTCAAAGTCGGAAGCTTACCGCTTATATTAAGTGGAATAGGAAGATATGTAATTCATTTGAAAATCGGCTGGTAAATATATTCCAGGTCAATGTCGACTTCATGACTTGATTAATTTGGCTGCACAAATAATGCTTAGTTAGCTGTGGCTAGGAATTCAATCCGCGATATACAACTGATACCATCTAGGACTCATCACCTGGATGTACATGCATGATGGTGTTCTCTCTGAGGTTCGAAAACAGCACATATTGTTTCAAACGCCAAAGTGTTATCAGCCGGGCCGCGTAGAATAACCTTTTGGCGTTTGGGCCATCCAGATGATGCGTCCCAATATTGGTCAAAACCCATATTCCAGATTAAATCTCTAGCTACCACCAACCAGGTAACATCTTCACCTCAAGACATCGTGTAAGCCTTCGTGCTCGAGGCTGGCGTGTTAACAGGGATTGAACATTTCGGTTCAGTGTATAGACAATCAACAGGAAATCTAGGAATAACTTCAACAAATAGTTGCACAAATGTTTAATTTAAAAAAAATTATTGCTTTTTATTATTATTCAATAGTGGCATTATTTTGAACAATGTTTATATAATGTACAGAATTTTTAGCGGAGTTTATTGCGTGATATTTTTCTCTTCATCCAATATTTCCACATAAAAGATTATTATTATTATTGTTCCTTTGAGTTCCGAGAGGAACATAGGGCTTCAATTACTTACTCCCCTTTGTCCTATCTTCTGCCATCCACTTCAGCTGGGTCCACGATTGACCATAATCTCTCATTTCTTACTTACCAAATGATCTCCTCCATGTCACCCTCATACTGAAGACCCATTTGAATTCCACTCGAGAGATGGCCTGGCGCGCGATGTCATTCGACGATCTTCTCAATTTATGCCCGATCAATCCATCTCCATTTTCTACTACATATTTGTTGAGCAGTTGGCTCCTGGTTGGATTGTTCCCAGCTAAAGTTTCTTGTTACTAATTTTTTCTGGCTAGCCTTTTGATCTTCAGTATGGAGCCAGCCAACGAAGGTAGCAGCTGTTGATGAAAGTCAGCACTGGCCTGTTGGAAATGCTTTTCGCGACTCACCTGTCAAGTTTCTGACTCGTACAGAAAGACCAACTTGACATTGATGTTGAAAATCCGAATCTCGTTCCTTATGTTGTGGAGCGCAGAAGATTTCCAAACTGACTTCAGGTTGATGAAGGCATATCTTGCCTTTCTAATTCTTACTTTGACATCTTTATCTGTTCCGTCTGTAGCTGAAATGATGCTGCCTGGATAAGTGAAGGAAGTAACCTCTGTTAAATCTCTCCCGTTGATGGTGACTGGTGCTGGCTTTTGTTGTTGTTGTTGTTGTTGGTTGGTTGGTTATCTTCATCACCTCCGTCTTATCTATGTTCACTTGATGTCCTATCTTCGCTGTCATACAGACTATTCTGTGAACTTGTTGGTTTTCGCCTGCAAGTCTTCGAGTTTGTTTGACACTAGACATATATCATGTGAGAAATCCAGATGTTCTAGAGTCTTCTTACCGGTTATCCAGCGTATTCCTAACTCCTCACTCCCAAGCACAGCCTAACGCATAATCCAGTCCACCACAATTAAGAATATCATCGATGATAATAGGCAGCCTTGTCGTGACCATGGATGAAATTGATTCCCAATGCATTAGGGCTCTGGCTGCCACTGTTGACATCACTATAGCCACTCACTGCCTCAATGTGCTCGTGGTTGTCGTGTGGATGACCGGAGTAGATTATTTACTCTCCCGTTGACAGTGTTGTCAATCCACATCCATTTCATCTGCTCTCGCAAATACCCAGTACTTCTAAGCCATATCTTCGCATCTCTTTGGCTACTTCCCACTCTCGAACATTGTACGGACATTCCAAGTACCTACACTTACTCTTGCTTCCATCGAGAGAAGACACATCGGCTAGCCAACTATTTTCCCGAAGGCTTCACCAGCCCGCGTCATTTCACTTCTACGATTCGAGCGAAGAATAAGATCTTAATTTGAAGTTTTGTATTTTTAATATACTTTCTGTGTGTTGAAGTTTCTCTAGTGGTTTGAAAGATTTAGTGGTGTGGGGTTGATATCCCTATGCCCAATCCCCCCTCTTTACTCTGGCTTGGGACCGGCTAGAAAACTAGTAAGCTAGTTGGCTAGGTGAGATAAAATATTGATTGACAGTAAATCGTGTGACACAGTTCTATTTGACCTAAATCGCAAAAGAATCCACTATAACAATATCTCTTCTTTTCCCCTTCGAGAAATATACGACGATATTTTGTTGAACGCCAGTTATAAAAAGTTCAGGAGTACATTTTGTGAACCAAGAAAACCACTCAGCAACGATCATCTCATGTATAGGGATAAACTGCTATCAAGGATAATGCTTTTTCTCATGTTTAGTAGAAACTTGTGAATCAGCAGGTTGTGAACATTTTAAATACTCACTAGAGTAAACTGTACTGTTAGAGGTAATTTTTTACTAGATTTAAACAAAATGAATAGGAGAAATTATGTACAATATATTGATGGAGGTTTTTCGGTAGCCCAAGTTTTAAACAGGCCGCCAGTATATTTTCTCAGTTAAACATAACAGATGATACTAACGAGTGACGGAATTAATGAATTCGATCGGAGGAGGTAAAGTCGAGTGTTCTGTTGCTGTTTTTTTTTTTAATTTTGGAAATTAAATTGTTGTCACGCCCTGATTTTGACTTCAAAGCACAACCTTGATTCATAGAAGTTGGTGAACAACTGTGTTTGGTACAGTCAGAACATATGAGTTTGAAATATTTTGCTTAGCATTTCATCGGGTTTTGTCTGTATCAAAGAGGTTCGACGCGTAGAAGGTAAGTGCATCAGCTTGTCTTTGCTAATATACCACAAAAGTCCTACACCATTAGAGCAAAACGGAATATAATTCTGTCATTTTATCTTCTTTTACTTTCTGTTGTGAATGGGATCACGAAAATCTGCTGTTATAACATTTTCTACTAACAACCTTATATAAGTGCTGCTTGGTTAGTTAGTTCAATAGTAGTTTGATTCATCAGATTTTCCATAGTATATCCTAACTTTTCTGTTTCTTATTTACCTTACCTGTACAGAAAATTCTCAAGGAGCTTGATAGAGAAAAAATGCAGAGAAAACAAGCTGAACAGTTGTGTCAACAAATGGTTAATAGAATACGTGAACTAGAGACTTCTGGTAAGCTTTTGCCATTGTGGTTTTTCAAAAGAAACTTTAGTTTTATTCGCAATGTACACACTAATAATAATCTGAATCTAGGTTTGTTAAGTGTAGTGTAAAGTGAGGAATTAGTAGAATAAGAAGAACTTTCTTAAACTCATCATCGGTGTCACAGCGGTTAGGACGCTCACCGACCATGCACATGGTCCGGGGTATGATTCCCGGACGACGCACACCTGATATCAATGGTCAACCTGCTAAATCTGGGCTACCGATATCAAATGCTGAAAATTCCATACTTTTATCAAAAATATTGTGCGGAGTCAAGTTGTAATAAAATTTAAAATTTAATTTAAAATACATGCTTTTTATCAAATTTTGGTTAGCAGGGATTTTATTGGTTATACAGGATGGATCACGCACGAGTTGACATCAGTTAGGGGACCATTGGAAAGCCACCAGGGAGTATTGGAGGGTTGTATCGTCCTAGTCCAGGACTCTGTATCAGTACGCACCCATCAGGTTAGACCAATTCATCTCCTGGAACCCAAAAATAGTCATTCACTGGGAATCCGTTAAAAACGCTGACATTACCAAACGGTTGATCCATATTTTTTCAAAAATACCTATTAGATTTGCTGTTATGTTTTGATGTATCACCTTCACTCGCGTCAAGGTTAATGTGGAATGCCCTGAAAACCTGTCATCAGGCACCTATTTTTCTGCGCCACAAATCTGCTACTTATTTTGTTTCACAACTGCTGAGTGTTTCCAGTAAGCCTCAGTGACAGTTGACAAACTGTAATGCTTTTTAGAACCCTGGAATTCCTATTACATGCTATTGTTTACAGTCATTTTTGGGCTTTTTGATCAGTTTATTATTATTCAACTTTCTTTCCTCTAGAATGTAGGCGTTAATTCCAATCCACTAGTCTACAGTCACTAAGAACAACGTTCATTTGTTGACAGTTTCGACATGTTTGACCTGCCAGGTCGTTGTTTCTTGCAGCAACTTCAAAACATTCTTATCTACGTCTACTTATATATATATTACTTCATTGGGTTTTGAGTTGAACATAAAGCTTCAGTAGCACGTCTCAATGTTACTCTCTTCTCTGCATTCATTTTTAGCCTTCGTCTCCTCCTCATAAGATCTCCTCCATGCCACTCTCGGATGTCTGACTCGCCGTTATCGAGTCGGTTTCTACTTGAATGCCTCGCATGCGATGTCACTCAACGGTTATTCTCAGTGCATGACCAGTCCATCTCCATTTTCTACGGAATATTTATTGGGCAATATTTCTTGTTTGATTCGTTGTCTGAGTTCGTCGATTCTAATCGCTTCTATCCACCTGATCTTCCGCATATCAAGTCAGTGAAATCAGGCATTGTTACAAGTCTGCAGTGAACAACTGTGGGAAATGCTTTTCGTGACGCACCAAGTCTGTGAACCGTATGGAAGCGCTGACTTTAGTGTTGAAAATCCGAATCTTGTTCTTTAAGGTTAATGCCGATTCTCACACTGGTTTCTGACTAATGAACGGTTTGTCTTGCTTTTACGATCCTGGCTAGCTTTGACATTCTCATGCATGTTGTACTGCTGTACTGCTCAGTAGTCCGCTCCATCCTCCTTTATGGCTAGCTGTGAGACCTGGCCATTGAGAGTGGAAGACATGAAAAGATTAGCTGTCTTTGATGATAGGTGCCTGCGTTCTATCTCCCGCGTGAAGTGGTATAATAAGGTGAGCAATATTGAGGTTAGGCGTCAAGTGCTAGTTAAGAAGGAGAAATCAATCGACAAGACTGTGAAGTTACACCGATTGAGATGGTTGGGACATGTGTTACGTATGCATGCCTAGTCATCGCCTTCTTCGACAGTGGGCAATGTTAGCTACCATAGGGTCAGGCTGGAAAATAGCTAGCGGCGGTCAAACCAAAACATGGTAGCAGTCAATGAAATCTACAACAGTTAGTTTAAGCAACGTAGGAAGGTGTAGACTTCTTGTTTGGGGTCCTCGGGACGGTAAAAACCAATTGTTGGAAACAATTGGTGATATGGCTCAAAATCGTTCTTAGTGGCTGGTACAGATGCATTCACTCCTTGTGACTTATGATTTCCAATGAAACCATATTGTTCTTCGTTATTACTAATCCTTTGTCTCACACCTCTGTTTACTGTCTTTATTATGCATTTCTCCTACTTTCTCTTCCTTTGTGTGCTACATGGAGTGTGGTGACTTGAACTGCCGCACATCGGTGCAAAGTTCGTTGTCGAAAACAGACAGACAGACATGCATGCTGTCACCTGTAGTTGAAACGATTCTCCATAGATAAGTGGAAAACAGTGACTTCCTTTAGAATTCCCCCACTGATGGTGATTGGTGCTTGTTGTTGTTATTGGTAGTTAGGTATTTTCATCATGACTGTCTTCTCTGTGTGTTTCTTGAAGTTCTATCCATCATTCCTGCCAGCCTCCTCTGTCTACTTGTTGGTATCCGCCTGCAGATTTTCTAATTCGTGTGACATTGGACATAAATCAATAATTGCCAGTGTTATTATTATTATTTATTTGTGTTTCAATTAAGCATTCCTCGAAATATTTCTTGAGAAGTTAGTATAGTATTACTTCAGTACTTTGGTAATGTGGAAATGATTGCCATTCGTAATAATATTAACAACAATAATAATTATCAAATTAACAGTGATAATGGTAATTATAAAGTTTTTATTTCAAGCAGTATTTTCACTGTATCGTTGACTTCTGAGCAATATAATATTACATCTAGTGTTCTATCTGCATTAAATAGACAGATCTTCAAGTATTTGGATCGGATCTCAGTGGATGAATGGTCTACGAGCTCACTTTGTGACCGGAATATCCTGGGTTCGAACCCAGGTGCTGAAGCGTCCCAAACTGGAGCGAAACAGCTGTCAAGTACTCCCTAGTTTTCTAATGACTCTCTTGTTGATGTCAACTCGTGATCCAACTAATAAATAAATCGTAGAAAAGAAATTAATATTAGGTATAATTGACAACATCACATAAATGAGAGGAAGAATAGTTAATAGTCATCCACTCACCTAACGCTTCTTTCTTCACTTGAATTGGGCGCCAAATATGATATTGCTGAGTTTTTCACATGTAATCCTATGAGCCTAAAGTCTTGTCCGATCTCAGGAGGATGTTGTAAATCTTGAACGTTTGCCTCCTTGTGTTAATGTTAGAGTAGAATTTGGTTACTGTGGTGGAACATAATTCCATATTAGATGACACACAGTGATACACTGTATTCACAACTGAATGACGTTTCGAGCCCAATCTATTCCTCATAATCGTATCATGTAATTATATGAGGAATGAATTGTACTCGAAACGTCATCCAGGTATTAATGCTGTATCACTTTGAATTCGTGTAGTTCTTATCTTTCTAATATTCACTGAATTGGATAGTTTAATTAAGAAGGTTTCATTGTATTTCCGGACAACTCCTTGATTACGAAAGCGTAGGAAAAAAAATGGGGAGTTGACTGACCTGTTAACTAGTGCTATCAACAGGGGAGTTCATATGATCTTAGAACTTATTCAAAACCAATGATGTACATGCTGTAGTTTTATTGTGTATGTAGATTTTTCCTGAAAAGTAATCCAAATTAATGGTGATCATTCGAGTTTTTCGTTGTGCGTCAATGGCACAGCGGTAGAATGCTCAGGGTTCGAGGTTCGATCCCCTGTCACCGAGGCACTCCTTTACCTCGCTAAGCTAGTAATAAGACTGGTAAGTGTGGGAGGTTGGGCATGAGGCTAGTAACCCGTATAGATAAATACCACTGCTTCCGAAACTTCAAGCCTCTAGCTTGAAGGCTCCCTATGTTTCACTAGGAACGTAAAGGAATTTTAAAAAATTCGAGTTTTTCGTTGACTTCTTATTGTTAGAATGTTCTGCAACTTTCTATCTTTTTATTGTTTTCGGTTTAAAATCGTTGAATAGCAATAAAATAATAATATACCACTAAATACGGGAGGGAGAAAGCAGACACCTATGATAAAAGACAGCTAGCCTTTCCATGTCTTCTAGTCATAAAGGAGTACGCAGCAAACTTGTGCTTAATACAGATGTTCTTTGATCGATAATCGGGTACTACCTCTACTCTATGGATGATGTCAGTTGACAAGTACAACGCTAACCTTTTGTATCTGTGATGCAATTTCATCAGCAGTCAGTCCGTTGGGGCTAATGCAACCTACCAAATAAGTGAAATGATCAATACGCTCCACCGCTTCACTCCATATCTTTAAGCTAGAATTCGATGTATTCCAGTCTTGAAGCATCATTTGACTAGACGTTTTTGCGACTTCCATATAAACTCTTAAAAATCGGTTGTGAGGAGTAATCCCTCAATCTAACTGATGAAAGTATCAATGGAAGGATATGCCTCGTTGATGGATAACATTAATCACAATAGTTACGTTTTTCTACTTGTGCTGACTTCTGTCCAAAATGTTTAAATCTCTGTTCACAATTTTTATGCCGTTTACACAACACAGCAATTGATGAAACTGAAGCACTGAAAGTTACCGAAGATTTAAAGCAAGCTTTCACTGCTGAACATCATGAAAAGTTAGCAATACAATTACAGTTGAACGAAATGGAAGTGAGTTCTTGTTCTAAGTTTGTTGATCGCCTCCTATTACCTTATACTGTTTATGTTTATTAAGTCCCGGGGATGGAGTCTCGAAAATTCAATGAAGAATTTTCTGATGTTTAAGATTTCATTCAGATTAATACTTCGATGAGGTGCGCCAGTGGTTCAGTGGTAGAATGGCCGGCAACCACTCACATGATCTGGGTTCGATCCTTGGCCGACGCACTCTGAAATATCACTTAGCCGGTAGTAAGTCCAGTGAAGAGGGAGGATTGGATGTGATGTCTGCCAGCAACTTCACCTCGTTGAAAACACCAGAGATTAATCTAGAAGCCCCATGTTCCGCTGGGAACGTAAAGGAATGAGCAAAAAGAATATAGTGAGAGAGATCGAATTATAACAAACCTATTGAAAGATTATAGTCACTTTGAAGGACTTTTAGACTAAATTTACCACTATTTAGTGACTTATTTATGTACGTCATCCAGTCCTACAATGACATCCATTTTTATAAAATGCTTAAACTTCAGACTTAACATAGGTCTAAATCCATCTATTTTGGGATAAAAATTTCCTTAAGAATGTAAAAACTCCGTGATAATGTCAGCTGTAAATCGAAAGTCTAGAAGGAATTGAGCTTCGTGAAGATCTACTTCTAACGTCTAACATGAACTACAGGAATGTTCCAACTAATCGATATTCTTTGCAATCGTCACGAATGAATATCAGATGGGGAAAGCCATTAGATATCTGTCATATCCCGATTCCTTCTAAATGAATGGTAGCATGCTTGCTTTGTAACGGCAAAGCTGTGATGGACAGGATAGAGCTGTGGAGCGTCAAGCTGAGGTCAACTACATAGGTCAAACTAGTAGATCAGGAGTAGTGAGATTATCAGAACAGAAGAATTTAGCGAAAAACTGAGCAATCTCACTGCATACATTAACACACAACCACACAATGGGGTGAGTGGGACAGAGTCAAAATTCTAAAAAGTGATATGAGTAGGTGAAGAGATAGAGAGAGGGATTGATTACTGAATCCTTCCTGGTTCATCGAGTCTACACCCAACACATGCAACAGAAGTGACTGAACGCAAATACCAGAGATATGGAAGATATTATTACCACCAGTCAGAGGATGATCAATAATGTTAAAATGTATTCCATCAATTTACATTCTAACACTCGAACAAGAAATTTATTTTACTATAAAATCATCGTATTTCCCATCTGATTGTATTTTATTGATAACACTCATACTATTATTTCTGAATGTACTTTATCTTACATTGACTTTATTCAAATGTCTGATCATCATCAATTTTTACTCATGTATATAAACGAAGCAAGAAGGTTGTGTGAGTAGTGCCTTGATATGATTATGAGCAGCAATAATTTATGCTCGAAACGTCATCAGTAAATATTACTGTACAACACGGGGTGATTTTATCAAAATAAAGTTTTATCCATAATGGAGTTATATTCACTCTACCACAGTGCCTCAGTTTTACACTGAGAAGTAACAGTTTTTTAGTGGTCTCTGTTGATGATGAAACTAATGAACTCTTTACAACAATATATTTCTTTCGAAATGATTGAAGAGGATAAATGGTCATTTTCATACGGTTCTCTGAGACAATCGGGTAAACAGACTTGTTATCTAGCTCCTATCGTAGACAATTTAGGATATTGTACATGGATTATTTAATTCAAATTTAGATTTTCCCGTCTGTCGATTGGACCGAAGTGCTCAGTCTCCGGTTGATATGTCGGCTTCTTGTGCAGATGCTTCGACGATGTCTGGGCATGTAATTAGAAGTTAATTGGTGGATGGTAACTAACAGTGGAATCCAGGATGCGCATTTCGATCCTCAGTTGGAACATCACTCACTGAGGAATGCATGTACATCCACTAGCTGACGAGTCCTAAATATGGCGAAATGCACATACTGTATTCCACTGTTAGTTACCATCCACCAATTAACTTCTATTGTACATGGAGTTCTTAAATCCTACAACTGCATATATCATATATCGAAAATATCTTCATTATAGATTTTTGTTTTAATGGACTTACCTTTTCTTCCAGTAGTATAAATTTTTAAAATCAGCTTACTTACTACTCATTATTGTGATATCTTTGAATGTAGAAAAAATTTAACGAAGTCTGTCAAGCTGCTGAAAATCTGCGTATTAAAGAAGATACAGCAAAAAGTCTTTATCAACAAGAGGTAAGATCATAAATTTGTAATTCATAATCAAGTATTATTCATTTTTTTCATTCTTTTCTGTTCTGAGTGGAATATAGAGCTTCAACAGGATATCTCTATTTTGTACTATTCTTTTAAGTCCTTTTCAGCTAGCCTTACTATTGTCCATAAGCTCTTATCTCCCCCTGCTTACAGATAAATATTCATTTTCAAGTGTTGGTTTGCAATTATTTGATTGGTTACAGGTGTGATTCCGAGTTGACGTCAGTCAAAGAACCATTGGAAAACCAGCAGGGTGTACTGGAGAGCTGTTTCGTCCCAGTGTGAGACTCAATTACCAGGGTTCGGACTCAGGACCTGCCAGTTACAATGTGAGTTCGTAGACCCTTCGGCCACTGGTATCCAATCCAATGACTTATGCATTCCAACTTCTACCAGTTCGTGATATGTGTAGCACGAATGGTTCTCTAGATGATATCAGTTCGTGATCAAACGTGTAACTAGTCGAATCCCTGAAAACCAATTCTTGAAAGTTATTCTGATGCTCACTAGCGACTGGCTGTATACGGGAAGTTATCTGGAGTTCTAGCGAGAAATCATGCCCAGCGGCATCCACCAAGTCACATAAGAAAACTCTAACTCCTCGTTGAAATTGGTTGGTGGGTGAGCTGTATATTTCACAAATCGGTAGAAAGTTGGAATTAATGTGTCATTGGATCTGGTCCCAGTGGCTGAATGGTTTACAAGTCCACCTTGTGACCGGCAGGTCCTGAGTGCGTTGGTTCTGCTGGGGATTCTCAAACTAGGACAAAACAGCCGTCCAGTACTCCCTACGTTTCCAATGGTTCCGTAACTCGTGATGAGAGATAAAGATTAATGAGGATTTTAAAAATACGGGTGATATCGCGGAAATAATTATATCTCTGATATTTATAAAGGTTGTCAGCTATGCCACTTGCCACCATTCATTCTAAGCATCCCAAGAACATCAGACAAACAGTCTGTACTGTCCTACGTGGCTTACACCAAAAGTCTGTAATTTCACTTACTAATCGCATGATCTACTGCAGGCTGATTCCATACACGCTAACTTGCTATTTACAGAAACTGATGGCTTGAAAAGCGCAACACGTTTCTCAGCTGTTTTAGTCCATGAAGTTGCATAACTCTATCGACTGACTAACTCATTTTACCTAACACTCTACACATAACTTTATTATTATTATTATTATGAAAGATTGAAAGGAGACACTCATATAATAAAAAACCGCTAATCTTGTTAAACCTACCTTTAACGTCCAGGTCTCACAATCATAAATAAAGACAGTTGTATGTTTAGGTGATAAGAATGTCAATAAATTATTCACGCACTATAAGTGTAAGGAAAAAGTGGTAATTATGCGGTTTAAAGATCTAACTCGCTGTTCGCATTTGATATTTTCCTCAAAAATAACCAGTGTGTTGACCAAACTAAACTTTATCGAACGTAAATAGTAGTCCGAATATCTGCAAATAATACCAGCTGTACAGTAAGTTAGATTCATTGAAGGCTCGTTAGTAAGATATCTGAATTCCTATCTATTAACGCGGAATTACTAATATGTGTTTCAGTGGTCTGGGTTTGCTTCCAGGCTGACGTTATACTAAACCTCGACGAACTGGTAGTTATCCCTAGTGAAGCGAGAAGGTTGGATGTGAAGCTACCAATGCCACTCCGTAAAAACGACACCACTGCTAATGATGCTTTGAGACTTTAGGCCTTAAGCCTTGTTTCACAGTTTATTTGAAATAGTCTGTATCGTCACATGAGTCCTATAACTAGATCATTCGCCTGATAAATTACATTTTCGAATTAGATTTCTATGTTTAGCTGATTGACATCAAACAGTTTAGGTTCAAGTGCTAGAATTTCTTCTATTTGAATTGGAGAGACATTGGTATAGTTAAACACGTATTTTTTCAGGCAAGAAGGTAAAACTGTTTCCTTGGTAATGGACTTTAGATTTTTATTTAACTTCATAATGATATCATCAGTTCTCTACAATGTAGCTGTGGTGGCATAAATTTTCTAATGATATACGTTCATTAGCCGATAATTCATATAGTAGAATGTGGAAGTTCAGATAATCTCGATCGGATGAGTGTGTATCGTTTCAGTGTGCTTGAGTTAGGAGATATATGATTTCATCTGAGATTCTTCCAAAATGCCTTCGGATATTCATGCTTTTCCTGGCAATTCTTTCAGTAGTAATAAATTTCCTCATTCGACTAAACAAGTTTGGCAGACAGTCGTAGAAACTTGTTCAGTTCCTTTACCGTCACATGGTCCTTCCTATTGTTTTAAATTGCGGAATAAATTGTTCGTGAGCAGTAAAATTATGCATTTAACAACCACGAATACACTCAGTAATGGTATAGTAGGTGTGGATTAAGAAAGACTTGAAAATTCGAAAATAATTTAAATATTATGTAAGCATTCTCGGACAGTGTTTTCATCTTTATATTTCTCTGTGCATTCTTTGCTTTTTTCTTTTCCCTTTAATAATTTCCTCTTTTGTAATGTATTATGTGATTCGTTCTTACTGTTATTAATGTGACTAAATGGGCAAAACTTCAGTTGGTGAAAATAAATCCTTCGTATTCTACTCAAATGGCAACGTTAAAGAATAGCGTTCCAAGGAACGCGAACGCGAAACCAACCTCGAGGCAACCAATCAAAATAATCTATGTATTTTACATAAAAATACCATTTATTTACTAGAAAAACATAGATAATAAAAATAAAGCACCCTAATTCCGACTGTAATGCTAACTCTAATCCTGAGCTTGATCCTAATCCTGACTTTAATCCTAACCCAAATTGATGACAGTGATATAGAAATCGAGTCTGATGTTAAGTACATTGGACAAACTCTTTCTTGTGATCTATCATGGCCTTCCCATGTCTTAGCAATTTGTAAAAAATTATTTTGTCTGACACTAGGGAGTTAAGACACTCAGGAATAACTCAACTCCTCCTCTTACAGTTTGTCAACTCGTGCATCTTACTTATTCTTCTTTACTGTTCACCCTTATTCTTTCCTGGATTGCTTAAAAAAGACTATGTCATACTTCGTAGAACTCTGAAGACTGTCACTAGGGCGAGTGGTATTCCATTGGGCCATATCGTCATTGATAGTCACTTGATTTCATGCAACAAATTTGCCAAAGGGGTTTTGGCAGACTGTGAGCATCCACTTTACCCACAGCTCCAACCTTGTATCTCCTCAAGTCATTTCAAATGATTGTATGCGTGCACTTCTTAGTATAAAACTTCAATGATACCATATTTGGCACGTATTTTATGTCATGAAAACAGTGTCAGGGACGAACTAACTAACTCATCTTATTACCACTAGTGAACAAGCGATTTTCTCCATCTTTACACCACCAAGCCTCACTGTTATTATTCTTCTTATATTTATAGTCCTCTCACTTTTCTTTGTTTATTTTCTCATAAGTGTAAACGTCATTTAAGCTGTGTTAGAACTGTTATTGTTTTGTTTTCCCTTCACGAAGCTATGTCAAGAGAACATTAGATTCAATACTCTATAACGTGCTAAAAATTTCTTAATTGTATCGTCAATATTGTTTGAAGCAAACTCGCTGTTATTATCAGAGTTATTATTCTCATTATGTACTTTGCACATTTTTGACTTTATTCCTACAGTAAAAGTGGACAAAGTCCCGTGGTTAATTTCATTTATATTTTGAGTTAATTAGATGCAATATTGTGACAAATGCTGAGAATTCCATGCCGTATGATAGGTACTGCCTTGGGAATAAAGCAGATTATTGTTATTATTACTATTATTATTATTCAAACAGTTCTTAAAAAAGAGATCGGCGCTATATAGTAATGGTAATTCCAGTTATC
This sequence comes from Trichobilharzia szidati, assembly GCA_944472155.2. NCBI lineage: Eukaryota > Metazoa > Platyhelminthes > Trematoda > Strigeidida > Schistosomatidae > Trichobilharzia > Trichobilharzia szidati. The sequence continues at coordinate 56,229,951 of OX235276.1, forward strand.
CAACGAATGATGTGCATTCAAGGTCATCAGTGCGTTCGCACTCTTGGGTCTCTATTATTTAATTTAACCAGTCAGTTCATTCAGTTTATATCTAATGACGTGTTTTTTATTAACCTATGTATTTCTTTATTTAATTAGATTGACAATTTAAACAAATTATTAGCTGAAGCACGTAAAGATTACAAAGATGTGCTGTCAAGAGCAGAGAAAGCTGAACAGAAGCTGGATAAAACTCAATGTCTGTTACGTAATCGTGAATTGGAGTATAAGTAAGCAGTTAAGTCTTTAGTTGTGTTGCATATTTTTCTCACAAAGATTTAACTTCAGGAGTATAGTGTCAGTGTTTTTCTTTCCTGTGTTAAAGAATAGTAATATCTTTACTCTGGAATGTATTTATAAAATGTACAGAATTTTTAAGAGTAGTTTATTGCATGATATTTTCCCTTCGTGACACAATGGTCCCTGAGCTGAAGCACAAACCATTCCATTATGATATATGTGCTTTTTCTCCTTCCTTCCAGAAATCCACTATATCTAGTTGAAAGCCAATTGAAGGATGACAAGAAGTACATTTTGAGACCTAAGGACATAACTGAAGAACGGTTATCTCATGTACTGGAACACTTTTCCATCCTCAATCAGGCTATTCCTCAAGTTTAGTAGGAACTTGCGAATTCGAAGCTTGTAAACATTTTAAATACACACACAAGAGTAGATAATACCATTAGAAGTCATATCTTAATCAATTAAAACAAACCGAAGGAGAGAAAATATAAGCAACAAAGAGAGAGATGGAAGTTTTTGATAGCCCAGTTTGCAAGCAGGTCTCCCGTGAGTGTTTATGTTAGATGTTTAAATTTAATCGCTAGGATACTCTGAACCTAGGTTTTGTGCTTATTTAGCACTTGTCAATGAGTCTGTATCGGCAACATTGAGGGATCTTATGTTCCCATGAATACTGTAATCTGTGTCACCAAATGTTTCACTCACAGATGTTATCATTAGGAGTGAGTTATTCAGGGCCGCAATTGACCCTCTGTATGACTGCATTGGTTGTCTTGATTGGTCGACAATGGACTAGCTAATGTCTTCTATCTAATTCTTTGTGCTGACTGAATTCTAACAGTCAATTTTGCGATGTGTTCACCATTTTAGGGTGCATTAAAAACAACAAGCAACAGTCACTGTCAACGAAAGAAATTTGAACGTGTTCACTTCTTACACTCATCTAGGCAGCATCGTTTCAACTGTAGGCGACAGAACGAATAAGGATGTCGAAATCAGAATCGGAAAAGCAAGACAGACATTCATTACTCTGAAATCAGTCAGGGACAAGATTCGGATTTATTAATCCTAATGCCGAATCAGTCAGTGCCTCCATGTATTCCAGAGACTTGATATAAGAGTCACGAAGAGCACTTTCAATAGGAAAACATATCTTCATCTGTTCCGCCTGTAGTTGGAACGATGTTATTTAGAAGAGTGAAAGAAGTGACTTGTTCTTCAAATTTTTCATCATTGAACCCAAATAAGCAGCTATAGCATTTGCATCGGTGTTTCAGTGGTAAAATACTCGCCAATAACGTATGTGTTCCGGGGTTCGATAACCAACCGATGCACTCCTTAACGTCTTTGAGACGGTAGTAAGACCGGTAGATAGGGAAAATTGGGCATGAGGCTAGCAACCTTCCCCCGTAAAAATAAAATCATTGCTACAGAAACTTGAGAGCTGAAGTTTGAAGCCCTATGTTCCGCTGGGAACGTAAAGGACTAAAAATTTTCAAAAATAAAAAATAATAAGTTATAGCAGTGTATTGTACTGTCAACCTCTAAAAAAATTAAATATTGTTTTCTTTAACTATGTGGTCTAAAATGTGTATGATCTGTCTCACCCTTTACAGCGACAGATGAACAAGATTTATTTTTAATATTAATGGAATACTATAAAGCTGTTTAACTCATTTACCATCTCTCACAACATATGTGCCAACTTGATTTTATTTTGAGCGAGAACTGCCTTCTAATTAGTTCACCTGGACTTTATACCCCTTCGAGTATCTGTTTTGTGTCCAGGATTTACCCTCCTCCATGTCACCCTCGGACACCTAAATCGTTGTTTTGCATTCTGGCTCCACTAGGATATCTTACGCTTGATATTACTTGGCAGTCTCCTCACTACATGTACAATCTATCTCTATCTGTTTCTACATATCTGTTGGTTGGTTTATTGCCAGAATCCTATGTTGCTTATCATTTCTGTCTGACCATCTGATCTTCAGTATCGATCGCAAGACAGCTGTTGATGAACCTACCGAGTTAATGAACAGTTAATTTGTGTCTTAGATGTATTTTTATTCCTTTGGGTTTCGAGTGTAACATAGGGCGTTAACAACTCATCTCCACTTTGTTCTATTTTCTACTGTCCCCTTTAGCTGGGCCCACTATTACCCATAATCTCTCATCGCCTCCTCCTCGCCACACGATCTCCTCCATGTCACCGTTGCAATGACGACCCACTCGTCGCTCCCCTTTTATTTTCCACTCGAGTAATAGCCTGCATTGAGAGTGACGTCATTCGACAGTCCCCTCAACACGATCCATCCATCTCCATTTTCTCCTACATATTTGTTTGGCAGTCGGCTCTTGGTTGGTTGGTTTGTTCCCAGCCAGAGTTTCTTCTTGCTAATTCTTTCTGGCAAGCCGACTGGCCATTTAATCTTCAGTGTGAAGCCAGTGAAGAGTACGGCTGTTAGTAAAAGTCTGTAACTTGTTGGAAATGCTTTTCGTGACACAAGCAGTGCAAGTTTCTGACCCGTATAGAAGAACTGACTGGCTGACTTCACACTTGTGTTGAATAGAATCCGTATCTTGTTGTGTATGCTGTCTGAGTTAGAGCTGAAGATTTCCAGACTGCATCTTGCCTTTCCGATTCTGGCTGGCTGGCTGGCTTTGGCATATTTATTCGTGCTGTCCGACTGCCTCTGGTTGAAACCGTGTTTCTTACCCAGATAAGTGATGGTGATTGGTACTGGTTGTTGTTGTTGGTTGGTTGGTTATCTTCATCACCTCTGTCTTCTCTATGTTCATCACCTGGAGTTCGGTCTTTGCTGCTCGCCTGCTTCTTGCGCCAGTTTGTTGTTTTTCTTCTGAAAGTCTTGCAAGTTTTTAGATGTATCATCACTTAATGAAATTTATTAGTAATAGACAAGCTAGTTACATCATTATTTATTTGATTTCTATGTTTGAATTATTCATGTATTCTGATATATATTTTTCTCACTCACCGTAATTCTTTTGATTTCCCAGTCAAGAATTGAATAATCGTTATAAATTGGATAGTCCAGAGTTGACTAAATTAATCTCCGATAAGATTGATTTAGTACAAACACGTAATCTGCAAACTATTGAAGCATTACAAGAAAAGTGAGTTATAAACATGTGATATATATATTCAGAGCAAAAATAGTTAGAGCGAACAATTGTGGTTTCAATAAATTCTTCTTCAGGCTCTACAATTATAAATCCATTAATTTAAGCATACAATAGCCTGCCGGCCAGTAAAGGCACATTAGAATCATATCAGAAAGTGTATTGTGGAACAAGTATAAGACGGGATGGAACAATAGTTAGTTAGTTTTGAACATACATTGTCAATGAGAACATGAGATGAAATAATTTAATGATGTGCGTGTGAGACAATATGAATACTACAGAAAATAAACCAACTAATAGGGTGGACTAGACTTAAGTTCAAGGGTGAAAATATCGACAATAATAATAATGATTGTGAAATAGTAACGATGATGTGGTGTAAACTATTACTGAACGATTATCAATTAATAATGAATTTAGTGAAGTGAAATGAACAGGATTGTTCTATCCCATCTTATACTTGTTCCACAATACATTTTTGATATGATTCTGATTTGCCTTTACTGGCTGGCTATTGTATGGTTAAATAATTGGATTTATAATTGTAGAGCCTGAAGAAGAAGAATTCATTGAAAACATTTGTTTGTTTTAGTTAATTATTTTTGTTCAAAATAAATTCCGGCGATATTCAAGTTATTATAAATTAGTATTGAATGAGAATACTTGTACTGTGTATTCTGCAAGTTACTTTAATGATTTTTTCAGTAATGCTGAAATTATCATTGAACTGACGTCTAAATATCATTCAGAAACCTGCTGACAACCTTCAATGACTAAAGATCAAAGGCTTTAGAAAAGTTAAAAAATATAAAGTAAACATTAATTAGTTACTTTCCTTTGATCGATAAATATAAGTATCTGTTAGGTGGATGGAGGCAATCCTAAGGAAGCCTTCGATCTAGGTGTCGTGCAGGTTGTCACACTCCGGTACATCTGCAATTTTCAAAGAACTCGTGTCCCCCTGAGACTCGAACCCGGGTCGTCCAGCGCTGCAGTCAGACATGCTACCACTGACCTATTCGAGCTGGAGATTGTCCTCCTCCTCCAGGTCTCTAGTGGATACTTTGATGGCCACATTGTAAAACTTGACTGATAGTATTCAAGTGAATAAAAATGCCCATTAAAATTTTCAAAAGAATAGACACGGAACAAAGAGAACTCTTTTCGATAAATTCATCATCAGGTTCTACAATTATATATACATTATAATGAATGAATGAATTAGTGTTATGAACGACATTAATGTTATTCAAATAACATCGAATCAATAATCATATTGGTGGATTACAGCTCAATAGCATCAATATAAAATAAGCTGAATGTCAGAAAAATTAGGAAAGATAATATTACGAATTCATGAATTGATAGTCTCCACTGAAGGCCGGCCAGGACAGTAGTAGTGGCTGGCTGGACTTGCTTCTTTTGAACACAGAGCACTGGTTGTTTGAGGCGAATTGCAATAGTCTCCGCTGTTTGGAGCATACGGTGCTTCGATGATTTCGGGAATTTGTTAGGCACCCGGTAGATGATAGAGAAGGATTCTTCCACGCTGGCTTTGTGGCCGGTTTGCACCAGATGGTCCAATATCGAAATGTTAATGGTTTTAACTACACCTTTACTTAGCCATATTGGGATATGTTCTTGAGCACGAAAAATCAAGTTCCTAGAGCAACGGCCAATATAACTCGTTCCACCACAAGCGCAGACGAATTGATAGATACAATTGGAAGTGGCTAGCTAGTCTAGGTACTTCATCTTTCAGTCGAGGTAGCACCATCGGTCGTGTAGAGAATAATACGTGTATTTCGCCGGCATTAAAAGTTCTTTGAACTGATTTTCTTAATTTCTTAGTAATTATCTCTCTTGGTATATCGCTCATGAATTGTAGTCGTATATATAAAGGTTTCTTGTTTACAGATATTGAGTAGTCCTTTTCCGCTTTCTTTGCCATATGTTTCTTGATAAATTTGTCAAGATAACCATTTTCGATCAAATTATCATATACAATGCTTAATTCATCTTCAATTACTTCTTCTGAGCATATAGCTCTAACTCTGTGGCTGAGAGTCTTCACTAAATTTCTTTTGTAATTGATAGGAACGAAGCTGTGAAAGTGTGTATATTGTCCTGTCCAAGTGCTTTTTCTATGCAAATTTCTTTTTACGCCAGCATCTGGTTTTCTTGTAAGTAGGACATCCAGGATGGCAATTCTGTCTTGGGATTCCTCTTCGCATGTGAATTTCATAGCCGAATGTACTTCATTGAATTCAGTAATTATTCTACTCCTATCGGATCCATTATCACAAATAATAAAGGTATCATCCATATATCAGCAATAAAATGAGAGCTTACTATTGTCCGATCGAAGTATCCGATACAACACTGAAGTTTCACTGGTTCGAATCTTAGAAGGAGCATGAGTTCCCTCAAGGGCACAGAAACGCTTTGTTGACTAGTGAGTGCCAATAAGCATCATTTCTAGGTTATTTGCTTTCTGATGCCGATTGTCTCCAACCATCTAATGACAACAGTTCCGAGAGCATGGCGATGGCGAGCACCTAGTAACATGATGGCCACATTGCAAACTTGACTGATAGAATTCAGTCTACAACAAACAAAGAAAGTAGACGCATGATACAAGTTACTGTCCAATGAAAGTTAATATTTCTGACTGTCCTACAGGAAATCTCTTGTGAGTTTCACTGGCAACATTTTTGATTGCAAAACTGAATGAAGCAGATTCCAGTTTTCGAAGGGGTGTCAGTCAGTCCCCTTTACTAGGAACATATATACTTCGCTGACGAGTGTCAGTAACCACCAAACCTTTTTCCAGGGGCTGAAGAAGAATTTATTGAAAACAATTGTTTGTTCTGAATATATATATATATATATATCGTCCATTTCTCTTCGCCACTAAATCCATCTCTCCATTGCTTTATACTCTTGGTGATGATATACATATTTATATGTGCATCTATATACTACTTATATGTTTTGTCACATGCCACAATATCACTTTGTAGACATTCCTTCTCTGTCTGTTCAGTTACTACCTCTCTTTTGCATAATCTTACAGTATTATATTCATAGTCTCTTCCATGAATTTTACCGCGATTCACAAAAGCTTAAAACCTTTCTTTTAGTTTGCTGTTATCTCTATGTTTGTAGGACCTTCAGTTTTTTTTTTCTCAACAGACCTTCAAAAACACATTGAGTGACTTGTATCTGTGATATCTAAATGTCGTCTTATTTTGCCAGGTTGAATTCTTTGGCTTGCAGCTGCTTGCCTGCATTTCCTGTACTGACAGCACACTTTCTAATGTCAGGTGACTGCGTTACAAGACTTTATGCTTAATTCTCATTTTTTTCACTGCAATGAAATGAATTAATCGAAGCCAGTTTGATGATATTAGGTGGTTGGAGGCAATCAGTCACAGGAAACCGTACCTGACCTAGGTTTCGTGCTAGTCAGTCAGCACTCGTCATCAAGGCGTATCTGCAACCTCGAAGGAACTCATTTCCCTTCTGAGATTCGAACCCGCGTCACTTAGTGCCACCTGCAGTCAGAGACATTACCACTGAGTTATTCAGGCTCGCGACCGACATCCTGTAGGACTGATATAAGAATAAAACTTGGGCACTGTGGTAGAGTGTAATTCCATTATGGGTAAATTTTATTTTGATAGAGTCTCACAGTGTTATACAGTTATATTAACTGATGACGTTTCGAGCACAATTTATTGCTCATAATCATATCAAGTTGATATGATATGAGCCATAAATTGTGCTCGAAACGTCATCAGTAAATATTACTGTATAACACTGTGAGACTCTATCAAAATAAAATTTACCCATAATGGAATCCTGTAGGACTGTATTGGATACTTTGAGTGGACACTTGTAATCAGTGTGACTAGACACATCACACTAGTTACTAGTGTCCAGTTGAAGTCAGTTTGTTAACGTATAAGAATTCTTCCACATTTTCTTGATGCTGAACAATGATTCCTCTTTCCTGATTTCGCTTACTCTTTTATAAGTTTGTAATGCATTGAAGTATAAGCCCGTAAACTGATTGACTGAGAGTTTCAGCGTTGAACTTTGCACAGAAGTGGTGTGCCACTTCAAGTTGCCCTGAATGAAGGTAGAGAAAAGAGATTCAAAGGAACTGCGATGAGCATAAATGTACAGTAGGAAGAATAGTTATATGAAAAGAAAACATGCAGGCTTAATGGATTTGTTGGAGATCGTAAAGAGTGAATACATCCGCGCACCATTGAGAACGATTTCGAGTTAAATCACCGATAGTCGTCAGCCTCTGGTTCTTAGTAAACTGACGACCTCCTCGTGTGTCTCAAAGCAACAGTCGAAGACCTCATGGATTGATTGATGCCATTTCTTGGTTTGACCACTCCTGACTCTCACAGCCATAAAAGAGGACGGAGTGAAACTGCTGCGCTGTACACACGTCCTTTGATCAATGGCCAGCCAGATATCATGTCTACTAAACCAGAGATAGCGTGTGTTGACAGATATCATGCAAGCCTTATGTGTCCGTGCTGATTTCTTTCAGCGGTCAGTCTACTAAGGCTGATACCCGACCGACCGCTTCACTTATTTGGGAAGTTGCATCAGCCAACACTAGCGGGTTGATCTCTGACGAAATCTCACCTCGGATACAGAAAGCTAGTTTCGCTTATGCCAGTTTACGCCGTCTCTGGCGTAGACGTGATATCCGGCTATTGACCAAAGGGCGGGTGTACTGCTCAGCAGTCCGCTCCGTCCTACTTTATGTATGTGAGATATGGCCATTAGGAGTGGAAGAAATGAAAAGATTAGCTATCTTCGATCATAGGTGCCTGCGCTCTATCTCTCGTGTGAAGTGGTATGATAGGGTGAGGAATATTGAGGTTAGGATTTGGTCGAGTGCTAGGTAAAGAGGGGTAGTCAATAGACGAAGTTGTGAAGTTGCATCGACTGAGATGGTTAGGACGTGTTACGCATGCCTAGCCAACGCCTTCCTCGACGCCACTGTTATCTGACATAGGGTTAGGCTGCAAAAGAGCTAGTGGTGGTCAAACCAAAACATGGATTCGTCAGTCAATGAAATCCACCACAGTTAGTTTAAGTCAGCCACATAGGAACGTGTAGACTGGCTTCCTGGTTGGGGTCCTCGGGACGGTAAACACCAATGACGGCTGGAGAAAATTGGTGATATGGCTCAAAATTGTTCTCAATGGCTGGTGCGGATGCATTCACTCCTTTTAACTTATAATTTCCAATAAAACTATCTTGTTCTTCTATATTATTATTCTTTTCGCCTTATATCTTTCTTTATTTTCTCTATTTTACGTTCGCTCCTTACTTTCTTCCCTGGCTTTGTGTGCTACATGGAGAGGGAGTGTGGCGACTTGAACTGCTGCACATTAGTGCGAAGTTCTATGTTGAAACCAGTCAGTCAGTCAGTCTATTAAGGCTGATGCAACTTCCCAAATAAGTGAAGTGGTCAAAAACCAGTAATCTATACATGAATATAAAATCTGATTATCGAATCGAAGTGAATCCAAATTCTATTTTCTATAGGTAAATGGCAAAGCAATGAAGCTTACCGGCATTATTCACACAGCATACTCTCCATTCTTTAAGAAATTTCATCCTGATTCTCAGTACCCATTAAGAGAGAGCATCATTATTAAGATAAACCCGCTTTTCTCAATACCTAAACTAGACCCCAGGAAACAGACACTTGACCTTAGATTCTTATATAGACACGTATTTATTGGTTTGTACATAGAAAGAACGAACACGAGGACTCTCTCCAACTTAGTACATCTTAAACAAAAAGTGTAAGTCACAAAATTTCTGATCAGATCTTTTCCTCACAATGACTTCGAATTATGTACAGAAAGTATGATCAACATAATTCTAAAAATGATATAAGTAGACAAAATACTCAGTGTTAAAAAGGGGCTAACTATTTATAGTATAATTAGACAAGTGTGGTTGCGGTTTTGTTCGTGTGCTTTTGTGTTTTGTTCTGTTGAGTAAAATTCCACTTTAATTTTTTTTCATTTACTGGCAATGGCATTAACTAGTACAACAAAAAGCCTTAATAATGAAATCAAACAGATAGAATAAGAAGCGTTGGTGTTAAATAACCATCTTATAAAATTCATTAGGAAGATCAGAAAAGGCTAAAAGCAAAAGAAAAATAATAGCGAAACTAATAACGATAACATAAACGAGAAAGAATATAAGGCATGTACAGTGGTTTTACCATGTAAAGAAGGGACATCTGAGACCCTGTGTAGGATTCTCAATAAAGCAGGAATTATAATGGCATTGAAACCTACGAACTTACTCAAGGACAAGCTCTGTAGGCTAAAGGACCCTGTAGGTTGACCCAATTAAAAAAAGATAATATAATTTACAAAATACCTTGCAATAACTGTGAGTTAATTCAACTACGTAGGTCAAACTAGTAGATCAGGAGTAGAGAGACTGTCAGAAAACAAGGACTTAGTGGCTTTGTTGGAATGATTGACCCAGTGAAGATAAGTTATTTAGAAGAAAAAAAGCTCAGCAATTGCACTGCATGCATTAACCCACAACCACACAATAGGGTTGGAATGACTCATCACTCATATCAGAAATATGGAAAATACTAATACCAATCAAATCAAAAGATGAGGTGTTATTGGGACCATATAATCGGAGTTAGAAAGTTGTGTGAATAACCTGATATGATTATTAGCATCAAACAATTGTGCTCGAAACGCCATGAGTAAGTATTAATGTGTATAATACTGTAAGACTTTATCAAAATAAATTTTATGCACAGTTTCCAAATCTACTTAATTGTTGTGTCTATGTCATAATTTTTCTTTACTGTTCACTCCTAACCTCTTGAACTTTCCAGTATAATGTATATATTAATTAATTCTGTTTTTCAATCTCGTATTTTGTCTCTGGTCAATCCTTGTTTCCAAGCCAAATCTGAACTCTACTCCCGTCTTGTCTAATTATACTTTAAACAGTTGGTCTTTTAACACTGAATAATCCGTCTACTTACATCTTTCTTGGGATTATGTTGCGCGTATACTTTCTATCTATGACTCGTCGTTACTGGGAAAACAGTATGATCAGAAATTTTGTAACTTATAGTTTGATTTTCTTTAGCATGTATGCAGTTGAAGAGAATCCACGAAATTAAATGTGCTCGTGTTATCCTGCAGATATGTTCCTTTCTTTCTTTGTTCAAACTAGTAAAGAAAGGGAACCGGTTGTATGACCTTTCCTTGGTGTTTGTTGTAGCATATTCATTGTTCATTGTTTTTCAACCTACATTTGTATTTTACGAGTTGATCACGGATTGATATCAGTTAGGGAACCATTGAAAACCAGGGAGTAATGGACAGCTGTTTCATCCTAATTTGGGAATCATCGGCCGATGATATCAATCCGTGATCAACTCGTAAAAACAAAACTAACCCTTTCAAACCAAATCATGGAAAATTAATCTGATGCTCGCTAGTGACTTGCTACAGGATGGAGTTTCCTAGATTTCTAGTGAGAAGTCGTGACTAGTGATGTCCAGTTAGACGTCACGTGTGAGGATGAATGTCCCACCGACGACAATAGTTGGGGTCGCGCTAAATCACGAATTGGCAGAAGTTAGAATTCATGAGCCATTGAACTGGGTTCCAGTGGGGCTGTATGGTACACGAGCTTGCCTCGTAACCGGAAGGTCCTGAGTTCGAATCCCAGTGGGTGCGTACTGCCGATAATTCCCAAACTAGGATGAAACAGCTGTCCAGTACTCCGGTGCTGGTTTTCAATGGTTCTTTAACTGATATCAATCCGTGATCAACTCATAAAAACATAACTAACCCTTACAAATCAAACCATGTAAAATACATTTGTATTGCTTCTTTTCTTTTGTTTTACTTATTTTGTGTATTTTTAGATTAACTGAAAGCGGTCAACGTTATACAGCACTTGAAGATGAATTTCGAATGGCATTAAGAATAGAAGCAGAACGATATGAAACAGTATGTTTTATAATTCATAGTAATATAAGTAGATTTATTTATCGCAAACAGGGCATCTATAGTTTGTGGTCATTTAACAAATTTGGATCACCCTGATCACTCTGATTTAAACATCAGACAGGAAGTCAGTGGTTGACTAATGATCTTCGTTTGTGAATACCTCTGAATGACAAGTTAGAGCCACTAAAGTTTAAAGGTTAAAGATGCGTTTCGACAACATACTTAAAGCTTCTTCTGCTTCACTTCGCAAACGAGAGGCAGTTAAAGTGTATCGACTAAAAGCAACACGTTGTGTTCTGAACGTAGGGAACCAATCTTTGAGTTCTACTGTACAGTTAAACAGAACTTCCTTGAGTTACGCGGATTACAAAAATATCCCAACGATGGTAAAAAGACAGTTATTTGTGATAAATTTTACGGTACTGTTCAAAAGTAACTTAACAATGTCGTTAAGCAGCTGTACAGATCAAATTAGTTCCCAGAGACAAAACAAGTACTGTAGAAGAAAAAGTTAGTCAACCAAAACTAAACCATGAAGTAGTACCTGATAATCAAGTAGGATATTCACAGCAAAGTGAGATCAAAACCTCTGTCAGCAAAGATCACGCACCGAACAATTCCCTTCCGACTGTCCAAAGTCAGGATGACCTGGATTCACTCCAAAAAAAAACAACGCAGTCGTAAAATGACACAGTATCGATATCGTCGCATAACTGTAAAGCGGAGCATTAAAATCAGAGCTTAAACAGGAACAAAGAGAAATATCAAAAGATTAAGTCGAAATATGATATGCAAACGTCAAAACAATGATATACAGCCTTGGAGGAAGGAAACATCGAAATAAGTATGAAAATTGTAGTCAGATTGTTAAGGAGGGATTTTCCGAACAATTATTCCGTTACATAATGTCTTACAGAATAGAACTCACGTCATTGTAAGTGTTGCTTCATTTACCAGTGGGATAAAATATGTATTACACTTCACTTTCTATTAATAGTATAAACAAAATATAATGTAAGTGCTTTATAATACCATAAATGACGTTTGATTTATTTGGAACATCTGATCCATAGATCTAAGTATAAAACTTGGGCACTGCAGTAGAGTATAACTCCATTATGGATACCTCACAGTGTTATACAGTAATATTTACTGATAACGTTTCGAGCACAATTTATTGCTCATTTATATAGGAATTTAGGAAGTCGTGTGATTACCTTGATATGATTATGAGCAATAAATTGTGCTCGAAACGTCATCAGTAAATATTACTGTATAACACTGTGAGACTCTATCAAAATAAAAATTTACCCATAATGGAATTACACTCTACCACAGTGCCCAAGTTTTATTCTTATATCCATTATGGATAAGATTTTATTTTGATAAATCACACAGTGTTGTTATACAGTAATATTAAGTGATGATCACGTTTCGAGCACAAATTATTGCCACTCATAATAATATCATAGTACTCACTCAACTTTCTTGCTTCATTTATAAACATGAACAAAACTGATTAGCCATTTGAATAAAAAGCCAACATAAGATAAAGTACATTGGGAAATAGTATAAGTGTTATCAATCAAGTACAATAAGATGGGAAATAAGACGAGTGTTTGTATAGTCATAATAAGTAACTTGTTAGAATGTTATGATGTGTTTGAATTGAAATAGAATTTTGAGATTATTTTTTATCCTCTTCTGATTTGACTGGCGGCAATAATATCTTCCATATATCTGGTATTTGCATTGAGTCATTTCTATTGCGTGTGTTAGGTGTATACTCGATAAACCAGGCAAGATTCAGTAATCAATCTCTCTCGCTCTACACCTACCCATATTACTTCTAAGAATTTTAACCTTCTCCCACCCTATTGTGTAGTTGTTTGTTAATGCATGCAGTGCTATAGCTGAGCTTTTTTCTAAATTACTTATCTTCGCTAGCATTGATTTTTTATACATGGCTCAAACTACTAGTTTTAGCAGTATGCTATTATCATTATTATTTTCTTGGGTTCCGTGTGGAACGTAGGGCTTCAATAACATATCTCCATTTCGTTGTGTTTTCTTCTATCCTCTTCAGCTGGGTCTACGATTGCCCATAATCTCTCATCTCCTCCTCGCTACACGATCTCCTCCACGTCACCCTCGAGCTGACGACCCACTCATCGCTTCCCATTGGGATTCCACTCTAGCAGTAGCCTGCATTGCGCGCGATATCATTCGACGGTCTCCTTAGTTCATGCCCTATCCATCTCCATTTTCTACTACATACTTGTTGAGCAATTGACCCTTGGTTGGTTTGTTACCAGCCAGAGTTTCTTGTTACTAATTCTATTTGACCAGCCATCTGATCTTCAATATGGAGCCAATCGGTGAAGGTGGCAGTTGTTGATAAAAGTCTCTTGTAGTCTGTCGGAAATTTTTTTCGTGATGCGCAATGTATGTTTCTTATCCATATAAAAGAACTGACTGGCTGACTTCAACTTGGTGTTGAACAGAATCCGAATCTTGTTCTTTATACCAGCTGAGTGCAGAAGATTTCCAAACTGTTTTTAGGTTGATGAAGGTCTTCCAGGTCTTCTTGAGTTTTCTTATCGGTCATTGCAGTGTATTCCTGTCTTCTCACTCCCATGCACAGTCTGACTCATAATCCATTCCACCATAAATAAGTATATCATTGGTAAAGATAGACAGCCAGCTTTGTCTTACTCCTGTTTTCACTGAAAAGGTTTAACTGAATTTTCTGTCGTGGATCACCTAACAAGTGGCAGGCGTTGTCATATAGGCAGCTGTTGAATGAGGCTGATAAAAACCTGGGCGTTGCACGCCGTAGTGTTGAAGTAAATTCCAAATTACTTCTCGATCAACCCCGTCTGTCGAAGGCCTTTTCAAAGTTGATGTAGTTAAAGTAGAGTAAGGTTTGACTGCCATTCTATTCTTTGTTCTGCGATGATGATGCGTACAGTTTCAATTTGATCAGCGCATGATTTGCCTTTCCTGAATTCAGATTGTTGCAGTGGGGCTGGTGGAGTTCTGTATCCACTGCCCCTTTTATTCGCTCCAGGATGATGTGACTTGGTGTGGACAAGAGCATTATTCCACGCCAGTTCTTGCAGAGTGAGGTGTAAGTTGCCGTTCTTTGGCAGCTTGGCGAGGTAGCTTTTCTTCCAATCGTTAGGTACCTTCCCTTCCTTCCAACCTTTTGCAATAATGGCGTAAGAATATCTGCCACAGCTTCTGGGCCAGTTTTCAGTGTTTCGGTGGGAATTCCATCTGATCCTGTTACCTCAGTAGCTTGATAGTATTCAGGATCTCTGCTTTCTCTAATGGACTGTTGTCCACTAGCAGTTTTGTGCGTGCTGTTGGTGTTATTTCTGGACGAGTTGCAGATACAGAAATATTCGTCGTGTTACTTCATTAGCGCTCTGTTTCCCTCGTAATTAGAAACGTGTATGTTACTTTTACACCAAATATATTCTATCAATTACGATGGGGAACATATGAATGTCACTTGTAGAGTCTATACTGCTGAATTAGTTAACTTATTGTTGTTCAATAAATTATTCTATGCATACTGTTCTGACTCTGGGCTTCGATCACGGAATGATATCAATTGGAGGGCCATTAAAAGCCGGCAGGGAGTACTGGACAGCTCTTTCGTTCCAGTCTCAGACTTCTCAGCAGTACGTACCCATGACCCTACGGATGGACGATTGAACCCCAGGACCTTCTAGCTATGAAGTGATCTCGTTGACCATACAACCGCTGGGATGAATTCTAACTCCTACCAATTCGTGATTTTTAGCAACACCTCCAGACAATGTCCTCAGAGGTGGTTCTGCAACTACTATCGATCGATAACCAGAGTTGAAAACAATCAGATCTCTTCAAATGAACACTCAAAAGTTTTAGGAATTGTCAGAGTTCATTGATTTAATTGTTCTCCTTTTAGTTAAGAAACTAGATATTCTTAGGAAATCTGTTTGGTGAAGGGTATGACATTAGTTAACATTATGAGGTGTGTTATGCTTTTGGTAGTGAACGTAGAGGAGAGCAAGTCTATTTATTCAAAATGATTATCTTCAATTAATTTAAAAATTAAAAATCTGTTCTTGTGTTACATTCAGTATCCAGTTTTGATTCAACCTAACTTGTAATTGGCCCACAACTGTCATTCCATCTCATTCAAGAATGTTTCTGTTCCCCTTTGAGGATTCTAAAAATACGATGGCTTGAGAGTGTTTTTTTGTGATATAGCTCGGCATTGTTCTCAGTAGTGCAGATGCATTCCAGTCTCTGTAATCTCCCAGATCCATGTTACCATTTTCTCCCTCGCTCCCGGACATTTCTCACCACAGTTCTCACTTTTTGTCTACCTTCGTGTGGTGTATGGAGTGTGACAACTTGAGCTGGTACACTTCTGTGCAAATTTCAGTCAGTCTCTCTCTCTCTGTGTCTTGTTTAACTTTCTTATTTATTATTAGATAAAGTAACGTGTTATATCTTTCTTTATTATAGTTACTTAAGACATCAGAATTATGCAAAGAAGAACTAAGTGGAACACAATCACAATTAAAAGAAAGAATAGAACGTGAAGAATCCACACGTCATTTGATTGAAGAATTGAATACAGTAAGTGTGCTGAAACTTTTATGTTTTTCAAAAGAATGGTTACTGAACAAAGAATATTCAGGTTTTTGTTAACCTGCTCTTTATCATCATGTTCTACAGCTATATGTGCATAATAGTGAATAAATTAGTGTAATTCACATAATTATTATATTACTATTGTTCCCTTGGGTTCCTAGTGGAACATAGGGCTTCAACTGCACGCCTCCACTTGCTTCTGTCTTCTGCTGTATTTTTCACCTGCATCCATGTTAGTCCATACTGTTTCAACTCTTCTTCACACGATCTCCTCCATGTCACCCTTGGACGTGTCACTCGCCACTTCCCTTTCGGGTTCCACTCGAGCATTGGCCTGACATGCGATGTCACCCAGCGGCCTCCTCAGCAAGTGTCCAATCCATCTCCACTTTCTCCTGCATATTTGTTGAGCGATTGGTTCTTGTTTTGTTTGTTCCCATAGTTTCTTGTTTGTGATTCTTTCCGGCCATCTGATCTTGAATGGAACGAAGACAGCTGTTGATAAAGGTCTGCAACAAGCTGTTGGAAATATTCTTTGTGACCCGCCAAGTTTCTGATCCGTATAGGGAAACTGACTTGACGTTTGTATTGAAAATCCGAATTTTGTTGTTGATGCAGGCTGAGAGACGAAGATTTCCAGATTGGTTTCAGGTTGATGAATGTGTTTCTCGCCTTCCCGATTCTCGATTTGACATCCTCGTCTGCTCCTCCTGCAGTTGAAACATTCCAACATCAATAATGCTGTTGAAATAACATCGTATCAATAATAATAATAATAATATCAGTGGAATACACTTCGATATCATCAACACATAACACTACACACTGAATATCAGACAAGCAAATTAGGAAAAATAATAGTAATGCAAGTTCATGAATTTATAGTCTCCAGTGAAGGCTAATCAGGGCAGTAGTAGTGGCTAGCTGGACTTGTTTCTTCTGCACACAAAGCACTAGTTGTTTCACGCGAATCGCGACAGTGGCCTCTTCTGTTTGGAGTATGTGGTACCTCGATATTTTTGACAATTTATTTCGTCCCCGGTAGATGATAGAGAAAGTTTCTTCAATGCTGGCTTTGTAGCCGGTTTGGACCAGATGGTCTAATATCGAACTGTTTTTGCTACACCTTTACTTAGCCATACTGGGAGATTTTCCCGAGCGAGCACGAAAAATCAAGTTCCTAGAGCAACAGCCGATATAACTCGCTCCACCACAAGAGCAGTTGAATTGGTAGATGTTTATGTGAACGCAAATTAAGTTGGTGACTCCACATTAGATGGGTCTGTTTGATGTAACATACACATAATGATACTGATGTGATTATGAGCGATCGATTGTGCTCGAAACGTCATCCAGTTATTATTACAGTCTTTCACTGTGTATTATATCTGACAAACTCACCTACTATGGAATTATATTCTGCCATGGCGTCTAAATTCAACTCTAACGTCAAAGTGGGAGGACTGTCTTGCTACCTTAATCCGGCATAATTTCACCAGTTCATGACTGGGACATTCACTACTAATTCTTAACATGAACGAATTGATAAATCTAATTACGAACTTGCAATGTACACCTTTCTAAGGGGTGAAATGTCATTGCCACACAGTTTTCTTTGAAAACTAAATTATTTAAATCACAGTATATGTGATCTGCTTGCTGCCATAAATGGTAATCAAGATGGCAAAACTATTGAAATAGAATGATATACTACTGATCGATTGAGATGAATAGCTGCAAGTCATTCATGCATCAACCCGTACTGTTTACTAGCCAGATCGAGGTGATCTAGACACCGGGTGGCGGTTCCTCTAGTTCAGAGGTGACCCCATCTGCAGTGGACCAGGTTAGACTTAGCCCAGAGAGAGACGAGTCAGTTGAAACCACAGGATTTCTGGATATCTGGCTACTTTCAATTTTTCTCACCTTTTAAAATACTCCTCTTCGGTAATTTCTGAAAACAAAACACGTAGTTCAGCGAAGAGTCTCTTTTTACCGGGGAATTCATTCGCTTAGCTGTACAATCGCAATTATATATATATATATATATATATATATATATATATACAGTTACGTGACTGTATTACGCTCATTCAACTTCTTTTATGTGCTAATAAATATTTGTTTTTTGACAACACATCACCACTGCCCTTCTACCGATCCTTCTCCCCCCACGCCTTAGTTACAGTTGGATTACTCATCACATTTTTTGAAATATCTTGATAACAATAACCCTAACTTATTTTTATTCTAATCGGACAAACCTGCTGTACACACACTCACAAACAAAAATAAGTACATATATAATTGCTATTGTACAGTTAAAGAGGAGAATGAATTCGCCCGCGAAAAGAGACTCTTCACTCAACTGCAAGACGTTTTGTTTTCATTAACATGTCTGGAACAAGGGAATTATTCATGAATTAGATAACTTCTGTTTTTTTATTGTAGGTGATCAAAGAACAAAAATCGAAATACACAAGTCAACAGAAAGCTAATTTATTATTACAGCATAACTTGAAGGTAAGTAGACATTACAGAGAAGAAGAAGCGTAAAGTCTAACACACATTCCCTCTCTTTTAGATCTAGATCTGTTTCGATATCTTATCAGTTTTTCCTTTTTTTGTTCTTTTTTCCTTCACGTTCCGCAGTGGAACATAGGGCTTCAAGCTAGTGACTTGAAGTTTCTGTAGCAGTGTTTATTTCACAGGATGGGGTTGCTAGCCTCATGTGACTGTCTCCACGATTGGCTATCAGTTGTCATCTCCCGCCCCCTCACATGATCTCCATGTCCACTCTCGACACCAAGCCCAACTCGCCGCTTCACCTTCAGATTCCCCTCAACGGACTACTTGGGGTGTGGCATTAATCAAGGATATCCTCAGCATGTGTCCTATCCATTTCCAGTTTCTTCTGCATGTTTGCTGCTCAGCAGATTCTTGATTAGTTCGTTCTCAGAGTTTCTTGTTGTTAATTCTTTTCGACCAGTCATCTCATCTTCATTATTGAGCCAACGAAGACAACTGTTGATAGAAGTGTGCAGTCTTAGCTTTTCGTGAACTGCTAAGTTTCTGACCCATAGAGAGAGAAGAACTGAGTGACTTAATATTGATTCTGTCTGTCTGTCTGTTTTCGACATAGAACTTTGCACATATGTGCGGCAGTTCAAGTCGCCACAATCCATGTAGCACGCAAAGCAAGAGAAGGAAGTAGAAGAAATGCATAATATAGACAGTGAATAGAGGTGTGTGACAAATGTATAGCAATAACGAAGAACAAAACAGTTTAATTGGAGATGATAAGTCACAAGGAGTGGGTGCATCTGCGCCACTGAGAACGATTTTGAGCCATGTCACCAATTGTTTCCAACCATTGGTTTTTACCATCCCGAGGGCCCCAGCCAGGAAGTCTACATCTTCCTACGTGGCTTAGATTAACTGTTGTGGATTTCATTGATTGGTGCCATGTTTTGGTTTGACCGCCGCTAGCTCTTTTCCAGCCTGACCCTATATCAGCTAACATTGCCCGTCGAGGAAGGCGATGACTAGGCATACGTAGCACATGTCCTAACCATCTCAGTCGAAGTAATTTCACAGTCTCGTCGATTGATTTCCCCGCCTTACCTAGCACTCGACGCCTAACCTCAATATTGCTCACCTTATTATACCACTTCACGCGGGAGATAGAACGCAGACACCTATGATCGAACACAGCTAATCTTTTCATGTCTTCCGCTCTCAATGGCCAGGTCTCACAGCCATAAAGGAGGACGGAGCGGACTGTTGAGCAGTACACACGCCCTTTGGTCGATAGTCGGATATCGCGTCTACGCCAGAGACGGCGAAAACTGGCGTATGCGAACCTAGCCCTCTGTATTCGTGCTGATATTTCATCTGAGATCAACCCGTTGGGGCTGATGGTACTTCCCAAGTAAGTGAAGCGGTCAACGTGCTCTACCGCTTCACTTCCTATTTCTAATCTAGGGGTTGTTGAAGTCCAATCCTGCAGCATCATCTTACATTTTATAGGGGCGAATCGCATGCCGAACATGCGGAGATTGTTGCTCAGGGTGTTCAGTAGACTCTGCATTTTGTCAGCGTCCTCGCCTAGAAGGACTATATCGTCCGCATATTCTAAGTCAACGAGATTCTTCCCTGGTAGCAAGTCAATCCCTGAGTCGCTGAAGTGAGTTAGGGTTAAGTCCATTAGTACATCTATGATGAAATTGAATAAGAATGGGGATAATGGGCATCCTTGACGGACGCCACTAGTCGTCACCACTTCAGATGACAACTCGCCATAAGCCCTCACCTGGCTGCATGAGTACGAGTAGAGTGCCTTAATCAGTGCAATGTATTTTCTTGGCATTCCCTTTACAGCCAAGCACCGCCAGAGAACCTCCCGGTCGACAGAATCGAATGCCGCCTTTAGGTCAAGAAATATAATGATTGTCGGACGCCGGTAGGAATGCCTATGTTCTAGAATCTGTCGAAGGGTGAAGATGTGATCAATACACCCTCTACCTGGCCTAAAACCTGCCTGGTTTTCTCGTGTTTGTGTCTCCCGAGCACCACTTAATCTACGCAGTATTATTGAGCCTAGGATTTTAGATACTATATTAGTCAAGCTAATCCCTCTGTGATTATCACAAGACGACTTGTCCCCCTTCTTGTATATCGGGATGATCAGTGACTTACACCAACCCGATGGGACTTCCTCTGATTCCCAGACGCTGCCTAGAACCTCCGTTAACGCAGACAGTAAACTGTCGCCTCCGTACTTAAATACCTCTGGAGTCAATAAATCAGGTCCCGCTGCTTTGCCTAGCTTCAGATTGGTGACAGCTTTAGTAACCTCGGTTAAGGACGGAGGACCTGTGTCTATCTCCCATTCAGGGAGGTGTTGGATGTTCGGCAGGTTAAGTGTGGCTGTGGGCCAATTAAACTGCTCCTCATAGTGTTCTTTCCAGCGCTCCAGACGTCTATCCTGGGAGCTAATTATGGTGCCATTTTTCTCGGAGATTGTTTCGCTTATCATTTGTTTTTTACCACCTGTTTCCCTGATAAGCCTGAATAGTTGTCTGGTGTTGCCTATCGCCGATGCTTTTTCCATCTCTTTCGCCTTTGTCAACCACCACTGTTCACGGTCCTTGCGGAGACTTTTCGTAAGTTTCCTCTTGTGCAGCTTTCGCTCCTCATTGAATTCGGAGCTCGCCGGAATAAGTCTTCTAGCATCTATCAGTTCGGATGAGGCAGGCGAAATCCAATGGTTTTTACTCACCTTTGGATTTACCTTATTCACAGCTTTTACAGCTGTATCTATGGCTGACTGAATATTCTTCCAGGCTTCTTCAGGGTGAGCACAGCTGTCGAACTCAGATATGTGTTTAGCTAGTTCTTCCTCAAATAGGGACTTAGTTCCCTGGTCGAGCTGGGGACGTGATGGGTTTACCGCCAGCTGTTTCCTACGTCCGTTCAGTCGTAAGCACACACGAGCGCGGACCAGTGCGTGATCGGTATCTACACACGTGTTCCAGAAGGAGCGACAATCTGCTACCGACCCACGCCAACGGTAGCTTATTGCTATGTGGTCTATTTGTGTCCATCGTTGATTTGATGATGGTGGTCGCCAGGTCAAACAGTGTCTCTCCTTGTGTTTGAAGTTAGTGCTTACAAGATACAAATGATTATCTGAACAGAACTGTAGGAGACGGTCACCGTTGTCGGTTCGCTGGCACGGAATTCCGTATGTGCCACCAACATTCTTCTCAGATTGACACAATTTCCCTACTTGAGCATTAAAGTCACCAGCTAAAACGACTATATCTGAGCGTCTAGCCTTTCGCAGCAAACTAGACAGCTTTTGGTAGAACTCATCCTTCGTTTCATCCGAACTGCAGTCAGTGGGGGCGTAGGCGGAGATTACGAAAAGGCATCGGCGAGTAGTGCAGTCCTTTCTCCTTTTCACTGATCCGTTCAGGCGGACAGCACACATTCGGCTATCTACCGGGATCCAGTCAAGTAATGTCTTTTCTGCTCTAGTACTTAAAGCTATCCCAACACCAGCTAGTCCTCGTGAGCTAGCCGTCGCATCTCCTGACACCCTCAAGGTGAATTTTGCAGATTCATCCTGTTGGCCAGGTGGGGTTAGGTGAATAACCACACTTGGGTCCTGTATGCGTGTTTCTGAAACACAACATACATCAATGGCTCGGGATGCCAGAGTCTTGGCTAGTGATGCTTGTTGTCCTATTTGGCAAAGTGTCCTAACATTAAATGCTCCTATATAAAATTGGTGGCGTGGTTTTAGGAGACAATCGGTGGAGGCTTTTTGGCTTCCATCGTTATCAGTGCACACAGAGTGAAGGGGAAGTGAAGAGCCAACAAGTAGAGGAGTCGCATTGGTAGAAGGAAGGCAAGATAATAGAGATGAAGATGAAGACAAAGATGAGCGAGGATTAGAGGGGTTTCGCGTGCACTTCGGATTGTGAGGGCGATTGTTACTTCCCGGCTGCCCACACCGTGGAAGTTGGTTGCGTGACCGCAGAGCCCAGGGGACAACTGCTTGAGGCCGGTCACACACGGCCTGTTTTTGTTTGTTCTTTTTTATTTGGTGTGTCTCAGTAGCGTATTTATCACTTCTGCCCTGTGACACGGCAGCAGAAAGCGCGGTCGTTGTTAATCCGGGCCCCGACCGATCCGGCATGATATTTTGTGATTTATTTGAAATCATAGGATTGGATTGGGTAACTGCTTTTAGTCTAACTGCTATCCAAACAACCTTTCTGGCATGGTAGGACCTGCAGGAACATAAGTTCCAGCCAGTATAGCTTGTTGGGTCATTGCAGTGTTCAAGCCCGACCACCACGTCAAGGTAGCAGCTTTCGGTCGGGGAAATCTGAATTTCGTTGTTTATGCTGTTTGAGTGAAGGCAGAAGATTTCCAAACTAATTTCAGGTTAGTGAAGGCGTGTCTTGCCTTTCCGATTTTGACGTCTTCATCTGCTCCTCTTGTGGTTGAAACGATGCTGCTTAAATAAGGGAAAGAAGTGGTTGGGTTCAAATTTATTGCGTTGATAGGGGTTGTTGCTTGTTTGTCGTTATTTTATTCACCAGCGTCTTCTCCTAGTACACTTGAATTTCTGTCTTCTCTGTCGGAATCTAACATATTAGTTTTCGCCTGTAGATGCTGGCTGCATGTTAAAAACCAGAGTAGATTATGATAATCTATACTGGCTTTGTTATATATTTAGTTTCATCGTCAAAGTTTAGATTAACAAACAATCTTCCTATTTCTTTTTCTTTTTCATTCCTGTGGAATATATGGCTTAAACTTTGAGTTTGAAGTTTCAATACCTGTGATGTTGTTTCCTACGAGGTACAGTTGCTATCCTCTCACCCAATATTCTTTCTTTTCCAGCCTTATTGTCAGCTAGTGAACTAAATGAGGTTTAGAAATGCATCGGCTGAGAATCGAACTGGAGACCACGTGAATGATTGGTGAGCGTCCAACCAGTGAACCACCGACTCACTAATACTCTTTCAGCGAAAAAGAGACTCGACTGCTTTTCTTTTTTCTAAAACCATTTGTTTTCTATGGATTTAGAATTTCTAGAAATCGCATCATATGACCCATTCCTAGATCAGGGCATTTGTGTTTACACTGTGTGAATATTGTTATGAGTTGATTTGTAGGGATTTGATTTGTTCTTCAAGTTTTACCACGGATTGATATCAGTTAGAGAACCATTGAATACCAAGGAGTACTAGACAGCTGTTTCGTCAGCCTAGTTTGGGACTCATTGACAGTTCTCACCCACTGGGTTTCGAACCCATGACATTCCGGTTACAAGGCAACCTCACAGACCATTCAGCCACTGGGACCTGATTCAATGGCCAGCCCATGAATTCTAACTTCTACCAATCAGTAATGTTAGCGCGACCACCAACCAGTGTCTTCGCACTCCCGACGGAATGAACCCCACTGGTTACGACTTGTCACTAGAAGTTCCAGGAAACTCCGTCCTGTAGTCAGTCATTGTTATGTGTGCCCCTGTACATCAAATTTAGACTTTGTATTCAATGGCCACTGTAATGTTCACATTTTCCTAAACCTGCTACCGACTGAAGTTGACCAGTGTATTATTTACCATTTGTGTGATCAAGTTCAACTTATTTTTGGCTCACTGCATAATGATTCTCTTGATTGATGGGGTTCAGGAGGTTCACACATCAAGAAATAACGATAAACTTCTTTGAATATGTTTTATGTGAGAACGGTTATTTAATTAGTGATCCCAGCATGAATTTAACTTTTATCATCTCATTTCTCATCACCAGAGGGATTGTTCTTTTGTTCAGTTTGTATGGTTAAATGCATTCCTGCCAACTCTAGTATCTTTTATTATTTATCATTATTTTTTTTTCTTTAAAGGAACGTATTGCAACCTTGGAAGCTCATTTAGAAGAAGCTCGAACACGTATTACAAATCATGAAAATTTACGAAAGGTGGGTGTGTGTACTACTATTGGACTATTTTCCGACTCATTTATATTTTGATATTTAGTTTATTTATCTATGTGCACCACTTTACTTTATTGAATTTCATTATTAGGGAGTTATAGGTGGTTCACCTTTATATTTTTAAAATTTTCTTTGAAAAAAATATCCTAAATACAAGTAATTGTTCACAGGTTTGGTCACCATCTGACATCAGTTAGAGAACCATTGGAAAACCGACGAGTACTGGACAGTCGTTTCGTCCTAGTTTAGGACACCTCAGAGGCACACATTCACAGTGGTTCGAATCCAAGACCTTTCAGTTACAAGGAGAACTTGAAGGTCGGTCGGTCGGTTTTCGACATAGAACTTTGCACATATGTGCGGCAGTTCAAGTCGCCACACTCCATGTAGCACACAAAACAAGAGAAGAAATTAGCAGAAATGCATAATAAAGACAGTAAACAGAGGTGTGAGACAAAGGAATAGTAATAACAAAGAACAAAACAGTTTAATTGGAAATTATAAGTCACAAGGAGTGGATGCATCTACACCAGCCACTGAGAACGATTTTGAGCCATGTCACCAATTGTTTCCAACCATTGGTTTTTACCGTCCCGAGGACCCCAACCAGGAAGTCTGCACCTTCCTACGTGGCTTAGACTAACTGTTGTGGATTTCATTGACTGGTTCCATGTTTTGGTTTGACCACCACTGGCTAGCTCTTTTCCAGCCTGACCCTATATCAGCTAACATTGCCCGTCGAGGAAGGCGATGACTAGGCATACGTAACACATGTCCTAACCATCTCGGTCGATGTAATATCACAGTCTTGTCTATTGATTACCCCGCCTTACCTAGCACTCGACGCCTAACCTCAATATTGCTCACGTTATTATACTTCACGCGGGAGATAGAACGCAGACACCTATGATCGAAGACAGCTAATCTTTTCATGTCGTCTGCTCTCAATGGCCAGGTCTCACAGCCATAAAGGAGGACGGAGCGGACTGTTGAGCAGTACACACGCCCTTTGGTCGATAGCCAGCCGGATATCACGTCTGCGCCAGAGACGGCGTAAACTGGCGTATGCGAACCTAGCCCTCTGTATTCGTGCTGAGATTTCGTCTGAGATCAACCCGTTGGGGCTGATGGTACTTCCCAAATAAGTGAAGTGGTCAACACGGTCTACCACTTCACTTCCTATTTCTAATCTAGGGGTCGGTGAAGTCCAATCCTGCAGCATCATCTTACATTTTACATGGGCGAATCGCATGCCAAACATACGAAGATTGTTGCTCAAGGTATTCAGTAGACTCTGCATTTTTTCAGCGTCCTCGCCTAGAAGGACTATATCGTCCGCATATTCTAAGTCGACGAGATTATTCCCTGGTAGCAAGTCAATCCCTGAGTCGCTGAAGTGTGTTAGGGTTAAGTCCATTAGTACGTCTATGATGAAGTTGAATAGGAATGGGGATAATGGGCATCCTTGACGGAAACCACTAGTCGTCACCACTTCAGATGACAACTCGCCATAGGCCCTCACCTGGCTGCATGAGTACGAGTAGAGTGCCTTAATCAGTGCAATGTATTTTCTCGGCATTCCCTTTACAACCAAGCATCGCAAGAGAATCTCTCGGTCGACAGAATCGAATGCCGCCTTTAGGTCAAGAAAAATAATGATAATAATGAAAAATAATGAATGAGAACTTGAAGACCTATGAGCCACTGAAATGAGAGTCTATGACCCATGAATTTCAACTTTTCCCTATTGTCGATATATAGAGCAATCTCCAGTCAATATCGGCGGTGAATAACTGTCCTCTTACCTGACTTGGTGGACGCCATGGGTTCGGACTTCTCACTAGAACTCCAGGAAACTTTCTGATAGGGCCAGTTGCTAGTAGGCATTAGATTAATTGTCAAGTGTTGGTTTGTAGGCATTTCATCGGTCATAGGTGTTTGGTCACGAGCGAACATTTGTCAGATGCGTGAATACTGCTGAAAAGTCTCAAGCTAGAACGAAACAGCTGTCAGGTACTCCGAAGTTTTCCTGTGGTTCTCTACCTGATATCAGCTCGTCATCAAAAGTGTAACCAATGAAATCTTTACAAACCAACAATTGACAATAAACAATTGTTTCTTGTGGTGTATTCTGTAAAAGTATTAAATTTTCAGCTAGGAATATACAACTGTGGTGAGAGCTGTCTACTAGCCGAATTGGTAGACAGTAATTTACGTCAATATTTACGTTCCCAAGATTTGTCGTGAGAAACAACCAATCGGAAGACTGTGTTTGTTTGTTTACATATCCATAGTAATGTACATGAAAACACATATAAATATGCGTTGATTTCCTTAATAAATGATCTGTAGCCTGACTCTTGCCTTCTGTCGTTACACAACTTATCTATACAACGGATACAGTAGACGACAACAGCAGAATACCGACCAGTAAGTATAATTCTAGAAGACAAATGCCCTTCAAAGTTTCTAAACTGATGTAGAGGATAACTACAAAAATTGCTGTCTACTCTATCCCGAAAGTGGATTTTTGAGACAGAGACTGAAATCTGTTATATGTAGAAAAAATAAGTGATTTTTTTTATTAAAGTAAACAGCTTCTGTGAGGTTGGGAAACTTCAGAATTCTACTTTCCTACCTAGATAATATTTAACAAGTTTGTCTCTAATAATAATTGAAGCTGTCCCATGAAAAATGAATGTAAGCATATTACAGATGTTATACATGAACGTCTGGTGATCACGAAAGACAGTATAGTTCATCAAGATGATAGTATGAGTTATATTTTTATGAAAATCATGAAATATATATATATATATATATATATATATATATATGGTATTTTGATGCTTATTTCTAAACAAGAAATTTCTTATGTTTACTCTCCATAAAAACAAAAGGAAGTAAGTTCATAACGCTGTGTTAAATGATTTCACTTAATTTTAATCATGAGCTGATATCATTTACAGAACAATCAAGGTATACTGAACAGCTGCTTCGTCTTATTTTGAGACTCTTCATCATCGAGCAGTCGCCTTTAGTAATCGAAGCTAGGACCTACCGGTTACAAGGTGGGATTGTAGACTATTTAGCCACTGGACAATGGCCAATACATCAGTTCCAATTTCCACCGATTCATGATTTTTTAGCGCTACCACGAGCCAATGTCATTGGCGGCGAGTTTTTGTCCTCACACCCATCCCACTGGCCATGACCTCTCACTAGGACTCCAGAGGAACTCGTCCTGTCGTCAATCACTGGCGAGCATCAAATTAATTTCGAACAGTTAGTTTGTAGGAGTTTGATTTATTTCAAGTTTGATCATGGAACATTATCAGTTAAGGATATTCATTGGAAAACCAAGAAGTGTTGGACACCTGTTTCATCCAGTTCGTGATTTTAAATTGGTGTAGGAGTTGTAATTCGTGGGCCACTGGATCTGGTCCCAGTGGCTGAATTGTTTAATCGATTTCTGTGTAACTGGAAGCTCCTGAGTTCGAACTCCAGTGGGTGTGTAGTGCTGTAGAGTCTCAAAGTTGGACGAAATTTCCGCCCAGTATTCTGGCTTTCAATGGTTCTGTAACTGCTATTAGCTCGGGACCACACCTGAAAAAAATCACATCGCTGCAAACTAATTCTTGAAGATTTCGTTCAAAACCGTACAACTTTTAAACTCTATGTCATTTGATGTGAACTGTCATCTTTTTCAATTGATAGGAAAGTGAGCGTGACATACATTCGTTGTTTGAGTGGGTTTTTACTCCTGATATATTGTTTTAGTTGCTGAACAAAAACATAAGAATAAATACGGATAACCACATATGAAACAGGCAAGTGACCTGAACATAACTAACTGGTGAAGTCGCTGACTTTCACATTAGGTGGTGTGTTGCTGAATCTCAAAGAGAAAACATGAGTTTCTTCAGATCAATGAATATTTTTTGCTGATGACTGTTAAAGAGCACTAAACTCAACATCAAACATTGAGTTTAGTGATAGCATTGATTTTAACTAGCACTTACTGTGATTACTGTCTGGCGACAAACTTTCATGCACTGTATTCATGTAGAAATCGATTGTTGCATAATTGCTAATGCGGATGCAGTTTATGCGTCTTTTAGAAGCAGAGTAATAGTCAGTCACTGTGCCTCAGCTGACCTGATGTCCAGCCTATAAATTCATAAATTCTGTTTTATACTTTTATGGTTTAAAAGTGTTTGGGGTTTATCTATCCAATATGTTTAAACTCTGCTCTGTTTGTAACATTCAGTTTTTCAAGTTTATGGCCGCACAGTTCGCTTTGTTGTTGTTATTCAAAGTTTGTTTCTATTCTGATCTTTTGTTGTTGTTTTTTTAAACTCTGATTTCTCTTATGTTCTTTTGTTTGTTTGTTTATTTGACTATAGGAAATTAAACAACAGAAAGCAGAAATGGCAGCTCAAGAATCTATTATAGCTGGTTTAAGAGCAGAAAGACGGAATTGGAGTGAAGAGTTGGCTAAACAAGGTGTGTGTTTGTGTATGTGTGTGTAACAGACTTTTGCATATGAAGATAAATTTTTATGGAATCATAAGACTGTTTCTGTGACTCTTTTTCATAAGCTCTCTAAGAACTACAGTAATTGTTGCCAGTCGCTTACGTGACTGAAAATTATACAAATACCATCAGTGTGCATAATACATACGTTGATTTTAGAGTTTTGTTTCTAGGATGATAAACTGCTTTTTTGTATCCCTTCTGGTATCTGGACCAGAACAAGCTGGATTCAGGAAAGGCAAATCATGTTCTGACCAAATTACAACTCTACGCATCATCATCGAACAAAGCATTGAATGGCAATCAAACCTCTACCTCAACTTCATAGACTTTGAGAAGGCCTTCGACAGCGTTGACCGCGAAGTAATTTGGAAACTACGCGAGTACTACGGCGTACCCCAAATATCCATCAACCTTATTCAACAGCTGTGCGACAATGGCACATGTCAAGTGATCCACAACCGAAAACTCAGCGAGGCGTTTGGAGTAAACACAGGAGTCAGACAAGGGTGCTTATTATCACCAATGATATTCCTAACTGTGGTGGACGGACTGGATTATGCGTCAGACAGTGAGAAACGAGAAGACAGGGATATCCTGGACCGACGTGAAGAACCTAGAAGACCTGGATTTTGCGGATGATTTATGTTTGATGTCACACAAAATCGAAGACTTACAAACGAAAACCGACAAACTGATCAAAGAAGCAGTAAAGACACGACTCCAGGTGAACATAGACAAGACGGAGGTTACGAAAATAACCAATGAACAACAACAACAGCAGCAGCAACATCCAGCGCCAATCACCATCAACGGGAGGGATTTGAAAGAGGTTACTTCATTCACTTCACTTATCTAGGGAGCATTGTCTCAACTATAGGAGGAACGGACGAGGATGTCAAATCGAGAATCGGGAAGGCGAGAAACACATTCATCAACCTGAAACCAATCTGGAAATCTTCGTCACTCAGCTTGCATCAACAACAAAATTCGGATTTTCAATACACACGTCAAGTCAGTCAGTTCTTCTATACGGATCAGAAACTTGGCCAGTGTGTCACAAAGAACATTTCCAACAGCCTGTTGCAGACCTTTATCAATAACTGTCTTCGTTCTATACTGAAGATCAGATGACTGGAAAGAATCACCAACAAGAAACTATGGGAACAAAAAAAACAAGAACTAATCGCCCAAGAAATATGCAGGAGAAAGTGGAGATGGATTGGACACTCACTGAGGAGGCCACTGGGTGACATCGCGCGTCAGGCCAGTGCTCGAGTGGGACCCGAAAGGGAAGCGGCGAATGGGATGTCCAAGGGTGACATGGAGGAGATCGTGTGAAGAGGAGTTGAAACAGTTTGGACTAACATGGATGCAAGTGAAATGTACAGCAGAAGACAGAAGCAAGTGGAGACGTGCAGTTGAAGCCCTATGTTCCACTAGGAACCCAAGGGAACAATGAAAAAATTTATAAATCTGGTATCTGGTGTACTCAAGACATCCAGCTTGACTACATATTCCTCTTCTGAAATTATCTTTAAGGTAAGAGGGAATGGTACATTGGGTGTTAGGTTTGGGTATTTGTGTATCTGGTATAGGCATTAGAGAAATCTATGTGTAGAAAATGGTTTGTTCAGACCCTAATTCTACCGTGGTT
Source organism: Trichobilharzia szidati (assembly GCA_944472155.2). NCBI lineage: Eukaryota > Metazoa > Platyhelminthes > Trematoda > Strigeidida > Schistosomatidae > Trichobilharzia > Trichobilharzia szidati. Next base: position 56,260,803 of record OX235276.1, read on the forward strand.
TTAAACTCGTTCGTAATTGGATGAAAGATTTCATCATGAGCTGACATCAGTTAGAGAACCACTGGAAAACCTGGAAGTACTGGACAGCTGTCTCGTCCTAGTTTGGGACTCTTTGGCAGGACGCACCCACCGAGGTTCGAACCCGAAACCTTCTCGTTGCAAGGCGAGGTTGTACACCATTGAGCCACTTGGACCTGATCCAATGGTCCATGTATTCTAACTTCTGTCAATTCACGATATAGCGTGACCATTTCACAATGTCTTCTTTCGTAATTGTTTGTTTCAGGAAGTAATTATAACTATTAGTTTTCTTGTGGTAGAAGCTTTCTGTCAGCAAAATTTGTTGACAGCAATTTATGTCAATGTTACGTTCTGAATCGGGGTCATGAAAAAAACAATAACAAAGCTTCGTCTTGAGGAACTCACCAACCAATCACGGCAGACTTAACGTGTGCGAATAGGATTCGCAGATATATGGCTTAACTTTTTGAGAAACGATCACAAGCAGTACAAAATAACCCTCTGCAAGGAAATGACCAATCAGAATACGACGCTTCTCAGCTGACAATAAAAATCTATAAATATCTTTTGATTTTCTCAATAAACGATCTATTGCCTGGTCCTTGTCTTCTGGTGTTACACTCCTACATGGTGTTTTTGTACATTCTACTAGTCATTTTTTTCTGTCACTTGTTAAGTAGACTCCCAACTATTTCTATTTTTTTACAAATTACTTCTGGGCTACTGTATCAGTGTTACTTCCTTCCCTATTACTCAATAATAGACTGCAATACATTTTTGGTAAATATAAATACAACTGTACACCCTTTACAGATGACTTTATCGATAAAGAAAATTTTCTTCATTTAACTACTTTTTATTTTCCCCATAATAAACAATGTTTTATCTGCTTCTTGGTAAGATATGAAAATTGTCCTCGTGCTTAAATCATCAAATGCATCGTGCGTCAAGTTTAGACCAATTTCTGTTACTTTACCATTTTCAAAAATAATGGAAAAACGGCTCTGACTTGACTGTTAAGCTTCCTCATTGAAGGCTTTTAATGACCTAAAACAGTTCGTTTACAAATATGATTGATGTACTTTACATGGCGCTGTTATCTTACATCATACTATTGTCTCCAATTCGGACAGAGGTGTCAAATATGTTCGGTATTTTGATGTGGTTGTGTTCTCTGAGCTGGACAGTTGATTTGCGAAGCTTTCATTGGCCTACTAGGCAATATCTTCAGCGCATACTTCAATTCGAATTGAAGTGTGCTTTTAGATTTCTCCACGAATTTATTAGTGATCTCTCCTGGTGACCTTGAACGTGACCCTTTGGTTGTTTATTTGTGTTTTCACGCCCTCTAGGCTACTTGTATTGGAACTGATTGTTTCTTGGACTTGAACTTTGACCCTTTGTGTGTGCGAGATTTCCTTCTTATCGGTTGGTAAATTTCGTCTATCTCCAAATGTCTATTAATTGACGATTCACTGGAATATCAGGCTTCTAAAAATTCTCTAGCATTCTTGTTGTTTCCTCTGTCTAATATTTGAACTTTGTCCCAGTCGAATTGATGTCCGTGGTTGAGACTCAACAACGAAAGAAGATAAAGCCAACGTCATCTACAAAATAAATTGCAACAATTACAAAAAACACTACATTGGCCAAAGTGGACGTCCCCTTCGTCTTCGTACCCATGATCATAAGCTAGCCGTCAAAAGACAAGACATCCACCCCCTCATATCACTACATACAGACAACCATGGACATCAATTCGCCTGGGACAACGTACAAATATTAGACAGAGGAAACAACAAGAATGTCATAGAGTTTCTGTGTTTTGGTATTCATTCTGGAAAGGCTTGGGTTATTGTCAGTTAATTATTATAAAAACTGTTAAGCATATCTGTAATATCTTCTTCTTCTAAGGATCAGCTTTAGCTCAGGATCGTGGACGTTTAGAGGCGAAAATTGAAGCTCAAGAGTTAGAGATTGCCAGTCTCAAGAAGTCATTAGAGGTAAAATTCTCCGTAATTTCATTCAGTTTTTAGATTATTTTTGTATCTTATTGTTTTATGAAAAACTGCCAATTATTTTAAAACTCATTTATTTGAAGTTAATAGGTCTGTTGTATGCTGGGACTTTTTATCGCAGTGAGCAGTTCTTGCCATTTGATTGGATAGTTTGTGGATTAAACTTCATCCTATTAGGCTTAATCACATCGACATAATGGATGGTGACTAGCAGTGGAATCCAGCCAGGATGCGTATTTCGTCCTATTTGGGCCTCGTCATCTGAATTCACCTGCAATTCCCAGTGAGTGACAGTGTTCCCACCGAGACTCGAACACCATCACTCATTAGGAACGCAGTCACGTTCAGTTGACGAGTCCCAAATAGGACGAAATGCACTTCCTGGCTGGATTCCACTGCTAGTCACCAACCATCCACTAAAAATAATTCAAGTTAATCCTCAGAGATAGTCGAAGCGTCTGCACTAGGAACCGACATTTCAACACAGAGGCTGAACACTTCGGTCCAATCAACCAAGTGGGAAAATCAAAAGTGAATTATTTTCTATAGTTTGGTTTGTAAGGATTAGTTATGTTTTACGAGTTGATCACGGATTGATATCAGTTAGAGAACCTTTGAAAGCCAGGGAGTACTGGACAGCTGCTGTTTCATCCTAGTTTGGGAATCATCCACTGGCGTTTGAATCCAGGACCTTCCGGTTACAAGGCAAGCTCGTATGCCATTCAGCCACTGGGACCCGATTCAATGGCTCATGAATTCTAACTTCTACCAATTCGTGATTTTAGCGCGACCCCAACTATTGTAGTTGGTGGAAATCCATCCACACGTGACTTCTAACCAAACTATAGAAAATTATTCTGATGCTCGCTAGTGACTTGCTAGAGGTTGGAGCTTCCTGTAGTTCTAGTGAGAAGTCGTGACCAGTGAGGTCCAATTAGAAGTCACGTGTGGATGGATTTCCACCAACGACAATAGTTGGGGTCGCGCTAAATTCACGAATTGGTAGAAGTTAGAATTCATGAGCCATTGAATCGGGTCCCAGTGGCTGAATGGTATACGAGCTTGCCTTGTAACCGGAAGGTCCTGAGTTCGAATCCCAGTGGGTGCGTACTGCCGATGATTCCCAAACTAGGATGAAACAGCAGCTGTCCAGTACTCCGGTGCTGGTTTTCAATGGTTCTCTAACTGATATCAGTCCGTGATCAACTCGTAAAAGTGAATTAGAAACAAATTTTATTCATGTCACTTTTTTTTCGTTCATCGCATTCTGAGTGAGATATAGAGCGGCAAAATTACACTGTAACAGCTACGAATTACTTTGGACAAACAGTCGTTCCACCAGTCATGAATACAATGTAAGTTTTGTTTCAAGACTTTTCTGCCGATCTCATCTACTTTTAATGTCTATGGTTAGGGGTTATGCTAAGGTTGGGAGTTAGGGTAAAAGTTTAAGGTTAGGAATTAGGTCTATATTATATTTTGCAAAACGCTGAGTTTAAATAGCAACACCGAGCTGTTGACAGACGTGGTAGTCACGAGTGTTGCTTGTCTACGCCAACAACTTGTGTACAACGGCTAACCGATCTCTCAACCCGCGACTTAAGAGAAAACACGCCAAAGACGAGACAGAAAGCAACGGTATATTTTGCACAATAATGTACGATTCAAAAAATCACCAAGGTTATTTCAATTAGTCTATAAACATGGTCAATAAAAAAGTAGGCGTTATTTTACGTAGACCGATTCTGATTGGTTTATTTCTAGGCTGACCTTGATCACCATATCACTCAATATAGGATAATCGACTATTTGTCTGTCTACACCAAGGGTTAGAGTAACGCTGAATAGTCCTAATAAGCGGTCTAAACATTTAAATATACAACTTATCAACAGACTGAAAGTTTTTGACAGTCCTTTATATGGATTTTTTGTTCAAGGTTATTTGGTGGCTCCTATAATTTATTTTCACCCTATAAGGCCTCAAGCTCTTAAATTTCAGTAGTGGTAGTATCATTTTTACGGGGTGGGTTTGCCAGCCTTATGCACAACCTAGCTATTTTTGCGACCAACTATCAGCTACTAAACTAGGCGAGATTTAGGAGTATTTTTCGGCTGGGAGTCGAACCCAAATCGTGTGCGCGGCTAGCGAGTATTCTGCTATTGGACCTCCGACACACTCATATCAAGTAAACTCGTTTAATTTTTGCTTCACCGTGCGATTTATGTACATTTTATCAGTTTCCAGTTCAAATCTATAAAATGTGTGGAACAGTCTACATCTTACACCTGTTAGTTGTGGTTAGATGTGTTTTCAAGATTGATTTTGTGCCTCCGTGGCACAGCGGTAGAATGCTCGCTAACTACGCCTCATGTGGTTCGAAGTTCGATCCCCGTCCGGCGCACTTCTTTACCTCGCTAAGTCAATAATTGAGATTGGTAAAGAGGGAGGGTTGAGCATGAGACTAGCAACCCCATCCCATGAAAATAATAAATACCAATGCTACCGAAACTTCAAGTCTCTAGCTTGAAACCCTATGTTCCACTGGGAACATAAAGGAATAAAAAAAGATTGATTTACCCGTCATATCCTATTCAGAACTAAAAATAGTTAAGGAATTGAGCATTTCTATTGGTTTGCGCATTTTGTTTATTGATTTAACTGCACAAGTAAGACATTGTTTGCATTTTTGGCTAGCATACATCAACTTTTGTATACATTTCACTTACTTTCAGGTATATATCGTTGTTTATTTTTCACAGCTGTGTAACTCAGTAGTCTCATATGTTAGACAGTTATCCATATTGAAACAGGAAACCCACCTAGGTCCAGGGCTTTCTGCCTATTGTCACTAATTATCTAACATCGGTTCAGGATGCACCGTGATAGTGAGTCACCTAGCCCAGTGATAACGTCTCTCTGATTTGCAGCACTTGGAGACTTGGGTTCGAATCTCAAAGGGGATATGAGTTCCTTCAAGATTGCAGATGCATACACCTTGTTGACATGTGTCAACAAGCACGAGTACTAAATCCAGGGCTTCCTTCCAACAACAAACAACATTCACTCTCAGCGCAAGAAATTTGAAAGGAGTCACTTCCTTCATTTATCTAGGATACATCGTTCCAACTACAGGTGACAGCACCGATGAGGATGTCAAAATAGAGCTTCATCACTCTGAAATCAGTTTGGAAACGACTTCCTTCACTGTCTCTATACTGAAGATCACAAAGTTGGTCGGGAAGAATTAGCAACCAGAAACTCTAGGAATGAACCGATCAAGAATCTATTGCTCCTCAAGAAATATTCCGTAGAAAATGGAGATACATCGGACGTACGCTAGGAAGACGACGAATTGGTTGTGAGTCTTAGGGTGACACTGAGGAGATCATGTGAGGAGGAGATGACAGCCTATGGTCCTATTCATGCGGAAAGAAAATTTATTCTTTCTAGAAAATGCTGAAGCATAAGAAGTGTAGTCAACCAGGCACACACACACACCTCGATGAGTGTCGTGTATCAATTCTATTCGCTTGCTGTTGTTTGTTTACAATGTGTTCAGCGAAGACTTCATATAAAGTAGCTCAACACCTCATATTGAACTTTCCTCTCTGTAACATGGTTATCCTGTGTGTGTGTCACTGTATTGAGATCACCAATACTACAGTCTCTCAGCTGAAGAATACTAAACAAGACTGCGTTTGTTTTTGCCTATTTTTATTCTTGACTAAATACGTTTACTGTTGTTGTTGTTTTTTGGTTCTTTCTTTTATTTTAGAGTGAAAACGACTCAGTTAAAATTAAAAATAAAATAATTGACGATCAAACAGATACGATATTAAATTTAAAAAAGGTAAGCCTTTATTCGCTTGTCTTTTCGATGATACTTTCTAAGATAATTTAAAGGCCATTGATTTGAATCATACCACATAGGAAATTAATTTTCTAAGCTAAATATCTAACGTGTCACTTGGTTTATTTGTCAGTAAGTTTAATTAATTTTGTTAATAAGTTGGATAAGGTGGACTTGTTAAGCGGCTTCACCATTGGTGAGTGCTTATAGAAATGAAGCTTACATGAAAGTCATTATTGTCGACTAAGTATTGTTTATTGTTGATAGTGTTCTCGTGACTTTTTGTAGTCAGATCTGCTACAACGGCAGTGAGGTAGTGGTAGTACAGTTCCAAGAGGGTTGTATACTATATATGGATGCGCCTCACCCTGAGATAATATTTAGTGAAGCCACATCTATCGAGATGTGTTGCGAAATCCCTAGCCACTGCTTTCCTCGACATGAAATGTTAGCCAACATGGGATTACGTTGGAAAAGAGTTTGGGAGTGGTCAAATCAGTTGATTTGAGTCAGTCATGTGGTGACAGGCGTAAAATGGATCCACACAAAAATCTTGGAGTATCTGGACTTCACCGATGATTTATGTCTGATTTCTCACAAACTGGAAGATATGCAAGTGAAAAGCAACAAGTTGGTGACAGAAGAAGCATCTAGGGAAGATAGGACTTCAGGTGAACATAGAGAAAACAGAGGTGATTAAGATTCCTGGCCAACAGCAACAGCAACAACAATCAGCATAAATGGGAGGAGTCTGAAAGAAGCAACCTCCTTTACCTACCTACCCATCTAGCTGGGAAGCATCGTTTCAACTACAGGCGGACGAAACTGATGAGGACATCAAAGCAGCGAGGATCGGGAAAGCAAGGCAAGCTTTCATTACTCTCACCAAGTCTGTGTGGAGATCAACAGCACTCAGCATGAAAATGAAAATAAGATCCAGATTTTCAACTCCAATGTGAAGTCAGTGCTACTTACTATATGGATCAGAGACTTGGCCAGCGCGTCACGAAGGCCACTTCGAAGAAACTACAGGCCTTCATCAGCAGCTGTCTTCGCTCAATACTACTCAAGAGCAGATGGCCGGTCAGAAAAGATCAGCAACAATGATATCTGCAAGCGAACCAACCAGGAACTGACTGTGCAACAAATATGCTGGAAGAAATGGAGATGGATTGGCCATACTCTGAGAAAACAAACCATCATCAAGTGACATCAGACGCCTGGTCATCCATGGAGTGGAACCCGAATGGGAAGCAGCGAGTTAGTTGGTCGTCCAAGGTTTTGACATCGTCATCTGTGCCACTGTCTGTAGTCGAGAGGATGCTGTCTAAATATGAGAGGGAATTGACCTCTTTCAAATCTATCTCTATCATAGTGATTGATACTTGCAGTTGTTGGGTATCTTCATCACCTCTGACTTCTCTCTCTCTCTATTCACTTGAATTTCTGTCTTTGTTGCATCTTCTCGCTCCTCACAGTCTTCCGCATAATCCAGTCCCCGAAAATGAGGAATATCATCCGCGACTAAATACTTAGCTGCAATAAGGAGTGGGCTCATTATTATTATTATGGTTTCCTTTAATTCCTAGAGGAACATAGGGCTTCAGCCGAACGTCTCCATTGCGTTCGGTTATCTGCTAGAGTCTTCACCTGGCTCCACGTCTGCCCACACGCTTTTATCTCCTCTTCACATGACCTACTCCAATCACCTTGGACGACCAACTCGTCGCTTCCTTTTCGGGTTCCGCTCGAGAGCTAGTCTAGTGATGTCACTTGATGGTTTCCTCAGAGTATGGCCAATCCATCTCCATTTCTTCTTGCCTATTTGTTTCACAATCGGTTCCTGGTTGGTTCATTAAGTGCCAGAGATCTCTATTGCTGATCTTTTCTGGCCATCTGATATTGAGTAGTATTGAGCGAAGACAACTGTTAATGAAGGTCTGTGGTTTGTTTGAGATGCTCTTTATGACGCCCAGTGCAAGTCTCTGATCCGTATAGTAGAGTAGCCTCATAGCTGTTATTATTCTAACTACCCGACCGATAGCTGCTACTGTGACGTGGTGGTCGAACTGGTATGTGGCGATGACCCAACAAGCTACACTGGCTGGAACTATTGTTCCTGCAAGTCCCACCATGCCAGGAAAATTGTTAGGGTAGAGATTAGACTAAAAGCAGTTACCGGCATAATGTAAGAATTTTTCTTTTATACACCATGCTGAGGGTCTGTGGGCGAAGTCGTACTGCTGGGGATCAGGGATGTAGCAGCAGTGAGGTGTTTCCCTCAGATGACCAGCATGCCAACTATGCTTTCTCTCCACTCTGGAGAGGGGGGGGTTATAAAAGGTCGACCCCAGAAATTGTACATCCCGACTTACTCTATTGTGATCCGTAACTGGCGGTAAGTTACAAATACGGAACCAATTCAATAAACCAGTTCATACAGGCCTTGTCTGACCGGCCTCAAGCAGTTGTCTCCTGAACTCTGTGGTCACGCAACAATAACTCTCAACTTCTACGGTGTGGGCAGCCGGGAAGTAACAACCGCCCACACACTCCCAAGAGCACACGAAGCCCTCCTGAGCAGTCAGTCATGAAGAATTACATTTTTATTTGACTTTATAATAATGACAGACAATTCGACTTTTACATCATGAGCTGACATTAGTTAGAGAACCATTGGAAAACCTGGGAGTACTGGACAGCTGTTTCGTCCTAGTTTGGGACTCTTCACCAGTACGCACCCATCTTCAGGGTTCGGACCCAGGACCTTCTGGTTACAAGGCGAGCTCGTATACCATTAAGCCACTGGGACCCGATCCAATGGCCAGCCCATGAATTCTAACTCCTGCCAATTCACGATATAGCGCAACCGCTATCCAATGTCTTCGGTGAGTATTCGTCCTCACACCCGACCTGCTGCACCCTACTGGTCACGAATTCTCACTAGAACCTCAGGTAACTACCTACCTGGGTTCGAATCCCGGTGGGTGCGTCCTGCCAAAGAGTCCCAAACTAGGACGAGACAGCTGTCCAGTACTCCCAGGTTTTCCAGTGGTTCTCTAACGAATGTCAGCTCATGATGAAAATCCTGTAACCAATCAAATCCCTACAAACCAACACTTAAAAATTCGACTTTTATTCGTAGTTGATTATCTTATAACTTTTTTTTGTAAGTAAAAACTGGAAAAGCTGATACATTTTTTCTATACCTTTATACTTGCTATAAAAGTGTATTCAGGAGAATCAAGCTGAAATAAAACGTCTTCAAAATGATGCTGTACAAAATCATCGAAGTTTAGAAAACCAATTGAGTCAAAAAGTTAAAGAAAATACAGAAATGAATGTAAGTTTACTGATTGCTTGTTTGTTTGTTTTTCAATATATTGTGAATAAGTTATTTTCTTGAATCTCCCCCCCCTTTCCAGGCGTTAATCAAAAGAACAAACAGCTAGTTCAGCGAAGAGGCTCTTTTCGGCGAATTCATTTACTTCTTTAGCTGTCCAGTCGGATTTATATACAATTCTTCCACGAAACAGGATAGTAGATGCCACTGTGGTCTTGCATCTTAATGATGTCTCTAGTTCAGACAGGGGTGCCCAAATATGTAGATATTATGATAGCTGGCCCAAAAATTCGAACAGGCCGACAGGTCAAAGAACTGGTTAGCACTCACGAGGTGTGCAACATAGATGGCACTGAAATAGAAATCAAGTCGGAAATTAAATATCTAGGCGTCATTCTATCTGCTGATCTTTCCTGGTCGTCTCATATCTTGATGATTTCTAAGAAAATATTCCGTCGTACCTTCCACATCAAAAAATTAAGACATTCTGGATTAACCCAGCCCTTACTCCTACAATTCATTAACTCTCATTCGCATTCTGCCTATTATTCTCTATTGTCCCCCCTTAATTTTCCCAGGGCTACTGAAGAAAGACTATAACATATTACGCAGGATGTTAAAGGTTGTCAGCAGGGTAAGCAATGTGCTACTTAACCAGCTTGTTAATATTCTGGTTGACAGACAGACATTTGGACTCACGTGAAAAATGGGCTAAATCCATTCTATCTAACTCATACCACCCTCTTTATTCACAACTCTCCCCTTGTATCTCATCAGGTAGAACCAGAAGCCTATATAGAAAACTATATGCTCGCACTAGCAAGTACAAAAACTCAACCATACCCTACTTAGCTCGTGTTCTGTGCGATAAAGAAAGCATTAGGCGTGATACCTATAATTTATTAAATGGTCAGTAGAACAATTGGATCTCGTCTTTCCAACTCATATCATCTATAGGTACAACGTTTTCTTTCTTTCCTTTCCTTTTCTCTCTCTGTATTTTTCCTTTTTTGTTATGTGCTGTTTTGTTTCTCTCTTCCTTACAAACTTTTCTTAAAACACTCTTCTTCATTCTTCCACGCTCTGTATATCTCGACCTTTTGTTACCGCTTACGCCAGTAAATTTGCTAGCATCTACCTCTCTAACACCTTCAAATAATCTGTTCAATTTTTGGCTTTGCTACCGACATGCTAATATGTTTTTGTCAAAACTAACCGAGATTACCCTTAATATATGTAGAATTTTATTTATTGTTAATGCACTAATTGGATGCAATACTGTAGTAAAATGCTGAGAATTCCATTCTGTATCACAAGTGCTGTTTTGGAATAACGCAAATTATTATTATCAAAAAAAATGTCCGGTTTGCCTTCCTTGATTACACAGCTGCCCTCGATTGGGCACCTAGGCCTCTTTTGTTAAACATGCTTGCTGTGACACAAGCAAGCATGCTGGATTAATCAATCGCTGTATTCTTGTTTTGCTGATAGGAATCAGTGTACTGTATGTAAAGGAAGAACTTCCACTGTTTTACTTACTGTATTCGGTGCCCTTTAAGGCGCAGTTCTTTCTTCTTACGTGACATGCTTCATTCTGATGAAGTCGATTTTGATAAGTATTCCAATGATTGTTTCCATGGTGGTCACATTTCAATCTGATTGTTCAAAAATGAATAATTTTTTATCAGAAATTAGTCAGTGGTCCTTGTCGAATGGTTATAAACTAAATCTCTCTAAATGTCAGATTGTTAATTTCACTTTTGTAGACACCAGCATCATTTACGTGAACTGGCTGCTTCTTTCTCATGATTCTTGTATCATAAATGGCACTGAAGTTGAAACTAAGTCAAATGTTCAATACGGTGAATTGTGTCTTTCCGCTATTCTTCTGAGTATACTTCGTCTGACTTTCTATATAAGGAAATTAAGATAATCTGGTATCATTCAGTCTCTGCTTTTACAGTTTATGATTTCTTGTATTCTATCGATTCTTCTTTATTGCTCCCCATTGAACTTTTACTGGGCTACTTAAGAAAGACTTTGTTGCATCGCGAACGGTATTAGAAACTGTCAGTAAGGTGAATAGGGTACGGCCGAACCAACTTGTTAATACTGTTATAGATAGATACGTGAACTGATGCAAGAAAATGGTGAATATCATTCTGTCGAACCCTGAACATCCCCTCTAATACATCATAATTTCTCCTTGCATCTCATTAGCTGGTACTAGAAGCAATTATAAAAGACTTTATTCTCGAACGAGCGGGTGTGAAAACTACGATACCTTATTTCACGCACTTTCTGTCGTTGTCACTAACTTTTAATATTCAAGTGTAGGTTTGTAGGGATTTGACTGATTGGTTACAGGGTTTCACCATGAGCTGACATCGGTTAGAGAACCATTGGAAAACCTGCCACGGGGTGCTGGGTAGCTGTTTCGTCAGCTTAGTTTGGGACTCTTCGGTAGGACGCACCAGTCGCCAGGGTTTGAACCCAGGACCTCCTGATTACAAGGCGAGCTCATAGACCATTAAGCCACTGGGAACCAGTACAATGGCCAGCCCATGAATTTCAACTTCTGCCAATTCACGATATAGCGCAACCACTAGCCAATGTCTTCGGTGAGTATTTGTCCTCACACTCGACCTGCTGTACCTTACTGGTCACTTCCCACTAGAACCCCAGGTAACTACCTGCCTGAATAGGGCCAGTTGCTAGCGAGCATCTCATTGATATTCAGGTATTGGTTTGTAGTGATTTGATTGATTGGTTACAGGATTTCATCATGAGCTGACATTGGTTAGACAACCATTGGAAAACCTGGGAGTACTGGACAGCTGCTTCGCCCTAGTTTGGGACTCTTTATTAACTTGAATGTCCTGCTAATTATACCCCATACTCCGTATTATGTGAAGTGAAAATAAGATGCAGTATTGTACTATGTTCTGAAAGCTCCACGTTGTATCAGAAGCACCGTTTGGAATTAAGCCGTTGTTATCATTATCTTAATGCTACGCTTTTGTTTGTAGGGATTTAATTTTAGAAAAATTGCCTTAAATGGTGTATCCTTCTGGTTAACTGATAAATTATATTTGATGCTCTTTATCAGGATGAAATAAAACATCTTGTTAAGCGTAAAGAAGATTTAAAACAACTGGTATCTGGGCTACAGTCAAAAGTTGATGAGTTACAAGAACAAAATGAGTAAGTTTCATCCTTGTGAATGATTTGTGTCTACTTACTGTTGTTATGTTGTTTTTTTATATGGTATGTCTTCACTAGCTATCTGGATTTCCTTCTTATCGACTTGAGCCCTTTTTTGGAGAGATATAGGTACCTTGATGTGGAAGTCTTTAGGATGTTAAGAATTAGTTGTAGGCGATTCTTCATACCTTTGCTTTATGTCGTATACGATAGTGCATGTATGTGATCAGTCTTTATCACTATCGGATTTCTAAACATTTCCACTAACAATCATCGAATCATTTTCCGCCACTGCAGTACCATTCCTACATGTTCTTGTCAGCAACTTCTTGACCAGAAATCTTCAAATGCTGCAGGACTCGTCTACACTGACTCCAAAAGTTTAAGGACAGGGAGTGCATTGGTAGGGCGTACTGACCACTTCACTTATTTGGGAAGTTGCATCAGCCGTAGTCGACTGATTGCTGACGAAATCTCAACGAGGATACATAAGGCTCCTAGGACATTTACTAACTTACGTTGTCCAACGCAGACGATCTTTCCGGCTATTAATTAAAGAACATGTATAGCGCACTGTAGTTACCTCTGCCTTTTTTCTGGTTGTGAGACATAGTCATTGAAAGCGTTAGATATGAAAACGCTAGCCATATTTGATCACAGATATCTGCATTCTATGTCTAGTATTAAGTGGTATAATATGATGTTAGTTATCGAGGTTAGACGTGCAGTATTAGATAAGAATGGTAGGTGAATCAACGCGGTTGTGAAGCTATTTTGGTTGAGATGGTTAGAACACATGCTACTCATGCTGAGCCACTGCCTTCCTTGTTGACCAATGTTCACTGGGTTAGGAGTAATCAAACCAGAATATGATGTCAATCTATGGAGTCTTTGACAGTTAGCTCCAGCCACGTAAAGGGGGTGGGTGTAGACTACCTAGTTGGGGTCTTCAGGACCCTAAGAATCAATGATCAGAGTGTTGGTGGTATTACTCAAAACTTTTCTCACTGGTGCAGATGCGTTCACTCCTTGCAATTTACCTGATCCAATAAATCCTCATGATTTCTTCGTCTATTGTTCTTCCTGAACAAAATAAGAACTACAGTTTTAGCAGAATAAAATGGTACCATCTTTCATTTCGTTGCCTTCTCATCAGCTGCTTACAGGGCAAAGGTAATTTTAACATACTTGCACAGAGTTCATTTTAAACAAAAACTAATCGATCAATATATGCATACATTAATAATATATACATATATATATGCAATATTAAACACTATTCCGAACAATAATAATCATACACAATGGAAACTTTTCAGCATTTCGCATTCGGATGAAAGAGAGATAAAAAATATTTAGTTATTTAGGGCAAAGAAAGACTGATGACCGCTTCTTTCTGGACGCATAAATCAGGTTTCAGGCGTTTGATGGAAATGGCTTCAGCAAACTTAAAGAGAATTGAGCTCTTTTGCCTAATGATAATTTTGAACGACTTTTCGACGTCCACCTCATTAGCTGTGTCGAGGAGATGCCTGGCGATGGCACTGTTTAAAGTATTTGTTCCCTTTAGACATAAGCTTTTTGGTACATATTCAGAAAATCGTAGATATGCCCTTCTTTCTGTTCTTCCAATGTAAGTGCTGCCGCAGATACATGCAAATTTAAATATACAGTTGGAGTTAACATGAGAAGGATATCTATCGATTTTTTATTGTTCTTTCTCCCGTATGTTTCTGTTCACTATAGTTGTTTTCAATTTCTTCGTTCTCTTCTCCCCACCTTTGTGTGTGTGCTCTGTGGAGTGTGGCAATTTGAACTGCCGCAATTCAGTGTAAAATTGTGTGATGAGATTCATTCGATCACTTTTGGATGAAGTTAAGCGTTTCCATGTCTGTTTTCTTCTTGATAGTTACATTTGAAGTCATACAGTGACATATATATATATCCTCATGTGTGTGGTATTCGGCAGCGGAATTGTTTGTTGGTTAATTAATGAAACACAAAATAATCGAGCAAAGAATATTCCTTTCGATAAATTCCTCTTCCAGGCTCTACAATTATATATTTATATATATATATATATATATATATATATATATATATGTTTATATACACAGAATATTTTAAATTAGTAGTTAATTAATGTACGGATATATCAAGAAATGCACATGTTCTCTACATTTTGCTTCTCTTGTCTTCCTTTCATGTTTCACAAGGATCTTTCATTTCTCCACACACTGTATATACTACTTACAAAATCGTATTAGTAACACACCACAGTATCCTATAAATAGATGCGTGTACTAGGTCTCTTTTTCCCTTCTGTTTCGATGTCAGTTTGTGTCAGTATGACACATCTTGCAAGTAGACAATCGCCTTTCTGTACGACCTACGATATTTGCTTCCACAAACACACTCAAGTTGATATACGCAGTTTGAAATGTCGAGGATTGGAGACTGGTCTTTCCCAGATTGTTGAATCACTCGCTTGTTGGTGTTAAGGAAGACAAGTTTTGCATTTTATCTTAATTCTAATCTTTCATACTTCCTTCCCTAATCTATTTGAACATGACCTGAAAAACATTCACACGTGTCGCTCTACATGATCAATTCAATGCGTAGTTTATTTGCTTATCAATCTTATATCTCCCAATGTATTCCCAATAGTATTATATATCCCTGCATGTAG
This sequence comes from Trichobilharzia szidati, assembly GCA_944472155.2. Lineage (NCBI taxonomy): Eukaryota > Metazoa > Platyhelminthes > Trematoda > Strigeidida > Schistosomatidae > Trichobilharzia > Trichobilharzia szidati. The sequence goes on from OX235276.1 coordinate 56,275,929, forward strand.
TGTTCAGTTGAAGAGTTCTACCGAAATTCGATGAATTCATTAAATCCTGCTTTATTAACCCCTTTGTTGCTTGTCTTAAATTCATATCGAGAAGTAAGCGTTTCCAAATCACTAATTTCTTGTAACTTCTGCCATAAGATTAGACTTGTTGGATTCAAGAAGATTCAACTGTCCAGAAACTGACAACTTTACTTTTCGCATACTTCATTTCGTCAGAATGATACTTTTGCATCATTTTTTCTATAGATGCAATTTTTTTAGTGAAACATATTTGTAGATGCTATTTTCATCAATGATTAATAGATCTTGTCAATTTTTGATTGGGTACAGGTCAGTAATTAGTGTAATGTGTCTAGTCCCTCATTTAGTGCAGACTGAATTCTATCAGTCAAGTTTGCAGGCTGCTAGTTCGCTTGCCGTCACGGTGCACTGTGAAATATTGATATTGGATGGTTGGAGGTAATCGGCCACAGGAAGGCTTGCTTGACCTAGGTTTCGTGCCAGTTGGCACTCACTCGTCAGCAAGGTGTATCTGCAATCTTGTAAGAAACTCATGTCCCTTCTGAGATTCGAACCCGCATCACCCAGTGCTTCAGTCAGAGGTATGCCTTGCTGACTAGTGAGTGCCAACTAGCACGAAACCTATTTCCAAGGCTTCCTCCAACCATCTAATCCCGAAAGTCCTTGTCAATCTTTAGCTTACTAGACAACTCATCTCTCTCTCTCTGTAGTTTCATTTTGTTTCATTTTATCATAAGTTTTCTATGTTCTATCCCTTCTCTACTAGGTTGCAGAAATCGAATGTAATTGTTTTAGTAGTTTTCATGCCCTCTTCCTTACTGTACGCATTCCTAGATTTTAAAAAACAACTCTTTCAGTCTTTTCACTTTAAGATTTCCTTCTCGTCTGCGTATGAAACGACTTTTTTCTCATAATTCGAACAGTTCAATGAAATGAGACTGAACTACAATCAATAAGTTAGACAATCTGATAACACCCGTTTTATTGCTATATATCGGATAGCTGTAGTCTATTTATTTATAATCATTATTTCCACGAATAAAATGTTCAATTAATAAGAGACACACGAAAAAGAACTGGATTAATAATGTAAGAGCCACGACAGTCCTCTCTTGTGCAACGCTTTGCTGTTTGAATCGATGATCGCTGAGTTCCAGTCTTAGTGAGAACACCTTCATCAAAGAATCAGTTGCATTTAATGGATGACGAGTTCCAAAGAGGACGAAACACGCCACCTGGATCCCACTCTTAGCCAATATCAAGCAAGTCACATCATTTTCATCTCTAGGCAACGTCAAAGTGTGCACACCAGGAGCCGACATATAAAGAGACCAAACATTTTGGCCTGATACTAATATATACACAGGTGAATCATTAATATTCAGTATTTATTTCCCACACTAGCATAATCATTGATTTCACGCATCTGCGTGATTATTGATTTAAATTACTGAATTCCCAGGGTTTGTTAATATTTTTAAAATGTGACATTGATTTTTCTAACTGTATAAATGCGGAGTTTTGTTTAACAATTTCGACTGATGTTAGAGACAGTAAAAGCTCTCGTATCAACGTCCAGTCTTCTTTCTTTGTCTTGCGTGCCCGGCGGTATTGTTGTTGTTGTTGACGTGCGATTAAGACAGATTAGCCAGCGCATTAGTTAGATTCGCTCGTAGTCTACCAGGTCCTAATATTCACATACATAACAAATTTGGCGACGGGTTTGCTGAAGATGGACCCACTGCGTTTAGAGAAACTAATGGAACAGCAGCTAAAATTGATGGAAATGCTTGCTGGTCTACAAATATCACGCTCTGCTGATTCATCTACAGCCAACGACAGCATTGGTAGTAGCATCTCAGAATTCGTTTATGATCCAGATGCGAACGTAACATTTGATACCTGGTTTCGCAGATATGAAGACCTATTTCGAGTAGACTTTGCGGATAAAGATGATGCCTGGAAAGTACGGCTTCTACTTCGTAAATTGGGAGCAGATGAGCTAGATAAATACTGCAACTTAATTCTGCCACAGAAGCCCAGTGAAAGATCATTCGATGAAACTGTCCATACCCTTCGTCATCAGTTTGGTGATCAGAGATCGTTATTCAACATTCGATATCATTGCATGAAACTAGTTTTGAACGAAAATGATGATATCCATACTCAGTTGGGTATAGTCAATCGCACGTGTGAACGTTTTAAATTGAAATCACTGTCAGAAGACCAGTTCAAGGTATTGATTTTCATTTGTGGTTTGCAGTCACCCAAATTTGCTGATATACGCACACGCCTATTAAATCGTCTGGAACAAGATCCACGAATGACTTTGAAAGACGTCGGTGAAGAATATCAGCGTTTAATCAACATTCACAACGATACCGTCTTGGTGCAGTCTGGCAGCCAAAATGCAACAGAAGTGCATGCGGTGCATCCAGTACCGTCGACATCAACCGCACCGCTTCATCCTCAGCATAAACCACCATCAGCCTGCTGGCACTGTGGCTCCTGGCATTTTGCAAACTTGTGCCCATTCAAACAGCATAAGTGCCGTCGATGCCATACTGTTGGTCACAAAGATGGCTACTGCAAACGCAACAACCGACCCAGATCTCGTAGTCAACCCAGACGGCGCAACAAGCCTAAGTCTTTGGGTGTTACTGCCAAATATCATATTAGTACTCCAGCACCTCGCAAATATTTCGATCTGACGATTAATACACGGCCGGCACGCCTACAAATCGACACAGCATCCGACATTACAATAATATCAAAGAAATTATGGCAGAAGTTGGGATGCCCTGCCACACAGAAGACAACCCAGACAGCATTTAGTGCATGTGGTGGAAGACTTCTATTGAATGGAGAAATTAAATGCAGCGTTGGTTTTCGCGATAGTCATTTCGTCGGCACATGCTACATCAATAATTCAAACCTTGACCTCTTGGGTTTAGACTGGTTCGAGAAGCTGCACCTGTCAGAGATTCCGTTAAGTAGTGTATGCCATAAGATCCAAAGTATTGAACCCTCAACAAGAAAGCCAGGAATCAGAGACAGATATATTAAACCTAAGCCCATTATAAAGAATGACGTCATTAATGAAAACTAACTTCAAATCGTCATAGTGAGTATGGCTGCGCCAAAAGTGCTTCGATGTCTGGTAGCAACAAAGTAGCAACTGTTAGCTCCAGTAAGAGAGGCTCTGCTCAAAAACTGAAAGTGATGTCTGTAATGGCAGCCAAAGATCCGCCACCAAGAGCATGGCCCACGTCAAAACCGTGGTCCCGCCTACATGTGGATTTTGCTGGGCCGATAGAAGGTATATACTACTTGGTTCTCGTGGACTCTTACTCAAAATGGCCGGAGGTAGTACAAGTGACACCACCTTCTAGCAGCAGAACAGTATCAGTCCTGGAAAAGATCTTCGCATGTCACGGTATACCAGAAATCATCGTATCTGACAATGGCAGTCAGTTCACCTCACAAGTGTTCCAGGAATTTTGCAAGAGAAACGGTATACAACACGTGCGGACGCCACCTTATCACCCTCAATCCAACGGTCAGGCAGAAAGATTTGTCGAAACTTTCAAACGAGCGTTGTTGAAAGCAGGGGGAGGGGCGAAACCGGAAGCAATACAAAACTTTCTTTTTGTATACCGAACTACACCACTGACAGAACAGAAGAAAAGCCCTGCAGAACTTTTAATGGGTCGAATGCTACGAACTCATCACCACTCCATGTTACCATCTTCGTCACATCAACGAAGAAATAGTCTGAAGTATTACCGCAAGGGTGATGCCGTCTATGTGCGCGATTATCGACCGAGGAACAGAAAATGGGCCGAAGGCTTGATAGAATGTCGACATGGAATTCTAATGTACAAGGTTAAAGTTGGGGATGAATGGTGGATAAGACATAAAAATCAGATACGACGTCGATATACTACATCCCAAGAACCTAAATTGCCACTGGATTTACTACTGGAAACTTTCAAAATACCACCACTCAAACCAGAAGCAAAACAAGAGATGCTACCCAGCCGACGATCCCAGCGCAAACGAACACAAACAGTTCATTTCCAAATCGACCCCATGGAAAAAAGATACTAAACTGTTTGCAAGATTCTTTTTAAAAGGGGGAGGTAATATATACACAGGTGAATCATTAATATTCAGTATTTATTTCCCACACTAGCATAATCATTGATTTCACGCATCTGCGTGATTATTGATTTAAATTACTGAATTCCCAGGGTTTGTTAATATTTTTAAAATGTGACATTGATTTTTCTAATTGTATAAATACGGAGTTTTGTTTAACAATTTCGACTGTTGTTAGAGACAGTAAAAGCTCTCGTATCAACGTCCAGTCTTCTTTCTTTGTCTTGCGTGCCCGGCGGTATTGTTGTTGTTGTTGACGTGCGATTAGGACAGATTAGCCAGCGCATTAGTTAGATTCGCTCGTAGTCTACCAGGTCCTAATATTCACATACATAACAGATACAACCAACAAATGGGAAAATCGCAATGACTTCAACAAGCGTCTATTACGTAGCAATAAATTACTGAATATTAATCCCTTAGACTATGAGTGGAACATAGGGCTTCAATAGCACATCACCATTTCATCATGTTCTTTGTAGTCCTCTTCAGCCCGTAAGCTTTCACCTCCTCTTCACACAATCTCCTATATGTTACACTCGAAGTGACACTCTACTCGTTGTTTCCCATCCGGGTTCTACTCGAGCTGATGACCTGGCGGATGCTGTCACTCAGCTGATCTTCCCAGGACATGTAATATCCATCTCCACTTTCTTCGGCATATTTTTATGGCAATAGGTCTTTGGTTGGTTCGTTGCCTGTCAATCGGAGTTCCCTGTTGCCAATTCCTTCTGGCCATCTGATCTTCAGTACCGATGAAAGTCTGAAGCCTGTTGAAAAAAAAATCCTGATCAACAGATCAATTTAATGCATGATAACTTGACAGTCTAACCAGACCTTTTAGTCTGCTCAACGTTACTTCTGTCAAACCTCCCTGGAGTGCAGCTTGTCTTACTAATGCAAAATTTGCTATCGTTTCGATAATAAAACTACCTTAATAATAATTTTATATTTCCTTTGCTTATATAGTTCCATGTCTCAACGTTGGCGTGATCGTTCAAGTTTAATAGATAAATTAGAAAAACAAGTAGAACAAATGCGTCACAATTGGGATGAAGAACGGAAACGTTTAATTAACGAAAGAGATACAGCACAAAAGCAAGTTAGGTAAATTAAAGCTTATAAGTTGTAAAAATTTGTTCCAGTTAGTTTGAAGTTTCTCGTGAATTATGCTTTAGAATCAGTCTTGCAATAATCGACTTTTACACAACTCCAACCAGATAGAAGTGAATTTCTGTAAAATGATGTGAAATGTTTGGCAACAGTCAATACTATACAAGTGTCACATAACGATATTCAAATAAGACACGTAGGCGAAGTTAAACTATGGCAGCCAATCACCAATACCTCGATCAACCAATCACATCATGAATGCCATGCATATATTAGGTTCATAGTCTGCTGCTCTCGATCTGATTTCTTAGTTTTGTCTTGATATAGGATTAGCTATTAAACTTTAACTGAGAAACTTCATTACAGTAGTTAAGGCTGTCTATGCATATCGGAGTACATTTAATTGACAAAATTCTCATTAGTTAGTTTGTAGGGATTTGATTTGTTCCCAGTTTGACCACGGATTGATGTCAGTTGGAGAACCACTGGAAACCAGGGAGTACTGGACAACTGTTCCCTCCTAGTTTGGGACTCATCGGCAGTACGCACCTACCACGCTTCGAAGGCAAGCTCACTAGTGACTAGCTGCAGGGTGTTGTCTGGATTTCTACTGAGGAGTCGTGATCAATGGAGCCTACCCGGTCGGGAGTGCTGACAAATACTTACCGATAATATCGGATCGTGATCGCGTCAAAATCACGGATTGGTAGGAGTTGGAATTCATGGGTTGGTCATTGGATCGGGTCCAAATATGGCTGAATGATCTGTGAGCTTGACTTGTCACCGGAACGTCCTGGGTTCGAAGTTTGGAAGGTGCGTACTGCCGGATATGTCCCAAACTAGAACGAAAACAGCTTTCAAGTACTACCTGGTTTTCAATGGTTCTCTAACTGATATCAATCCGTGGTCAAACTTGGAATTAACAAATTCACTAGCCTAAACATCGCTATATTATGAGTGGTTGTTCAAGGTTATTAAAAAGGCACCTGGTGGTGCCTGCTGTAGTCTAAACTTTCCGATAGGAGTATCTTAAGCTGTTTTTAAAATTACTCAGTGTATAAACATACAATTTAAGGATATAGAAAAGTTTTAAGTAACTGATTATTAATTCGCATTCAATGCTAATAACTTCGTTTACCATTTAAAGACATTTTAGGGTTCATAGTAAGCACATTGACCAGAACTTATACATGTGTATAACTTTACGCCGAATAAAGTTTACTTCGTGGTAATCTGTTAACAGACTTAGCACTTATAGACCAATTATTTTCTGATTTCCAAGCGTCGTTCTGCAAGGATTTGATTTATATTAAAAGCTAGAACACGAACTGACATCAATTAGAGAGAACCGGAGAGTACTGGACAGCTGGACTGTCCAAGTTTGGCAATTTTCAGCAGGTCAGGTCGCAGTGGCGATACATGTAGTAGTAATTGGCAGAAGTTAGACCTCACTGTCTTTTGGTTGGATAGTCACTAGCTTAGCCCATAACCTGAAGGTCCTGGGTTCGATCTCCAGTGAGATTATGGGTGGTTGGTGCTGCAGAGTACTAGAGCGGAGCGAAACAGCTTCCCACTACTCCTTGGTTTGCAAACGGTCCTCTAACCGGTGACAGTTCGTCATATAACACTTTTTGATTGTGGAGATGTACATATCTTCTATATTTTCGAAAAAATTTACAAATTGAAAGGATATATTCAGCCGCCTTAAGTACTTAAACGTATTGGTGTACTAAATATACACAAGAGAAAACTCATTTGTCATGACTATTCTATTAAAAGATCCTAATACGTCAAAATTAAATAAAGAATTCCAGTGGGTGTTTTGTCCCTGGTATACACTTCACTCCGATTCATGCAGAATATACGGCTTATATCATTGACCCCGACCCTAGTTGTTCATCTTGAAGAAGTAAAATGGCAGTTTAGATTGAAGGAAATGATTGAACAGAACTTTTGCAGTGATAAAGACTTTCTTTCAAGATGCAAAGAAATATAACATCGAGGATTATTTATCTCTCACAGTAGTAAACATATCGATTATCGAAATAAAATGGTTAACGACTAACTAAACAACTAAAATACCCACTGAAAAATTTGCACAGAAATTCGAGTCGAACTCAAAGCATACCAGGCAGTTAAGTATTGTATCATAATTGGTAGAGTCTTGGTTTTGATAATCTGAGTACTGATGAAGTAACCTCAGGTCCCCATTAACTCAAACTATTGATCCTGTGTGTGTGTGTGTACAACGTATTTCACTCAAGTTAATCTATAGGAAATGTTCCTCACTTGATTTATCTAGTCCATCTGGTGTCACACTACACCAATAGAAGTGTACTATTCCCAAGCTATCTCAGATAGTGTTTAATCACCACTTAATGTACCATCATCTTTTTGGCTTGTCAAGTACACTACACTCAAAAATGGAAAGTATGGATGAAGGTTTCCGGCAACAGTTATTGGCTGTGGAAGAAATGAAGGAAATTGCAGTTAACAATGCACGAAAGGAAGCTGATCAGTTGCGTATTGCATGTGAATCACGTGTAGCTGAAGTAAGTTTGGTTATTCATTACAATAGTATTTACTATTTCTCTCTGTTTTATACCACGCCAGCCTAAGACATGTAAAATTTTGTCTACTAATACAATACAAGTCATGTATTGTGTGCGAATTCTTGACACTGGTTGTCTGTCAAACTTCTTGTAGATAAAGAGGAGCTTAGCGTCATAAGCGCAACTGTTTTGAAATTGAAAAATACGTAGCCGAATAAATTACAGTTTGCCGGTTAATAAGAAAAAGAAGAGTAATTTCTTCGGCAAACGTGAGTACAAACCACCCGGTGTATAGCAATACCAAAAGAGTAATCAATACAATCAGCCTTTTTGTAAGGTGGAAATATAGGCATAAGTATTATAGGCCGAAATTTCCTATACATACATATAAACCTCATTTGTGACAGCACTCCACCCTAACGTGGAAACCTGACTATGAACCAATAACAGTTAACTGGTGGTAACAAACACATCGATAACGACATGTGCAGCTTCTCATTGCAGATTTGAAGTTGTGACTAAAAATCGATCTCTCCTCGTCGTGTACGATAGACTTATATGCCGCTAAATCGTGTTCGGTAACCTACCTTTTTTGATGCATTCCTCTCCTTGTTGATGATGGTAATTGTGCAACAACTTGAAAAATATTCATATACGCTATGTCATGCCAGTAATTTATTTATGCCTACCTGTATTAACTTCCTTACTTTGTCACCACTATATTACTTTCAGTTATCGCAACTTCAATAAAATAACACGCAAACCCTAATAACCTTTCGATTCCCCTATTGCTTGTAAATTACTACTGTTGCTTTTGTCGACTATCTTCTACGTGTCACTCAAACTTAGTATTCTTAGAGTATCGTGCAGATCCCGTGTATCTCAGGGGAAACAATATAATCATAATGCAACTTGTTTATCCTTAATTGACAGGCTAAATATCTCAGCTGCAGATCTGTTTTGTTCAATTACATTAATTGATCTACTTATAATTCGCGGTCCTACACAACTTAATTAACACAAATATTTGCTATCCGGTGTAAATTGATTTGATCCTATTAGCCCTTTTTAAACTTAAAGTGTGTTAAATTTTCACCCAACTATACTAAGTACTCATCAGAAATTAACTAATTAATGAATGAAATGCATTTGCTGGCGATAAGACGTATTCCTATTTCAAATCTTTTGATAGGTAGAATCAGAAATGCGTGCAGTTCTTCTAGAGGCTGAAACGACAAAACAAGCAATGGAGGAGAGACTCAGGTCTATATCGATCGCCTTGTGTAACCCAGTGCTACCGGATTACAATGCTTTAAAACCTCAACATATGAGAAAGGGAGAGTATGTAAAGTCAAATTTCAACATGTTAAATGAACCTGCCTTATGGCATAACAATAATCCACCAGTCGAAATCCCCGTTAAACAATATTCTCAGGGTTACAATTTGATAAATTCAAATTCTTGATTGATTGTAAAAAAATCCTCTTACAAATTTTGATTGTAAACTAATTACTAGTAAAATCACAATGTTCTTTATGCATGTCTTCACTAATATATACACGTTGTTCATTATGCACCTCAAAAACGAAGGTTTGTATTAATTCAAAAGTTATTCCGTCTACATACTCATCCGTTTTGAGACTAAAATCATGGCAAGCACATCCCAGGAAAGAGTTAGATATAAAGCGAGTGGATTTTAAAAGAACACAACTGTAAGGAAGAGGCAACGTTACCTTGTCATTCGCGTTAGGAAAGCATTACAGAATAACTCCAACCAGTATATCAAGACAACAGTTTTGAACCTATTCCAGGTGGATAGTGATGCGAAGTAGGCACGTTTCGTTCCATTTAATAAAGCATTTCCCATAAAAAACATCTAAACAGTAGGAAATCTGCTGGAACATGATTGAAGCATGTCACAATAATAGAAGACGCAATCAGACTGATGGGCTTTACGACTGTGCTAATTAAATGCATATAGATTAACAAAAATAACCAATTATAGGTTTCCAGGCCGTAGGTGTTACGAACTTCATGGAATAATTTGAGCGCCCAGTCAGATTGATTCATTATAAATTATTCCCAGCGTGTTAAGAAAATCAAAACAAGATTTTTCTGAACGTTTCTCTGTGTAAGCCACAACTTCTTCAGCAGATAAATAATCAACTATTAAAAGTTTTACGCGAGGAAAGTGGTGTTAAGGTGGTGGGCAATGCGGTAGAAAAAAACTTGGGTGCAGCACTGCTTATGCTGTACAGTACGTTTGGGTAATTTAGGTTTTGGTGACTCAGGTTTGTCTAGCCTTTTAGATGCAGTAACACTCTGCAGTCTGGTGTGTAGGCAAGCTTGAGTAGATGAAGGCATACATATTGAAATTAATCTGTTCCTACATAACTTAATGATCACATAGTAGGAAAGTAACTATTCATGAAGTTCAGGAGTTATGTGTTATGTTCTGAAATCTCATGCTATACCAGTCATGTGTGATTCCTGCAGCCTCATTACCCTAATCCAAAATACACAAGTCCACGGTAATAAATCTAACATGTCCTGAAATCACTCTGCATATTCATGATCACGAACACCAAACTTGCCTGATGCTTTGCAGTTTGCTGTTACTACCTGGCTTCAACGTAGAAATTTGCACAGATGTGCACGAGTTCGAGTTGCTACACTCCACGTAGCACTCAAAGCAAGAGAGGAGAGTAAAAAGAGATTCAAATGCGAGACATAAAGAATGGTAATATGATAGAACAATGGAATATTACTCGATATTACAAATAACATGAGGTGGATATGTCCGCGATATCATTTAGAACGAATTTTGAGCCATATCACCGATTGTCCCCAGCCTTCTTTGGATTTTACCACCCCGAGGACCCCAACCAGCCAGGAAATTTACACCTCACTGTGACTAGCTTAAACTAACTGTTGTGGATTTGAATGACTGATGAAGCCATGTTTTCGTCTGACCACCATCACTAGTTCTTTTCCAACCTGATTCTATGTTAGCTAACATTGCCCGTCGAGGAGGGCAATCAGTCGCTAGGCATGCGTAACACGTATTCTAGCAATCTCAATCGGTAACTTCACAGCCTCGTCGATTGATTTCTCCTCCTTACCCAACACTCGACACCGCTGTAAGGTGCTGAATGAATACAAACAATTATCAACGAAAATGTTGGGACAGCGAGGCAGAACATAACATACCATTCCTAATAGCCACAAGGGGACATCATGTATGTGCAATCAATTCGCTAAACAATGACAGAGGACATTTAATACAAGGAACATGTATCGGAAACTAAGCAGATATGAGATACTAATAACATTATGGAAAGATACTAATAACTTCGGTTTACGCAAACGACCAAACCTTGCCAAAGATGCTGGACTTGATAAACATTTCATGTTATTGCATGGTTTAGCACTACTTAATACCGATTGATACACTTGGTGGGCAAGACTTTATAATAGTGGACATATACTGAGTTTACACGCCGCCATACCCCACGTATGCTTAGGTGGCCCAGGCAAGTATTCGAAACGGCTTGTCAGTTAAAAAAAATAGTGTCACATAAACTGCTAAGTCATACATATATTATAAGTGTGGCATACGATCACCGAGCAGTAATCGAAGACTGACCTTCAAACAGGACCACTAAAAACCGCAGTCACAAGGCAGGCAACCGGCTTTGTTAACTATGCTGAAGAATGGTGGGATAAAAGCAAAGGCCACCAAGAAGAACGAGATATCATGGCCGCATCTACGTTATGAACGAAATTGGGTCCATTATCCTTAGGTTGGACAGTAAGAACCAACTAAGTGATCTGAATTCTCAACAAGCACACATATAAGGAGTTATTGCCATGACCTGAATCTATCACTACGCGTTCAGAATCCCGACATTAGTAGATCGTACTGTAGCCTAAGGCTTTCAACCACATTAATTGTGCTATTTACTAATTCAATCATCGCTCTATTAATGTTGATTTCTACCATAAATGGCGAATACAACGAAAACAAGTGAGACTGGGCTGTTAAGCCCCATGAGGTCCATATTGCTAATAACCTTTCATTATCCAAAACACTGTAAATAAACAATGTGCCAGATACTAATGTCATACTCAGTACTGGCGGACACTAACTTTCGTGCGATTACTGCCAAAGTCAACAAACCGTTCCTTCAAACTACTCAAAAAATATATACGAATTCAGACCATTTATTTCACGTTTTCTTCGACATGCTTAAGAGTCCTTCTTTGTTTTCTTTTGTTTTGTTCCTCTGATCTTCTTAGCCTTGTTCTTCCTTTCCTTTCTTATCTTTCTTCCTTTTTGTGGTATCGTTACCAAATTATTCTGCGAAGTGTTAAGGAAAATAGATACACCTTACCCTAGCAAGACGGAACTTGGGTTCAAACTTCTTAGCGTGGTCCAGGGAATCATAAACAAGAGCGAACCCTGTCGACTTTCCTCCACCAAAATGTGTGCGAAAACCAAACGGGAACACAACATCCGGTGAAGTTTTATAGGTCTTCGCTAGCCTTTCCCGGATCTCACTCCTTGAAAGAACGCAACGACCTGGGTGCAAAATATCCACAACCATTTGCTTGCGACATAGCAAGCGGTTTGACATAAACTTCCTTGTCCTAATCAACGTATTTTCACTCTGAATAGACGGATTTGAATTAGATTACATCAAGAAATAAACCAAAAACAAGGTTAGGACACAACCCACCATATTCCGCAGGCCACGATTTTCGACCAAATGTGCCACCCAATGTGCACTAGTGATTTAAACAATTTCACCAATCAGAATGCCTAGTTCGTAGTCCTACTAATTTGGCATACTCATCTTAGTCCTTTATCTTTCTCAGAAAGTTTGAATGGAATATTCTCAAGTATCTTACTAAAGTCATGGAACTCTATATCAGAAAGTACCAGCTAACATTAGCGTTCCTTTGACTGGAGACAAAGTTATTAGGCAGAGATGTTAATCCTTGATTCGGAGTTTCCATTCAGAGTGCGAACAACATTCTACCAAAGTAGTTCATTTTTTGACACCATCGTGGCACCACATTTCAGGCTAACTATACGGTGACTGAACATTATGTTTATTGTCATGTTTGAAAGCAAGATATACCACTGCATCTCTCCCATTCCAAAGAAAACGAGACTGTGGAAGCATTCGTAAGTGACACGTGGATCATGTCAGCTTTAATGAGCGATAATATTCGAAGCAGAATATCTTACTTTAGGAGCTTATCAGGCTCTAGATTATTGAGTAATCTGGGTACCACTTCAACCTCACCTAGTTAACTAGCTTGCTAGTTTTCTAGCCGGTCCCAAGCCAGATTAAAGAGGGAGGATTAGGCATAGGGCTAGCAACCCCACACCACTAAATCTTTCAAACCTCTAGATAAACTTCAACGCACAGAAAGTGTATTAAGAATACAAAACTTCAAATTAAGATCTTATTCTTCGCTTGAATCGAAGAGGCGAAATGACGTGGGGTGGTGAAAGCCTTCGAAAAAACAGTCAGCTCTTCGATGTGTCTTCTTTCGATGAAAGCAAGAGTAAGAATATGTACTTGGATTGTCCTTACAGTGTACGAGACAGGGAAGGCTGCCCAGGTAGCCAAAGAGATGCGAAGATATGGCTTAGAAGTACTAGGTACCTGCGAGAGCAGATAAAATGTGTGTGGATTGACAAAACTGTCGACGGGAGAGTCAAAAATCTACCGCGGTCATCCAGACGGCAACCGCGAACACACTGAGGCAGTGAGTGGCTATAGTGATGTCACGAGAGGCAGCCAGAGCCCCATTTCATTGGAAACCAATTTCATCCGGGTTCATAACAGCAAGATTCAACTCAAAAGGAAAGGGAATCACAATTATCCAATGCTATGCACTTACAAACGACGCGGAACAAGAGAAGAAGCAAGATTTTTGAAGACAACTACAAACAGTAATGGACAACATCTAAAATGTTGACATCAAAATCCTTATGGGAGATATGAATGCCAAACTGGGAGCAGATAATACGGGAATAGAATTCATCACGGGTCGAGAGGCTCTCGGAGAAGTGAATGAGAATGGAGCATTATTCGCAGACTTCCGCGCCTTCATTGATTTGGCGATTGGGGGAAACGTGTACAAACACTAGGATATACAAAACGCAAAATGGATTTCGCCTGACGGACACACCACATCTCAATCTCAAGGAAGTGGAGACTCAGCCAGCCTGCTGGATACAATGTTGAGAAGGGGAGCTGATGCGGCCCCAGACCATCATCTAGTTCAAGGAGCCTTCAAGGTGAAATCCTTCAGAACAACTGGAGGCAGACCGCTGTAATTCAAGTTCAATCTTCAGTAACTGAAGGATAAACTACAGGGGATGCCTTCACTACAGACCAGACCAGGGTAAAGTCGAACAAATTACGTGTTATCAACGAGGAAACATGCGTGGAAGAACAGTGGAACTTTCTGAAAGCGATATTCAAGTAAACGTGTACAATTGTTCTAGGGAGAAAGAAGAGACAAGATAAGGAATGGCTCTCAAAGGATACCCGAAAGCTAATCGAAGAGACAAAGATGGTGAAGTAGAAGACTACTCAATGCAAAGATGGGCAGCAAAAGGAGAAGCTAAGTTTAATGTGCACTGCGCTGAATAAAGAGGTGAAGAAGAGTGCTAGGAAAGACAGAAGACAATTCTACGACACACTGGCTGGTAAGTAAAGCAGAAATGCAGATCTCAGGTAAACGAGACCTCAGGACAATATATCAAGTAACCAGGTCATTATCCGGGAAGAGATCAACCCGGATGATGAAACCAACAAAAGATGCTGAAGGAGGAGAAACAAATGAAGCAACCTACTGATCGCTTTGAAGGACTCTTGAATCGACCATCACTGGCAGCTCGCAACGACGCGGTACGTTCAACGTTTGCGTTACATTTCCCGTGAGACTCGCACAAGTGTTTCTCCAGTTCCATAAATTTAACCAACAACTCTTTCACTAATTAGTTATGGTTAGTCATACAAAAAAGCCATGAACTCAGTCACCTGTCAACGTGATGACAAATAGTACCAATATGCTCGCAACAACGAGCAGCACAACTCCCACGAAATATGGAAATGAGGTCACAGCTTGCCAATACGCCGCAAGCGTCGAGCTGCCGGTTCACTACCATCTACTGTGGCTGAAACTGAGGGCGAAAACTTGCTGACAAACAGCAGTAGCATCGCTTCTACAAACTCAGCACCTGGTCCTGACATAAACCTCTTCACTTCACCTTATATACGTGTCACAAAACTTCAGATACCAAGTCCGGGTTCAACACTTACTTCAGAAATAGAACGACTAAATCTGTCTGTTGAAGAACTGAAGACTGAGATGCGGGACATAAGGTGTAGTAAATAATAATAATAATGGCTTTATGAATGCAGGATTTTCATAAAATTTGGCCAAATTATCTGAACTATCAACACAGCTTAGTGATATAAAATCACAGGTCTGTGAACTTGCCCCTCTGAACATCTTGGCTAAGGCCATAAACCCTGGCGAACTTGACACAGAACCAGTAACTAAGGTAGACACCTTGATAAACTTCATCACAACAGAGGTTATCAAAAGACTTGACACTAAACTAAGTGTGATTGTCTACAATATACCAGATAATGAGGGATTGAAAAAGGTTCGAGGCATCTTACTTAGGGCGGCGAAAATGCCTAACTCCCAAACAAAATGTCACAGACTGAAGAAGAGTCAGCACGACCACTGCTGTCCTATACGCCTTCAGTTCGAGACGCAGACAGAGGCTAAAAAATTCACCAACACACAACGTATCCTATTACAGGACACAAGCTACAAACAGATAAAAGTTGAAGCAGATAAGACAGTGACTGAAAGGCGTGCTTACAATCACCTTAATAAACCAAATGGCAAGACACCACAAGCCACTAAAATAGATATACACACTACCAACACGGTAGAACTCATAGCCTCCCCCCTCTCTAATCTCACAAAAATAGCTCCACCGAAAACGAAACCAAACGAAAGACTTGTGAGCTATAGTCTTACTCCTAAAGTAACCTCTCCTCCCTCTACGGTGGATCTAGATATGTCTATGGACAGCCATAAGATGGTAATCAATCCCTCTTGTAAGCTGACAACATCCTCTCCTAACCAAATCGTGAC
This sequence comes from Trichobilharzia szidati, assembly GCA_944472155.2. NCBI lineage: Eukaryota > Metazoa > Platyhelminthes > Trematoda > Strigeidida > Schistosomatidae > Trichobilharzia > Trichobilharzia szidati. The sequence continues at coordinate 56,291,975 of OX235276.1, forward strand.
AACGCAAATGGAACTCGGTAACAAAACATGCCGAAATACGCCACTTGTTGCGAAGAATCCCCAACATATTCAGACTCCCGAGAATAACTCACGCTCTAAGGTAAATAATATTCAAAACCATGCTAGCAACCAAACTAAAAACAAAAATAAGGACATAGAGTCCAAGGACAACAAGGACACAACCTACTCGCATACTGTGCCAAGTCACACTGGTAGCTGGTGTAGTGACGCTATCACGCAATTGGAATTGAGACGCTACATTTTCGTTCGAATTCTTTCAAACCGTATATAAACTATTCACACACAATTTTTACCGGAAACTGTTGAATTTTCAAATTCTACACATAAGAATACTTGTGGGATACTATTTTTCCTTGGAAGTATTATATAAACTCTGTTACCACTGTCCCTGCCATCTGCAGGTTTTGGATGTATATTTTATGGGATATATCTGGTTCAATTTGCCATGGGTGAGGGCCTATGAACGGTCCGTGGCACAGCTAACAGTCCGTCGTTGGTTGTCCTCCAAACTCAAGCCTACGATACCGCAATCTCCAGTCATGTCAGCTATGTCAAGCCAACCCTCATCACAATCCATGGCCTCTGCCATGGTTCAAGCTGACCCCCAAACAACAGCCTCCTGTTCTCCTTCCTTCATCTCCCAGTTGCCAGCAGCTCATCCTTCGCCCCTCACATCCAATCCATTATCACCTTACTCCATGCGGTCCAATCAATCCCTATCCTCAATCGTATCTCCAAGATTCCTGTGTATATACTGTCCTTCAAACTTCGCTTCTCCGAGAGGTTTGACTCAACATCTGCGTCGAATCCACCCCGCCGAATACAATGAGGTCCTTCTCGGTCGCCTCCTCAACGACTGTCGAACACGACGAAATTGGTCCCAAAATGAGGAACTCACTTTACTGATGTTAGCAGATGAAGCAGTCGACCGATTCAACAGCAAAGCTGAATTGTATCAACACCTACACGACCATCTGCCACATCGCTCAATTGAAGCCATCAGACGCCGTCTACAAACACTCAAATGGTCAACATTTGTCCCATCATCGTCGCGCTCCGCATCAACCATTGGCTCCTACTCGATGCCATCCTCACCTGCATCATCACATGAAAACTATGCTATTAGATCAGCACTGTATGTGCGTCCAAGACCTCAAACCTGGTCCACTCAAGAAGATGCTCGATTGATCTCAACGGCCAAATGTCTCGATTCACCTTTACTTGCACCTACACAGTTCTTCGCTCTTGTCGCCGAAGCCGTTGGCAACCGCATCGCTGATGCAGTTAGACTACGTCTAGCCAGGCTAAAATGGAGATGTACACTCAACCCATCTCTGCCAACAATAGTCCTAACTCCAAATACGTCTTATCGCCGAATTCAGCCAGTTACCTCACTCATTGATACGTTCACCATCAACAGATCAATCTCTGCTCCTGTAAGTCCATGCAGGGCAACTTCAGATCCAGCTATCACAATCTCATCGAATTCCTGTACGCCAACTCAGCTAGAAGAACAGCGATCCCTCCAATTGGCTGTCATTAATAATGATTGTACTGTAATTGATGAATCCACCCAACCAATGCGAATACCGCAGTACCACTATGCAATAGGTACTGTCGATAGAACAATTTTATGTTCTCCCACTGCTGTGTCAATGATCCGTCCCCTTCTGCATACTATTGATATTGACGAATCAGTCCCAACTTATGCTGTCAACGCTTTCTCGCTCAACCGAACCTCATCACCCACTGCAACCTTTGAACATGAAGCTCGAAGACAAATTATGACAACTACTCGACTCACTCAAGATGGTTCAAGTCCCCTGGTGAATCTGGCACTTCATAGAAGCCTCAACATGGACAATATACACGCTAACCTCCTGGCTGCCACCAGCCTACAACTGGCAAATTCATCTCAGCAGCTGGACACTGAATCCGCTCGACAAATTATTCTGCAACTATATGCGAATGATATTACTCTTGAGGAGACACGCCAACTTTTGGATAAGCAGGCCCACCAACTGTTCCCTACAAAATGGAAACCATCCAAGCAGCGATACATCTCCGGTCTCCCACCGAACTTAAACAACAAGAAGAGGCGACGCATTTTATATGCCCACATGCAAACGCTCTTCTACCGTTCGCCGAAAGACGCTGCAAATACGGTACTTGATGGCAGATGGAGAGACCCGTTTACACGTCAGCCTTCCAGTATAGGGGGCTTCAATGAATTTTGGATAGACACCTTCACACGCCCAGCCTTACCAGACACTATACCGGTCCAGGAATACCTTCCAACTAACAACGACTTGATCGCCCCAGTTTCAACTGAAGAGGTCAAATGGGCACTAAAAGAAATGGTCAAATCCGCCGCAGGTGTCGACCGCATAACCGCCAGGGACCTCCAGAAAATCAACCCCACTAGTCTGGCTGGGTATTTTAACACTCTTTTGCTGACATCTTTTTTACCTTCGCCTTTGTCAGCTTCCAGGGTCACCTTCATTCCGAAGACATCACATCCCGATAACCCTACCGACTTCCGGCCCATTTCCATCACTTCTGTTGTTACGCGCTGTCTGCACAAGATTATCGCCAAGCGATGGTCCAGATCATTCTCAATGGAAAAACTACAGTTTGCCTTCCTGCAACGTGATGGCTGCTTCGAAGCAACCAATCTACTTCACGCCATCTTGAGAGAAGCGCACTCCAATTACACAAGTTGCGCATTAGCTATCCTCTACATCTCGAAAGCTTTCGACAGCGTCTTACATCAAACAATTCTAAGGGTGGCTGAGAGTTTTGGTGCGCCCCCAATGCTTAGAGAATATCTTACAAACTACTACTCCAACTCCTACAGTCTCTTCCTCGAAGTGAATTGTCATCCAACACGAGGAGTCAAACAGGGTGACCCTCTGTCACCGCTTCTCTTCATCATGACTATGGATGGGACACTCAATGTTTTTGAAGCCCATGACCCCATCTACGTCGATGGCCATCCTCTGTACTACATAGCATATGCTGATGATCTCATCATCCAAGCTCCAAATGCTGCGGCTCTTCAAAACAAACTCAGCTGTATCGCGGCCTCGCTGGAGCTGGCGCGATTATTGACCAACGTCGACAAAAATGGCACAATCAACATAGTCGCTGACAGACAGCGTAGAATCGTTGCCCTTTCTCCTACTATCTTCAATATCAACTGCCTGTCAATTCCAGCCATCTCGCCAACAGAGGAATTTACCTATCTGGGTGTTCTCTTCAATTACAAGGGCAGGCGCTGCTTCGATCATGTCGGCGTCCTCAATGAATACTTAGACAATGTGAAAAGCGACCCCCTTAAACCTCATCAACGAATGAGAATCCTGAAGAACAATCTGAATCCTCGTCTACTATATTCACTGACTCTCAGCAGCACTCACAAGAATACTCTGAAAACGATGGACAAACTAATTCGTGCAGCTGTCCGCCGCTGGCTTCACCTCCCGAAAGACACTCTAACTGCATTTTTCCACGCGGATATCAAAAAGGGAGGTCTGGGAATTATGAATGTCTCAACAACGATTCCGATTCATAGGCGCAAAAGAATCGAGGCACTACTCAACAACAGGAATCCGCTCATACGCAGCATCGCGTCCTCCGCAACCTTCACACTTTTCCTCAGGATCTGCAATCTTCCGATGCAAGCCCATAGACAAATAGTAACATCAGTAGAAGAAGCCCGTGAAAGCTGGGCACAACAGCTACACTCATCGGCGGATGGTTACGGTTTGACAGAGTCAACAAAATGCCCTGAATCTCACAACTGGCTTCTCAACCCCGAAGTGGTCTTGCCCAAACTCTATGTACGAGCCGTTCAACTGCGTGGAGGCCTCTTGGGCACAAAAACGAGAAGTACGCGTGGACGTCCTAGAGCGAACATCAACTGCAGAGGCGGGTGTGGTCAACCGGAAAATCTTCAACATATTCTTCAGCATTGCGCTCTAACTCATGACGTCAGATGCAAGAGACACAACTACGTCCTCAAGCTGATCGCCAACAAATTGCGCAAAATGAATACCAGATTTTACGTCGAGCCATGTGTTCCAACGCCCGCATCTTTCTTGTTAGACGGAGTAGCATACATTATCAACGTAACAATCTGAAGCGACGCCTTCATTTATATCAGTCATGCGTCGAAGATGTCAAAATACGGAACTCCAACGATGGTTGCTGCATGCCAACGGTTCCTGTCTGCAATGGGACATACAGTTCAAAGAATCTTGCAAATTCCTGTTGTAATCTCTTATCGAGGGATGATCAGTCAACTCTCTGCAAAATACCTTCACAGACTGTTTTTCACCTCCTTCGACATTTCGAACATCTGCATCTCAACCATCAAAGGCTCTTTGAAAATCTATAATACTTATATGCGTGGAACGTATAGACTCAGAGGTGGAAAACAATTGAACCAATGATAATGTAAATTTATTGTCATATCAAACTACTCTGTGAACGTTTACTGTACTACCATCTGTTGTAATACACTGCGAGACAAACTGTGACACTCATACACATATATATACTCATTGAACCTAAAGTACTGTTATGAACCTCCTAAAATACGTGACAATTTTGTTTATTCTATATCTTCTAATTGCTCCACACTATGTACACACAAAGAGCATATTGTCCTTATAAAACTCTCCGATGTTAAAGACTATTGCTACACACAACTGTCGCTGATATCCTATGATTCACATATTTTTTTGATTTACAGCTTGATTCCACACCGTATTTTCAGTACAAGTATGGAATTTTCAGCATGGATATCGGTAGCCCAAATTCAGGCCGACCATAGATATCGGGTGTGCGTCGGCAGGGGATCGAACCCCGGACCATGTGCATGGTCGGCGAGAGTCCTAACCACTGTGCCACTGACGCATATAATGATGTCATATAATAACTTGTTTACAGATATCAAGTGTATCCTTACAGTCTAGCTATAATACTAAGAGTAGTGGGTCATAATTTATGTTCCTGCGAAAATAATCTTTTTTAAAAACTGGTAATGACTACACTCTACAATCACGAATTCGTCAGAGCGACAAGTGATGGAAAGTGAATTTAAGTGAAGGCTTTTTAACATGCAAAAATTAACCGAATCTTGTAATAGTTACTTGACAATCAATAATTTTATTTGCTTTCACCAGTAAGATACGCTAGACAGGACAGTGAAGTTTATGACTATGCATTTTTGATTTGATTCAGTTACAATGACTACTCATTTTTTAAGTAAACAAACTAAAACACTACAGTGGTTACACCAAAACATATAGGGATGAAATGAATCTGTTGAATAGAGTATGAATAGTTTGTTAAAGATCTAAAATTAGATTTAAAATATTAACAAGCTACAACATTATGTAATCAACTTAACACGGGTTTACTTCAGTATATTTTGAGAAACCAAATGAAGGGTTCAAGTGAAAAAAATAGTCAAGAATAAACTAACCAATTTCGAACGTATGTACGAACATATGTAAGCAACATCCAAATGCTCAAAATTGAAAAGATTCTTGTATTACATTTAATGATTTTATAGATAATAGATATTAAAATCACACTTCTGCACCACATATGAATGTCTTACATGGACACATGACATGAACAATCACACATACAAATACATAAAACTGATAGTCCTGCAGCAAAAGTACATATTATTGGAAATAACATGGGCTGCTGAGCAAATTTTCTTCTATTTTTCTTTCTTTTTTTACAATTATGTAATATTAAAGAAATTTTCCATGTATTTTTGTGCGTGTATTCAAATTGAATATTAAAAAAATAAATATGTTATATAAGTGACAACACTCGAAGCTCAGCCACCAGGCACTCAGGGTCTACAAAGCATGACACACAAACTTACTTTGGCAGATTATACGGAACAAGCCTTCTGGGAAACAAACCACAGTGCAGCTATGCATATAACGACACCCATGTAAGGTCTCCTGGAATGTCCCCACACAATAGGCAGATTAACAAGTCATGGGCATCACAAGGTACCAAAGATTTTTTTATCCAACACATCCCTGTCAGCGCTAACCAAACAGCTGGTGGGGATGTTAACCCTTCTGAACCCGTACCACCAACGTCGGCCCCCTATCGGGAAGAAAACAGACATGGGCTAGTATACATGGAACTATTAATCACACCCAGTGACTGCACAAGCATAGGCCAAATAAAAACCTCAACCCAAGTCTCCAACCTACCCAAGTCTAGAACCACGCCATCGTATAGTTTATCGAATAATCAAACCCATTACCCACTAAAAAATGGATAGCAACTCGACAGACATAGGTGAACAAACTAGTTGCAACACAGGGTTGATATGCCACGCGGAAACAGTGGATGCCGATCCACACTTGAACCTTATTGACGAGCTTATACACTTCAAACACTACTTCAAATCTCAACTCTACTTAATACTTATTAATGCTAGATCTATTCTTAACAAACTGCCGATGTTCAGGGCACACATGCTGGTATACAAACCCCCTTTAATTATTACTACGGAATCCTGGTGTCACTCCAATATACCAGACGAAGAGATAAGCATCGATGGGTACATACACTTTCGCTGTGACAGGAAGAGTGGTAAGGGAGGAGGCTGCCTAATGTACTTCCTGAACACACTTACTGTATTACAGCTAGAAAATAGGGAACTCAATGACATGCACAACACCCTATGGGTCAATGTACACTTCAAAAGTGCTACACTACTAATAGGATGTATCTAAAGAGCACCTGGCACCTTTAGTGATTACGAGACACAACTTATAAATGTACTGGAGCAAGTATCCACTCTTCCGTATGAGCATAAGATCATATGTGGAGACTTCACCCTACCCGAAATCAACTGGGACTTATTAAAAGGGCCAACTAAATACGACAAGCTCTTAGGGACACTGGACATTTTCGGCTGGAAATAAACTGTCACTATCCCTACAAGAGGTGACAATGTACTAGACTTAATATTCTGTCACGATATAAGCCCCCTCTCAATCTTAGTGGGTTCTAAGTTTTCAGTTAGTGACCACAAAACAGTGATGTGTGCACTGCCACTTCCACTGAATAGCAATGCAGCTCACACCTCCACTTCACAACAAGTACTATATAGGAACTATAGTAAGGCAAACTGGACCTTAGTAGAATCAGTGCTAAGATCTTCCAAATGGAGCGAATACTTCACTACTGATGACCTCTCGCGAGCTCTGAGCATCTTCTACCAGAACTCAAACACATGCTTAGATGCTGTCATTCCACTCCAAACACTTGAGCTTTCCCCACATAGGAAGTCATTCATGAAACCAAAGGATCGTTCGAAACTGAAGAGACTCTCAACAAGCTACTTCAAACACCACGACTTTGGCACACTAGGTTTAATACTTAACACACTTAGTTCCATCTCACAAGCTCGAAATTTCCGTATGAGAATCGAAGAACGCATAGCAGTAGCCAGTCCTGCTAGAGTGTATGCACTCACAGAAGTCTTAAAGAAGCGAATGAACAGCAAAAATCACAGCATTTCTCTCCTCATAGACAAAGGTAGGCTATGCACTAATTCTGCAGACATGTGTGAATTATTTGACTCAACTTTTGCAGGTAACTACCTTCAGCCAACAATCCGGTTACTCAATATACACCCTACTACTAATGTGGCACAGACTCCATCTCCACACACACCAAACTTAATTAGTACTGTTGAATTTAACTATACTAACATTAAACAAACTATAAGAACCCTGAAATGCTCAAAAGGTTTCGGTACTGACGGCATATCATCCTATTTTTATGAATATGGTGGCGCTGACATTCCCTTACTACTGCTTAAAATATTCACAATGACCTTAGAAACCCAAACTTACCCTGATGTGCGGAAAACAACGTTTATTATGCCTAAACACAAATCTGGCTCGAAATCAGAAGTCAGTAACTACAGGCCGATCAATATCACACCTATAGCATCTAGAATTATGGAGAGACTAGTTAAAGACAACCTAATGAAGCATATGCTTAGCTGCAACATTATAAGTCCGAACCAACATGGACTCTTAAAATCCAGATCTTGTCTAACATGCCACTTAGACTTCTTTAATTTTGTGATCAGCAGTCGTGACAGATGGCAACTAGTACTTGTTGTCTACTTTGACATCTCAAAGGCATTTGACCGTGTCGACCATTTACTACTAATGCATAAGCTGAAATCCTTAGGAATAATTGACCCACTATTAGGATTTCTTAAATCATTCCTTAACAATAGGTCCCAAATAGTTAAACTCGGATCTATAACTTCGAAACCTAGCCCAGTCACCTCTGGTGTAGTGCAATGTAGTGTCATTGGACCCCTTCTATTTACTCTATATATCAACGACATATGCGCTTGCTTCTCTCATGGGAAACCATTCATCTCTGCAGATGACCTAAAAGTAGCTTATACATTCCAATCTGATGACCTAGGTTACTTCCAGAATGTTGTACAAAAAGAACTAGATAAAGTGACTGCTTGGTCGTCTTTATAGAACCTCCAGTTTAACCTTAAAAAATGTGGCTGGATCTGCTTCGGTGCACCCTCAATCGACATGAAATTAACGCTTCAATCGGCTAACCTAACCAAACTCCAAAGTGTCGTTGACCTAGGTCTAAGGTACTCGAGTAACCTAACATTTTCTGAGCAAGTGGCATCACAGACTCAAAAGTCGAGGATGCTCTTAGGATGCATACTCAGGAACTTTCACGACAATGAAGCAAAGCTCATTCTGTACAAAACCTGTGTGAGGCCACTACTAGAATACTGTCCATTTATTATTAGCAGCACTCACACACGTGAAAAGCTAAGAATATATATATATATATTTATTCCTGTTTATGCAGGAACATACCAATTGTACAGGCATGGATATGTTATTATATAAATTACAGTTTGTTTGTTCAATCTAACATTAGAGTCAGTCAGAACAGTCTGCAAAATAGTCTGTCTGTGTAACACATAAAGAGATATAGAAATATTGTCTTCGCATTAACAAAAAACCCAGACTTCAGATGAGTGTGATACAAATATCTGGGAAAAATAAAGCTTGAAGTCAATTCTCCTATATAACTTTGTTGTGAACAGCATCCGTGAGATAAAGTTTATTGATGTATTATTTTGAGTCAATAATGTATTTATTCCATTTTTGTCAGCAGTCTTATCGTAGTTTTATAATAGGAAAGAAATTTGATCTTTGATACGAAAGTTAGATAAGGCAATGTTAGATTGTTTTACTGCATCAAATGGGGTCAATTCTAGAACTATCCATTTGCGCCATTTGCGTCAGCATGGCAGACTGTACATGTAAGTTGAGTAATACATTGGTAACTGTTTGAAAACCAGTTGCTTCTTTATTTCAGATCAAGAATACTCCTTGTACAGAATGTTAGCCAGCGTTTTCAAGTGGTTGCATCGGATCGTTCATGGAATTTGAGTTTGAATTTACATATATGGTCATTTCAGTTTGGATGTTGGGTTGTTCGACCTCAACCAGGAGGTATATAGAAGTTTACGCTCAGCAGGGAGATAAAGTATGTAAATATGAAAAGAACTTTATTATTTTATGTACATATAAATGTTTATAAATGTATATCATTGTATAGTAAACACTACCCATAATCTTGTTGTTTTTTATGTAATTTTGCGAAGTCTTAGAGTTTATTTAGTGTCGTAATATTTAGTAATGAGTCTAGGCGTTATAGTGTGCTAATAGCTCATGCGTTTTGGAAGTAAGCGGTGCGGTGTGATTGGCATAGTCATTGGGATGAAGCAGTTTATATAGCAAGCGTTTGAAGGTTATGATAGAGTGACAGGTCCTTATTTCTAGGGGTAAACTGTTCCAGATCTTAGAGTACATGACTATGAAGAAGTTTGCACGGAGTGCTGTTTTACAGTTTTTCCTAGATACCTTGCACGTTTGGTTGCGAAGGTTGTAAGAGCCTTCCGGTGAGAACTGTATCTCTTTGCTGTCTGAGAATGATATTTTATGCAATATTTTAAAGAAGAATGTTAGGTTAATGCTCAGTCGTCTCATCCAGAGTGGGTCGATACCTAGAGTTATACACCTTGATGTGTAGTCCTTTTCGCAGTCAAATCCTAGTAGTTTAGACGTGAAGTATCGTTGGACACTTTCTATTTTAAGTTTGTCACTTACGCGAGTGCTGCTGAGAATAAATGGACAATATTCAAGTAGTGGTCTGACACAAGTTTTATACAATAATAGCTTCGCTTCGTAGTTGTGGAAATTCCTGAGTATGCATCCTAGAAGCATCCTCGATTTACGCGTCTGTGTCGCCACTTGCTCGGAAAATGTCAAGTCACTAGAGTACCTGAGTCCTAGGTCAACAACACTTTGGAGTTTAGGCAAGTCGATGGATTCAAGTACCAGTTCAATATTTATTGAGGGTGCACCGAAGCATATCCAACCACATTTTTTAAGGTTGAATTTTAGGTTCCATGTGGAGGACCATGCAGTTACTCGATCTAGTTCTTCCTGAACAGCTTTCTGAAAGTACCCTAAGTCATCACAGTGGAATGTGTAAGCTACTTTAAGATCATCTGCAAAGATGAATGGTTTGCCTAGTGAGAAACAGCTGCATATGTCGTTGACATATAGAGTGAATAGGAGGGGGCCTAAGACGCTACCTTGAACTACTCCAGAAGTGACTGGACTAGGTTTAGAGTTTACAGAACCCAGTCTAACTACTTGGGACCTATTGTTAAGGAATGATTCAATCCATCCTAATAATGGGTTACTTATTCCTAAGGAGTTTAGCTTATTTATTAGAAGCAAGTGGTCAACGCGGTCAAAGGCTTTGGATATGTCGAAGTAGATGACAAGTACTAGTTGTTGTTTGTCGCGGCTGCTAGTTATGTAGTTAAAGAAGTCAACGTGACATGTCATGCATGATCTGGATTTTAGGAATCCATGTTGGTTGGGACTTAGAATATTGCAGCTGAGCATATGTTTGAGGATATCATCTTTAACTATTCGTTCAATGATTCTAGATACTATAGGTGTAATATTGATTGGCCTATAGTTGTTCACTTCAGTTTTTGATCCGGATTTGTGTTTAGGTACTATAAATGTCGTTTTCCATTTATCTGGATAGGTTTGGCTTTCTAGGGACATTGTAAACATCTTAAGTAATAAAACGGAAATGTCAGAACCACCGTGTTTATAAAGATACGATGGTATACCGTCAAAACCGGCACTACTAGAGTTTTTAAGAGTATTAACGGCTTGGTTAATATTAGAGTAAGTGAAATGAACTGTAGTGATTTGTTTCAGCGTTGAAGGTGAAGGGAGTTCTATTTTAGATTGTAAACCGAGAAGTGGACTTGTAGGCTTAAGGTAGTTAGCTGCAAACGTGTCATTAAACAGTTCACACATGTCTGCATGGTTGCTGTATAGTTTGCCCTTGTTTATAAGGAGAGAAATTTTATGGCTCTGGCGATTCATTCGTTTCTTTAGTATTTCTGTGAGAGCACCTACTCTGGTGGTGCTGGCTAGTGCCGCGCATTCTTCATTTCTCATACGCAAGTTATGAGCTTGCGAGATGGAGCCAAGAGTACTAAGTATTGACCCTAGTGTACTAAAGTCGTGTCGCCTGAAGTAACTTGTTGACAGTCTTTTCAGTTTCCTACGATCCTTTGGCTTTATGAATGTCTTTCCATGTGGGGAAAACTTTAGTGTTTGAAATGGGATGACAGCATCTAAGCATGTGTTGGAGTTATAGTAAAAGATGTCTAGAGCTTTCGAGAGTCTATCAGTATAGAAGTACTCACTCCATTCTGAGGATCTTAGCATTGATTTTACTAGAGTCCAGTCTGCCTTACTGTAGTTCCTGTAAGTTATTTGTTGTGAAATAGGGGTATGGGTTGCATTGCTACTTGACGGAAGTGGCAGTGCACACAGCACTGTTTTGTGGTCACTCCCTGGAAACTCAGAACCTACTAGGGTAGAAAGGGGACTTATATTTTGGCAGAAGATTAAGTCCAGTACGTTATTACCTCTTGTAGGGGTTGTGACGGTCTGCTTCCAGCCAAGTATATCCAGTGTGCCTAAGAACTTATCAAGTTTAGTTGGACCTGTGGGTATTTCCCAGTTGATTTCTGGTAAGTTAAAGTCTCCACATAGGATCTTATGATCGTAGTGGAGGGTGGATAATTGTTCTAGAGTATTAATAAGTTGGGTCTCGTAATTACTAAAGGTGCCAGGTGCTCTGTAGGTGCATCCAATTAATACTATTGCGTTATTTAAGTGTAAGTTAACCCATAAAGTCTCAGGCATGTTAAGTGTACTACTTTCTAGCTGTGATACAGTAAGTGCATTCAGAAAGTACATAAGACAACCCCCTCCCTTACCACCTTCCCTGTCACACCGAAAGTGTGTATAGTTATCTAAGCTTATCTCTTCATCCAGTATGTTCGAGTTACACCAGGATTCAGTGATGACAATTATAGGGGGTTTGTATATTACTGTGAGTGCTCTGAGCATCGGTAGTTTATTTAGAACGGATCTAGCATTTATGAGGATCAGGTAAAGATGAGATTTGAAATAGCATTTGAAGTACTTAAGTTCGTCAATCAGCCCCGAATGTGGTTCAGCACCCAGTAGTACTGTTTGACAAGACGACCCTATGTTGAGAGGAGTTTCAGCATCATGTTCACCTATGTCTATCGAGTTGGTGTGTGCTGTTTTCGGTGAAGAATTGAGCGTTGGAGTACTGGATGTGCTATAGGCTAGGGCATTTTTATTTTTAGTAAAGCTAGAAACGGGGGTAGGGATCTTTATTTGACCTAAACTTGTGCATGTACCAAGTGTGCTTAGTGGATGCGGGTGAGCTAGACTGTTCCTACATTCATGCAAAGGGGGAGCCAGCACTAGTGGTTTAGGAGTGTTAGCATCCCTACCAGCTGTTTTTTCAACGCTGACAGGGACGCAGGGGATAAAAAATGATTGGGACCTTGTGAAGACCATGGTCTATTATTCCACCTATTGTTAGGTACTAGTGGTGTCCTTGTAAGGGTTTCGAATGTACTGCTTTGTGGGTTAGTTCCCAGCAGACTTGTACCGTATATCCGATCAAAATTTATTAGCGTGCCATACTGTGAATGCCCTGAGTTGTTGGTGGTCGAGTTCTGACTATTGTCACTTGTACTCTTGAGGGTGGCATTGTTTGGGCGTTGGTTATCAGTGTGGGCCGTGGTGCTATTTCGCACGTTGTGGGTGCCAATACTATTGACCGTGGGGAATGTGGGCTTACTTATACTGCCATTGTTGTTGTTGGAATGATTTGGGGTCATATTCTTCTCTTTTTTACCAATGGACTTATGGCTAGGAGAGGAAAGGGTCAACTTTCGGGGGATTTTGACTTTTTTTCTTGGATTATTTAGTGACATGTCTAAATCTACGGTGGTAGGTGGTATAGTTTTATTGGCTATTAGATTACAATTTAGCGGCCTTTCGGTTGGTGTCGCTCTCTGAGAAGATAATTCTGTGTGGTTAAAGAGGGGTGGTGCGGTGGATTCTACGGTATCTCTCAAAGGGTTGGGTATAATTGCTGCTTGCAATGTCCTATTGTTTATTCCACAGTTAGACTCAGTGTGATAATTATATACGCGCCTTTCTATGACGGTCTTGTCCACCGCAACCTTTACTAGTTTATAATTTCTGGCTTGCAGTGGGGTGTGTTGGGAGTGGATGAATTTTCTGGCCTCAGCAGGTGTTTCGAACTGAAAACGAATAGGACAACACTTGTCATGTTGACTCTTCTTCAGCCTGTAGCACTTAGTCTTGGAGTTGGGCATTTTTGCCTCACTAAGTAGGATGCGCTGTACCTTTTTTAGTGCCTCATTATCCGGAACGTTGTAGACAATAGCATTTAATTTAGCATCTAGTCGTTTTGTTACTTCTGTAGTAACAAAGTTAATTAGGTTATCCACCTTAGATATCGATTCACTGTCAAGTTTGTTAAGGTCTACAGTTTTCATGAGAATAGTTAAAGGTGTCAGTTCACAGACCTGCAGTCTGATATCACTGATCTGACCTGATAAATTGGAGATTTTGGTATTGGTATCGGAAAATCCAGGATCTACTGACTTATTGTTTTTTAAGTCCCTTAACTCGGCCTTAAGTTCTCCTATAGACAACTTTAGAAGTTCTATTTCTGAAGATAGTACTGAAACAGAGCTTGAAGGATGGAGCTTTTCGATAAGCACATAAGGTGTAGGGAGGGTTTCTGTATGAGCAGAGGGTACTGAATTTTTGGGAGTAGTGCTAATACTAGCTGTCAGTGCAGTTTTATCCTCAGTTTCAGCTCGACGCTTACGACATACAAGTGAGTTTTGTGGCTCACTATAACCATTTGTAGGAAGTATGTTGCTTGATGTAGCAATCAACGACTTAAAATTAGTCATCAGTTTTACAGGGGATTGAGTTCGCTGCTTTTTACTTTGGTTAACCATAACTATTTGATATGAGAGTTAATAGTTATAGGTATGGAAGTAGTAGAGGACTTGTGCAAGGATTACAACAAGATAAATTTTATGTAACGAATCACGCAAAAATGTAACGCAAACGTTGGACGTACCGCTACGATGGAGCGAATACTTCACTACTGATGACCTCTCGCGAGCTCTGAGCATCTTCTACCAGAACTCAAACACATGCTTAGATGCTGTCATTCCACTCCAAACACTTGAGCTTTCCCCACATAGGAAGTCATTCATGAAACCAAAGGATCGTTCGAAACTGAAGAGACTCTCAACAAGCTACTTCAAACACCACGACTTTGGCACACTAGGTTTAATACTTAACACACTTAGTTCCATCTCACAAGCTCGAAATTTCCGTATGAGAATCGAAGAACGCATAGCAGTAGCCAGTCCTGCTAGAGTGTATGCACTCACAGAAGTCTTAAAGAAGCGAATGAACAGCAAAAATCACAGCATTTCTCTCCTCATAGACAAAGGTAGGCTATGCACTAATTCTGCAGACATGTGTGAATTATTTGACTCAACTTTTGCAGGTAACTACCTTCAGCCAACAATCCGGTTACTCAATATACACCCTACTACTAATGTGGCACAGACTCCATCTCCACACACACCAAACTTAATTAGTACTGTTGAATTTAACTATACTAACATTAAACAAACTATAAGAACCCTGAAATGCTCAAAAGGTTTCGGTACTGACGGCATATCATCCTATTTTTATGAATATGGTGGCGCTGACATTCCCTTACTACTGCTTAAAATATTCACAATGACCTTAGAAACCCAAACTTACCCTGATGTGCGGAAAACAACGTTTATTATGCCTAAACACAAATCTGGCTCGAAATCAGAAGTCAGTAACTACAGGCCGATCAATATCACACCTATAGCATCTAGAATTATGGAGAGACTAGTTAAAGACAACCTAATGAAGCATATGCTTAGCTGCAACATTATAAGTCCGAACCAACATGGACTCTTAAAATCCAGATCTTGTCTAACATGCCACTTAGACTTCTTTAATTTTGTGATCAGCAGTCGTGACAGATGGCAACTAGTACTTGTTGTCTACTTTGACATCTCAAAGGCATTTGACCGTGTCGACCATTTACTACTAATGCATAAGCTGAAATCCTTAGGAATAATTGACCCACTATTAGGATTTCTTAAATCATTCCTTAACAATAGGTCCCAAATAGTTAAACTCGGATCTATAACTTCGAAACCTAGCCCAGTCACCTCTGGTGTAGTGCAATGTAGTGTCATTGGACCCCTTCTATTTACTCTATATATCAACGACATATGCGCTTGCTTCTCTCATGGGAAACCATTCATCTCTGCAGATGACCTAAAAGTAGCTTATACATTCCAATCTGATGACCTAGGTTACTTCCAGAATGTTGTACAAAAAGAACTAGATAAAGTGACTGCTTGGTCGTCTTTATAGAACCTCCAGTTTAACCTTAAAAAATGTGGCTGGATCTGCTTCGGTGCACCCTCAATCGACATGAAATTAACGCTTCAATCGGCTAACCTAACCAAACTCCAAAGTGTCGTTGACCTAGGTCTAAGGTACTCGAGTAACCTAACATTTTCTGAGCAAGTGGCATCACAGACTCAAAAGTCGAGGATGCTCTTAGGATGCATACTCAGGAACTTTCACGACAATGAAGCAAAGCTCATTCTGTACAAAACCTGTGTGAGGCCACTACTAGAATACTGTCCATTTATTATTAGCAGCACTCACACACGTGAAAAGCTAAGAATAGAAAGTATCCAACGATATTTACGTCAAAACTACTTGGCTACGAATGTAAGAAAGACTACATCTAACGGTGCATGATTCTACAACTTGACCCACTCTAGACAAGACGACTAATTACAAACCTAGTATTCTTCTATAAGGTCCTACACAAAATATCATTCTCTGACAGTAAGGACATACAATTCGCACAAGAAGTCTCTTACGACTGCGTAACCAAACTTGCACAGTGACAATAAAAGCCTTTGAGTCAACACTCCGCGAAAACTTCTTCATAGTCATGTATTCTAAAATATGGAACGATCCGCCCCTAGAAGTCAGGAACTGCAATACAGTTATAAGTTGCAAACGCTCTCTGTACACACTATTTCACTCTACTGATTATATAAATAAACTATTTATTCCTAGAACGAATCAACTATTAGTCTACTACAGTACCTAAACGCGCTTAAATACCCTTACTTCGCTAAAGACTATAAATAAACTAGTAGCATAATTGCATAAAAAGACTTAGTAGAAATAAATATTTGTTCATCAAATTACAATGTACAACGAATATAAACACATATGTCCCAATCCACATACTTTTTCTCTGTCCTCTGGTATATTTCTGTTGCATTTGCCTTGTAGTAGAAGTTGCATTGATCTACATTCCGACTGAAGCTGAGAAACAATTGAATTCGATTACTCATATATTATCCCTCAATGTTTGGCTAGTAATGGCTCAGCATCCTTGATGAAATCCACTGTCACCATAACTAGACGCTGTACAGCATCTTATACAAGCACTGTCAACGATCTAAATGGTTTTTGTATAGCTTACTACGTGTTTATCAACTTACTCGTACGGAGCAACCACGCAGTGACAAATGGCGGGCTCCGGGTGACTTGGGTGGAGTAAAACAAATCCGCTTGAAAATGACCAATATTAATCTGCATTCAGTTGAATTCACATCTGGTATTACTTGCAATAAAAATGATGTCAAAATCATACAAATAAATCACTCATTTTAAATTAATACCCAATTTGAACATAAAACAAGATACGATGCCGCACACAACAAAGTTATATGGAGGAATTGACTTCAAGCTTTATTTTTTTCCCAAATATTTGTAATTTATCCGACACATACTTGGGCATGGATAAGTATTATTTACAGTTCATGAATTTGATTTATAGTGAAATTACATGGTTGCTGTCCTCTCTGACATTAATTAGTGAGTACAATCTGATAGCTAGTCGTTCAATGGAGCACATTAAGAAATACAGAAATATTGTCTTCCCATTAACAACAAAACCCAAGTATGTGTTGGATGGATTACGAATTTTTGAGAAAAAAAGAAAGCTTGAAGTCAATTCCTCCATATAACTTTGTTGTGTGCGGCATCGTTTCCCAGAAGACCCGGCTGCATAAGCGCAAGTCGAGAATTTCTGCACCACAGAATTGTAAGCTGGACTTCTCGTAGCCAGGCTGACATCCCGACACTGCACAATGTTGACCAAAGCTGTGGCTTTTGCCAGGGAATTATGATTTCGTTAGTTGTATCTCCAAAGTAAAGCTCACACAAATGCTTGGGGGAACGGGTTATGATGTCTCCAGATAGTTTAACTGCTAGCATATACTTACAGACGCGAGGTGAGTGTAAATGCTTGGTGCTTGCCAGTAGTCTGGTTGACAATCAACGACCAACGTGGATAGTTGGGAGACCCCGATTCCAGACCCACGGTGAACATAGGCTTTAGGATTCATTAGGGGTGAATACTGTGAACCCACTTGAACTTGTATTAACATAACAATCAAGTTCAAAAACTCAAACAATCCATGATAAAACAAGCACAAACAAAAACCCAGTTATGTCGTGGAAGTTAAATTTAGTGAAGAATAAGTTCAAAACAACAAATTCCCTAGTCTTGTCTTACGGAAAATAATATTGACAGTCTTACTCTGGAAAGTTAGTTATAAACGTTGAACTTACTTTTCAGCTTGTTCTCCTGCAAGGTATCTGTCGCTTGTGCCAGTTGTTTAAGTAATGCAATTATCGATAGCGTATCACCCGAAGCAGCATTGTTCTTTCGGAAGCATGCCACATAAGTCTGGGAATTTTCCATTCTGCTTCCTTGAAAAAATTCTCGGGAGTAGGTTGAGAGCCCAGAAATATGCACAAGAGTGGGTTGAAATTCCCGATCGTGGTTGGATAGTCATAACACTATGATATATAGTGAATGCAATGCATCTAGATCGAAACAAACACTTGTTATATAAGATAACTCTTTAGGATTATTTTTGTCCTACAGATTTAGTCCTTCCTCAATAATGACGACACAGAGTCTCTGCTTAGCTATAGTTAAAACAGAATGACTTGACTTTAACTTTATCTGTTTCTAAAACATAAAATAAATCATACAATTACACTAAGAAAAATGTACAAATCCACTGTCATTACAAAAAAAGGATAAAAACGTACCGAACAGTATTGAGGGTACGGACAAAATGAACAGTCAATTAATTACATGTATACAAAAATAGAGTGACAGACAAAAAAGAACATTCAAGGTCATCACGTGGTGAGAGTTACAATAAATCGACCAATAATCGCGACAAGAAGGTCACATCATATTGATTAACTGTCTATCACATAGTCTATCTATCTGTTGCGATTAACAAACTCTTCGTAGCCTAGTGTACCTTTTTGCTGCTCCTGGGGAATCCAGACTATCGTCTGTACGTGGTAGGAGGAGACAGTCTCGTTTGGCTAGCTGGGCCAGTTTACGATAACCTACTCACACAACCGAGGTGTTCCATTCGGTTTCTTCACTGAAATCACTGGAGGAACCCAACTAGACACAGAAGGTTTGATGAGATTCTTTTGAAGAGCTAACTAAGCATTTTATTGATCTCTTTTCGACTCAGATTATCTGCAATTTGGAGCGTTACCCTTATCTATTTGGTGCTGAGTTGAATTCATTCTCCCTGGTTTTTACCTTGTTAATGAAAACAGTTCATAAAGTTCCACAACATTTCATCGAAGTAGGCTATTGATTCCAAGGGTAGATGCTCTACAATTGCCGCTGTTTCTGACTCTTAGTATCATTCTGCACATGACATTTACATTGTCCTGTTTCCTTTCTCCTGAAAAATAGAATGGAGAATTTTCGGCTACCGCCGTCTATTGAGGACGGCTTTCCCAAAAGGGCGACGCCTAATAATACTTTCCATGGTGCCTGAGTGGACAGTGCGAATGCATGCAAAAAAGACACAGTCCTCAGTTTCAGAGGTAGTGGGAGTACTCCTTGAGACTGAATGCTGTTGCCAAGGGCGGTTGTCAGCCACAGCTACTGTAAACTTAAAAGTCTCTGGCACACATGAAGAATGCATAAGAGAACATGCCGCTTCAGCATTACACACTTTCTGCTGCCAATGAATCCTTCAATTTCGTCAGGCTCACATAGATTAAGTTAATAGTGTGGATACCTTTCTACCAATTTGTAACTTGTCTGTGTTGTGTTCACACGTCCTAGAGAACTTACAAAATGTTTGCAGTAATTAAAATCGTTTTTGAAACAATTTGGGAGTGGGAACGTTCTTTTTAGTACCGTGCGACTCCCCGTGTAATAGGTGGTGTTTTAGGGCTATAGTCCTATATATATATTTATTTATATATATAGGCTATGACTCTCAAATAACTGTGCCCTGTTTTCTGCTAATTCCATTTATGATGGAGTAAGCTCAATTCCTTCCTTTAACGGATTTGGAAACTGTGCGAAAAATTTCAAAAACAGAGTCTCCCACTTCTGGTTGTGGATTGTCTTGCTTAGTTTGATGTGCAAGCTTACGGGGGCGCCAGATAAATTAGTTGATGAATCTCTCTTGCCTCTGAATGCACTCATCAAGTCTTCCACTGCTTCTGTTCGAAACATTGGTGACTTCATCCGTGCTCGTAGTGTACTTAAGATGGATTAACGTTATTTGTACACCACTTAAACCGGTCACATGCATTTCAAGTGACTGTCCAACTAAGTCTATGGCTGACGCGTTCGTGTGAGGGATATTCAACAACTTGATTTATAGACGCAGCTTGTCTGACCATAGTACGAAGTCATCACTGACCGCCGGTTTATGCGGTATGGGGTGAATATAACGCGGAGCAGGCTGATTTAATCTCCATTTCCTGGCCATAACGATTGCCATCTGATAGACATCCTTGTTAGCTGATATTTGCTGATCAGCTGGAGTGCTCTTTGTAGCTCCAGTGTGCCGAGACTTAAAGTTTGGAAGTATTCTGTTAGGTGGGATCACCACTTATGTAGTGCAGTAAGTCATCCGAAGCAGAGAGTAAAGTGCACGTTAGCAGTTTCTAGCTGCGAGCCAGTAAGAACTGCGGCCCGAGGTCTAAGACTATATTTACAACCATTCCTATTGGAGAGGAGTGAGAAAGGAGGATTCTTCCAGCCTGCTTTGCACCTCGTCTTCCTGGACACCAATGCATGCACACCATGCAGTCGATCTGATATCAGACCAGTATGCAGTTTAAAAATGAGAAATGTGTGCGTCGGCGGCACAGTGGTTAGGACTCTCGGCGACCATGCACATGGTCCGGGGTTCGATCCCCTGCTGGCGCACACCCGATATCTATGGTCGGCCTGTAAATTTCGGCTACCGACATCCATGCTGAAAATTCCATACTTGTACTGAAAATACGGTGTGGAATCAGGCTGTAATCAAAATAAAATAAAATAAATAAAATAAAAAGCTTCCTTACTTATTCTACACAACTAATAATCCTACGTGTCACTGTCAAATTTTGGGAAGCTCTAAGAGTGCATTACAAGAAACGGGAGCCTGGAATTTTTTTGAACATAATTTTTCGATAGTTTCTGAACTTTACTTCTCCCCTAAGAACGTATCGTAAGATGTATGTCCTTAATGTATCTTCGCACTCTTTATAGGACTAATTTCCATAAAAAACGCTGTTTTATTGGGATATTGAGAGATAATTTGGAGATACTTGTAAATAAAAAATGATCGCTCTAAATCTGAGACAGGGTAAAAATAAAACGAGTGAGTAGGTGATTGATCAAGTGACTTAGTTAACATACTTCGATAGGTCATTGGTTTAGACGGCGGGCTAATTAAAAGTTATTCAATTTATGGCAACCGCTTCATCAGATAATTTATTGGACTCAGATAGTGAAGGTGAACGGCATTCAAAATGTCCAGCTTATTCTTCAAGGTATGTTAGATGTTTCACTCGCCTATCTGATAATCTGTACCTTTATTATTGTGGTTATTAGTCATAAGTCCCAACTTTCTAGGAATGTTTTGTTTTTCATGATCGTATTTTGGTTGGATTACCATATTAGAATACAGGATTTTATGGAATAAACTTTTGTGAGTGCAATATTTTAAATCATGAGGATTCGATCACGGCACTACGGTGAATTTCTTATGGAAGTGATTTATTTAATGTTCATACAACACTTAGTCGGATAAAAATGGACGGAGAATGGTTAGATAATTGTTGAAAAGGTTAGATGGTTAAACTGGCAACATAATGGCCAAATCCCAGTTATGTAATGGTCGAAATTGGAAAAGATTCCTTAAATAGTGGGAAAGTAGTGATGAAGTAATGGAATATATTGGTCAGAATTGTAAAATATTGGTTAAATTCTGGTCAGGAAAAGCTGTCGTACAACCAGAATTCGTCCATTTTTTTCTTGCCATTAGCCATACCCATTACTTCCTCACTACTCACCTTTTTTGTCCGATTGGGTAGGAGCATGCTCTCATGATTTGAATTTAAGCCAATGATTTTTACCTTGTATTTAAATATATTATTTGGTTATTCTTAATCACTAAAGTGTAGTTGAATAAAACTGGGCTTTTGAAGCAAAATAATGCCTTATTCTCCCATAAGTGTCGTTTTTTGACATTTCAAAGTTCATGGTTGATATTAGTTACGACCTATAAAGGCAACTCAAAGCATTTGATTTGAGCTTGTGAGTCTAACAGTTTCTACACACAGTGAAAGGTTTCATATGTTTATCGATTCCTGCCTTTTACCATTGCAATTAAGAAGTTTTGTATAATGTCCCATCTATCCAAAATTTCGGGTGCACTGCAGAAACTTCATGTATAAAACCCATAAAAAAAATCTGCCACTTTCCTGACGATTTCACGATATTGACCGTACGTGGATTTGTGACATCTGTTTGTTGTAGTCCCTTTGCATCATTCCCTCCATGTTTTTTGCTCATAAAGTGTGGCATCCTGAACTACTGTAGTTTTGTGCAACGTTCTACGTTGAAACTCAGTCAGTCATCCACCTACGAGCTACACTTATCGTGTAAGGGTTGATAGTACTGCCTATTCGCCCAACTGACATAGAGAGGGTGGTGTTTGAACTCAGGATCTGTGGACTGGAGCTCGAGTACTTAAGCCAACCATCCACATTTTCACATCACTTGCATTTGATAGGGGGAAGTTCTATACAAGAAATGCTCGGATTTTTTGCTCAATCTATTAAAAAGACCATGTTCTTAGCGTTTTCACATATCATCCGCTTACTCCACGATCGACTTCACCTGATTGGGTTGTCAACTTTGGTCCTCCTAATATGACTGAGTTTGCGGAAGCTGCTTTAGTATGAAACGAAACGAAGCCGCAGAACGTGATAAAGTGACTCCAAAGATATTTTAAGAACCGTGGTGACGAACTTTTGTCAGGGTTAACTAAGATATCAGATAACGTGTAAAAACCGGAGATAGTTTCATTTGCTGTGAATCATCTATTATCGCGGTTGATGTAAGGGGAGATAAGTGTTTGATAATTATGGAGGAATAAGCTTGACTAATATGGTATCTAGAGTTGCAGGTAATGTAGTCATGCGTAGACGAAGTTGGGCTCGTGAGAAACAAACACGAGAAAACTAGCGACATTTCAGACCATAACGGTGTATTGATTACATCTTCATCGTTAGACACTTTCTGGAACATAGGCGTACTTACCAGCGTCCAGCATCTACCATGTTTCTTGACCTAAAGTCATAATTCGACTTCCCTGCTGCGGAAATGTTTGGCTATGAAGGGAATGCAGAGAAAGTCTAACACTATTTAAGACATTCCACTCGAACTCACAGCCCTGTAAGAACTTGTAGAGAGTTGTCATCTGAGATTATGACCATTGGTGTCTATCAGGTATGTTCATGGCATCAATCCATGAAATCCCTGACAGTTAAACTGAGTCAGGTAGGGAGATGCAGACTTCCGAGTTGGGGCCCTCGGGACTCTAAGAATCAGTGGCTGGAGACAATAGGTGACATGGCTCAAAATCGTTGTCAATGGCGCAGATGTATTCAGTCTCTTTAACCTTCATATTCTTTTCTACCATTACTCATTCTGTTTCACTCTTATACTTGTCAAAACTCTATTGATTCTCTTCACTCATTTTCCTGTCTACCTTTGTGTGCTATTTGGAACGTGGCAACTGGAACTGCTGCACTTCGGTGCCAAGTTCTATGTTGAATCCACCAGCACCACCAACCACCATCAGGTATGTTCCCACTTTTATTTGATTTCATCATAGATGTACTTATGGTCTTAAGTGAATTAGGGTTTGATGTTTCATTGCAGAAGAGCCTCATCGATTTAGAGTGTTCGGGTAGAGATGCTGACAAAATGCAATCCTCTGGAAACCATGAGCAGAAATCCTTGAATGTTTGGGGTGTAATTCACCTCTGTAAAAGGTAAAAACTAGTCTGCAGGATAGGAAGTGAATTCGTAGGGCGTGTTGACCATGTCACTTATTTGGGAGGTTGCATCTGCCCTAATGGACTAATTGATGACAAAATCTCACCGCGTATACATACGGCAGGCCTAGTATTTGCCATCTTACATTACCTCTAGCGTAGACGTGATATCCAGATATCCATCAAGAGATGTGTGTACTGCTCAGCAGTTCGGTCTGTGAGGTATAGCCGCTGAAAGTTGTAGACATTTAAAGAATAGTTGTCTTTGACCACATGTTTGCGTTCTGTCTTCCGTGATACGTGGTATAGTAGGGTGAGTAATATTGAGGTTAAAAATAGTGTTAAGTGAGGAAGGCAGGTCAATCTATAAGATTGAGGTGAATAAGGCGTGTTACGCATTTCAACGCACAGCCTTCCTCGTCAAGCCATGTTCTCTGGCATGGTATTAGTTTAGACAAGAGTTAGAGGTCATCAAGCCAAAACCTCCAATGAATTCATGATGACTGACTGTGGGTCTCGGCCACCCACGTAGGAAGGTTTTGACTACCTGGTTGATGTCCTTGGAATGCTAAAGGTAAATGGCTTGTGGTCTGAGTTTGGATCCCCGAGCGACGCACTCCTTTACCTCGCTAAGCTAGTAATAAGACTGCTAAGGAGGAAAGGTTGGTTGGGCATGAGGCTAGCAACCCCATCCCGTAAACATAAACACCACTGCTACCGAAACTTCAGGCCTCTAGCTTAAAGCCTTATGTTCCACTGGGAACGTAAAGGAATACAAAAAAACAAAAAAATATTTATCTTGATAAACCTGAATAAATCGAGAAGAGCATATCAACAATGCACTTACATAAGGGTCGAATAATGTAGTTCAACAGAGACGAAAAAAGGGACCAGCCACGAATATACATAAAGACGAAGTTTCGGGTAGGAAATCACACTGAAAATATAATCAATATAAAAAACTAACAAAAATAAAGTAGAGTATATTTTCCGAGGTAACGCAAGATTAACAACGCTTTTTTCATTCTTATCCTATACTCTTGGCCAGCCCCTTTTCTGACATCTGTTTAATTAAATTATTTGATCCTTACGTAAGTGTAGGGTTTTATTTTACACCTCTGTTGAATTTGCAACATTCATTCTTAATTCTAGAGAATTCATTAATCGTTTACATACATACTTACTAATGAGCCTAACAACAACGACCTTTACTCCTTTCTCTTACGCTATTTAATCACGTGATATTAATCTCCTTTACCTTTATGATCAATAACTGTTTAAGTGTTGCTCATATTGGTATTCAATTGTGTGTGGGTGTATGTGGTTGATAAGAAACGATGAAATATAACGACGTCATTTTATCCCGCTCAATAATGTGCTCTTTTTGCTTTGTTTAACATTAAGATTAAGCGGTTGACTGAACTGTTTATTTATTTTTTTTAATTCATGTATAATCCCCATCCAGACAATAATGAAAACAAAACACGTAGATCAGCGAAGAGTCTCTTTTCGGCGACGAATTCATTTTCTTAGCTGTACAATCGCAAATGTATATGTGTTATTTTGTATGTATGTGTACAATAAGTTTATCAAACAAAAATACAATTGGTTATAGTTATTTAAACTAAACAGGTGAAGATCGGTAATTGGAGTTACGTAATACAAATTCAGTCAAGAAAATTAGGTGTTAGTGAAATTAGGCTAGTAACAAAGGTGATGAGTTGTCACAAACAGTTGTTAAAAGAAGTTATGTAATAATATGAATAGTTTGATGAGTGAGTTTTACTCAGGATGCACATAGGAACAAAGTAGATGATACGAAATTACGTAAGAGCTCTAAATGAATACAAGAATCATAACCAATTAAATAACTGTCTTGGTAACAACTTTTTTGATTTGATTTTTTTGATTTTGGTAACTTAATTTTGTTTCTTTGCCTGTTCTTTAATTGCTTGTGATTCTTGTATTCATTTAGAACTCTTACGTAGGTTCGTATTATCTACTTTGTTCCTATGTGCATCCTGAGTAAAACTCACTCATCAAACTATTCATATTATTACATAACTTCTTTTAACAACTGTTTGTGACAACTCATCACCTTTGTTACTAGCCTAATTTCACTAACACCTAATTTTCTTGACTGAATTTGTATTACGTAACTCCAATTATCGATCTTCACCTGTTTAGTTTAAATAACTATAACCAATTGTATTTTTGTTTGATAAACTTATTGTACATATACATACAAAATAACATATATATTTGCGATTGTACAGCTAAGAAAATGAATTCGTCGCCGAAAAGAGACTCTTCGCTGATCTACGTGTTTTTTTTACTGTGATCTAAATATGAAATGTTATTCCCTTCAGTAGAAATGTAATATTGTACTGCGGGACTTGTCTTTGTCGAATTCTAGTTTTAGCACAGGGAATGAAGTGGTTGAATGGTTTTGGACCATTTTACTTATTTGGGATGTTGCTTCAGTCATAACGGAGTGATTACTGATGAAATGGCTGCGCAGATACATTCAACTCATTTGATGTCGATCCATCCATACATCCATCAAAGGAAATGTGTGCTGTGCAACAGTTTGCCTTGTTATTCTTTATAACTGACACTGGAATATGTGAAGAGGTCATTTACTTCTGTTAGATAGTGTAATGCATTCAGTCAGTATTAATAAAGTTAGGCATAAAGTGTTAGCAAGTGAAGTCAATCGATCGGTTGATGGAACTGTCTATTTAGATGCTTATGATACGTGTTGCGCATGCCGAGTTATCACCTTCCTTATGGAGCAATACTGATTGAGATCAGATTAGGTTGAGAGAAAGTTAAGAATGGTCAGACCGAAACATTGCATCACTGAAAATCGTCCTCAAGGGAGAAGGTATATTTACTCCTTGTGATCTCCTAGATTCCCAAAGTCCTCACTAATTTTTATCTAACGGATTCCCGTGCACCTTTCTATCTACTTTAGCTTCACTACATCCCCTTCCTCTACTTATATGTTTGCCTTTCTGAAGTATGGCAATTCGGATTGCTGCTCACCAAATGTTATCACTAGCTATTATATAGTTAGCAACTGGTTCATTGCTTTCACTCGATGGCTACGGGCGCAGTAGCTGAACATTGGTAACCGTATCTCCTGATTTTCTTTCTTCAGTGTAACTCTCTATCGAGGAAGGTATTTTGCTTAATAATTTACTCTGTCCTATTCTAGAGGTGTGGGAAACAGATTACGTAGTTATTTGTAACGTATAATAGAATAGTAGAAGTTTTTGAAGTTAGACACAATTTTTTCGTAGGGAAAACAAGTTAATTTATACATATGTAGATTCTCTCTTCCTATGAAGGAAAATATGTACATTTGTCTCGTAGGGCTTGGAAAAAATTCTAGAGATGGTCACGTCACAATACGACATGAATCCATGAAGTCTCTGAATGCTGTTTTGGGTCATGCAGAGGAAAAGAAGGTCCCTAAAATGCTAAGAATCAATAATTAACGACATGCCTTAGAATAGTTCACATTAATTTCGTCATCATCTTCATTTCTATCGTCTCTTTTTGCATACTCGTTCTTGTTCATTGCAGCATTGGCTTTTGTCTGTTCCTTAATTTTTATGTATGTTGTTTCGAATCAGTGTACTTCTGTACAAAGTCCTACGCTAATTTATGTGTCTATATTGTGTATCAGATCATTTTTTTGTTTTATCAATGACATGTAATCACAACATCATCACTATCCATGTTACAGTTTAGTTTTTCAGGTTTCTTTGTAAATTATTATTACCATTTACTTTATCCTGCTGGTGTTTTTCAAAAAAATAAATGATTTTAGTTGCGTGGATTGCTGTCGAAATTGTCGTGGTCCAAAAGTCTATCATGCACGTGTAGTTAGTCTTGGTAGACCATCAAAAACTCAAAAGTTTCCTTCGAATAGAATTAATAATCAAAAGTACAATGTGATCACTTTTATTCCACTGGTAAGTCTTGTTAAATTCTTTTTTCCGCATTGAATTTTATGAATACTATTGGTTAATATGTACAGGGATTGCTGGTTAGGATTACTATTATTTTTATTCCTAATCCTATTCATTTATTGTGTTCTGTGTGGAACATAGGACTTCAACAACACAACTCCTTTTCACTTTATTCTCTGCGTCATTTTCTACCGGCTATACGACTACCCAAACGCTTTTATTTCCCCTTTACACGATCTATCACTATCTCAATCTTGGTCACCCAACCTCTTTTGCTTCCTGTTCGGGTTCCACTCGAGGGCTTGGAGGTGTGTGATGTTACTTAACGATCTTCTCAGTGTATGTATTATTTCCAATTCATCTTCATTTTCTTCTGCTTATTTGTTGGGTAGTAGGATGTTGGCTCGTGGTTCTCTGCAGTACTGGAGTTCCTTGTTACCTATACTTTTTTAGTCTACCATCTGATCTACAGTATCGGCCAAAGATAGCTGTTGATGAAAGTCAGCAGTAGCCTGCTGTAAGTGTTTTTGATGACACGTGCACCAAGTCCTATTCTGTAAGTAGTCGAGTGTTATGTCACCGAAAAAGTAATCATAGTTGGTATTTCACTGATGAAAGTCCTAGAGAAATAAACGAATATGAAAGGGGACAGATAGAGAGTTATATGATGGGGCATTGTCACTGAGCGTCTCCCGGTGGGATTCAACAGCTTGTTAGACAAATAGCAGGTGTGTTCGAAAGAACACCGACAAATCTCCTTCAATGAACATTGAAGAGACTAAAAGACAGTTGTTATTGTTCCAGTTAACTGAAAGCCATCCTCTTACTGTTACGTCTAGTACACACAGCCTACCCAGTGATAAATATCAGCAAGCTATCCAATGGGGATGTTACGTCTTATGCTGATATTCGTGCTGACAAAGAGTGAGTACCAAAAACTGGACCATATTGTAGAGCAACTAATAGAGGAATAACCGTAGGTGCTTTGCTTGTAGAAAGACAGGGTATTAGCAAAGAAATTGTCTAGTGAAACGTGGACGAAAATATTTTATTAATTATTATTCCGAGTGGGACATACGGCTTTAGTAGCGCACCTCCATTCTTATCCTGTTCTCCGAAGTCATATTCAGCTGGCCCAACGGCTGCCAATAATCTCTCATCTCCTCCATATCACCCTCGGACTCACGCCCAACTTGTCATTTTCACTCGGTTCCTGCTCGAGTGATGGCTTGCATTGCACGCGAGGTCATTCGACAGTCTCTTCAGCGTGTGTCCAATCCATTTCCATTTTCTTCGGTGTACTTGTTGACTATATCTAGTATATCTAGTGAAGATTAGTGTGATTTCTGTAAATATTGTCAAAAAATGAGGTCATAAGTGTTAACTGTCATGCTTGTCGAACTCAGCAGCAGCAAAGTGTACCAGAAACATTTAAACAACCTTTATCGCTCATAAAATTGAAATCTGTCTATTTTATTGCTACAATCGAAAGCATTACTTCTTTATAGCACAGGTAACAGTTTTTTTTTATAAAAATGGTTTAAGAAATAAGTCAAAATAGCTTGGCGTGAGTACTAAAGTATATATAATCCAGCTTTACAGTTTCCTAATAACTACAGGCAAAACAGTAAACAACATACCATTAGTTAATTTTGTTGTTGTCTGTTGTGTTAAGGCCTAAATCGCCTTTGCAAAGCCGATTTCTACACCTGCTGACTAATTTGAAACTTCAAGCTGACATCAGTTACAGAACCCTTGAGAAATCAAGGAGTACTGGTCAGCTGTTTTTTATCCTAGTTTGGGACTCTCTACAGTAGTAGGCACCCAAAGGGGGGATTGAACCCAGAACCTTCCGGTTACAAGGCGAGTTCGTGGGCTATTCAGCCAGTGGGACCTTATCCAATGACCCATGAATTCCAACTTGTACTAATTTGTGATATATATAGCAACCTCCGGTCAGTGTCATCGGTGAGTAACTCTCCTCCTGTCTGACTTTATGAATCTCTCTGATCATGACTTCTTAACAAAACTTCACGTAACTTCCTGTATATAGAACCAGTCGCCAGTGAGCATCAGATTGATCTCGATGTGCTAGTTTTCATGGATTTGATAGGTTACAAGAAGGGTCCTAGATAGAGCTATCTAGTACTGTGTAGTTTTCCAATGGTTTTCTAACTGATGTCATCTCGAGATCAAACTTGTAATCAATCAAATCTCTGCAAACCAACGCTTGGTAATTTAATTTTAGATTTTCCCGTCGATTGATTGGACCGAAGTGTTCGGTCTCAGGTTGACACATCGGCTTCTTGTGCAAATGTTTCGACGATGTCTGGGCATTTAATTAGAATTTAATTGGTAGATGATGACTAGCAGTGGAATCCAGGATGCGCATTTCGTCCTATTTGGGACTCGTCTGCCAGCGGGTTGTACCTGCATTCCCCAGTGAGTGATGACGTTCCCACTGAGGCTCGAACCCAGTGCCCATAGTTTCAGACACCAAAGCGTTATCCGCTAGACCACTTGTGCCACGAGAGCCACCTCTTGTGCAATCCCGTCGATCGATTGGACTGCAATCTGAAATTCAATTAAATAATTAATATGACCCGTTGCACAAGCGGTGGCTTTTGTGGCACAAGTGGTCTAGCGGATAACGCTTTGGTGTCTGAAACTGGGCACTGGGTTCGAGCCTCAGTGGGAACGTCATCACTCACTGGGGAATGCAGGTACAACCCGCTGGCAGACGAGTCCCAAATAGGACGAAATGCGCATCCTGGATTCCACTGCTAGTCATCATCCACCGATTAAATTCCAACGCTTGGTAATTTGAAATTTGTTAACTAAATAAACTGTGGTTTTTAGAGTTTGAAGTGTTCTCTAATCTCTGGTGCAGGTGCTTCAATGATATTCTAAACATCATATTTAGTGGAATTTCAGAATCGGTGAAGACAGAGAATTTCCTACGGATATTTATTTATCCTTGAGTGTTTATTCTATCCACCAGCATGCTAAACAAACCGTCTATGTAGAGATAAATCTTTATTAACAAGTTTGGGAGGAAAACAAATTTCAGAGTCATGTTGAAGGTAATACTAATATTATCACTATAAGGTCTGTTTCAAGAGAATGACATCTTGGTGAATACTTCCAAATCAACGTTGACTTCTTGAAATGCACAGGTAACGTGATGCAGGTTGATAGAAAGCGGCTAGAAAATGAAATCAACATTTTAAGTTAATGGCTGCAGCAGAGATAGAAGTGTTTACTGGATTTAATTTACCTTGTGGATATGAAGTAACTTCATTGGAGAACTTGTTTAACCTTGGGCCAGTTGCCAACCAATCAGAACAATTTATTCTCCTCTGACCTAGCCGAACTTTAATGTAGCTAAGAATGAATGAATACAATGTGTTTTTCCGTAATAATAAAGGTCCGTTACCCAGTTTTTTATCTTCTCTTGTTACACATATAGTTTTACTTATTTTAATAGCTTAATTTTCTGTGAATTGGAATTAACGAAAATTATTTTCTCTATTTTCACAGGTTCTATTTGAACAGTTCAGCATCTTTTTGAATCTTGTTTTCCTTGTGATTGCATGCAGTCAATTTATCCCTGAATTAGGTGTAGGTCATTTGTATACATATTGGGGACCGCTTGGTTTTGTAATCGCTGTAACAATGATTCGAGAAGCAGTAGATGATATTGGTCGATGGATGAGAGATCGAGAAGTTAACATGGCTATTTATGGAAAATATGTACGTAATAATAAAGAAATCTCTGTAATGAGTTCAGATATCAAGGTGAGTGAGTATTCATACAATTGTGATTTATCTGTTTCTAGATATAATTTCTTTTTTCTTTTTAATTCAATTTTGATTTTCCCCTTGATTCACTGGCTGGAAATAACTGACACCCGCTGCACAAGAGGTGGCTCTCTGAGTCCAAATGGTTTAGGGGATAACGCTTTGGTGTTTGAAACAATGGGTAGGTAATGGTTTTCAACCTCAATGGGAATATCATCACTGACTCACTGAGGGATGCAGATACATACAGATGATGAGTCCCGAATAAGATGAAGTACACAGCGTGGATCCCACTGCTAGTAACCATCCAGATCAGATTTATACTCAACTAACATTTAAGGATCATAATTCAAAATGACTATCATCGCATTCGGTAATGCGTTTATTTCCGTAGCTTAGAAACAATCACAAAATAGAGTTATCTATCTAGCTTACCTTACTCTACAGATCTCATTCCTCTGTATTTGGTATACCGTTTGAGTATCTGCAGTAAATTAGTAAAAAGTGCTGGTTATCCCACTCACCTGGGAAACTCTGTACTACTCCTGGTGGTTTAATAACTGACGAAACTTCCGTAGAGATGCAGACGACTGTTTTGGCTTTCATTAAGTTGTGTCGTATGTGTTATTATTGTTATTATTCCTTTGGGTCTCCAGAGAAACATAAGGCTTCAGTAGCACATCTCCCTCTCATCCAGCCCTCTGCAGTCTTTTTAGTTGACTTTACGAGCTGTCCTTTTCTCCTTACATGATTTCCTCCATGTCACACTGGGACGCCCAACTCGTCGTTTCCCATGTGGGTTCCACTTAAGATTATGCCTGGCGCACGATGTCATTTGACGGCCTCCTCAGGTTGTGTCCTATCCATCTCTACTTGCTTCGGAATATTTGTTGGGCGATAGGTTCTTGGGTGGTTCGTCCTTAGAGTTCCCTGTCGCTAATCCTTTGTGGCTATCTCATATTCAATATGCAGCTAAGGTAACTGTTGATGAGAGTCAGCATTCGCCTGTTTGAAACGCTTTCCCTAACACGTTCTGCAAGCCTCTGAACCATATGTATATAAGCATTGACTTCGCATATATGTAGAGTAGGCGAGATATTCAATTGCACATCAGAACTGGGTGTGAGAGAATCAAGAGTTTTCGTATCCAATGTCACCTCGATAGACAATGAATGAATAATTCATTTCGTTCTTCGTATAACTACGTTTTCCTTTGTTATTGTAGTTCATAGTTACCTGGAAGGATTTCTTCATGTTCCAGGAGATAATAATATCCACTTGACCAGGTTGAAGTAGTTGGGCCGGGATTTGAATCCAGCACCTATGGACTTAAAACCAAGTAATTAAGCCAATAAGCCACAGCTTGACTGTAGTTCCTCTGACTCCCTCCGTCATGTGACTCTATTACAGCACCCATCGAAAAAGCTGGACTGTATTTATATGTTTATTTATTTATTCTTTACTTCTCCTTTTTTATCTGAAAGCATTTTAAGGTAGTTCAGTCATCTTGTTTTCATTCTTGTCCTCATTTTTAACATCTTTTATTTGATATGCATATAGGAGATTCAATTAACGCCATTACGTTATAAATCTAGTTATGTCTGGTGACAATAAATTTGCAATTTGTGTTACACAGAAGAGATTCTTTTCCCTTATACTGGGTTATAGACTATACTCAGAATGGAACACTTCATCATGACGTTAATCATTACCAGTTAAATAAATCGGAATTCGTGTGAATAACTTCCGACAAGCTGTATTTCAAAGTGTGGTTATACGTTTAAATTCCCGGTGTGAATGTTACGTGCGCACATCTTACAGCTTTAGGAGGTGTATGTTAAAGCTCTTTTCGTCTTTGTCGAGTGTATGAAAAGTCGTCATTGTTGTTCATTATAGACTATACGTCTTAGAGATGTTCAATTTTCCGTTGTCATCTTCTGCCATCGACTTCACGCTATTGTGCACGCTATTTCTTATACTTATTCTTCACTTTGTTGCTATATCACTCGTGACGTCATAGATAATATGTCATTGTCAAACAAAGCCATCGCAAAAAAAAGAATTAATCTGCTGAGTAAAAGTATGCAGAATATGTAGACATGAAAATAGAAGATAAAAGTTTGTGTTCTCTCTCTCTCTCACCCACCCCCCCACACACACACACGTAAATGCATCCCGGGACTGTTTCTCGCCAAACTCTTTCTCCATATAGCTCAAATCCTGACATTTTTATGTATGTAGTTGCAAGACTAGTAAACATAAAATGTCTGCAAATTAGCTGAATACGTAATGTGGAAACGGCATTCCCTCTTTCGAATGACATCAGTTTTCTTGTATCAATATCAGTAATAGGATAAATTTTTCGCTTGTGTTTCTTATCTACTATCTTGCCATTTTATCAGTAGTATATTTCCCTTCTGTCTTACCTTACACACGTTAAGGTTGGTGATCTTATTCACTTGGAGAAAAATCAACGTGTTCCAGCGGATATGATTTTGCTATGGACATCAGATCGTAATGGTTCTTGTTTTATACGTACTGATCAATTGGATGGTGAGACTGATTGGAAACTGCGTTATGCTATTCCAACTACACACGCCTATATCAATCGTTTAGGTCATCCAAGTTCACTGTGGGATATGGAGGTAAGTGTGTGTGTAGATGGTGTAGTGTCTAGCTTCTTTTATTGAAAAATTGTTTAGTTGATTCAAACTTGATATAACAGTGAGACTAATTCACACCATAAACAAGTAATAAGTCAATAATGATAGTAATAAAAGATGCTCTGGATGGAGAACTCCGCCCGGAACAAACTGGATTCGGAAACAGGAAATCATGTGTTGGTCAAATTCCAATACTACCCATCATAATCTAGCAGAACATAGAATGGGAGTCAAATCTCTGCTTCAACTTCATCGATTATGAAAAGGCCTTCGATGATAGCGTTAACTTCAAAGTCATTTGAAGACTGCTCAAATACTATTGTGATTGCAGTGCCCCAAGTCTTTATCAATCTCATTCAACAGCTGGCTATGTGACAATGCCATATGTCAAGTGGTCCACAACGGAAAACTCTCACCGAAGCTTTTGAAGTGAAAACAGGAGTAAGACAAGGCTGCTTGCCTACTATCACCGATGATATTCCTAATTGTGGTGAACTAGATTATGCGTCAGACGCTGCTGACAGAGTGAGAAGACAGGAATATGTTGGACCAATAACAGGACTCTAGAAGATTTGGACTTTGTGAGTGATTTATGTCCAATGTCACATGAACTCGAAGACAGACTTATAGGCGGAAACGGACAAGTTGACAGAAGAGGCTGGCTGGCAGCAAGGACAGGACTTCAAGTGAACATAGAAAAGACAGAGGTGATGAAGATACCCATCAACAACAACAAGCACCAATCACCACCATCAGTGGGAGTAATTTCCAAGAAGTCATATCTGTCATCTACCTAGGAAGCATCATTTCAAATACAGGTGGCGTGGATGCAAATGTCAAAGGCAGTTGGGATTGGAAAATCTTCTGCAACCAGCATAAAGAATAAGGTCCTGATTTCCAATATTATTCTATATAGTTCAGAGACTTGGCAAACTTGTGACGAAAACCATTTCCGATAGGTTATTGCGGAGTTCCATCAGCAGCTGCCGTTGCTCCGTACTGAAAGAATTAGAAAGGATTAGCAGCAAGAAAACTCCGTTAACGAACCAACGAAGAACCCGTTGCCCAGCGAATATGCTGAAGAAAATGGAGGAGATGGATTGGAAATACACTGACGAGACCGTTGAGGGACACCACTTGCCAGCCCCTCGAGTAGAGCCTGAATGGGAAACGATTTAAGCTGGGATTTGAGGGTGACTTGGAGGTTTTGGTATGAGGAGGAGGAAGTAGGGGCTTAAGGGTAATCATGGAGACAGTAAAAGAGGACTGTAGAGAACAGGATGAAATGGAGATGTTCTGTTGAAGCCCTATGTTCTACTCAGAATGTAATAGGACAGTTATTATTATTATTCCATTGGGTTCCGAGTGGGACATAGGGCTTCAACAACACATCTCCACTTTATTCTAGTTTCTGCCGTCCTCTTCAGCTGGGTCCACAATTGCCCATAATCTCTCACCTCCTCCTCGCCACACGATCTCCTGCATGTCACCCTAGGACAACCCACTCGTCTCTTGCCATTGGGATTCCGCTCGAGCGATGGTCTGGCGAGTGATGTCATCCGATGGTTTCCTCAATGTATGCCCGATCCATCTCCATTTTCTACTACATATTTTTTGAGCAATCGACTCTTGGTTGGTTTGTTCCCACAGTTTCTTGTTACTAATTCCTTCTGGCCGGCCATTTGATTTTCAGTATGGAGCCAGGGAAGGCAGCTGTTGATGAAAGTCTGCACTGGCCAGTTGGAAATGCTTACCGTGCTACGCAGTGCAGGTTTCTGACTTGTGTTGAAAATCCGGATTTTGTTCCTTATGCTGAGATGGAGTTCAGAAGATTTCCAAACTGGTTTCAGTTTGATGAAGGCATACCTTGCCTTTCCAATTCTCACTTTAACATCTTCATCCGTTCCATAGTTGAAACAATGCTTCCTAGCTAGATAAGTGAAGGGGCTAACCTTTGTTAAATCTTTCCTGTTGATAGCGATTGGTACTGGTTGTTGTTGCTGTTGCTGTTGGTGGTGGTTAGTTATCTTCATCTCCTCCGGCTTCTCTATGTTCACCTGGAGTCCTGTCTTCACTGCTTCTTCAGCCAGTTTGCTTCTGTTTGCATGTATGTTTTCGAGTTTACGTGACGTTGAACATAAATCACTCACAAAGTCCAAATCTTCTAGAGTCTTGTTATCGGTCCAACACACTCCCGTCTTCTCACTCCCTGTATACAGTCTCCCACATAATTCAGTTCAACATAATCAGAAATATCATCGGCGATTTTAGACAAGCAGCCTTATCTTACCCCTGTCTTCACTTCAAACGCTTCACTGAGTGTTTTCCGTTATGGATCAATTGACATTGTGGCATTGTTATATAGCCAGCCAGCTGTTGAATGAGATTGATGCAGATTTGGGGCTCTGCACGCCACAGTACTGAAGTAGTTTTCAAATTACTTCGCGGTTGATGAAGTTAAGGTACAGGTTTGACTGCCATTCAACAGAACAGTAATGCTATTAATAATATTAATCATAATGATGAATAATAATGAACGTTTCGGTCTTGTTGGTAGATTTTAAACATCACTGTATATTCATCCCATTATGGAATGCTATTTGCGATCGTGTGTGCGTGTGTGTGTGTGTGGAAAGCTGATGCATTCTGTGTTGGATCAATTTATCATAAGCATATTTTAATACTTGGCTACATACTCACACACGCACTCATATACACAATGATTGAACTTTTTGATTTCGATAACGCTTTGTTGCGAAATTATACTGTCCCCATTATTAGTGACGCAAATAGTTAGAATTGTTTATGTGCTTTTATCTTATCAATAAACAATTCTTACTATTGGTGTAATCACTGGCGGTAATTTTGCTAGAAATACTACTAAAATAAGAAAGACAACTTGTCGTTGTGTGTATGTTAGTTGTAGTAAATTGCCATTTAGAATTATTCGAATAGGGAATGGATTTCGGAGAGGATTGATTGTTTATTTTGTTTCCATTGCTGTGGCTTTTTCACATTTAAAGTAATTAGAAATTTATAAATAACATTTACTAACGCTAATATTCTCCTAGTGTTACTAATTTTATCCCCACCCCCCGTGTAAGAGTCCCTCCAGAGGTTATTACTTGTATCTACTATTAATTGATTACATAATAGTCATGAAGAGTTGTCTTATCCACAACTAGAAGGGTTTTCATCACTGTCAACAGTCAACAAATGATGAGATGTAAATATTGTAGACGATTGAAATTGAACCCAATAGCTTGAAGCCTAAGGTTGCTTATGCTTAGGTTGTTTGAATCGGTGGTGGGATGCTAGCCAACCATGCACACTTTGGGCTGGGCTGGGTTCGATTCCTGGCCGGTGCGATCCTAAACCTCATTTAACCGGTAGTAAGCCCCCTTAAAGAAGGAGGGTTGGGCATGAGACAGGCAACTCGACCCTGTAAGAAATAACAACCTTTACTGACACTTCAAGACTCAGGCGCGAAGCTGAACTTTCCACTAGAGGGACGCAACGAAATGAAAAAAGGTAATAGTCCAGAAGTAAAGTTGCTTAACTGAATAAACTCTTTGTCTGTACCTCTCTCTCTCTCTCTCTACAACCACTTGCACTAATTTGGTGTTTGCAATTAACCGTACCCGTAGTGTAAAGGCTAACGGTACTTACTTGGCTGCCTTAACCCTGACAGGTGGCTGATAGTTGAGCACACCTGTACTACAAATGAGCCAAATCTCCTCAGATTGCTTGTATCCAATGGCAACACCATATCAGTAGTAGTTCTGTGATCATGTGTCAAGTGGATGGGAGAATCTTTCATTAAATTGCCCAATGACAATAACTTGCTTCCATACCTTGAACATATATTACAGGTGTACTGCAAGTGGCTTCAATACTATTCATTATTCTCCAGCCCTGAGACCGGTTGGTGGGAGATATGTTGGTGTAATCAATCCTTGACGTCTAAGTCGGGTGTACTGAGCTGTTGTTAGTAATTATCATGTATCTCGAACTAGGGTGAAACAACTGTTCTGTACTCCCCGGTCTGCTGGTGGTGGTTCACTTACTGATGCCAGCTAGTGGGCGAACCTGAGTGATGAGGATGCATCATGACTCTTCGGCTAGAAACCGCGAGATCATGTGACGTTATCAGATTTGATTCAGAATCAAAAATCAGTATGAATTGTACTTCAGATTCTCTTGTTTCGTCTACTGTCCGTTTGCATTATTGTACTTAACAAAAACTCTGCGTCAAACTTGTGCTTCGCTCATGAATATTAATAGTAATAATAATAATATCTTAATAACTGTTGATGTTTGTGCTTTTCAGAGACAACCTCTTCTTAAAGTATCTACAGTGCTAACTAATCTCTACCCTTCTTGATATATTATTACACAGTGTGTATATGTGTGTGACTGTTTCTGTATGTTCCTTCACATTGTTAATATACAGTTTTACAGTTAAGTATACCTTATGTACTTTTATGTTACATGTTCACACTATGATTAGATGATTTATCCTTTTCCCTACAACTTCTAACATAATCTTTATGAGATTTGTTGAAGGACCAACAAAAGAGTGCGTCGGCTGGGGATCTAACTCCGGACCACCTGTGTGCATTCTACCGCTGAGCGACCGATAACGACAGTATAACGAAGAAAAGAGGATCAAAAACCGATAAGAAAGGTGATTACGAAAAGTCTGTGAAAATGTCTTACAAGAAAGATACATCAGGCCTGTAAAAATGCTAAGTAAAATCAAGATAGCAGGTATTTTAATTATGTCTAGGTCAATGCATCTAATTTTAGCAATAAACTAAATCAAATTAAAAGATGCAATTAGAAAAAATTAGGCAAAATAAATACATAATGTAATCTATAAAATATCTTGTCCTGAATGCCTGATTAACTATGTGGGTCATTACCTTGACACACTCGTGCTTGTCACAGGTGTTTGTGATAAATAAAATTCTCAGTTTTGCCAATTAATTCGCGATTTGTAAATTTACGCAGTCCGAGAAGGTAAAATTCCATCACAAATTTCTTCATGAACCGTAATTATTGAGATTGCAGTATGTGTAATGATCTGCCTGATACCATCTACGGTAATCAGGAAAGCAAGCATATTTGCATTAAAACTATATATATTACTGATTAATCAACAGTGAGTGGTTGCATACTACCCACATTAACCAGTAGGGCTTGTCGGCCAGCCATTTCGAAGTGGTGTAAATACCGGACTACCGTTTTGCACGTTTTGGGGTCGAACTCATCAGCTGCGCACTTGGTTCGACTCCACTCAGAGGGGCGAATCACAATTCAAATAATTCGCACATATATATCATTGATTGCTTAATAATCTATGCTGTTTAATCTCTATTTACATTTTAGGCTCAAGTGTACGCTGAAGCTCCTAGACAAAATATACACAATTTCGAGGGGACATTTGTTCGTACAGATGTAACGCCTACAACTCCAACTGATTCAGAAGCTGCAGAAGTTTCCCTAAACATTGATCATACTCTTTGGTCGAACACTGTTCTAGCTACAGGCAGCGCTGTCGGTCTGGTGATATACACAGGATCAGAGACACGTGCAGTAATGAATTCAAGTAGAGTGCGTACAAAACGTGGAAAAATCGATCAAGAAATCAATAATATCACTAAACTTCTCTTCTGTATTCTAGTTCTCCTAGCCTTAGTTATGGTTGCACTGAAAGGTTTCACTGGTTCATGGTATAAATATTGGTGGCGATTTATTGTTCTCTTTTCATATATTATTCCCTTGGCGTAAGTGTGTTGTCATTTTTATCCTGTAAAAGAAATACTTATTAACTATAATAATTTTGCGAATTTTTCTTCAAAGTCACCTTTTTTTATTGATCTGCTTTTTTTCACATACTGAGAAAACAATCGATTGGTAATGCGTAGATTGTATCAAATTTTGTTGCTTAAATTCTAATAGATAGACTATAGATAGTGTGTGTACTGTTTCTTGAGATTATTATTACTCCTTTGAAACTCAGGGCTTCAACAGCACATCTCCATTTCAACCTATTCTCTGCAGTGCCCTGTAGCTGGCTCAACGACTGCCGATGAGCTTTCATCTCCACCTCACACGATCTCTTATATGTCATCCTTGGACTCCGGCCCACTTCTTCGTTTCGCATTTGAGTTCTGTTCGATGGCCTGCTTGCCACGTGATGTCACTCAGTGGCCTCTTCAGCGTGTGTTCAGTCGATATCCAATCTCTTCGGGATGTTTGTCAGGCGATACACTGCTGGTTGGTTTGTCACCAGAATTCCTTGTTGCCAATGTTTTCTGGCCATCTTCAGCCTCGCCGCCCGTAGTTGAAACGCTGCTGCCCAGATAAATGAAGGAAGTTACCGCTTTCAAATTCATTCTTTTGATAGTGACTGGTGCTAGTCTAGTTGTCGTTGGTTGTTCGGCTGGTCGTCTTCATCACCTCTGTCTTTTCTATGTTCACTTGAAGTCCTTTACTCGCTGCCTTGCTCTTCTGTCAACTTGTCGGTTTCCGCATATAAGTCTTCGAGCTTATGTAACATTGGACATAAATCACTCACACAATACCAGTCTTCTAGAGTGTTGTTATCTGTCCAACATATTCCTGTATTCTGACTCTCTCAGCAGCATCTGCCTCATAATCTAGCTCACCACAATTAGGAATATCATCGGTGATAGTGGGCAAGCAGCCTTGTCTTACTCCTGGTTTCACGTCAAAGGCTTCACTGAGAGTTTTCTGTTGTGGATCACCACATAGCGGTTGAATGTGGTTAATAAAGGTTAGGGCCACTCCACAGTGTTGAAATGGTTTCCAAGTTAAAAGTTTTCTCAAAGTCAATGAAATTAAGTTTGAAATTCGGCTCCAATTCTATTCTGTGTCCGATTATGATGTGTAGTGTTGCATTTTGATTCGCACATGATTTCTTGTTTTTGAATCTAGTTTGTTCTGGGCGGAATTCTGCATCCAGTGCATCTTTTAGTCTCTCTAGGATGACACGATTTAATATTTCTTTCGGCATGGACAGCAGCATGATTTCGCACTAGTTTTTGCAAAGACTTAAGTTGCTTTTTTTGGTAATTTGACAAGGTAACGTTTCCTCCAGTGCGTCGGTAGCACAGCGGTAGAATGCTTGCTAATAAAGCATGTGGTCTGGGGTTCTACCCCCGAACTGATTTACCTCGCTAAGTCAGTAATAAGACTGGTAAAGAGGGGAGGTTGGGCATGAGGTTAGCAACCCCATCCCGTAAAAATGAACACCACTGCTACCGAAACTTCAGGTCTCTAGCTTGAAGCCCCTATGTTCCACTGGGAACGTAAAGGAATAAAAGACCTTTCTTCCATCCTGACAAACTTTCTGTGATAGTGGCGTCAGCATGTCTACTTAGGTCTCTGAGTCCCTTTTTCGGTGCTTCCGGAGTAGTTGTGATTTCTTACTGCAGGATACTAATGGTGATAATGAACAGTTAGCTGTTGTAAAATCAATCAATCTCTATTCGATATTCATCTATGAGTTTTCATGTTAGAAAGGAAGAGGAAGAAGAAGTGTAGGATTCAGCGACGAATCTCTTTCTGGAATGTTCAATAACATAGTAGCTGAACTGAATTTTCAGTGTAGCAGTTCAGCTTGTAAACTTCATAAAAGCACACATAAAGGTGGAGAATAAATATAAATACAAAGAAATTGTAATAAACGAAAATTTACAGGTGGAAGGATGATTACCTGGAGAATAATGAGTGTTCATT
Source organism: Trichobilharzia szidati (assembly GCA_944472155.2). Classification (NCBI taxonomy): domain Eukaryota; kingdom Metazoa; phylum Platyhelminthes; class Trematoda; order Strigeidida; family Schistosomatidae; genus Trichobilharzia; species Trichobilharzia szidati. The sequence goes on from OX235276.1 coordinate 56,334,287, forward strand.
AAGTGTGAGTGCATCTGTGGCATTGAAAACTATTTTGAGCTGTGTCCATAGTGTCCCGAGGACCCCTAGCCAGACAGTTTGCACCTCCTTACATGACTGGCACAAACCAACAATCAAAGACTTCATGGATTGGTGTCATGTTTTGATGGTTTAACCACCTCTAACTCTCTTCCAACCAATCCTATATCAGCTGTCACGAATAGACGAGGATGGCGCTAGCACAATACGCGTAACATGTGTCTTGGTCGATGCACCAATCGCATGTGTCAAAAGTTCATAACCTAACAACACTAGTTTCCCTTAATATTTGTTTCAAGTTTGAGCACGGATTGATTTCAGTTAGAGAACCACTAAAAGCCAACAGGGACTACTGGACGGCTGTTTCGTTTTAGTCTAGGACTTATCAACAGTACGTACCAACTGGGGCTCGAAGTCAGGACCTTCTGGTCCAAGGCAAGGTTGTAGAGCATTTAGCCACTGGGACCCAATTCAATGGTCCGTGAAATCTGACTTCTACTAATTCGTGATACACAGCGCAACCACTAGTCAATATTATAGGCGAGTAACTGTAACCAATCAAATCCCTGGAGAAATATACTTCATAGTTGATCTGATGCTCACTAACGACTGGCTGTATGTCAGAAGTTAGTTACCTGGAGTTCCGGTGAGAAGTCGTAATTGACGGGATCCGTGAAGTCAGGTAAGAGGACATTTACTCACCTATGCCATTGTCTGGCGGTTGATATATATATCGTGAATCGGCGAAAGTTGAAATTCACGGGCCATTGAGTCGGGTCCCAATGGATGAATGGTTTACGGGTTCGCTTCCTAATCGAAAGGTCCCTGTATTCGAATCCTTTTGGGCGCACACTGTTGAAGAGTCGCAAACTAGGACGAAACAGTCGACTGTCCAGTACTCCCAGGTTTACTAATGGTTCTCTAACTGATGTTATCTCGTGACCAAATTAGAATTTTGTTACTACAACTATGTGTTTATTTATTTGATATATTACGTCTAATCTACCAACATTATATTTATTTTAATTTGTACAGATTACGTGTCAACATGGATTTAGCAAAGATTGTTTACTCTTTTATGATTATGCGTGATAGAGCTTTACCAAATTGTCTTGTACGTAACACAAATATACCTGAAGAACTGGGACGTATTTGTTATTTAATGTCAGATAAAACTGGTACACTAACACAGAATGAAATGGTTTTTAAGAAATTACACTTAGGCAGTGTAGCCTTTGCACCAGATTCTATGGAAGAAGTTATACAGGGTTTACGTAGTCATTTTACTACTGGTCCTGGGATTTCATCATCATCAACAGTTCGACGTACAACGAATGAACGTATGGCTGATGCTGTATTAGCTATAGCTATATGTCATAATGTTACACCAATGAATGAGAATTATTCACCTCCAGGTGGAATCGATATCACAGATGGAGATAAAGGAGCTATGGAAATGGTAAGTATTCGTATTTGTCTTCTTTTTTTTTGTTTAATGTTTTATTGATGTAAGTTAAGTGATTATTTGATTGTGTTCGCCCATTTAGGCTGATATCACTCTCTCCCCAAGCATGTGTGGAGTATACCCTTCTATTGAGGAAATACCATTCTATCGTAACTTTCTGGCTATAATCCTGTTATTTATTTTGTTTCCTTTTGAAAGCTATAGATTTTGTTAGATGGTTGAAGGTAATCGTCAGGACACTTTGCCTGACCTAGGTTTCGTGCCTGTTGGTACTCACCATTCATCAAGGCCTATCTACAACTTAAAGGAACTCATATCCCTTTTGGGATTCAAACGTGGGTTACCTCAGTAATGCAGCCAGCGGGGCGTCACTTCTGAGCTATTCGGGCTCGTGATTGACCTCTTGTAGGACTGCAATGTATGCTTTGATTAGACACTAGGCAGTAACCAATGTCATGCGTCGTCTGGCCTCATTGAATTCTATTTCACAGGTTCTCATCAGCTGCTGCAAACTACCTAAAATTCCAATGATTATAAATAATAACATTTCATGCTTCAATGTTTGGAAGGTAATAGCGAAAACATTATAAGATGAACACATCTGGAATATAAGTATCACAGTTATTTTTAGTTTAAGTTACCACCAATTTATATACTATCAAACTATGAAAAAAAGTGGGGGATGGGTGAGAGAAGACAAAAAACAGAAAAATCTAATAAACAGTATCAGCTTGTATGTCAACATGGCAACTCAAGAAGGTTAAAGTTCATCAAATTGAGAACTTGCTTAGTGAGCTGAGCTCACTAGTGTGTGTGGCTAATCAGTGTAATGAGAGTAATACGGTTACCAAGGGAGTGAGAGATTGACTACACTCTCTCTTTATGTGTGCATAAGTTTGGTCTGAGATAGTATATAAATTAGTGGTAACTTAAACTAAAAATAACTGTGATACTTATATTCCGGATGTGTTCATCTTATAATGTTTTCTTCATTACCTTCCAAACATTGAAGTATGAAATGTTATTATTTATAACCATTGTAATTTCAGGTAGTTTGTAGCTGATGAGAATCTGTGAAATAGAATGATGATATCATTTTATACTGCAAATCTGGTCTTTCTTTCTCTATCGAAATTTATCAAGGGAACCAAATGTATGAAATGGAATTCTCTTAGTCAGGTGTGCAGTATGTGCGGGGCCACCATGCTAGGTGGTTCACTGTCACAATGTTCTCTGAAATGTTGTTAGATGATTTGAGTCAATCAGCAGGAAGTCTAGGACCTAGGTTTCGTACTTGTTGGCACCCAGCAGTCATCAAGGTGTATCCACAGTCTTGAAGGAACTCATGTCTGTTTTGAAATTGACAGACTTTGTCTTTTTGTTTTTCTAAAGTTTAGATTCAATGCTTTACTACTTAGTTATATTCTACTAAAGTGAGGTGATTTTATATTACACAGCCTTAACGTGCTTAGAGTGTCAGATGTTTAGAGGGAACTGAGATCGCCATATATGTAAGTATCATCCTCCCTCTAACGTATCAGAAGGACTTGCTTAAAATTTTGGTCAAGTCTCATACTCTATATCTTGAAATTTATCTAATCGTCCATCTGTGTACAATTGGGAAGTCATTGCGAAGCTGTTCACAAGGATTACTGGAACAATTTATACAATAATGGCTACATATTTTGAACCTTCATAGATTTTTCGTAATGTTCTCTATTTAGATATACTCAGCTGTGATGTTATTTATTATTTCCCTCATTTGATCACACCATCAGGTAGAACTTTCTGATCCAGTTGGCTATCAGGCTAGTTCACCAGATGAGATTGCACTTGTCTCATGGACAGCAACTGTTGGCGTGACACTTGTATTCCGTGATTTACACAGAATGCGTTTACGTCTTCCAAATGGTATGTTAATTGTTTTTTCTCTCCTCACTTTTCATTTATTATTCGCTAACTTGTTTATTTTTTTTTTGATATACGAATTTTTGTGTTTTGTTTTTATTGACACACAGTGTGTGTGCACATGTGGCAGTTTGAACTGTCTCGGTTTTTAATCCCTGCTCCTGGATTCCGAATTAAAACTGTCCCCCCTACCCCCAAACTCACTATTCTGTAATGGTACACTAAGCCGATAAATTTGGAAGAAAAGAACAAGAAACTCAGAAAAGATAAATTATCGTTTCGGCGATTTCATTCTCAATAGTAGCTGTAAAATCGCATTTTTATACATGTGTCCACATAGCTACAGTTACTACTTAAATTGGACATATTAATGAATGGAGGAAGGAGACTTTAAAGGAGACAGTAATTTTCAACCTGATATGAAAGTTTGTAGGTGGGAATATAGAGATTACAAGAGGATTAAAAACAAAATTACACAGGATTTTAAAAGTAGACGCGCAGTATGTAAAATGGTGTTCAACAAAGACAAATGTGAACGGAATTCAAATTGAAATAATAGTTTTTATGACTGAAAATGAAAAAAAGTGAAGGGAATTAGGAAAATGAGACACAACTAAGGAGTCAAACAGAACTAGATCCATGGTGTAAATGTAGAGATTCGACTGGTTCCTTTCGAACACTTAGTTCCAGCTTTTCAATGTATTTGGCAAGAACTTCTGCAGTACAGAAGAAGTTGAAAACACACTGCATTTGGTATATTTTTGTCCACTTTTTAAATGTTATGGCAGGTGCCGACGATTTGTTCAGTTAGAGCGTTTCTGGTTGAACCAGTGCCACCTGTTTGCAGCATATTCTGTGAGTAGTGTTCTCTAACACGTTTTGAAAGGTCCCGCATAAAACAACCTAGCTTCAGAGGAGCGGGTGAATTGATATATACACATTAGAGTGGTCATATGTGGGTGTTTGTTTTTCGAGTAGCTTAGAAAAAGTGTTGTTGAAGGAGAGGTATTTACTTTAGGGAACTAGAGATTCTCCTCTTTAGGTGGGATATCTGCTGCTAAGTCCTCCCTGAAGTCGGGGTTCATATACAGTATTTTCTTTAGTTTGGCAGTAAACTGCATTCATCCTTTTTTGGCTTTGTTTTTGTATTCTTCTCTAAAACCCGTTCCGGGTATCCATTTTCAGCCAAGAAAAGTAAGAGGTCTTCTTCTTCTAAGCAGCCGGTGTTTCGGATTCTTCTGATACCTCTGGCATACAAAAAAAAGAAAGAAGACAAAGTTCAAAGACAAAGAGGGTTCAATTAGAATGATAGATCCTTCAGAATAAAATACTCCAGTGATACTAGACAATTACAAATACTAATTCGTCACACTGTGTTGTGTCTCCCTTATCAGTTGTTTTTGTCCTCTAAGTGGGTGGGCATTTTCTACGGAAAAGGCATAAAAGCATTCTCGTATCATATACTCAAGACATCTTTCAAATTTAAGTTATTTATTTATATTTATTTAAACGTAGAAAAAACTTGGTACAATATGGCACCAAGAAAGATGCGCCACACAGTAATAATAAAACAACATAGATTAAAAGTAAAAATATAAGTAGAAAACGGATAAAGAACTTCATCAGGAAGGAAAAGTCATGTTTAACAAGTTCAAACAGTATTCGTTAACTATCATCAGGAAGGGAAGAAAGAAGGAAATTGCAACACGTTCGCCATTGATTACGATTCTTGGCCATATCCGATAACGTTTCGAGCCATCGATTCGAGCTATCTCGCGGACCCCAACCAGGGAGTCGTGATGCACCAACCGATGCTAATCTAGCACAAAAATCCTTCATCCCACGACGCCACGTCATGGACTGACCACCCCTCCGCCTTTCCCATCCCGTCTCAGGGCTAGCGAACAGAGACCTGTACGGAAGCCTCTGGGATGACATTCGCAGCACATGTCCAAGCCACTGGAGCCGGTGTTTCCAGATGACGACACTCAATGAGTGGTGATCTCCACTGTGTTCAAACACACGCCGCCGAACCTCAGAATTACTCACGCGATGATGCTATCGAACGCAAGCAATCCTGCGGAGACAGCGATGATCGAACACGCAGAGTCGCCTCACATCCTCAGCTCGGAGAAGCCAGGTTTCACAAGCGTAGAGCAGAACAGCCCGCACCGAAGCATTGTTTACCCGACCTTTGACAGCCAGGCTAACGTCGCAACGGCGCCAGAGGTGGCTCAAGTTGACGTATGCCACCCTAGCCTTCATTATACGGTTGGAAATCTCATCCGTCACCCCTCCGCCAGCACTCACACAACTACCCAGATACATAAAGTTATCAACAACTTCAAGCGGTTCACCCGCAAGAGTGAGTGCAGGTACAGGCTCCTGTCAATCTTGTAACAGTACTTTGCACTTAGACGGTGCAAAGCACATACCATACTTACAGACACTGATCACCAACTGATTAAGTGCGATTTGGGCAGCCTGCATGCTATCGCACAGTAAGACGATATCGTCTGCATACTCGAGGTCGAAAAGTCTATCTCCAGGTAGCAGATCTACACCACCTTCACGCACATCTTTCAGAGCTGACTCCAGAATGTCATCGATGGCAAAGTTAAAGAGAAATGGAGATTTACGTGTGATATGATTTATTTTATTTTCAATAATTCTACCTTGTTCTTGATTGTTTATTCATGAATAATTATTTTCCTCTTTTTTACCCTCTTTTGGTATCTTCAGGCTCTATTGTCGAATATGAAATATTGAATTTATTCCCATTTTCATCGGAATCTAAACGTATGGGCATCATTGTTCGTGATTATTCGTCAAAAAGGATAATATTCTATGTGAAAGGCGCTGATACAGTTATGAGTAATCTGGTCTCCTATGTTGATTGGTTAGACGATGAAGCTGGTAATTTAGCTAGAGAAGGTTTACGTACATTGGTTGTCGCCTCACGTGTTCTAACAGAGGAACAATACAATGATTTTTCGAAACGGTAAATTATTTTATGTCTATTTATTGATGGTAAAAAATTTCCGACTGAAGATTGTCAGTGATGTCGATTATTGTTATTATTATTCCCTTGGGTTCTGAGTGGAACGTGTGGAGGAGGCTTCAACAGCACATCACCATTCCATCCTGTTTTCTGCAGTCCTTTTTATCTGGCTGCATGATTACCCATTAGCTTTCATCTCCTCCTTCTCCTCTGTTTCCTTCATATCACTCTTGGATGCGCACCTCGTCATTTCCCATTTGGGTTTTACTCAAAGGACTGCTCGCCATGTGGCGTCACTCAACGGTCTGATCACAAATGTTGGTTGACTTTGTACAAATTCTAGTTTGAATGTATGTGGAGTAATCGATACTGTTAACTGCAATTCTGCTTAATTACTTCACGCCTCTTTCTTCAATTCTCAGGATCTATCAAATTTGTTCATCATTGTAATTCTGAGTAACATTAGAATGTGTTTTGCCAGTGCATATGTATAACTTGAGACCTTGTGGTATTATAATGTAATTCCATATTAGTTTTGTTTATTGGTATGGATAACGCAGTGGAATAGCATCATTTACTTGGATGCAACTTGCTGTAGACTCGGTATTATTTAGTGGTTTTCTCCCATCATTAACCCTACTTCCAACGAAATGGGACTGAGATGAACCGACATCCAAGTGACGACTTGTATGTGTGTGCGTGCATTCTCCAACGCTAACTGACTTCAGCGACGTAGTCTTGTTGACTTAGAAATGGCGGATGAAGATGTTGAAAAAATTCAGAGTCTTCTGAGTATCTTGAGAAGAAATCTTCGGATGTTTGGCATACCATTTGCTCTTGTTGAATGTAAGATGATGTCATAAGACTTGACTGTTTTGGCCCCTAGCTTAAAGATACACAGGAGCTAAGTGGTAGAGCGTGTTGACCACTACACTTATTTGGAAATTTGCATCAGACCCAGAGGCTTGATTGGTGATGAAGTCTCATCACGGATACGAAGGGCTCATTTAGCATCTGTCAACTGATGTTGTCTCTAGCGTAGACGTGATATTCGTCTATCGATCGTAGAATATGCGTACTGTGCGCCATTTCTCTCCGTCCTTCTCTGTAGCTATAATTCATATGGCCATTGAAGGTGGAAGAGGTGAAAAGGCCAACTGCCTTCCATCACAGGTGTCTGCTTTGTGTCTCCCATGTTAAGTGGTATGATAGAGGGGAGTAATATTGAGGTTAAGCGTCGAATGTTAGGTGAGGAGGGGAAATCAATCCACGAGGCTGTAAGTTACACCGATTGAGATGGCTGGGAAAAGTGTTACGCATTCCTAGCCATCACCTTCATCGACAATGGGCAATGTTAGCTGACATAGGATCAGGTTGGAAAAGAAGTTAGCCAGTAGTGGTCAAATGGAAACATAAAACAGTCCATAAAGTCTTTGACAGTTAGTTTGAGCCAGCCACGAACGGGGGTGTAGACTTCCTGATTGCGATCCTCGGGATGATAAGAATCAATGACTAGAGAAAAGTGGTGATATGGCTGAAAATCGTTCTCAATGACTCAGATGCACTCACTCTGAGTAATCTGTCATATCCCATTGTTTTTCCATGTTATTAATATTTCTTCCTCATAATTTTGTATGGTATTGTTCTTTCAAATATCTTTTTCTCTCTTGTGTTCTACATGGAGTGTGTCAAGTTAAACTGCTGCCCTTCTATGCAAAGTTCTGTGCTGCAGCCAATTAGTCAGTTAGTCAGAAGGTTTTCTGTTCCCCTGTGAGATTGGTACTTAGTCTGTATGACAGTAATCCTTTTTCTGTTTTGATTTCATTCGTTGTATGTCAGTCTCTTGAATACTTTTGTTGATATGATAAAGAATATGTGCTGCTGGAGAAATTGCACTGTTGGGGTAGTAGTATTCGTAAGACAGAAAGAGTTACTTTGAAATGACAATATGTAATTTAAAATTGATTTTTAACTCGTGGTAATATACACATACTTTGCTGACGAAGTTAGCTTTTTAGACATATGATTTTACTATCCCCCCTCCCCCTCCCCCAGAGATTTCTTTGGTCTTTACGGGTTTACGTCACTGTTCAATTCCAGTGCTTAATTATCACTTCATCATAGCATGTTTGTTCTCTGTTCCATGAATAAAAAAAGATTTTTAATTGCATCTATTTCACATTACAATAGTTAGTGTGAAGAACAAAAGACCAGTGAAGCTCGAAGACAGTGTTTATTAGGACAAATGCATTGAATTTGGTACATAAATTTGGTATACCTTATCTTTAAGTCTTTATTTGCACATCATTTGCAAATTGGTCGAATATCACCACATTCGATAGCTTGTTGTATTATGCACAGTGTTTCTAACGTTCTTCTCATAGTTCTCTCTTCTTCGATTGCTTTTTCCAGTGCCCCAAAACGTATTGTTACTTTTCTGAATTCGTTTACTGATATATTACTTATATATCTGATTATAAGTAGAACTTACCACAGTAGTATTTTCAAGTGTATAATGTGATGAAAATTATTAACTGCTGTCAATAATAAATGTATAATGGACATCATTTTTGAAGAGAGAAATTATTATCATTATTATTATTATTGTAACCTTTAATTCCTAGAGGAACATAGGGCTTCAGCCATGCGTCTCCATTGCGTTCGGTTCTCTGCTAGAGTTTTCACCTGGCTCCAGGTCTGCCCACACGTTTTCATCTCCTCTTCACATGACCTCCTCCAAGTCACCCTTGTACTGACGACCAACTCGTCGCTTCCCTTTCGGGTTCCACTCGAGCAATGGCTTGTCTAGTGATGTCACTTGATGGTTTCCTCAGTGAAATACACACGTCAAAATAGCATAGAATGTTGTCCTGTACACTTTTGTATTCTCTTTGACTCACAATATTCTGTATTTAGTCAGCCCGGAAATGATGTATCAAGGTAACCCGCAAGTGAAAGATGAAAACGGGAGAACGAGGAGAATAAAATGTGTTATGTCAGGAGGAGTAGTGGTGGTGATGTAGTTACTCTTCTTAAGCTGGAGGATTTAATTGAGAAACTCTCATTGTCCTTCTGAACAACATCGGTCCAGCGCAAACTTCAATAATATGAAGTGAACTTATTTGAATTCTATTATTATTATTATTATTAGGTTCCTAGTGGAACATAGGGCTTCAACTACACTTCTCCACTTGCTTCTGTCTTCTGCTGTACTTTTCACCTGCATCCATGTTAATCCATACCGTTTCAACTCCTCTTCACACGATCTCCTCCATGTCACCCTTGAACATCCCACTCGCCGATTCCCTTTCGGGTTCCACTCGAGCACTGGCCTGACGCGCGATGTCACCAAGTGGCCTCCTTAGCGAGTGTCCAATCCATCTTCACTTTCTCCTGCATATCTGTTGGGCGATTGGTTCTTGTTTTGTTTGTTCCCATAGTTTCTTGTTGGTGATTCTTTCGGGCCATCTGATCTTCAGTATAGAACGAAGACAGTTGTTGATAAAGGTCTGCAACAGGCTGTTGGAAATATTCTTTGTGACACACTGGCCAAGTTTCTGATCCGTATAGAAGAACTGACTGACTTGACGTTTGTATTGAAAATCCGAATTTTGTTGTTGATTCAGGCTGAGTGACGAGGATTTCCAGATTGGTTTCAGGTTGATGAATGTGTTTCTCGCCTTCCCGATCCTCGATTTGACATCCTCGTCCGTTCCTCCTGTAGTTGAGATAATGCTCCCTAGACAAGTGAATGAAGTAACCTTTTTCAAATCCCTCCCGTTGATGGTGATTGGCTCTGGATGTTTTTGCTGTTGTTGTTGCTGGTTGGTTGTTTTCATAACCTCCGTCTTGTCTATGTTCACCTGGAGTCCTGTCTTTTCTGCTTCTTCGACCGGTTTGTCGGTTTTCACTTGTAGTACTTCGATTTTGTGTGACGTCAAGCATAAATCATCCGTGAAATCCAGGTCTTCTAGGTTCTTCACGCCTCGCCTAGATTACTAGCTCGCTAGTTTTCTAGCCGGTCCCAAGCCCGGATAAAGAGGGAGGGTTGGGGCGTTGTGTTAGCAATTCCACTCCCAAAACTTAACCAAATTGCTACAGAAACTTCAACGCATAAATATATTTGAATTCTACATATATGATAATATGTTTGTATCTCCTGACAATCTTTTTCGTGATTGGTTGTGCATTTGCATTAGTATTGGATCGTTTTTATCGATCAAAGTGGGCGTTCCCTTCGATTCCGAGTCCACAGACACAAAATAACTGTTAAAAGATAACACGACATGTATTTTTTCTTATATCGATGCATGTAGACAAGCACGGACACCAGTTTAATTGAGAAAATGTAAACATTTCAAACCGTGGAAACAAAAACTGTACCAGTGAATTCCTAGAAGCCTAATACTTAGACGGATTTTCAACTCGAATGTCAAGTCATTGCAACTTATTATACGGATCAGAGACTTGATGCGTTACGAACGTCACTTCTAACAAACTACAGACCTTCATCAATACTATTCAAGATCAGATGGCCAGAGAAGATCAGCAATAGTGAGGGATCTCTGGGACCGAACCAATTGTGCAACAAATAAGCAGGAAGAAATGGAGGTGGATTGGCTGGCCATACTCTGAGAAAACAAACCCTCATCAAGTGACATCCATAACACGCCAGGCCATCGCCCGAGTGAAACCGAAATAAGAAGTGGCGAGTTGGTTGTCAGTGAGAGGGTGACATGGGGGGAGGTGATGCAAAGAGGCGATGAAAAAATGTGGGCAGACGTGGAGCCAGGTGAAAACGTTGGCAGAGAACCGAACGCAATGAAGACGTGTGGCTGAAGCTCTCTGTTCCTCTAGGAATTAAAGGAAACAATAATAATAATGATACTCATACAAGTTAACAACTAATCACAACACATGTTGTTAGGATCTACGATCATATGATTATTTATTCATGGTGAATCCAAACGAGTTTACTGCATATTGAAGTTTGCACTGAAGCAATGTTGTCTAGATGGACAGTGAAAAGCCTTACAATTTAACCACTCACACACACGGACGAGAAGACCTATTCCATTATATTTCATATGATTCATTCTAACAGTTACAGAAACTATTTCAATTAGGTGCCGTTTATTTGTTTGCTCTAATCACCTTCAAATGTATTCAATTTAAACAAAAGAAAGTATTATCACTACTATAGTTACCAGGGCATATTGAAATGGTAAATAGACACTTATGGTATGTGTATACATACTATGGTTGATTTCTATTTCAGAGATACCGTGTATCCCTAGCAGTACACTTCTCATTCGATTGACTTTCGCATCCCGAGAGAAGTACTTTAGAATCATTAAAAATAATGGAACTGTATACCACACTTCAACTCTTTCCTGTACTACAGTCATATAACAACAATATGACTAGACTTGATACACTTCATAAGGTGAAAAAGCAAACATGTTTTTTAAGCTTTTCAACACATTATTATTATTATTATTACTACTATTATTGTGCTCAAAAGAAGAAGAATGTCTATTGATCACCGAGTATAGTATTTCTATGGTGTTGGTCTTCTTTTTCTTATTTTTTCTTCTTCTTTAAACTGCTTGTCTGTTTATGTATACACGTGATCTTATTGATATACTCACGGGTTGTGTTGCCTTCTTTGCGAATCTCTGTGTGGGTGTGTGCGTGTATGTGTGCGTGTATGTGTGTGGGTGTGTGTTTGCGTGGATTCGTTCACATATGATTCATGTGCTTTTGAGAGGAGTTACTTTTCTCTTTATGTTCTAATAGCAATAAGTAGCAATAGTGGTTATGTAATTGGCATTGATCAGTAAGTGAAACCCTAGAGATTTAAATAAAAGAATAACTCTTCTCTTTAGTAGACTTATATCATTTCATGCATTATGTATTATCCAGACAACCTACCGAGATATAATGCCTTGTTCTTTCTAACTGAAAACTAAGTAGAATCCATATACAGTTTCTGTTTAACTTCATCATAGATATGCTAATGGAAGTATCCTTAACTGAACTTAACGACTTAGGAATCGACTTGCTACCAGGGAATAGTCTTATGGACTTAGAATACGCAGACGACATAGTCCTGTTAGGGGAGGATGCTGACAAAGTGCAGAGTCTTCTGAACACCTTGACCAGCAATCTTTGTATGTTTTGCATGCGATTCGCCCCTGTAAAATGTAAGATGGTGCTACAGGACTGGACTACGTCAACTCCTAGCTTAGTGATAGGGAGTGAAGTGATAGAACATGTTGACCACTTCACTTATCGGGGTAGTTGTATCAGCACCAATGGATTGATTGGTGGCGAAATCTCAGCACGGATCCAAAAAGCTCGGGCTGCTTTCGCTAACTTACACCGTCTCTGGCGTAGGCGTGACATCCGGCTGTCAACCAAGGGACGTGTGTACTGCTCAGCAGTTCGCTCTGTCCTTCTCTATGGCTCTGAAACATGGCCGATACGAGTTGAAGACATGGCCTCATCGATCCATGAAATCTCTGACAGTTAAACTGAGTCAGGTAGGGAGATGCAGACTTCCGGGTTGGGGCCTGCCCTCGGGACTCTAAGAATCAATGGCTGGAGACAATAGATGATATGGCTCAAAATCGTTGTCAATGGCTTACGCAGATGTATTCAGTCTCTGTAATCTTTCATATTCCTTTCTACCATTACTCATTCTGTTTCACTCTTATACTTGTCAAAACTCAATTGATTCTCTTCACTCATTTTCTGGTCTACCTTTGTGTGCTGTTTGGAACGTGGCAACTGGAACTGCTGCACTTCGGTGCCAAGTTCTATGTTGAATCCAGACAGACATATTCAGTGGTGTGCGTCAGTGGTTCATTGGTAGGATTGGTTGTCAGCCACTTATGTCGGTCGGGTTCGATTCCCGACGGATGCACACCTCAACTTTACCTAACCTGTAGGTAATAAGCCTTGAGAAAAGGGAGTGTTTGTTGGGCATAAAATAGCAGCCTACACCCTATAAATACAATATCACTATCGCCGTAATTGTAAAGGTTGAAACCCTGTCTATGTTCCTGTAGAGAAACTCAAAAGAATGAAAAAAAAGACATTCAGTAGTATTTTGATTGAACAATAGTTAGTTAATCGTATATCGTATATCTAGTCGTTTGTACGATGCAGACTGAATTCTATCAGTCAAGTTTGCAATTTGGCCATCATACTACTAGGTGGCTCGCCATTGTTGATATTAGATAGTTGGAGGCAATCGGCAAGAAGCCTTGCTCGACCTAGGTTTCGTGCTAGTTGTCACTCGTTAGTAAGGCATATCTGCAATTTTGTAGGAACTCATATCCCTTCTGAGATTCGGAACCGTGTCATCCGGTTCTTCACAGGGAGATAGAGAGGTTACGGCCGAATTATTCAGACTTATGGTTGTCCTCTTGCACCGAACAAAGAACTAGATACAGAGCAGTAGTTACTAAGTGAAACTATGCAATACAGTCCTACAGGAGTTCAATTGCGAGCCGAAATAACTGAGCAGTAATGTCTCTGACTGCAGAACTAGATGATGCCATCTTGAATCTTAGGAGGAACATGGGTTCCTTCAAGATTGCAGCAGATACGCCTTGCTGACTGGTGAGTGCCGGCAAGGATGAAACCTAAGTCAGACAGGGCTTCCTGTCGATTGCCTCGAAACAATCTAATAATGACATACAATTGTACCTGGTTTCCAACTACATGGCAATGCAAATATAATTAATTTTGTTCGCTTATTTTTTAGACTTTCCTACTTTTCATGGTACATGTAGTTAGGAGTACTGATTTCCAGTGCACTAAACACTTCAACTCATTTAGCTCTTCGTTGATCGAGCACTACTTTACCGTGCTATATTAACCTTTGTTTCAGGGTATTCGCAAACATATCATTGGTATAATAGTCAAAATCGTCCCATATGGCGACATTGAGTTCTAAGTCATTGACTCACTGGTGTGATGTGCTTGCCTTGTGACTCGAGGGTCCTTGGTTCGATCTCTAGTGGGTTCCATGCATACTCACTTCCTAGATTAGGATGAGTAAGTCATTCAGCGCTCCTGTGTTCACGAGGACTTTCTAACTAATGTTGATTTATAGCAGTTTTGATTACTAGACAGTTGTTTCGTCCCAGCTTGCGACTCTTCATCAGTACGAACTCAGGATCTTCCATATACAAGGCAAGCTCGTGGACCATTTAGCCACTGAAACCTGGTCCAATGGCCCACGAATTCCAACTTCTGCCAGTCATCCTTTCATTGCCGGAGTTCCTCGATGTGCATGTTATCTGACATAGGATCAAGTTGGAAAATAGATAGTGGTGATCAAACCCAAAATTTGGAAGCGGTTCATGAAATATATAGCGCAGCCACCAAACAATGTCGTAGGCGAGTAGCTATTCTCATATATGACTTGGTGAACTCCGCTGGTTAGTCTGATGCTCACTAGCGACTAGCTGTATGCAGGAAGTTACCTGGAGTTCTAGTGAGAAGTCGTGATCAGTATGGTCCACCTGGTCGGGAGTGAGGGCAAATACTCGCTGAAGACATTTGCTAGTGGTCGAGTTAAAATCACGAATCGGTAGAAGTTGGAATTCATCGGCTGGTCAGTGGATTGAGTCTCAGCGGCTGAATGGTCTATGAGCTCACCTTGTAACCAGAGGGTCCTGGGTTCCAACCCTTATGGGTTTGTACTTCTGAAGAGCCGCAAACTATGACAAAACAGCCATCCAGTACTCTGTGGTTTTCCAGTGGTTCTCTAACTGATTTCAGTTCGTGAGTGAACCTGTAGCCAAACCAACACGTGATATTATTGATTCATGACGAAACATATACTTAAAAATCAATCAAATCATTACAGACGTAACATTTTGAAAGGTATTTAGCCAAACGACACTGTAGAACCTGAAAACTTCTGGCAATATGATATCCAATTCCACTAGTTATGCTGTAACTTAAACGGCATTAACCCAGATCTTCCCGGGTTTGATTCAATATTGAGTTGTAAGTGTGCATCAATGATGAGTGCTCATATTTTCCAAAGATTTTCTGGGGATGATAAAAGTGTGGAGTAATTTTCTCGAAGATATTCCTATTTGTAGAATCCCACTTTTACTTGTTTTTGTTTTCCTATTTTCAGATATCATATTGCAAAAATGTCTTTAACTGATCGTGTCGAGAAAATGCAATCAGTTGTAGCCACTTTAGAAACAGATTTAGAAGTTCTCTGTTTAACTGGTGTTGAGGATAGACTTCAAGATGGAGTAAGTTTAGACCATATGTATTATTATAAATAGTAGTAGTAACAATAATAATAATCATTAGTCCCAAGGGTTCCGAGTGGAATATAGAACTCTTTAACAGCACGTCTCCATTCCAACCTGTTCTATACAGTTCTATCTAGCTGGTGGCTCCACGACTGCCTATGATCTCTCACCTCGTCCTTGTCACTCTTGGACGCCCAAGTTATTGTTTTTTTTTTCTGTTCGGGCTCCACTTGAACTCAACGGTCTTCTCAGAGTGTATCCAAAGCATCTCCGTTTCTTTCTGCGTATTTGTTGGACTATAAGTTCTTGATTGTTTCGTTGCCAGAGTTCATTGACGGGTGATATTAGCTGACATAGGATCAAGTTGAAAAATAGATAGTGGTGATCAAACCAAAAACTTGGAAACGGTTTTCATGAAATCTTTGACAGTTAGTCTGAAGCATATATGGAGGTGTAAGCTTCTTGGTTGGGGTCCTTGTGAATTTAAGAAGCAATTGCTGGAAACTATATGTGATATGACTCAAAATCTTTGTCATTAGCGAAAATGCATTCACCTTTTGTGATCTCCTATATATATGTTAAACCATAATCGGCACATTTCTGCTAATAATCGCTCTTTTAAATCCCATTTTCTACCTTTCTTCTGTCTTCCTTAGTGTGGTACATTGAGTGTGTCAAATTGGACTGGTGCACTTCTGTGACGCTTTAACCTGTACTGACCTTAAATCAAGTGGCTTACACCATGCCATTCAGGATATTCTTGGAAATCTTATTCCTTACTTTAGCTATTCCCTTTTCCCCTGAAAAGTTTCTTGCAATGGAAGACGTCACTATTATAACGTTTTACAGCGTATAATAATTACACACAGAGAATGTTTTCTTGCCTATTAATGTGAGTAGCATAGAACTACTGGTATTCATTCTTCTTTCCTCCTTCGGCTAGCCAGGCTTGACGGTGTTCCAGTGTATGTTCATGGATATTTGACTGTGACTACTGTTTCATTGCGAGTCTTGAAAACGACATCTTCGATGGTTCGGATCTGATCAGTCAATTGCACATCTACAAAAGATATGTAGGATGATACTTTTATAATTTGTGGATAATTTCCTTGACGCCTATAACGCGACACACCCTTCGATAAAATTTACTTTAAAGCGAGAATCGAACCTGTCCTTTCCATTTCTGCGTGTGCATCCCCCTAGACAATTCGATTCACACATTCGTATGATGGAAACCAATATGGACTAGACAGTTTACTAACTTCTAGAGTTTTGTTTTCACTAGTCAGAAAGCAAAACTGGCTACATTCTTTATGCTCAGGAATTAGAAAAAAAATCTGTCTGTAAGAATAGATAGAGAGAAATTAAATTAAAATTTCTACACGATACCCTACTGGAATGGGAAACAGATATTGACTGAAACGTGAGAGTAAAACCTCCGTCGGTGAAGATTGCAACTGTTGTTAAGAAAACTCCCTTCGTGAGCCTAGAATTCGAAGCAGTAATTCTTAGAAACCGCCTATCCAAGTGTGTCTGAAGAAGACATTTCCGTTAGTCGCCTAGGAAATCACTTTCTCCAGTGAGTCGTTAAGGATAGGATACCGCTCTTGTCCACCTGAATGTATACTTATCAATTTAATTGTTCCTGTGGAGTAAAGTGTATCGACCGTAGACAGCGTCAAGTCCACAAAAATATTTGGGAACACTTCCCAGCCTAGCTAGAGGAGAAAAGAAGAATGCCAGTGGTTATATCCTCGTGTATCTTATCAAATCTGGGCATTGGGCACCCTTGTATGATTGCTTCACATTATTAGTGTGAACACGTTAAAAACCATCTCTGGTTTAGTACTTGGTCTCCTCCCATTAGATAGATACAAAGGTAGATTGATTGATATGATTTTATTGGAAAATGTGTGCACCGTATGTTTAATATTATAATAAGTGAGATCGACTAACTCTTCTTTCATATATTATCGTTATTCAGCACAGTTGAGCATAATCAATCGCTTTGACTGCTCACGCTAAAATTAGAAGCTTTCATATTGTCCATTTTACTAGATTTGGATATGCCTTACCTTTGGTGTGTATTTTTAATTTTTCCCTTGTTAAATTCTACTTTTATTCTCAATAAATATTTTAGGTTCGTCCAGCCTTAGAAGCTTTAAGAAATGCTGGTATACGAGTATGGATGCTGACAGGGGATAAACTTGAAACAGCTGCTTGTATTGCTAAATCTTCCCGTCTAGTTGGTCGTGATACGCCTATGTATATATTTCAACCAGTCAGTGGTCGAATGGAAGCTCATTTGGAGTTGAATGCCTTCCGTAAACGTTGTGATCATGCCCTGTTGATAACTGGAACATCAATGGAAGTAAGTGATGATATATATGTATATATATATATATATACATATATATTGTGTTATTATAGTGGGTTAAATAATTTGTTATGATTTGCCAGAATGACAATCTCTTCAGCTGTATGCTATGGGCGAATATGAGGACCACTAGAAAGATTTGATGGAATGCTTATGAATCACCCTGAATGCTCTTTCGTTTTCTCCACTGGGTGGCCTCTATTAACCAGATGAGGCTAAATAGAACTTGAGATGATTTTTATGTATAATAATAATTATAGGTCTACTCTGCACAAAATGTTAACACAATATATAGAATTTTCAGTGTAGTCTGTTGCGTAATACTTTCCTTTCATCCGGGATCTCCAAGCAAAACAGCAGTCTAAAATACGTCATGTGATGCAGTGCCGTTCGATCTGAAGAATAAATTAATCCCTTCTAGTATTCTTCTTTCGTCGTCGTTAAGAGATGAGCAATATTAGCTCGAAATCCAACTGAAAGTGTGCACGAGTACGTTTGGTAACCCACAGACATCGTTGAATATGGCTAAAACAGGGGGAAACAGAAGACTTTATTCATTATATTGCATGGAAACCAAGGTAGCCTAGTGATTGAAGCATGCTGCCGTATATTATCAAATGTGACTTCTACTTAAACCATGATGGGACATGCTCTTTGAAATGGTGACTAAGTTGTTCTGTTGTACTCACAATTTTAACTGTCTCCACAAAAGCAATTGTGAACTGATAAATACATCCGGATGTAGCTGAACTCTGTGGCTTATCTTTAGTTTGGCTGGCAGTCAGTTAAATGGTGGTGTGGTGAGAGCTGTCTGCAAGAAAAAATTGGTAGACAGCAATTTATGTCAATGTTTACGTCCCAAATCGGGGTCATGTGAAATAACAAGAACAAAGCTTAACCTTGAGGAACTCAACAACCAATCACAGTAGACTTAGCTTGGGTGGATACGATTCGCAGATATATCACCGGACTGTCTAAGAAACGGCAACAAACAGATGATAGAATAACCTTTAGCAAGAAAACAACCAATCAGAAGACGTTGCTTCTCTGCTAGTAATAACGAATAATAATGTACATAAAAATCTATAAATATCTGTTGATTTTCCCAATAAACGATCTGTTACCTGGCCCTTGTCTTCTGTCGTTACAGTGGTATAATGTATGTTTCCAGACTGGTGATAACCTCAGGACAGGCTGCTAGAAACCGATGGCTAGAGGCTGGTAGTAAATCGTTTACATCGACTGTTTGTCGTCGTCGTCTGTACAATTTTTATATCTGTATTTCCGTCTTCAAGTGTGCTTTTTAGGAGTGTGACAAATTCGACTGATGCATTTGTCTATGGGAGCTCCTACGTTAACTTGTCAATCATTCACTCTCTGTGTCACAGACATCGAAATCGTGATGAAGTGAAATATCTACCTGTTTCAATTTAGAATGCAGAAATATTAAGAGATTGCCTTGGTTTTTGTTCGTTCATGTCCTTTTCTTGGCCTTAAGTAATAAAAATTGCAATGTTATTTGGTGAAATTATGCGCAAGTAAAGTTTCTGGGACGGGTTGGTGTTGCATTTCAGAGATAAATACAACTTTTGTTTATTGAGACCAATATTCGAAGTGACTACCATGTTTTCTTCCTTTCAAATTACTGGTTGAATTGTGCGCACGCTATATTGTGTCGCCACGGTAACTGGGAGAGATCATTGGGTTTTTCAATTTATGTCTAGTCATAAGCTACGGACGGATATGTGAATGATTTCAAAGATATAAGTCAATCGATGAGATTGTGAAGCTACATCGATCGAGGTCACTGGGGAGACGTGTTGTGCATGCCTAGTCACATTGCCTTCGTTGGCCAATGTTAGCTCTCATTGAATTACGCTAGAGAAAAGTTATGAGTGACCAAAGCAAAATATAGCACTAATCCATGAAAACCATGAAAACTGAGTGGGTTAGCCACGTAGGGAAGTGTATTTAGCCTCATCGAGGTGTGAAAAACCAATGGTTGGAGATTGTTAGCGGTATGGCTCGAAATCAACCTAGAAGCATTCACTCTGTGTAATCTCCCATATCCGTTAAGTTCTCGTGATTTTTTCCATGTTACTTTTCTTTCTCCCTCACATTTTGGTTGATTATTTTCATACATTTGTTTGCTTCTTCAGCCCCAGCCTTCCCTGCTTGCCGGGCTTACTGCCAACTAAGCGGGGATGAGGGGTGAGTCAGCCAGCGACCACTGAACCCTATATCTGTGTAAGTGGTTGGCGAGTATTCAACCACTGAACCACTACCGACGCACTTTGCTGGTTATAGTCCTTTTGATTGTGTTTTTCTTCCTTTTCTCTGCCTTGTGTGCTATATGGAGTATGTGGCAACTTGAACTTTTGTTGCACTTCTGTGGAAAGTTCTAGGTTGAAACTCAGTTAGTTAGATATTCAATTTCATCTTATGAATCAAGGGTGTGAGTAACTTCTTTGGTTATTTATCTCTATATTTCTCTGCTGGGAAGAAAATGAGTTGAAACTCTTTGATAATAATAATAATAATAGGTGACACAGCATGTAAACTCTGTTCCAAACTGCTAATCGTGGTGATTACACGATTTTAGTGTCTAATGGATGCTCTGCACATTAATTTTTATGATTGCATTTGGTTTTACTTTAAGAAAGGTGTCTAATACGCCTTTTGATCGCCACTTATCACTATTTTTTGAACGCATACAGGTGATTTAAGCTTCCTAATTGCCAGCTAGAGCTTCCACAAACTTCAGGATACACCTCAAACATATTTTATAGATAGATAGGTTTAAAAGACGTGTAAACATCAATTTTATATCCTATCTCTGTAATATGTTTCACAGCAGAGTGTCTAGGTCCCCTATTCTCACCACTAATGGGTTCTAGAGATTCTTTTTGCTTCTGAAGCCAGCCCTTACTTGAAGAGATCGATGAGTCTTCCCCATGTACATGTGGCCACACGTACATTCAAATTGGTAAATACAGTGGGATGTGACGTCATGTTTCGCACGTTCTTAGATGGCCTAGATGGTCATATTGGCTTCACATTCTCAATTAGTATGATCTTAGTTGCATAAAAAGTCTTACTAACCTCAGAGTTCAATCTCTATCGAGCTAACAAGCTCCTATGATCACCCATATAGGGTAGCTTGATATATGCGTCTTTCTTAGCGGTGAGTTTGGAGAGTGGGTCTTGGTGTTCTGACTACTTTATATCTCCTAATGAATCTGTCTAGATAATTTTTATTAACCAGTCTAAATGTACGTGTGGCCACTCATCGATCTCTACAAGTAAGGGCTGGCTTCAAAGCATATTCCTAAATGGCTCCAGAAGCAAACAGAATCCCCAGAACCTATCAATTGTAAGAGCAGGAGACCTAGCTCCTCTGTTGCGAAACATATTATAGAGACAGGATATAAAATTATATGTTTACACGTCTTTTAAACTTATCACTATTTGGTTTTAGCGTTTTTATACAATTATATCATGAAATGGAAAAACGAACAAAGTTTTGAACAAACAGTAATAATAATGATAATATTTTTCTGTCTACATCTTCTGGTATGGTTCATATCACCATAATGTACGTGTATATATGTATGTATGTGTGCGTGTTTGTGAGTGTGTTCTGTTCATATACTTATTCACTGTCCAAAAGGAGGAGTGTACACAGTATTTCAATCCAAAAATATACTGTTTTCTGTTTTTTTTTAAATTTTTTTCTGCACTATAGACATGTTTACGATTTTATGAGCATGAATTTGTTGAATTGGCAAGACAATCACCAGCTGTAGTTGTCTGTCGTTGTTCACCGACACAAAAAACACAAATTGTCACCTTGTTAAGATATCACACGAAGGCGAGAGTAGCAGCTATCGGTGACGGAGGTAATGATGTCGGTATGATACAAGCAGCTGATCTCGGTCTTGGTCTATTGGGTAAAGAAGGTCGACAGGCTAGTTTAGCTTCTGATTTCAGCTTGGCCCAATTCAGACATGTTACCCAACTGTTGTTGGTGCATGGGAGAAATTGTTATAAGAATACAGCTGCATTAGCTTTATTTGTTATTCATCGGGGTAAGTTGTGCATATATATTTGAGTAAAGTTCATTGGTTGTTTTTCTTAGCCCCTTTGACAAACTTTGTGTAAACGCATTCATTTCTATTTCATACACTTACTTCTCTTCCCCCCCCACTCCATCCCCGTTATGAATTTGAAGTAAGTAAGAACAACAGTGGTTTGTGCATAATAAGATGGCACCATCATCACCATTTGTTTCGTTGGCTTCTTATGAGCTGCGTGACAGCCCAAAGAAATTATCATTAAGTTGGTGTAAAGAATGGAATTTTAAGAATTTTAATGCGGTGAGTCCAACTCAAATCATGGGAACAAGAAACAAACACAATCAAGTTATATCAAAGCGGGGGGAGGGCGGTCTGTCTGTTTTCGACATAGAACTTTGCACCGATGTGCAGCAGTTCAAGTCGCCACACTCCATGTAGCACACAAAGCAACAGAAGAAAGTAGAAGAAATGCATACTAGAGACAGTAAGTTGAAGTGTGAGACAAAGGAATAGTAATAACGAAGAACAATATAGTTTCACTGGAAATTATAAGTCACAAGGAATGGATGCATCTGCGCTAGCCATTGAGAACGATTTTGAGCCATGTCACCAATTGTTTCCAACCATTGGTTTTTACCGTCCCGAGGATCCCAACCAGGAAGCCAGTCTACACCTCCCTATGTGGCTGGCTTAAACTAGCTGTTGTGGATTTCATTGACTGGTTCCATGTTTTAGTTTGACCGTCGCCCGCTCTTTTCAAGCCTGACCGTATGGCGGTAGGTTAAAGTCAAAGCTTATCTAATCAAACGAGAGAGAAAGAGAGTCGAAACAGCCATTTACCACAGCAAGGAAAGACTGATAACCGCTTCTTTCTGAACACATAAGTTGGGTTTCAGGCGTTTGATAGCGATTGCTTCAACAAACTGGAGGGGAATTGAACTATTTAGTGTATTGATAATTTTAAAGGATTTCATGAGGTCCACCTCATTATCCGTATCAACGAGATTTCTGGTGATCGCAATATTGTAAGCGTTCTTCCCCTCGATGTGTAGGCTTTTTGGTACATGTCCGGAAAATCGCAGGTGTGACCTTCTTTCTGTTCTTGCATTGTAATTCCTACTGCAGGTACGTGTAAAAACACGAATAGGGTATCTGTTGAACTATGACTGCACCAAAGAGCATGCTGTCCAATAAGCGGGAACGTTTAAAATAGAATTGAATGAAGATAGGGTTCTTTTTTCCACTGTAATTTGTTTGGTATTTGAGCCTTCACAATTTGCGTACTTGTTAATGAATTTCTGAGGATAATCATTGTTTTCTAAACATCTTTTCGAGAGTCTTAAATTTTACCTCTAATTTTTCCGGTTATACATATATGATTGTTTTAAAATTCCTTATTGTTCTTATTTGTTTTTTGGTTAATTTTGCATTTCCCGTTGGTTGATTATGGTGGCCCGAAAGGTGCGCTTAGTCTCTGTTGACATGTTGACTCACTCCTAGTACGGACGTTCCGATGATTTATTGGGATTAATGTGAATTTATTTCGCTACTTTGAGTCGATATGTTAACACAGACCAAGTGAAATATAACTGATACTTGTTGTATAAGAGAGTTGGCTTCCATTTCCCTTGTGGCCTAGTGAGTTGTACTTTGGCCGTTTAAAACGATATATATATATATATATATATATATATATATATATATATATAGGGTTCGAGTTTCAGTGAGAATACAATCACGCACTGGGTGGGAATGCAGGTAAATTCAGCTGATGAGTCCCAAATCGGATGGGATGCTCATTCTGGAGTACGCAGTGTGCTAGTTACCACCAGTCAAAATAACTTCCTTTATTGTTGTAAATTGATGTTCAGATTTGCATAGTTTTTGTATTCTTAGTAGTATGAAGAAGATTGAAATTTTGATTGTCTTCATATCACACGAAGTCGTTTTCGTTCAAGTTAAACAAGTAATTTGAACTGGTATAAATCATTATACCATTTGAAAAAGGATTTATCATACCCTTTTAAATCCATAGTTTTGATAATCTTGGTTCAGTCGGGTTCGTTTCAAATATTAATCTGTCCATCCACCAATACCTATTTGGGTCGTACAGTGTCATGCTGCAGAATATTATTCACGGTACTTAAGTGCTTATAGATCGTGCACATGGCAAATACTTATTACAATGAGTTCCATTTGCAAGCTACACCAATTCGAAATGTTCTTCCCTTCCTCCCCAAAACTGTTAGCAAAATCATTAGCGTTATTAGTGACCAGTAACTGTCTGTTGCCCAAAATGATAGGTTGTAAATTGCAGTGTCTTATCGACTAGCAGTAAATTTCTAGACATTTTTTCATGCTACTTACTAAGAATGAGTAGTGAACGTGAAGCATTTGACCTCAGACAAATATCTGAGTGGATCCTGTTAGATAAAATTAGTTTATCTAATATCCTTCGGTTGAACACTGGGTAGAAAGTCACTGCTGTTTCATGTTTCTGGTCTTTTGTTTGGTGCACACTGAATACTATCAGTTTGCACTGAAGTTTGCATTGCGGCTACCATGTCACCCAGTGGCTTGGCATCACGATGCATTCTGTATGGTTGTCATTCGATGGTTTGACGCAATTCACAGGAGTCCTTAGACCTAGGTTTCGTGTTTATTGACACTCACCAATCAGCAAAGCATATTTACAATCTCGAAGAAAGTCTTTTCTCGTCTAGGATTTGAACGTGGATTACCCAGTGCTGCAGTCAGAGACGTTTACCACTGAGCTATTCGGACTGTAGTGTGGACACTTTGATTGAACATTAGGTAGTGAGTGACTAGTGTCCTTTGTTTGGTACAGATTAAATTCTATCATTCAGTGTCCTACAATGGACTTCCGGGTCGAATACATAGACCAAAGTAGTAGGACAAGGTCAATTAGATCAGTGTGGTACAAACCTAGATTAATTGACCTTAATAAGATAAAAAAATCTAGAAAGTAGCTCAGCCATATTGCATTGCACGCAGTTACACACAATCGTACAATTGCATATGATGAGATGACAGTCTTAAAATCTAATGTGACAGGTTGGAGGGAAAGACTGATAACTAAAGCTTTATTTACCGAATCAACTAAGGAGAATACGTGTGATAGGACATCTGGAAAATTATACTACCCCTATGACGAATGGGAAGGAATAAAGAGAAGCATAAAAGAAGTTAGAGCTTCAAAGTTGTGTAGTTACAACGGATGATATGATTATGAACAGTATAGATCATGTGTTTGAAACTTGGTCATCCAGTAGACAATACTGTTTCATTCATTGTGTGATATATCCAATATACGAGTTTGACCAAGGGTTGATATCAGTTGGAGAACCATTGAAAACCAGTAATGGAGTACTGGATAGCTGTCTCATCCTAGTTTGGGAATCATCGGCAGTACGTACCCACCGCCTGGGTTCGAGTCCAGGACCTTCTAGTTACAATGGCAAGCTCGTATACCATTCAGCCACTGGGACCCGATTCAATGGCCTGTGCATGAATTCTAACTTCTACCAATCCGTGATTTAGTGCGACCACCAACCAATGCTATTGGTGGGAAATCCATCCTCACACTTGACTGGTTGAACCTCAATAGACAAATTAATACGGAATTACGCATATAATAATGCATAGGAAATATTAAAAAGACGGTTGCAGGGAAGAAAATTTTCTTTTCGACGAAGGCATCAACCTGGCTGTATATTCGTGTATTTTCAGTAACTGGATGAGAAAGTTCCAGAACTCTTTCTGGTCAAAGGTCAAATTAATGAAGTTGCTGAGAGTAATAAACAGGAAGGTCGAATAAAAAGATAAAGTAGGATCATAATTACTGAGGAAATTGACTTCATGTGCAATTAGGGATTAAAAATGTCATAATAACAAAATGGACAGAAAGTTCAGATAAAAGACATAGTAGTGCAGATGGGAATTAAAAAAAACGTAAAAATAACAGAAATAAACAGGAAGGTTGGATACGGAAGGGTGATAGGATAATCACTGTTGAGGGAATTGATTTTTTATGATGGCCATATTAGAGACAACAGTTGGATGTATTTCTTTTGAATACATATGGTGGGCTTAAACTTTTGGATCACTAGTGTGTCTCAGCCATACCAAGCCAGATGCCTTGATCTCACTCCCTTTTAGAGGTTCGGTCAGACCTCGTATATGACTTTGAAGGACTTTTCGAATGGATCTGGATGTCCTAAATTCACCAGATGTTCTGTTGCCGGACTATATACACACTTGCGTTCTCCCTTTGCTGGATAGTGTTTCGTATGATCTAACGAAACAAGAACCAATCGCTCAACAAATATGCAGGAGAAAGTGGAGATGGATTGGACACTCGCTGAGGAGGCCACTTGGTGACATCGCGCGTCAGGCCAATGCTCGAGTGGAACCCGAAAGGGAAGCGGCGAGTGGGACGTTCAAGGGTGGAATGAAGGAGATCGTGTGAAGAGGAGCTGAAACAGCATGGACTAAGATGGATGCAAGTGGAAAGTACAGCACAAGACAGAAGCAAGTGGAGGTGTGCAGTTGAAGCCCTATGTTCCACTAGGAACCCAAGGGAACAATAACAATAATAATGTGTATACTCTGTGATATATTCATGCAATAATATTTCTTTGATTTTGTTAACATTTATTATTATTTTTTCCCTATAACAGGTTCAATTATCACTGTTATGCAGGCAATATTCTCAGCTGTATTCTACTTTGTTGCAATACCATTATTCCCTAGTTTTCTACTTGTCGGTTATGCAACAGTCTTCACTATGTTCCCTGTATTTTCTTTGGTACTTGACAAAGATGTACCGGATCGTATTGCTATTACCTATCCTGAATTATATAAAACACTGCAGAAAGGTCGTGAATTGACTTTTAAAACATATTTCATCTGGCAGTTGATTAGTGTTTATCAAGGTGAGTTGGGGTTTTTGCTTTATATATATATATATTTTTCCATTCCTTTACGTTCCCAGTGGAACATAGGGTGCCTTCAAGCTAGAGACTTGAAGTTTCGGTAGCAGTGGTGTTTATTTTTACGGGATGGGGTTGCTAACCTAACCTGGCCCAACCTTTCCTTTTTACCAGTTTCATTGCTAGCTTGGAGTGCTAAAGGAGTTCATTGGCTGAGGATCGAACCCCGGAGAACATTCATGGTCGGCGAGCGTTCTACCTCTGTGCCACCGATGCACTTTGCTTTATATATTGCTACTCAATACCTTCACAGCTTTTGCCATCTAGTGGCATCTTTTACACATGAGTGGTATCCATCTACATGTTAAGAAGGATTTGCACTGGTTGTTGAAGATGAACAATTAAAAAAAAATCAAGGATTTTCATTATCACTACTAGTATGGATAAGATTTACAAGTAGTATATAGACGCAGATATAAATATGTATATCATCTGCAATCAATATTGAATAGCGGAGAGATGGATTTAATGAATGATGCTTGTGAAATAACATGGAAAACATCAAAGAAAGCCAAAGAGACACAACACACAAGATATGTGCAAATTGTGATTCTAATATATGGTAAACGTATTTTGTATCGAGTTACTAATAAATAATTCCGTTATCATGTGTGTTGAGTTAGATACAACAACGTATTAAAGGAGGGTTAGTCTACTGGAAAAAGTTTCTAAAGTTTCATCGGTTAGCACATACGAAAAAGTCAATTTCCTCCATGGGTAATTTGATCTTAAAATAAAATTATGTTGGACATGTGTTAAAGGTTATCAGGCCGAAATACACCTTTAAGTCTATGGAATCATGGACTGTTAGTCGGAGTCATTTAGCCGAGGTATAAGCTATCTGGATGAGGGTTTGTGTGCTTGAAACGACCTATTATTTTTGAAAAAGGCAAATTCGGGTCACTAACTCAACGCTTACCTTAATCCTTCTCTGAACTCATTCTAATTCTAAGCTTAAACACCTCTAGTCTACGTGTAACTTAAGATCAACCTACTGCTAACCTGTACCTACGTTAAACCTGGAAACATAAGGAATAGTTGACCATGGTGTGCGAACGCACCAATGATCCGTAACGGATACTACCATTCGTTAGATTAAAGAACCTGGCGTGTGTTCTACTTCAAAAAGCCGTTTACGTACAAAAAAATACACATAATACTGAAAGACATTAAATACAGTATTTTGTCCTGATGTAGGTGAAGATATACTTTCCAATTATAATGAAAGGCATCAGTTTATAAGTTTCATAACTATCAGAGTAGTTTCGTCTGTACGAATAACGAAACACTCCCCTCCCATTTATTTATTTACGGGAAAAATACAGATAATAATAATAATAATAATAAACACCCTAACCCGATTCCTCACCTTAACCCTAATACTTACCTTAACTCTAATCCTAATCCTAACCAGAACCCTTACCCTAATAACTATCCCTAACCCTAGGGCTAGTTCTAACCCTAATGTTCTATTAACCCACTGTCCGAATAGTGCTTGAAAATGAGTTCAGGATGGAATTTGCACACCAGTTCATGCTGACGCTGCAATAACGCCAGTGAATGAAATGAAATGATGTAAGATCTAGTGACCGTCAGTTCAATCCAACATACAGCTGTCTGTCTGTCTGTTTTCGACATAGAACTTTGCACCGATGTGTGGGAGTTCAAGTCGCCACACTCCATGTAGCACACAAAGCATGAGAAGAAAGTAGGAGAAATGCATAATATAGACAGTAAACAGAGGTGTGAGACAAAGGAGTAGTAATAAAGAAGAACGATATAATTTCATTGGGTATTACAAGTCACCAGGAGTGATGGCATCTGCGCTAGCCATTGACAATGATTTTGAGCCATGTCACCAGTTGTCTCCAGCCTTCATTGGTTTTCACCATCACGAGGATCCCAACCAGGAAGCCAGTCTGCACCTTCCTACGTGACTTAAACTAACTGTTGTAGATTTCATTGACTGGTTCCATGTTTTAGTTTGACCACCACTGGCTAGCTCTTTTCCAGCCTGACCCTATATCAGCTAACATTGCCCATTGTCGAGGAAGGCGATGGCTAGGCATACGTAACACATGTCCTAACCATCTCAGTCGATGTAATTTCAAAGTCTTGTCGACTGATTTCTCCGCCTTACCTAGCACTTGACGCCTAACCTCAATATTGCTCACCTTAATAATACCACTTCACACGGGAGATGGAACGCAGGCACCTATGATCGAAGACAGCTAATCTTTTCATGTCTTCCACTCTCAATGGCCATGTCTCACAGCTAGCCGTAAAGGAGGATGGAGCGGACTGTTGAGCAGTACACACGCCCTTTGGTCGATAGTCGGATATCACGTCTACTCATCCAGAGACGGCGTAAACTGGCATATACGAAACTAGCCCTTTGTTTTCGTGCTGAGATTTCCTCGGAGATCAACCCGTTGGGGCTGATGGTACTTCCCAAGTAAGTGAAGCGGTCAACGTGCTCTGCCACTTCACTTCCTATTTCTAATCTAATATACAGCTAGTCGTACAATACTGAAGAAAGAAGTTTGCTACACTAGGAGATAAAACTAACCGAGTCCTCAAAATTATTCCTTAGGACAGAATCAAATGATGTAACAGATATAGTCAAGTGTGTACTGTCGATGAGTGTCAAACTAGGTTGGCGAAACAACTCTCCAGTACTCCCTAGTCTTCAGTGGTTCTCTAACTAGTAGCAATCCGTGGTCAGACTTGATTCAAAACAAATCACTATGAAGTCTGATACAGAAATGTATCGGATAAAGTTGCTGCAGTATGAAGTGACACTTAAAGAGAATGAAATTAGGACTAAAGTAATGTCAGATTGATAGAATACAAACAAAAAAGTGTGATGTTGAATGTGAACATGTTTAAAAAGAAATACATCTATCCTATTGGTGGCGGCAGTGGCCTGAAAGATAAAGCTATGGCGTTCGAAGGGATTTGTTCTGAGTTCGAATCTCAATGGGAACAGAATCACTAACTGGAGATTACTGATATAT
This sequence comes from Trichobilharzia szidati, assembly GCA_944472155.2. Taxonomy (NCBI): domain Eukaryota; kingdom Metazoa; phylum Platyhelminthes; class Trematoda; order Strigeidida; family Schistosomatidae; genus Trichobilharzia; species Trichobilharzia szidati. The sequence goes on from OX235276.1 coordinate 56,364,451, forward strand.
GTTCAGATGATGAGTACCAATTAGGACAAAATGCACATCTCTAGTTCCACCTCAAGTCACCATCGGTTAAAATAATGTCATGTTGAGTGAAAATTTTTGAAGAAAAATATTTAAAAGGATCAAAATACATCTAGTATACTTTGATTGGTTCTAAATTATTTCATTAAGATTCTTTATTGATTAATTTGTAATAATTTGGAGAACTCAGTATTTGGAGATAATTAACCGGTAACCAGTGAGTACCAATCGCTATCAACGAAAGAAATTCGAAAGGCATCACTTCCTTCAATTATCTATGTGGCATCGTTTCAGCTACAGGCAGACGGTATGGATGCGGTTGTCAATAGCAGAATCGGGAAGGAAAGACAGACCTTTGTCATTCTGAGACCAGTGTGAAAATCTTTTGCACTCAACACAAAGAACAAAATTCGGAATTTAAGCACAGATGTTAAGCTAGAAGTTGGAATTTATGGGCCATTGAGTCGGGTTTCAGTGGCTGAATGGTGTTCGAGTTTGCCTTGTAACCTGAAGGAACTGGGTTCGAACCCCATTGGGTGCGTACTGCCAGTGATTCCTAAACTAGGATGAAACAACTGTCTGGCACTACTTACTGGTTTTCAATGGTTCTCTAACTGATAACAATTTGTGGTTAAACTCGAAAAACAAATCTATTTATGACAAATCAACTCTTGAAAACAATGTTGAATCAGTTCTCCTATCTGGGTCAGAAACTTGGAGTGTCATGAAGGACTTTTCTAACAGATTCCAGACTTTTATCAACAGCTTCCCCCTTCGCAGGGTCAAATGATCAGAAGTAATTAGCAATAGGGAACTTTGGATACGAACTAATCAAGAATCTGCTGCTCGACAAATATTCCGAAGGAGATGGAGGTCGATTGGGCATACACCATGGAGACGGTTAAGTGAAATCACGTGCCAAGTATACTCTTGAATGAGAGACGACGAGTTGGGCTTGGTACCGGAGCTTGCATAGAGGGGATCATGTAAGAAGGAGATGAAAGCTTATGGGTAATTGGGAGGTGGCCAGTTGAAGAGGGCTGCAGGGAACTGGGATGAAGTGGGAATGTGTTGTTGAAGCCGTATGTTCCACTTGGAACCCAAAGAAATAAAAACAATATATATATATATATATATCGCATAAATTCGCTCACTCGGAACAGATCCTTTTACACCCAAGGTTGAGCACCACACCTATAGTGTGAGAAGGCGGATGATACTTCACAGTCATCCAGGATAAAGTAGCTGAAGCCGGACTCGAACTCGTAGCCTGTTGGCTGGAAATCGAGTGTATTTTCAGCCAATGAGACCCCGCCGCCCTCCCTCAACACACACACACACACACACAATAGTTTGAGCCAACCAGTCGTTAAATGTTTTCACTTAACCAGATGTTTTAGAACAGTGGCTGCAGACTTTTTATATTTTTAGTTGAAATGAGACAATTCTAAATTGTTGTTTCCTTGTAATAGGTTCGATGATTTATCAGTCTAATTGTAAAATGTATTGTGAAAACTCTCTTACAATAGCATCAATACTCTTTGTCATAATCATCTAATTTTGTTCATAGATATTCCTGTCTTTAATTTATTTTATTATTTTCAGGTAGCGTGATAATGTATGGTGCATTGTTACTATTCGAAGATGAATTTATCCATGTCGTAGCTATTACATTCACAGCTCTACTGCTTACTGAATTACTAATGGTTGCCATCACTATACGTACATGGCATCTGCTTATGATTTTAGCTGAAGTCATAAGTTTAGCCATTTATATTATCGCTTTAATTGTTATGAAGGCATATTTTGGTAAGTTTTTACCTTTTTTGTTTTGTGTGTGTGATTGTGTGATGACACTATGTATGTGTGATGAGTGAATGAATGAAAAGTTGACCGTCTATTAGAACAGAAGTTTGATAATTTATGTGTATTTCTTTCGCATTTCTTAGAAATCCTCCATTTACAATGTGTCAGTGTCATAAAGGTGCCAGTTTGATGCATTCAGGTAGGTAGTTGCCTGGGGTTCCAGTGGGAAGTCGTGACCAGTAGGGTGCAGCAGGTCGGGTGTGAGGACAAATATTCGCCGAAGACATTGGCTAGCGGTTGCGCTATATCGTGAATTGGCAGAAATTAGAATTCATGGGCCACTGGATCGGGTCCCAGTGGCTTAGTGGTATACGAGCTCGCCTTGTAACCAGAAGGTCCTGGGTTCGAACTCTGGCGTTGGTTGCGTACTACTGAAAAGTCCCAAACAAGGACGGAACAGCAGTTCAGTACTCCCAGCTGGTTTTCCAATGGTTCTCTAACCAATGTCAGCTCATGATGAAATCCTGTAACCATTACAACTTTGTTTTAATTTTTTACTCTCTTATTGATTCAATCCTATTGGATGCTATTTGGCGACCATTTTAATGTTCCTCCAAGGTTGCAGATACGCCTTTCTGGCTAGTGAGTGCCAACTAGCACGAAACCTAAGTCAAGCAAGGCTTCCTCCAACCATCTAACATCAACAATTCACAGTGGATCGTGATAATGAGCCACTTGGTGGCATGATGACCACATTGCAAGCCCAACTGATACAATGCAGTCTTTTATTTTATTTTTGATTTACAGCTTGATTCCACACCGTATTTTCAGTACAAGTATGGAATTTTCAGCATGGATATCGGTAGCCCAAATTCAGGCCGACCATAGATATCGGGTGTGCGCCGGCAAGGGATCGAACCCCGGACCATGTGCATGGTCGGCGAGAGTCCTAACCACTGTGCCACCGACGCACAGTAAACAAAGGACTGACTGGTTTCAGCGTGGAACTTTGCACAGATGTGCAGTAGTTCGAGTCGCCACACTTCATTCAGCACACAAAGTAAGAGAAGAAAGTAAAAAGAAACGTAAAATATAGACAGTAAAGAGAGATATGAGGCAAAAAGTATAGTAATATGGAAAAGCCATATAGTTTTATTGGGAATTATAAGTCACAAGGATTGGATGCATCTGCGCTATTCAGAACTATTTTGAACCATATCACTAACTGTCTCCAGTCATTGGTTTTTACCGTCCGAGGACCCAAACCAGGAAGCCAGTCTACACCTCCCTTGTGGCTGGCTTAAACTGACTGTTGTGGATTTCATAGACTGATGAAGGCATGTTTTAGTTCGACCACCACTAGCTAACTCTTTTCCAACCTGATCCGTCCTATGTCCAACTAACATTGGCCAGTGTCGAGGAAGGAGATAGCAATGCACGCGAAACACATGTCCTAATCATCTCAGTCGATGTAGCTTCACAGCCTCGTTGTCGATTGATTTACCTTCCTTACCTGGCAGTTGATCGATGCCTAACCTCAATGCTGCTCACCCTGTTATACCACTTCACACGGGAGATAGAACGCAGACACCTATCTTTGATCAAAGACAGCTAGGCAGGCTTTTCATGTCTTCCACTCTTAATGGCCATGTCTCACAGCTAGCCATAAAGGAAGACGGAGCGGAATGATGAGCAGGACACCCGCCCGCCCTTTGGTCGACAGCCAGCTGGATATCACGTCTAGACACATTACACTAATTGCTAACTCGTGTCCAATTAAAAGTGTTAATGTCTTCAGTTAAATAAATTGATGCATTAATGGTGGGTGTATGCTTAGATTATTCGCGGCAGTATATGATCGATCACCTTCGATAAGCACATGACGTCAGTGCAGGGTTGTACTCCGAAGGAAAGTGTACATATATATATATATATATATTACTTAGATAGTTGGCATTCAGTTATCAATTGGTAAAATTTTCTTATGAGGTATTTATTCGATCGGTTTCAGAGTTCTTACTAATCTATGACAGTTAATGTTGCTTTGTAGTCATAGTTGTTTGTAACGACCAAAATGGACTCGTTGTGATCTCAACACAGGAAGCCTATCTCTGTGATCTGTCGTAAAGCTGAATAAAATTCCTTGAGACACAGACACACTCACAGTAAAAAACCGCTCCAGAAACAGCGGTTAGTACTTGCATGGGTGACCGGCTGGGAATACCGGGTGTTGCCGGCTTTTTGCGCCGGTGGCACAGTGGTTAGGACTCTCGCTGACCATGCACATGGTCCGGGGTTCGATCCCTTGCCGGCGCACACCCGATATCTATGGTCGGCCTGAATTTGGGCTACCGATATCCATGCTGAAAATTCCATACTTGTACTGAAAATACGGTGTGGAATCAAGCTGTAAATCAAAATAAAAAATTTAAAAACAAAAATGACAGTTTTTCATGGTTGAATCTATATACATCTATTGAACAACAATAGTAACATCGAAAACTCAAAATTACCTCAACAGTCCCGTGAGATAGCTATACAGTTAAGAGAATGTTCTAAGTACAAAAGAGGTATTGCAGAATAGAATTAGTTAAGCAAAATTCAACTATGTGGGAGTACCTGAGAATCAATTCCCAACCAGGTGGAATCAAAACTGTGTAAAATTCAGAATCAGAGCAAACAATTTACACCATGAAACAACACATTATCACTATCATCATTGCACACCCACTAAAAAGAAGCATTACAATTACAGATTAAACAGGAGCAAAGACAAATAATAAGGATGAAGTCAGCATGTGATATGTATGCATCAGAACAATGATGGACAGTCGAGGAAAAGAATGGAAAGTGATTACAAAGTTATTTGAAACATCCAAATAAGTATGAGTATTGTGATTAGATCGTCCAGGAGAGATTTTCCAATCAATTATTCCGTTACGAACAATAATATATTCATACAGCGGAGGGGGGGGGGCTACGAAAATGAGGAAGTCGGTTCAAGGTTGTATAACCTGTCCGGGAAATGTCTTGTACAAAGTAATATTCATTAAAGAGGAAATAATATGACTGCGGTGAATAGTTCATTATGAATACAAATTTTTTGTTCCCTTGCGTTCCCAGTGGAACATAGGGCTTCAAGCTAGAGCTTTAAAACTTCGGTCGCGGTGGTACTTGTTTTTATTGGCTGGGGTCGCTATCCTCGTGCCCAACCTCGCCTCTTTACCAGTCGTATTGCTTACTGGCTTAGCGAGGTAAAGGAGTGCGTCGCTGGCAGGGGATCGAACCGAACCGAAACACCTGCCCAGATAGCGAGCATTCTACCGCTGTGCCACAAATGCAAACTGAATACGATCATACAGAATTAACTTGGTAACGATTAAGAAACGTCACACACATTGAATCAATTGATATTACTATCCAAGGCGTACTTGGCATCGATAGATGAGATCGTGTATTATTGTCACTATTGGAAATTGTCGCCTTTCCGTTGACTAGTTTTTACACTAATCACAACGTACACTATTTGTTAGTTTGTTTATTTTTGTCTTTTTCTTTGTTTTTTTTTAAAATTTAGATTCTGTATTTCTAAGAACAGTTGGATTCGTCTGGAAAGTTCTAGCCATCACAGGTGTCAGTTGTATACCAATTTTAATACTGAAGTTCATACACTATAAATTCAGACCATCTATTTACTCAAAATTACAGTGATCATACTATACACACACACACATACATACATACAAACACCATCTGTGATTTCATTGACATTTCTGTCTGACTCCTTTCAATTAAATAATGATACTGACATATGAAAAAAGAACATGTGGTCGCATAATTTACATATCGAATCATTATTACTATTATTATTATTACTATTGATAAAAAGCCAAAAGAAAGAAACTAGATTCTCATGCAACTTTTTTTTTTTAAGAAAAACAACTTTTATTTTCACATGTTTTATTGTTTTATTTCTGTTTGTCTGTTTCGTCTTTTGTTGTTGTTACTGTTGTTGTTGTTGTTGGCGGTGGTGGTGGTTTTATCCTATGAATTATGTGGTTCCACTGCCTGGCCCGACTGCCGCCTATTTTCTTCCAGTCACTAGAACACACCACACTACACTACCGCCAACCAACTGTTGTCTGTCTGTCTGTCTGCCAGTTGGGCAGTCAGTCAGTCAGTGAGCCTTCAAAACTATCTCAGTTAATGACACGACAAGAAGTAACAATGGGTCATACACCATTTTTAAAAATAATCCTCTTTTCTTTTTATATAACCAAAAAATTGTTGTCTGATTTTATATATTTTATCAATTGAGACTTTATGTGTGAAAGGAGGCTTTTAATTTAACCAGTAATCAACAGGTATGCTGCTTTATAATGTGAAGAGAGAATCATGTCGAGCAGTGTTCATGCTTTTGTTTGTTTTAATTTTTTGCTTTGAAAAATCTCACAGCTGATTCATTGACGTGTTTTTGATTGTTGTTGTTATTATCATCATCATTATTATTAATTTTATCTAAATCTGCACAGAACAGCATCTATCTGTCGTTCACTGTTGTTTTATTCAGTTGTTTTTTTCAGTTATTGATTTTTATTAAGTCATGATAGCGTGTGCGCCTCTTTCTGGTGATGATGATAATAATAATACACTGTGTGATTGTTGTTATTTGACTTTTATCGATTATTTATTTATTTATTTATCTGTATATCGTGATCTCTCTTGCCCTCTCTCTCCGTCTCCTTCTTCTTTCTCATTTTTTTCGTTGGAGATTCATGTTGTTTCTTGATCAATGATGACATTGTGTATTTTGTTTGTTTTAATGTCTCAATATTATTATGATTATTAATGCAGAAATTTAAAATATATATACTTGTATCGATTTTCAGTAGTCTATCGGTGTGGATATATGTATGTTGATATATATATATATATGTGTGTGAACATTAAGAGAGTTTCTTGTTTCATATCGTTTCATTTTGTTGGCGTGTTCTGTTCTGTTCTGTTTTAGCATTCATTGTTTTATTTTATGCCTGTCACTGTGATGGCATTTTGTGCCTTCTGATCTGCTTTATCTTGTCTATTTTTTGGGTTGTTTGGTTGTTTGTTGTATTATGAAGGTTAGTTATTTGGCAGTGTTGATTATCACTCACTTTTCACGTAGATATGCTTCAAAAAAGTGGTAATAGAAAGGCGACTAACAAAGGAAACAGTTTATATGAGAGTATTATTATTATAATTATTCCCCATTGGGCTCCGAGTGAGGCATGGAGCTTCAGGAGCACATTTTCATTTCATCCTGTTCTCTTTAGTCGACGATTGCCCGGTACGCTTTCATCTTCTTCTTAAAAGATCTCCTCTATATCAACATAGAAGCGATATATATATATATATATATATATATATACAGATGAAGACAGAGATAAGACGACACTTGGACAGGTCGGTGGTATCTTTACGACTGATTCCGATGTACATTAATTTAAGATGTGTGCTGTGATCTGAATTGTAATTTGATTGCAATGGAATGATAACATGGTTAGGGTATATTTGGGTTTCGTAACTTATCTGATAGTACTCCGGACTAGTGATTTGGAGGCTGCTGGTTGAAATCTGAATTCCGTGTCGATTTTCGTTTCATCTCTCCAGTCATCAGTTTAACATCAGTCGAAAACTGCATAGCTGCCAAATCAAAGATATCTCAGATATAGTCTCATTGGCAGTTTAATTTCTATTTGTTTTTATCAGAAGGTACGAATCTATTTGTACTAGTTAAGATCCAAGCGTGTGCGTGTCCTCATTACCTTGTCTCACTTTCTTGTGTTACCTACTTGTTTTTGATGTGATAACTTTGACCATTTTGCATACAGCAAGCAGTACTGGATGTCACTCAACGGTCTGCTCAGCGTGTATCTAAATAATCTCCATTTTCTTCGGAATATTTGTTGAGCGACAGGTTCTCGATTGGTTCGTTCCCAGAGTTTCCTGTCACTAAATCTTTCTGGGCGGCCATCTGGTCTTCAATATGGAGTTAGCAGGGTAGCTGTTGATGGAAGTCTGCAGTAGCCTGTGGGAATAGCTTTTCATGACGCGTTCTCCAAGTGTCCGAACTATATAGTAGAACCAACTGTCTTAATATTGGTGTTGAAAATCAGAATTTTTGTCGTTTATGCTACGGAGAGTGCATAAGATATTCAAACTGATTCGAGAGTGAGGAAGATCTTCATCGCGTCACCGATTCTGGTTTCAGCGTCGTCATCTGTTCTGTCTGCGCATAGGTGAAACAATTCTCCCTAGCCAGATAAGTGAAGGAAGTGACCTGTTTCAAATTTCTTGCGTTGATAGTGATTGGTGCTTATTGTTGAGTGCTGAATCTTACGTCTTATAAATGATTTGCAGCGGCGGGATATGTGAAAGATTTTCTATAAGATTGTATGAATGTAGCTAACTGGTTGTCTGGTGAGTGAAAAAGGCTGGTAAATGATGAAATTAAATTCATGCGGACAATACATTGAACAGTAATATGACTACCAGTCATTCATGCTAATGCAAACGTATAAATGTGCATTGCCTTATTTTCCGAACGTAGATAAAATAGAATCGAAGAAGAAGTGAAAGATAATAAGATAAAGATTTTAATAATAATTTGCTTTATTCCAAAACAGTGCTTGTGATACAGAATGGAATTCTCAGCATTTTTACTGCAGTATTGCATCCAGTTAGTACATTATCAATAAATAGAATTCTACATAGATTGAGGAAACCAACAGTTCATTATTACAACAATACATTGGGATGTCGGTAGCAAAGCCAAAGTTGAACAGTGTTTGAAGGTGTTAGAGAAGTAGGTGCTGTTGTATTTACTGGCGTAAGCAGAAGAAAGAGACAAAGCAGCACATAACAGAAAAGAGAGAGAGAGAGAGAAAAGGAAAAGAGAGAAAGAAAACGTAGTACCTGTAAATGATATGAGTTTGAAAGACGAGATCCAGTTGTACTACTGACCATTTAATGAACTATAGGTGTCATGCCTAATGCTTTCTTTATCGCACAGAACACGAGCTAAGTAGGGTATGGTTGAGTTTTTGTACTTGCTAGTGCAAGCATATAGTTTTCTATATAGGCTTCTGGTTTCACCTGATGAGATACAAGGGGAGAGTTGTGAATGAAGAGGGTGGTGTGAGTTAGATAAAATGGACTTGGCTCATTTTTCACATGAGTCCATGTGCCTATCGACCAGAATATTAACAAGCTGGTTAAGTGGCACGTTGCTTACCCTGCTGTCAACCTTTAACATCCTGCGTAATATGTTATAGTCTTTCTTCAGTAGCCCGGGAAAAACTAAGGGGGAACAATAGAGAATAATAGGCAGAATGCGAGAGTTAACGAATCGTAGGAGTAAGGGTTGGGTTATACCAGAATGTTTTAACTTCTTGATGTAGAAGGTAAGACGGAATATTTTCTTAGAAATCGTCCAGATATGAGACGACCAGGAAAGATCAGTAGATAGAATGACGCCTAGGTATTTAATTTCCGAGTTGGTTTCTATTTCATTGCCATCTATGTTGCACACCTCGTGAGAGCCAACCAGTTTGTTTAGGTTGGATTTATGCCTAAAGGTGAAATTGACTGTTTGGCATTTGGAGGGGTTTCATGTAAGACAGATATTCAGTGTTGACTACGATAAGCAGCGAAGACCCATGTGCGATAATGGTTGATAACTATCTGAACGGTTTCAACTTTGTTCAGAAGTGAAGCACTTCTACTTACCACATGCCATACGCAACACAAAATGGAGAAAGAAATGCGATTCAAACGAACAGTAATAAGCAGAAATGTGAGGGCGAGACTGGTAACATGTAAATACATGAGGGTTTTATTGAATGTAGGAGATCACAAAGACTGAATGCATCTCAGCCATCGAAAACGATTTTGAGCCAGTATCAACGATAGTCTCCTGTCATTGGTTCCTAGAATCCCGAGGACCCCCAACTAGGTAGTTTACACCTCCCACGTAGGCTGGCTCAAACTAACTGTCAAATATTTTCATGCACTGATTACAATTTTCGGTTTGACCACTACTTGTTCCATTCCAACCTGGTCAGGGCATCTGTGTCCAGCTTGGTGTCCCTATTTCAATCTCATTGTTGTTGTGAAATATAAAAGTGGTGACATCATAACATTGTCGTAAGGATGAACATGATTTGAGCCATCTACCACTGAGGTTAAATAAAAGTGTAGTGAAAAGCATCAACAGCTTGATATTAAACCATCTGGTTTAAACCAGCCACAAAGCTCTAACATTCAAGAATCCTTTTCCATCAAAAAATTTGCCAAAAGCATCCAGGTATCAAATACTTCAGACAGCAGAGACTATTGTGATTCGACTGAGACAACCAGTGCTCTGTGTGTGCAGAAAAAACAGGTCCAGTCACTACTACTACTACCCTGCCCTTTTGTCGAGCCTATTAAATTCATGAATTCCGTATTATTATTATTATTTTTCCTAATCTGTCTGTCTGATATTCAGTGTAATGTAATGTTGACGCATATTATCACACCTACAGATGTTATTGAACTGTGTAATCGATTGATATTATTGATTGATTCGATGTTACTTAAACAACACATTAGTGTTGTTAATAGCTCTAATTCTTCCATTATTATGGATATATAACTGTGGAACCTGATGATGAAGAGCAGGTTATCGGAAAGAATATTCTTTGTTCAGTGTTGTCAGTCTTTAGGAACCTTTTTGTTAGTTGTGGTGTACTTGTATAAAGGTTTCGGAATTCCTACACATAATTACACTTCTCAAGTGTTCTTTTAAATTGATTTTATTCACAATGAGATAGAGAATATTGATTTTGGAAACTCAAATAAAATATTATGAAGATTTGTCCATATGTATCTGGACAACTGGATGTTTATAATTTCTTTTGTGAAAAGTACTTTATCATGTACAAATCTTAACAGCGAGTAATTACCGAAATCTTATCAGATAATTACACAATCATTGGGGTGTTTTGAGTGCATGATTTCGCAAAGAAGTCGGTTACTTAATGATTTTTGTAATTCACTGTGTGACTATAGTGTTCATCTCCGTATATCAGCTGGGTATCAGTTTGCAGTGACAAAAAATTTACATGTGAATGCCGACTTTCAGCACTGAATGAGTGACGCTCTCTCCGCACTCAGGCATAACCCAACCACTCCTGTTACAGTTTGTCAACTCGTCTATTTTACCTATTCTTCTTTACTGTTCACCCTTATTCTTTCCTGGATTGCTATGTCATACTTCGTAGAACTCTGAAGACTGTCAGTAGGACGAGTGGTATCCCATTGGGCCATATCGTTGACATTGTCACTGATAGGCACTTGATGTCATGCAACAAATTCGCTAGAGGAATTTTGTCAGACTCTGAGCCCCCACTTTACCCGCAGCTCCAACCTTGTGTCTCCTCAGGTAAAACAAGAAGTCTTTTCAAAAGAATTTATGCATGTACGTCTAAGTATAAAAATTCCACTATACCATATTTGGTGGCACGTGCTTTATGTGATGAAAATAGTGTCAGGCATGAACTAACTAACTAACCTTCTTCTCACTACTAAATAAACCATTTCCTCCACCCTTACAGCATCAAACTTTATTGTTATTGTATTTCTTATATTTATAATCCTCTCAGCTTTTTTTTTTGTTGATTTTTTTCATAAGTATGGACATAATTCAAGCTGTATTATGACTGTTAATTTTGTGTTTCCCCTCACTATAATATATCAACAGAACATTAGATCCAATAATCTATAATATGATAAAATTTCCAAACTGAATCGACAATACTGTTTGAAAAAAACTCACTGTTATTATTATTATTATATTTAATACTCTCAATTCGTGCTTCAAATATTTTTGACTTTATATCATAAATGTGGACCAATTCCTCTGGTTAATTTTGTTTTAATTTTTAATTTTATTTATATTTTGAGTAAATCAGATACAATATTGTGACAAATGCTGAGAATTCCATTCTGTATTATAAGTACTGTTTTTGGAATAAAATAGACTATTATTATAACGAATATTTATTTTAGGTGAGAAGACCAGTGTGCAATAAGTAATATAGTATAACAGTATAACGCCAGACAAAACGAAATGATTCATAGAATTAACATGAAAACGAAAGTGGTCAGTTACGTGTTAGCTTAACTACTCATTGTAACTATAATACACCTAGATGGACTCATATTGATGAAAACAAAACACGTAGTTCTCAGCGGAGAGGCTCTTTTTTAGGTGAATTCATCTTCCTTTTTAGCTGAACAATCGCATTTATACATACAATTTTTTTTATGAAAGAGGGTGGTAACAAAGTGATGAGTTATCACAGTCATAGTTGTTAGTATTATTGTAGAGTGTAGAGTAGTGTTCTCCAGTCGTCCATCAGTGGACAGAAGCCTTGAGGACAACATTTCACATCTGACTGATTCAGTGTGCATATATTAGTTCACCTGTTGCTGCAGAGTCAGGTAATATTGGTCATCCGACGTGTATCTTGTCTAAACGGTGGGAGGGGGGGGGAGTTCAAGAACACTATGCCGCGCATGGTTGTAGAAAGATAGTAGTGGCTTTATAAGGGGTGAGATAATCGAACACCTTGTCTACACTGGTCATTTCATTTCAAAAAACACCTGCTCCAAATGTAATCTACAAACTGTGGAACAACCTGTCAAATGAGTTACACTTTCGTTTCTTCTACGTATCTCCAAAGCTCTAGACATTCAGTTAGAGAAACCGACCAGAGCTATGCATACAAAAGAAAATTCAGCTACTTCGATTATCATGTTTACGACCTTGCTAAACCCTACTAGCTTGATTTTTGTTTGTTTGGATTTCTAAATCTCTACAACTCTTGTATTTATGTAGATCTCTTAGGGGTTATTCCATACTTCTCTTCGTTTCTATGTGCATCCTGATTACTACTCATCACTCATCAGAATTATTATCAATTATTACGTAACTCTAATGCATTTATTCAACTCATCTTATGCATTGACTAATACTAACAAATACGATTATTTTCAATTATTGGTTTTGTAGGGAATTTTGTTTGACTGATTGGAGGCGAGGCAGTAACTCATCGAAGATGACATTGCGATGTGGTCACTCTGTGTCATGAATTGGCAGAAGTTAGAATTCATGGACTGGCTGGCCATTGGGTCGGGTCCCAGTGGCTTAATTGTCTACGAGTTCGCTAGCCTTGTAACCAGAAGGTCCTGGTTTCAAACCCTGGCGGTGGATGCGTGCTTCTGAAGAGTCCCAAACTAAGACGAAACTTCTGTCCAGTATTCCAGTGCTGGTTTTCCAATATGTCTCTAACTGATGTCAGCTCATAATGAAATCCTGCAACCAATCAGATATGATTATGACAACGTATCACTTTTTTTACTATCATCTTTCATGGGGAAAAATATATATAAATGCGATTGTACAGCCAAAGTGGGAAATGAATTCTCGCAAAAAAATCTCTCCACTGAATTACGTGTTTTTTTCCATTAATGTCTGGATTCTGATGATTCTTATTGGTTGAGCATTTGAGGGAGCGTGTAATCGAGTCGCTTATTGGTTTATTTCAATACAATTAACTTTTTCATACCAAGCAACTACCGTGTTTATGACATATCGATGATATCATGAAATGACTATGATGTTCTGGTGATATCGGCTTCAAGAAAGTCTACCAATAGAAATTGTATGTGAAGAAATGTTTGAAAAAATCAGCTGGATGGCAGTAGGGTGGGTTTACTACGAAGATTACAAAGAATGATAAAACGACCCTTGGAGTATTACCAAGTGATTCCATACAATCAGGGAATTATTATTATTATAGCTTTATCCCAAACAGTATTTGTGGTACAAGTATGGAATTTTCAGCGTGCATTACAATATTGCAACCAATTACCTCATAAATTTTACAAGATTTTGAAAACATAAAGCAACAACAATAAAAAAAATAGATAAATAAAAAGAAATAAAAAAGAACAGCGTTGCATTTGCATTTAAAACAATGCACCGCAGGAATATGAAATATAAAATTAGTGTGTAATAGAAGATGTGAACAACAATATAATAGTAACACAGAAAGGAAAACAAAAACTAATGGGAACTATTTGTTAGAGTGCCGCAGTAAGTTGATCGTGTCATACCTAACGGATTTCTCATCACATAACAGCTGTGCCAGATAAGGCATTGTGGAGTTTTTGTACTTGGTAGTCTTAGCATATAGCCTCCTATAGCTGCTTCTAGTTCTACCAGCTGAAATGCAAGGGGAGAGCTGCGTATAGAGAGGATGTTCGGGGTCTGACAATATAGTATTCGCTAGTTTCTTACATGACATTATATGTCTGTCCACAATGGTGTTAACCAGTTGGTTTAACGATATCCCACTTCCCCTACTAACAGCTTTTAGTGCCCTACGCAGCAAAGCAAAATCTTTCTTAAGTAGTCCAGGAAAGATTAATGGGGAGCAGTAAAGAGGGATGGGTAGAATACAAGAATTGACAAACTGAGAAAGCAAAGACTGCTTTATACCAGACTGCCTTAATTTCCTAACGTAGAACGTTAAGCGAAACATCTTTCTAGTAACTAGCAAGATGTGAAAGGACCAGGAAAGATTGGAGGAAATACTCAGTCCAAGGTACTTGACATTAGATGTAGTTTCAACCTCTATGACAGCATAGAGGTTGAAAGGCAGATGTGAGAACGAAGAGAAAACTTGATATCAGTCAGTGTTCTCTATATAATCTGTGGAGTGAACCTTCGTCATTAGCGTAGATTAATGACTGTTATTTATACATATAACTTGTAAATTATTGATCGTGTGGAATAACTATAACTGATCGGTTTGAACACAGAAATTCTCACAGAAGTACAGCAATTGAACTCGCCACACTGCATTTAACACATAAAAGAAGACAAAAGACAGAAAAAAATCATTCAAAAAGGACGATAATGAACAGGAAGTTAAGGAAGAATGAATGGTAACATTTAAAAACATGAGGGATTTATTAGATATCGTAGGTCACACAGAGAGTGAATGCATGTGTGCTACTGAGAATGATTTCGAGCGATATTATCAATTATCTCCAGTCATTGGTTCTTAGAATCTCGACAACCACCAACCATCAATTCAATTTACACCTCCCTACGAGACCGGTTCAAACTAACTGTTAAAGATTTCCTGGACTGATTACGAATTTTGCTTTGACTACAATTTGTTCTTTTCCAACCTGATGCTATATAAACTAACATTCACTGTCAAGGAGGGTGAAACACTCTACTGATGTTACATCCCTGTTCCCCAGCAATACAACTTTGTCCACAGACCCACCCCCATCCCACCCATCATAGTGTAAACATCCTAGGATATGCCAGTAACTGCTTTTAGTCTAATCGATATCCTAATAACCATTCTCGCATGGTAGGACCTTCAGGAAAACTCATTTCGGTGAGTGTCGGTCATTTCGTTATACTCGTTTGACGAGCACGTTGGAAAAAGTAATTATATATATATATATATATGTACATATTTGAAGTAGTATTCAGATGGTTAGTTATACACTGTCGTTTGTTGAATTTTCTGTGGATAGGTGAATAATTACTGGATTCTTAGTTTACGATCAATTAGTTAGAAGGAACTTATCACTCCCTTTCTATAACGTGTCTTTGTCTGTGTGCAGTGGAATTCACTATAGCTGTTTCGTGCAAATGATGTGTGTATGATTTAATAGCTGAACAACAATTAAATTATTTAAGGGCAAAATACCGACAACGTTGACTGAGACGTAATTTGGAAATTACTTCAACACTACGACTTACCTCAAGTATTTATCAACCGCATCCAGCAGCTACATGACAGCTGCTGGTGTCAGGTGATCCACAATGGAAAACTCAGAGAGGAGTTCGAAGTGCATACAGGAGTAAGACAGGGTTGGCTGCCTATTATCACCGACGATGATATTCTTAATTGTGGTGGGCTGGATTATGCTTCAAACTGTGCTTGGGAGCGGGGAGACAGGAATATGTTGAACTGCCGATAAGAAGATCTGTATTTCGCGCGTGGATGATGTAAACTCGAAGAGTTACAGGCGAAAACCAAAAACTGGCTGAAGAAGCAGGTAGCGTAAACAGGACTGCAGGTGAACATAGAGAAGACGGAGGTGATGAAGAAAACAAACTTACCAACAGCAACAACAACCAGCACCAATCACCATCAACGAGACTGATTTAACAGAGGTTACCTCCTTCACTTATCTGGCTAGGAAGCATCATTTCAACTACAGGCACACGGAATGAAAGAAGATGTCAAAGTCAGAATCGGAAGGGCAAGATATGCCTTCATCAACCTGAAACCAGTTTGGAAATCTTCTGCACTCCACAGCATAAGGAACTAGATTCGGATTTTCAACACCAATGTGAACTGGGTTCTTCTATACGGGTCAGAAACTAGCATTGCGTGTCACGAAAAGGATTTTAAACGGACTACAACAAACTTTCATCAACATCTGCCTTCACTGGCTCCATACTGAAAATAAAATGGCTAGCTATAAAGAATTAGTAACAAGAAACGCTGGCTGGGAACACACCAGCCAAGAGCCGATCGCTCAACAAATATGTAGGAGAAAATGGAAATGAATTGATCAGGCATACACTGAGGAGAACGTCGAATGACATTGCGTCTAATTCAGGCCATTGCTCTAGCGGAATCCAAATGGGAAGCGATGAGTGGGTCGTCAGTCAGATGGTGACATGGAGCAGGTCGTGTGAGGAAGAGATGAGAGAGTTTGGGCAATCGTGCATTCGGCTGAAGAGGATGGTATAAAATAGAAGAAGGTGGAGGTGTTTTTTTTGATTGAACACTAGTCAGTAACTAGTGGAATGTGTCTAGTCCTATCTTCGGTGCAGACTGAATTCTATCAGTCATGTTTGCAATGTGGCCACCATGCTAGGTGGCTCGCCATTACGGTGCACTAGTTACTGACTAGTGTTCAATCAAAAATATCCATTACAGTCCTACAGGAGGTCAGTCGCGAGCCTGAATAGCTCAGGGGTAACGTCTCTGACTGCAGCACTGGGTGACGCGGGTTCGAATCTCAGAAGGGACATCAGTTCCTTCAAGGTTGCAGATACGCCTTGCTGATGAGTGCCAACTAGCACGAAACCTAGGTCCAAGGCTTCCTGTGGTCGATTGCCTCCAACCATGTAATACCAAGGTGGAGGTGTGTTGTTGAAGCCCTATGTTCCACTCTGAACCCAAGGGAACAACAATAATGTATGTATGTGTATATTTTAGGTAACTGTGATTCAACATGTTATGAGATACTGAATGAAGCAAATAAAGTAAAGTGATCTATTTGTGTTTATTATTATTATTATAATATTTTTACTGAATAATTTATTTATCTTCTCACTCCTCACTAACACACAAATAATTTACGCATCGTTTTGAACAGCATTCATGATTATCAACACAAAATTCATTAGCCTGAATGCATTTTACACAGATTCCTGTCCATTCATCTTTTAACTGACATTTTAATGGCCAACAACATGGTGTTTTATCCTTATAAAATCGTGAGCACATCTCATTTTCACTCTGACACACTCTGGCATCTAGAAGAGAGGGGAAAGAATATGAATTAATGAATTGTGGCGAGTGCTACTGATAAGATTTGTTAGTAGTATATGTATGTATAAAGAAATGTTCATCGGCATAAAAAGAGCATCAAATAGCAGGTAGATATTTATTTGATTTGAGAGAAGTCAAATGATACAGCCGGGGTGGAGATACATGGGAGACGTAAAAGAAGCACAGTGCGAAGGAAGGCCAGAAGTACCACAACATGGAAGATCTGAGCAAATGGTGATTGGAAGATAAGGTATACATAATTTCATCTCCTGCCGTTTCAGAGTGAATGAATAAGAGATACATTCTAAAAATGTGTTGTCAGTTATTCTGGTTGGATAGTTGTTTCTGATTTCAGTGAAATATTCAAGCCAGTCAGCTTATCTGTTTACTTACGATCACTGGTTAAAGGACCATGTGACTCCACCACGTTTTGTCTTAACCCAGTGATTCTGAGCTTGATTTCTGGCGAGGTTATAGATGCGCTGTATCTTCACAGAAATTATTAAGGCTTCAAATCTATCAAACGCTCACATACCTAATATTAGATCATATTTTTAGTGCGTGATGACGTACTCAATTTCTCTACTTTTTTCGTTGGTACTCAATACCTGTCCCATGAAATTTAAAAGACTGATTCATGAACAAAGAATAATCATATTTTCGAGAACCTCTTCTTCATCAGTTTTTACATTAATATGTCCATAACGAAGAAATATCATACATTTGGTCGCCTTGATAAATTTCGGTGGAGAAAGAAAGACCAGATTCGCGGTATCAAATGATATCATTCTATTTCACAGGTTCTCATCAGCTGCAAACTACCTGAAATTTGGGCTGGTTGACTTAGGGAAGGATCGAACGGCGTATATTGTTGGCCAGATGATGGGATGACTGGCAAGGAAAAGTGTGGATGAGGCTTGTGGAGTGATGCAGTCAACGGGATTGAGAGTCGATTGTGTGTCAGGATGTATGAGAGTAGTGTTTGATTGTGAGTGTGAGTGTAAAGTGTATGGCGTGTGTCAGTCAGATAGGCATTATTATATGATGATATGTTTAGTCAGAAAGTGAGTGGCATAGTAGTAAGCAGAGTATGTAAGTTGTGAGAGGATGACGTTGGTGTGTAGACAATGACGACACAGTTGTTGTGGTCAGTGAGTGAGTGGGTGCGAGGTGGCAAACAGGATGTCGCTGCCAGGATTCGAACCTGGGTTAGTGCGGCCACAGCGCAATGTCCTAACCACTAGACCACAGCGACGGGGACCGCTGCCCCCAATCCACACTCTCACTCACTACAACACAAACAACCACACATACAACTCAAACTCACACCCAACCACAATCAATCAATCAATCAACCAATCAGTCGAACAGACAGACCAAATTTGCAGTAGAAAATGATATCATCATTCTATTTCACAGGTCTTCATCAGTTGCAAACTACCTGAAATTACAATGGTTATCAATAATGACATTTCCTACTTCATTGTTTGAAAGATAATAGAGGACGTTTTAATGTTATAATGTTTTCCCTATTAAATTTGAAACATTGTAATATCAGGTAGTTTGCAACTGATGAAGACCTGTGAAATAGAAGGATGATATCATTTTATACTGCAAATTTGGTCTTTCTTTATCTACTGAAATTAAATAAATACTTTTAATAAAAACATCTATTACACTGAATCGATATTAGTGTCGATAGTTTGCATTTCAAAGTCATTGGTAAACGATAATATGATTTCGAAACTGAGAGACGAAGCGCCTACCTAACCTAGCCACTTTTAATTGTATCTTTCGATTCAATGGCTCCTGCGGAGCTAGTTCTATTGGCCGTTTGTTTCTCTAGGAACCTGATTATTCGTGATAGGAAATACCTAGCAGTGTGGTTTAATAAAAAGTGTTGTTAGAACTGTCAACAGTTGTGTATTGGACAACCTCGACCGAACAGGCCACATAGCTGCCTAGCGTCGAAGAGTCTTTCTCTGTCATCATCTACCGGGTGTCGAGTAAGTTATTACTAAAGGACTCTAGATCCAGAATACTCGAAACAGCAGAGGTCATTCCAATTCGCCTGAAGCCACCAGAGCTCTGCGTGCAAAATAGAGCCACGGTGGCTACGCTATCCTGCTAGAAACCTAGAAACTCACTGAATGACAGGCCAAGTAGGCTACAGGACCCAATTAAACATAACTAATTCTACAAAATTCCTTTTATTAGCTGTGAGTTAAACTACATCAGTGAGACTAGTGGATGGGAACATAAGAATTTAACTAAATGTAGAATGATTAACGCTAAGAAGGTAATTTTCTATAGTTGGTTTTTAAGGATTAGTTTTGTTTTTACGAGTTGGTCACAGATTGATATGAGTTAGAGAACCATTAAAAACCAGCGAGTACTGGACAGCTGTTTCACCCTAGTTTGAGAATCATCGGCAGTACGCATCCACAGAGTTGGGTTCGAACCCAGGACCTTTCGGTTAGAAAGCAAGCTAGTATAGCATTCAGCCACTGGGACCCGAGTAAATGGCTCATGAATTCTAACTTCTACCAATTCGTGATTAGCTTAGAGAATAACTCAGCAGTTACAATGTAGTCAATAACAAAAAATCACTCAGTCAGTACGTTGGAACAGAACTTCAACTCTAAAAAATATTATACCTAGGTGGATGGAGAGGTTGATTACTGAATCTTTGTACATCGAATCTCCATTTGACATGTGCAATGGAAATGACTCAATACCAATGCCAGAGATACAGAGAATATAATTAATAATAAAATAATGGATAAGACATTAGGAATTCATATGAATGCAGCTTGAAAATTAACAGGAGGTCTCTGATATGATTATGAGCAGTAAACGGTATGTGATACAGTATGACTCAGTCTATTTTTATCAAGGGGAATCCATCCTGAGGTGAAATTATACTCTACCGTACTGTTCAAGTGGTATTCTTATACGGAGGAAGTTATTGTTCGTGTTTTCAATAGCAATCGTGGGAATTTTGTTTATATCAATGGAAAGGCGTTCAGAAAAGAGTTACTCTTTCCGGCGATATCATTCTCAAGCTGTGCAGTCTCATTTATATACATATATCGTGAATTGTCTTAGCAAGAAAGGAAATATTCCCAAGGATTTATCATTTTGAGTTGTAAATTTCCTTAGATAACAAATTTCGTTAATTAGTTAGAAACTAAAATAGGATTAAATAAGCCAGTCGAGTGACTTAATTTAATTGACGGGGTTGAGTAGAGCTCAGCTAAAATTAAAGTGGAACGAAAGTCAAATCTGCAGCATTTGCAGCCTTGATATTATGGAAGAGAAGCTGAACATTCAGAAGAGAATCCTCCTCGAAAATGGCTACCCAGAACGTTTAATCATACAATCTATGAAACCAAATTTATTATTATTATTATTGTATCCTTTAATTCCTAGAGGAACATAGGGCTTCAGCCGTGCGTCTCCATTGCGTTCGGTTCTCTGCTAGAGTTTTCACCTGGCTCCATGTCTGCCCTTACGTTTTCATCTCCTCTTCAAATGTCCTCCTCCAGGTCACCCTCACACTGACGACCAACTCGCCGCTTCCCTTTCGGGTTCCACTCGAGAAGGCTTGTCTAGTGATGTCACTTGATGCATTGTTTCCTCAGAGTATGGCCAATCCGCCTCCATTTCTTCCTGCCTATTTGTTTCACAATCGGTTCCTGGTTGGTTCGTCAAGTGCCAGAGATCTCTGTTGCTGATCTCTTCTGGCTGGCCATCTGATCTTGAGTATTGAGCGAAGACAACTGTTAATGAAGGTCTGTAGTTTGCTTGAGATGCTCTTAATGACGCGCATTGCAAGTCTCTGATCCGTATAGTAGCACTGAAACCAAAACCACCCACATTTTCTGCTTCCAAAAATCTTCTCTACCTGAATCCACAATTCAATGGAGACTGATCAGCAGATATACAGAAAAACCGCCTGTCCTGCCACCCACTGAAGAAAACCTTCTTCTCAGATGAACTCCGACTAAGCTTCTCTACGAAACCAGTGATTCGCATGGACGTGAAGGATAAGTTAGCACAGTTGGCCTCATCATTGTGCATCTATCGATTCACCTACTCGTGTGGAGCTGGGTATGTCGGCTGTACCCATCATTTGCTGTCTAAACGTATCACCGCACACTTACCTTCATGGTTTAACAAAGTGGAAAAAAGGTCCTTCCAATGCTCTATTGTCGAACATCTGATCGAATCGGAACAACAAACAAACCCATAAAGTAACTTGGAAGTCATCTACAGAATACGTGGGAGTGTTGCTCAAAAAGAGTATGAATCAAACTTCTTCAAACAGCAGAAGCAATCGCAGTTCGTATGGTAAATCGTGAACTCTGCATATAAAAGAAGTTTGTTCAGTCATTAAGTCTACAGTGGACGTAACTTATTATATTGTTTCGTCTTTTTCCAGTTCGCTTCTTTCTTAATTCTATTTTTTTCTTCCCCAACCCTAATTACTACTGTGGTTAACTTTACTTTCATTCAATTTTAATTTTAGTTGGGCCCTACTCAACCCCGTCAATTGAATTACGTCACCCAACTTGCTTATTCAATCTGCGTCGGTGGCACAGTGGTTAGGACTCTCGCCGACCATGCACATGGTCCGGGAATCGATCCTCTACCGACGCACACCCGACATCTATGGTCGGCCTGCAAAATTTGGGCTACCGATATCCATGCTGAAAATGCCATACCTGTACGGTGTGGCATCAAGCTGTAATCAAAAAATCAAATCAATTAAGGAAATTTGTTATCTAAAGAGATTTACAATTCTAATGACAAATAATTGGAAATATTCTTTTTCTTGTTGAGACAATTTGCAACAAATGTATATATGAGATTGGACAGCTTGAGAATGATATTGGCGAAAAGAGTAACTGTTTGCTGAACGTCTTTTCTTCTAAATGACTCAATGCGATTTTTGTTCACAATTTCACACACTATGCATAATATATACAAACACTACATATACATGCAAAGTACTTCATACTACTTATTTTTAATAAGTAGGATGGCTGTTTATGCCGAAAAGTTTAGATGGTTTTATATGATCAGTTAACTCTGATAGGAAGTGAGGTAAATCCGGAATGATGTAAGTTGCCCACCTAAGAGTTAGGAGTTCAAGGGATTGACTGTTTATAAGATAACTTGATGAATACTTTTGAAAAAAGACTTAGTTCGAAGAGCATTTTGGGTAGAAAGAAAGTTAAACTATAAAGAGTATAACAAAATGAATAGGTTTTTGTAAAATAGGAAAATGGATTAATGTGTGTAGTGTTCAGGTGACACAGTAGAATTTTTTTCAGCCCGACAGAAGACATCAGAGAATGAATTATGCTTTTTAAGTAACTTTCACCACCCAGGTAGTTCAAGGATCACCACCTCCGTCTCCTGTTGTGTACATCGATTTGGATTCTATCGATTGATGGCGATAGCCTCACCGAAACGTATCAAGCTATATACCTTTTGTATGTTGATTATTTTGAAGGCATTCAGATCATCCACAATATCACCAGTGTCCAATAGATGCCACGAAATCTCACTGTTTAATGCCACTGGGTCCTTCATTCTCAAATTCTTTGTTATTTGTTCAGGATATGCGAGGAATTACCCTTCTCTCTGTTCTTCCAATGTATGTGCTTTCACATGTTCATGTAAATTAGTAGACACAGTTGGATGTAACTAAAGATTGTAGTTTGGCCACTTCTGATTGTTTTAAACAGTTGATGGTTTGATGCACACATACAAACTTAGCGGTTGGACGTGTTCTTTTCAGGACATCGTTGAGTCTTCATTTTATTCGTCTAGGAATATCAACACGTCTGAATGCAAAAGAAAAAGTTCATCTTTCTACTGCTTGGCTTCTACCCAAAATATTTGTTCATCTCTGTCGTTTTGTTTCCAACCCTATTTCCCTAATTTTCCTATAAATAGTCATCCATTTGAGCCCCAAATAAATTAGCAGCTTACATCATTCAAATCTCTAATGCAGTTCATATATTCGCAGTGTTCAAGTTGTAGCCAACCAGTTAAGAAGCGTCCTCGAAATAACAATCAAAGATTAGTTCATACTATCTCCTAGTGCCCACTTGTTATTCTTGCTTTTTTCAGGTTTATTAATCAGAAGAATGCAGCAGTTCTGTTGTCTGCTTATGCACAAAATAACAAAGGAGGTTACTGTTTAAACAAGTGTTCAAATACAATCTTTGTTAGCTGTTACATTTGTGTGTGTGTATACGTGTGTGTATATGAGAGGCTAACAACTGTGTACATAGTTCCAAACCAGTTAATCTTCTTGGGTATTATTGACTTATTCATGAAACTGCATCATTTCAAGTTAGGTGGCTGGTGAAAGTTTTTCACTAGGTCTTATTTGATGATATCAAAGCGAGGATCAGGAAAGCAAGGCAAGCTTTCATTTCTCTAAAGTCTGTATGGAGGTCAACAGAACTCAGCATGAAAAATAAGATGCGGAATTTCAACTCCAATGTGAAGTCAGTGCTACTTACTATACGGATCAGAGACTTGGCGCCGCGTCACAAAGGGACACTTCGAACAAACTATAGACCTTCGTCAACAGCTGTTTTCGCTCGAAACCACTGAAGATCAGATGGCCGGTCAGGAAAGATCAGCAACAGGGAGGGATCTCTGGCAATGAGCGAACCAACCCAGCAGGAACTAATTGTGCAACAAATATTTAGGAAGAAATGCAGGTCATACTCCGAGAAAGCTACCAAGTGACATCCATCACACACCAGGCCATCTCTCAAATGAAACCCGAATGGGAAGTGGTGAGTGGGTCATCCGAGGCAGGAGGTCAGTTGAAGAGGAGAAGGGCAGACATAGAGGCAGGTGAAAAGGTTGGCGGAAAACCGAACTCAATGGAGACGTTCGGATGAAGCCCTATGTTCCTCTAAGAACCAAAGGAAGCAATTATAATAATTATTTGATGATTGGACAACGTATCATCATGTTTTCATAACTTTTTCCTTCATATATGTGCATTTCATCGTTAATCTTTTGTTAGAATGCATTAAATGGAAAGTCTGTAGAGAATTTGTTACGGAAAAATTGTTTCGGAAAATCCCTTCTCAACAATCTAACCACAATATTTATACTCATTTGGATGTTTCAATTAACTTTGCGGCGATTGTCATCCGTTCTTCTCCTGGACGGAATGTCTATCATTGTTCTAACCCTGTAGATATAATCTGTTAACTTGATCCTTATTATTTGTCTTTGTGTCTGTTTAGCCTACAATTTTAACGTTTCTCCTTGTGGTTGTGCGAAACACTGACAGCGTATTGTTTTATGATGTGATTTTGTTCGAGTGAATGAAAGTCACTCTGATCTTAGATTGTCTCGGGGATTTGTTTGGTGTGTGATTCTTGTTGTGAATATTCTACCTGATTTTCAGGTGCTTCTTACAGTTTAACTTCGGTTTTGCTAATTTTCTTCTACATAACTTGTGTTGTACTTGGAATTTCTGTAGCCTCTCTAGCTGCCTAACGAGACTGTTGAAATAATTTTGAGTTTTCGATATTATTATTTGTTACGAGATTTCAGCATGAGCTGATATCAGTTAGAGAACCATTGAAAACACACCAGGGAGTATTGGACGGCTATTCCTATCGTCCTAGTTCGGGACTCTTCAGCTTCTACGCACCCGCCAGCGAGTATTTGTATTCACACCCGACCTGCTGTACCCTATGAGTTTGCCCTGTAACCAGAAGGTCCTGGATCCTAATCCCGGTGGGTGCGTAGTTCCAAACTGGGACGAAACAGCTGTCCAGTACTCCAGCACTGGGTTTCCAATGGTTCTCTAACTGATGTCAGCTCATGATGAAATCCTGTAACAAATCAGTCAAATCCCTACAAACCAATACTTTGATATTAGTATTATTATTGTTCAGGAGAATCACACAGATCTAACCACGAATAATCATCTTTACGCTATCTATGGAACATTTCGTAACTGTGTGTGTGTGTGGCCCTAGGAAGGTTTTGTCAGCTTTACAGTAGGTCGCAGAGAGTGGTTTCCTGCGTTGGTTTTGGTTGTTGCATTACCGAAAACGCTCATTCAAATATTTCCATTCATTATCCCTTCTAAATGTAGAAGTCACAGTGAGCTCATCAGAGACTGTTTCATATGGTTGTTAAAGAATCTTCGATATTCAGAAATGTGCACGCCATTGTTTACAAAGTTACTTCTTCAATTAAATACAGTCTCACAGAGATCGATATGTTGAAGATATTTGGCATCACTTTTACTATATAAATGATTACTCAGCCGAACAGACGACTGGATAGCCATTTATTATGTCATGTGTAGTATTGCTTGAAACATAAAATTTTAATTCCAGGAAAACTTATTTCAGAATTGCATTCAACCCTTCGAAGTTAACGGAGTCGGCAATGCAACAAAATATCTAGTGGAAAGATTTCACCGATCATTAATAAGTTCAGTGATGGTACAAATTGACAGCTCTAAGTAGAACAAGTTATTTCTATTGTTAGTGTTTGACATCCTTAACTCAAATTCTCTTATTATTTATTATTATTGTTCCCTTGGGTTCCTAGTGGAACATAGGGCTTCAACTGCACGCCTCCACTTGCTTCTGTCTTGTGCTGTACTTTTCACTTGCATCCATGTTAATCCATCCTGTTTCAGCTCCTCTTCACACGTGCATCGGTAGAATAGCGGTTAGGACGCTCGCCGACCATGCACATGGTCCGGGGTTCGATCCCCGGTCGAAGCACTCCTAAGGGATTTAACCTAGCCTAGATTACTAGGTCACTAGTATTCTAGCCGGTCCGAAGCCCGGATAAAGAGGGAGGTTTGGGGCGTGGTGCTAGCAACTCCACCCCCAAAACTTAACCAAATTGCTACTAAAACTTCAACGCACAAATATATTCAAAATTCTAAACTGAATTCTCAGTGTTACGATAATGGACAGAGGTGTAGTAGTTCAAGTTGCCACACTTATTAAGAAGCAAACATGAAGTGTTAGGACCAACAATCTATCCTTGTTAGCCGTGAAGTCATGATTGATGTATACACTGACATGACAACCTGATTGGTTTATTTTTGAAGGATTTACAAGGTCATACAGTTCAGCAGATTTCTGGTTACAGGATTTCATCATGAACTGACGTCGGTTAGAGAACCAATTGAAAAACCTGCAGGGAGTACTGGATAGCTGTTCCGTTAGCCTAGTTTGGGACTCTTCATCGGTGCGCACTCACCGACAGGGTTCGAACCCAGAAACTTTTAGTTATAAGGCGAGCTGGCTCGTAGACCATTTAGCTGCTGGCACCCGATTTAATGGCTCATGAATTCCAACATCTACGAATTTTATCAGATATCTATCACTTATATATAGTTTTGATTCCTGTGAATGTGTAAACGATATATATATACTCTGAATTTTGACCAATGAAACGTTGTTGTCTCTGTTTTCGTTGTTGTTGTCACAGTCAAATTTGACTCTTTTGTGTGTATTTCAGTGTGGGGAAGTATTTTTCAAGTGATTAGTTGGTCATAGCATTGTTTCTGGAGCCGTAATCAAGTCAATTTAGGCGACAAACAAAAATCAGAAATACTCTGTTAGAACATATTCGGCTATGGGTTCAGCTTTACTCAAGTCAGTTTCGTTACAACATGATTGATTATAAGCATAATGAAATTTTATTTTTAGTTGAAATCGGATCATTTTTCCACCCATACTCAGTCAAACCATGTTACCAATGGTCTGCAGCCGCAAGTTTCATAAAAGAAGACTTGAGGTATTCACTCACACAAAGAAATTCTCAGAAGTCTCGTACTGTTTGTCTCAATAGACCAGAAAAACAAGTACCCGGTGACTACCAATCCCTTGTAATCTGACCAGAAAACTTCAGTTATTTCTCTTGTTTATCAGTTTTTAATAGTCCTTAATGTTAATTTCCACGTATACCTCTAATATATATGAAAATGGCAGATTTATATGATTTCGATTAAATACACATTCAGTGAATCATTGAAAGGGTGAAAGCGCTAACCTGAACGGCGTAATACAATGCATAATTGAATAGTAATACAGTATAGTATAATATATTTCCAATTCATTGAAATATTACATGATAGATATGTTATAGTTAAATTGTAGGCGATTTAATTTAGCTAATTCAATTGGCTGTTGATCGATTGATATTTTAATCGATTTTGTTAATGATTTATGCATACATATCACAGCGTTTATTGCAGGCAGATTTATATAAATAATCTATCAGTGAATGAATGTATAAACATGCAATCGTAAATGATGTTTGTTTTATGAGTAATCGAGCTTACTGATCAGTTTTACCTCGCCTAGTTTCCCAATTTACTAGTTTTTTAACCGGTCCTATGCCATTATTATTATTATTATTATTATAAATATTCCCTTAGTCTCTTATCTCCTCCTTACACGATCTCCTCCATATCACCGATGGAAGTCGCACTCATTGTTTTCCATACACATTTCGCTCTAGGGTCTGGTTCGCACATTGTCCTTATTGGCCCATTAAAATATCATTAGAATTATTGGATAGATACGGTTCTTTACTAGACTGCAACAACGTTGTTTCCACTGCCATTATTTTTCCAGAATCATCTGTTGAATTTCTTTAGATATCCTTTTATCAGGCGATTTCATTTCAAAGTGGTTCAAATCTTCATGTAATCTATCCAGATCGTTGAATATTCCTTGGAAAGTCATATTTCTACACTCAGTTCAAATTATTATGTGCTTAATTTATAGCTGAACACTGCTCTTCTTAATCCAGCCTGTATAACTGAATCCCTGTCACATTACATTAGCCAAGTATTCTCTGATGATGTCACTGTAGATTTAGTATCAATTCCAAAGGGTAACTAATGACTGGAACCTCTATGCACTGAAGGGAACTATCCTAAAAGTGCTTCTAAATTTCCACTTCGGTAGGCCTAGTGGCAAAGATGGTCCCCGTTTGCACGTATTTTGACCACTGTCCAAAACCATAACCACTTCTATGGGTTTTTACTGCGTCATCTGAAGTTTTCAAGAGGTTAATATTGGTAAGGGACAGGACATCTTTCAAGACAGCAGTCGAAGAGAGGGGAAGGGTTATCCTCACGGCAAATAGTGAAGAATGAGCTATCACAAGGTACACTGATAGACGCTCTTTTCTTTTTTTAATTTTGTTATCATTATTATTCCCATAAGTTCAGAGTGGAACATGGGCTTCAGTAGAACATTTTCACTTTGTACTACTGTTTTCTGCATTCCTCTTAAGCTGTCTCCCTGACTACTTGTAGTCTCTAATCTCCTCGTCACTTTCCATTCGAGTTCCACTCGAGTCATGCCCTCGTGCTCAATGTCACCCAACGGTCTTTTCAGCTTCTCTTCCGATCTATCTCCGTTTCCCCAGCATGTTTATGCAGCATTAGGTTCTTAATTGACTCGTTCCCAGAGTGTCTTTTTGCTGATTCTTTCCTGCCCGTTATCTGATCTTCAGTATGGAGCCAGCAGATGCAGCTGTTGATGAAAGTCTGAAAAGTGTTGGAAATAGTTTTCGTGACGCACACTTCAAGTTTCTGGCCCATGTGAAGGAATAGAGTTTAACATTGGTGTTGAAAATCAGAATTTTGTTCTGTGTGCTGAATGCAGATTTACAAACAGCCTTCATAGTGATGAAGATATATCTGGACTTTGTGAAACTGGTTTTGATATCCACATCAGTGTTGTTGCCTGTAGTTGGAACAATGCTTCCTAGATAAGTGAAGGAATCGACCTATTTCAAAATTCTTCCGTCGGCAGTGATTGGTACTTGTTGTTGTCGGTTTGTTGCTTATCATCGTTACCTTCCTCTTCTGTATGTTCACTTGAAGTCCTGCCTTCATTGTCAATGTCTTCTGCCAGTTTGTTGGTTAAGCCTGTATGTCTTCGAATTAACTGATATTAGACACAAATCGCCTACAAAATTGAGGTTTTTGAGAGTCTTCTTATCGGTCCAGCCCCTTCCTATCTTCTTGCATCATACGGTCACCTACGGGGTCCAGTTCAAAGAAATCATGAATGTCATCAGTGCAGTTAAGCAGCCTTGTCGTACTCCTACCTTCACTTCAAATTTACTCACCTTAAATTTTGGGGCCACCATATATGACTCATTGAATGGCTTTGTTCTATCAATGGCTTCTTAGCATATGGAGCACTGTGCAGCTGTTACGTGAAGACTTTTCCAAAATGTATAGACGTAGATGCAAAGGATTGTAAAATATTATGGTCCTTCTACAAGACTCTCGTAAGCTTTGATATGAATATATTTCATACATTACATACGACACTTATCAGATCTCCATTGCATACAAGATCTGAACAGTCAATCCATGTTTCGAATGCGAAACAGATACATTAGAAAGAGTTATGTGAGTGTGATCTGGTTATCAAGGTCAGACGCACAGTCCAAATACTGATGAATTTTTGGTGGGCAGTCGCTGAATAGGAAGGGGATCTACAGCGACTTGTCAAGGATAACCACTATGTCTTTTACTGGCTAAAACCATCTTTGTGTTCAAAATTTTTTCAGTTTTGGCACCAGAGAAGATTTTACGAAATGCCAAACACCACGGTGACAGCAGAATTATGAAGATGTCGTCTTTGGGCGTCGATTGTCACAGCCTGTGTAAAGGAGACTATGGACGTTTGAGGTAAGATCAGGTAGTGTTTGGTCACAGGTTGATGGTGAGGTTTTGAAATGTCTGACGAGCTGCCCCGATTTCAGGATCACCCTGGCGTCCTGATTTGTCTAAACTAGTTTTTTGAGAATTTTGTCCAACATTGAGGAATCCAGCAACCCCGATGCAAGTATACGGTGATGTCACCATTTTTTATTTCGCAAAAACAATAAAGGTTTAAAATAGGGACGCCGAGCTGGACACGGACACAGTGATTACGCCGTAGCTAAGCCGCTACGTCAATGCACACGACAACTACCTTTCTCCCCGGCACGCTCTAATAAGGCGAAAATGTACAGCGACATCAGAGAGAGAGAGAGTATATTTCAATATCCGTTTAAGTGTAAATATAAATATAAAAGGAAAATGTGCATATATATTTGACGAATGACTTGGTGTTCATAAAAGGATGTATGCATGTTAATTAGAATATGAGTGAGAGGGCCATAACTATAAAAGGATAATGCCTTGTTTATATATCTACATATTCGAGTGGGGACTAAACTGATTAATGGATTATTAAACTTCTCATACCATCGGGTGGTCGGATCGATGAGATTCACTCCCTCTGTCATATTGGTGGCTGAATAGTCCTGATGTCCTTCAAACTTTTCTTATCTTGTGTGGTAATTTGTATTACATTGCCTGTTTCCTTCCTCTAGAAACGACCATATGGGTGAACGTTGCTTTAAAGTTTAAAAACTGTTTTGGTTACTGGTATCAAATTGCGATCCAGTGCAACTCTTCATCGAAGCACGTCGTCCTACACTATACAGAAAATCGAAAAGACTTATGCAGCCATCACTTCTACTATCCTTAGATATCGGAAGTTTGAATATATATTGTATGATGGAACAATGTAGTACCATTTAATCAGGTCTAAAATAAAGGTCAGCAATTTTACGGATCACACTAGAAACGTGATTGGATCAATACTAAGACCTTAAGAAGATTATTTGAGTGGCTGAGAGTTTCTTATACTGAGTGGAACATAAATGTCCAAGCTCTGAAGTTTCTCTTTTTTTGCAGGGTTGCTGTCAGCTGGGGCGAGATTGTGGAGTACGGTGGCCGAGATTCTTGGCCGAAACTTTCATCTGACTGGCGAGCATCGTCTTACCATTGAACTAGTGACGCACAAATGATTATTGAAAAGAATTTACTAGCCAAATAAAAGGTATGCGGACAATTTTGGTTTCTTTTGGCTAATGCAACAACAACAACAACAAGTCTGAAAACCCAGAATTGCTAAGAATTTCCTGAAACCTCCTAAACTCATAGCCCAAAGAAAACCTCATAAGTGTCCCGAAATTTCTATTTGGGTTATTTCATTATTTACCCGCTTCCGAGCTAGCATTTTTCTTCGGGACCATTGCAGAAACTTTAGGACACACTTCGAGATCTCTTAATTTTTAACATTTTACGTTTATCTGAACTGATAATTTACTGCTGAGGTTAGTTAGTGAGTCAGTTTAGAGAATCAATAATTTCAAACTAATTCTAGTCAAACAGTTATCCATTGATTGACGATGATAGATGATGAATAGATAGGTAGATAGATAACCTTGAAATTTTTGAAATTCCACCCAAAAGAATGTAACATAAAAAAAGATATTTAAAACAACTAGTCGAGTATAAACGTTAAGAGTTCAATGACTTCACTACACATACAATAGTAAATACATAAATAAATATATATATAAATAAAAATACTTGATTATTTTAAAGTTAATCTTAAAATTTAGAAATAAAACAGCATTCATTGTTTTATTCTCTCCTGTTTTTTCTTTCATTTTTACTTGACCTGATTTAAACAAAAGTCAGTTTAACACAATGAAGAAAAAAATGTAGCAGTTATTGCATATTTCACATTTTCATGATGTTCGCTCTTTATTATTTCGCTGACAGTTTTTATTATTATTTTTATTATTATTATTCTTGTTACAAGAATGTACACAACATTTCAAAATGTGTTTCTGATACAATAGAACATATTTACTTTTTATTACTTTTGTATGTTACTGTCACAATACAAAAAAAATATAAATACTTCGCATTCAAGTTTCATTTGGAAAAAGGTTATTTGTATTCTGTTTCTTCTTTTTCTTCTTCTTCAATATCTTATTTCCAAACTGCTTTACGATTATCTTCATTTTGTTCTCCTTGGAACTTAATCCGTCATTAGATTATTCAAGATTCTCGGAATTGAACTTAAGTTTTATCCTTATTGATAAGCATCAGGAAGGCGTATCTTGTACAACCTTGAAGGAATTGATGACTGCTGGGGTATTATAACTCAAAAGATTTCAGTAAACCAAAACTTCTCATAGTGTAATCAGAACAGGATAATTGTTTCCAATAATTTTCAAATAACGGTTTTGTAGGGATTTTTGTTTGATTGGTTGGAGGGTTTCATCATGAGCTGACATCAGTTAGAGAACCATTGAAAAATCTGTAGGGAGCACTGGACAGCTGTTATATCAGCCTAGTTTGGGGTTCTTCAGCAGTACGCATTCACCGGGGTTTGAAACCAGGACCTTCTGGTTACAAGTGAGCTCGTAGACCATTCATCAGCTATCGCAAAGATATCCATTGGACACCAGTGAAATAATTAAGAGCTTCAAAATCCCGTCTAGAAAGTTATTATTTTACATTTAAAGCGAATTTATATAGACAGGCAAATGATATTGTTATGGATTCACCAGTTTCCCCAATAGTCGCTGACCTTTTCATGAATAGATTCGAAAATAACATCTTTTCAAGCATACTCATGTCTAAAATATGGTTAAGATATGTAGATGATACTTTTGTAGTGCTAAAACGAGGTCTACACCCTTCATTCTTGGATAAACTGAACAGTCTATCTCCCAGAATCCAGTTTACTTCGGAAGCAGAATCAGACGTCGATGAACTACCATTTCTAGACTGCCTAGTTGAGAGGAGGTAAAGCGAATATTTTAGTATATCTTTATTCAGGGAGAAAACCCACTCCAACAAATACTTAAACTTTGGGTCATCACACTCCATTAGCACCAAGGTGTCAGTTGTTTCAAGTCTCCTTAGACGAGCACACTCCTTGATGTTCATAGATGAGAAGGAGAAAGAAGAAACATCAAACATTACTGAGACTCTCAAGCAAAATAACTACCCAACCAACTTCATCAACAAATTCAACACTTACATTAAACATGATTGAAAACGTATTCCGAAAACATGGGCCTCAACAGTTGTCATCCCATATAGAGCAGAGACGTCAGACGATATCAGAAGAATACTAAATAAGCACGACATCAGAGTTTTGTTCATAACACCAGACACACTACAAAGCAACCTTTTCCATGTAAAAGACCAAATCCCTAAGGATTCTCTATCTAATTGTATCTGTAAAATAAAATGCTGGCTTGGATTGTAATGCGATATACGTCGGAAAAACATCACGAGAAGTCAAGATGAGAAGAAATGAACATCGCAGAGCATCTGGTCGACCACATAAAAATCCAGATGAACTATAAAAGCTTGAAAAATCACCAGCCACAGTTCTCTACACGTTATAGATCCAGGTCATAAAAATGATTTTGACAAAATTGAAATAATCCAGAAAAATCTGAGAAACCACAGAGAATTTATACAGCTACTGGTTGAAAGACACCGTCGGAGGAGAATAACTTCTTAAGAAGAGTTATTTAAGCAAGCTGGGTTTTATTTAGTCCTTTGAGTTCCAGGTAGAACATGGGGGTTCAAGCTTGAGGTCTGTAGTTTCAGCAGCTGTGGCGTTGCTAACCTAATACCGTCATCCTCCCTCTTTTCCAGGCTTACTACCAGCTAGGAGAGGTGTAAAGTGCGTCGTCCGGTAATCGAACTTGAGTCACATGCGTGGTCGGTGAGTATTTTACCACTGAACTGCCGACAGACAAAAGAACAGACTATGGATGTCCAAACCAAGTTCACTTCTAAAAGTTTGATAAAAAAATTTGGGCATTGAGTATATGATATTCATTATAATAAAGGTTTTTTGTATTTCCCAATGAATGAAAAATAAAATGATGTCGTGGTTTTTACTGAGGTTTCGCTATTTAATGCTGCTGCTAATAGCTTTATCAAAGTATTATTATTAAACTAGAATTCGTAAAATCTCAGCTTATATATGACACATTTAATCATCGTTCTTCAGTATGGGGTCATTTTCGCGAAGAAAAAAAAACAAATCTACCGAATTCCACAAAATGAAATTAAATACAAACAGACTCCTTCAAAAAATAAAAACCAAAATTGGAAATTCTCTGTGATTTAAACTAGAACCAAAATCTTATGTACCTTCAAGATTCTGCGGTCAACCAAAGGTACATAAACCCACAGTTCCATTAAGACCAGTGATAGATTTTATCAACTCACCGACACACAACCTCTTTCCAAATACTTAGTTTCGATACTACAACCACTATAAAAGGACACTCAAAATATTGTAAAAGATTCATATGATTTCAAATCCCAAATAGAACACTGAGAAATTGATAAAGAAGACATTATGTTAAGCTATGATATTAACTCATTATATACTAGCATCCATAATACCGAAAGTCTTGATATCATTTCCAGTCTACTAGAATCAGATACAACGCTATCAAAAAGATGTCCACTGGACACCAATGAAATAATTAAGAGCTTAAAATTCTGTCTAGAAAGTAATTATTTTACGTTTAAAGGGTATTCTTATAGACACACAAATGAGGTTATAAAAGAATCACCAATTTCCCCAATAGTTGCTGATCTTTTTATGAATACATTCAAAGATAACATCTTTTCAAGCACACTCACTTCTAAAATATGGTTAAGATATGTAGATGATACTTTTGTTGTGGTTAAACACGATCTACACAACTCATTCTTGAAGAAATTGAACAATCTGTCTCTCAGCATCCAGTCTACTCCAAAAGCAGAATCAGACGTCGGTGAACTACCATTTCCAGACTGTCTAGTTAACAGGAGGGAAAATATGTATTTCACTATATCTATTTTCAGGAAGAAAACATACTCCAACGAATATTTCGACTTCGGGTCATCACACCTCATCAGCACCAAGGTGTCAGTTGTTTCAAGTCTCCTTAGACGAGCACACTCTCTGATGCTGACGAATGAGAAATAAAAAGAAGAAGAAATATCAAACATTAATGGGACTCTCAAGCAAAATAACTACCCAACCAACTTCATCAACAAAATCAACAATGACATTAAGTATGGTCGAAAACGCATTCCGGAACATGCATCTCAAGAGTTGCCATTCCATATAGATCAGAGACGTCAGACGATA
This sequence comes from Trichobilharzia szidati, assembly GCA_944472155.2. NCBI lineage: Eukaryota > Metazoa > Platyhelminthes > Trematoda > Strigeidida > Schistosomatidae > Trichobilharzia > Trichobilharzia szidati. The sequence goes on from OX235276.1 coordinate 56,400,032, forward strand.
TCAGAGGAGTAGTCAATAAGCTTGACATCAGAGTTTTCTTAGAAACTCCAGTCACACTACAAATAAACTTTTTCCATGTAACAGACCAAATCCCTAAGAATTCTCTATCTAATTGTGTCTACAAAATAAAATACTGAATTGGTGTGTGTGATGCGATATACATCAGACGAATATAGCCAGAGAGGAGTCGAAATCAGAAGAAATGAACATCACAGAGCATCTATTCGACCACAGAGAAATCCAGTTGAACTACAGAAGCTTGAAAAATCACCGGCCACAATTCTCTACACATTATAGATCCAGGTCACAAAAATGATTTTGACAGTATTGAAATAATCCAGAAAAATTTCAGAAATCGCAAAGAATCCAAACTGTCTGAACAGGAATGATGAACTAAAACAGAATTTGATCTGGTACCTACACTTCGTCCCCTCCCTCCATCAATGGAGTGACAAAATCAACATGAATGTGATGAACAATTTCATTATGTAGGCACATGCTGCTTTTACAATTTTATACACTTATCAAATCCAGCAGTCTACACCTAGTTTTGTTACCTTTACTAGCTGGATAACTTGACAACGCAAAAATGCCCCTATGCTGAGGAACGATGATTAAATGTGTCGTATATAAGCTGAGTGGATTTTGTAAATTATGGTTTAATAATAATACTTTGATAAAGCTGTTAGTAGCAGCGTTAAATAGCGAAATGTCAGTACACAAAACAACAATATCGTTTTGTCTTTTTCATTCATTGGGAAATACAAAAATCCTTTTTTATGAGATCTTAATATACTCTCTAGAGGAAACTAAATTCAGCATGCGGTTAAACCGGTTAGTAATATGAATAGAATACACGTTCGATGGTGAGACACATAACACGATCTTAAATATTTATTCTTTCATTATTATTATTATTGTTTCTTTAAATTCCTAGAGGAACATAGGGCTTCAGCCGTGCGTCTCCATTGCGTTTGGTTCTCTGCCAGAGTCTTCACCTGGCTCCAAGTCTGCCCACACGTTTTCATCTTCTCTTCACATGACCTCCTCCAAGTCAACCTCACACTGACGACCAACTCGCCACTTCCCTTTCGGGTTCCACTCGAGCAATGGCTTGTCTAGTGATGTCATTTGGTGGTTTCCTCAGAGTATGGCCAATCCATCTCCATTTCTTCCTGCTTATTTGTTTCACAATCGGTTCCTGATTGGTTCGCTCCCAAAGATCTCTGTTGCTGATCTTTACTGGCCGGCCATCTGATCTTGAGTATTGAGCGAAGACAACTGTTAATGAAGGTCTGTAGTTTGTTTGAGATGCTCTTTATGACGCGCCAAGTCTCTGATCCGTATAGTAAGTAGCACTGACTTCACATTGGAGTTGAAAATCCGGATCTTATTTTCATTTTCATGCTGAGTGTTGTTGACTTCCACACAGACTTGAGAGTAGTGAAAGCTTGTCTTGCTTTTCCGATTCTTGCATTGATGTCCTCGTCAGTTTTGCCTGTAGTTGAAACGATGCTTCCTAGGCAGGTAGGTAAAAGAGGTTGTTTCCTTCAGGTTCCTCCCATTTATTCTTTCATAATGAAGCACAATTTTTAGTTAGACATCTAAAGTCAAGTATCGATCTCATCTAGGCTATTATGTCATTATTCTGTGGTCACACTTCCAGTTCTCCGTGGACTGTTTTATATTACATTCATTCACGGAAAACAATCGAAATATATATTTGACCTTTATAATACTTCAAAGTAAAGATGCATTCTTAAAGCTGAACCTAATCAGCAGTGTGTCACTTATGAGATTCAGGTTGTTCTTCCACTAGACTGTCAGCAAAAAACTTCATGTAAAGTGCCCTAGTGTAAGTAGGGAGAGTAGGGTGTGAATCACCAATCTTTTTATGGGGACTGAAGTACTTAGGTCAGCAAACTACAGTAAAACTATGGTCACAGTCATTTAGCAGAACGCATGTTGGCAGTATCAAGAAAATGATTTTGAACTAATCTATTGATAATCTTAGTGGTAATTATTTGTTTTTGGATGAATTTCCATTTCCCGTTGATTACTAATGGATAAGATTTTATTTTGATAAATCACACAGTGTTGTACAGTTATATTAACTGATCAGTAAAGGCCAAAAACAAAATAAAAATAATTGGGTAACTGGTAGTAATAACATAAATAAGAGAGAATATAAGTCTTTTACCGTTATACCATATAAAGAGGGACATCTGAGACCCTACGTAGGATTCTCAATAAAGCAGGAATTAAGGTGGCATTCAAACCCACAAACTAACTCAGAGACAAACTTTGTAGGTTGAAAGACCCGGTGGACCCAATTAAACAAAATAATATAATTTACAAAATACGCTGCAATGACTGTGAACGAAGTCAACTACATAGGTCAAACTAGTATGTCAGGGATAGTGAGATTATCAGAACATAAGAATTTAGCTCAGGTAAGAATGACTGACCCCGAGAAGATAAGTAATTCAGAAGAAAGCTCAGCAATTGCACTGCCTGCATTAACACACAACCACACAATAGGGTGGGAGAGGGTTTAGATTCTAAGAAGTAATCTATGTAGGTGGAGAGAGAGATTGATTACGGAATCCTTGTTCATCGAGTCTACACCCAACACATGCAACAGAAATGACTCAATGCAAATACCAGAAATATGGAAGATATTATTACCACCAGTCAGTCAAATCAGAAGAGGATAATAAATAATCTTAAAATCCTATTTCAATTCAAACACATCACAACATTCTAACAAATAACTTAATATGACTATAAAAATACTCGTCGTATTTCCCATCTCATTGTAATGGATTAATAACACTCGTGCTATTATTTCTGAATGTACATTATCTCATATTGAATTTTATTGCAATATCTAATTGATTCCACACATGTATATAAATGAAGGAAAGAAGTTGTGTGAGTAGTAACTTGATATGATTATGAGCAATAGTTTGTGCTCGAAACGTGGTCATCAGTTAATATTACTGTACAACAATGTGTGATTTATCAAAATAAAATCTTATCCATTATGGAGTTATACTCTACACAGTGCCCAAGTTTTATACTTATACCGTTGATTACTAGGTATGTTGGACTGAAATGTTCGATCTCTGCTGACGTGTTGTCTACTAGTATCGACGTTTCGATGATGCCTAAGGGTTAATCTGAAGTCACTTCTGTTTTGGTGGTTACTAACAGTGAAATCCATGATGTGATTGATACATTTCACTGCATAACAGATGGCTATCGTGGCTTAATGGGTAGCACTTTGGTGTTTTGATGAAACGATGGGTTCTGGGTTCCAGTTTCAATGAGAACACCATCACCCATTGGCAGCGCTGCAGGTATATCCGGCTACTAAATCCTAAATAGGACGGATTGTACATTTTGAGTTTGACAGCTGCTAGTCACACTACCGACCAAAATTAATTGAAGTCAGTCGTATTATGTTGGACCGATAAGGAGACTCTTGAGAAGATGTTAACTTACTTATACTTATATTTAATAAATGAGAAGAAATACAGGCGAAAACCAAAAAACTAGCAGAAGAAGCAGCAAAGACAAGACATCAAGTGAACATGGAGAAGACAACAACAACAAGCACCAATCACTACAACAGGAGAATTTTAAAAAAGAGATCACTTCCTTCCTTCATCTGGCTAGGCAGCATCGTCTCAACTACAAGCAGACGGAACGGACGAGGATGTGGAAAGCAGGACTGGAAAGACAAGGCAGACAGACATTCATCAGTTTGACATCAGTTTGGAACTCTTCTCCAATTAACATTAACAACAAAATTCCGACTTTCAGCACCAATGTTAAGTAAGTCACTTCTTCTGTATGGGTCACGTGAGTGACGAAAAACATTGCTAAGAGCTAGCTGCAGAATTTTATCAACAGTTGCCCACTTCTCTAGCCTCATATTGAAGATAAGATGGCTGGCCTGAAAGGATTAGCAACGAAGAACTCTGGAAACGAACAAACCAACCATGACTGGATACTTAATGAGGAGACCATTGGGTGATTTCGTACGTCAGGTGGTTACTCAACTGTAAGCTGAATGACAAACGACGAGTTGGGCTTAGTGTCGAGGGTGACATGGAGAAGATGAAAGATTATGGGTGGGAATCGTGCGGCAAGCTAAAGAGGATTGTGGGGAACAGCGTCAAATGAAGATGTTCTGTTGAAGCCCCCTATGTGCCACTTGGAACGCGAGGCAATAATCATCAAACTACAAAAAGATAGATAAAGTGAACAGATACAGTATGATTGTTGAATATCACCTATAATAACTTTATGTTACATTTTTATCTACGCACATTGGTTATAATTGTGTATCGACACAATGTCAACTGACTTACACATAATACATACACAAGCTACTACGCATACTTACACACTTAAATGTTTAAAGAAGTAAGAAGCATAGACGTCTGAGTAATCTATCTTTCTAAAGGCATGTAAACATATCAATGGTTGCATATACACACACACACACACTGACGAGCACACATTTACCAGTTATGACATGTTATTGATACGCTAGTACCAAAAGCGCACAATAGGACATTTATTATTGACATAAAAATAGAAGAAGAAGAATAAGAAGAAGAAGAGATGACATCAACAACACAAACGAACTCACAGACTACTGAAAACAGTAGTATTTCTAACCTAGAATTATGCCTATACATCTTATTGGTTTATAAAAATGGTGAATGTAATAACCATATATGGTTATTGAATGATGAGACGATTAATATAAACGACACCTATCTAACTTGTGTAAAGAATTCTGGCACTCTTCAGTAGAAGATTATTCTTTGTGTGATTGTTCGAATTCGTATTATAAACTGACTGAAACAAGATGAGTGATGAAGAAATCAGTGCTCTTGTAATCGACAATGGATCGGGAATGTGTAAAGCTGGTTTTGCTGGTGACGATGCTCCAAGAGCTGTATTCCCATCGATTGTTGGTCGTCCAAGACATCAAGGTGTTATGGTTGGTATGGGACAGAAAGACAGTTATGTTGGGGATGAAGCTCAATCGAAACGTGGCATTCTAACATTGAAGTATCCTATTGAACATGGGATTGTTTCAAATTGGGATGATATGGAGAAGATATGGCATCATACATTCTACAATGAATTACGTGTAGCTCCAGAAGAACATCCTGTCCTGTTGACTGAAGCACCTATGAATCCTAAAGCAAATCGTGAAAAAATGACACAGATTATGTTTGAAACATTCAATAGTCCAGCTATGTATGTTGCAATTCAAGCTGTCCTGTCGCTGTATGCATCTGGTCGGACAACTGGTATTGTGCTGGATTCCGGAGATGGTGTAAGTCATACTGTGCCTATTTATGAAGGTTATGCTCTACCGCATGCAATTCTTCGACTCGATTTAGCTGGTCGTGATTTAACTGACTATCTTATGAAGATATTAACGGAACGTGGTCATTCATTTACAACTACTGCTGAACGTGAAATTGTACGTGATATTAAAGAGAAGTTATGCTATGTTGCCTTAGACTTTGAACAAGAAATGGGTACTGCTTCGCATAGTTCATCACTAGAGAAAAGTTATGAGCTACCCGATGGTCAAGTGATTACAATTGGTAATGAACGTTTCCGTTGTCCTGAAGCAATGCTACAACCAAGTTTCTTAGGCATGGAATGTGCAGGTATTCATGAAACAACGTATAGTTCAATTATGAAGTGTGATGTTGATATTCGTAAAGATTTATACTCTAATATTGTTCTCTCTGGTGGTTCAACAATGTTCCCCGGTATATCAGATCGTATGCAAAGAGAGATTTGTAATCTTGCACCGACAACAATGAAGATTAAAATAGTTGCACCACCTGAACGTAAATACTCTGTATGGATTGGTGGTTCAATTTTAGCCTCATTGTCAACATTCAATCAAATGTGGATAACAAAACATGAATACGATGAATCTGGTCCAGGTATTGTACATCGTAAATGCTTCTAAATTAATTTAACTCTACATTGTATATTGTGACGATAATTTATACACTCTTCCCTCAATCCATTTTCATTGTTACCCATTGTCAAAGCTTTTATCATCAGCGAATTTTCATTCCCAAAGAACTTTGGAGGCTTTATGACACTGAAACACCTTGAATGTGTGTTTTATTTTTATTTCCGAAGCTTTTTTTTAAAAAGTTCATTTTTCCTCTTCTCCTAACTGGTGTTTGTATTTTTCTCCTTTTCATTCATATACTACTTGAATGAAATAAGTAGGTAAATAACGTCATTGAAAAATTGAATAAAACATTGTAAAAAACAAATAACTATTCACGTTCTTATTTAATTGGCTGAAAGTTTTTGTCAGAATTATGTTGCGTTAAAGTGTGTGATCCATTTGTTTTAACAGTTCGTAGCACTGTTCAGCATACTATACAGATACTGATATTACTCACGTTTAACAATACTGCTCGGTTAATCAGATCGAAGTAATTTAAACATTGGATAGATGTTCCGGTCGTTTGGGGTCAAATTCATCAGCCAAGTTCCCGATTTCTCTCAAGTCAAAAGGCTGAATCAGTTCAAAAACTATCCATATTATGATTAGCTACGTGAACGGACTGATCGGCATAATTCAGCATGATTAGTAAAAGGCAGTCGTTATGAATTAATTACTTCCTCTGGAGTTATTGCTCATCACAGTGACATATACATACATTTGATCTCATATAGTATAGAATAAATAAAGTAGGCGCCAAACATATAACGAATTCCGAACGTTTTATAACATCTGAAGCCCGAGAAGTAGTTCGCAGAACAGTTTTTGCTTTTCACAATGAAAATTAGTTCATAGGTGTAATTGTCAGACTATATTATGAGCGCGAATTACACACCTGATTGTTTACAGTCTTGAGGATCTACCCAGTGCATTGACTCATTTCCGTTCCTTTCTTGTCCTTCTAGCTAACAGTATAAACCAAATCTAGAGGTAGTAGTTAAGTCTTCCACCATTCAAAAGACCCTGATCATTAAAACTTATGCAACATGGGTTTGATTAACTAACCCAACAACAAGTATGATATCAAATTGTCGAGACAAGTAGTAATTCTGTTGTCGCATAATTCCCCATTTTGGTCTTAACACAAAACAATGTAAAGCAGATATAGTGATATGATTGATTTATGTCATGAAATAAGGCTTAGAAATTAAACTAGATAAAGTACTCTGCACTAATTCTGTTGAAAACCCTTATATATTGAAATACTACCACGTAGCAAAACAGTAATGCATGTTAGATAAGATAATGAATGTTAGAGTAAAAGGGAATACAACAGTGAATAAACTGGTGAAAAGAATGAATGTGTAATTCTAGAACAATAATTATAAAGTTAGATTAAAGTATGCGGTCGTTGTTGACTTGATCTTTGCTGTATGTATATTAATTTAGTATTATTAGTATTATCATTACTTAAACAAAGTAATAAGAAGGCGAAATTTGTCTGAATCGTGTAATGTTGTATTTGCGCCACACAGTCCGAACAATCTGATCACACACGGACTTCTCATAGGAATATATATACATGAAATTAATAAACAGTTAAGAAGTGAGAAAATAAACTTAGGTCAAGTTTAAAGAAAATATCGAAGGTCAGAATAACAATGAAGATCACGAAACCAAATAACAGAGGTAATCAATAGTACATCTACCTTGGTTGGTATCAAAACAATATTTACCAAGGAAGGTTTATTGTGATGAAGAACTGTCGCTTTGAACGCATAAAGGTGGTTGAAACTTCCTAATTGCCAGTTAGGGCTTTCACAAACTCTAGGATACGCTCCAAACACATTTTGAAAGATAGGTTTAAAAGGTGTGTAAGCATCAATTTTATGTCCTGTCTCTATAATATGTCTGGTATTAGAGGAGCTATGTCTCCTGTTGTCACCATTAATGGGTTCTGTGGATTCTATTTGCTTCTGAAGCCATTTAGGAATATTCTCTGGAACCAGTCCTTATTTTCAGAGATCGATTAGTCCTTTATGGATAAAATCTAATTTTGGTTAAGTGTTATATTGTAATACTTACTGCTGACGTTTCGAGCACAACTTATTGGTCATAATCATATCAAGATGCGTCGGTGGCACCATGGTAGGATGCTTACCAACCACACATATGATCCGGGGTTCGTTCCCGGCCGACGCACTCCTTTACCTCGCTAAGCCAGTAATAAGGCTGGTAAAGAGGGCAGGTTAAGCATGAGGTAAGCAACCCCATTCCGTAAAAATAACCACCACTGCCACCGAAACTGCAAATCTCTAACTTGAAGTCCTATGTTCCACTGGAAACGTAAAGGAATTTAAAAAAATCATATCAAGGTATCTTGATACGATATACGGAATTATTCTATACCAAAGTGCCCAGTTTTTATCCTTGTATCGGTGATCCTCCCTATGTATCTGTGCTCACACGTACATTCAAATTGGTAAACACAATGGGATGGGACATCATTATCATTATTGTTTTCCATCCAATGCCTCCCTAGTAAGACATAAGGCCTCAAAGGTAGATAAATCAAATCCACAATTTGAAGTGTACACAGTTTGGTGGGGAGGGGTAGTGGACGGGAGAGTGAAATTTTACAGGGGTTTCCTTTTGAAACCAAATTTTTGAATAGTCCATCCTTTAGAATGAAAGCTTTCGGACAGTATAGAGATAATTTTTTCGAAGTTTTTTCAGACAGAAATCTACACAGAATGATGTAGATAAATGACCTCTCGGTGACAATGGACGATATTCGTGTATCATGATAAATGAACAGGATTTTGTAGGTAGGAGAGGATTAAATTTCAACCTAGTGGAGTTAATATCGAAGTCCTAGACTCTAGACGTGAATGTGTGTTAGACACATTCCAGCTTGAAGAAATGAGGTTATGCACTGCCAGAAATTCAGTTTCAAGAGGGACAAAACAACCGTGGAATGCTTTCTAGTTTTCAATTCTATTTTAATTAATAATGCTTTCATGAAAGTCACCTGTATACTGAATATTCACATAGGATGCAGAAGAAGTAAGCAAGACAGGAGTTCAAGTGAACATAGAGAAGGTGGAGGTGATGAAGATAACCAGCCGACAACAAGAACAAACACCGATCACTATAAATGGAAGAAATTTGAAACACGTGACTTCCTTCACTTATCTAGTTAGCATCGTTTAAACTACAGGCTGATGGGACAGATGGGAATATCGAAACCGGAATCGGGAAGGCAAGGAAGACATTCATCACTCTGAAATCAAATGGTAAATCTTCTGTACTCAGCCCAAATTACAAAATTCGGATTTTCAACAGCAATGTCAAGTCAGTCAGTCCTTCTATGTGAATCAGAAACTTGGCGAACGCGTCACGAAGTGTATTTCTAACAGCCTGTTGCAGACTCCTGTTGTGGTGAGAGATGGTTGCTAGCCAAATTGGTTGACAGTAATTGAGGTCAATGTTTATGTATCAAATATTAGTCATGTTGTGGTTGACAGTAATTGAGGTCAAGGTCAAGATAGACAGGCGGATACAGAACTGACACAGCCACAAGAGATGCAAGGTGAACTTTGTGTGAGAAACAACCAATCAACAGACTGTATTTTCTACTAACATAAACCTACAATAATGTACATCAAAATCTATAAATACGTGTTGATTTTCCGTAATAAACGTTCTGTTGCCTGGCCCTTGTCTTCTGTTGTTACACTGTCAACAGCCTTCTTCTCTGGCTCCATATTGAAGATCACACAGCCGGCCAGAAAGAATTAGAAACAAGAAACCCTGGGAATGAAATAATTGAGAAACTAATGCTCAGCAAATATGACGAATAAAGTGAAAATGGATCGAATACACACTGATGAGACCGTCGAGTGACACTGCGCTCCAGACCATCGTGGCAGAGTGGAACCCAAATGGAAAACGATAAGTTGTGCTGGTATCCGAGGACGACAAGTAGGAGATCGCGTGAGGAGGGGATGAAAGCTTTCGGTCAATCGTAGGCACAGCTAAAGAAGACAGAAAAGAACAGGGTGAGATAAAGATGTACTTCTGAAGCCCTATGTTCTACTTGGAACCCAAGGGAATAATAATAATAATAGGGATAGATTTAACATTTCATCCGCTTTGAAATTTATTCTTTTGTACGTCAGTTTTATGCATCCGTATCAAGCGGGTAGTATAATACTGCCTATAAACTCTCCTTTTTTCAGCATTAAAAAAATTGTATTTAAAAGAAAACTGTAATATTAATTACCTTATTAGGCGTATTTCGTCATGGGCCGACATGAGTTAGCGAACCAAAGAGCACTGGACAGCTGTTTCAACTCCCCTACTTAGTTAGTGCCCAGCTGGGTGCAAAATATCAAAGCGCGAGCTAACAGGTAACAACACATTTATAAAATACCCTTCTATAACTAGGTTGGAATCCAATAGTCCATTAATTTCCACTGATGCCATCCCCATCCATTACCGTCGTTGGATATTTATCTTCACATCTCTTTAGCTTCAGCAAAGCCTTTGATAAAGTACCTCACAAAAGACTTTTCATGAAGTTGGAAAGTCTTGGTATCAACAAAGGCAGCTTACTAAACTGGCTCAGGGAATTCTTCATAGATAGGAGGCAGAGGGTTAAGATCAACTCGAAACTCTCCTCTTGGACAGCAGTACGCAGCGGAAAGTCACAAGGCACGGTATTCGGACCTCTCCTATTTATTTTGTATATCAATGAGTTATCTCTGCTCACCGACTCCCCTATGGTCCTATAAGCAGATGACTTAAAAATTTGAAGAGAGAGCTGAAGGGCAACAGTGACACGTCCACGTTGCAAGAGGACCTCAACAAATTGTCAGAGTGGTCCATAGAATGGATGCTCCCGATAAATGTGGCAAAATGTGCAACCATGCGCATTGGACAAGCAAGCACGAGCTCCTACGAACTAGAGGGAATTACACTTCCATCAGTTCAGACTCACTTGGACTTAGGTGTCATAGTTAGCCACGACTTAAAAACTACAGCACACTGTCGCGCGGTGGCTGCACGTAGTTTCAGGTCATTATGGGCAATTCGTAGAGCCTTCACTAGAATCATCAGAGATATGCTCACCTCCTTATATACATCTCTGGTGAGGTCAAGACTGGAAAACTGCATCCAGGCCGCCAGCCCTTATCCTAAAGGGGACTCACACATTCTAGAAAGGGTTCAAAGGAAGGCAACACATTTGGTTCTCGGAATGACTAATTTATCATACGAGGAAAGACTAGACAGTTTAAATCTCTTCTCCTTGTCATATCGTAGGCAGAGAGGAGATTTAATCACAATGTTTAAAGTTTTAAATAATGAGTACGGACCTGACCAATTCTCTTTTTTCCTTCCCACCAGGTCGGAACACCTTAGAGGACATAGCAGGAGAGTTCAAAAGCCAAGAAGAAATCATATTACTGTTGAGTACTGGTTCTCACATTGAGTCATAAACTCTTGGAACCGACTCCCACAAGAAGTGGTGTCTGCAACCTCAACTGATTCGTTCAAGAAGGGTTTGGACAATCATAGAAATTTACTAGAAAAGGATTAGCATAGACTTCAAGCCTTCTATCCTCAACCAATAAATCTGAAAATCTGAAAATTTTAAAGTAACCTATCTACCTCAACTGCGTAGTTAGAATTCCAGGATATCTGTCTTGAAACCAATTACTAATGCTTATTGGACACTGACAATAACACAACATAAATGTTATTCTTTCCCATATGTGGCACAAAGGATTTATATAATGCAAAGCTTTGATTGTTCAAATAATCTCACACTCATAGCAGTTTTTGAAAGGATTTCTAGTTCACAGTCTATTCAAGTCTCCATGTTTTAAACGCATAAAGGTGGTTGAAACTTCCTAATTGCCAGCTAGGGATTCCACAAACTTTTGGATACGCCCCAAACACATTTTATCGACAGATAGGTTTAAGAGACATGTAAACACCAATTTCATGTCCTGTCTCTATAGTGCATTTCGCAGTAGAAGGGGTAGGTCATCTTTTGTCACCATTAATGGGTTCTGTGGATTCTATTAGCTTCTGAAGCTAGCCCTTACTTGTTGAGATCGATGAGTCCTCCCTATGTATGTGTGGTCACACGTACATTCAAACTGGTAAATACAATAAAATATAATTGACAGAAATGAGTACAATTCAGCTAAAGTTTACTGAGAGTCCAGTTAACAACAGTGGTAATAAGGAGGAGAAATTTATATAGTGGGTGAGGGAAGAAGATAATACAATTAAGAAAATAAAAATTATGTTTGTGGTGTAAATACAGATCAGGTTCATTGTAGACTGAATGACTGGACAAACTTCTTTTGTGGGCAGAGATCGAGATTTAACATGTGAACCGCCATTGCTTCTGCGGTTTGAAGAAGTTTGATTAGTTCTGTTGTAGCAAGATTCCCACGTATTCTGTAGATACCTTTGAAGTTGTTTTGTGGGGTTTGCCTTGTGTCCAGATCCGATCAGGTGTTCCAGAATAGAGCTTCGGGGGGGGGGACCTATTTTCTCCTTTAAACGATTGTGCAGCTTTGGCATGATATTCGCTCAAAAAAGAGTAACTCTTCACCGAATGACTTTTTTTCCATCAATATGAGTCAGTGACAAAGATTGAGTAGATGAGCGTATTATAATCAGATGCACATTAAGACTAATAGTCATGTGAATCTATCTATCTACCTATCTGTACCTTGGAACATTTCTTAAAACATGTGATACAAAATGATTTTAACACACAATACCATATTTGGTTGTCATAACAACTTAAATCAACTGTGTTATCTATCATCTTCTAACGTAATTAACAGTAATCGTAAATAGTAAAAACTCTGTATAGTATTAAGTTTAGCAATAAGCTAAACACAATTCTTGAGAGTTGATCAAATAACAAAGTTCAAAATCCAATGGAATATGACTGTAAACCACATTCTCATAAAACAAACTGACAAATCACATTCGGTATGACTAAACGGTTACAGTTTTATAGATTTTTGTACATTGAATTTACCGTATCATCATTATTATTGTTACTATGGTTCCTTTGGGTTCCTAGTGGAACATAGGGCTTCAACTGCACGTCTCCACTTGCTTCTGTCTTCTGATGTATTTTTCACCTGCATGCATGTTAGTCCATACTGTTTCAACTCTTCTTCACACGATCTCTGTTATGTCACCCTTGACGTCCCACTCGCCACTTCCCTTTTGGGTTCCATTCGAGCAATGACCTGACGCGCGATGTCACCCAGCGGCCCCCTCAGTGAGTGTCCAATCCACCTCCTTTTTCTCCAGCATATTTGTTGGCGATTGTTTCCGGCCATCAGATCTTCAGTATAATGCGAAGACAGTTGTTGATAAAGGTCTGCAACAGGCTGTTGGAAATATTCTTTGTGACCCGCCAAGTTTCTGATTCGGATAGAAGAACTGGCTGACTTGACGTTTGTATTGAAAATCCGAATTTTGTTGTTGATGCAGGCAGAGAGACGAAGATTTCCATATTGGTTTCAGGTTGATGAATGTGTTTCTCGCCTTCCCGATTCTCGATTTGACATCCTCGTCCGTTCCTCCTGTAGTTGAGAGAATGCTCCCTAGATAAGTGAATGAAGTAACCTCTTTCAAATCCCTTCCGTTGATGGTGATTGTCGCTGGATGTTGCTGCTGTTGTTGTTGGTTGGTTGGTTATTTTCATAACCTCCGTCTTGTCTATGTTCACCTGGAGTCTTGTCGGTTTTCACTTGTAAGTCTTCGATTTTGTGTGACATCAAACATAAATCATCCGCGAAATGCAGGTTTTCTAGATTCTTCACGTCGGTCCAGGATATCCCTGTCTTCTCGTTTCCCACTGTCTGACGCATAATCCAGTCCACCACAATTAGGAATATCATTGGTGATAATAAGCACCCTTGTCTGACTCTTGTGTTTACTGCAAACGCCTCGCTGCGTTTTCCGTTGTGGATCACTTGACATGTGCCGTTGACTGTATCATCAACTAAACTAATATTTTCTCAGGTAGGCATATCAGTAACACGCTCAACCTTCCATCTTTTACGAGGATTGGAACCCTCTAGTTAAAACTAGGCGAAGATGACGGCAAGTTAGGCGTCCAATAATGACAATAAGAAGAAAAAAATAAAGGCTAACGAGAAGTTGTTGATGAGCCATGTATTAAGGAATTCACACGACACAGTACAATACAGATGTGCTTCTGAAGTTCTATTTTCCACTAGGAACCCAATGGAATGCATGCATTCTGACTTTTTGCAAAACCCCTAATGAACGATCCAATTACACTATTCAACTAACTTTGATATTGTTATCGATTTTTCTCCTACACTGCATATCATTATTCTGATATTTTAATATCTTATTACTGTTGACTTGATCCTTGTAATATTTGTCTTTGTTCCTGTTTACTCTGTAATTTCAGTGCTTCTCTTTATGATTGTCCAGTCTGCACCAAAGAAAGGACTAGACACATCACACTAGTTACTAACTAGTGTCCAATCAAAATACCCAATACAGTCCTACAGGAAGGAGGTCAATCGCGAGCCCGAATAGCTCCCTAGTGGTAACGTCTCTGACTTCAGTACTCACTGAGTGACGCGAGTTGGAATCTTAGAAGGGACATGAGTTCCTTTAAGGTGATTGCAGATACGCCTTGCTGACTGGTGAGTACCAACTAGCATGAAACCTAGGTGAAGCAAGGCTTCCTGTGGCCGATTGCCTACAACCATATAACACTGACAGTGTGTTGCTTTACGATGTGAATTTGTTTGAATGAATGAATGTGATTCTGAAATTGGACTGTCTTCGGGAATCGTATTGTGCATGATTCTTGTGGACAGAGGTTTTGATCCCACTATGTTGGGAATCTTCTATTTGATTCTACAGTACTTGTTTTGTACTTAGAAATCTACCTTGTCTGTATAGTTTTCTAACGGAACTGTTGAGAACAATAAATCTAACGATGAATAATCTTCTTTTTGTCGTCTTTGGAGAGCTTTTTGGCTGTGTGTACGTCTTTCAGAGACTTTTGGTCAGCTATACAATAGGATGCATAGAACAGTTACCACAGTACAGACCACAAAGAGTAAGTTTGAGTCGTTAAATGCGTATATTTATTAGTCTTAACTCAGATTCAACATCAGACTAAGTATTCTGGTTGTATGCGGTATATTACTTGAATTCAATGTGTTCAGAAGTCGAGGTTACTCGTAATCCTAAGTTTGAATGACTTAGCCGTATCTTGTATGCTGTTGATCACATCGACTTCAGAAATCTTGTCCCCTTAATTTGTTCTTCCTATCGCTATATAATACTGTCTTCTTGAAAGTGGAGATATTTCAGTTTTATCCCAAGCAAAATACTAAGCCGCATCATCCTGGAGAGAATCAAACACGCCACCCTGGATGAAAAACTTCGGCAGGAACAGGCTGGATTCAGGAGGAACAAATCATGCATCGATCATATCGTAACACTACGGATCACCATTGAACAGAGCTTGGAATGGCAGTCACCTCTCTATCTCAACTTCATCGACTTTTAAAAGGCCTTCGACAGAGAGCATCGATCGAGAGGTAATTTGGAAACTACTTCGCTACTACGGGGTGCCACCGACAATTATACATCTCATCCAACAGTTGTACGATAATGCTGCATGCCAAGTAATCTACAACGGGAAACTCATGGAATCCTTCGAGGTGAAGACAGAAGTAAGACAAGCCGGCTGCCTACTATCTCCAGTGATTTTCCTGATTGCAGTAGACTGGGTAATGCGACAGACAGTGGACATTGAGGAAACAGACAGGCATAAAATGAACCCACACAAAAATCCTGGGGGATCTGTACTTCCCCGATGACATATGTCTGATTTCCCACAAATTGGTGATATGCAAGCGAAAAGTAACAAGTTGGCAGAAGAAGCATCAAAGATAGGACTTCAGGTGAACATAGAGAAAACAGAGGTGATGAAGATTCCTGGCCAACACCACCAAAAGGAACAACAACAACAGACAACAATCAGCATAAATGGGAGGAACCTGAAAGAAACAACCTCTTTTACCTACCCACCTACCTGGGAAACATCGTTTCAACTACAGGCGGACGGAACTGATGAGGATTTCAAAGTGAGGATCAGGACAGCAGGCCAAGCTTCCATTAATCTCAAATCTGTGTGGAGATGAACGTCACTCAGCATCAAAAATAAGATCCGGACTTTCAACTCCGAAGTGGAGTCAGTACTACTGTACGGATCAGAGACTTGGCACCGCGTCACGAAGGTGACTTCAAACAAACTACAGACCTTCATCAACAACTGTCTTCGCTCAGTACTACTCAAGATCAGATGGATGGCCAGAAAAGATTAGCAACAGGGAGGGATCTCTGTGAACGAACCAACCCAGTAGGAAGCAACTGTGCAAAAAATATGCAGGTGGATTTGCCATGCGAAGAGGAGATGAAAGCATGTGGATAGATGTGGAGCCATGTGAAAAAGTTGGCGGAGAACTGAATGCTATGGAGACGTTCGGCTGAAGCCCTATGTTCCTCTAGGAACTAAAGGAGACAATAATAATAATAACGCATTTAAATATGACTGGCTTACTGACTTATCAACGTAGAATTTCACACACACATGTGCACCAGTTCAGTATGCCAAAACTTTCAAAAACTACATATAAAAGTGTAGAACGGATCAAGATATAGATGGAATTAGATAAAGATCGGTCAGGATTTTTAGAGTCCGGATGATAATGAAAAGTGAGTCGCATTGGCGCCACTGGGAAAGATGGTAAGTTATGTCATCACTAGTATAGTTGGAATTTTAAAAAATACTATAATTAATTAAAAAGGATAATTAATTAATTTCAACTTTTATTGTGACAGTGGCATATTTCAAGTGGTCCACTAGGGGGAAAATCAGCGAAGACCCTGAAGTGAAGATAGAAATAAAAGACAAGATTGCCTAATTTCGGTGGACTAGATTTTGCAGGAGACTGTATGTGGGAGCGAGAGCACAGGAATAAGTTGGACCGATGATAATACTCTAGAGGATCTGGACTTCACGGACGAATTACGTCATATTTCACATAAATTCGCAGACCTTCACTCGAAAACTAACAAGTTGACAGGAGAGGCTCGCAGCAAAGACAGAACTTCAAATGGAAATAGAGAAGACAGAGGAGATGAAGATAACCAACCAACAACAACAAGAACAACAAAAAGCACCAATCACTATCAACGGGAGAAATTTGAAAGAGGTCACTTCCTTCATTTATCTGGCTAGGTAACATCGTCTCAACTACAGGCGCAGAGCATGGATGAAGATGCGAAAACCAAGATTGGAAAGGTGAGGCAGACCTTCATCGCTTTGAAATCACTGTGGGAATCTTCTGTACCCAGTATAAAGAACAAGATTCGGGTTTTCAACACCAATGTTAAACCAGTCAATTTTGAATATGGGTGAGGGATTTGGCGAACGCGTCACAAAAATCATTCCCAGCAGGCGATTCCTGACTTCCATCAACAGATGCTTTCACTGGCTCCATACTGAAGATCAGATGACCGCCTAGTCAGAAAGAATTAGCAATAAGAAAGTCTGGGAACGAACTAATTAAGAACTTGTTCTTCAACAGATAAGTCGATTACAATGAAGACGGATGGAACACACGTTGAGGAAACCGTCGGGTAACATTGCGTTCCATGCCATTACATGAGCGGAACCCATATGGGAAATGAGAATTGGGCTTGTTGTGAAATGTGAGATGTAGGAGATAGTGTGCGGAGGAAATGAAAGCTTATAGTCAATCGTGGGGCTATCTAAAGGCGAAAACGGAGAATAGGACAAAGTGGGGATGTGTTGTTGAAGCCCTATACCCCACTCGTTACCGAAGTGGACAATAATAATGAATATAGCAATAAGACAGAAGTCTAACCAAATACTCTCTGAAATCAAAAACTGTGAGTGTTCAATCTATTTCGCTACTTTCAAATTATCGTTCACTGCGCTGCTCATTCCTGAGACTGAAATAAAAAGACACGAGTTTATTCGATCCTGTTGATTGTAAATGATTTATATTCATAGTGATATTTTACACAACTGAGAGTACTTGATTATTGTTGTTATAAGAATTTTCCTCTAAAGTCAGAGACGCCTTGTGTAACTTTTCATGCAGGAGAAAAGAGATCACCGTAAAGAAACCATCTAGAAATTTTAATTACTCCAAGGAATCTTGATGGAAAATGCTTTCCCACCCAGATTCATAGACACGAATCTAAAAACCAAAAAAAGCTTCTGAACAGGCCCAAGTCACCTCCAGAATAATGCTCCTACTGCTTCATCTCGAAGTTACAAGTAATTCTGAAGCAGAAATTCTCTGCGAAACGGCTTTCGAAATCTTTTAGTAAAACATACTTCGCCGCCAGTCTACAAGTGGCATTTTCTCGCAAGAAACTATTCAGCTAAAACGTGTGAAACACAAGATGTCGTATTAAGCCCCTTTGTCAGGCATCTACCAGCTTACTTGCTCTTGTGCAACTAAGTACATTGGCAAAATCGTGTGGCTGCTTGTAAAACAGCCTCGGAAACACTATCCAGCCTGGCTAGCACATGGGTGAACAGAGCTGAGTCTACAGCTCTGCAATAGAACATCTGGTGAACTTAGGACACCCAGTTTCATTTGAAAAGTCCTTCAAAGTTTCATACACAAGATCCGTTCAAACCCCTCAAATGGAGTGATATGAAGACATCTTAGCTGAGCTGAGGCACCAGCGATCGAAAAATTCAAGTTTAATTTTGTAAGCTAACAAATAATCTTAGTATTTCAAAACCATATATTACTTACAACTGTTGTTAGTAGCTTTATACCTATCAGCTATTTTGTATTCTATTTAATTTCATAGTCAGAATAAAAAACCCATATATGGTCTTTAAAAGAAACTATTTCAAGCCTAATATTCACACCACCTTTTTGACATGTGATCTGTGTCTCTGTGCGTGTGTGTGTGTGCGTGCGCGCATGTGGAAGAAGCAGTACGTTTTTATTCAGCAGAAACGTTTCTACTCTATGTGTGCAGTCTCAGGCTTTATCAATCACTAAACTTTAGAATATTTAAGTGTAAGCAACTAGAAATGATTATTTGTGTGTATGCTTGTATCTGCTTTTAACTGTATTACTATAGAATCTAAGATAAAATGAAGTGTGTATCTCTAATGTGCGCTAAAGTTGGTTGACAGCACGGTTACTGCTTTTGTGAAAATGAATACCCTAGTGTTGAAATCACTTATCAAATCTAGTGAGTTTGACTCATATTGTAGAGAAGAGGCATCAGTGTGTTGATACCTGTTTTGTCTTCAAGTAAATCTGTTAGGGTTGCATTAAGTTAACTGAATTTAAACAATCAGATTTGTTTAGAACAATACATTTAAGCGAACAGGATTGTACTTTCAATTAGATCTCATCAGGCTTAACTGTAATATATATAAGTTTACAGATAAAAATTCCAATATAAACCAATCATGGTGTTTTGTCTATTGGATAATAAAATGGTGAATATAAATTGTGCAAATAGTCATAATAATAATAACAATAATAATAGTTCTATCAATAACAAGGGTGAAAAAGTGGGGTGATCTGGGATAACACGAATAATGGGAAACAGCATGATTAAAAAAACAAATGTGTTCAGGTAGACGCAGCAGTCGATAAAGGATAAGAAAAACAAATGAACCGATTACGTAATGCCAGATAGATTGTAAGGGAAGTAAATGAAACACGTTTCTAATGAAGATGTGATAAGATTAAGGGATAATAAGAGAGGGTTTGAAAATATAATTAAGGGGTGGTGTAGAAGTCATTAGTTGGTTATGTCTTAATAGGCCAATAAGGCAGGGATAATGGCAGTACGAACTTCGTTTGAATGCATAGTTTAGGTTTAATACTTCGAATGCCTAGCGCCTGCCTCAGCTGTGTGCAGTAGACGAATACGTAGTCTATTGGAAAGATTCGGTGGGATACAATGAATTACTTTGAAAGCTCTCGTTTTCTTCACTAAATTACCACTATCAATTAAACGTGACAAAATTGAACCACGGATTGTTTTTGTCTGTCCTTTGCCAAACCACGATGGGCGATGTTCTCTAACACGTTGGCTAAGCTGTCTAGTAGTAGTACGCCCAACATAACTGTCACCGCAGATGCAGTTGAATTGATAAATGCACATAGATGTGGCAAAACTATCTAGCTTATCCTTCGTTTGCGTCTCAATCATTCGTCGGCTAGAGAATGACAAACATAGGTATGCTGCGTAAAACGTTCCTTGTATGCTCCTGGAAAATCTCTGGAATAAAATCTCACTTGAGAAGTCACCATTAAATTGTAACTTAATAAATAGAGGTTTTTTACGTGCAGTCATAGTCTTAGGTTTTCTCTCTGATGTTTTCATATGTTTCTTTATGAAAGTAGTCGGATAGCCCATCTCCGTCAAGGAATCGTGAATATATTGAAATTCCTATAGTAAGAGGTCATCCATACATACCTTTCTTGCTCTGTTCGTAAGACATTTAACAACATTTCTTCTATATTTAATGGGCACGTAACTAAGGAAGTGTGTGAATGTGCTTTTTCTATACATGCTTCTCCCAATTGACCCATCTTCTCGCCTACTTAGCAAGAAATCCAGAAAATGTAGTTTACTATCCTGCACTTCTTCACAAGTAAAAGTAAGCGAAGGGTGAACGCTGTTGAATTTCAGCAACAATTCGTCTATGTTTACACTCCCATCAGCTAAGAGAAAATTTATCATCGACATATCGGTAATACATATCAAACTGCTTGATGATGTCTTTCAGTATCCCGTTTTCAAGTTTTTCAAGGAAGAAGTCAGCTAATATTGGGCCTAATGGTGAACCCATAGCTATTGTATCTACTTGTCGGTAGCATGAATTGTTGAAGACAAAGTGAACATTTTGGTTGGTTCGTGTTAGCATATGGCGTTTTTTTGATTACGTTCCCAGGGGAACATAGGGCTTCAAGCTAGAGGCTTGACGTTTCGGTAGCAATGGTATTTGTTTTTACGGGATAGGGTTGCTAGTCTCATGTCTAACCTTCCCTCTTTACTAGTCTTATTACTGGCTTAGCGAGGCAAAGGAGTGCGTTGGCCTGGGATGCAACCCCGATCTTCCTGCGTGGTTGGCGAGTGCTCTAGCGCTGTGCCACCGACGCACCTGGTTTAGGGTTACTTTAAGGATATTTTCACATTAGAGTCAGGTTAAGAAAGGATTATGGTTAGAAGACCTAGACAGTCCCATGCACAGAATGTGATTTAATTATATGGCTGATACTCCATTCCAAAGCTGAGAAGTATTTCTGTCACACATCAGAGGAAGGTATCCTGTATAAGACATTCACGTCCTTCAACTCATTATTTTGCTGAATAAATACGTATTTTATACGCGAAATCGCCTTTATCATGTAGCAGGTGCCTTCAAGGTCATCTGTTCGGTGAAACTTATTATTATTGTTTCCTTTAATTCCTAGACGAACATAGGGCTTCAGCCGAACGTCTCCAGTGCGTTCGGTTCTCTGCCAATGTTTTCACCTGGCTCCAAGTCTGCCCACACGCTTTCATCTCCTCTTCACATGACCTCCTCCAAGTCACCTTCACACTGACGACCAACTCGCCGCTCCCCTTTCGGGTTCCACTCGAGCAATGGCTTGTCTAGTGATGTCACTTGATGGTTTGCTCAGAGTATGGCCAATCCATATCCATTTCTTCCTGCCTATTTGTTGCACAATAGGTTACTGGTTGGTTCGCTCCCAGAGATCCCTGTTGCTGATCTTTTCTGGCTGTCCATCTGATCTTGAGTATTGAGCGAAGACAGCTGTTAATGAAGGTCTGTAGTTTGTTTCAGATGCTCTTTATGACGCGCCAAGTCTCTGATCCGTATAGTAAGTAGCACTGACTTCACATTGAAGTTGAAAATCCGGATCTTATTTTTGATGCTGAATGCTGTTGACCTGCGCACAGACTTGAGAGTAGTGAAAGCTTGTCTTGCTTTTCTGATTCTTGCTTTGATATCGTCATCAGTTCCGTTGGCCTGTAGTTAAAAGGATGCTTCCCAGGTAGGTAAAGGAGGTTGTTTCTTTCAGGTTCCTTCCATTTATGCTGATTGTTGTCTGTTGTTGTTGCTGTTGGTGGAGTTGCCCAGGAATCTTCATCACCTCTGTTTTCTCTACGTTCAACTGAAGGCCTATCTTCTCTGGATGCTTCTTCTGCCAACTTGTTGCTTTTCACTTGCATATCTTCCAGTTTGTGGGAAATCAGACATATATCATCGGCGAAGTCCAGATCCTCCAAGTTTGTCTTTGTGTGAGTCCATTTTATGCCTGTTTCCTCATTGCTCGCTGTTTGTCGCATTATTCAGTCTACTGCAATCAGGGAAATCATTGTCTTACTCCTGTCCTCACTTCGAAGGATTCCGTTGATACTTACTGGTGCTTAAATTTTAACTTTGCCGAATAATCTTTGACTTAGATAATGATTTCATTTTGAAGATTTTCTCATACTAATTTGTAAATTATATTCGAAATTATACATATAATAATAAGACACTTGTCTTCAATTACACAAATACATACATATGCTTCCAGTTCAAACATGCTTCTGCCAGACTACTGAATCAATTTGTTTATTATTTTACTACTTTACTTTCTTGAACCACAATGGCTAAAATTTTGACAAGTTACCACTCTCACCAAGCAGTGTGTTAGTATTGTATGATGTTGAAATTATTTTTTGTTGTCATTATTATTGATTTCATGGTGGCCTATATTTGTCATTTTGAGTGCTGCTTAACCTAGAAAGAAGAGTTTATGTGAAGAAGATATTAGTCAGCTCTGGTGGTCACAAAAGCGAAAGTAGTGTTTGTAGACAGCACTGAGTTGTTTTCAAGATTACTTTATTTCTGTTTATTAATACACAAGCAATTTTCGTTATCTGTGTAACTCTTAGGTTAGTATGATTGTAACGACAGATGATAAGGGCCAGAGAACAGATCATTTATTGAGAAAATCAACAGATATTTATAGATTTCTATGTACCTTGTTGTCAGCGGAAAAGCAACGTCTTCCAATTGGTTGTTTTCTTGCTCAAGGTTAATCTGTACTGCTTTTGACCGTTTCTCAGAAAGTTAAGCCATACATCCGGAAATCCTATTTTCACACGTTAAGTCATCTGTGATTGGTTGATGAATTCCTAAAGGTTAAGCTTTGTTACTGGTTTTTCTCATGACTCTGACTCGGGACGTAACAGTGACGTGAAGTGCTGTCAACAGTTTTGGCTTGCAGCCAGCTCTCCCCACATTATTATTATTAACATCGTTCCCTTGAGTTCTGAGTGCAACATGAGGCTTCATCAGTACATCTCCACTTTTTCCCGTTCTCTGGAGTTCTCTTCGGTTGGCCGCATGATTACTCATAATCTCCAATACCGCCCTTACACGATCTCCTCGATGTCACCATTGTCCAATACCCAACTCGCCGTTTTCCAGTTAGGTTCCACTGGAGCGACGGACTGGCACACGATCACTTGGCGGTTTCCTCAGCGTGTGTCCGATCCATCTCCGTTTTCTCCTAAATATTTGTTGAGGAATAGGTTCTTGGTTGGTTCATCGCCTGTCAGAGCTCCTTGTTGCTAATTCTTTCCGACCATTTGACCTTCAATATGGAATCAGCAAAGACAGCTGTTAATGAAAATCTGAAGTAGCCTGTTGGAAATGTTTTTCGTGACACGTTAGCCAAGTTTCTGATCCATACAGAAGAACTGATTGACCTAACACTGGCGCTGAAAATCTGAATTTCTTTGTTTATGCTGAATGCGGAAGATTTCAAAACTGATTACTAAGGTTAATAGGCTATCGGTAAAGCCACTTTGTTTACTTCGTGTAACCTTCAAGAATAAAGATTAATCTGAACAGAAAGCAAGCTGTTAAAGCAAAGTGTTAAACTAAGCAAGTAACAAGCTTATGAGAGCAGTGTTAGACAATCATGAATTCACCGGCGTGTGTATTGGCGTCTACGCATTTAAAATGTGGAGTACTTCAGTCAGTGTCTGTGAACTGCATTTTGTCGTGTCAGCTTATCGTAGCAAAGTGAGAATTTTCTTTCGTTAGAATTTTCCTTTGTCTCTGTCAATTCAACTGCTCCAGAGGAGCCAGTTATATTGGCCATTGGTTTCTGTAGGGACTTAATTTTCCCTGTTCGGGAATACCTACCAGTGTGGCTAAATAAAAGTGTTGCTATAAGTATCAACACTAAAACATCTCGTCCAAATAGGCCACAAAGCTGGCTAACATTGAATTGAGATTATCAGAACATAAGTTTTAAGTGGCTTAGATTAGAATGATTGACTCCACGAAGATAAGTTTTTTAGAAAAAACTCAGCACTACACTGCACTGCATGGATTAACACACAACCTAACAGTAGGGTGGGAGATGGTTGAAATTCTAAAGCATAATCTAGGTAGGTGGAGATAGAGAGATTGATTACTGAATCCTGGTTCATCGAGTCTACACCCAACACATGCAACAGAAATGACTCAACGCTAATACCAGAGATATGGAAGATATTATTACCACCAGTCAAATCAGAGGAGGATAATAAATAATGTTAAAATGTATTTCATCAATTCACATTATAACATTAAAAGTCATTTATTTATTTTACTATAAAACATCTTATTTCCCATCTAACTGTATTTGATTGATAACACTATATTATTTCTGAATGTACATTATCCTATATTGATTTTTATTCAAATGTGTAATCATCAATTTTGACTCATGTATATAAACGAAGCAAGAAAGTTGTGTTAGTGGTGCCTTGATATTATATGAGTAGCAGTGATAAACTGTGCTCGAAACGTCGTCATCAGTAAACATTACTGTATAACAATGTGTGATTTATCAGAATAAAATCTTATCTATAATGGAGTTATACACCTCTGCCACAGTGGCCAAGTTTTATACTTATACTGAATGGTCTTCTTCGATCATCTTTCGGGTGTCGTATAAATTACCAAAGACCTCTAGATACCAAACATTCGACACAGCAGATACTCTGGCAATTCGATTAAATCCATCTGAGCTCTCGATGCGAAATGAACAGGTCTAGTCTGTCACTATGGCTACCCTGGCCTTCTCTCCAAACTATAAATTCACATATTTTGTGTTACTTCGCTTAATTTGTCTGATATTCAGTCAGTTTAGTGTTATCGTTCATATTTTCTCTCTATCTCTTGCTGATGCTTTTGAGATAAAACTTGTCATTACTGCGATGATTAGCGATGTTTCTCTGTATAGCCAAATTATGTGCACCTTATCTTCAACGTACCATTTGCACAGATCTTCGTGTTGTGGTACTTTTGGCCTTCCTTCATATTGTGTTTCTTTGTGTTCCTTTCCTGGCTCCCATGTGTTTGCACAACTCTGTATAATATGCTTTCTCTGACATCAAATCTATCTCCCGGCTATCTGATGCTTTTTTAAGCTGAAGAACATCTCTTTATATATATGCTACTGATAAATCTCATCAGTAGTACACGCAACAGTACTATTCAACAATGATATTATATCAAAACGGAAAATTACCTCAACAATGCAGTTAGCCAGCTGTACAGATCAAATTAGTTTTCAGATAAAAAATTAGTTAACCAAAATCAACCGTATGAGGTACCTTAGAATCAAGTAGAATATTCCTAACAAGGTGGGACCAAAACCCTGTCCACAAGAATCGTACGCCAAACAATTCTTGGAGATAGTCCAAGGTCAGAATGACTTTCATTCACTCAAACAAAATCGCAGTCAACAATACATTATCAATGTATCTCATACCTACAAAGCGAACCATTACATTCAAGTGTTGGCTTTTAGGGATTTGATTGGTTACAGGATTTCATCATGAGCTGACATTAGTTAGAGAACCATTGGAAAACCTGCCAGGGAGTACTGGACAGCTAATTCGTCCCAGTTTGGGACTCTTCAGCAGTTCGCACACACCAGAATCCGAACCCACGACCTTCTTGTTAGAAGGCGAGCTCGTATACCATTAAGCCACTGGGAACCCGATCCAATGGCTTATGAATTCTAACTTCTGCCAATTCACGACATAGCGCGACCACTAGCCAATGTCTTCGGCGAGTATTTGTCCTCACACCCGACCTGCTGCACCCTACTGGTCACGACTTCTCACTAGAACCCCAGGTAACTACCTACCTGAATAGGGCAAGTCGCTAGTGGGCATCTCATTGATATTCAAGTGTTGGCTTGTAGGGATTTGATTGGTTACTCGCCGAAGACATTGGCTAGGAGTCGCGCTATGTCGTGAATTGGCAGAAGTTGGAATTCATGAGCCATTGGACCGGGCCCCAGTGGCCTAATGGTATACGAGCTCGCCTTGTAACCAGAAAGTCCTGGGTTCGAATCCCGGTGTGTGCGAACTGCTGAAGAGTCCTAAACTAGGACGAATTAGCTGTCCAGTACTCCCTGGCAGGTTTTCCAATAGTTCTCTAATTAATGTCAGCTCATGATGAAAATTCTGGAACCATTACAATTAAAAATTAAACTGGAACAAATACAAATAATACGAATGAAGTCAGCAGATTATATGGAAGAGTCAGAACAGTGATATACAGTCTACGAGAAAAACGGATAATATCTATAAAGTTAGTTTCAATGTGGTAATAAGTAGCAGCATAGGTCGTTCGTGAGGGATTTCCAACACTATTATTCCATTATAGTAAACACTCCTTTGGGATTACGAGTAACTCATGACAGTAGTTGTGAAATTAATTTCAGTTCTCGTCAAATACCTATTACCGATAAATATGATTGACTTTAAAGGATACCCTAGTTGTTTCCTACGTGTTTACTAACTGCAGAATTGAAATCTATGAAAATACTGTAAACCAGCTGAATTTCACTCTCCAACAACAACAGACAACAATCAGCCAGCATAAATGGGAGAAATCTCAAAGAAGCATCCTCCTTTACCTACCCACCTACCTAGCTGGGAAGCATCGTTTCAACTACAGGTGGACGAAACTGATGAAGGTATCACAGAGAGGATGGGGAAAGCGATGCAAGCTTTCATTATTTTCAAGTCTATGTGGAGATCAACAGCACTCTGTATGAGAAATAAGATCCGAATTTTCAACTCTAGTGTGACATCAGTGCTAATTGCTATACGGATCAGAGACTTGGCTCCGCGTCATGAAGGGCGCTTCGAACAAACTACAGAGCATCATTAACAGCTGTTTTCGCTCAATACTACTCAAGATCAGATGGCCACTCCGAAAAGATCAGCAATAGTGAGGGATCTCTGGGAGCGAACCAACACAGCAGGAACCAATTGTGCAACAAATATGCAGGAAAAAATGCAGGTGGATTAGCCATATTCTGAGAAAACCATAAAGTGACATCACACGCCAGGCCATTGCTCGAGTGGAACCGAAATGGAAAGCGGCGAGTTGGTCGTCAGTACAAGGGTGACATGGAGGAGGAGAAGGTGATGTGAAGAGGAGATGAAAGCATGTGGGCAGATGTGGAGCCAGGTGAAAACGTTGGCAGAGAACCGAACTCAATGGAGATGTGCGGCTGAAGTCCTATGTTTCTCTAGGAACTAAAGGAAACAATAATAATAATAATAATCTTAACATTTAGAATTCTCTTAAGTCTAACAATTGTGCTTCTTGATACTAATTAATTTTGTCTCAGAGATTCACAGCCCTGACATTTGAAATAAAAACAAAGTTACTGTCAATTCAGTCAAACCTAATCATCAATAAACTGTGCTAACTTGAAGTGATGACTCATGATTGTGTGAGTGTGAAAATGATAATAAAATCCACACAGGGTGAAGTGTGACTCAATCACACAGAAATCAGCACTCTAAAGTGTGTAATTTTTTACTTTTAGAAATTTAGAAGATAAAAAAAACGTAATTAGTTCTGTGTTCAGAGATTATCATGTGAAGTTCAATGACGTCATCGATGACATGATCATAGTAACAAAAAAACAACGCACTTTGAGTTGAATTAAATCACCTTATATGGAGATAATATTTGAATACGCCTACATTTTTCAATGATTTCATCCACGACATATGAGACATCATTCTATGCACGTGAGTAAAGAGAAGTGTGAGTGGATTGAAGAATATGCATCAACTTGACGACACATTTATCGTTCTGTTTCAAACTTTATGCACTGACACATCGAATTCGTGTTTTATTTATACGAGTCTGATTACGGAGTGATATCAGTTAGAGAACCGCTGAAAACCAGCAAGGACTACTGGACAGTCAGCTGTCTAGTCATCGGTCTAGTTTGGGATTCATCGGCAGCACGCACCCACAGAGTGGGGTTTTAACCCAGCACCTTCCAGTTACAAGGCAAGCTGGCTCGTATACCACTCAGCCAACCACTGGGACCCGTTTCAGTGGCCAACCCATGAATTCTAACTTCTACTAATTCGCGATGCATTTAGCACGACCACAGTGGTTAGGACTCTCGCCGACTATGCACATGGTCCGGGGTTCGATCCCCTGCCGACGCACACCCGATATCTATGGTCGGCCTGCAAAATTTGGGCTACCGATATCCATGCTGAAAATTCCATACTTGTACTGAAAATACGGTGTGGCATCAAGCTGTAATCAAAATAAAATAATAAAATAAAAATGTCATCGGCGGGAACTACATCCTCACACTTGACTGGATGGACCTCACTGGTCACGACTTCTCACTAGAACTCTAGTAAACTCCGTCTTGTAGCAAGTCACTAGCGAGCATCAGATTAATTTTCTACGGTTGGTTTGTAAGGATTAGTTTTTGTGTTTGGTTCATAGAGCTAAGTTAATTTGTTCAGACGACTGCCTCAATGAGGAGCTTAAGATTATTAAGGAATTACTTAGAAAAAATGGTTATCCAGATAAATTTATTGAGAAGAATATGAATTCAGCACCAAAGAGGGTCAGTATCGCTACAGTTTCAAAAAAGCCAATGTTCATAAAATTGCAGTTCCTCTGTGACAACATCAGTGAAATCATAACACAGCGCTTAAAGAATGCGGTTAAAAGAGCTTATTATGCAGCAGAAGTACGTTGTCTCTTCAAAACCACCCCTATTCTATGTTCGAGAAATAAGGACAAACTACCTAAATTTGCCTCTTCTATGTGTGTCTACCAATTCGACTGCAGCTGCGGAGCCAGCTACATTGGGCGTACAATTAGGCAGTTTCATTGTCGTATTTCTGAACATCATCCAGCGTGGTTAAGCAAGGGACAAATAAAATCTATTCGTAGTTCTATTTTAGCACACCTTGTTGATACTGAGCACAAGGTCGATGTGAATACTGCATTTAAAATTATTTATCGTATTCCAACTAATCTTAACTTTGCTCTAAGATTTCGTCTTTTACAGACAGCTGAAGCAATTGGAATCCACCAGAAGAAACCAAGCCTATGTGTACAGAAGAAATTTGTACAGCCACTTTGCCTACCGTGGCCATCGTTACAAGACAGGACTACGTCGCCCCCCTCCCCCTATTAAATTATAATTGTCCAAATTATTTTTATTTTTATTTTGACTTCTTCTTTAATCACGTGTTATTCTTGTAAAATTACATTATAATTGTCCAAATTATCTTAATTTTATTTTGACCACTTCATCTTTAATTACGTGTTATTCTTGTAAAATTAATTTATTCTATCCATTTCTACCTTTTAATTGTGTGTATTAATTTTCTTCCTTAATTATCTACCCATTGACATTTTGACACTGGTTAATTATTGTTAACAAACATATCGCCACGTGTTTGGTAAATTGTTGTGTATTGTAAAAAATGCTATATATATTAGAGTAGAGCCATAGAAGAGGATCTAATTGAAAAGTAAATATTTCTTCGCTCAATCTTTCTGTTTTACGAGTTGATCACGGATTGATATCAGTTAGAGAACTACTGAAAATCAGGGAGTGCCGCACACTTTGCCTTGTAACCGGAAGGTCCTGGGTTCACACCCCAAGGAGTGCATACTGCCGATGAGTCCCAAACTAGGCTGATGAAACAGCTGGCTGTCCAGTACTCCTTGCTGGTTTCCACAGGTTCCCTAACTGATATCAATCCGTGGTCAAACTCGTACCTAATCCTTACAAACCAACTCTTGAGAAACTTTTATTCAAAAATAAAAAACACAAAATTTATGACGGCACACATTTATGTCTCGGTCACATTGTATATTTTTTTAAAGTATTAGTGTAAGCATCAGTGAGCTAGTGAGTATTGTTGTCTTCATCGCGTCTATCTGAATGAATTTGTGAAGAAACCTCGTTGAAAATAAAATATGCGGTAGATTATTTCCGATTAAAAGCAGAACAGCTGCTCCATCTTTGATTATCTGTCACATACCAGCCGTGCACACACACACACATACACAGGCACAGGCACTAAGACTATCACTGAAAAAGGTTAGCCTGAACACCTTCATTGCTTTCTACGTTATTTAACAATGTGAACTATACTATTCTATTCTATTGAAATTATGAGAATAAAGAACCATCCAGTTTATGGTGAAATTCTTTTAAATTGTGATTAACGCGGTGTTTTGGAAACAAAAGAACAACATATTTAAGTGTCACAAGTCAGAAACTATAAGCATTAACCTCAATACGATTTTCTTTTCTTTTTTTTGAGAGAGAAAGAAACTGGTATGTGTTCAATACAACACGACATGCATACTACTAATATCCATATAAGTAACTGGAGATCAGTCATGTCAACTGGAAATTTAATTGTTTCATCTGAACGTTATTCATCTTACTCTTTTTTTTCGCTATTTTATAAGAAATATACTTTGTTGAGTTATTTAATCTGTTATATCGTTATACTCTGATATAAACACTGGTGACTCATCAGTGCGGCAGTAACGCTCAAAGACTTGGGTATGTGGCGCCGTCTGGGTCGACTACGAGAACTGGGTCGTTTGTTGCGTTTGCAGTAGCCATCTTTGTGACCAACAATAAAGTATCGACGGCACTTATGCTGTTTGAATGGGCACAAGTTTGCAAAATGCCAGGAGCCACAGTGCCAGCAGGCTGATGGTGGTTTATGCTGAGGATGAAGCGGTGCGGTTGATGTCAACGGTACTGGATGCACCGCATGCACTTCTGCTGCATTTTGGTTGCCAGACTGCACCAGGACGGTATCGTTATGAATGTTGATTAAACGCTGGTATTCTTCACCGACGTCTTTCAAAGTCATTCGTGGATCTTGTTCCAGACGATTTAATAGGCGTGTGCATATATCAGCAAATTTGGGAGACTGCAAACCACAAATGAAAATCAGTACCTTGAACTGGTCTTCTGAGAGCGATTTCAATTTAAAACGTTCACACATGCGATTGACTATACCCAACTGAGTATGGATATCATCATTTTCGTTCAAAACTAGTTTCATGCAATGATATCGAATGTTGAATAACGATCTCTGATCACCAAACTGATGACGAAGGGTATGGACAGTTTCATCGAATGATCTTTCACTGGGCTTCTGTGGGAGAATTAAGTTGCAGTATTTATCTAGCTCATCTGCTCCCAATTTGCGAAGTAGAAGCCCTACTTTCCAGGCATCATCTTTATCCGCAAAGTCTACTCGAAATAGGTCTTCATATCTGCGAAAGTAGGTATCAAACGTTACGTTCGCATCTGGATCATAAATGAATTCTGAGATGCTACTACCAATGCTGTCGTTGGCTGTAGATGAATCGGCAGAGCGTGATATTTGTAGACCAGCAAGCATTTCCATCATTTTTAGCTGCTGTTCCATTAGTTTCTCTAAACGCAGTAGGTCCATCTTGAGCAAACCCGTCGCCAAATTTGTTAAGTATGAATATTATGACCTTGTAGACTACGAGCGAATCTAACTTAATGCGCTGGCTAATCTATCCTAATCGCACGTCAACAACAACGACAATACCTCCGGGCACGCAAGACAAAGAAAGAAGACTGGACGTTGATACGAGAGCTTTTACTGTCTCTACAACATACTCTTTCTAGTTAAACTTTCACCTGACTACTCAAAATGCTTTTTGAACTCTATTCACAAGAGTAATCGTCTAATTATCCTATAAATAGTTTCTTGATTTTTTACCGAATTACATCACTCCAGGCTTATATTACTTACTCTCAGTTCTTATAGATTACTTCTTGTTATCGCGTTAAAAGTTTGTTCAAACCTTGAATGTAATATATATATATATATATATATATATATATATATATGTAATTTGAATAACATATTAAATGCATTTAACGGTTGCCATACTGCGATAAAATTCACACCGGAAATGGAGAACGAGTCTAGTATTCATTTCCTCTATGTGAACTTATCAAGGAGGACCGATGGAACTCTGAAGAGGTCGATTTATCGGAAGCTGTCATGGAATGGTCAACTGACAAATTTTTACATTCAGGTACCCATTGATCGGAAACGAAACCTGGTCCGGTCGCTTACCACTCTCATTCGGCGCAAATGTAGCCCTGATACTGTGGAGGATGAGTTAAATCTTTTGAGGAAAATCCTAATAAAAAATGGATTTCCACCACGTTTTATAGACAAGAATATACATTCAAATCCTATAAAATGTGACTTATCATCCGCACCCAAGAAAATACTGTACTTGAGATTGGAATTCAAAGGTGACTTAGCTTCCGATATCATGAAAAGAAGGATATCACAGTCCCTGAAAAGAACATCCCCTGCTGCATCCTCGAGAATAGTCTTTACCAGTCGACCATTACTGCTCATTAACCTGAAGGACAAGATCCAGCAGTTGACCAAATCTATGTGCGTTCATCAATTCACCTGCTCATATGGAGCTAGGTATATCTGTCGTTTGACTCGAGTTTTGCTCAAGAGGGTGCAGGAACACTATCCTGCATGCTAGTTGGGAAGAGGTGGAAGTGGAGCAATAAGAAGCGCGATCACTGAACATCTGGTTGATGATGACCACCCTATCTCTAAAGCCTCCCCCTTTAGAGTAATCTACAAGGCAAAGAGTAATTTACCGAAATCACTACGCACCCGACTCATCAGTATTGCTGAAGCTTTGGCCATTGAAATAAAGAGGCCAGATCTCTGTATGCAGAAAAAGTCCCTTCAACCCCTCCAACTTTCATGGTCTTAATACCTCTATGCTAAAGTATGGTTAACCCTAATCACATTTTCGCTCAACCAATTTTTTTCATTTTGTCTATTCAGTTTGTATACTCTTCCTTTACTACGTCAATTGTTACTATTACTATTCTCACTTTGAACTGTCCCCGGTATTATTTCACTTGTTCCACTTGTCATTCTAAATCAATTCTGTTTTGAAACGTTAAATTCTATGTTATCAAATTTCACGCAATATTACGTAACGTCTTTATTTTATTCGATTTGCCTACTAATCCTATAATTGCACACCCTTTTTTTCAAGTTCTATCCATCCTATGAATTATTCTATATATGACATTAATTGTTTTGCCACTTGACATTTAACTTTGATTACAATCACAAACATTTTAATTGCATTTCATACTATTATTATTATTTTATGGATTCACTGAGACCCATGATTCAATTCCCTCACCGGATATAACTTCCTAAAAACCATATATATATATGTATATATATATATATATACATTGGTATATATATATACCATTGTACAGCTTGGTAATAAATTCATTGAAAATAGTCTTTTCGCTGAATCCCCACTTGTTTTGATTTTCTGTATGTTACAGTGGGAATTTTCCATGAATATGTATATACATAGTACTGTTCAGGTTGTAACTAGCGAGTTGAGATGAATCCTCGAAATAATGAAAGATGAGCTAATAATAATAATAACATCTTTATTCTGTACCATATTTATAAAATGTACAGAATTTTCAGAGGAGTTTATTGCATGATATTTTCCCTTACGTACAATATCTTCAAGTAAAATATTAATTGACAGTAGTATATCCTGTGATACAACGGTCTCTGAGCTGAAGCACAAACCATCCCATTATGATATATCTCGTCGTCTCCTTCGTTCAAGAAATCTACGATATCAATCTAGTTGAAAGCCAATTACAAGATGTTCATAAGTACATTTTGAGACCTAAGGACATAACTGAAGAACTCATGTATTGAAACATGTCGCCACCCACAAACAGGCCTTTCCTCAAGTTTAGTAGGAACTTGCGAATCAGAAGGCTGCAAATATTTTAAATACACACAAGAATAGTTAATACGGCAAATTTAAACTAATATAACCACAACCACAGTGTCCTTGAACAACCAATCAGAACTCAGATGCAGAAAAATCGCAAGTTCGTTGAAAAATATTGCAAACTTGATATTACACAGTGTATTTTTAGTTTATGTATTGTAGGAATGTCTCCCAGTCAATACACAGATGATCCATAGAGAAATCCTATTATACGCGATACACCCATTCATCCAGATGACTGTAGGTCGTGGTACTTTGAGATATACTGATATTTCTGACACTATTCTCCAATCTACTCCTAACTCTAACCATAATCCTAACTCCTAATCCCAACTTTAACCTTAAACCTTACCTTAACCCTAGACCCTAACCCTTATTCTTAAAACTCAAACGCCACCTAACAGTATAAATTTGCAGAAAAATTACCTAGTATATGCTCGCACCAGCAAGTACAAAAACTCAACTATACCCTACTTAGCTCATGTTCTGTGTGATAAAGAAAGCATTAGGCGTGACACCTATAATTCATTAAATAGTCAGTAGTACAACTGAATCTCGTCTTTCCAACTCACATCATCAATAGGTACAACATTTTCTTTCTTTCTTTTCCTTTTCTCTCTCTTTTTTCCGTTATGTGCTGCTTTGTTTCTTTTCTCTCGCTTACGCCAGTTAATAAGACAGCTCCCACTTTTCTAACACCTTCAAACACTGTTTCAGCTTTACCTTTGCTACTGACATGCCAATGTATTGTTGTAATAATGAACTGTGGTTTCCTCAATCTATGTAGAATTCTATTTATTGATAATGTACTAACTGGATGCAATACTGTAGTAAAATGCTGAGAATTCCATTCTGTATCATATGTACTGTTTTGGAATAAAGCATATTATTATTATTATTATTATTAAATAAATAGAATACTGTATCTATCCTCTCCAAGTCCAAAAAGGCAGGCATGACTTGATTTGGAATGATGTTTCATGGCATTCCATGTTTGTGATCAGTTCTTGAGGGTCAACTTTTGAAAGACTTTGACTCTGGCTACGATACTTTAACTTCCCCGATAATACCATAAGACATCATATCTTAATCAATTAAAACAAACCGAACGAGAGAAAGTATATGCAACAAAGAGAGAGATGGGAGTTTTTTCCTGTAGCCCAAGTTTCAAGCAGGCCAAAACACCCGGCATACATTTGTCATTCTTACTATGTTCATACACCAATTGTGAATTTCTCCCGAAAGAAATCCGAAACGATAATCCAAACTATAGATTTAACCACACGTAGAGTGACGCATAAAGTCCGAAATACAGGATATTCTGCAATACGGTACTTTATTACATAAAAATAGATATATAATATACAAACCTCAAAATGTGAGGTGTCTGTGGCTAAATGCTGTCAAATGCACGACCACTGTGCAGTCAATAAGTAAAAACAGCAATGCTGTGTCAAGGTCGATCCACGTGTCGGTTCAACGGCCCGCGAATGCCAAGCAAAGAATAAACAAATATGAACAAACAACTTTCAATAGTAAAGCATGCACTACAGGGTAAGGTCAGCAAATAATGTTTGAGGAGAAGAAAAATAAGAACTGTACATTAATAGAATGATAATAGAACAAGTAATTTAACTGCAGTTGTAAGCAAATGTCGTTGTTATAAATTAGCATATAAAATCATACTACTTACTAATGGCAAGTAGTATAATGTTGAACAAAGGAAAGATTGAGAATGAACAGTTAGGAAAGGAATTAACACCAATACTGTTATTACCTGAAAGGCTTATTAGAAGTTTGGCCATAACCAAAAATAATCGTACAGAAAGTTCTCTTTATTCTGTAAATTTAAATATCTGGGTTTTTTCACAGTTTAATGACTGTATTTTCCTTGAGAAATACTTTGTTACGCGTTTTATAGCCGATTTCCTCAGTTTTTAATAATAATAATAATTTGCTTTATTCCAAAACAGTACTTGTGATACAGAATGGAATTCTCAGCATTTTTACTACAGTATTGCATCCAGTTAATACACTGTCAATAAGTAGAAATTCTACATAGATTGAGGAAACCACAGTTCATTATTACAACAATACATTTGGCATGTTCAGTAGCAAAGGTAAAGCTGAAACAGTGTTTGAAGGTGTTAGAAAAGTGGGAGCTGTCTTATTAACTGGCGTAAGCGAAAGAAAGAGACAAAGCAGCACATAACGGAAAAAGAAGAGAGAGAAAAGGAACAGAAAGAAAGGAAATGTTGAACCTATTGATGAAGTGGGTTGGAAAGATGAGATCCAGTTGTACTAATGACTATTTAATGAATTATAGGTGTCACGCCTAATTAGTTTTTCATTTTATAACTAAGCCATAGGATAGGATCTATTCGTCAAGGTTTTGATTTATAAAAAGGCGTTCATTGTGTGTTTCATCGGGATTTTCCGAATGTTTTATTACTCTGTTTGGTTCCAGGTGGAACATATAGATTCAGAATCACAATTCCATTTCACCCTACTCTGTGCAGTCATATTTTGGTAGCTCCACGGTTGACCATAAGCTTTCATATCCCCTTCATACGATCTCCTCCATGTCAGCCATGGATCAACGTCCATCTCGTCGTTTCCCATTCGGATTCATTTTAAAGGCCTCATTTTTCTTCGAGGCGAATTCAATAGTTAGATGCATACTTTGATTATTCACTAGTGACTAGTGTGATGTGTCTAGTGCTTTGTTTGGTGGAGACATCACACTAGTTACTCGCCGACCATGTACATGGTTCGGGGTGCGATCCCCGGCCGACGCACTCCTTTACCTCGCTAACCCAGAAATAATGCTGGTGAAGAGGAAAGGTTGGGCATGAGGCTAGCAACCACATCCTGTAAAATAAGCACTGCTACAGAAACCTCAAGCCACTAGCTTGAAGCCCTATGTTCCACTGGGGAACGTGAAGGAAAAAATCAAAAATATCCAATTCAGTCCTACAGGAGGTCAGTTGCGAGCCCTAATAGCTCAGTAATAACCTCTATGACGGCAGCACTTTGTGACACGGGTTCGAATCTCAGAAGGGACATGAATTCCTTCAGGATTGCAGATACGCCTTTCTGACTGGGGAGTGCCAACTAGCCTGAAACCTAGGTGAAGCAAGGCTTCCTGTGGCCGACTGCCTACAACCATCTTATATCAACAATTCAAAGTGAGATGCATGTTTTACAGATTGTCATTTATCAGCCATCCTATCAAAAATGTTAAGCTTATCAGATTAAGGAACTGTGTTATTATTGATATTGAATGTTTTCTGTGTATTTTTCCAGCAGAAAACATCTTTTAGTATCTTAATATCTTGACCTAAATAGTTAGTATTGTGACGTGTGCTACTGACCAAATGTATAACTAGTATATAGATATTTTTTAAATGTTTGATTACAGCTTGATGCCACACCGTATTTTCAGTACAAGTATGGAATTTTCAGCATGGATATCGGTAGCCCAAATGTTGCAGACCCACCATAGATATCGGGTGTGGGTCGGCAGGGGATCGAACCCTGGACCATGTGCATGGTCGGCGAGAGTCATAACCACCATGCCACCGACGTACATAAATATGTTTGTCATCTGCAAGGATATCAAATAGCGGGGAGACGGATTTAATGATTGGTGCCTGTATAATAGCATGGAAAACATGAAAGGGAGGTGAAGAAACACACTATGGAAGATATGTGCAAATTGTAATTCCAGGATAAATGGTCTGCCTATTTGTGTATCAATTTTTGCAATAAATTATTCCGTAACTGAATCCTTTAATTTTCTGACATCACACTATCTGTACCGAATGGTTCCAACTCTATTTACCACATGTAGGTAACAGTTGGATCTGTATTGATTATGCGTTTCACAATATTCCTTGTGCTTTAAAATGGCTTCATTTGCCTGTTTAAGTCATATTTTACAAGTGTCTTTCTATGTTACTTTTGATATCTCTACCAAATTGTGTACTTGATTTACCAGACTCTACTCTTCTTATTTAGTAGGTTATAAAAGGCATATTTAGGAATGCCATCAAATCAGGCTTAAGCGTTATTCACGGAAAATGCCCATCCAGACATGAATATGAGAAGAAGAAACACAATGAAAAGTCTCTTTCAGCGGCGAATTCATTCGCTTAGCTAGACAATCGCATTTATATATATAACATCTTTGTGTGTGTGTATGCATACATTAGGATTGTCAAAGAAAAATAAAATTAGTTAGGGTTATTGTTTACGTCATCAGAATATTTCAAATAAATGTGATGAGTAATCAAATTGTAACTATAGTGAGGGATGGGGTGAGGATTAGTAAGTCCTGACTAGGGTTGCGTAATATGAAGGATGTCCAGAAAAATAGGATGTTAGTGAAAGAGCATAGAGATAAGTGTCCAAAATAAATTATGTAATTGGTAGAAAGAGTAAATAGAGGGTTGGTTAAGAAAGGGTGTTGCTAAAATGTCATACAAACATTCAAAAAAGCATTATTAACAAAGTCGTAGAACTTTGAATTATACCGAAGTTTGAGGGAGGGCTTGGAGAAGTTTTCTCTGTTTACATAAATCATGGTTTTTTATCTGGATCGCTAACACCTCGGCAATGCAAAGCATAAGGAAGCTTACAGTTTTTGGGAGGCTTTTTTTGACTTTGTAGGTGACTTTGAATGAACTCTCCTTACATATTGAGTGACCAGTGTTGACTGTATGTTCAATTATAGCACTCCTTATTGATCCGTTCTTTTAGATAAAACACACATCGAACGACCTATAAATCTCGTTCGCTGCACATGAGCAAGTAAACTGGTAGATACACATAGAAGTGGTCAAATGCTATAGTTGATCTTTGAAGTTGTTGAAGAACAATGAACCGCTTGCGAATACCAGTCGGAATGTAGCATCAGAGAGTGTTCTTTTCACGGCGCTAGATATTCTTCTTTTTAGAATGTCTGCCAGAAGGTCGCCTTTGAACGCCATATTCATGTTTATCATCTTCTTGCACACAGAGATGGATTGTTCTTTGTAGATTTTCGGCTTTATGTGTTTATCTATAAATCGTAGTGGATAGCCATTCTCAGGTGGTTCCCTCCTCAAAAGAGTGATGTCTTCTTCTACTGATTTGGGGCTGCAGACTCTACGGATTCTGGTCGCAAGAGATATCATCACGTTCCGCTTGCAGTTTATGGGTACCCAATTGGAAAAGTCTGTCAGCTGGCCATTCCACGTAGGCTTTCTATATATTGATATCTTCAGAGTCCTATTGGCTTTCTTTGTTAGCCGGACGTCCAGAAATGAGATTTTCTCTCTGGTTTCTGCTTCAGCTGTAAATTTGATAGCTGGGTGGCAGCTATTAAAAACATGAAAGATATCATTTAGGTCACACTTGTTGTCACAGATAATAAAAGTGTCATCGACGAACCTTTTGTACATAGAGAAATTGTCGGTAGTTGGTTTCAACGGACCAATTTCCAAACGTGCCATAGAAATGTCTGCAAGTAACGGGCCTTAAGGTGAACCTATAGCCGCACCATCTTGCTGCCTATAAACAGTACCATTAAATGTGAATTGAACGTTCAAAGTTTGTTTGTATGACTTTTCAGCAACACCCTTTCTTAACCAACCCTTCATTTACTCTTTCTACCTATTACATAGTTTATTATGGATACTTATCTCCATGCTCTTTCACTAACATCCTACTTTTCTGGACCTCCTTCATATTACGCAACTCTAGTCAGGACTTACTAATGCTCATCCCACCCCTCACTCTAGTTACACTCAAAACTGGATAAATACCCTGCTGATGTCACCTCCAACTGCGTTTATGAATTTACGTCCACTTGCAGGAGCAAGTACATTGGAAGGACAGGAAGAAGGGCTTCTATCCGGTTTTCTAAACATATTCCAAGAAACCTATGCCTAATGTATACACGCACACACACACAAAGTAATTATCTATAAATGTTTTTGTCCAGCTAGGTGAATGAATCCGTCGCCGAAAAGAGACTCTTCGCTGAACTTTGTGTTCTCATAAGCGTTATCTTCATAGTGTGTAAAAGAGATGTTTACTATATGCCTGATGGCGAACCTTGTCCACAAGAATACGGGGTTGGAATTAGGTCACTTCTTCCATTAATTCCACTGATCACAGTAAATCATGTAAAAGAAAAAAATCTTTTTCTTCTGATTTCCCAATTTTAAGGATTTTTATTAATTGTAGTGTATGTTTTGTGATGAACTGCGATCAGCTGGAGAACCACTGTAGACCAACGTCCAACGTACAGCTATCTTGTAGTTCACTGTTCACCTGTAGTTCACAATCACGGGTCATTGAATTTCGACCCAAGTGATTTAATGGTCAACCCTAAAGGTCTCAGGTTTGTTTCCTGCAGGCGCCACAGGTGCACACTGATGAAGTGTCTCTTTAGATTTCTTCTAAGGTATCCTGAGCGATAGTCCTATCGATTGGTTAAACTACACGTTGAGTGACGCATCAATTCTAAAAACAGGATTTGTCTAGAATATGGAACTGTATTATACATAAAATAATGAAGTATGTTATACAAATCTCAAATTATGAGGTATCTGTGGCTAAATGCCGTTTAGTACACAGTCACTATGTATCAATAAGAAGAACAGCAAAGCTGTTTCAAAGGCGATCCACGTTCAGATTAAACGGCCAAACAAAGGATACAGGGATTCAGATAAACAGTATTCAACAGAAGAAGGTATGTGAAAAACCCGGTAATGTTCAAGTATAAGAAAATCCCCCCAAGTTAAACTTTAAGCACCAGTAAGTACTAGTGGAGTGCAATCGTAGCAATAACCTTGAAAAGCTCACTGCGCAGGCTAGTGAAACCTGGTGAATAATATTGTAATCATAAATGAAATATGCCTAATGGAGTGTTATGTTATTGGATGGGATATCTGACAAGTTTCAGGTTAGATTTGCAAAAGACGACGTTAAAGTTTAGGCTAAGGACAAGTTAGGGTTAGGTTCACCTAATGAGGATGACATTAGGGTTCGTTCGAGTTAGATTACGGTTACTTTTGGGGATATTTTCACATTAGGGTTAGGTTAAGGAAAGATTAGGGTTAGAAGACTTGAATAATCACATGCATAGAATAT
This sequence comes from Trichobilharzia szidati, assembly GCA_944472155.2. Taxonomy (NCBI): domain Eukaryota; kingdom Metazoa; phylum Platyhelminthes; class Trematoda; order Strigeidida; family Schistosomatidae; genus Trichobilharzia; species Trichobilharzia szidati. The sequence continues at coordinate 56,441,548 of OX235276.1, forward strand.
GGTAAAATTACATCGTTGATACTTCAATTCAAAGCAGAGAGGTATTTTTGTCACACATCAAAGGAAGTTATCCTGTATAACAGATTTACGCCATTAAATTCATTATTTTGCTGAATATACATGTATTTTATATGCGGAAATCGCTTTTATCATGTAGTTGGTGCCTTCAAGGTCATTTTTTCGTTGATACTTACTGGTGCTTAAAGTTTAACTTTTCCGAAAACCCTTACCCAACACCAAAAAGGGTATGGATACATTAAGTGAGTTAAACTTCAATAGCAAACAAATATCATGGTTATAAAGTAACAAACAGAAACTCATACTATTTGCTAGCTACTCGTAAGTAGTATAAAGTTTAACGCAAAAGAAAGAATGACAAAGGACAGATAGGAAATGACTCAACAGTCTCAAACTAGCATGATCCTTGGTATAGTTATGGATGCACTGATACACAGTGCATGAAAGCAAGAGAGTTTACAATGCCCTCTGAGTTTGTATCGAAAACAAAATACCTGACCAATTAGCCAACAACTCTGACATATGCAGATAGCTTTAGGCCTCCGTAGTATTCATTTCTGTCTCTTACAAGAATGAAGTTGACGTCATTGGTGAGCACTGGTGAAGAGGCTGAGACTTGAACAAAACAGCTGTCCAATGTCCCCAAGTTTTCAATGATTCTACAAACGATATTAGTTCGTAACGGAATCTGCACTGAAGCTATTCCAAATCCCCACAAAACCCATAAACTAAATATTAAAATGGCAGAGAAGTTATAATTCATTGGTCATTTATAGGAGAGAAGAAAACATTCGCGTGACAATACACACTTGATAATATTTGTCAAGTAGGCAGTACTGGTTCACATTTTGACAGATCTTCGCTACGTGGTGAAGTTCTGCCCATGTAGGAATGTAGGTCCAATCACCACAAGTTTATATGATATCTGATATAAAATTCAAGAGTTTTCAATGGAGAGAAAACGAAATACTGTAAATTAGTTAGTTATCTTTTTGATGTGCAATGGTTACAATTACTATGCGTTGAGTTGTTTAAATTTAATTTTGTTGATCTCTCTTTGTGGAGGTCTGCTTAAATCACTGCGCTACGTAAACTTTCCATCCATTTGAATGCATGGTGAATACTTAATTTCATTCAACACTTTTGCCTGAGAATCGTAATATATTCTCAGGCACTTCTTTCAGATAGGTCTCAATTGATTGCTACGAGTTCCCTTATGAAAATGAAGGAGAAACATTATGGATTATTGGAAGATACCTCGGATAAGACCACATCGCTTCAGGTGGTATATTATCATTGATTATATTACTTGAAGATTCCACACGAGGAATAAATAGCTTGCAATAAGAAACCAACTGAAAATTCTCAATTGTGTGTAAACGAATTTTACAGAACAAAGCTACTTGTAACAAATTATTCCTACTACTGCTTATTATTCAGTAGTACAATATTAATACAAACAATTTCAACCATATTGTTACTTTCACTAGCTGAGTTTAAAAATTATTGCTCCTTAGCTGTCATATTTTGCGAAAGTCCACCTCTAAAACAGCTTTCTGTTAACAAACGTTTAGTCATTACAGTGAAACTTGCATGACTTACCAGAAGTAGATTACTCTTAACACAGTTTTGTAGACATAAAATATAGTTTGTAATGTCAGGAAAACCATTTTCAACGGACTACTGCAAACTTTTATCAATGGCTGCCTTCGTTAGCTCGATATTCAAAATAATACGACCAGACAGATGATAAGCAACAAAAAACTCTGGCGACGAAACATTCTAGAATCTGTCGCCTAACTGATATGTAGAAGATGGTCTGGATGTATGCTAAGGAGGCCTTCAAGTGACGCGATGCTGCAGCCAGGCTGTAGAGTGGAGCTCATACATCTACATTTTGTCCTATTCTCCGTAGTTCTCTTCATCTGGCACCGCAATTCACCTTAAGCTTTCATTTCCTCCTCATAGCATCTCCTCCACGTCACCGCCAAGCCTCTGACCAATTCGCCATTTCCCTCCCATATGGGCTCCGCGGGACGGTCTGGTTGCCTCCCAATGGTCTCCTCAGTGTGCGTCCAATCCCCCTTCGCTTTCTGCTGAATATTCGTTGGGCAGTAGGTTCTTGATTAGTTCATCGCAAGAGTTTCTTGTGGCTAATCTTTTCCAACAGGCCATCTGATTTTCAGTATGGAGCTAGCTACGGAAGCTGTTGATTGGCGCTGAAAATCGGGGTTTTGTTTTGGTTTATCTGAACGGAGAAGATTTATAAACTGATTTTAGAGTGATGGACGTGTCTGCCTGTCTTGTCTTTCCGATTCTGGTTCTGACATCCTCATTCGTTCTATCTGCCTGCAGTTGGAACGATGTTGACTAGATAAGTGAAGGAAGTGACCTCTTTCACATCTATTCCATTGGCAGTGACTGGTGCTTGCTGTTGCTATTGCAGGTTGGTTGGTTGGTTATCTTCATCACCTCTATCTTCTCTGTATTCACCTGAAGTCCTCTCTTCACTGCTTATCTCTTCTCCCAACTTGTCAGTTTTTGCCTGTAAGTCTTCGATTTAGGTAATAATATGCCCTAATCGTCCGGGAAGTCCAGGTGTTCTAGAATCTTCTTTTCTACCCACCGCATGCTAGTTTTCTCTCTTCCCGCAGTGTGTTGCATGACCTAGTCCATCACAGTAAGAAATACCATTGGTGATAATATGCACCCTTGTCTTACTTCTGCCTACATTTCAAAGGCTTTACTGAGAGTTTTCCGTTGTGTATCACTTGACATGTGGGGATTAAAATGTGATAATGACAAAATAAACAGACAGTAAGGATAAAAAACATGGTGGGGTAATAGTTATTTGGAAAAATTGACTGTTTATGATGGCTGTGATAGGGACAGCAGTTGGACATATTCCTTTTGGGTACCTAGCGTTGGTTTGGACTTTTGGATCTCTAATACTTCGGTTATCCCAAGATGTATTGATTCCACTCCCTTTTAGAAGTTTGGTCGCAGCTTGTATAGGACTTTGTAGGACTTTTCAAATGGAACTGAGTGTCCTGGGTTGACTAGATGTTGTGTTACGCAACTACCTAACTAACTACCTACGTTCTCCTTTTGCCAACCAGGGTGGATAGTGTTCTCAAGCGCGTTTTTGCAATATATGTACACGTGTGGTGAGAGCTAGTTGCAAGCCAAAAATTGTAGACACCAATTTACGTCAATGTTACTTCCCGAATCAGTGTCATGAGAAAAACAATAACAAGGCTTAACCTTGAGGGAACTCATCAACCAATAACAGCAGACTTAGTGTGTACAAATACGATTCGCAGATGCATGGCTTAACTTTCTGAGAAACGGTCGCAAGCAGTACACAATAAGCTTCAGCAAGAAAACAATTATTCAGAAGAGGTTGCTTCTCCGCTAACAATAACGCTGACAATAATATACATAAAATCTGTAAATATCTCTTGATTTTCTCAATTAACGATCTGTTTTTTCTGGCCCTTGTATTCTGTCGTTACACACGAATGTACTGTCCAGTTGGTGACTTCATCGAAAAGAAAATTTCCTTCGCTGAGACCGTCTTTTTATGTTAACTGACCATCGATTTAGCACATGAGCGTAAGTACTCTAAATCTTAAAACAAACCATTGTGATTTATCTTAGAAAATCCTATACAAGAACTTTGTTTATCATAGAAAGCTTAGCGAACATTGTAGCTATGGCGACATCAATATATATGTATTTTTGAATTCGCAGTTGGTAGTGATATATTAGCTCAATATACTGATAACAAAAGTGTGTCATAATAGTGTTTTGTGAACTAGTCATTCTGTCTGGTGTTTTGTTCAATACTTTTCTCTCTGAATATAAAATATCGATTAGAAAAGTCTGAATTTAGACGTAAGGCTTTATAAACATGGACACATTGAGAGATTATTTTATGCTCATAGCTGAAATAGTTGGACAGACGAGATCGGAGAACATCTACGTTATAATATAAACCAAGACATGCACACTGCTATACTGAGTCTAATGTTTGTCATAAACTTATTGAGTTTTCATATAAGCCGAGAATTTTGCAGATATAAACATAATTTAATAATTTTCAGACAGTTTAAATATTTTTCTTTTCGACATAGCTACCAAATAGACTGTACCTTTATAAATGCATAACAGAAGGGTGAGGAAGCTTCAGAACTATTTTCTTTTAGAGGTCAAAATGTAACGAATAACAAGATAGAGTTATTTGCAATTAGTAGTGTTCTCTGAGCTGGTTGGTTTAGTTGCGAAGCTTTCGTTGTCCTTCTGGACAACATCTTCAGCGCAGTTCTCCATGAATGATAGAATTGCGTCTCCCGGTAACCATCTTTACATATGTATTGATTATTTTCTATTGACTTGGATTTTAAACTTTCTCGTCATATAATTTACTTTTTATTAGTTGGTATATTTCGTCTATATTAACATGTTTGTTAATTGCATTTTCGTTTGAGTACTAGGCTTCTAGGAATTCCGTGGCACTTTTGGTATTTTCTCTGTCTAAAATTTTAACATTATTCCAATCAAACTGATGTCCATAATTATCTACATACATTGATATGAAATAATATGTATATCATGTCTTTTCACAGCTGATTTGTGTTCCTGGATTCTGATTCGAAGGGGATGCCCACTTTGTTGACTGGTGTAGTGTCTGCTACAGTTCATACAACTTATTTTGTAAATGGTATTAATTTTATCTTGCTTCTGTTTCTGTTGGATCTTTCGGTTTGCATGGCATCGAATGAAGTGATTGGACTGGCTTGTGTGCTATATCTATTTCAAATGGTTTCAATATTCTAGCTGTTATTTCAGAGATATTTAATATATGTGGTGGAATGAATGTTCTTGTGGTCTTTGATGATGGTTTCTTGTTAGTGTTATGGCTTGGGCTTAAACACTTTTTGATGAAATTGTGCGGATATCCATTCTTTTTGAAGACAGTTAGTAGGTACTTTTCCTCCATTCTTTTCATCGCTGGAGTGCTACAGTGTGTTTAAATTCTTTTAAACAATGTCTGTGCACAGTTTCTTTTGGGAGTAATTGCGTTATTGCTAGTGTGGTGAGAGCAAGCTGCTAGCCAATTGGTAGACATTGATCTACGCTGATTGGTAGAAATTAATCTAGGCTGATTCAACAACCGATCACAGCTGACCTAGACGTGGACAAATATGATTCGCAGACAAGTGGCTCGCATTTCCGAGAAATATCGAAAACGAGAAAGCAGAAGACTGCGTTTGTTTGCAAACAACCAATCAGAAGACCGCCTTCTTTCTGCGGGCAGAAGCCTTATTAATGTACGTAAAATACATATAAATACCTGTTGGTTTTCGTAATAAAACTGATCTGTTGCCTGGCCCTTGTCTTCTGTTGTTACACTAGTATAGTTGAGTATTTCATCTGTGTGCGTTGATTTTCTATATACTTGTGTTTCTAAATTTCCTGTGTTAGTTCTCTTTTTTAACTAAGATATCTAAAAATGGGATTTCGTTGTTTAATTCTTCTTCTCTTGTGAATTTGATGTCTTCAAATATGTTGTTTATTAATTTATGGATATATTCTAAATCATTTCTTTTCATTATTACCAATGCATCATCAACGTAACGTACCCAGACTTTTGGTTAAATTAAAGGTGGCGTTATTTATTCTAATCTTTGCATAACAGCTTCAGCTATTAATCCTGATATGGATGATCACATTGGTGTTCCTTTTATCTGTTCGCATATTTGAGTATTGAATTGGAAGTATGTTGTAAGGCATAATTCTATGAGTTCTATTTAAGACGGAAGCTCCGCAACTAAACCAACCAGTTCAGAGAACACTGCTAATTGCAAATCATCCACCTGAGCAGCAACAAATCTTCTCTATTATTTCAAGATGAAGTTTTGTAATATAAACGAGGATTGAAAACACTTATTTTCATAGCCCCACACCTCTTTAATAGAAAAGGGACTCACTTAAGCGCCTTAGTTACAGAACAAAACGCATATGTTCAGAGGAATGCATTTAGAAAGAAATGTGTACGTTGATACCTAAATTACAAGAAAATAGATATCCAGAGGACTGTTTTAAAAGTACATGTTGATACCTAGAAAAAGGGTAACGATGGATACCGTAGATAAGAAACCACTTTATCTTAAGTTACAAAGGGGAAACTGCAGTTGACATTTTAAAATATTAACTTAATTGAGATGTAGAGAGAACATTTTCTGCAGCTAAACTGGTACTCAGTTGTTTAACTAATTCAACACTCACACAGCAAGTTAAGGATAAATTACCAATAATGGCTTCATCAATGTGCAGCTATGAATTCAACTGCTAATGTGGAGCTAGTCACATTGGTCGTACTCAGAGGGCCTTATCCATGAGTGCACGTGAATACCTACCCGTTTAGTTGAGTAAATGCATAAATAGTGCAGTCTTATCCAACTCGGTAGATACTGGACACTCAACATAAAACCTGGACAGATGTTCTAGGTTATCTACCATGTTCTTCGTAATCTATCTGGACAAGCAGGATTAATTCTGCTAACAGTATCTGAAGCAGTAGCAGTCATTGTGAGGAGACGTATGTCAAACCGTCGTGTTTACCTTGGCCTAAAGAAAGGTCAACAAATCCTCCGTAAACATTGACACTTCAAATTCCTGTCTCACTGTTTTTCCTTTGTATCACTGACAAGCGACTTCATGACCTTCCTTATTATGTCAGTTATAATAAAGGTTTTTGTATTTTCCAATGAATGAAAAACAAAACGATATTGTTGTTTTTACTGATGTTACTCTATTTAATGCTAATAGCTTTATCAAAGTATTATTAAAGCAGAATTTACAAAATCCATTCAGCTTATATTTAACAACTTAATCAACGTTCCTCAGCATGGGGTCATTTTCGCCTTGTCAAATAGGCCAATGGGTAAAGATAACAAAACCAGGTGTAGATTGTTGAATTTGATAAGTGTGTAAAATTATAGAGGCAGCGTGTGTTTACATAATGAAACTGCTTATCACATTCGTGTTGATTTTGTCATTTCATGGGGAGGGAAGAGGGTGTTGTAACCAGGCCAAATTCTGTATTAGTCCATCATTCAGTCCTATTGAGACAACTTGGATTCCATTTGATGATATGAAGTGCTTCTGATGATATTAGACGTTCTTTGTGATTTCTGAAATGCTTTTTCTGGATTATTTCAATATTGTCAAATCAATTTTGTGTAATGCTTTTCAAACTTGTTATTTTATTTACACAACCTTCCCTATTCATTCCACTTCATTAAATTCATTATTACCTAATAGTTGTTCACTAATAGTACTTTTTAGTTCTTATATCACTAGTATTTCATCATCATTATTATTGTTACTTATCACCCTTGAAATTAGGCCAAGTCTATCCCATTTGTTAGCTTATTTTCTGTAGTATTCATATTGTCTCACACACTCCTTTGTGGGTAAAATTTATTTTGATAAAGTCTCACAGTACAGTAATACAGTAATATTTACTGTATCACACTGTGAGACTTTATCAGAATAAATTTTACCCATGATGGAATTATACTCTACCACAGTGCATCAGTTCTATTCTTATATGAATGTCTCACACACTAGTGACTACACTCAATCTTGAAACCTGTACTTTTATTGACGATATATATATATATATTAAAAATATTAGTCCCTTTGATAAATTTGAATAAGGCATTAAGAAGACAAATTTCGCGAGATGATATCATTTCGTAGTTTCTTTACAAATATTAGATTCACCTTCCAAGAAAAGGCATACAAACAAATCGATGGTGTTGCGATGTGTAGCCCTCTTGAGCCCCTGTTAGCAGATATTTTCATGTCGAAACTGGAGAGACAAATGCAAGGTATGCTTGGAGAATTTATACTGTATAAACGTTATGTAGATGATACTCTCATTATTGGTAATAATAGTAAATCTATTGAAAACTTTATTACCCTATTCAATCATATTCATCCAAATATCCGAGTCACTTCCGAATTCGAACCGAATAACAAACTCGGTTTCCTCGATATTACACTAACCAGGAGAGATGATGGAACGATTCAGCGATCTATATTTCGTAATCAGACATGGAATGGACAATATCTTCATTTTACCAGTTTTGTTCCTATCCAGTATAAACGTTCCCTAGTGAAATGTTTGTTCTCAAGGGCCCGAAAAATATGCACGAGTGACACATTTATGGATGAGTTTCGACATATACATTCAGTTTTATTGTCTAATGGTTATCCAGAGAACTTCATCACTTGTCACAGTAAAGAAAGACCACATCTCGAAAAGACAGCTACTGTACCAAAGAAAGATATCTTTATTAACCTACCATTCAAGGGTGACCAGATTATGCAGTTGACAGATGAAAGACTTTGGTCAGCCATCAAACGCACATTCTACGCCGCCGCATCTCTTTCCCTCACTTGCCAAACATTTTCGGTCCCTGTACCTACGATTAAAGGACGAAATTCTGTGGACTCTACTTCAAACTGTATCTACAAGTTCACCTGCAGCTGCTGTGACACCTATATAGGTAAAACAAACAGAATGTTCCAATGTCGTCGGAAAGAACATGTTCCAAAATGGCTACTAAATCATATAGAAAATCCTAATGCGAGTAATCTGAATAAAAATCCAGCATCATCCATTGCTAAACACTTATTAATGTCAGGTCACAAAATCAATATTAATGACTGTTTCACAATTATTTCACATAATTCTAATTCGAGGTGGGTTATTGAAGGTGATGGAAGCACTTTGGGGGATTAATCACATACAGCCTAAACTGTGTGTACAAAAAACAATAGACTTCAATCTTCGCCTACCCTGGACTACATGACCTATCTAAATATGATTGGTCATTAGTATGTACTTATGTTTTTGTTTGTTGTCATGATCTTTATTTTATTGTTATTGTTAACCATGTTAGTTGTAAAGCGGTTGTAAAGAAACTACGAAATGATATCATCTCGCGAAATTTGTCTTCTTATTGCCTTATTGAAATTTATCAAAGGGACTAATTCTTTTAATATATGAAATTAATAAAGAGTTGAGGGGTGAGAAAATAAATTTAGGTCAAGTTAAATGCACATATCGAAGGTCAAAATAACTATGAATATCACTAAACCAAATAACAGAAGTAATCGATATTACATCTACCTTGAATGGTATCAAAACAAAGTTTACCAAGGAAGGGAGTTTAGTGTGATGACGAACTGTCGCTTTGAACGCATAAAAAGGTGGTTTAAACTTCCCAATTGCCATCTTACAAGAAAATCAGATGGCAGCATACAGAGAAATTTGCATTGGAAAAGCACATGGATAGGACAATATACACATTTTCACAGTTTTGTTCCTCTCCAGTACAAAAGTATTTTTAGTGAAGACTCTCACCCACAGGATTAGACCTGAATGCTCAGAAGAGGTAACTGAAGATGGCCTAAAGACTGTATATGGTACATTGATTGAAAATAGGCCATCCCGACAAATTCATCAGGAAACATATGACTAAGACAGTTGAAATGGACTAATCATATTTACATACGACTGTAATTCAAGGGCAGTATACCTAGCGAAATAATTACAAAGAAGTTAAGAAAATCAGTTTAAAGTCTTATTCTCTGCACGACCGATGGTGATTCCCCAATTGAAAGATGAAGTGCCCAGACTAGACTAGCCACTTCTAATTCTATCTACCAATTCATCAGCGCTTGTGGTGGAGCGAGTTATATTGGCCGTTGTTCTAGGAACTTGACATTTCGTACTCGCTCGCGAACATCTACCAGTGTTTAAAACAAGCAATAAAGGTTTATAAAGCAGGATTTAATTAATGAATTCATCAAATTTCGGTGGAACTCTTCCTCAGATGAATACTCTACATACATGGATATATATAGATATATTTTGAAATTACATTGGGAGATATAGGACTGATAAGTAAATAAACTACATTGAATTAGTTAGTCATGCACAAAGACAGGTGCGAATGTTTTCCAGGTTATGTTCAAATAGATAAGGGGAGAGAGAGTATGAGAGATCAAAATTAAGATAAATTGCATTACGCTTCAATTACATCACTTAGATAAACAATTAGACATTAGAGAATATAACAAGAATGACAAACAGAGTGATATCAATAGTAATAGTTATAATAACAATAATAATAATAGTGTTGAAGTGAGTTAAGATAATGCTACTGATAAAGGATAATTTTAAATGAATCAATAATAATAATAAGAGGTAGAATAATAAGTAAAACGTATTACCATGGTAGATTCAGTGTCACAACCATCTCCTTTTGTACACAGATACATGGTTTATAAACTCGAATTGCACAAGCCTCTGCAATTGCAAGCATCTTCTTGTTTCTTTGTCTGCTGACAATAGTGAATGACTTGACCGCGTCGATATCATGTCCGTAGTCTACAAGATGTTTTGTTATTGAGGATTTTGGCACTTTGCACTCAGCTGTTTTCAACCATTTTGGCAAATGCTCTATCATGCGAGTAGACAATCGCCTTTCTGTACGACCTATGTATTTGCTTCCCCAAACACACTCAAATTGATATTTGCAATTTGAAGTGTCCAGGATTGGCGACTGGTCTTTCCCAGATTGTTGAAGCACTCGCTTAGTGGTGTTAAGGAAAACAAGTTTTACAGCATAATAAGTTCTCTTGATGGGTTTATCCAGTCTTCGTTTGACTACTTCCTGTAAATCATCTCCTTTGAAAGGCATACTGATATGGACGGATTTCTTCGGAACTGTTTGAATTGTTTTGCAGGGGCTAATTTCTTTAGAGTATTTATTTATGAACTTCTCAGGATATCCATTCTTAGATAAAATATCCTTCAGAGATTTTATTTCATGCTCAATAGTACTGTCAGAACAAATTTTTCGTGCTCTACTGAACAGTGTTCTGACTAAGTTCTTTTTGTACTGGATTGGAACAAAACTCTTGAAATGCATGTACTGTAGATATAATAGAGAAGATTTGTAGCTCAGGTGGATGATTTTGGTGTGGTTGTGTTCTCTGAGCTGGATGGTTTGGTTGCGAAGCTTTCATTGCTCTACTGAGCAACATCTTCAGCGCATACTTCGATGTGAAGTGAGCTTTTAGAATTCTCTATGAGTTTATTAGTCATCTCTTCTAGTAACCTTGAACGTGATTGGTTGTTTTCGTGTGACATTTCATCCCCTAGTTTGCTTGTCTCGGTGCTGGCTGCTTCTTTGGTCTGAATGTCGTTAGTCATTCCTTCTGCTAACCTTGAACGTGGTTGGTTGTTTTTGTGTGACTTCTCACTTTCTAGTTCACTTGTTTTGGTGTTGACTGTTTCCTTGACCTGAAGTTTGACTTTGTTTTTGTGTGAATTTCTTTGTATGGATTGGTATATTTTGTCAATCTCTATGTGTCTATTGATTGGTGATTCATTTGAATACCAGGCCTCTAGGAATTCTCTGGCATTTTTGCAGTTCCCTTTGTCTAAGATTTGAACATTGTCCCAGTCGAATTGGTGCCCGTGGTTGTCTGCATGTAGTGATATGAGGGAGTGCATGTCGTGTCTTTTGACAGCTAGTTTGTGTTCGTGAATGCGAAGACGAAGAGGGCGTCCACTTTGACCAATGTAATGTTTGTCGCAGTCGTTGCAATTTATCTTGTAGATGACGTTAGTTTTGTCTTCTTTTGCCGTTGAGTCCTTTGGCTTACATAGAACTGTGTGTAGTGACTTTGTTGGTTTATGAGCGACATCGATTCCAAAAGGTTTGAATAGTCTTGCAGTGATTTCGGAGATATCTTTTATATATGGTAGGACGACTTTCTTTGTGTTTTCGCTGGTGGCCTTTGATTTGGTTGGTTGAGCTGGGGGTAAATGTCTTTTGATGAAGTTTCGTGGGTATCCATTTCTTTGGAAGACGTCCATAAGATGATTTTCTTCAATTTTCCTCAAGGCGGGGGTGCTGCAATGAGTCCTGGCTCTCTTGAACAATGTACGTATGCAGCTAATTTTGTGTGATGTTGGGTTGTTACTGTTGTAATTGAGTATTTGATCCGTGTGCGTTGGTTTTCTGTATACTTGGGTTTCTAATTTTCCTGTAGTTGTTCGTTTGATTAAGACGTCTAAGAATGGGATTTTGTTTTCATATTCTTCCTCTCTTGTGAATTTGATGTCGTTGAAGGTGTTGTTTATTATGTTGTGGGTATTGTCTAAGTTTTCTCTTTTGATTATCACGAATGTATCATCTATGTAGCGTATCCAAATTTTCGGTTTGATCTTTGGCAGAATTATGTTTTCCAGTCTTTGCATGACGGCTTCCGCAATCAATCCTGATATGGGTGATCCCATAGGTGTCCCTTGAATTTGTTCATACATTTGGCCGTTGAATTGGAAATAAGTTGTGAGACACAAGTTTATGCATTCCATCCAACTTGAATGCTGCATTTTTGATTGTTGTATGTGTTCGTCGTTGTTGAGTAGTTGTTCCATGGTTTCTTTTGCTAGTTTTAGTCCAATCGAAGTATATAATGCCGTGACGTCGAAGGATACCATTATTTCTTGGCTGTCTATTTCAATGCCTTTGATTTTCTCTAAAAATTGGGTCGCAGATTGGATGGAGTGATCACATGATTTCGTCAAGTGTTTCAGTCTTCTGTATAGTTCTTTGGATAAATTGTATGTTGGGGTTCCTGGGAGTGATACGATTGGTCGTAGAGGTATATTTGGCTTGTGTATTTTTGGTCTGCCGTAGAATCGAGGTATGACGGAATGACTAACGACATTCAGACCAAAGAAGCAGCCAGCACCGAGACAAGCAAACTAGGGGATGAAATGTCACACGAAAACAACCAATCACGTTCAAGGTTACTAGAAGAGATGACTAATAAACTCATAGAGAATTCTAAAAGCTCACTTCACATCGAAGTATGCGCTGAAGATGTTGCTCAGTAGAGCAATGAAAGCTTCGCAACCAAACCATCCAGCTCAGAGAACACAACCACACCAAAATGCATGTACTGTCCTGTCCATGAGGACTTTCTAAATATAGATCTTTCGATTGTGCCATCATTCATTTTCGCTAGAAAAACGTCTAGGAATTTAAAAGTATCGTTTTCCTCATGTTCTGTTGTGAAATTGAGATTCAGATGCCATGAGTTGAATTTTATCAACATGTCTTCAGCTTGGCACTGAATAAATTGCCATACGCATCCAGGTACCGCATACCCCAAACAGCACAGGCCACTATCGCGATTCGCCTCAAACAACCAGTGCTGTGTGTGCAGAAGAAGTAAGTCCAACCAGCCAGCCAGCCACTACTACTGCTACTGCCCTGACCGGCTTTCACTAGACACTCTAAATTCATCAATTGGTATTATTATTTTTCCTAATTTGTCCGTCTGATATTCATTGTTGTGTATTGTTATGTTGATGCTATCGAACTGTAATCGATCGATATTACTATTATTATTGATTCGAAGTTATTTAAACAACATTAATGATGTTGTTATTAACACTAATTCATTCATTCGCTATCATGTATATTAAAAAAAATAACCGTAGAGCCTGATGATGAAGAGCAGGTAATCGAAAAGAATCTTCTTTTGTTCACTAATCCCAGTCTTTTGAAAAATAAATTTTAATCGCCCTTTTTAAATCAGATAAACAAATCAGTTAACGCCATTATTCCGTATTATAATTTAAACAATCATTAAATCAATATACCTATAATAATAGTAACTTATAGTGTATATAAAAGTACAATAAATGCTACCTACATTGTCCAGTGTGATTAACTAAGATGTTTCATTTGTGTAAATGTTAATAAATAAAATTGGGCAGCTAAATATATTTCCAGTATTATTTGAATGATCAATCGCATACTGTATTATCATTATTATTATTGTTGTTCCCTTGGGTTCCTAGTGGATCATAGGGCTTCAACTGCACGTCTCCACTTGCTTCTGTCTTCTGCTGTACTTCTCACTTGCATCCATGTTAATCCATACTGTTTCAACTCCTCTTCACATGATCTCCTCCATGTCACCCTTGGACGTCCGACTCGCCGCTTCCCTTTCGGGTTCCACTCGAGCTATGGCCTGACACGCGATATCACCCCGCAGTGGCCTCCTCAGCCAGTGTCCAATCCATCTCCACTTTCTAATGCATATTTGTTGAGCGATTGGTTCTTGTTTTGTTTGTTCCCATAGTTTCTTGTTGGTTCTTGTTCTTTCCGGCCATCTGATCTTCAGTATGGAGCGAAGACAGTTGTTGATAAAGGTCTGCAAAATGTATTACCATAGTGTATCATTGAATCACAGAAAATAATTCATCCCAGAAACATATCACCATCTAGTCAAATTCGACAGTCTACTGGAATTGTCTCAATTTGGTGTATCGTATAAGGCAATATTAACTTCATGCAAGACTAAATAACTGCAAACCGCGAATTCAAATGGAAAGAAACTCGCAGAATCTTCAGTTTTGTGAAGAAACCACGAGAAGAATATCCAGTCCGTAGAAGTAAAGGCAAACAAAGTCGAGACCGAAGTTCTATCTCTATGGATTCAAGTATCACGTCCCACGTACTCGTTTATTGGCAAAATTGATACACAAATGAGCTTTGAGTATTTATACGATCAACTATCTGATTTGAAACCCACAGACGAGGATAAAACTGCTGATTTGTTGATATTGCAGAATAGTATCACATTTCCCCTACTGCACAGTCAAAAATGTTTACTAAAGAGTACAGGCTAGCATTTGCAAAAACGCGCGAACCAGTGACAAGATCTTTATTCGGAAACCAGACAAGGTGTAAGCGCAATATCGCTTGAAATTAAGTCGCGCGTAGATAAAGGCTATCCCGGTCCAGAACAAACAAGAAGCCGGTCACTGTTTCTACGGTACTATTAATAAACAAATCAATAATTATATATGCAACAAACCTTAACGGTTTCAAGAGTACAAAGCACAACGCTTAACAGAAAGCAAGGAACCGCTATCAGAGCGGAATAACGTTAAAGCCAAAATTACGAACTAGCCGGATCAGACACGACCGTCCAGGTAAGCAGTCAGTAGAAGGATAAACCCAAGTAAGAGATAGACAGAGCATAGGCACAAAGATAGAATTTAATTGGCTACTTAACCAGGTAGGCTGATACAGATGAACATCAATAAATAAGATAAACTCAACAGAATAGTACAAAGTAAGACATGGGTCAGCAAAATAACAGTTCACAAAAATACTCTGATTGGGTCATGAGTTCAACTGTCTGACTAAACGGATCGAAGTAAAAACACACACAGTTCATTAAACAAGGTGGGATAGACACGTTAGGCATGGATAATTGGGTTGCAGCAACACTAGGCTGATCTGGGACAGGTTGACTTGATTCAAGGATGGGAGTTAAAATTGATCTTACGCAAGGGTTCTGACGTCTTAAATATGATATTTCAAGCGGATAAGTCATAATCTACAAACGTTTTCGTTCTTTCTATCCAATCCCGAAGTATACCTGTTAATTCATAAGGAAAAACACAGTTTTTGTTCCGCGAAGAAATATTTCTTTTCAACGACTTCATTTTTAAGCTAACTGTACAGTCGTATTTATATTACGGAAAAAGGAGGCATTAAGTGGCACCGGAAATTGCTCAGTCAATATTACACATATGATAACATCAGTCAGGTACTAATGAAACGCTTAAGGAATGCGGTGAAAAGAGCATTCAGTGCTGCTGAATTATTCTGTGTCTTCAAAACCATCCCTGTTTGAGTTAGAGATAAACTGCCTAATTTTGACTCTTCTATGTGTATCCAACAATTTGACTGCTCCTGTGGAGCCAGTTACATAGACCGTACAATTAGGCGTGTTTCTTGTCTGATTTACGAACATCTTCCTGGATTTCGGTTAAGTAATGTGCAAACAAAATCCATTCACAGATCGTTTCTATCTAATGTTGTGAATACGGAACATAAGATTGATGTTAATAAGGCTTTCAGAGTCATCTACTGTATACCAGGCAATCTTAATCTTACCTTAAGACTTCGTCTATTACATATTGCTGAGACTGTGGGAATCTACATTAAGAGGCCTAATCTATGTATCCAAAAGAAGACGTTGGTTCAGACACTGTCCTTAACCTGCTGGCCATCAAGGTTCTAATGATCCATAATTTATTGTAGAAATTCCCTTAATTTTATTTGATATTCTATTTGCTATTACATTTTTATGCTTATTATAATTTATGCATCATCAGTAAACCGTAATTTGATTGATCTTACTTATTTAAAAAAATCAATATTGTTAATGACGATTATTCTGGAATATTCTATGTACATAAATGTAGTGCGTCGGTGGCACAGTGGTTAGGACTCTCGCCGACCATGCACATGATCCGAGGTTTGATCACCTGCCGACGCACACCTGATATCTATGGTCGGCCTGCAAAATTTGGGCTACCGATATCACAAGCTGAAAATTCCATACTTGTACCAAAAATATAGTGTGGAATCAAGCTGTAATCAAAAATAAAATAAAAATAAAATATATATCTTTAATTGTATAGCCAGAAGAGAAGATTAACGTAAAGGATATTCTTTGCTCAATTTTTCTTCGTCACTATCTTAGATTACTGGTTTGTCCTGTAATTTGAATGGCTATAGTCCATCCTTTAAGGTTGAATTGTGTAATTCTAAACGGTCAGAAGCTGATGGATGGCTGTGGCGTCTGCTACAGAATAGAATTATCCGCAGTGTACAGATGCAGATTGATAGGAAGTAGCCAAAATTGTAAACAACATTTTAAGGCAGTGGCTACAGAAGTAGAAGTGTTTATTCCTCAAATTTGGATTTGGCTAACGTTGGGGTCAGGAAATAAATCTCACAGTTTAACCTTCAGAAAGTTAGCAACCAATCAGGACAGTTTGTCATCCATTGACCTAGATGATCATAAATATGGCTAGAAATGTATACATATGGTGTATTTTTCCTCATCAAGAACGTCCGTTCCCACGTCTCTTGTCTCCTGTCGTTACATTACAAGTTGTGATGCACAAAGAGATTATTTTATACAGTTAATTTGATATCTATTCAAGTATTGGTTTGTAGGGATTTGATTGATTGGTTACAGGATTTCATCACGAGCTGACATTGGTTAGAGAACCATTGGAAAACCTGGGAGTACTGGACACCCGTAGACATTGGTTAGCGGTCGCGCTATGTCCTGAATTGGCAGAAGTTAGAATTCATGGGTGAGCCATTGGATCGGGTCCCAGTGGCTGCTTAATGGTCTACGAGCTCACCTTGTAACCAGGAGGTGCTGGGTTCGAACGCTGGCGGTGGATGGGTACTGATGAAGAGTCCCAAACTAGGATGAAACAGCTGCCCAGCACTCCCAGGTTTTTAAATACTTCTCTAACCGACGTCAGCTCATGATGAAATCCTGTAATTTGATCTCTCTCTTCTACTTTTCTCAAATACCAAAATATATTTCATTCCTATTCACCTTTTATAACATTATTTGTTCTCCGCATAATTTGCTAATTTTACACACTTGATTCTATATGAATCCAGGGGTGTATGGTGCTGAACACCATCCAAATAGAGTGAAAAATGTAGTTTCACAAAACATTACACCTTTTTTATATATGAAGTTATTTAGGCTTTTATCAGTTTCACTGTTGGAACCAGGCAATATAGATACATATATTTTTGATTGCACACTAGTCAGTAACTGTCGATTGCCTCCAACCATTTAATAGATACATATATTCTGCTTTTTCTCATATACACTCTCATTGTTCATTTCTTTATGAAACGGATATCGTGATCGATATCCATTCTGGAAATAAACCAATCAACCATAATCAAAACCACAGTGGCCTTGAACAACCAATCAGCATTCAGATGCAAAAGAAGTCCATTATGAATAAGATTTTATTTTCATAAATCACACAGTGTTACACAGTAATATTAACTGATGACGTTTCGAGCACAAATTATTGCTCATAATCATATCAAGTTACTCACACAACAAAAAAAGTTGCATAATCCTTGAAAAATGCACTAAAAAGCATTGCAAACATGATATTACACTGTCCAGTTATAGCTGTTGTATTGTAAGTGTCTCCCACTTACTACACAGATGATCTACAGAGAAACATATCCATTTATCTAGGTGACTATAGGTCACTGTACTTTGAACTCCATCGATATTTCTGACACTATTCTTCATCTTACTCCTAACTCTAATCCTAATCCTAGTTTATCCCTAAACCTTACCTTATCCCCCGACGCGAACCCTTAACCTTAAGAGCCATAACCCAACCTAACAGTATAGATTTGCGGAGAAAGTACCTAGGAAATAAGTAGAATGCCGTATATACCCTCTGCAAGTTCAAAAAGACAGGCATGATTTGATTTAGAATGACATTTCAGAGCATTCTCGGTATCTGATGGGTTCTTGAGAGTCAAATTTTGAAAGACCTTGATTTGGGCTATGATACTTTATCTTCGCCCCAATCAGAATTGGCCAACGTAAATTAACGCCCACTATTTTATTGATCCAATTTTATTTTATTCCTAATGCAATTATACTTTACCACAGTACCCAAGTTTTGTCCTTATATAATTGATATATCCTTTGTGAACTTTTTTTGATGCTCGCTGGTGACTTGCTACAGGTTGGAGTTTCCTGCAGTTCTAGTGAGAAGTCGTGACCAGTGAGGTCCAATTAGAAGTCACGTGTGGATGGATTTCCACCAACGACAATAGTTGGGGTCGCGCTAAAATCACGAATTGGTAGAAGTTAGAATTCATGAGCCGTTGAATCGGGTCCCAGTGGCCGAATGGTATACGAGCTTGCCTTGTAACCGGAAGGTCCCGGGTTCGAATCCCAGTGGGTGCGTACTGCCGATGATTCCCAAACAAGGATGAAACAGCAGCTGTCCAGTACTCCCTGGTTTTCAATGGTTCTCTAACTGATATCAGTCCGTGATCAACTCGTAAAACTTTTTTTGAATTAGACGCCATTGTGTAAAAACACAGTTACTTTCTGTCCCGTCTTTTGTGTGCTCCCGTTTAAGTAGAGCGGGCTGAGCGCTCGGTTAGCCGTTGTACACATGTTATTGGTGTAGACAAGCGATGCTCGTGATTACCGCGTCTGTCACCAGCTTGGTATCCCTATTTCAACTTAACGTTTTGCAAAATATGATAGAAACAATAATTCAGCCCAATAAAACTGGATGTATCTTCACTAATTGTAATCCCAAGCATACTCTATACACTGATTAGTTAACTGGGGTTGGGGTTGGGGCTGGGGGTAATCAGTGTCATGTGTCTAGTCCTTTGCATTGCTGATGACTGAATTCTATCGGTGAGGTTGGCCTTCCAACCATCTAACATCACAGTTCAGAATGCACCATGATGGAGAGTCAACTAACTTGCCGGCGTAGGTCTAGATCTCACAGGACACGTTAGCCCCTTCATAGTTTCAGATACCACTTTGCTGACGAATACCAACAAGTGCACTGAATCTAGGAGTCTAAGCACTCTAGAAGATTACCTCCAAACATCTGATGTATAGAATTTATTGTTAGAATTACACATTACATCTCAACGATACTCCACGAATACAATGTTGGAACTATGATCTGTTCACGGACTGAAGTGACCTAATCTGCTTGATCGAATGAATGCATATTGGACTTGAGTTCTTGCTGCAAAACTACCATTCACTAAAATACCTTCAACTGATGAGTTTAAAACAGCACGAAACATTTAAAGGTGAAGGCAGTATCATAAAATCAGTGCCAGTGACTGTATTTTATAGACAGACTGACCAATCGCAACCTGTAATAGTAATAAATATTACTATCATTCCCTGCACTTCCTAGAGGAACATAGGGCTTCAGCCGCACGTCTCCAATGCGTTCGATTCTCCGCCAACGCTTTCAGCCGGCTTCACGTCTTCCAACATGCTTTGATCTCCTCTTCGTATGACCTCTTCCTCCGTGTCACCCTCGTACTGACGACCAACTAACTCGCCGTTTCACATTCAGGTTCCACTCGACCTAGGGCCTCGGGTGTGACGGATGTCAGTTGATGATGGTTTGTTTCTCAGAGTATGGCCAATCCACCTCCATTTCTTCCTGCGTATTTGTTGCACAACTGGTTCCTGATGGGTTGGTTCGCTCCCAGAGATTTCTCCCTGTTGCTGATCTTTTCTAGCCGGCCATCTAATCTTGAGTAGTACTGAGCGGAGAGAGCTAATGATGAAGGTCTGTAGTTTTTTCAAAGTACTTTTCGTGACGCGGCTCCAAGTCTCTGATCCATACATATAGTAAGTAGCACTGACTTGACAATGGAGTTGAAAATCCGGATTTTATTTTTCATGCCGTGGAGTGCTGTTGACCTTCACACAGACCTGCTGATTTAATGATGCATACATAATAATTGATTGTGTTGTTCGAGGTCGGAATGATCTGAATTTTCTAATCTACGATATGTGCGTACATTAGTTCATTTATTGATCTGATAAGGCGTTAACATTAGTGGATCAAAGGTGAAAATTTAAAGGAAAAAGTTGTGTTGTTTCGATCTATTGTAACAACACATATGATTAGCAAATTTTGAAACAAACTTTGTTTGAGAATGATGGATGTAATTTTTATATTAAAACAAAACCTTTTTGTATAAAACACAAAATAATTGAGCAAAGAATATCCTTTCCGATGATTTCCTCTTCTGGCTCTACAATTATATATATATATATATATATATATATATATATATATACATAGAATATTCTAGAATACTAGTCAATAACAATATTAGTGTTTTTTTAAATAATATCAATTTGTAAAGTAAGATCGCAAAGGAATTACAGTTCATTAAAGATGCTTAAATTATAATAATAATGAAGATATAGTAGTAAATAGAATATCAACTAAAATTAGGAAAATTCCACAAAAATTCGGGATCATTCAAATCTAGACGGCCAAGGCAAGGATAATGTCTGAACTAACTTCTTTTGGATGCACAAATTAGGCTTGTTAATATGGATCCCAACAGCTTCAGCAATATTTAGTAGTCGAACTCTTAAGGCGAAATTGAGATTCGAAGGTATGCGATAAATGAACCTGAAAGCCTGGTTAACATTAGTCTTGTGTTCTGTATCCACAAGATGAGATAGAATAGCTCTATATAAATAGATTTTGTTTGTCCTTTACTTAACCACAAAGGGTGATGTTCGGAAATTCGACAAGAAACACACCTG
Source organism: Trichobilharzia szidati (assembly GCA_944472155.2). Classification (NCBI taxonomy): domain Eukaryota; kingdom Metazoa; phylum Platyhelminthes; class Trematoda; order Strigeidida; family Schistosomatidae; genus Trichobilharzia; species Trichobilharzia szidati. The sequence goes on from OX235276.1 coordinate 56,462,884, forward strand.
ATTGTACGGCCTATGTAACTGGCTCACTTCACAGGAGCAGTTAAATTAGTAAATACACATGGAAGAGGCGAAATTAGGCAGTTTGTCTTTTATTCCCGAACGCAAAAGAGGAGTGATTTTGAAGGCACAGGGTAATTTAGCAGCAGGGAATGCTCTTTTTCCAGCTGCATTTTTAAGGCGCTGTGTTTGTATCTCGCTGATGTTGTCCCCAAGGAACTTCATTTGTAAGAATAAGGCCTTTTTTGGAACTGTTGGTGCCTAGGGCTTCTTTGATTTTTCTTATCGATGAACTTTTCTGGATAACCGTTTTCACTCAGCAGCCATTTAATATTATTAAGTTCCTCATCAAGACATTCGTCCGAGCAAACCGGTCTTGCTCTGTGAACCAAGCACTTTATCAGATTGCGTTTGTATTTCAAGGGCACGAAGCTGAGAAAATGAGTATACTGACCCATTGATGTAGGTTTTCTTTATACACTTCTTCTTATTGAGCCATCCTCTTTTCTGGTCATCAGGACGTCTAGATGTGAAATACTAGAGTATTCTTCTTTCTCAATAGTAAAATTTATTGCAGGATGAACCTCGTCAAATTTATCCAGGATGTTCTTTGCTTCCTCCTCATTTTTCATAATCACAAATGTATCATCCATGTACCGACAATAGAATTTAAGTTCATCAATTACATCTTTCAAAGGCACATTCTCTAGTTTCGCAAGGAAAATGTCAGGTTGAATGGGTCTAGTGGTGACCCTATCGCCACACCATCGATTTGTCTATAGACTTCCTTATTAAATAAAAAGTGGACATTCATTGTGCATTTCAAGAGAATCTCTTTCATAAAAGATATAGGAATGCCAACATCGATGTTTCATCTTTTGAGTTCTTCACATACAAAGTCCACTGTTTCCATAAGTGGTACATTGGTGAATGAGGAAGATACGTCAACAAATGATATCATGAATTTATTGTCAACATTTAAATCTTTTATCCTTCCAACAAATCCAAAAGTATCCTTTACACTGTGTTTCACCAACTCGGTATGAAGAGGCTGTAAGAGTTCGACTAACCATTTGGCTACAGGATGGTATGGTGAATTTAACATATCTAATATTGGTAAAACTGGTACACCATTTTTATGCACTTTAAGCGAGCCATATAAATCTTGGTGTGAACGTTCCAGTGGGTTTCAGTGATGTATACTGACTCTGTGAGATGAAGCCTTGTTGTTTCAGTTTTTCCATTGTTTCAGCTAACTGTTTCTCTATCTTTTCAATCGGATCCAGAGAAGAGGAGATTTTTTGGAATTTTAGATTATCAGTAAGAATTGTATTCAATTTTTTATAATATAAAGTCCAGAGACTGTATAAAGTTCACTTTCTAGAAATTATTAGAACTTCAGAGGATATTTTATTGAAGAAAAAAAACGAATCCTCATTTCATTTCGTAATTACGAACACATGAATCACTACTGAAGATTGACAGCGAAAAGGTCTAAGATTATTGTCAGTCAGTAACAAAGTAAGCCAAAGTGTATGATTAATAAGTGTGCTTGTAGAAGTGAGAATAATTTTACGCAATCAGCCCTGTCGATAACTAATTAGTTAAGTGATGAAAATAAACCAGAAACCTGTATACATAAGACTGCAATTCAAGGACGATATACCTAAAGAAATAATTACAAAGAAGTTAAGAAAATCAGTTCAAAGAACTTTAAATTCTGTCAAACTACAAGTCTTATTTTCTACACGACCGACGGTGAATCCCCAGGTGAAGGATGAAGTACCCAATCCAATGGTCCATGGTCCCAGTGGCTTAATGGTATACGAGCTCGCCTTGTAACCAGAAGGTCCTGGGTTCGAATCCTGGTGGGTGCATACTGCTGAAGAGTTCCAAACTGGGACGAAACAGCTGTCCAGTACTCCCAGGTCTTCCAATGGTTCTCTAACTAATATATTCATGAATTTGTATTACTATCATTATTATCTTTCATAATTTGTCTGTCTAATATTCAGTAAGTAGTGTTATTTGTTGATGATCTCTCATTTGAATGCTTCTCTTTGTGGTGATTGTTTGATGGGTGACATTGATGTGTCATTTTACGGCTGCGATTTCGTTTGAGTGAATGAATGTGATTCTGACATTGTACTGTGTGTGTGTGTGTGGGAAGCGTTGGTGTGTGATTCTGACTGACACAGTTTTACTTCCACCTTGTTGAAAATATTCTACTTAATAGTCAAGTACTTCTCAAGGTTGATTTGGTTAGACAGTTTAGTTATACAATGCTTATTTTGCAACTGAGATGGAATTCAATCAGTATGAAAGCTGGCTAACAGCATTGTTGAGGGATTTTTACTTTTGGATACGTTATTATTGTCTAATAGTACTACAGATTTTATCTGAAATAATTGACTTTTTGCTGTCGTTGGGGCATTTTGTGACTTTGAGTAACTCAAGGAAGTTTCAGCCAGCTATACAGGAGAATGCAAAGATCGGTCTCCTGTGTTGAGACCATAACAAGTGTAGGTTTTATTCGCCACAGAGACCGTTGAGTGATAGTCAGGCGCCAAGCTCCCGAATGAGAAACAACAACCTGGACTTTGGTCCGAGGCTGACATAGAGAAAATCTTGTGCAGAAGGGATGAAAGCCTATTGGCAGTCGTGGGGTCAGCTAAATAGCACTGCAGAGAATGGAGAGCCCTATATTCCAGTCAGCACATGGTCCGGGGTTCGATCCCCCGCACTCCTTTACCTCGCTAAGCCAGAAATAATGCTGGTGAAGAGAAAAGGTTGGGCATGAGGCTAGCAACCCCGTCTTTTAAAATAAACACTGCTACAGAAACTTCAAGCCACTAGCTTGAAGCCCTATGTTCCACTGGGGAACGTGAAGGAGAAAAAATTACTTTTAATTGTCAATAGAATTGGATCGCACGTAAAAAAGTACTGGTCAGATTATTACTACTATCATTATCATTCCCTTGGGTTCCGAGTGGAACATATAGCTTCAACAAAATATCTCCATTTTACCCTGTTCTCTGCAGTCCCTCTTCATTTGGCTCCACGATTCCCATCCATGAGCCTCTCATCTCCTCTTCACCATTGGACTCCAGCCCAACTTGTCGTTTCCCTCAAGGGCATGGAGTGTGCGATGTCATTCAACGGTCTCCTAAGTATTTATCCCATCCATCGCCATTTCCTTTGGGATATTTGTTGAATAACAGATTCTTGATCGGTTCATTCCCATCTGATCTTCAATATGGAGCCAAGGAAGGCAGCTGGCGATAAAGGTCGTTAGCAAGGTGGTTAAATGACTACATGCCACAACATTGTGCTTTGCTAACTAAACTCCTACAACCAATAAGACACTGGTCATATTTCCCTGATTGACCTACAGCGACTCCTTATCAGAAAAACACGTACACTAGTATTCCATTTCAATCTTCGTTTATCTTCAAATGTATCCATTAAACAAAGTGAACATTAACTTTAAGAAATAAAACGTACCCATTAGTAACAAGACAATTTTTCTATTGCACTAAAACAAACGCAGCTACATACCACACGAATTGCCAAGCAAAATCCCTCATTGTCTTATATGTGTATGTATATATATAATTCATAAGTACAATTTCTGCTAAAATTAACACGCATGAAATCAGAAAGTGTCGTACATTATTAACGTGCATGTTCTTTCGAAGAAAAAGAAGAAGGGAAAAAAATCACATTGAAACTATTGAACACAAAAAGAAGAAAAATAGGACAAACAAAATAAAATAAAAACAAATTAAGTGACGAAGAAATAAAAAAAACAACTTTCAAATACATCACGTATCATCGTATTTGGTTGATATTCTGTCACAGTAGTGAGTAGTAGTAATTGGCTTGACTATTCTTCAAGACTGAGACGAACACGCGCTAAACCAACCAACCAGCCACCCACGCAACCACCCATATACACACACACAAACACGGTGACAAAAATACTACAATGTGAATGCACATTCCATGCAGAGTAGTAGTAGTAGTAGTAGTATTACATGTCGATTGAAACATGTGGTACATGTAAAATAGAAGCACAAAAGGCAAAGAAGTTAAACATTTGACAATAGAAATACAATTTTTGAGAAGTACTCACTACATACATACATACATGCATTTTAATAACCCGACCCTCCCCCCCCCCCACCCAAAAAACCGAGGTAAGTGAGGAAGAAAGAAAAAACGAGGAGGAGGGGGGGAAACAATGGGATGAGTGTTACAATTCATAGAATAAGACAACATTTTAACCGCCCCTCCCCCTCCCAACCAATCATCGTCACCGATTCCTCATAACAGCAACCGAATAAAAAAATGCATCAAACATATGACATACTGAGTAAAGTAAACACTAGGTGGGCTGTATGTGTGTATATATGATGAAGAAAAGGGGGTGGTGGCAAGAGTACGATTCTAGAAGGAGGAGGAGGAGCCGGGGGCGGTGGAGCGCATTTGGTGTGAATAGATTACACAGAAAAAATGGGAATGCTGCATATATTACAACAACAACAACAAACAATGTGCATAATTGGGGACAAACACGCACACACACACATACACACCCACGCACACGCGTGGAAATATACACACGCACGCACACATAGGCAACCAAATTGGCATAAAAAGTATTCTTCAAGAGGAAGACACTTCACTTCACTACAAAAAGAACACTTATGAGTAGGGGAGAAACACACAGGTGGGGAGAAGAAGGCGTGACGATAAAACACTTTCATGAGTGTTTCAAGCGAGTTTTACACACAGTGAAATAGAAAAGCAGAGTGGGAGGGGGCGGGATGAAGTTGAGGCATCTCATCTCAAAAGGTGATGATGATAATCTCCGAATAGTTGAAAAAGTGGGAGAAAAGACGAAGGAAGGTGGAAAGTATTTATAATAAGACACGGAATGCTTTTAACTTGCTTGAAATTGTCTATCTCATTGGCCATTACATCATACAAAGGGATATAAATTAATGGGATAAAGGCAGAGACAGAGATGGAGACGGAGCGATACTCATACACTCAGTCACTCATCAGAAGGAGAGGTGTAAGACACATACACAAAAAATAAGAAGGTAAACAAGTGAGAATGAATTTTTTTCTTTTTGAGCCAATTTGTTCTTGCGCAGAAACGCATAAAATACGAGAGAAATTATATATGTATATATAAGTTGACTACACTTTCTACGCATACATAATAAAAACAACATATACATGGTACAGATGAATTAGATTTATGTTTGAGTGTTTTACAATGGCGTTTTCTGTTACCGTTGTTTTTTTATTAGTATTAATATTATTATTATTATTATTATTATTACTGTGATGCATAAATATTAATTGCCATTTAATGTGTGTCAGTCAACTGTGCATTATTCACACTGACTCAAGTGTTATTTATTCTTTTTATTATTATTATTATTATCACAATCCTCATCATTTCGATCAGAGTGGTCAGAATCCGTTGGAGTATCAAGCGATGCGTCTGCATCAACATCGTTGTTGTCGTCGCCATCGTCGGCATCATCACCATCAGAAGCAGAATCACTGTCAACAGTCTCTGTATTCTTGTTATCACCATCGTCAGTGGGGTAGTTCATGTTTACATGGTCAGGTGATGGTGGTTGTGGTGATGGTGGTATATTAGCATTATCACTTTTAGGCGTTACAGTGGTGCGTTGAATCGGTTTCTTTGGTGTAGGCTGATTTAATACGCGTTTAGGGGACGATTTGACACAGCATTTTGTGGAAGACGATAACACCTCAGGATTTCGATTGGCCGACTGTATGATGAAATAGAATTGTAATGATTGTAAAATAAACAAATAAATAAATAAAAGCATATTATCAGTTTAATTACTAGTATTAATAATGATAAGACAAACAAGGAAGGATACAGTAAATAAGGAAGCATTATCACATTATAACTGCATTTGTATCACCAAAATGACTAGCTAAATACGAGGGAACAGTCTTGTGGACTTTGAGTACATGGACAATATTGTCTTCTTAGATGGAGACGCTGACCACTTTGTTTGGCATGCAATTCGTCAAAAAACGTAAGATGACTATGCAAGACTGGAAACTACACCGATTCTTAGCTTAAAGATGAGGAGTGAAGTGGTACAATGCACTGACCAATTGACGTTAATTCCAGCAACCGCATCAGACTTAATGGACTGATCGATGACGAAATCTTATCAAGGACACAAAAGACTGGTGTATCATTTGCCAACTTACGTCATTTATCACGTAGACTTGAGATCTGGCAATCCACCACAAGACGTGTGCACTGCACAGCGGATCACTCTGTCATCTTTTATAGCTGTGAGACATGGTCATTGAAAGTGGAAGACATGAAAACGCTGGCTAGCTGTCTTTGATCATAGATAGTTGTCTATGTTCTACCTCTCGTTTTAAGTGGTATAATAGGGTGAGCAATATTGAGGTTAGACATCGATCGAGTACTGGATAAGGAGGAAGAGACAGTCGATGAAGCTGAGAACTTACATTGATTGATATGGTAAGGACATACGCTACGCATTCCCAGCTATCACCACCTCCCTCAACGGTCAATGTTAGCTGACATACAATGGATCATGTTGGAAAAGAGTTAGCTAGTGGTGGTCGAACCAAAACATGGACAACAGTCAGTTTAAGCCAACCAGTCATTCATGCTGGGAGGTATAGACAAACTGACTGATTGGGGTCCTCAGGATGGTAAAAACCAATGAAGGTTGGAGACAACTAAATGAACTGTTGAATAACTTCCTCTTACTGTGTGACTGGCGAGCTACAGACGCACACCTAAAGGGAGACAGCCGTGTAATATTATCAACTCCTACATAATAGGTGTGTTTACAAAATGCCTATAACGATAGTATTTTAGAAGGTAAACAGAAATAATATTTTAGAAAGTTACAACTGTTGTGATGTAATTCTTATAGTGACGGCCGCAGTCTGGTATTTTAGATATCGATATGTGATAAACTAAAGACTACATCATTTCTTGCGATAGTTACACAGTGTGGTTCGACCTGATGATGAATACACCACTAATTGTGCTGTGCAGAGCTCATAACTCAGAAACCAAAGCTAAGATAAACAGCGTCGGTGGCATAGCGGTTAGGACGCTCGCCGACCATGCATATTGTCCAGGGTTGGATCCCCGGCCGACGCACTCCTTTACCTCGCTAAGCCAGAAATAATGCTGGTGAAGAGGAAAGGTTGGGCATAAGGCTAACAACCCCATCCTGTATAAATACAATATGCTACAGAAACTTCAAGCCTCTAGCTTGAAGCCCTATGTTCCACTGGGAACGTGAAGGAATAAAAAAACATAAAACTTAATTTCAATCAATATTCTGATAAGCTATCTATCAAATTATACCTGAGAGATGAAACATATATGAATGTATACTTGTCTATATATGCCTTCAGATTAATAAAATATCTCACGGACTGACTACTTACAGCATAGAACTTTCGACAGAAGTGCACTATACTTCCAGTTGCCACACCGCATGTATCACACAAAGGAAGACAAAAGAGAGGGAAAAAACATATTCACTAGAACGATAATAACCAGAAATCTAAAGGAGAAGGAACAGTAACGAGGAGAAAACAATATGGATATAGGAGGTCATACAGGGAAGCCTCAGGATGGTCGGGGGTGGGTGCCTTGCCCTGCGGGTTGGCCACCCCTCCGCACACCTCTTAAAATGCTCCCATATGACCAGGCGTCTTACATAGCCTCTCCTGAAGAAGTCCTACTCACTGCCTTCACATGGCGGAGGTGTTTTTCACCAAAGTGAGAGGGCGAAAGCGGATGCCCGGCGCTCTTCACCGGGTTGACTGTCCATTGGATGACAGTCTAGGGGAGATGGCTAAACCCTGATTCCAAACCTCCAACGACTGGCGTATGAAGCTCACTGGAGCTCACCGGCAGACGTATGGACAAAGGGCTTGTTGGAGGTCCTGGATGTCTGGCCCCATTCAAAAAGGCGTATGAACCGAACTCCGGTCACCGGCTGCCAATGGATAGTGGACTCCCTACTCCACTCCTACTGCCTTGTAGGTCACACTTGGTTGTGTAAAGGCTAGAGCTGCACTCTCAAACAAAAGGCCGAGCTATTCTGGGGACATCACTCGTACCAAATTCCCATGAAACTTCATGAACTCGTTCATGAAGCCGGCTGATCCTCCCGTAGGAGATAGCCGAAGTAAAGTAAAAGTAAGGTATACAGGGTGAATGTACCTGAACCACTCTCTACTCAGAACGATTTTGAGCCATATCATCAATTGTCTCAAGTAATTGGTTATTAGAATCCTAACGACCCTACACACCCAGGAAGCTCACACCTTCCTACATCGCTAAAACACCAGTTGTCAAAAATTTCATGGACTGACTGGTTTCAACACAGAACTCTGCACCGATGTGCAGCAGTTCGAGCAATTCGCTACACTTTACTCAGAACAGAAAGCAAGAGAAGAAAGTAAAAAGAAACACAAAATAGAGATAGTAAACAGGGGTGATATGAGGCAAAAAGAATAGTAATATCGAAGAACAATATAGTTTCATTGGAAATTATAAGTCACAAGGAGTGGATGCATCTGCGCTAGACACATCGAGAACAATTCTGAGCCATATCACCAATTGTCTCCAGCCTTCATTGGTTTTTACCGTCCAGAGGACCCCAACCAGGAGGTCTACATCTTCTTACGTGACTTAAACTAACTGTTACGGATTTCATATGACTGATGAAGCCATGTTTTGGTTTGACCATCACTGACTGTTTTCCAACCTGGCTCTATGTCAGATAACATTGTCCGTCGAGGAAGGCGATGATGGACACCTATGTTTAGAGACAGACAACTAACTAGCCTTTTCATAATATATGCATCATATTACTAAAGTGAGATGGTCACAATATATCACATACCATATAAACCAAACGAATCTGTTCAGCAGCCCATCTAGCCAACTGTCGATTCTTTTCTGTATTGGATAGACTTGGTGATATAGCGCTAAATCCACCAGTGCTCTGCTGTTGCTGCTGCTGTTTCAACAATGACTGACTGTTTGTATTCATTCTACTGTGATTACTTTGATGATGATGATGATGAGGGTGATGATTAGCGTTAAGATTCCCGTCAATAATATTTGATGATGCTGATGTATAAGTGTTCGTTGTACATGGTCCATTTTGTTGTTTATTATCTGCTGTTAGTGACAGCATTCCAATTGACTTTGTTAAATGATGATCTAGAGCTGAGCATGTCTGAAAGGCAATGATAACAGAATATATTAGAATTAAGAAAGAGAAAAAAAACTACTGATATGAATTCACTATGTGATAAACAAGGCCTTCAAACTCATCCACCGCAACATACTAACTAATCTTAATTAATTTTGCCTCAAGAGTTCGTCTACTACAAGTTGTTGACGAGGCTGGCTATTGGGATCTACACTAAGAATGTTGGGCTATTAACTGGTTATATTCCTATTTCTCAGAAAGAAAGCAGTACACCGTGTATAAAGGGAATTCTTCCACTTCATTGCCCACTGAAGATGGTGTCCCTCAATGCGCTGTCCTTTCTCCTTTTCTTTTTTCTTTCTTCTTACATGACTTGCCTCACTCTGATGAAATAAACTTTATGAAGTACGCTGACGATTTAACAGTTTCAATGGTTGTTAACTCCCAGCTAGATTGTACCAAAATAAACAGCTTTCTGTCGGGAGTCAGTAAATGGTCTGAGTCTAACGGTCTTAAACTGAATCCTTCTAAATGTCAAACTGTTAATTTCAGCTTAAGATGTAAACGACAGTTAAAAGACGCCGTCGATTCTCATGACAGTTGTAAGATTGACGACAATGATATAGGAATTAAATCAGAAATTAAGTATCTTGGACTTGTTCTGTCTTCTGGTGTCTCCTGGTCTTCCCATGTCTTAGCAATCTCCAGTAAAATATTCCGCCTGACATTTTACATTAAGAAGTTAAGGCACTCGGGTATAACTCAACCCCTCCTCCTCTTACAGTTCATAAACTCTTGCATCCTACCTATTCTTCTTTATTGTTCACCCTTATTCTTTCCTGGTTTGCTTAAAAAGGACTATGTCACAATTCGTAGAATGCTGAAGACTGTCAGTAGGGTGAGTGGTGTCCCAGTGGACCACATAGTTAACGCCGTTGTCGATGGGCACTTGACTTCGTGCAATAAATTTGCTAAAGGGATTTTGTCTGACTTGAAGCATCCACTTTACCCTCAGCTTTCACCTTGCATAGCCTCAGGTAGAACAAGAAGTAACTTCAGAAAACTGTATGCTCGCACGTCTAAGTATAAAAATTCTGTGATACCATACTTGGCACGTATTTTATGTGATGAAAATAGCGTCAGGCAAGAATTGACTAACCTTTTTTCATCTAGTAAATAAAAAATTTCCTCCATCCATGCTTATATACCTTTAAGTTTTACTTTTATTATTTCTATTATATTTATGGTCCTGTTGCTTCTTTGTTTTACTCTCATAATTGCAAACACTAACTTATATCTATGACTGCTGTATTCTCTGTTTTTCCCCTCACCATATCATGTAAAGAGAACATTATATTCAATATTTTTAAACATGCTAGGATTTCTATACCGCATCGACAATACTGTGTGAAACCAGCCCACGGGAATTTTCACTTGTATTATTATTATTATTATTATTATTATTATCCATAATTTGTTGTAGAAATTCCATGAATTTTATGTGATATTCTATTTACTATTATATTTCTAAGCTTTTTATAATTTATAATCTTTTGTGAACTGTAATTCCATTGATCAAACTTAACAAATCGATAGTATTTAAAAAAATCAATATTGTCAAGGACGATTATTCTAGAACGTTCTATGTATATAAATATGCATATATAATTGTAGAGCTAGAAGAGGAAATTATCGGAAAGGATATTCTTTGCCCCAATTTTCTTTCGTCTTCCAAAAGATTATCCATAAATACTCAAGACAGCTGTGTTATCATTGTTTGGGAATGCTCATCACCAGGTTATAAGGCTAACTCCGGGCTAACCATCGGGACGGAATCAAATGGCCCATCAATTCTAACCTTTACACAAATTGGAGATATATATGGTGCGACGTCTAAAGGAAGTCAGTTATTTCGTGATCAAGCTTGAAATCAACCAAATCCATGCAAATCAAAACTTGTTATTAGACAGTTGGAGGCAACTGGTCTCGAGAATTCCCATCCGACCTAGGTTTCGTGCTTGTAGGCACTCATCATTCAGCCAAACATATCTTCAATCGTGAAGGAACGCTCATGTCCCTCGTAAGATTCAAACCCATGTCAACCAGTACTGCAGTCAGAGACGTTACCGCTGAGGAGCTATTCGGGCTCGTGATTGACCTCCTGTAGGACTGTATTGGACACTTTGATTGGATACTAGTTACTAGCCAGTGTCACGCGTCTAATCTTTTGTTTGATGCCAGACTGAATTTTATCAGTCAAGTTTGCAATGTGACTATCACATGCTAGGTGGCTCACCATGCCAGTACACTCTGAATTGTTGTCGACAATGTCCAAAGATTATCATGATGTTATTTGGTGGATGAACATTTCGTCCCATTCGGGACTCATCATCTGGATGTAGTAACAATCACCTTGGTGTTTGTAATGGTGAGTGCTGGGTTAGAATCTTTGTGTGTGGGGATACCATCACTCATTGTAAAACCGAACTTACATCCACAAGCTTACAAGTTCCAGACTGGATATGCAATGTGCATCCTGGATTCCCCAGTTTAGTGACCATCCACCAAATAAAAAAGATGTAAATATTTCTACTTTATTGATTGATTTTAAACCTTATTGCGACACGTCGCCTACAATTTTCAGGTCACAAAGTTGACCTGATCATAGTAAAGTTACTACTGTTGCACTGAAAAATTATTAGTAAAGATGGAATGATGAATGCATACAAGCATCACTGTTGTACACTTGTTTGTCATAAATCAAAAGTGAAATGTGAGATTTATGATTTATGATTGGAAAAAACTATACAGGTCAAACCAGTGTGCTAAGGTGTATGAACAACTTCCAAATATGCCTTTTAGCGACTGACAACTACTTATTATTATTATTGTTCCCTTAAGTTTTTAGTGGAACATAGGGCTTCAACAATACGTTTACATTTCATCCTCTTTTCTGTAGTGGTCATTAGCCGGCTTCACAACTCTCCATGAGATTTCATTTTTCCCTTAAATGATGCCCTGCATATCACCCTCGGAAACACGCCAAACATGCGGTTTCCTATTCGGGTCTCACTCGAGGATCTTGCATGCGATGTCAATCGGCGGTCTCTTCAGTGTGTGTGTGTGTGTCAACGGATGAGGATGTCAACACCGGTATTGTAAAGACAAAGAAGACATTCATCACTCTGAAATCACTTTGGAAATTTTCTCCATTCAGCATAAATAACAAAAAATTCGGCTTTTCAACACCAATATTTAATCTGTCAGCTCCTATATATCGGTTTAGAGACTTGGCTAACACGTCACGAAAAGCATTCCCGACAGGCTACTACAGACTTTCATCAACAGATGTGTTCGCTAGCTCCACATTGAAGATCAAATAGTCAGGAAGGATTAGCAGTAAAAAACTCTAGGGATGAACCGATCAAGAACCAACTGCTCAACAAATATGCAGAAGAAAATGGAAATGGAGTGACATCGTGCACAAGGCCATCACTCGAGTGGAACCTGAATGGGAAACGACGAGTTAGGTGTGAGTCCAAGGGTGACATGGAGGAGATGAACACCCGTGGATCCAGCTAAAGAGGACCGCAGAGAACAGGGCAAAGTAGCGATGTACTATTGAAGCCCTATGTTCCATTCGGAACCGAAGGGAACAATAATAATAATAATAACATGAAGTACAAGCCGGTCACCAACAGACGATGAATTTTTGACGACTACAAACAGCATGATGAGGAAGAGTAAAATAAAATACAAGTTGATAAGAAGCCTCATCAACGGAAGACACTACAATGGTCATAAAAAAAGGCTGAGGTAAAAATTATTGCTGAAATATTAGTAGACCTACCCATTAAGAGTGACAGGTCAATGATGTGTTCTTACAACAGAAAATATAAAACCCTGAATATAGTTTATTTCTGTGAACATTTACACAACTGAACAGAAACCTATCTGTCGTGGGCAAAGTTAAAGTTTAAGCACCACTAACTACCAATCAGCGAACGACTTTCAAGGAGCCAATCATATGGAAGAGACATTTTGGCTATGAGAAAACATATATTTATGAAAAAAAATGCATAAAACGGTTACATAGGGTATCTTTCTCTGACATGTGACAGAACCATCTCCCAGTTTAGCATAGGAGTATCAATGGAGAAGTTACACCACATTCCGTACATATTATCATCCAAATTACCATAAATGAGATCCTTTTGATATCCATTTATAGCCCTAATCCTGTTTTTTAATCTTCCTCAAAAGCCGTCTATAGAATTGGTGTATGTCCCTGTAAGGGGATCCACAAAATCATTAGAATGGTTTACTGTGTGATGAATATATCCAAGCGATGACAGGGAGTTATAACCTTTCCACTCATCGATTTGTATTATAGATCCCTGTTTCACCAGTCGAGTGACAATAGGTATTAAGGTAGTTGACCTTCTGCCTGCTATTCTCTCAACGAATCCTTTTTGTAGGGAGGTGTCAGTTAAGTCGATCACCCGAACATTGTTAGCTCGCTCACGATCATGGTTGTATGCTTTCTTCAATAATACGGTTTCGTCCTTCTAATAACGAAGTAATTCTCTCCATATTTCCATGACCCAGTAACTACAAATATACAAAATCTGGGTTGCGGACAAATGGGACCTAGCAAAAAATGTTCCAACGAAGTATTAGAATCATCAGCTTACCTTCCCTAACATTAACTCATCTCAAACAAACAAATTGCACAACGATGGGCATATCCATCAATCAACCTGCTGAAGCCTTTTGTACTCATAACACCTCCACATGAATAAATCCTCTCTTTACTAATCAACCCCACATCCAAGCAATACTGAAAAACCTTATCTTCACCAAACTGCAAGCATAACTGTGTTACAGCAGGCATTTGACTTGAATCAAGCGGAATAGAACCTTCAATTCATGTAGATGGCAGTCATTGGTCCATTTCAAGGTCATTCGCTGATTGGTAGTTAGTGGTACTTAAAGGTTTAACTTGACCCTGTCGTGTAGAGATACCTAAATCAGGCGCACGCACGCACGCATGCACACACACATACAGACGTATGTATGGAATCCAGTCAGTCAACCACTACGACTTGTTTTCTCATATGAAGAAAAAAATGACAGAAAAAGCTTTACTTACAAGCAGCAGACCGTATAAACTGCGTAAATTATTTGGACATAATAGACAAGCTTGTGTATAATAAGCTCTAGCCAACTCTAGATTTTCTGTACCCCCTTCGGTATATTTAATCTGAAAAAATGAAGAAGTTTGAAAAACAAACAAAAACAACAGATAACAATATATATACATACGTTACATACAATAAAAGTGTTTGTGTGTTGTGCTTATTGGCACGCGCAGTCTAAAACAAACTCAACAAACTTGACATACACACATGTTTAACTTATGAAATTAAGGCAGGCCACAACTCATCTACTGTGTCCTTGCAAATAGTAATCGATCAAAAAAATTTTTAAAAATTAAGACAACTGTGTAAATTAGACTTTGACCTGAAAAGTGAGAAACCGAATTTTGAATAAAGTAGAGCAAGTTAGTTTTCAGAATCAAAGAGCGATGATAATAGTAATAATAATAATTATTATTATCATTATTATTATTATAATAGTTATCAGTTGAGTTAAACATATCAGCTGGGAAAGAGTAAATAATAATACGTTGACTGACATCTTATATGTAAGGCCATCGAGTGGAACATGAATAGAAAACGATAGGTTTGGCATTCGACGGTGACACACAAAGAAGATCATGTAATGGGGAAATCAAAGATTCTGGACAGTTGTGGGGTCATTTATGAAAACAAAACACGTAGATCAGCGAAGAATCTCTTTGGCGAATCCATTTTCTTAGCAAATATATATGTGTTATTTTGTATGTATGCGTACATTAAGTTTGTCAAACAAAAATACAATTGGTTATGGTTATTTTAACTAGACAGGTGAAAATTAGTAAGTTTTGGGTAGAGTTACGTAATACAAAATCGGTCAAGAAAATTGGGTGTTAATGAAACCAGTGTAGTAAAATAAAAAGGTGATGAGTTGTCACAAACAGTTGTCAGAAATGAGTTACGTAATAATATGAGTAGTTTGGTGATTGAGTTTTACTCAGCATGCACATAGGAACAAAGTAGAGAATACGAAATTACGTAAGAGTTCTAAATGAATACAAGAATTATAAGCAATTGAAGAAACAGGCAAAGAAACAAAATTAAGTCATCAAAATCAAAAAAATCAAATCAAAAAAGTTGTTACCAAGATAGTAGAGGTGGTTGAGTAATCCTCTTTTGTATGCACAGCTCCGGTTTTTCCATGTGAATGGCCAGAGTTACAGCGATACAAAGAAGGCGAAACCGTATTGCCTTTGATAGGTTGTTCTTGACTCTGCAGATTACTTTGAAGGAGGCATTTGTTGAAATGGAATGATCAGTGTTAACCAGGTGTTCAATTATCGCACTCTTTATTGCACCACTATTGCCTTTTCGCAACCATGCTGGATAGTATTCTTGAATCCTCTTGCTTATAATTCTTGTATTCATTTAGAACTCTTATGTAATTTCGTATCCTCTACTTTGCTCCTATGTGCATCCTGAGTGAGTACAACCCAATCATCAAACTACTCATATTATTACGTAACTCATTTCTGACAACTGTTTGTGACAACTCATCACCTTTGTTACTTCCCTAATTTCATTAACACCTAATTTTCTTGACTGATTTTGTATTATGTAACTCCAATTACCAATCTTCACCTGTTTAGTCAAAATAACCATAACCAATTGTATTTTTGTTTGATAAACTTAATGTACACATACATACAAAATAACACATATATATTTGCTAAGAAAATGAATTCGCCGAAAAGAGATTCTTCGCTGATCTACGTGTTTTGTTTTCATTAATGCCTGGATGGGGATTATACATGAGTTGTGGAGTCAACTGAAAGTGACAGCAGAGAATTCAGTGTAATGGAGATGTGTTGCTGAAGGATACATCAGGCGAATATCGCGAGAAATCAAAATCTGAAGAAGTGAACACCGCAGAGCCGCATCTGTTCGACCACCGAGAAATAAATCAAGTTGGTGAACTAGAAAAGCTTGAAAAATCATCAGCCATAAGTGGTCTACACGCTATAGAATCAGGCGACAAAATTGATTTCGACAATATTGAAATAGCCCTGAAAAAGTAATTAAGAAATCACAAAGAACGTCTAATATCATCAGAAGCACTTCATATCATCAACTGGAATCCAAATTGTCTCAATAGGACTGAATGATGGACTAATACAGAATTTGACCTGGTTACAACACCCTCTTCCCTCCCCCATGAAATGACAAAATCAACACGAATGTGATAAGCAGTTTCATTATGTAAACACACGCTGCCTCTATAATTTTACACACTTATCAAATTCAACAATCTACACCTGGTTTTGTTATCTTTACCCATTGGCCTATTTGACAAGGCGAAAATGACCCCATGCTGAAGAACGACGATTAAGTTGTTATTTATAAGCTAAGTGGATTTTGTAAATTCTGGTTTAGTAATACTTTGATACAGATATTAGCAGTGAATAGAAAAACGTCAGTAAAAACAACAATATCGATTTGTTTTTCATTCATTGGAAAATACAAAAACCTTTATTATAAGTGCCATAATAAGGAATGTCATGAAGCTGTTAAAAGTGAACTTGGTTTGGATATATGTAATGGAGATATGTTGCGGAAACTATGATGTTTCATTCCGAACGCAAGCAACGAGTCATCATCAACAATTGAAACACCTGTAAAAGTATATATTCAGCTACATTTGCTCAGTGATGAGTGATGTCACCCGGCGGCTCAAAGTTGATAAAAAAATAGAAAGGAAATCAACATTTCCAGTTATTCGTTTATGTCTACGTGAAGCTCTACCAGAATCACAATAATTAAGCAAGGCAACTCTCAATACAAGTTGGTATACAAGATTACGAGATAAATGTTCATGTGATGTAATCAAGTTGTATGAAATGAAGTGGTTTAGAATCACTGTAGGCTCTCATATAAATGCTTGACTAGTAAATAGTTGTCTAGACAATTTTAAATGCGAGCCTCCTAAAAAGATTCTAAAATGTCAAACTGGCTGTTTGGTAAACTGCTGACTCTAGAATTGAAGTTTACTGCTTGAAACTGCGCTGCACAACTGACTGACTGGCTGAGTTACAATAGACAGCTTCGCACAGAAATCCACTACCACTTCAAGTTATCACACTCCATGTAGCAGACAGAGGAAGACAAGAGAGAGAGGAAACAACAGATTCAAAAGAATAATAATGAGCAGAAAAGTACGGAAGAGAGAATAGTTATATGTGGAAACTTGAAGGTTTAGTGGATATGGGCAGCACAAGGGGTGAATCCATCTTCGCCATTGAGAAAGATGTTTAGTCATATCACCAAATATCTCCAGCCATTTGGTTTACAGAATCCCTACCTGGCAGTCGACATCCCTCTACCTCCAACCAACTGTCAAAGACTTCACGGACCGACTCCAGATTTTAGTTTGACCACCCCTGACTCTTCTGACCTAAACCGATCTTAACTGACATTACTTGACGAGGAGTATAGTGGTTCAACATGCACCTCAATCAATCTAACTTCATAACCTGTTCGATCGACTTACCCTCCATTACTTAACACACTACACCTCACCTCAGTATTACTCACCATAATAATAAAGAGATCTGTGATAAAACTCAGCTAGCTGGTATTTTTACGTCTCCCACTTTCAGTGTACATGTCTTGTAGCCATAGAGAAGGAAAGAGTGAACTGATGCGCAGTGTATACTTCTTTTGATCAGTACAGCCGGAGATGACGTGAGTTGGCAAGTAACACGAGAGTCTTTTGTATCCGTGGTGGGATTTCATCATCAATCAGTGCATTAGGGCTAATGGTCAATACGCAGAACCACGTCACTCCTTATCATTAAACTGGGAGTCGATCCAGACTAGTCCTACTGATAGTAACAAAACACATCGCAACCATGCTAAGATTTCTGTTCGAGGTATTCAAAAGACATCCCTGATGGGCATCACTGGTTGTCATTACTTCAGATGATAACTCTACGTAGGCTACTTCAGCTAGAGCAGAGTGCCTTGATCACTGTGATAGACTTTCTAGGCTCTCTTTCCACAGTCAGATATTGTCACAATCACTCCAGACGTCGAAGTCAAATTCCACCTTCAGGTGGAGAAATACGGCAAGTGTTGGACGCCATCAAGCATGCATATGTCTTACAATCACTCGAAGAGTAAAAAATAAAATCAATACACCCGCTTCCTGACCCAAAAAAGCTGATTGCTTTTCTCAGGGTTTGTTTCTTCCCAGCACCTCTTAGTTTATGCAGCAGAAATCCACTGGCATCCAAACTGATTGTCGTAAGGAAGACCGATTCTAGCGGCGGGCTGGAGGGTCGACTGATTGACTGACTGGTTTCAACATAGAATTTTACACAGGCGTGTAGCAGTTCGAGTTGCCACACTCCCTCCATGTAGTACACAAAGCAAGAGAAGAGAGTAAAGAGAAATTCAAGAGATAATAAACAGAAGTGTGACTGGGGGAAAAAGAATAGTAATATGGAAGAACAATAGAATTCTACTGGATATGACCAATCACAAAGAGGGCTCTGAGCACTGACGAGGGACGAAAGCTACTCGACAACAACGGCGCTGTGGACACTGGTAGGCGACGAAAGCCAAACAGACGGAAAAGGCATCAGCGATAAGTGACACCAGACAACTATTTAGGCTTACTGGATTATTGTTTATCTTTAACTCTATAAACACAGACTATAAAAGAAAAAGACAGACAATCAACTCTGAAATCAGCTCTCCTTGTGGTTTTGAACATGATTTTGAGTAGTTTATGAAAAACAAACAGAGAGAGAGAGAGAACTGATCAACTTCAGTCTGTCTAATTGACAGGTAATAAATGTAGTCTTGACAAGTCAACGGGAATATAGAAGAACATTCCATGTAGTAGTTATAACAGCTCATATTATAAGAAACCAAAAATACTTTTTTTTATAAACAGTTAGTAGAGAATTTAATTGAATTTTGGATTTTCCGGTCGATTGATTGGACCGAAGTGCTCGGTCTCAGGTTGACATGTCGGCTTCTTGAGCAGATGCTTCGACGATGTCTGGGCATTTAATTAGTATTTAATTGGTGGATGGTGACTAGCAGTGGAATCCAACCTGAGACCGAGCACTTCGGTCCAATCAATCGACGGGAAAATCCAAAATTCAATTAAATCAATATGACCCGTTGCACAAGAGGTGGCTCTCGTGGCCCAAGTGGTCTAGTGGATAACGCTTTGGCGTTTGAAACCATGGTCACTGGGTTCGAGCCTCGGTGGGAACATCATCACTCACTGCGAAATGCAGGTACTTCCAGATAGCTGACGAGTTCCAAATAGGACGAAATGCGCTTGCTTTATCCTGGATTCCACTGCTAGTCACCATCCACCGATTAAATACTAGTTAGCAGAGAAATATGCAAGTTACCTGCCATATATGTGCATGCTATGAGTGAAATATTCACACACACACACACACAAACACAAACACACCAAAGACGGAAAAGCAGAATAACACAATCAATACAGTAGTTCATTGACTAAGAAATGAAGCAAACGATAAAGTCCACAAACACACACATATATATATATAATGTTTACAAACGAAAGGACCTATGGACAATTAAGTTTACCGTGGCTTATTTTTGTAAAAGTATTCTTTTAATAAGTGTGAATATACACGGAACTTTTATGCACTTTGCTAGTATACAACGTATACGACAATTTGTTTGTTTTTCTATTGGAAGTATTGGAAGTATTGCAAGCAACGAGTCATCATCAACAATTGAAACACCTGTAAAAGTATATATTCAGCTACATTTGCTCAGTGATGAGTGATGTCACCCGGCGGCTCAAAGTTGATAAAAAAATAGAAAGGAAATCAACATTTCCAGTTATTCGTTTATGTCTACGTGAAGCTCTACCAGAATCACAATAATTAAGCAAGGCAACTCTCAATACAAGTTGGTATACAAGATTACGAGATAAATGTTCATGTGATGTAATCAAGTTGTATGAAATGAAGTGGTTTAGAATCACTGTAGGCTCTCATATAAATGCTTGACTAGTAAATAGTTGTCTAGACAATTTTAAATGCGAGCCTCCTAAAAAGATTCTAAAATGTCAAACTGGCTGTTTGGTAAACTGCTGACTCTAGAATTGAAGTTTACTGCTTGAAACTGCGCTGCACAACTGACTGACTGGCTGAGTTACAATAGACAGCTTCGCACAGAAATCCACTACCACTTCAAGTTATCACACTCCATGTAGCAGACAGAGGAAGACAAGAGAGAGAGGAAACAACAGATTCAAAAGAATAATAATGAGCAGAAAAGTACGGAAGAGAGAATAGTTATATGTGGAAACTTGAAGGTTTAGTGGATATGGGCAGCACAAGGGGTGAATCCATCTTCGCCATTGAGAAAGATGTTTAGTCATATCACCAAATATCTCCAGCCATTTGGTTTACAGAATCCCTACCTGGCAGTCGACATCCCTCTACCTCCAACCAACTGTCAAAGACTTCACGGACCGACTCCAGATTTTAGTTTGACCACCCCTGACTCTTCTGACCTAAACCGATCTTAACTGACATTACTTGACGAGGAGTATAGTGGTTCAACATGCACCTCAATCAATCTAACTTCATAACCTGTTCGATCGACTTACCCTCCATTACTTAACACACTACACCTCACCTCAGTATTACTCACCATAATAATAAAGAGATCTGTGATAAAACTCAGCTAGCTGGTATTTTTACGTCTCCCACTTTCAGTGTACATGTCTTGTAGCCATAGAGAAGGAAAGAGTGAACTGATGCGCAGTGTATACTTCTTTTGATCAGTACAGCCGGAGATGACGTGAGTTGGCAAGTAACACGAGAGTCTTTTGTATCCGTGGTGGGATTTCATCATCAATCAGTGCATTAGGGCTAATGGTCAATACGCAGAACCACGTCACTCCTTATCATTAAACTGGGAGTCGATCCAGACTAGTCCTACTGATAGTAACAAAACACATCGCAACCATGCTAAGATTTCTGTTCGAGGTATTCAAAAGACATCCCTGATGGGCATCACTGGTTGTCATTACTTCAGATGATAACTCTACGTAGGCTACTTCAGCTAGAGCAGAGTGCCTTGATCACTGTGATAGACTTTCTAGGCTCTCTTTCCACAGTCAGATATTGTCACAATCACTCCAGACGTCGAAGTCAAATTCCACCTTCAGGTGGAGAAATACGGCAAGTGTTGGACGCCATCAAGCATGCATATGTCTTACAATCACTCGAAGAGTAAAAAATAAAATCAATACACCCGCTTCCTGACCCAAAAAAGCTGATTGCTTTTCTCAGGGTTTGTTTCTTCCCAGCACCTCTTAGTTTATGCAGCAGAAATCCACTGGCATCCAAACTGATTGTCGTAAGGAAGACCGATTCTAGCGGCGGGCTGGAGGGTCGACTGATTGACTGACTGGTTTCAACATAGAATTTTACACAGGCGTGTAGCAGTTCGAGTTGCCACACTCCCTCCATGTAGTACACAAAGCAAGAGAAGAGAGTAAAGAGAAATTCAAGAGATAATAAACAGAAGTGTGACTGGGGGAAAAAGAATAGTAATATGGAAGAACAATAGAATTCTACTGGATATGACCAATCACAAAGAGGGCTCTGAGCACTGACGAGGGACGAAAGCTACTCGACAACAACGGCGCTGTGGACACTGGTAGGCGACGAAAGCCAAACAGACGGAAAAGGCATCAGCGATAAGTGACACCAGACAACTATTTAGGCTTACTGGATTATTGTTTATCTTTAACTCTATAAACACAGACTATAAAAGAAAAAGACAGACAATCAACTCTGAAATCAGCTCTCCTTGTGGTTTTGAACATGATTTTGAGTAGTTTATGAAAAACAAACAGAGAGAGAGAGAGAACTGATCAACTTCAGTCTGTCTAATTGACAGGTAATAAATGTAGTCTTGACAAGTCAACGGGAATATAGAAGAACATTCCATGTAGTAGTTATAACAGCTCATATTATAAGAAACCAAAAATACTTTTTTTTATAAACAGTTAGTAGAGAATTTAATTGAATTTTGGATTTTCCGGTCGATTGATTGGACCGAAGTGCTCGGTCTCAGGTTGACATGTCGGCTTCTTGAGCAGATGCTTCGACGATGTCTGGGCATTTAATTAGTATTTAATTGGTGGATGGTGACTAGCAGTGGAATCCAACCTGAGACCGAGCACTTCGGTCCAATCAATCGACGGGAAAATCCAAAATTCAATTAAATCAATATGACCCGTTGCACAAGAGGTGGCTCTCGTGGCCCAAGTGGTCTAGTGGATAACGCTTTGGCGTTTGAAACCATGGTCACTGGGTTCGAGCCTCGGTGGGAACATCATCACTCACTGCGAAATGCAGGTACTTCCAGATAGCTGACGAGTTCCAAATAGGACGAAATGCGCTTGCTTTATCCTGGATTCCACTGCTAGTCACCATCCACCGATTAAATACTAGTTAGCAGAGAAATATGCAAGTTACCTGCCATATATGTGCATGCTATGAGTGAAATATTCACACACACACACACACACAAACACAAACACACCAAAGACGGAAAAGCAGAATAACACAATCAATACAGTAGTTCATTGACTAAGAAATGAAGCAAACGATAAAGTCCACAAACACACACATATATATATATAATGTTTACAAACGAAAGGACCTATGGACAATTAAGTTTACCGTGGCTTATTTTTGTAAAAGTATTCTTTTAATAAGTGTGAATATACACGGAACTTTTATGCACTTTGCTAGTATACAACGTATACGACAATTTGTTTGTTTTTCTATTGGAAGTATGTTGACCTATTTATTCGTGACCCTACAGTTGTTTTATAATAAGGTTATATAAAGGCATAACTAGATATGATTGTACGGTCTTATCTCTTGATATAACTGCTGAGTGGTTGAACAAATTCAATTTAATCCAGTGGTTTAATTCAATTTTAGATTTTCCCGTCGATTGATTGACTGGACCGAAGTGCTCGGTTTCAGGTTGACATGTCTGTTGGCTTCTTGTGCAGATGCTTCGCCGATGTCTGGGCGTGTAATTCGAAGTTAATTGGTGGATGGTGACTAGCAGTGGAATCCAGGATAAAGCAAGCGCATTTCGTCCTATTTGGAACTCGTCAGCTATCTGGAAGTACCTGCATTTCGCAGTGAGTGATGATGTTCCCACCGAGGCTCGAACCCAGTGACCATGGTTTCAAACGCCAAAGCGTTATCCACTAGACCACTTGAGACACGACAGCCACCTCTTGTGCAACGGGGCCAAGTGGTTTAGTGAATAACGCTTTGGCATTTGGAACAATGGGTACTAGGTTCGAGCCTCGGTGGGAACATAATCACTCACTGCGGAATGCAGGTGCATCCAGATAGCTGACGAGTGCCAAATAGGACGAACTGCGCGTTATCCTGGATTCCACTGCTAGTCAGCATCCACCAATTAATTCAATGGCTGAATGCATATCTCACCCTTTTTTTAAAAATACAAATAAAGTACTGGTTAGAGGTTTTACGCCTAACAGATAAGGTTTACAGATGGAATAACCTTTTATTTACAGTTTCTTTATGAGAAATTGACTGAAAGGACACTATTTAAGGAGGGGATGGGGTATTTTTATGCGACATATATCATGTATGAATGCTAATGACACTGTCCGGTAGCTCAGACAGAAGTAGATTATTCAATGTTCGGTGATATCATGACGAAGTGAATGAAAGGCAAACACCAAAGCCTTTAATCATTATTCTTTCGTTATTATTCTCCCTTGGGTTCCGAATGGAACATAGTAGAGTTTCAACAACACATCTCCACCTTATCCTGTTCTCTGCAGTCCTCTTTAGCTTGAGCTACAAGTGTCCATAGTCCCTCATTTCCTCCTCGCCAAACGATCTCCTCTTCCACACCACCTTCAAACGCCAAATTTGTCGTTTCTCAAATGGGTTCTACTCAAGCACCAGCGTGTTTCCAATCCATCTCCTTTTTCTGCGGAATGATTTATTGAGCAATAGAGGTTTCTGATTGGTTTGTTCTCAGAGTTCCTTGTTGCTAAGACTTTCTGGCCAACCACCTGATCTTCATTATGGAACCAGTGAAGGCAGCCGTTTATAAAAGTCTGCAGTAGCCTGTTAGAAATACTGTCCGTAAAGCGTTCGCCAAGTCTCTGAACCATATACAGGATCTGACGGATCAAACATTAGTGTTGAAAATCCAAATTTCGTTCTTTATGCTGAGTGCAGACTGCCAGTGATGAATGTCTGTCTCGCCTGTCAGATTCTGGTTTTGAAATCCTGATCCATGTCGTCTAGCTGCAGTTGAAATTATGCTTCCCGAATAAGTGAAAGAAGTGATTATTACAGTAGGATTATTAATAGCATAGTTTACCCAGATGAGTTGTGTTTGTGTGTGTCATACAAACTCGAAGACTTACAGGCGAAAAGCAACAAACTGGCTGAAGAGGCAGGCAGTAAAGACAATGAACATAGAGAAAACGGAGGTGATCAAGATAGCCAACCAGCAACAACAACAACAACTAGCATCAATCATCATCATCAATGGGAGAGATTTCACAGATGTTACTTTCTTCACTTATCTAGGAAGCACAGTTTCAAACGCAGGCGGGAGGAACAGATGAAGATGTCAAAACAGACCCGAATCGGAAAGGTAAGATACACCTTCATCAATCTGAAATCAGTTTGGAAATCTTCTGCACTCAGCCAGCATAAACAACAAGATTCGGATTCTATTCAACACAAATGTGAAGTCAGTCAGTCACTTCTTCTATACGGATCAGAAACTTGCACTGGGTGGCATGAAAAGGATTTCTAACAAGTTACAGACTTATATCAACAGCTGCCACCTTCGCTGACTGGCTGTCTCCATACTGAAGATCAAATGGCCGTGTGGAGAGAAGGAATTAGCCAAAAAAACTCTGGCTGGGAACAAACCAACCAAGAGCCGATCGCTCAACAAATATGTAAGAGAAAATGGAGATGGATCGGGCATATGTTGAGGAGGCCGTCAAATCCCAATGGGAAGCAACTAATGGGTCGTCCGAGGGTGAAGTAGAAGAGATGAGAGATTATGGGTAATCGTGGACCCAGCTGAAAAGGACAGTAGAGAACATAACCCAGTGAAGATATGCTATGGAGCCCTATGTTTCACTCGGAACACAAGGGAACAGTAATAATAATAATAGTGTGTGTGTGTATGTCTGCGGATAGAACTGTTGCTGTAACAACTGACTGTCAAGCTAATTCAGCTGAGTTTAAATTAGAAAAATACACCGTGGTCATTTGGTCACTAATTTGATGAAGAATTGACGTCTATGGGCACATATTACTTTGATGGACGTTATTCTCTATAGTCGACAGTCCAGTTTCTTAAATAAGTGGTTTGGCAGTCCCACATCTATGATAAACCTATTAATCCGTTTCAAGTTTTTACAAGATGTAGTCTTTAATAGCACTGCTGGATAGCTCTTTGACATTTGAAAGGATAACTAAGAAGTCTCAGTAAGAAAACAAACTATTAGTCAGTGTGATGCAAGCACATCCAACTAAAGAATAGAACTGTCATTCACCAATGATTAAAACTTTTATTTTATTTTCATTTCAAAATAAAATTTCATCCCTCTGATGTCTAAAAAAACAAGTGATGCTACTTCTCACCCACGCATACTTCTGACTGAATGAATTTCAACATGGAAGTTAGCGCAGAAGTGAAGCAGCTCAGCTTTCCACAACCCATATAACACACAAAGGCAGAGAAAAGAAAATGTGTCCTATGAGTAAGTTCAAGATCCACAGTTAGTTCTCTTTTAACTACAGATAACAGAAAAATGAAAATGCGCGCTAGATCTATTAACAACAAGGAAAAGTATGAGGACTTAACGAATCTGAGGGGGATTACAGAGTGAACGCAACTGCACCACTGAGAACGATTTTGAAGCATATCACCACCAACAGCCACCAGTTATTGGTTCTTAGTATGTATCCTGAGAATATCAAATAGGCAGTCTACACATCCCTATTTTATTATTATTGGATTCTTTTACGTTCCCAAGGGACAATAGGGCTTAAAGCTGGAGCTTTGAAGTGTCAGTAGCAATTGTATTGTTTTTACACGGTGGGACTGCTAGTCTCGCGCCCAACCTCCCCTCTTCACCGGGCTTACTACCGGCTAATCGAGGTAAAGGAGTGCGTCGGCCAGGAGTCAAATCCCGAACCACGTGCGTCGTTGACAAGTGTGCTACAACTGGACCACTAATGCACACATCCCTACTTGGCTAAGATCAACAGGGATTGCAGGGGAGGTTTGCTTTGACCTCCCCAAACCCTTTTCCTACCTAATCCTTTATCAGCTAACACTGCTCGACAAAGAAGGAGATGGCTAGTCATGCGCAACACGTCTCCTAGAAATCTCAATCGGTGTAAATTAGCAATCTCATAAATTGACTTACTCTCCTTAGACTAACACTCAACGCCAAAACCTTAAAATTACTCACCATATTATACCACTTAATATGGTAGATACAAAGGAAGAAAATATTTGTGGTCAAAGACAACTAGCCCTTTTCATATCTTCCAAATACAGCTACTCTATTCCTGTCTTCCACTTTTAATGGCCATGTGTCACAGCTACAAAGGAGGACAGAGCGAGTTGATGAGAAGTACACATATCCTTTGATCGATAGTCAGCTGGATATCATGTCTACACTGAAGATCATATAAGATGGCAAATGACACACGAGCCTTTTACATCCGTGGTGAGATTTCGCTACTAATCAGTCCACTAACCCTGATGCAACTTCCTAAATAAGTAAAGTGGTCAACACGCTCCAACACTTTACTCCCCCTATCTTCTTTAAAGCTGGGAATTCATGTAGTCCAGTGCTGAAGGCGTTCATCTTACATTTGATGATTGATAGGAGTAAGTCGTATCTCAAACATTCAAGGAATTTGTCTCAAGATTTTTTCAGAAGACTTTGCATTTTATCAGCAATTTTGCGTATATTCTAAGTCAACAAAACTATGCTCTGGCAAGAAATCAATCCCTATGTCGCTGAAGTCAGAGTTAAAGGTAAATTCTACTGGTACATCAATGGTGAAATTTGTTCAGCCTTTAAGAGCACAAGTTTCTGACAATTTTTCAAAAATTAATATCATCAGTTAAACTGAGTAAAAATTATAATTCAATAAACCCACTCCTCTCCCCCCCACCCACTTATCTCCAAATAATTAAATAAAAAAGGGTATAAAGAAATCAAATAAAGTGAAAGAGAAATTAAACACGTAAACTGTCATGGAAATTATGGTTTAGAAAACCCCTCCTCAGCGAGTGAAAAGCAACAAGTAAGTAGAAAAAGCATCAAAGATAGGACTTCAGGTGAACATAGAGAAAACAGAGGTAGGTGATGAAGATTCCTGGCCAACACCAACAGCAACAACAACAACAGACAACCATCAGCACAAATTGAAGGAACCTGGAAGAAACTACCTCCTTTACCTACCTGGGGAGCATCGTTTCAACTACAGGCGGACCTGACGAGGATATCAAAGCGAGGATCATCAGGAAAGCAAGACAAGCTTTCACTACTCTCAAGTCTGTGTGGAGATCAACAGCACTCAGCATCAAAAATAAGATCCGGATTTTCAACTCCAATGTCAAGTCAGTGCTACTATACGGATCAGAGACTTTACGCGTCATAAATAGCGCCTCAAACAAACTACAGACCTTCATCAACAGCTGTCTTCGCTCAGTACCACTCAAGATTAGGTGGCCGGCCAGAAAAGATCAGCAACAGGGATCTCTGGGAGCGAACCAACCAGGAACCGATTGTGAAACAAATAGGCAGGAAGAAATGGAGGTGGATTGGCCATACTCTGAGAAAACCATCAAGTGACATCACTCGTCATACCAGCGCTCGAGTGGAACCCGAATGGGAAGCAGCAAGTTGGTCATCCAAGGGTGACTTGGGGGAGGTCATATGAAGAGGAAATGATGAAAGCATGTGGGGAGACGTGAGACCAGGTGAAAACTTTAGCAGGGAACCGAACTCAACGGAGACGTGCAGCTGAAGCCCTATGTTCCTCTATGAATTAAAGGAAACAATAATAATAACTTTATTCCAAACACTACTTTTAGTACAAATACGGAATTTTCAGCAGCATGTAATACAATAGTGCAGCTAATTTCCTCATAAAGTGGCAATAATTACAATAGGGCATTTACATGAATAATATTGTTCAATAAGAAATAAATATAAAGCTAAATCAAGTGAAAATATTAACGACAATGTAACAATGAGAACAAAAACTTGGGGCCGTTTACTTAGAGTTCCCCACTAAGTTGGTAACTTCCTATCTTACACTTTTCTCATCGCATAAAATGTGTGCACCTGCTAAATAAGGTATCGTAGAGTTTTTGTACTTAGTCGTCCGAGCATGCAGTCTTCTATAGTTGCTTCTAATTCTAACTGATGAGATAGATGCAAGAAGAGAGAATGACAAGATACTATGTTCTAATTTCTTGCAGCAGTCTATATGTCTATCTACACTAGTATTAACAAATTGGTTTAACAACACCCCATTAGCCCTACTGACAGCTTTCAGTGCCCTACGCAGTATAACAAAGTCTTTCTTAAGTAGCCTAGGAAAGATTAAGGTGGGGGAACAGTAAAGAAGTATAAGCAGAATATAAGAATTAACAAAAGGTAACAGTAGAGACGCAATGATACCAGATCGTCTTAACTTCCTTACACACAGAACGTCAAACAAAACATCTTTCTGGGAACTAACATGATGTGGGGGGGGGGGAGAGAAGACCAAGAAAGATGATCAGAGGAAATAGACGGTCCAAGGTACTTAACTTAAGGTACATTCAATTTCGTTTCAACTTCATTGCCATCTGTGATAGTAGAACCGTGAGAACTAACCAGTTCATCACGTAAGTCACGCTTGCGTCTGAGAGTGAAATTAACCACCTGACATTTGAATCGATTAAACTTAAGACCATTTGACGAGAACCATTGACTAATTTCTGATAAAAAAGTTATTCATTTTGGAACAGTCTGACTGGGAAGTAACCATTGGCATAGAAACAGTCAGATCATCAACATACTTAACCAAAATTGGCTTCACACCAGACTGGGGCAAGTCATGTAAGAAGAAGGGAAACAGAAAAGGAGAAAGACTATCTCCCTGAGGAACACCAGCTAGAGTAAGTAAAGCAGCGGAGGACTTCCCATTATAAACAGTATACCGCTTCCTATCAGAAAAAATAAAAGTGCAACCACTTAGTAATCCAGTACTGTGCTTGTAACTCAGTAAGCTTGTTTAACAAAAGAGGCCTAGATACAGAGTTGAAGACAGATGTGTAATCCAGGAAGGCACACAGAACATATTTGGCACTTCTATCTAAATTAGAGACAATGTTATGATGTAAGACAACAGTGGCATCTAAAGTACTGTTTTTATAAGCAAAGTGATTAGGGTTGTTAAAAGCCTTCAATAAAGGTTCAAGGTTAAATAAAAGCAGTCTTTCCATTAATTTTAAAAAAGGTGAAGTAATGGCAATAGGTCTAAACTCAACAGTTGGTCCACTTGACGATTTAGGCACAGGAACAAATTTAATGTCCTTTCAAGAAACAGGCACAGTGTTACTGGAAAATGATTCATTGATAATACCAGTGAGGGGATGACATAAAATGTCAGCAAATTTATTGAGGATAAAAGGTGGTAACACCATCTGGACCGAGGGACTGGGTAATTTTTATTATTATTATTATTATCATTATTTGGATGTTTCAGCTAAATTCGGAATTATTATGCGTTTTTTTCCTACACTGTATATCATTGTCCTCACATTTACGTACCATATGTTGACTTGATCCTTATTAATTGTCATTCTTCCTGTTTAATCTCTAATTTTAATGCTTCCCTTTGCCGCTGTGCGTTACTTTGAGAATCATCCATGAACAATGAATAAAAAGATGACGAGAATTCACTTTTTCTACTTTTTTTATTTCAATGGACCAAAATTGAAGCTTAGAAAGAGAAAAGCTTGCCAAAATTTAGCCTGATGAAGAAGCCATATATTCGTCTATGATGAATGCTCGAAGACGTCTTTATCACTATGACTTGCCACATTTTTGTTTAACAGTTGCAAGAGTCAAACTAGCCGATTTCTAGTGACATCACAGGTGGCGTTAAAAATGTCTAGAATTGGATGACAAGGAAGTCCTGGTTTGTGTCATTCAGGCATACCGGACAGTCGTAACGAATAACTTCCAGTAGGTTTAGAGGAGCTGTAGGCTGCCTTAGAGACTACTCCGCTTTCCACAGTTCTTTGAGAAGGTTTATTCAGCTGCTTTTCATCCTTTCCGTCTAAACTTTGTGAAATTTCGTTTCATCGCCTGAAACGAATTCGCTTTGTCACCATACATGTTCTTCAATACTACACTACTGCCTTGCTCTGAGCGTCGGAGGCACAGCGGTAGGATGCTCACCAACTACTCATGTGGTTCGGGGTTCGATCCCCGGCCACACAGACGCACTCTGTTACCTCACTAAGCCAGTAAGTAATAAGACTGGTAAGGAAGGAAGGTTGCGAGTGAGGCTAGCAACCCCATCTCATAAAAATAAACACCACTGGTACCGAAACTTCAAACCTCTAGCTTGAAGGCGCCCTATGTTCCAATGAGAACGTAAAGGAATAAAAAAATAAAAATAAATAATAGCAGAGACATTAGTGTGCTGCAAACTTTTTTAAGAATCTCATGGAGCCTCAATCAACGCTTACAAAGATACAACACACACACACACACACACACACACAGTAAGATAAAAACTCACTTCAGCATAACGTTGACAGTAGAGATGATTCGAGGGATTTGATAGAATCATTTCTTCCAAACAAAATGCAGCGTGTTTGTAATCACCTTCCGAAAGATAAAGATCCGCCAACTCATTCCATGCTTCGAAATCGCTCATAAATCTATAAGGATCATGATCAAGCAGATTGATTTGATTAGCAATATATAAAATCTCTTCCTAACATTTTTAACTATACATTAATGACTACTAACAGAGATTTAAGTAATCTCATTAATTTAAACATTAAAATAAACACGATTTAAGGATAGATGCATGCGGATTTTCACTAACAAACGCTTCAGTTGGATGGACAGTTGATAATCATTATATGAACAATTTTCAAGAAGTATTTGGGAAGTTGACACAACTGTCTTCAACGTTACATACAGCTGTATTATCACTGATTACTATTGTTATTATTCCCTTGGGTTCCAAATGGAATATAAGGGGCTTCACGACATTACATCCTTATTTCCCTTTATTCGATGCAGTCTTTTTTGGGGACTGTCTCCACAATTGCCTATAGGCTTTCACATAATCTACTCTTTCTCATAGCACATGTCCAAACCACCGAAGCCAGTGTTTCCAGATGACGACATTCAATGAATGCTGATCTATACACTGCTGGACTTCGAAATTACTCACACGATGATGCGATCGAAAGCAAGTAGTTCTGCAGAGACAGAGATGATCAAATACGCAGAGTCACCTCACATCCTCAGCTCGAAGAGGTCAAGTTTCTCAGGTGTAGAGCAAGACGGCGTGCGCCGAGGCAGTATAAAACCGGCCTCGAAAGCCAGGCTGATGATATCGCGACGGCGCCAGAGGTGGCTCAAATTGGCGTATGCCACTCTAGCTTTCTGTACACGGTAAGAGATCTCATCTGGCACACATAACAGTAACAAACCACCGAAGTTATCAAAAGCTCCAAGGTGAGGAAAGGCTTTATACAATCAGGTTGGTAAACTAGTTGATGACATCATGAATTATATGAACTTCGTTTCAGTCGCCAGTAAAGATTAACAGAGTGGTTGATTTAGAAAAACAAGTGAAATGGGCACACTCAAGGTTTAAAGAAATGACCTCCATGTATAGGAACTGGACAAAGTTAAACCTTAGACATCCAACAGGCGCGAATGCACCAATAGCCATAGGTTGATCGGTCATAGCAAGGCAGAGAAATCAAATGAATAACACTATATTCATGAGAAAGAGTGTTGAATGAAGTGTTATGATGTTAAACAGGATATCTGGTTAACATTAAGTTCGGCTTATGCTAGTGACAGGTTCGACTTAGGTTAAGCATAAATAACGGTTAGGAGCCCGAGGTTGCTTTGTTAAGAGCAATTGCTGGTTCCCAGGTCACTGATGCGTCCGCTCCCCTCTTAGGTGTCTAAAACTGGACTGTATCAGAAAGTGGTTTGATACGTCATTAGTATCCTGTATGCGGATGTGGGGGTGTTTTTGCAGCACATAAGAGACATATATTCTCAGTAAATTATGTTTTTAATTATATATCTCCTGGAAATAAAATTTTCTACACAATAAATGCCACTTTTTCAATAAGACAATTTCGATCGTTTGTCCACGGTTACTTCGTTGAACCCCAAGAGAAGTCCTTACATATGTGGAGGACGAGATTTGTAAGTAGTATATATAAATATATATACAAATTGACAGGAAGCACCCAGAATTGAAATCAACAAATCAAGTCAATAGTTGCAGAGGTAGGGGTGTTTATTCCTGAAATCTGAATCTAGTTCAAGGTTGTGGAAATGAGATAACCCCATTGGACAACTTTTCGTCTCATTATTTAACATTGGACCAATAGCCAACCAATCAGGACAAGCTATTATCTGCTGACCTAGCCGACATTTTATGCGGTCAAAAATGTATAAATATGGTGTTTTCCCCTAAAATAAAGAGGTTCGTTACCGATTCTCCTATCTTCTGTTGCTACGCATGTATTTACGACATAGTGAGTGATATAAAAACTTACATTTTTAAATATTCCCTCAGCTCATTAATTGCTTCAGGTATTCTTTGTTGGGCTTTTAAAATTGTAATCATTCGTTTACGCGCCAACTATTGATGAGGGGGAAAAAATGAATATAATCATACAAAGATGAATTTTTCAAAAAGGTAACAAAGAAAGTAGTAAACAGATTTTATAAATACACGATCTGATAGCAGTCAGTTGAATCAGCCCCAAGGGATTGATGCACAAGGCGCGTTTGGCATATACCCGCCAAATTACGCCATCTCTGGCTTAGTAGACGTGATATCCGGCTGGCTGCCAACTAAAGGGTGTGTATACTGCTCAGCAGTTCGCTCCGTCTACCTCTTTATGGCTGTGAACGAAACATGGCCATTAGAAGCGGAAGATACGAAAATACTAGCTATCTTTGGTCATAGGTGTCTGCTTTTTGTCTACCATGTTGGGTGGTATAATAGAGTGAGCAATATTGAGGTTAGGCATCGGTCGAGTGAATGCTAGGTAAGGAGGGGAAATCAATCGATGAGGTTGTGAAGTTACATCGACTGAGATGGTTAGGACATGTGCTACGCCTGCCTGTCTAGGCATCACCTTCCTGGACGACAGACAATGTTAGCTGACATAGGATGGATCAGGTTGGAAAAGAGCTGATAGTGGTGATCAAACGAAAACATGGTTTCGTCAGTCAATGTAATCCACAACAGTTAGTTTAAGCCACGTCGGGACGTGCAGATGTTCTGATCAGTGTCCTCGGGATGGTAAAAACCAATGACGACTGGAGACAATTGCTGATATGGTTGGCTCAAAATCGTCATTGTCAATGGCTGGCGCAGATGTGGTCACTCTTTGTGATTGATCATATCCAATAAAACTCTATTGTTCTGCCATATTACTATTTTTCCTCATATTACAGTTAGTTATCTCTCTCTCTTTAGAATCTCCACTCTCTTCTCTTGCTTTTTGTGGTACATGGAGTGTGGTAACTCGAACTGCTGCACACCTGTGCAAAGTTCTATGTTAAAGCCAGTCAGTCAGTCGATCAGTGACAACTCCAAACCGCATAACTCTTTTCTGTATATCAACTTAGAAAATAATCAGTTAAACCAAAGTTGTTAATCGTTCTGATAGTGAGGATACAATATAATTGAGTTTCATCACACAAACTGTGCAAAGAAGCGGGCCACTTTAAGTTGCCACACTCCATAAATCACACAAACTATAAGCAGAAAATTGAGAAAGGATAGCATTTCATGGATATGGCACATCCACAAAGGATGAATGTATCTGAGCTATTGACAACGATTGTGAGCCATATCATCGATTGTTTCTAGTCATCAGTTCTTAGTATACAGACGACCCGAATAAGGAAGTCTACACCTCCCTATGTTCGTTCGACGTCAGCATAACTCACCTGATTAAACCACCCACCACGAGAGAAAGAAAGCAGACACCTTTGTTCAAAGACAGCTAGCCAGCCTTTTCACATCTTCCACTTACAATGGCCATGTCTCGCTCACAGCCATAAAGGAGGACGGAGAGAACCGCTGAGCAGCATACGCAGCCTTTGGTCGACAACCAGTCGGATATCACGTCCACTAGGCCAGAGATGGCGTAAATTGGCAAATGCCATGCCAGCCTTTTGTATCTCCGATGAGATGTCAGCAGAAATCAGTCCGTTGGGGCTGATGTAACTCCCTATATAATTGAAGTGATCACAACTCGCTCCAGTATTTCACTTCCTATGTTTAAGCTGGGATGTCCAAACCTCGGTAAATGTAGCTAGGTCCAAACTCTGTAATCAGGATACACATTTATGCTGTTTCTTAGTTTCATCAACTAGCAATGAGTAATAACGTTACAGGTATACCGTGTATCCCTTGATGAGATATTGATGAAATGATCTTGGTTATTTGGTAGATGGTGACTATAGCAGTGGAATCTATTTTGAACTCAGTATCTGTTGGGCGTGCCTGCAATCTCTATAGAGTGATGGTGTTCCCACAGAGTCTCGAACCTATCACCCATGTTGAAATATCAACAGAGACCCAACACTTCGATGCACCATAATCAATTAACGCGAAATATGGTGCGTCGGTGGTGTCCATTAGTAAAACACTTGCCAACCACGCACGCGTCCGGGGTTCGATTCCCGACCGACTTACTACTGAATCTCGCCTATCCGGTAGTAAGCCCACTGAAGAGGGGAGGTTGGGCGTAAGACCAGCAACCGCACTCCCTAGAAGATACCACTACTGCTAATGAAACTGCAAGGCTCAAGCTCGAACTCCTATGTTCCACTTTGGACGCAAAGGAATAAAAAACGAGAAATATGAAAATAAACTTAAACAAGGTAGCTACTGTGGCCTAGTGGCGTTTGAAACGACAGGTGCTCTCTACAAGTCTCTATCGAAACGCCATCACCCACTCACTCACTGGGGATTGTAGGTGACAATGAGTCTCAAAATAAGATGAAATGTGCTTCCAAGCTGGATTCCGCAGCAAGTTACCACCACCAATGAAAAGAACTTCATGTTATTAATTCTTAGACAACATCACCGAATAGAGTTCATACTAGGAGACAGTATGTGTCAACAGCAGCCGAACACTTTGATGCAATATAATCAAATAACGGGGAATATAAAAATTAAAGGGCGTTGCATTGATTTAGGGCATATTACGAGCAAACAGACATGATCTATTGAAGACTAGGTGAAAAAAAATATTACGCTATTATTATCATTATTACTATTTAGAGCGGATTTGATGTATCTCAGGTGCTTCTAAATGTCAAACCTTAAAAATTAGAAAAAACGATCTAGATTAAAGAATGCAAGGAATATACATACAGTAGTATATAATGTGTACCTTTTTGTAAAACTGTAAGCATTGGTAATCTGTCTAAGTGATATATGACAAGATAATGGCATTCTGGTTAGCCTACGCTTGATAAGAAACACACTCATAGCATGATTTATTCAAAGTATGCAAAAGCTAGTTTTCTTAGTGAAATTAACTGTATAACACCACCAATATGGATAGGATTAGAGCACAAAACTATTGATCATCACGTCATCAGTTAATATTACTGTATAACACTACACTGTGTGTGTGATTTTATCAAAATAAAATCTTATCCATAATGGAGTTATACTCACTCTACCACAGTGCCCAAGTTTTATACTTCTTATATCAATAACTGTATAACATTTTTTTCTCTAACGTATAAACACTAGAAATTATTTCTTTGCTCTTGAAGAGAATTTTAGGAAATGAAATTATAACTAACACTAATAAAGAGTGATAGTCCACTTCATAACCATTAAGTTCCACCTCCTACGGCCTTCTCGCCGAAAAGTTTTCTATTCAGAATGCAATTAATCATGAGACCCAATAGTACTTGAGAGTTACGTGCGTCGGTAGTAAGATGCTCGCCAACTACTCACTCACTCACGTGATCCGGGTTCGATTTCCGGGTGGCACACACACTCTTAAACCTCGTTTAACCGGTAGTTATGGCCAGTGAAAAGGGAACGTTGGACGTGAGGCTGGCAGCCTCATTTGGTAGAAAGACAATACCAGTGTTACTGAAGCTTCAAGATGCACGCTTAAAGCCCTATGTTCCACTAGGAACGCAAGAGGGATGAGAAAATAAAATTAATACTTGAACTAGGGAAAACAGAGCTGTTCTGTGCATCCCAGATTTTAGTTATTTCATACATACACTTAAGTTTTGTTGGTGTGTTAAACTGTCACAGTTTTTTAAGGAATAAACATAACTTTCAAAATAAAAATGTTCGGTATTTGAAGTTATTTACTAGGAATACGTATTTTTTCCATGTAACGGGCTATTTGTGTGTGTGTGGGGGGGGGAGATCTGATGATACTACCCAGTTGCCCAGGTGGAAACAGATGGAAAAGGATTTGAATCTGGGACTCACTGGCTGGCAGCCGAATGTTTAAATTAATTAGCTACATTTCTATCCTAAATACAGTATGAATCTTACTGTACTAAACTATGATTAATAATGGTGAGCAATATTGACGTCAGGTGGGGAGTGTTAGGTAGAGAGGGTAAGCCAATATATCAGTTTGTGAAAATAAATCGATTGAGATAGCCAGGAAAAGTGTTTCGCATGTCGAACAACCACGACCAAGTTCAACAATAGCGTCCCAAGGAAGGAAAACGCACGAGTGACCTTCAGCCGAACAATCATAAAAATGAAGAATTTTTGCACAAAAAACGACGCATATTTACAAGAAAATGCATGAAAATACATTAAACATGGTATCTTTCTCTGACATGGCTTAGAAATACGTCCCACTTATAATGAGGAGTATCAGTTGCTAAGTCAGACAAGTTTCTGTACATGTATTCACCAAGGTGACTGAAGATGAGCTGTTTTTGTGAATCGTTTATCTCTCTTCTCCTGTTGTGAAGTATTCCCCGAAAGCCCTCGGTAGAATTACTATGGTTTGCAGTAAGAGGATCGACGACCACTCACCAGGAAAATATGGATAATAAAACAAATTAAAATAAATGAAATCAACTCTAAATCTATCCCTAATCGTAACCTTAACCATAGACTTAACACTAACCCTAATTCCAACCCTAACGAGCTATTAACACATTGTCCGAACAGTACTTAAAAACGTGATCTGGGTGAAATTTGCATCTTAGTTGGTGAATAGCATTGATATTTAGCCAAGGACTAGCACGCGTTCAAGGTCATTGGAGCGTTCGCACTCCTGGGACGCTATTGCTGAACTTCGCCACAACCACCTTCCTGGACGAGTAATGTTAACTGACATTTGGTGGGATTAGAAAAGAGTAAGAAGTGGTCAAACCAAGACCTGTCATCATCAGTCTATGAAGTCGTTGACAATTGGTTCGAGCCATCCACGTAGGAAGGTGTAGACTGCTTGGTTAGGGTCCTTGGGATTCTAAGAACCAATGCCTCAGATGAATCCAGTGGCCTACCAGATTCATTAAACCTTCTTATTTTTCCGTATTACTATACTTTCAGCCTCCTATTTCTGCATATTATCGACCTTTTGAATCTCATCTACTTCTCGTTTGACTCCAACCTTTCTGTGCTCCAGAGAGTGTGGAAACTTGAACTGCTGCAATTCTGTGCTATGTTCCCTGCGGTGAATGACAGTTATTCTGTATGCATGTGTACATGAAGTTTGTGAAACAAAAATACAATTGCTTATGGTTATTTTAACTAGACAGGTGAAAATTAGTAAGTTTTGGGTGGAGTTACATAATACAAATCGGTCAAGAAAATTAGGTGTTGATGAAATTAGAGTAGTAACAAAGGTGATGAATTGTCACAAACAGTTGTTAAAAAGAAGTTACGTAATAATATGAATAGTTTGATGACTGAGTTTTACTCAGGATGCACATAGGAACAAAGTAGAGAATACGAAATTACTTAAGAATTCTATGTGCATATATCAGTTCACATGCTGCTGTGGAGCCAGTTTCATCGGCCGCTCGATGCGCAGCCCGTCCAAGAGGATTAAAGAACACTATCCAGTATGGTTGCGAAAAGGCAATAGTGGTGCAATAAGGAGTGTGATAATTGAACGCCTGGTTAACACTGATCATTCCATCTCAACAAACGCCTCCTGCTTCAAAGTAATCTACAGAGTCAAGAATAACCTACCAAAGGCAATACGATTTCGTCTTCTTTGTATCGCAGACGTTTTGGCCATTTACACAGAAAAACCGGAGTTGTGCATACAAAAGAGAATTACTCAACCACTTCTACTACCACGGTATTCTCTACTTTGTTCCTGTGTGTATACTGGGTAAAACTCAATCATCAAACTATTCATATTATTACATAACTTCTTTTTGACAACTGTTTGTGACAACTCATCACCTTTGTTACTACCCTAATTTCATAAACACCCAATTTTCTTGACTAATTTTGTATTACCTAACTCCAATTACCAATCTTCACCTGTTTAGTTAAAATAACCATAACCAATTGTCTTTATGTTTCACAAAATTAATGTACACATGCATACAAAATAACTCATACATCAATATATTTGCGATTGTACAGTCAGGAAAATGAATTCTTCGCCGAAAAGAGACTCCTCACTGAACTACGTGTTTCGTTTTCATATACCTTAATGCAGCAAACCGTGTCATCATTACAGTACTTAAATTGTTAACGCTGGGTTCGGTTGGTGGGTCACGCACTCCTACAACTCGGTTAGCCGGCGATAAGCTCGATGAAGGGGTGAGAGTTTAGCTTGAGGCTAACAACCCTACCGCTTTAAAAATAGACACCACAGCCATTGAAATTTCGAAGCTCAAGCTGGAAGCTCTTTGTTCCACTCAGAATTAATAATAATAATAGTTATGTGTTCGTACACAGAAATTAAGTAAACGATAAAAGATAATACTTACTGTATTCGTTGGATCGTCCTTTATTAGTTTAGCATATATAGTTTGAGCATCTTCAAAGCTGTAACAATAAGAATACATATAATACAATTAAAGCCTACACATATACGTTTAAATCATAAAAAGCTTTCTATTACACAATAAAAGCTGAAGGCTATGTGACAAATGCACGCATTAAAAAAATATAGCTTTGCTATAGGCTGACAGTTGGTTTGACGTTCTCTGACTAATTGACACTGGGATTATAAACGTCTCGCTTCATCAACGTTAACTTCATAAAGAATAGCATATAGCTAGTGAAGGTCTTTAACAGGTAAAACAGATAAAAATGGGATCATTCTTATTATTATTGTTTCCTTTAATTCCTAGAGGAAAATAGGGCTTCAGCTGCGCGTCTCCATTGCGTTCGGTTCTCTGCTACAGTCTTCACCTGGCTCCAAGTCTGCCCACACGTTTTCATCTCCTCCAAGTCACCCTTGGACGACCAACTCGCCGCTTCCCTTTCGGGTTCCACTTAAGGGCTTGTCTAGTGATGTCACTTGATGGTTTCCTCAGAGTATGGCCAACCCATCTCCATTTCTTCCTGCCTATTTGTTTCACAATTGGTTCCTAGTCGGTTCGCTCCCAGAGATCTCTTTTGCTGACCTTTCCTGGCTGGCCATCTGATCTTGAGTATTGAGCAAAGACAAATATTAATGAAGGTCTGTAGTTTGTTTGAGATGCTCTTTATGACGCGCAGTGCAAGTCTCTGATCCGTATAGTGAGTAGCACTGACTTCACATTGGAGTTGGAAATCCGGATCTTATTTTTGATACTGAGTGCTGTTGAACTCCACACAGACTTGAGAGTAGTGAAAGCTTGTCTTGCTTTTCCTATTCTTGCTTTGATATCCTCGTCAGTTCCGCCTGTAGTTGAAACGATGCTTCCCAGGTAGGTAAAAGAGGTTGTTTCTTTCAGGTTCCTCCCATTTATGCTGACTGTTGTCTGTTGTTGTTGCTCTTGTCCATGAATCTTCATTACCTCTGTTTTCTCTATGTTCACCTGAAGTCCTATCTTTGGTGCTTCTTCTATGGCCAACTTGTTGCTTTTAGCTTGCATATCTTCCAGTTTGTGGGAAATCAGACATACATCATCGACGAAGTCCAGATCCTCCAAGTATTTTGTGTGAGTCCATTTTATGCCTGTTTCCTCATTGCCCGCTGTTTGTCGCATTATCCAGTCTACTGCAATCAGGAAAATGATTGGCGATAGTAGGCAGCCTTGTCGTACTCCTGCCCTCACTTTGAAGGATTCCGTAAGTTTCCCGATAAAAAAATGGGAATGGATAAAAATGGGAATTAGTGTTTTAATCTATTCAGAATGGCACGATATAAAGTCTAAATGCCCGCAGTTTTAAAAGAATTGTATAGCTAAGACAGAGAGAGATAAGCTAGGTAGCTGTACCATTTGGTATAGTGAAGAGATAAGTTGGGCTATTTCTGAACGAGTAGTTACAGGTTCGAGCACAAGTGTGCATAAACAGTAAAAGAAAGCACGGCTAAACTGAACAAAATCGGAAAGACTAAATCTAATGAATCGCAAATAGGACAAAAAACATCGTCATAACAAAGGCTGACAAGGGAAACTCGACAGCTGTTATGGTGAAATCCGACCAGATCAAGAAAGTCACTGAACACATTACAACAGGTCCATAAGAGGAAATTAAGAAGCCTGTAGATATTATAATAATAATAATAATAATAATAATAATAATAATAATAATAATAATGACTAGGAAATCTACAGCATATTTAATACGCAGAACAAAGGCGTGTCTCTGGTCAGAATATTGTGTGAGTACGTTGGTATGATTATGAGCAATAAATTGTGCCCAAATTGTATTCTTATATCACAGTAGTTACAGGCTTTACAATACCATAACAATAAACTATAACACGATTATAAATTGCAACGACTGCGAAAAGCACTATATTGGCCAAAGTGGACGCCCTCTACGTATTCTTCGTATCCATAAACACAAACTAGCCGTCAATAGACATGATATCCACTCCTTCACATCGCTTCGCATAAAAGCAACCATGGACATCAATTCGACTAGAACAAAGTTCAAATATTAGGAAGAGGAAACACCAAGAACGCCAGAGGAGTTTTGGAAGCCTGGTGTTCCAGTGAACCGTCAATTAATTAACAGGCACATTGACATAGAATAAAATTTACCAATCCATGAGAGGAAAATCTCATGCACAAAAAGTCAAACTTCAGGTCAAGGAAACAATCAGTACCAATACAAATACACTAGAGGGTATGAAGACAGACAAGAGTAACCAATCACGTTCAAGGTCAACGGGAGGGATGACTAATAAACTAGTGGAGAAATTTAAAAGCTCACTTCAAATTGAAATATGCGCTGAAGATGTTGCCTGGTAGGGCAGTGAAAACTTCACAAGTAAACCACCCAGTTCAGAGAACACAACACAATGAGAAGACAGGGATATCCTGGACCGACGTGAAGAACCTAGAAGACCTGGATTTCGCGCGTGGATGATTTATGTTTGATGTCACACAAAATCGAAGACTTACAAGCGAAAACCGACAAACTGGTCGAAGAAGCAGCAAAGACAGGACTCCAGGTGAACATAAACAAGACGGAGGTCATGAAAATAACCAACCAACAACAGCAGCAACATCCAGTGCCAATCACCATCAACGGGAGAGATTTGAAAGAGGTTACTTCATTCACTTTTTTAGGGAGCACTATCTAAACTACAGGAGGAACGGACGAGGATGTCAAATCGAGAATCGGGAAGGCGAGAAACACATTCATCAACTTGAAACCAATCTGGAAATCTTCGTCACTCAGCCTGCATCAACAACAAAATTCGGATTTCCAATACAAACGTCAAGTCAGTTTTGCTATATGGATCAAAAACTTGGTGGATCACAAAGAATATTTCCAACAGCCTGTTGCAGACCTTTATCAACAACTGTCTTCATTCTATACTGAAGATCAGATGGCCGGAAAGAATCACCAACAAGAAACTATGGGAGCAAACAAAACAAGAACCAATCGCTCAACAAATATGCAGGAGAAAGAAGTGGAGATGGATTGGACACTCGCTGAGGAGGCCGCTGGGTGGCATCACGCGTCAGGCCCTCAAGTGGGACCCGAAAGGGAAGTGGCGAGTGGGACATCCAAGGGTGACATGGAGGAGATCGTGTGAAGAGGAGTTGAAACAGTATGGACCAACATTGATGGATTCAGGTGAAAAGTACATCAGAAGACAGAAGCAAGTGGAGACGTGCATAGTTGAAGCCCTATGTTCCACTAGGAACCCAAGGGAACAATAATAATAATAGTAACAGATCCCATCCGATCAACTGACAATGAGTGCATAAGGCAATACTCCACCATGGCGTAGACAAGAATATATTTCTCCTCTTACCCATCCAGATGCACCGTCAGAAGTAACTGTGAAAATACCGGTGGAGGCATGACACACACACACACACAGGAATCCAAACTATCAATAATGTCATCGTTATCGCTGTTGTGCTAGTCTGGCATCAAAAGATCTGGTTAAAGATGCTTCTGTGAAACATGGCATCTCTTAGCTAAGGATGCCCGACGACAATGTGGTCCTAATCATTGCTGTCTTCTCTGTAGGACTGCTCGCATCCGACAACAACACTAATAAAATCATTTTTGGGTATAGCAATATGCCTTTAGTCTTCTGACTGGTTGAAAGAAGCGATGGGATGATTAGCACTTTGGAATGGATAGATGGATAGATAGGTAGATGGAAAACAGCTTAAGCAACGATACTAACTGATGTTGAAATATTAATAAAATACAAAAATATGAGCATTAGTGTATTCTTTGCGTGTACTTACTTGCCTTTACTTTCCAGATACATACCGAACAGGCGGTTAACACGGGAGCTATTTCGAAATTTCGCCAATAAGTGATCAAGACATTCCTACAAAAGTGAATAATACATCTTTTTTTTTCTTTTTTTTAAATTTCAAGTGAATTCATATTAGTTTTTAAATAAAAGCATGAAAAAGAAATATTATTGAATAGTAGCTATTCTGCAGCAGAATTTCGGTATTTTTTGTGTGTGTAAAGTATAAACTACCAGAATTGGACTAGAGGAAATTGACTTGACCTGACTGAATCGTGTCAATTTGTGACAGACTATCAAACAACAATAATCTACCGACATAATACTATACAGCTAGGATGAAAAGAAATCCAGATATTCAGAAGGCTTTCAGTAAAAGGTATGCAGATTGTTAAATACTGCAAAATATTAGCGATATATACTGGAACTTAGAAAACAGAAAGATTGAGCGAAGAAATATTCGCTTTTCAATTAGATCCTCATCCCTCTCTGACTCTACTCTGATACATATATAACATTTTTTTTATTACAATACACAACAATTTACCAATCAAGTGGCACTGATATGTTTGTTAACAATAACTAGTCAGTATCAACATGCTATGGGGTTTGATGATTACCAAGATAGATAATTCAAACAATAACAACAATGATAACATGTAATTATAGATGAAGTAGTTAGAAAAATAATTTGGACAATTATAATTCTTGAAGGTTCAGGGGGAGGGGAGCAAAGTAGTCCGGTTTATATACTCATGTAAGGAAAGTGGCTGTACACATTTCTTCTGAACACACAGGTTTGGCTTCTTCAGCTGAAGCAATAGGAACCCACCTTGGCCATCGTTACATGAGTGTATTAATCGGACAACTTCGCTCCCCTCCCCCTAAACCTTTAAAAATTATAAAATTATAATTCTCCAAATTATTTTATTCTTATGACCACTTCATCCTTAGTTACAAGTTATTATTGTCCAAATCGTTTTATTTTCTTTAACAATCTGTTTAGCAATCAACCTGTACACACGCTTATTCTAAAATTACTCTTCATTTTTCCAAAATTATGCATTGTTTAATCCATGTATTGTAACCATGTCCACCTTTCAATTGTGTGTATTAATTTTCTTCGTTAATTATCACCCCACTGGCACATTGACGCTGACTAATTATTGTTAATAAACATATCGCCACTTGATTGGTGAATTGTTGTGTATTGTAATAAAAATGCTATATATATTAGAGTGTATCGGTGGTAGAACCAACCATT
This sequence comes from Trichobilharzia szidati, assembly GCA_944472155.2. NCBI lineage: Eukaryota > Metazoa > Platyhelminthes > Trematoda > Strigeidida > Schistosomatidae > Trichobilharzia > Trichobilharzia szidati. The sequence goes on from OX235276.1 coordinate 56,507,847, forward strand.
CACGTGGTTCGGGGTTTGATACCCGGCCACAGACGCACTCCGTTACCTCGCTAAGCCAGCAATATGACTGGTAAAGAGGGAAGGTTGGGAGTGAGGCTAGCAACCTCATCCCGTAAAACTGAACACCACTGGTACCGAAACTTCAAGCGCCTAGCTTGAAGCCCTATGTCCACGAGGAATGTAAGGAATAACAAATACATATATTATAGTGGAGCCAGAGATGAAGATCTAATTGAAAAGTAAATATTTCTTCGCCCAATTCTTCTGTTTTCTAAATGTCTAAATGGGGACTTTTTTTCCAATATACTGGAATGCCTAAAGATGAAATAATGGTTAAGATTACCAGTTGCCGTCACCTCGATATATTCAACATCTTTTCAGCATTCAACTGTTGTCTGTACAAGTGATTATTATGACGGGAAGTAAATTAAAATGAAGGCGAGTATTTAGATTAAAGTAGATTTTGAACCAGGAGCCTTCTTACTTAATAGTTGGATACTCTGTGGATCAAGGTACCGAATACAGTTGAATCAGGATATCCAAGTGTCTTTAACCAAGAAGTCAGAAAGCAATGCATTCACCAAGTCATGACTGTCTCGAATACTCCTGACGATTGATGTATATTCATTAGAGTGAAATCAATCATTAGTTATCGAGTGTTGGTTTGCAGTGATTTGATTGGTTACACGTTTGGTCACGAGTTGACATCAGTTAGAGAACCACTGGAAAACCTGGGAGTACTGGGGCAGCTGTTTCATCATAGTTTGGGACTCTCCAACAGTACGCATCCACCGGGGTTCAAACCCAGGAGCTTCCGGTTACCAAGCGAGCCTATTCGCGATATATATATATATATATATATATATATATATATATATAGCACAACCGCCAGCCAATGTCATAGGCGAATAAATGTTTCCTTGCCCGACTTGATGGATCCCGCTGCTTACCACTTCGCGGTAGAACACCAGGTAACTTCCTGTATATAGCCACTCACTAGTGAGCATCAGATTAATTATCAAGCGCTGATTTCCGGGGATTTGATCAAACCTGTATTAAATCAACTGTTAAGCAATTTGTTGCAACTCAGTTATCCCGTGCAAATTTTTCATACACTGGGCTATAGCGTGAGAGATGATAAGAAATTCAGCAAAGATATCTTTTCGGCGATTTCATTTTCGAAAGTTGTACAATCGCATTTAAATACATAATTTTACATGGAGACAATTCTTGTTTGATTCTACATAATTATGACGGCGAATAAAAGGTGATAATTATTTCCAACTAGATATGGTTTTACGAGAGGCTTAGAAACAAAATTATACAGGGTTACAACGAATTACAGGTGTATAGAAGATGAGCATGGAAACAAAATTGAAATAATAATTTTCAACTTGAGATGGGAGTTAGGATGTGTGAATGTAGATTACAAGATTCCATGCTCACTTTCTGCACACCTGTAATTTGCTAAATGTAATTTTTTTTCTAAGGCTCTTGTAATCTATTTTTACGCCTCCTAACTCCCATCTCAAGTTGAAAATTATTATTTCAATTTTGTTTCCATGCTCATCTTCTATACACCTGTAATTCGTTGTAACCCTGTATAATTTTGTTTCTAAGCCTCTCGTAAAACCATATCTAGTTGGAAATAATTATCACCTTTTATTCGCCGTCATAATTATGTAGAATCAAACAAGAATTGTCTCCATGTAAAATTATGTATTTAAATGCGATTGTACAACTTTCGAAAATGAAATCGCCGAAAAGATATCTTTGCTGAACTTCTTATTCTTCTCAATCTAATGTTCCAATGGGTATTTTCCACAATTTGAGAGATGATAGTACTAACTAGCCATCCAGGCTAAAGTGGGTGGGTCAGTAGGTAAGAGAAAGTTATCAAACGTAGTGTATAATATGTTCGCATTACAGTGGAGATCTGAGGACAAAGTCTTACTCCTCAAATAGAAGTCTAGCAGCACTAAAGTGTTTCCCTCATATGGCGAGCAACCCAACTATCCTGCCTTCTAATTCTAAGGACAAAGGGTTATAAAAACAAAGTTGACTCGTAGATGGCAGTGAGAATTTCCCTGCTGAAGAAACTCCACAAGTATTATATCCACCAGGTCACATATGATCAGCTTCAAGTGGCCGTATGAGCATTCGTACAACGCTAATTCTTTTCTGTTTCACATAGTTAAACAAACTAACTTCGACGGTATGAGCAGTTGGAAGGTGTAAAGACTGCACACACACACACACACACATTCCATGAGCACACTAAAAACACTTCTGATTGTTTGTTAGTTAAACAACTGACGGTTTTGCCCATGGAATATGCATTGAAGGGATGGAAAAGGTCTTTAATAACAACTGTTAACTTAGTGAATGTTGAAGGAATAAAGCTTCTTCATCAAATCTCTGATCACATTCAATGCTGTGAAAAATGGGTTCTCTATAAATTCATTACATTTTATGCTTAACAAGTAGCAGCAGTGTGCGTCGGTGGTACAGTGGTAGAATGCTCACCAACTATGCACGTGGTTCGGGGTTTGATCCCTGGCCACAGACGCACTCCGATACCTCGCTAAGCCAGTAAGTAATAAGAGTGGTAAAGAGGGAAGGTTGGGTATGAGGCGGCTAGCAATCCCATCCTGTAAAAATAAACACCACTGCTACTGAAACTTCAAGCCTCTAGCTTGAGACCCTACGTTCCACTGGGAACGTACAGGTATAAAATAACAAATAAACAATAATGTAGCAGCTGCAGGGTCAACGTGTACAGACAATTACTAGAAACAGGACTTTTTTTAAAAAAAAACTTACACAAGCCAAATCTTCATCGCCAACATCCAGCGCGGCAATGAACACCTGCTCCAAAATTGTATACTCTGGTTAAAAAAAAACATAGAAAGAACACAAAAGAGGTACCAGTAAATAATAATTATATCTCTATAGGTTTGTGAAATTACCTATGTAACAGCGGTCAACTAACAACACAAACCAGAACTTGCTTTATTCATCTTAGCTCAGAAAGTATCATATCAATCAATTATTTAAGATGTACTTTGTAATCCAGTTTACAAACGCATATGCAACTGTGGACATGCAAGTAGATAAACAGCATATTTATCGATTATCACTACCACCAAGTAGTTTGAGAAAATAACATAACGGCACACCATAAGGTGTGATTACTTTAAAGTAAATATTACTCTTCGTTATTAGCCCGTAAAGGCATAACAATAATGCGTTAAGTAAGGGGAGGTGGGGTAGCGAAGGTGTGAACATTAGAATTATTACTTAAATATTGCCTGCCTGACTGGCTGCTTTCAATGCAGAACTTTTCGCAGGTGTGCAGCAGTTTCAGTTGCCACACTCCGTGTAGCACCCAAAAGAATGGAAGAGAGTAATGCGAAATTGAGAAGAGAGATAATAAACAGAAATATGACGTGAAAAGAATAGTGATGTGGAATAACAATAGAATTTTATTGGATATTATAAATCACAAAGAGTCAATGTATTTGCGCCAGCCACTGAGAATGATTGTGAGCCAACCATATCACCACCTGTTTCGAACCAGTAGTTCTTAGAATCCTGAGGACTCTAACCAGTCAGGAATTCTACACCTCCCTACATAGCTGGCTAGCCTAAACTAACTGTTGTGGATTTCCACTGACTGATGAAGCCATGTTTTGGTTGGACTTTTGGCTTTTTTCCAACCTGATCCGTCCTATGTCAGCTAACATTGCCTATTGTCGAGGAAGGTGATGCCTAGGCAGGCATGCGTAACACATGTCCTAACCATCTCAATCGGTGTAACTTCACGGTGAATATTGCCTACCAGGTTTTTATTTACCTCAAGTGTTGGTTTACAAGCTGCATAGTGTAGCGATGATAATAATAATAATAATAATATATTCACTTCATCTTAATGAATGTTTGGTATACAGGATAGCATTTTCGTCGATGGTTTAGTAGTGGAATACTCACCAACCGTACTACACACGTGATCTGGGGTTCAGTCAGTCACCGGCCGATACACTTTAACCACTCATAACTGGCAGTAAGCCCTCTAAAGAGAGAAGGTTGGACGTGAGGCTAGCAACCCTACTCTATAAAAAGAAACACAACTGCTTCTGAAGTTTCAAAGCTCAAGCTTGAAGCCCTATATTCAACTAGGAATGCAAAGGAATAAAATAGTAATAAAATGAATGGAAGTTTCAACATGTAGTGTTGTAATATTGTAACATGAACAGGCTCATATTCCAAGTGCTCCTGAAGATACCTATAATGATCTTTTTATTTCGTAATAGTGGAATACACCATTCTAAAGCAGAAAAGTGCCTCTATTATTGAGTCACTTTCAATCATAAAGAGGCAAAGAGAATATCATTTAAAATAATTGTCTTATGGAGTATTTTTGCATATGCATAACAACCTTATGCAGGAGGTTAGGCGTCGAGTGTTAGGTAAGGAGGGAAAGTCGATCGATGAAGTTGTGTAGCTACATTGATTGAGATGACTTCAGTGTGTGTTACGCAAGTTCAGCTGTCGCCATCATCGACGGGCAATGTTAGCTGACATAGGATTAGGCTGGAAAAGAGTTAGCCAGTGGTGGGCAAACAAAAACATGGAATCACTTCATGAAATCGTCAACAGTTAATCTGAACCAGCCATGTAGGGAGGTGTAGACTTCCTGACTGGTTGGAGTCCTCAAGATTCTAAGAACTAATTGTTGGAGACAGGTGGTGATACAGATGAAAATCGTTCTCAACGGCTTCACTCTTTGTTATCTATCATGTCCAATAAACCTTCATGTTTCCTCATGTCAATATTCTTTCTCCCTCACATTTCTGTCCATAATCGTTCTTTCGAATTCCTTTTTCTCTCTTTTGCCGTCCTTTGTGTTCTGCATGTAGTGTCGAAAGTTCAACTGCTGCACTTCTGTGCGAAGCTTTATGTTAAAACCAGTCAGTCACCTATTATCTTATCTACTAGGATGCATTAAAGGGTTTCAGGAAGTTGCAGTGAGCCGAAAGAAACACAGCGTTTATTAGGGGGACTTTACTCTAAGTTTTACGCCGTTTTATTCTTCATCAACTTGGAAGTGCTGTCAGTGTTCTAGTATGGTTTGTCAACTGGCCAAAGCTACGATGCACAAATAAGTACTCTAGAAGTAGCAGCAGCTCTGTATAAATTCACATTAAAAGAGGATAACTGTGATTTAATTGAGTCTCATTCTAAATCAGCGTGATCTGAATTATCCACGTAGAAGTTTAAACAAAAGTGTAGCGCTTCAACTTATCACTATTCATAAAGGCACACAAAGTTAAGGGAAGAAATAAATGCAAAGTAACCATAATATACGAATGTATGCAGGAAGAATGATTACGTGGTGAATGATGAGGATTTTATGAATCTGAAAGTTCGCAAAGGATGAATGCATCCGAGACAATGAGAACAATTTTGAACCAACTCGTCAACAGTCTCTAGTCAACGATTTGTGGCCAGGCAGTCCTCACCTTCTGGTGTGGCTCAAATCAATTAAGTTCTTGTGAACTGACGCCATTTTTTTCATTTCGCCACCCGTAAATCTTTTCAAGCCTAGTCCTATATCAGATAGCACCGCTTGTCGAGGCAATGCTTCAATACGTGGAACACATGTTCCACGTACTTTAATACATACAACTTAACAACTTAATCGACTGACTGTCTGTTCTGGTCGCTAAATATCCGCACAATACCAGTTCACAACGATTAAGACATAACAATTTTCTAGTCGATCTCCCTGTCTCCAACTACTAAATGAGAAGACTCGTACAATAATATTGTAACCTACATCCCAATAAAGCAAACAAAAGATTACCATTTAATTACAATAATAATAGTAATGATAATAATAATCAAACAGCACCATGGTAACTAATCGTACAGAGACAAAGGCCGAGTAGTGAGTGTCTGTTAAAGTGGTGGAATCTGATTGATTGTTCTACTGAATGACAGACAGATAGTTAATATTAATACACTTTGAATTCTGATTGGTAGAATATTGAGGTGGTCTGTTGTTGCACACAACACTTTCCTTCCTTACCTAACACTGTGTTTAACCTCATTATTAATGTTTATATTACACTGTCTACACAAGAAATTGGGTGCAGACACCTATGACCGAAGAAGGCTAATTTTTCATATACTGCGCATTTCGCGGATGTGAAGTAGAACAGAGCTATATGCTGCATAGTATACACGCTTTGATGGCGACTAACACGATGTCACCTAGTGAATACTAAACTCACTATCTTAGGACGGTAGGAGCCGCTTAAAAATGGTAAAAGAGCGAATAGTGTCTATAATGAGGTTGAGGGAATCCATTTGGGGAGTTGGGAAGCGCTAGTCTCAAACCAGCATTATATATATATATGCTGCCGCGTATTTTATTAGGTGTGTATCTCCGTCCTATATTGTTCAACCCTAAATGGATCTTCAAAAAACACCAAGTTAAAATAAAAGCCCAAAAGTTGCAGGTCATCGTTGCCAAATTAATGATAAACCAAAATACAATGGAAAAAAGATGAAGTGATCGGATTTACATACTTTCATAACCCAACTTGTTTATACAATCACGAAGTGACATCTTCCACAGATCAACAACTTTTTCATTTTCTCTTAGACCGCTCTCGCGAATTACACGTAGTTCATCCAGTGCACCTAAAGTTTTTAGGAACAATTTCACAAATAAACAAAAGTGACAGTTAATGGCTTTTAGAAGTTATACCAAAAAATTTAGGATACGCTCAATAAAAATAACGACTTATTTATGGTCGATAAACATGTAAAACTGCTTAGTCTTATCATTCTTAACTCAATTGGCCGCATATTCAAGACTATTCACAGAAGTTGGGTGGTACTTAAAATATACGACCACCCATCGTTCTACTATTTTAACTGCCAATGAAATAAATTACAAATGTAATGAGACGAAGTGTAGTATATTTACCGTCTGAATCGAGCCTAAATGCCACGGGGTATAGGTAGAGTCACCGATATATCCAACATATTACTTCTCACTGGTAACCACTTTACCTAGACAATTACCTGCCTGTCTGCAAATTCTAATGAATAACGTTACACAATAAACAGTCTAGTGACAACACAGAGTTTCGAAAACTGAATTCTTGACCACTTGTGATGACTTGCTGCCTTAGGCTCTTGCATATCAGTCAAGTGTGTCTAGGGCTGAAATCTCGCTTCACTTACTTCAGCTTTGGAAATTAGGAAGAATTAACCCTCACAAACAACCTCGCCTAGATTACTAGTTCACTAGTATTCTAGCCGGTCCCAAGCCCGGATAAAGAGGGAGGGTTGGGGCGTGGTGCTAGCAACTCCACCCCCAAAACTTAACCAAATTGCTACTAAAACTTCAACGCACAAATATATTCAAAATTCTAAAATTACAAATAGTGACCTTATTTTTCGCTGGAATCGGGGAAGTGAAATGACGCGGGCTGGTGAAAGCCCTCGGGAAGCCAGTCAGCCGATGTGCCTTCTTTCGATGAAAGCGAAAATAAGGATGGGGACGTGGAATGTTCGCACAATGTACGAAGCTGGGAAGGCTGCTCAGGTAGCCGCAGAAATGAGGAGATATAGAATAGAAGTGTTGGGAATCTGCGAGAGCAGATGGAACGGATGTGGAAGGAGCCAACTATCAACTGGAGAGACAATAATCTACTCCGGTCACCCAGAGGACAACCACGAGCACACCGAGGGAGTAGCCATCATGATGTCACCAACAGCGGCTAAAGCTCTCATGCAGTGGGAACCAATCTCCTCCAGGATAATGACAGCCAGGTTCAACTCAAAAGGAAAAAAGGTTACAATCATTCAGTGCTACGCGCCTACAAACGCCTCAGAACATGAGAAGAAGGAGGATTTCTACAGTCAACTACAAACAGTAATGGACAACGTCCCAAAGAGCGATATCAAAATCCTGATGGGCGACATGAATACGAAACTGGGAGGAGACAATACAGGAAGAGAACTCACCATGGGTCGTGAGGCCCTCGGTGAAATGAACGAAAATGGTGAACTCTTCTCAGACTTCTGCGCCTTCAATGATTTGGTGATTGGCGGTAGTGTGTTCAAACACAGGGATATACACAAGGCAACATGGATTTCACCAGATGGACACACCAAAAACCAGATAGACTTCATTTCAATCTCAAGGAAGTGGAGACGGAGCCTACTGGACACAAGATCGAGGAGAGGAGCAGATGTGGGTTCAGACCACTATCTGGTACAAGGGACTTTCAAGGTGAAGCTGAAAGCCTCGAGGATACCTGGGGATAGGCCACAATGCAAGTTCAACACTCACAAACTGAAGGACACAATCACACAGGACATTTTCACTGCCATTTTCACTGTCAGAGCAAAGCAGGAAACACTACGTGGCACCACTGAGGAATCATCCGTGGAAGACCATTGGAACTCTCTGAAGGTAATTTCCAACGAAACGTGCTCAACGGTTTTAGGAAGAAAGAAGAAACAAGACAAGGAATGGCTCTCAACAGACACTTGGAAACTAATAGAGGAGAGGAGAAAAGTGAAAGAGAAAATGATTCAATGCAAAGATGGACAAGAGAAAGAGACGCTGAACTCAACTTACACAGCACTGGACAAAGAAGTGAAGAAGAGTGCCAGGAAGGACAAAAGACAATTCTACGACAACCTGGCTACTGAAGCTGAGAAGGCAGCAGGCAAAAGGGACCTGAGGACACTATATCAGATAACCAAGTCTCTATCCGGGAAGAGATCAACACAAGTGAAACCTATAAAAGACAGCCAAGGGAACCCAATTACCAAAGAAGAAAGACAGATTAAACAATGGGCGGACCACTTCAAAGGACTCTTGAACCGACCACCACCTACAACCCATCCAGTAATACCAACAACAGCACGTACACAACTGCAAGTTGACACCAATCCTCCAACGAAAACTGAAGTCATGAATGCAATCAAGCTTCTGAAAGCTGGAAAAGCAGCTGGACCAGATGGAATACCCCCGGAAGCACTGAAAGCGGACCCAGAAACGACGGCAGATATGCTGACTCCATTATTGCAAAAGATCTGGAAAGAGGGAAAGGTGCCTACTGACTGGAGGAAAGGTTACCTCGTGAAACTACCGAAGAAGGGCGACCTGGGACTCTGCAAGAACTGGCGAGGAATCATGCTCCTGTCGACGCCAAGTAAAATCCTGAGTCGCATCATCCTGGAGAGAATCAAGGACGCGCTGGATACAGAACTCCGACCAGAACAAGCTGGATTCAGGAAAGGCAAATCATGTTCTGACCAAATTGCAACTCTACGCATTATCATCGAACAAAGCATGGAATGGCAATCAAATCTCTACCTCAACTTCATAGACTTTGAGAAGGCCTTCGACAGCGTTGACGGCGAAGTAATTTGGAAACTACTCGAGTACTACGGCGTACCGCAAATATTCATCAACCTTATTCAACAACTGTACGACAACGGCACATGTCAAGTGATCCACAACGGAAAACTCAGCGAAGCGTTTGGAGTAAACACAGGAGTCAGACAAGGGTGCTTATTATCACCAATGATATTCCTAATTGTGGTGGACTGGATTATGCGTCAGACAGTGGGAAACGAGAAGACAGGGATATCCTGGACCGACGTGAAGAACCTAGAAGACCTGGATTTCGCGCGTGGATGATTTATGTTTGATGTCACACAAAATCGAAGACTTACAAGCAAAAACCGACAAACTGGTCGAAGAAGCAGCAAAGACAGGACTCCAGGTGAACATAGACAAGACGGAGGTTATGAAAATAACCAACCAACAACAACAGCAGCAACATCCAGTGCCAATCACCATCAACGGGAGGGATTTGAAAGAGGTTACTTCTTTCACTTATCTGGGGAGCATTGTCTCAACCACAGGAGGAACGGACGAGGATGTCAAATCGAGAATCGGGAAGGCGAGAAACACATTCATCAACCTGAAACCAATCTGGAAATCTTCGTCACTCAGCCTGCATCAACAACAAAATTCAGATTTTCAATACAAACGTGAAGTCAATTTTGCTTTACGGATCAGAAACTTGGCGGGTCACCAAGAATATTTTCAACAGGTTGCAGACCTTTATCAACAACTGTCTTCGCTCCATACTGAAGATTAGATGGCCAGAAAGAATCACAAACAAGAAGCTATGGGAACAAACGAAACAGGAACCAATCGCCCAACAAATATGCAGGAGAAAGAAGTGGAGATGGATTGGACACTCGCTGAGGAGGCCGTTGAGTGACATCGCGCGTCAAGCCCTCGAGTGGAACCCGAAAGGGAAGCGGCGAGTGGGACGTCCAAGGGTGACATGGAGGAGATCGTGTGAGGAGGAGATGAAACAGTATGGAATAACATGGACGCAAGTGAAAAGAACAGCAGAAGACAGAAGCAAGTGGAGACGTGCAGTTGAAGCCCTATGTTCCACTAGGAACCCAAGGGAACAACAACAACAACAACAACCCTCACAAACAGTGTCTTACACCCCAGGTACATGAGAATTCAGTTCCAGGTGATTGAGTTCTACCCAGATCACTTGCTTCCCAACAAATCGTACTTAGTGTACAAATGATGGAGAATAAGCCGATATGTAACACTTCGAGATCAGTATAACCAATTATACACTGGTTGATGTATAGTATAGGCTGTGATCACCCCAACATGAGATCTAAAACTTTCAGATTTAACTTCTCTGAGTGACAGGAAGACATTAAATTAATTGAAATCCAAAAGTATCATTTTTCTGTGATTCACAGCCAACTGCGAAATTTAGCCAAATTTTAGACGACTGTGCGACTTGCTGGATGGAAACCAAGACAATATGACACATAAAACCAGTACAGTATGGACGAAACGGCAATTTAACAATTGTAAATATATTTCAGTTGTTATTTACACACAACTTGACAATTTATTATGTGTTGGACTGACCAAATATTGAGTTAATTTAGTTTGCGGCCGAGTCTAACATTCCACAAGCTGCTTCCAAGGCTACCACAAACTAAAGGCATTCAAGTCACTAATTAAACTCCCATGAAGTTATTTTGAAACAATTCGGAGTCAGCATTGCACAAGAGCGAAAAAATCACATCAGGTGTATAGTTATTAAGGAAAACCTTGCTCCGGTAATCTGTTAAACATAGCTGGTAAACATGTCACGTAGAATTCCCAAGACAAAGGATGCGAGTCATCAAAAAGGACAGGCTGTATTATATCATCAGTTTCAGATATAAAACAGGAGTTTTTAGGTATAACCAAAAGGACTCACGCTGCTTGGAGATCCTCTGACGAGGATTATGCTTTTCCGTGAAGGCACCAACCATCATTGAGAAGAGAACGGTTAGATATCCATAGATCAGCTTCTTCGCTTCAGTAAACCAAGAGGTAATTTCAAGACTCATTCCTTAATATTTAAAGTTGCTTCAGTGTGCAGAAGAATGACACTGATAAGTATTTATTAAGATGAACTCTTGAAAAATCTAAAAAAGAAAAACGAGAAACATTATGTAGTGGTACAGAGAGGCGAAACAAAGTATTCCAGATGCCTGGAAGACCCAAGGCTGTATTGTTTAGAACTCTTGCGAATAACACATGGATGACAAACAGAGACTATCTAGAAAACTGCTGAGAGAAAACGACCTGCACTCCCACCTCAAGGTCAAATAGCTTTAAATTTGGCTCTAAAATAAACAAGGCCACGTCGTTCCGTAAATATCTTGCAGACTGTTTGAGCCGTTCCTGTTGTTGGTAATTTTGTCGAGAATATAACGAAATAATGATCTGTGAATATTCAGAGCCCATATTTTGCAAATTTCCCGGAATAATTTAACTCCTAGTCAGATTTGATCCAGTATCCAACATCATTTTTACGAGCTAGTGTAAATCAAATTAGTTTCTTTGTTCTAGCTTCTTGGTCGCAAGGCAAGGGTTGCTAGTCCTAATTGAACTTCCACGTACTAAGTCCCGCACTCTACTGCCATAGCTTTGGCTGACTAGAAATAGGAGTAGTTCAAATGAACTGTCGTCAAGATTTGACAGAGTAGCAGTAAGAATATTTGGGCGCCCAGTGAGAAGTAGACATTTGTAAAACATTATATTTTGTTTTTTCCAATGACAAGCCATCTAAACAGCCCGGCTCTTATTTCCACTGACGGCTAAAAGATTTGGAGGGCAATTGAGTACTTGGAAGACTCTAATAGGCCGACCTAAAGGTTCTGAAAGAATGGGAGACGGTCAGTGGTGCGGCTTTAAACCTGAAAAAAAATGCAAATTACTGCACCTACGCATATGTAGGCTACATAAGGTAATTTACTCCCTGTGAAGCGATAACTGATTCTGTGTGACGTCAGAAAGTGTCTTAGATCTAGTTCTAGCAGATAAATGGACACAAACGTGAACTACTGTGGTGACTTAATGATACACTCTATGTACAGGAAATTAGTTACGCGCACTTCTGAGCTTTTTTCTAAATTCACACAAAACATACGTGAGAACACACCCTGAAATGCAAAACATTATTACTCCTCAGTTACTCAGAAGGGATGCATATCTTTTGGAAGGAGTCCAAAGAGTGCGGTAAAGCGACAAATTGTTATCGAAATGCACTATCTAATGTAACGCTGAAAAATATAGATCTTTCTAAACCTAGCCACTATTGGCTTAGCAATGACTTAATCACTGCTTATAAAATTAAAATCATAAGAACCATTCAAACAGGGGTATTCTGCTAACAAGTATGTACGGGCTTCCTCGTGCCAATCCTAAAATGACGGCTCATTGAAGGACACAGATTTCGGTGCCCTCACATTTCTTTTCTCGTCGGCCTTGTTGCTCCTAGAAACTCTTTACTAACATATAAGCTTTAATCGCGACAGACAGACAGATTGCATGATAGACAGCTAATCAATATGATGTGACCTTTTCGTCGCGATTATTGGTTAATTTAATGTAACTCACACCATGTGATGTGACCTTGAGTGTTCTTTGTTTTCTGTCACCCTATTCGTGTGTACATGTAATTAATTAACTGTTCATTTTTTCCGTTCCCTCAATACTGTTCGGTACGTTTTTGTCTTTTCTTGAGTGGCAATGGGTTTTATAATTTTCTTGGTGTAATTGTATGATTTATTTTATGTTTTAGAAACAGATAAAGTTTAATTCAAGTCATTCTGTTTTTAACTCTGTGTCGTCAGTACTGAAGAAGGACTAAATCTGTAGGCAAAATTAATCTTACAAAGTTTCGAACAGTATGGCAGACGAAAAATATGAGACTATGCTGACGTTAACTCCACAGTCAGAAAAGAGTGGTGAAACTAATTTCCATGGAAGCAACGAGTATAAATCCAATTATATGGTGGAGTTGGAGCTAGCGAAATTCCTTATAGTCCAAGTAGAGAAAGAAATTGAATTGGACAGATTACGACAAGCTAGTTGTGAGTGTTCTGATCATAATAAGTCTCCTTACAAGCCTTCCACCTCTCATACAGTCACGATGAGTTCGCCAGAACCATGTTTAAGTTTCTGGACATGCCTAAAAGAGAGATTATTAAGTTTAACGGTAATCCTGTCAATTATTGGAATTTTATAAAGATTGATATCAGTTAGAGAACCATTGAAAACCAGGGAGTGCTGGACAGCTGCCGTTTCATCATAGTTCGGGAATCATCGGCAGTACGCACCCACTGGGATTCGAACCCAGGACCTTCCGGTTACAAGGCAAGCTAGCTGGTATACCATTCAGCCACTGGGACCCGATTCAATGGCTCGTGAATGCCAACTTATACCAATTCTTGATTTAGCGTGACCCCAACCATTGTCGTTGGTCGGAAATCCATCCACACACGTGACATCTAATTGGACCTCACTGGTCACGACCTCTCACTAGAACTCCAGGAAACTCCATCCCGTAGCAAGTCACCAACGAGAACCAGATTAATTTTCTATAGTTTGGTTTGTAAGGGTTTGTTATGTTTTTACGAGTCGGTCACGGACTGATATCAGTTAGAGAACCATTGAAAACCAGGGAGTACTGGACGGCTGCTGTTTCATCCTAGTTTGGGAATCACGAATTGAATCGGGTTCTAGTGGCTGAATGGTATACGAGCTTGCCTTGTAACCGGTAGGTCCTGGGTTCGAATCCCAATGGGTGCGTACTGCCGATAATTCCCAAACTAGGATGAAACAGCAGCTGTCCAGTACTCCCTGGTTTTCAATGGTTCTCTAACTGATATCAGTCCGTGACCGACTCGTAAAAACATAACAAACCCCTACAAACCAAACTATATAAAATTTTATAAAGAATTTTGAAGACTTGGCGGATACTTATGCTATTGGATACCAAACTAAGCTAAATTACTTAATTGAGTATTGTGAGGGAGAAGCAAAAGATGTAATCAAACATTGCGTTTCGTTAGAGCCAGAGGAAGGTTATTATAAAGCCCTAGAACTGTTAGAAAAAGCATTTGGGCAAACGCACGTTGTGGCCCGAACTTTCGTAGAGAAAAACCTGGAATTTCCGAATGTTAAAAGCAATGATGCAGCATTATTAAGAAAGTTATCTCACGAGATGCAGGCCTGTGAACTAACATTAAAGCGGATGAACTATGTTTCAGACTTGAATTCTGGTAGAACTATTGAACAACTAGTTCTAAAACTCCCTGTCCATTCACAGAGAGAATGGATAAAGGTCGCTTGCAACGTCATAAAGAGCCGTCGCGAACCATCATTTAGCGACTTTTGCTTGTTTGTTAAGGAGCAGTCAAATATGGCTAACACCAGGTATGGGCTGCTAATCAATGGGCATTCTACGGGAAAAATAGCAAAGAGTTTAGCATCCCTATGACGAAAAACTCTGGTTCTAAACACCGAGTGTTTGTTGACAGGCTCTCAGAGAATAATGTCAAAAATCCGAATGATGATCCTAGGAACGTTTATTTATCCCTCCCTGTATATTATGTTCGGGAGGACATTTCCTAGACCAGTGTTCGAAGTTTAAAGATAAAGACCTTGATGAACGTCTGGCATTTGTTTCCAAGAGAAAACCATGCAACGTATGTTTAAAAGCAAATCACATAGCAAAGAATCTTCTTTCTCCGAGGTCCTGTACAGTTGAAGGTTGTGGATGGGGACACCATACATTTGCTGCACAGAAGCCAGGGATTATCCGACGAAATAAGATATGGTGTGCATATCAACGATCAACAGTGTAGTGATATGACTTCGCACAAGACTCCGACAAGTGAAACAGCATTCGTTATAGTGCCCTTTTTAGCCAGACATAACGGGAACGTTTAAACCTGTGCGTTTGTGGATAGCGGTTCAGACGCAACACTAGTCACAGGAGATCCAGCAAGAGAATTAGGTTTAGTAGGAGCAACTAAGACAGTCTCCCTTAAGACGCTTGGCTCACAATCCACTTTGTCTTGCGAACAGGTACAACTAGAAATCTCTCCGTTCTATTCGTCCCTTCATGTTACTGTTTCCAAAGCTTGGACGGTACAGAGGTTGCCACAGTTACAAAGAGTTGTGCCAACAGCAGATCAGATGGCCTCATGGAGTCACCTAGACGGAATAGTTTTACCGGAGGTTAAGAATGAAGAAATTAAGATGCTTATTAGCTGCAACGTGCCAGAAGCTCACATAACGATCGATAAAAGGCTTGGTGGAGCTAACGAACCTTGTGCCATAAAGACTCCCTTGGGATGGACATTACTGGGACCATACAGGAAGACCCTTGGAGAAACTAGCATGGTCAATCATATCTTAGCCAAAGAAAAATTTGAGGCCATGTTTAAACAGTTCTATAAGAATGAGTTTGGCGATTTGAGCGGTCAAGTGCCCAGGTGTGTGGAAGGTCGTAAGGCTCTGAGTATTGTGTCAGAGTCCAGACAGTTAGTTGACAGACATTATCAGATAGCACATTCATGGAGTCGACAACAAATTTTATCTAATAATAGAAAACTGGCGATGAGTAGACTCAATTCGTTGAGGAAACGCCTCTGTCAAGACTCAGACCTGCACAAAGAGTATACTAATATCATGTCTCAGTATACTGAAAAAGGTCTCGCGGAAATGGTCGAAGATGATCACGTTAATGGACAGGTTTGGAACTTGCCACACCGTAACGGTTTTACTCTTGTGATTTATTGCATCGTTTACTTCTATAGCCTTCAGTTCATCTTCCGGCCAGAAGCACGCTACTTTCATTCTGTTATTTTATTGAGAACATCAAAGCAACCTGTTCTTTCCCATAGTATGGAATTCTGCGTAGATGTCCTATCTCCTGTTCACTGTGTTGACGTAACCGAAGCATTCCGTTCACTTAGTAGAGGTGAAAAAGACTATGCCTTCAGCTGCACACAAGCATCATGGGTTGATGGTCTGATTGGTTTAATTCAAACATCCCCAGAGTATGCTTGAATATTCCTATTTATTTATCGATTCTTCAGGTCCCGAGATGTGTATTCATTCACTGAAGAAGCGAAAAGAACTTTTCTGGGGAGGAGATAAACCACTTGCTATCGTACCTTGCAACAGTTCTAGGCAACTTTGGAAATTACTTATCTTTTGGAGACACCAAGTTCGTTCCAGGTATTACTTTGAGTGGAGTAACAGAGCTTCTATCAGTGAATAGCGCATTTCCTAATCCGGAGACAGGTCTCAAAGCTTTGTGGGAAGAAGTAGCTCCTGCAATATATTCATTAAGCTCCCGTCGTTTGCACCTTGGATTTGGTTCAACTGAAATAACAGCTTATTACTCCTCAAACTTTACTCGTAGTGATGCTGAGTTAATTCAAGAGTACCTAGAAAGTATAAAAACCGAAGCACATAATACACGACCTTTCAAAAATGCTGACTCTAAGACAAAAGTTTACTTTCTTCGGTTTGCGTCAGCTGAGAAATCTGTCCAACACATATCTTATGATGCCCTTCCCTCGGACACATCTTTGCAGCTTGAATATGGTGACTATAGTGAGCTGATGAAGTTACTAGTCGATTGTTGTAAAGATTCTAAAGCACATTCACTAAACCAAGTCGAATCAGAAATATGGTATCAGTATGCTCGAGGCTTTAATACTGGCTCATTAGCCACTCACAAAGATGCCTCCAGGTTATGGGTTAAAGATAACAACCCTGTTGTTGAAAACTATATTGGGTTTATAAAGTCATAGCGTGATCCCTTTGGCGTTCGTGCAAAGTTTGAATCATTTGTGGCTGTTGTAAATAAATCACTGTCAACAGAATTCCAACGACTTCTAAATAATGCTGAAAGGTTGTTACCAATTTTGCCATGGTTTCTACATATGAAAAAGATAAATTCTTACAGCCAAACTTTACTAGTTTGGATGTAGTGACGTTTTCAACTTCTGAAATTCCTGTTGGGATTAATATTCCCAACTATGATGATGTACGGCAAGTTGATGGATTTAAAAAATGTTTCTTTGGGTAATGTACTTAGTGCTCGTTTGAAGGATCCTAAATCAGAATTTCTACATAATGAAGACAAACAAATGTACGTGGAACATGCTGAAAGTTCTTTTGAATTACAAGTTGGACTTCATAAACTGTTGGGAAACGGTTCTGGTAAACTGTTTCAGCGTGATTGTGATGGAAAACTAAATTTCGACATGAAAACTATTGAAGATATCATTGATGGAGTTCCTGTAAAAGTTGGTATGAACTAGAAGAAACGTATGACAGCAAGTTTTCAAACCTTTCATCTGCAACAGATAAGTGTCAAGCTGAGTGCGTTGCAGTTTATTTATCTGATTTACCTCTTGTTCTAGGGCAATTCGGTTTGAATACTGACTGTGCTCAAGGCGATGTCCCGGATGTAGTCCATATTAATTGGTTGTCAACGATTCGTTCAGGTGTAACTTCCATGGAGTTTTATTCTCCAGCAGAAAATGCTGGTGACATTGGATCATGGCGTCAAGCACTCCTGGCGGCCTGCTTGAACATAGGGCTACCAAAAATTCCACCTTACAACATTTTGCAAAATTGCTTTGGTTTGCTCTTTTAATTTTGTTTCAATTTATCAATAATGTGTTCTAATGGTATTATTTATAATCGCGCATTTTTAAAATCATTACAACCTACTGCGGGGTGATGATAAACGTTATAGTGATATATTATCGCGCAATGTATGGGTTATCGTGTTCACGCCTATATAGGCGTTATAAGCGTTTACTTTTGTGAAAGTAGATTATGTATGACTGGTTTCAGGCTTCTATAGCCGAAAAAGCAATATTTTCCAGTATTGTATTCGTATTAATGGATAAAACTGTCATGATATCCCAGAGGATGTATTACTTTAAGAACTCATCGTATATAAGAAATTTAGAATAGAAAGACTATTATTTGCGTTTCAGAACCGTAATGGTTTGTTATTTGCTAGTTTTTTGAGGATATTAATGTCTAAAATTAACTATAGGCAATGGTTGTTCCCACAGCAGTTATTCTATGATAACGAGACATTTGAAGGAGAACTAGCCCACGTACACAAGTTAAATGTACGTTTAGAGGATGCCAAACACTTTTTTATCATCATCCGTGATGAGTGAAATATTCCATATTACATCGAAGAGAGCATGCGATGAATGAGACAATCTGCTGAATTTCCTGGTGATCGTATCCATTTCGATGAAGTTTCTAGTTGAAATCGCTCAGGTGATTGCAATTTATAACCTAACTTATTGTGCCTGTAGAGATGTCATGCATTCCTTGTAAGCAGCCGTTCATACGACATATTAAATTATTATTTGCTTGCTGCTATACTTCAGAAGAGGAACAATGTGTGTGACAGTGAAAACCGCAGAAGAATGCCGTCATGACCAAAGAATGAGAAAGGAGAATGAACCTTTTTCAGCAAAGGTAGGAGAATATAAAGCGTTTCACTTTTACATTACTTATTTCTAACTTCAACTATTTAAAAATTGCACTTTATTCACTTACTTGCAGATGTTCGGTGAAGTCAGTCAACCTGGTCACAGCAACTACGCATCCCCAAAGTAATTACGAAAAACAATTGTGTAAAGACATTCGCTTATTATTTTTCATGAAATATATTTGACATCCTGCTTATCATACTTTTCTTATTCTACCTCAGTGAAACTAAGTTTGTCATTATGATGAGATGGAGGCCTGATCTACCAATGAGACCTGAGAAAGTAATTGTAGGCATAATTAAACGTAAGCGAAACCGTACTAATATTGCTACAGCCCAACCTATTAAATTACTCGTCTCGTGTAGACTTCATTTTACACTATATGTTAACACCCGTAGGCATATGGATTGACATCACGCTCTAAGTGAAATAATAGTAATACATTACTTGTGATCATACTTAACTTCATACGAAATCGAACTAAACTGCAGGACCTAGGTTCTCTTCTTATTTTTCAAACACTGAGGTTAGGTATTTTTGTCATTAGTCCCTACAGATTTACCTATGACTAGGAGACGTAATCGCGTAACTTTAGGCATATTTTTAGGCTTTAATGAAGTACTTATAATTCACCACTTTTATCGATGGATAGTGTTCCTACAGAATCGCACTTACGTATAGTAACGAATTCATATCCTAGGGAGCACCGGTCTAGCATCCCGTACTCCCAACGCGAACACACGAACAGAAAGAAAACAATGTGAATAGGAAAAGTTTATTTTTATTGTAATACGAAAGTAGTTCATTTACACATTAAGAAAATGGTCCATTTGTGCCATTACTTCTCCCGCGTATTCTGCGGCAACCACATAGTGAGTGCAGAACAACTACATTGTTAGCATTAAATGACTTCCTCGCTTTTTGTATTTCTCATAATGAATTCTCGAATTCCTCCCAGCTAAAGAAACGCCTTCGCAGCATTACTTCACCGAAAATTCCACTGACGTGTGCATTGCCTACCTGCAATAAACTAAAAAGGCTTTGTCAATCAGTATCCATCTGTCTCTCAACTGTTTAAATATAATTCCGTAGAAAAAGCAATATGGAAATACATCACCTAGCAATATCCATCAATAAAATGCTACACGTATAACCTAAAATTGAGAAAAGCCCAAGAACTCACGGGTTCCTTGACATCGCCAGCAAGCGATAGGCCAACAAAGCGAGTATATAAATAAATAAATAATAGTATATTCTCATTTTGTACATGAGGGACGCCAGTTTACAGGCATCATCAATATGATAAATTACATATACGATTAGTAAACATATTTAATAATAGTAATTTCATTAAATACATTTTTTCCTACCTGTGTAGGACACACCAATTGTACAGGCATGGATAAGTATCATTTAAATTACATAAATTTGGTTCATGGTAAAGTTATAAGGTTGCAGTCATTTTGTCTATGGGAACGATATGATAACTAGTCATTCAATGTAGCACATCAAGAAATATAGAAGTATTGTCTTCGCATTAACAAAAAAACCCAAGTGTGTTTTGGATGGATTACAAATACTTGGGAAAAAATAAAGCTTGAAGTAATTCCTCCATATAAATAAATAAATAAATTTATTCTCATAGTACAGTACATGAGGGACGCCAGTTTACAGGCATCATCAAATTGTTACAGAAATTGAACCATATAATTCAATCACAATTTACAGGCAGTAGCAAGATATGCTTTACATGTTCGCTGAAGATTATACATACACTTGATAAATGTTAATCCCAGTAGTATAAAACAGCCTTTTCACTCATATACAATCATTTCTGTGCAAAGTTGGAAAAATCTGCTAGATTGTCAGTGAGTGCAACACAACAGGAAATACAGAAGTATTGTCTTCGCATTAACAAAAAATCCAGGTCTTTGGTGGATGGATTATAAGTGCTTGGGAAAAAAATAAAGCTTGAAGCAAATATTCATACATAACTTTGTTGTGTGCAGAGTCCTCGAATTACAGTTCATGGATGTGTTATTTTGGAATCAGTGATGTGTTTGTCTCATTTGATCTGCAATGTCATTGTTGGGAGTAAGTACATAAGCTTCGGACGCATTAATTAATTGATTTCTACTGCTTGTGGGTATTTTCTTAGCGTGAGGAAGGTCTATGAATTTCTGCTGTTCCGACAGGAGTTGAGAATATTAACTGCTCAGCAACATTATGGATATAAGTTCATCACATTATCTAAGGAAAGGTGGGTTGCAGTTGGTGAGGGATATATGGTGCCCAACGAGCGTACATCTGTCCATGTGATGTTGTGGTGAGTTATACCTTTTTCATGTTGTCGGTTTATGTCCATTTTATTCCACTTATTGTGTTGGGTAGTAGTTTTACAAACGAGATTTCTTGTCTGTTTGAGGATATGTATCTTAACCGTTAATGTTTTGTCTAGAATTATAAATATAGGCAAAAAACAACAGGTTAGTATTTAAGCTTATACATTAAATGGACCTATAATTTCGGAGGCTCTCAGATAGGAACTAGAACTACTATCGTTTGCAAACTCTTGTAGTTTGTCATTAAGCACCTTTTTGAAGGAGGCAAATGTACTTGCTTGACGCATATGATAAACCAAGCCTTGTATATGCACGAAAGAAGTGAAATAAAACGTTAGAATAATCAAATTTTACATTTATTTCCATCAAATATGCTTGAAAGCAACGCATACCTCAACCACACAAACCTGCACACGATATCACCTACCTAGGACAAATTAAATATAAAATTAGCCGCCACTGTTCCAGCCAATGAAAGACGAGAAAACCTGAGGCGCGGAAGATATAACACGCTATAACGGATATCATCACCCCTACTGCGTTGTGTCATCCACAAAAATTGAGAAAAAAGCATCACTGTGGATGGCAGCGTGCACTGAAACGTACACAAATTAATCAAATGACTGTTCCTAAACTCGTTAGCACTAATTGTAGATCCCTGTCCAACAAAATGGATTATCTTCAATCCCTAATGTATTCTAATGTTTATCGAAACGCTGGCGTTTTAGCAATACAAGAGACTTGGCTGCACCAGCATTATGATGATAATCTAGTTTCATTAAATGGATATAAAGTTTTTCGCCAAGATAGAAAAAGTTCTAAGAAAAAATGTGGAGGAGGGGTAGCCACTTTTATAAACACAAGTTGGTCTACATCAAATCACGTTTGCTTCAATTATTCTAGTGACAATATAGACTGCATAACCGTCAGGTGTCGCCCAAAACACTTAAGTAAATATTCTTACATATACATAACAAATATCTACATAACACCCAATTGTAGCCTTTCAAATATAGTTACGTTTGCAGATGAATTTACTGAATTTGCTGCTCCTGCATTCGGAAACTCGCTGTCTATAGTCTGTGGTGATTTTAATTCATGTGATCACAGCTTTCTTACTAGTCGAGTTTAATACACGTCTGGACAAATCACTAGACCTGGTTTTCATAAACGACCGTGATGTATATGAAACCCGAAGGAGAGCTCCTTTGTTAAACTCTGACCACTGCATTATTCGTATTTTACCGAAAGTATACGGCAAGTTACAACAAAAATTGTTTAGTCATTTAACAAAGAAGATACATGAACGTTCATATTCCCATGTGGCGGCCTAAAAACATATCAGATTATATGTTCACCAAAAAAAGAAGGAATTCAATCTAAAACCTTGAACCGCTCGCAAGGAACGAATCGTTCGCTCTCTCTCTGGTTGCTCGCCCAGCACATCTGCTGACCAACGCTGTCTCGCACTGGTTGACACATCCCCATCAAGAACTTTGCTCCTATCTGCTTTACTCTACGTGGAGACTTCCGACGGTTGACAGCTCTAAGTTGTAGTGGAGAATT
Source organism: Trichobilharzia szidati (assembly GCA_944472155.2). Taxonomy (NCBI): domain Eukaryota; kingdom Metazoa; phylum Platyhelminthes; class Trematoda; order Strigeidida; family Schistosomatidae; genus Trichobilharzia; species Trichobilharzia szidati. The sequence continues at coordinate 56,530,721 of OX235276.1, forward strand.
GGTATAATCAAGAGAAGGACAATTACATTCCAATAATTTCGTACGTCTATAATTTGTGTATTTTGTGACTGTTATAGTTTTTCTTCAAATAACCTCAGTCCTTTTTGTGTATATTAGCTTGAAGTGAACTGAATATCTGATATATACGTATTTGTTAGTACCTGTTCTGTCCTTTTAATTGCGTTTATATACTTACCTAGCTACTAGGTCCACTACACCCATGACAACATTCTAGCACTAAGAAGCATGTTGTATGATACCAACTGGGAACTATTTACTGACGATAAGTTGGATGCTACTGTCTCTAATATAACCGATTATCTGAAGTTTTGTTTGGATATTTGCTGTCCATATGAAACACTGTTTTCGAGATTTGACAGAATCTCTTCTTTGCAGCTGAAAAAACTTAGAAGACAAAAAGAGAAGTTGTATAAGAATAGTGATAATACTGGTGTCCGTAAAATAAACACCCTTATAAAAATTGAAATAGAAAGATTGAACAGACTATATAATGAAAAATTTTTATCATGTAAAAATCATTCAAACATTTGGAAACTTTTCAATAAACTTACAAGTAAAAAACAAATGTCTGTTGATGCTTATTCTGATGTTAATGCTTTAAACAAATCATTTATCATGAAACAAATTAATATGCCTGTACCTGATGTACCTAGTCAAGATAATGGTAATTTTCCGGGTTTTAAAGAAAAGGATGTACTAGTATGTTTGAAATCTTTAAATCCAACACACAGCCTTGGTCCAGATGGTGTACCAGGCATTCTTCTTCAAAAGTGTGCAGACATCTTGTGTCATCCTCTTACTCAAATCTTTAATGCACCATTCAACAAGGAAACGGTACCTGCTGACTGGAAACAAATCAAGGTTGTACCTGTACAGAAATCATCTTCTGGAGTAGGTATAAAGTTTAGACCGGTCGCTATAACATCTCCTTTTTTGAAAACTATGGAGAAACTTCTTTTGAATACTCTTAAACCTTCTTTAAAAGCTTTTTGTGACCCTAAGCAGTTTGCTTATAAGTGTGGAAGAAGTACATTAGATGCAGCCATTGTACTACACCACAATATTGTTTCCTGCCTTGATAAGGGTGCTAAGTTCGTTCGAACAGCTTTTTTAGACTATACGGCAGCTTTCGACTCTGTTCCTAGGACACTTTTATTAGGAAAGATGGTTTCAGCACAGACAGAGTCCTGGGCAACTAGATGGCTGTCTTCTTATTTTAAGGATAGGAAACAGCATACTGTTTTGGCTGGAAAGCGCTCCACTTCTCAGCTAACTGAAAGTGGTGTGCCTCAAGGAGCAGTACTTTCTCCATTTCTTTTCTCTTTCTTTTTGCATGACCTTCCGAACTCACCCAAAGTTAACTTCATTAAGTATGCTGATGATCTGACCGTTTCTGTCCCTGTAGTTTCCACATCGGATTGTTCCCATATGAATGGCTTCTTAGCTGAAGTTAAGGATTCGTCTGGCTCAAATGGTCTTAAACTAAATCCAACTAAATGTAATACTGTTGATTTCAGCTTGAGAAGTGAAAAAGACATGCATGGATTGATCCAATCTCATGATTGTTGTAATATTGATGGTAACATGATAGAGAGTAAGTCAAGTGTTTCTTATCTTGGCATTAGTTTCTCTTCAAACCTTTGCTGGTCGTCTCATATTCTTATAGTTTCTACGAAAGTTTTCCGTCTGACTTATTATATAAAGAAGTTGAGGCACTCAGGTATAACCCAATCTCTTCTCATACAATTTATTAATTCATGTGTTTTGCCCATTATTCTTTATTGTTCTCCATTATTCTTCCCTGGGCTACTCAAAAAAGACCATATAATACTACGAAGAACATTGAGGGCTGTAAGTAGGGTCAGTGCTATCCCTTTGACTCAACTAACCGACACTGTTGTCAATAGGCATATGAATTCTTGTAAACACTTAGCTAAAGTTATTTTGTCTGATAGTGAACATCCTCTTTATTCACATTTGTTTCCTTGTATCTCTTCGGGTAAGACCAGAAGAAATTTCATAAACACTTATGCTCGTACTACAAAATATAAAAATTCGACGGTACCATATTTGGCACGAGTATTGTGTGAAGAGACGAATATCAAAAAAGAACTTTTACAACTTTTAAATCATTAACTAAACTATAAAATGTAATGATGCATATTATTGCATGTGTGATTTGTTATATTATTTATTTATTATTCACTATGACCTAGAAATGGTGTATTTTTTGGGGTTTTTTATTTTTCCTATTAACTATTAATATTTTTAAAATTTTATACATTTATATAATTATAAACAGAGCTTAACCATTGCAATATGTAAAATGAAACGCTGAAAATTCCATGCTGTAAATTGTTATTGTTGTGGAATAAAGTGATTATTATTATTGTTGTGCTCGTTATGCGATTCTACGAGGTTTGACTGAGGCTGACGATTCTATGGTACGTATAGACGAAGTAGTTGGTGAGGACGATGCACCTGGTTTGTGTATCTTCTTTGATCTTAAAAAATTTTTAATTGTGGCTCGTCCAGCAATTGGTGAATTCTTAAGAAAATTACAATATTACGAAAATACAGCGAATGCTAAAGATGGATGGGCTTTCTTCCAACACCATAGTCAACTACTTCCACAACATTCGACTGATTTGTTCTGTCATAGATGGCTACGCGAATATATTCCGATGCTGCAAACAATATCTAAATGGTTGGATATAAAGCGTAACCTACAAATTGATGATCTCGTCCGAGAGGTCTCTGGCCAAAGGCTATAGTTAAGCAGGTGTGCTGTGACGAAGATGGCCGCGTCAGGATGGTGCGTTTAAAAAGTGCAACTCAAGAAGTCGAATGAGATATAAAAAGCGTATGCTTGTTGGAAGAATCGGACAACTTGAAGGTTCCCGGTACGATAAGTCAACGTGGTGACCGTCCGTGGGGAGTTTTAATCGCGACAGACAGACAGATTGCATGATAGACAGCTAATCAATATGATGTGACCTTTTCGTCGCGATTATTGGTTAATTTAATGTAACTCACACCACGTGATGTGACCTTGAGTGTTCTTTGTTTTCTGTCACCCTATTCGTGTGTACATGTAATTAATTAACTGTTCATTTTTTCCGTTCCCTCAATACTGTTCGGTACGTTTTTGTCTTTTCTTGAGTGGCAATGGGTTTTATAATTTTCTTGGTGTAATTGTATGATTTATTTTATGTTTTAGAAACAGATAAAGTTTAATTCAAGTCATTCTGTTTTTAACTAGAGTTAAGCCAAGACTCTGTGTCGTCAGTAATGAGGAAGCGAATTAATCCCACAATATGTCTATCGCAGCTGCCGTGGAAAGTCATACGCTCACAGAGATGCACAAATACTGATTTCGAATGACCCATACCCTTAAAACTTGTTCACACTGTTATTAAGCATACATCTAAACTCGCCCTTGGCTGCTTCCCATTCACCATTCTCTTGTTCATCTTACTGCTCTATCTATTCATTCACTTATTCTATATATATATAATTTCAAATTTCATTATCACTCTCTTTTTCCTTTGTCCATGTAGTCTACATTAATTATATCTATTATTATCGCTTATTATTATCTCTCTTTTGACCGCGCTGAACGGATAACGGGTGAAACTCACAGCTTCATTCACAGCGGCGACACGGAGTTAACACGCCGCACAGTACACACCACATGTAACTGCTAAACTAGACATTTGTAAAATATTATATTTGTAAAATCTCAGCAAGGTTGAAATGAGTAACTCCAACGTTTCGTTCGGACCTCTAAGATGTCCTGAGGTTCCATTCCCGATACGAGTCGGTAAGGACTTTGTGAGTTTGGCGAGAGTTTCCGAGAACGAATTACCTGAAATAACCTCCCATCACTACTAACCCTTGTGCTGCGTCCGTTCCCCTGCATGCCTCATGGACATTTCGACTTTTGGAGTCGCCATCTAACTTGAGCTTTTCACTTTGCTAACAGAACACATCGCGTGCCTCACTTAAAGACACTAGGATTGCTTCCTAGAGTGACTATGGTGACGGTATTTGAGACTGCTATGCGAGTGGTCTTTAATCTCTTCCCAACACTCTTATACCGATAACCAACTCCAGTTTAAGGGTCTTCCTGCGTCATACAAAAGTCTTTGCATTTCGATGTAGTCGGCTTCGCTTTTTCATACACAAGGTTGGGTGGCGTCCAACTGCAAATTCTCAAAAAGGAAGAGAATAGACACTATGATCGAACGGTCGCTGTGACAATGATAGGCCATTGTATGAAAGTTTTTGACAAGTAGCTGGTCAATGATTAGGATATAATCCAGTTCTTATGACTTTCCCTTAAGACTCGATATGGTGTTATCCACAACGTTCTCAGAAAATCCTGCGTTTATAGTAGCGTGTGTTGGATTTCGGCACAAGGTTAAGGGGCGGAGCATTGAAATCTCCAGCTACAGTGATTCCGTCAAAGCCCAAGTTTCGTATCCCTGTGATGTTGTTGAGTAGTTGCTCATTGTATTTCGCTCCTCAGAAAGGTGTTAGACGGGTGCCGTCTGGCAAATGCGTGGTGTATCCGACATTGAAGTAACGCTATATAAAGTCCCTCTCCCACCATATCGCTTATATTGACTTGATTGTCGGCAGTGGTAGTGATCAGCCAGGTTTCTGTCAGCATAATTATTCTGATGTCTAGGCATGACTGCAGGCTGATGAATTCAGCTGTTTTTCATGTCAGTCCTAACGCACTGATGTATGGCTACATGCAGTTAGTCTGACTACCTCGCCATGTTGAGAGGTGGCTGACGCAGTGTAGGCTGCTGAATGAGAAGATAATGCTGGAACTCACTGACCGACTCATGCTTCTACCTTTAAACATATACCATTCGGTCAGCCCATTGCTGAGATGCGACCACGTGGGCTCTGCACAGATTTATGGGGCATCTTATAAATTAACATGCCTCCCTTCGTCGTATCTTCGAATATCACTTAACAATGTCGCATCTCATTCATTTTCTAATAACGTCTTCACTCGCTCATTATATTCCACTAAACCTAACATTTTATAGCTCTTTATGAATTTGATTCGACTTATTTTATTCCTATTCTCTATAGGGTACGGTTGTGCACCAAATACACAAAAGGGTATAAAATAAAAACAACCGGCTTGTGGATAATTGTATTAAAACCAAAAGTGGACATCACGATAGTAAGACCTATTTGGGTAGCATTATACATTGCAAATGAACTTTGTCAGCCTAGGGATTATAGTCTCCCATTGTATTTCCTTTATGAATGCATCTATTAATGATACATTGCACTTACCTATTTCATTACACTTTAATGATTCACCTTAGCACCTTTACTTTTCTAAAACAGCTTACTATCCCTTGTAAACGTTGTACTTACCTCAATATTGGTTGGTTATAGTATGCCTACAAGCACGGGTTGAAAACGAAACGAAGTCGATTTTCCTGCGCAACCTGGAGGACTACTGTTCAATTCAATAATGATACGGCCTGGGTCAGACAATGAGTGTATTTATATGTATCAAATATTTAGCTGTTCAAACATTATTAACTTGTAGACAATCTACTATTTGACATTATATCATACTTGATCGTGCCTGTAAAAATGGCATGCATTTTCGTGTAAATTTATGTTTATATGAAAATATAATTTATTATTATTATTAACCGTCTGTTGTAGTTTTCCCCCAGGTTTATCTAAGCGACTTGGACGACACTGTTCCCACCCTCAGCAATGCGCCTCTGCAGTGTGACTCAAGCACTAGGGCATTTTCTGACCTCAGCTCAATGCTTTCTTGGGGTTAGAAGCCAGTAATCTCATGTCGGACAAGTTAACCGATCTGAACCCTGGTCTAATACCACCATCGAAGCATTGTGGCCCATTGCTCCTGAGAGCTGAATTCGATAACTATTAGCCTTGGTGAACTGATAGATGAGAGATGATAGGCAGTCCACAAATCGAGATTATCCCAGAAGCACCGAGAGCCATATGAGATGACTGCCATCTCCATTGTCAAACATCATGTAAACGTTTTCCCAAACAGTGCCGGTTCCTATCTCTGGAACAAATAGGATGGGTTGTTTGATCCAGTGGTTTCGGACTTGGGTTAAATCCTTGGCTGCTTGTCTTCCTATCTAAGGTTGGTTTCAGGGTGTGATTATTCTGCATTTCACTGCCAAGATCACGCTTGCTATTGGAAATAAGCCGTCTTCCTGCAATTCCGGAGCCCCCTGCTTCTCAAACCACTATGTTTACAGGGTTTATTTGATTCAAATGTTAACAGGATGTGAATTGTGGTGTCTTCCGCTTATATGGATTTATTCTTCTAGTTGTCTGAATTAGAGTATCACGTTTGCAGTTTTCGGACAATTTCGTTGGTGAGCTATATTTGTTCTGTGGTGAAACATTGCACAAGACTGTGTCACCACAAAAAAGTGGCCATAAGTACCAGAATCATGGGCATGGGTTATTTCGCATGAACTCATAGCATGGATTTGACACTACTTTATCGCAGCGGCAATGCGCCAATCACCTGAAAAAGTTGCTTTCAGATTCTGAGTGGTCTTTTCAGACAAAAAAATTACGGGCATGACAGCAACCTTCTTTTTCAGAAGACGCCTTCGAGGTCTTATGACGTCTTTAGTGTTTCTGTTTAGTCTTGTCATGTATGACACAATGGCTGCTGATGTAAATAGGTGTGAAACGGTATCCACTTAGTTCGACATGTACACATTCATCAGCGGATTATGGCGAGGAAGATATATTATCAGAGCAGAGGATATGTTCTCGTGTATTAGGAATCGGCATACGTGATGTCAATTCCACTAAGTTATTTCCTTCCCCGGCTAAAATCCTGATCGCTACGGAATACGGTGTATTAGTGCTCTTCTTAAGACTGCATTCGACTGGCATATTACCAATTAATAGTAATCTTTATTAAATGAAGATAAAAGAGGTGGTTATGGAGTGTTCGTCCAATGGAATAAGAACAAAAGGACTGATAAGGTATCGGACAAATGTCACTGACTTTTCGACCTCCCAGTGATCGTTCAGTAGACCAACAAGTCTTGTTTATCCAATTAGATGAGAAAGTTACTGCTGCAAGAGTAGCACTTGATGCTTTTGAAGTAGTACGAGACAGCTGTGCTTACCACACAGAGATTTAGTGTGGAGGTAATAGCTGAATAAGATTTATGGGCTAAGCAGGGCAGTTTTCCCAGGTGGACCATTCGAAAAATGGGTTCTTTTCTGGTGAACTGATGGTGCATCAGTTACCATATAATCATACTCGGTCGAAGTACCTTTAGAACGGCAAGGATGATAGGGGAATAAGAGCACCGCGGATGTGCTTTCAATGGAAGGTGTAAGATAGATTCAATTCCCATCCTTGAATCAAGTCAACCTGTCCCAGATCAGCCTAGCGTTGTTGCAACTCAATTATCCATGCCTAACGTGTCTATCCCACCTTGTTTAATGAACTGTGTGTGGTTTTACTTCGATCCGTTTAGTCAGACAGTTGAACTCATAACCCAATCAGAGTATTTTTGTGAACTGTTATTTTGCTGACCCATGTCTTACTTTGTACTATTCTGTCGAGTTTATCTTATTTGCTGATTGGTTAAGTAGCCAATTAAATTCTATCTTTGTACCTATGCTCTGTCTATCTCTTACTTGGGTTCATTCTTCTACTGACTGCTTACCTGAACGGTCGTGTCTGATTCTGGCTAGTTCGCAATTTTGGCTTTAACGTTATTCCGCTCTGATAGAGGTACCTTGCTTTCTGTTAAGCGTTGTGCTTTGTACTCTTGAAACCGTTAAGGTTTGTTGTATATGTAATTATTGATTTGTTTATTAATAGTACCGTAGAAACAGTGACCGGCTTCTTGTTTGTTCTGGACAGGGATAGCCTTTATCCGCGTGTGACTTAATTTAAAGCGATATTGCGCTTACAGAAGGTAATAACCTGAGTCTTTTAAGTAAACAAATTCACTTGCGGAAAAAGGACACCTCTTCTACGGGCGCTATCTAACGTAATCAAATTTTATATCATAAAATACATGTAAATTTTCTTACTATTTTAAGGGTTAAAGTAGGTGATTTTGGACATACGTTATCAGAACAGTGGCATTTAGAGGTTTAATGGTAAAGCGATCGTAAAAACCGGGCAGAACCCCAAATTTCGTTTAGTTCTCAACGTGTATATGCACTTGAGCGATAATCAACTATTTCCGCAAACTGTATTCAGGTGTTTACCACATGCAACCAATGAAGCTTTCATGTGAAGGCCTAACAGACACACTCCTGTACGTGGACAGAGACTGGTAGTATGATCCGTATAACTTAAATGAATACAGCTGGAGACATTTCAAAGAAACTGAAGTGTAAGGGGACATCTTTATACTTGTTTGTCCCATTAAAGTTTGACGAAGTAATGCTTCCTGCACACACACTGAAAAGCAGTTATCGTAATTTATTGACCTTTAAAACGTAATCTCTCAGCGTGTCCTTCTGCATGATCACATTATTTGCTGACTTTACCTTTTTTGTTTTCGTACAATAGGAAATATATTTTTTCTTGTTTCCGTTAAATTAGTTGAAGTCATTCCTTTTTACTGATACGACCATTGGTACACTTGTCAGTTTGTGCCAAACAGCTTCCTACCTAGTCGATTCGCGAACATACTGTTCTAATCGCTATTAGCAGTGTAGCCATAGGTGATTCCCCAGAATTATTGGCCACAGCATTCATCACTGAACATTGGATGCTGACCCTTATAGTCTAAGTCAATTTGTTTAGCTGAAGGCTTCCGGTGAAGCGTCCACCCCATTTGGTACGCCGTCGTATCACGTTCGTTTGTTCGTGCACGATTCTAGCTAGTTAAACAATCATCTCGCACTCCAATTTGGTTCCGAAATATAACTCGTAATTTAAACGGTCAATTTTGGTGTTTTGCTTTATCTTTGGTCTACGCGGAACGAATACTATAGGTCTTACGTTAGTATACTTAGTACTATCCGCTAACGTCAATACCTTTGGCCTCTAAAGCAGCAGAAACGACACCAGAGAACGCGCGACGAAAAAAGACAGACCACTGGCGCATATAACTTTTACTATCTCGAATCAACAGCAAAAACGATTTCGCAACACTCGAGTACATCTACGCTCCGAATGGCCCTGAGAGACACTAATTACATTGAAAGTTTAAACAGTCGACAACCAATACGCTTCCAAAGTCATGGGTACAAGAGTCAATGCAACCAGCACTGTACGGTTAAGGTAGATAGGGTATACTCAAAAAAATTAATTAAAAACCGAACTTCTCCTTCCCTTATGCTCTTCAAAGTGTACAAATATTTTGAATTACCTTGAACCTTATATATGTTATATCAATGTAACTGCTGGTTATATTACTTTCGCTCTACCAATGCCGCCCAGGGAGAACGTTGAACTTCACCAGCGCATTTCCATTACACTCAGTCAGACAGGTGAATTCCCTTTATGCTGTAAAGTTGCCGCAAGAAGACGATGCTTTCTAAGGAACAGAGTTAACAGCTAAATCCCTACCCACTTCTCCTTCCCTGCCCTAGCACCAGCTAGCAATTTAGGTGACATTATGAAATCTGAGTGCATTTTCTTTATTATTCTAGAGTCTCCCACTAACCGAGATGATGTCACTGCTTCAACCAATAGAACAAGATGACCTCACTTTATTCCGCTCCAACCACAGTTCCTCTGTTTGATGAATCCCGTAATTACCTAAACAATAACGAATATTCCATATCGTCGTAATGGAGTGTATTGAAGCACTTATCAAAATTGGTTGGCATTGGATGTATCTCCCATAACTTGTTATTCAAATTAGCCTCCTGCTCGTCGGACGCACAATCTCTCCAGAGGCTCAAATGCTTCCCCAATGAGAGAAAACATGAGTGATACGAACAAAAGTGTTGATATGCAATGTATTGGCGTTAAGTTGCCTACTTCTTCCTGCATTTGTAGAAACCCACTGACAACCATATGATCAAGTCACAGTATAGTTTACTGCCATACTGACTTCATGTTTTTCCATCAATAAATCTTCAACGTGAGTTGAAATCACAATGATTATCACATACATAAATAGTATTCCGAGTCCGGGAGACCTATCTTCTGAAAAACAGTAGCAATTCCCAACAGTTTTATTGAGCGCGTTGATGAAGAGAACGTAGCAGTTCATTAGATTACATTATAAACTGTACCCACTGGATGTCTTAAATGACTGAGGAGGATTCCCCAGTGAAATATCAGCTGTCTCACTTTCCGGGGAAACCAACACCACGCTACATTGTGAACTTTCACCTTACTTGCAAGTATAGCATGTGTCAATGTTAATACTGAATGAATGAATGTCAAATGACCTGGCATGTTCAATCTGATTTCGTTCACGCTGCGGGTAATAACCCTAGTCTAGCCTAGTTGCTTGCTGTTCAGCAGAAGACTAGAGCAATATGATCACAAGTGAGTAGGACAAAGATTTATTGATCAACCAAGTATAGGCCAATATAGCAAGTTAACTACACAGCAGCGTTACAATGTGATTCACAGTTGGTTATTATCAGTACACTAAAAAAGTCTACAAATAACGTCATCATAATATACATTCGTACTTGTGATTGTATTGTTCCAGTCTTTTGTCAACGGGAAAACGTCAAAGCCACGGCAGCGATTGTTGTCTCCAACGAGCAGGAAACTGGTTTGAATAAACACATTCATTCAGTGACCACTCAATCTACACCATCATCGACACTCCCCAGCATGTAAAGCATCCATCACTTCTTTTCACCAACCACCAGCATGCGTTAAATTTGGAAGAATCTGTACCACCAAGGACAAGAAAGACAAGCATATAGACTTTTTCAACGAAGTTACACGAAGTAGGGACAACAGAGAACTAGTAATTGTGCTATATTTCGATATAACAAAAGCCTTCGACAGAGTTCCCCATAATCTGCTAGTCAGCAGGTTATGCTCACTAGGGATATGTGACCCTCTCCTGAGCTGGATAAAATCATTTCTCTGTGTCTGAAGTCAGACAACGGAAGTTGGCTCGATAATCTCAAGGCCTAAACCAGTGAGTAGTGGTGTGATCCAGGGAAGTGTATTAGGCCCACTCTTATTCATAGTATATATAAACAGTATCTGTGAATGCTTTAGTGTAAGTAAACCAATACTATATGCAGATGAATTAAAAGTGACGTATAAATGCAAGAACACACATCTTGGAATAACAGTAAACGCCATACAGCAAGAATTAGAAAAAATGGATAGATGGTGTGACACCTGGCAACTCCAATTTAATGTCGAAAAATGTGGCTGGCTCTGCATAGGTTGCAACAATTTAGAACTTGACCTGACAATTCAAGGCCATGCACTTCAACGACTAGAAACTGTACTGGACCTAGGGCTGAAATATTCACATAACTTATCATTTTCTGAACATATCTCCAAACAAGTGTCAAAGTCACGCAGACTTATCGGCTTTCTACTCAGGAACTTCTACAGAAATGAGTCAAGAATTCTGTTGTACAACGTTTGTGTGCGTCCTTTATTTGGTTACTGTTCATTCGTGTATAGTAGCATACGCATAGAGGACAAATTGAAAGTTGAGGGAGTTCAGGGGTACTTCACGTTAAAATTACTCGGAACCGAAAATGGTGTGAACTACTCCACTAGATGTGATACCCTAGGACTAGAAACACTATGGCTAAGACGCCTGAGACTAAACTTAACACTTTACTATAAGCTTCTAAACCACTTAGTTTTTACCTCTACTAATGGCACTCGACTTTCAGATGACAATGGCTACAAACTAAGACACACTAAGGGTACATTAGCTATCGAACAATGCAAAACAGCCACTAGGCAAAAGTTTCACTTGATTAGGTATGCACGGATATGGAATAAACTACCAATCGAAATGCGTCAAGCAAGTACATTTGCCTCCTTCAAAAAGGTGCTTAATGACAAACTACAAGAGTTTGCAAACGATAGTAGTTCTAGTTCCTATCTGAGAGCCTCCGAAATTATAAGTCCATTTAATGTATAAGCTTAAATACTAACCTGTTGTTTTTTGCCTATATTTATAATTCTAGATAAAACATTAACGGTCAAGATACATATCCTCAAACAGACAAGAAATCTCGTTTGTAAAACTACTACCCAACACAATAAGTGGAATAAAATGGACATAAACCGACAACATGAAAAAGGTATAACTCACCACAACATCACATGGACAGATGTACGCTCGTTGGGCACCATATATCCCTCACCAACTGCAACCCACCTTTCCTTAGATAATGTGATGAACTTATATCCATAATGTTGCTGAGTAGTTAATATTCTCAACTACTGTCGGAACAGCAGAAATTCATAAACCTTCCTCACGCTAAGAAAATACCCACAAGCAGTAGAAATCAATTAATTAATGCGTCCGAAGCTTATGTACTTACTCCCAACAATGACATTGCAGATCAAATGAGACAAACACATCACTGATTCCAAAATAACACATCCATGAACTGTAATTCGAGGACTCTGCACACAACAAAGTTATGTATGAATATTTGCTTCAAGCTTTATTTTTTTCCCAAGCACTTATAATCCATCCACCAAAGACCTGGTTTTTTTGTTAATGCGAAGACAATACTCCTGTATTTCCTGTTGTGTTGCACTCACTGAAAATCTAGCAGATTTTTCCAACTTTGCACAGAAATGATTGTATATAAGTGAAAAGGCCGTTTTATACTACTGGGATTTATCAAGTGTATGTATAATCTTCAGGGAATATGTAAAGCATATCTTGCTACTGCCTGTAAATTGTGATTGAATTATATGGTTCAATTTCTGTTACAATTTGATGATGCCTGCAAACTGGTGTCCTTCATGTACTGTACTATGAGAATAAATTTATTTATATTTATTCGTTCATTACGCTGGTGCATATTCTCACTGTCTGACAACAATCACAACCGAAATGTTAGTCTACGCTATTGCATATCATTACATTAACTCTCCAAATCCAAAGTGCTGGTGAAAATATGCACCAAGAAAGCAAGCTGCAACGACGACTCCTGCAGACGTGAGCATGACTTCCACAACAATATATACTGGCTTGGCACTATCAGTACTACAGCCTCTTGTGTGTCCAGTGTCGGCAATCGCTTTCACCTCTTGTCACTCACTCTGACCAGGCTGGAATAACAGTGACTCATATAACTGAACTTCTAACTCCCCAGCGCATGAGACCACAGCCCTAGATGGGAACATCTTGGAATTGCTGATGGCTATGCAACTTAAGATCTTGCCTACATATTTATCGGATGCTTTTCCCTCAACATCACAGTAATAATAATGATAATAATTCATTTCTGGGACAGAAAACAGCTATTTTTACAGGCATGAACATATGTACCCCAATTAGAACTGGTAGAGTATATAGTAGGATTTGTTAATTTAGATATAGATTGAACACGGATTTATGTGACAGAAACATTGGAAAAGAAAAGTACATGTAAGTAAATAGTTACTTTTGCGATCTGTTTTCGACCGAATAGCGTCAAATTTAAATTTTAAGTGAAGAAACAATAGGCAGCCTGTAGACGGCCGTAGGTCATTTGATCAGCTGATGTCTAGCGGCTTTATTTAATGAAAAAACTTCGAAAATAGGTGATTTTTCGTTGTTTTACACACTTTTGCACCTATATTGCTGCTAAAAGTTGATGTAATAAGGCGTTTTTAGCTTAAACGGGAAATGATGGTGTCCTTATCCGGCCGTAATTTACGGCCAATTTACAAATTGTTGAATTACGTACTTTTCCGTTCAGAAAACGTTGAATTACTTGAATAGACACATTATAAGGACTTCTAGTGAATTTTTTTGCAGTTTAAAGGATTTTACATGGACATGATGAGGTGGGATAGTTGGTTTTGTTGATTATTTGATTTACTTTGTTGTTTACTTTTGCTAATGCTGTCAAAGCTCCTGTACATATATTTCATTAAAGTAAATCTACAGAAATACTTAGAAATTATATACGCATAGTATTTACTTATTTTATAGCATATACTTGATGTTTACAGGTATATGCAATATCCATTTTTTCTTCTTGAAAAATATTGACTGATGTAATTGTATACAATTAAACTGGCTATTTCATCATTTTAAACATGTTAAGTAGTTATTTATTGCATTTACAGTGGTAACAATGTCTACATACTTAGAATTCTTTTGTTCTTTTTCAGATAATATCTACTTTCGGGAATTTCATGGATTTGGGCGATAAAGAAAAAGGTATCTGCCGTGTTGTTGATTATGTATTACATGTTTATTCATTAATAAATGTATTCCTCGTTATTCGTCTGTGTATTCTACTTGATAAAGCTGATTTCTAGCCTTTGCGTAATTTGTGAGGTACGGAGTATATGACGTGATCTTAAAAATGCTAGGTAAAATTAGATATTTGGGGAGGCTTATTGATAAAAAGACTATGTCGTGCCGTAATGAAGTTACTGCGTCCACTTGTAAAAGAAAACATTGAGGTTATAAGCGCTTAGTTATATATCGTCTTAGTAGGAACCTATTAATTGACTTCGGATTCATAGTCAAACAAGGTTAAAAGTAAATCTACCTGAGACAGTGAGCTTGCGATTTCTACTTATCGTAATAAACCAAGATGGGAATAATGTACCTATACTGTTATATTTATAACTCAGTGTAACTACGGTTATCGTAATAATTAAAAACAGAATGCCTACTATTGAAATACAATTATACTTCATTAGAATACCTACGGTTCGCAGCTACAGAACACGGTACATTGCTATCTGTTCATGTAATCGCGTAAACAAGTTTCCCAGACGCCGCATTTACTCCTAAAAGTTTGCCCTTAATTCCTAACTTAGCACGTGTTACTAACGTCACTGGAACACAATCGCATTACAACAGAAGGAACACAGATTCATTAAAAAAGTGTTTATTAAACAAAAATCAGATTTGAGATGTACAGATAATTCACATGAGTAGTCCTCCGTCACTGTCAGTAGGTTTCATCTGCGTACCAGCACATATATGTTTCTCCATAAGCCTGAAAAGGTTTAAGAAAAGCATTATTAACTTAGGTGGTACATGTATGATCTGAATAAAAATGTTTCTTCATAAGCATTTACAAGTAATCAATTCACAAACTATATATATAAGTAGCTAAATAGTTTTCACTAAACTCAAGGGACTTCACAATTTATCGTCGGTCGATATCTAGTAGGTCCGTCGAAGCATCATGAAATGAAAAATTATTTAACGACAAGTTATGCAGTAGTTTCCAAAGCGTGAACAAAGATTTTAACAAAAGTGACAACAGCTTTACGACAAATAATACGAGTTCTGACAGCATTAATAATAATAACGTTCATGATCATAGTGACTATAAAAGCAATAATAGGTATTATTATCGCAACGAATTCATCATTAACTTAGATAGATAACTACTTATTGTACAATCATTTCAATTAAATGTATCACTTAATCTTATGAAGCAGGTGTTTACTTACTTTCACTGCATTCACGCAATACTGACGTGGTCAACTAGCTTATTCCATATGAACTCAAGGTTAATCCTGAAAGGGAATGGAGACCCAGTTTATTTCAATTAAAAACATGTAGCCTACATGTATTACACTGCTTACTGAGACATTTGATACCTGCTTTCCGATCTTCGTGACAGAAAAACAGTAAATGTAGGTTTACCTACATATACTGTTTTGATCTTGTTATAGGATGAATTCACTGAATTCAGCAAATAAACCCTCTGGTTTATCAAATCCATCATGAGCTGTAATAGTATGTGCTGTCAATTATGCACCCGACTTGATAAAACGCTCCTGGTAATTGCGAACTTGACCAAGCAGTTTAATGATGTTTGAAATTACCGCAGCTTGAATGACAAACTGGCCAATCACAAGCGAGCAAATCACTTGTTTATCTCACTCGCGGGCACTCAAAATTACGGCCGTCGACAGGCTGCCGAAACAATACGGCATGCAAAATTCAAGCGGGAATTATAAATGATTGTGTTAGGAGTAGGAGGTGAGTAGGTTTTTAGTACAGGTGCTGAAGTGAAAGATAAGAGATGCAGAATTCACCATTATTATCAGTGAATGATTCATTAAGTGTTCGAAACTCTGAAATTTCAAAGTCACCGGTAAGTACACCATGATTGTACAGTTTCCAGGTGTATATGAGACCAAACCAGTCGGAGAATGCACCTCGGCAATGCGGCCAAAACGTGAGCTGAACAGGCAGTTTTGATGAGCAAACAGGTGGGCAAAAGATCGTGAAAATGCTACATATTTTGCCCACTTTACCAATATTGGCCATATTTTCCTCGTTTGCCAACATAAGGTAGGTATCAAATTGTCCCACTTTACCCATGTCAATTTCATAATATCCCACTTCACCCATGATACGACCGAAAACAGCCCACTTATCCCAAATTTGAACGGAAAACTGCCCACGTTTTTACACTTACATCCCAGGTTCTAAAAAACATTCAGCGACTGCGATAACTGTATCAATGCCTTCGTTGAAGGCAGTACCTTTGCAAATAGAGGATGACACAAGAGAGCCGCCTGAGAGGTACAGAAGTATATGATAGATGTTAAAAATGCTAAATATGTAACAAACACCCTAGTCGGTTACTTTGTTTTTGGACCTGGGATATGTGGGTAAAATCGTGGGCAGTTTTCCACTCAAATTTGGGCGAAGTGAGAAAAGGTGGGCTGTTTTCGTCTGTAACGTGGCTAAATTGAGAACAAGTGGTCTATTTTCTAAAATGACAAGGGCAAAGTTGGAAAACGTGGGCAACTATTTTCCATGCATCTGGATTTGTCCCAGTTGATAGAAAGGTAGTGAACACCTTAAGAAAAAGAATGGGAATGTCCTTACCACTGTATTTTAAAAAAATTGAGGGGATCGTATCAGGACCAGGGCTGTTTGAACTTCTAAGAGATGCGATTGCTTTCTTGATATTACCTAGAGAAAAGCTGATAATTTCTAAAGTTCTCTGTGAACGTAGGGGGAATGGAGGTTGTGGCGACGTAATATCATCATAGGTATAGGACTGTGAGAAGTAGGATTTTAGAAGCTCACAATTTATTTTAGGGTCACTAACAGTCTCACCACTTTCTAAAGTGAATGGTATATCCGTTTTACGAGAGTTTAGCCTTTTGCAATAAAGCCTACAGATTGCACTGTATTTAAAGCTGCAGCTCTTTAAGAGATGAATTTTCTTGTCCGAGTAAGACTTTGTCGTTATTTTCTTTCAATTTGAGATAAATGTTCTGTACATTCACAAGACACGAAAAGTTGTTTTCTCGGTGGTACTGTCGGTGCAGCTTAGCCCTTACTTTTCTAGGAATGAAGTTTTTATGTTTTGGCGTGAGTTGTCTTTACATTTAGGAACAAGTTTATCAAAGCATATAGATACATTCTGGTAAAAGGCTAGTAGCATATTGTCTAGGTTGCTACTAGAAAAGAACAGGTCGCAGTCTAAGCTTCAAATGAAGGAGTTAGATGCGCCCCACCTAGCTTTTCCGAAGCACATGAATGTTTTGCTCAGGGTAGAGCGTTTTATTGAGTGGAACTTGGTATCGAAGGAGCAGATTATGCTGTTGTGGTCACTACCTGGTTAGCTGATATCTATGGTAGATAGGGGAACGTCTTTCAAGAAAACTAAGTCCAGTATATTGTGGTTTCAGGTGGGCCTTAGAATACCTTGTGTCTACCCACATTACTCCACTGCATCTAAGAATTTACTGTAGCGGAGAGGAGCACTGATGGGTTTCCATGAGACTTCAGGCATGTTAAAATCACCTCAAATGATTTTATGAGTGAAGTTTAATTTCAAAGTGTAGTGAAAGGCTGCAGTTATTTCACTTAGCAGTTCACTGTCGTGGTTGAGTGGGTGATAGATGCAACCTAATAACAGGGTTTGCTGTTTATTGATGTAGTGTCACTCAATGTATCACGTATATCTAGGTTGGGGTCATCGTAGTGTACAACTCTGCAGTTAGATCTAACATAGATAATGCATCCTCCACCCCACCCAACTGATCTGCTCTTTCTGAAAAATGAGTAACCTTCGCAATGAAAGAAATCATCATTTAGTTGACTTGTGCACCAGGCTTAGTGCCATAGGTTGGCTTATCAATAGTATGGATCGGATGTATGTCATCTTGTTTACAGCTGACTTAGCATTAATAAGAACTATGCTAGGATTAGTTGTCATACCTTAAGATATTAGCCATATCTTGAAGGAGCTGGTGATGAGATTCAATCATAGTGTTCCCAGACGACAATGAAATGTCTATGTCTGTAGATGCGCTAGGAATGCTAAAAGTGCAGAGGGGGTCAGTTATATTTCCATGTTCCTGTATGTTGGGGCGTGAAAAAGATTGACTATCAGAAGAAAAGCAGATAGAGGGTTGTTGATGAAGAAGAGAATTACCCGTCATGTAAGGTGAGTTCCAGGCAGTAATTAGGCATTGCTATATCAGCTGGCCTACCTATATCGGGGGCGAAACATGTGCAGAGTGGTGAGCATTTGTAATATGTTTGTGGTTATATTGTGGACCTGGATAAAAAGCGGTAATGTCGTTTCAGCAAAACTGCTGATCGCTGGATGGGCAGCCCCGTTGGGTGTGGGCATGTAACTGCATGGAGGTGGCCTACCAAGCCAGCTAAACTGATTCGAATTCTTGCGATTTACGTTACCACTGATCGACGGCCTGTAGTATCTTTTCATTTTTGATGGCGCGAGAGCCCACTTTTTGGGACAGGTAGCTACGAAGTTCAAGCTCTATTATACGACTTTTATACCTGTCGGTTTTGTGAATATTTTTCGCTGAAGAGAGGTGTGATATGAAGCTGTGAGCATCTGAATTACTGTGCGGCATTTGTCTCTTATTCTGCCCTGGCTTTGTGAACGAACTGGTAGCCACATTCTCCAACTTCATGAAGCTGGGACTACTTTCATTGTCGGTAATGTCGAATGATGTACTGTGGTGTGTCACTGGAGTACAGGGATCGTCATCAGAGGAGTCTAGGTCTACAGTCGATTTTTTTCTTAGTGTACGGCTATACACTGAACTACTTTTGGACCTTATATTTTCACGAAAGTTCGTTTCCAAATATGAAGTACTTTGTGTAGACAGATCCACACCATATTTTCTGCCTCAACAGAAGTGTGGGTGCTCAGAGGTGTTGTAGAGCAGCTGGAATTCACGGTTTTAGAATCAGTCATAGAAGTCATCTTTTGGATCGGCGTTTTGTCACGAGCTAACTTAATTGTATGGTTACGCATATTTTTCAGTAGTGTTTGCCTACTGTAAAAGGTGGGAAATTTCAATCACTGACTAATGCTGACATTTTTTACAGTAGGCAAACACTACTGAAAAATATGCGTAACCATACAATTAAGTTAGCTCGCGACAAAACGCCGGTCCAAAAAATGACTTCTATGACTGATTCTAAAACCGTGAATTCCAGCTGCTCTACAACACCTCTGAGCACCCACACTTCTGTTGAGGCAGAAAATATGGTGTGGATCTGTCTACACAAAGTACTTCATATTTGGAAACGAACTTTCGTGAAAATATAAGGTCCAAAAGTAGTTCAGTGTATAGCCGTACACTAAGAAAAAAATCGACTGTAGACCTAGACTCCTCTGATGACGATCCCTGTACTCCAGTGACACACCACAGTACATCATTCGACATTACCGACAATGAAAGTAGTCCCAGCTTCATGAAGTTGGAGAATGCGGCTACCAGTTCGTTCACAAAGCCAGGGCAGAATAAGAGACAAATGCCGCACAGTAATTCAGATGCTCACAGCTTCATATCACACCTCTCTTCAGCGAAAAATATTCACAAAACCGACAGGTGTAAAAGTCGTATAATAGAGCTTGAACTTCGTAGCTACCTGTCCCAAAAAGTGGGCTGACGCAGTGTAGGCTGCTGAATGAGAAGATAATGCTGGAACTCACTGACCGACTCATGCTTCTACCTTTAAACATATACCATTCGGTCAGCCCATTGCTGAGATGCGACCACGTGGGCTCTGCACAGATTTATGGGGCATCTTATAAATTAACATGCCTCCCTTCGTCGTATCTTCGAATATCACTTAACAATGTCGCATCTCATTCATTTTCTAATAACGTCTTCACTCGTTCATTATATTCCACTAAACCTAACATTTTATAGCTCTTTATGAATTTGATTCGACTTATTTTATTCCTATTCTCTATAGGGTACGGTTGTGCACCAAATACACAAAAGGGTATAAAATAAAAACAACCGGCTTGTGGATAATTGTATTAAAACCAAAAGTGGACATCACGATAGTAAGACCTATTTGGGTAGCATTATACATTGCAAATGAACTTTGTCAGCCTAGGGATTATAGTCTCCCATTGTATTTCCTTTATGATACATTGCACTTACCTATTTCATTACACTTTAATGATTCACCTTAGCACCTTTACTTTTCTAAAACAGCTTACTATCCCTTGTAAACGTTGTACTTACCTCAATATTGGTTGGTTATAGTATGCCTACAAGCACGGGTTGAAAACGAAACGAAGTCGATTTTCCTGCGCAACCTGGAGGACTACTGTTCAATTCAATAATGATACGGCCTGGGTCAGACAATGAGTGTATTTATATGTATCAAATATTTAGCTGTTCAAACATTATTAACTTGTAGACAATCTACTATTTGACATTATATCATACTTGATCGTGCCTGTAAAAATGGCATGCATTTTCGTGTAAATTTATGTTTATATGAAAATATAATTTATTATTATTATTAACCGTCTGTTGTAGTTTTCCCCCAGGTTTATCTAAGCGACTTGGACGACACTGTTCCCACCCTCAGCAATGCGCCTCTGCAGTGTGACTCAAGCACTAGGGCATTTTCTGACCTCAGCTCAATGCTTTCTTGGGGTTAGAAGCCAGTAATCTCATGTCGGACAAGTTAACCGATCTGAACCCTGGTCTAATACCACCATCGAAGCATTGTGGCCCATTGCTCCTGAGAGCTGAATTCGATAACTATTAGCCTTGGTGAACTGATAGATGAGAGATGATAGGCAGTCCACAAATCGAGATTATCCCAGAAGCACCGAGAGCCATATGAGATGACTGCCATCTCCATTGTCAAACATCATGTAAACGTTTTCCCAAACAGTGCCGGTTCCTATCTCTGGAACAAATAGGATGGGTTGTTTGATCCAGTGGTTTCGGACTTGGGTTAAATCCTTGGCTGCTTGTCTTCCTATCTAAGGTTGGTTTCAGGGTGTGATTATTCTGCATTTCACTGCCAAGATCACGCTTGCTATTGGAAATAAGCCGTCTTCCTGCAATTCCGGAGCCCCCTGCTTCTCAAACCACTATGTTTACAGGGTTTATTTGATTCAAATGTTAATAGGATGTGAATTGTGGTGTCTTCCGCTTATATGGATTTATTCTTCTAGTTGTCTGAATTAGAGTATCACGTTTGCAGTTTTCGGACAATTTCGTTGGTGAGCTATATTTGTTCTGTGGTGAAACATTGCACAAGACTGTGTCACCACAAAAAAGTGGCCATAAGTACCAGAATCATGGGCATGGGTTATTTCGCATGAACTCACAGCATGGATTTGACACTACTTTATCGCAGCGGCAATGCGCCAATCACCTGAAAAAGTTGCTTTCAGATTCTGAATGGTCTTTTCAGACAAAAAAATTACGGGCATGACAGCAACCTTCTTTTTCAGAAGACGCCTTCGAGGTCTTATGACGTCTTTAGTGTTTCTGTTTAGTCTTGTCATGTATGACACAATGGCTGCTGATGTAAATAGGTGTGAAACGGTATCCACTTAGTTCGACATGTACACATTCATCAGCGGATTATGGCGAGGAAGATATATTATCAGAGCAGAGGATATGTTCTCGTGTATTAGGAATCGGCATACGTGATGTCAATTCCACTAAGTTATTTCCTTCCCCGGCTAAAATCCTGATCGCTACGGAATACGGTGTATTAGTGCTCTTCTTAAGACTGCATTCGACTGGCATATTACCAATTAATAATAATCTTTATTAAATGAAGATAAAAGAGGTGGTTATGGAGTGTTCGTCCAATGGAATAAGAACAAAAGGACTGATAAGGTATCGGACAAATGTCACTGACTTTTCGACCTCCCAGTGATCGTTCAGTAGACCAACAAGTCTTGTTTATCCAATTAGATGAGAAAGTTACTGCTGCAAGAGTAGCACTTGATGCTTTTGAAGTAGTACGAGACAGCTGTGCTTACCACACAGAGATTTAGTGTGGAGGTAATAGCTGAATAAGATTTATGGGCTAAGCAGGGCAGTTTTCCCAGGTGGACCATTCGAAAAATGGGTTCTTTTCTGGTGAACTGATGGTGCATCAGTTACCATATAATCATACTCGGTCGAAGTACCTTTAGAACGGCAAGGATGATAGGGGAATAAGAGCACCGCGGATGTGCTTTCAATGGAAGGTGTAAGATAGATTCAATTCCCATCCTTGAATCAAGTCAACCTGTCCCAGATCAGCCTAGCGTTGTTGCAACTCAATTATCCATGCCTAACGTGTCTATCCCACCTTGTTTAATGAACTGTGTGTGGTTTTACTTCGATCCGTTTAGTCAGACAGTTGAACTCATAACCCAATCAGAGTATTTTTGTGAACTGTTATTTTGCTGACCCATGTCTTACTTTGTACTATTCTGTCGAGTTTATCTTATTTGCTGATTGGTTAAGTAGCCAATTAAATTCTATCTTTGTACCTATGCTCTGTCTATCTCTTACTTGGGTTCATTCTTCTACTGACTGCTTACCTGAACGGTCGTGTCTGATTCTGGCTAGTTCGCAATTTTGGCTTTAACGTTATTCCGCTCTGATAGAGGTACCTTGCTTTCTGTTAAGCGTTGTGCTTTGTACTCTTGAAACCGTTAAGGTTTGTTGTATATGTAATTATTGATTTGTTTATTAATAGTACCGTAGAAACAGTGACCGGCTTCTTGTTTGTTCTGGACAGGGATAGCCTTTATCCGCGTGTGACTTAATTTAAAGCGATATTGCGCTTACAGAAGGTAATAACCTGAGTCTTTTAAGTAAACAAATTCACTTGCGGAAAAAGGACACCTCTTCTACGGGCGCTATCTAACGTAATCAAATTTTATATCATAAAATACATGTAAATTTTCTTACTATTTTAAGGGTTAAAGTAGGTGATTTTGGACATACGTTATCAGAACAGTGGCATTTAGAGGTTTAATGGTAAAGCGATCGTAAAAACCGGGCAGAACCCCAAATTTCGTTTAGTTCTCAACGTGTATATGCACTTGAGCGATAATCAACTATTTCCGCAAACTGTATTCAGGTGTTTACCACATGCAACCAATGAAGCTTTCATGTGAAGGCCTAACAGACACACTCCTGTACGTGGACAGAGACTGGTAGTATGATCCGTATAACTTAAATGAATACAGCTGGAGACATTTCAAAGAAACTGAAGTGTAAGGGGACATCTTTATACTTGTTTGTCCCATTAAAGTTTGACGAAGTAATGCTTCCTGCACACACACTGAAAAGCAGTTATCGTAATTTATTGACCTTTAAAACGTAATCTCTCAGCGTGTCCTTCTGCATGATCACATTATTTGCTGACTTTACCTTTTTTGTTTTCGTACAATAGGAAATATATTTTTTCTTGTTTCCGTTAAATTAGTTGAAGTCATTCCTTTTTACTGATACGACCATTGGTACACTTGTCAGTTTGTGCCAAACAGCTTCCTACCTAGTCGATTCGCGAACATACTGTTCTAATCGCTATTAGCAGTGTAGCCATAGGTGATTCCCCAGAATTATTGGCCACAGCATTCATCACTGAACATTGGATGCTGACCCTTATAGTCTAAGTCAATTTGTTTAGCTGAAGGCTTCCGGTGAAGCGTCCACCCCATTTGGTACGCCGTCGTATCACGTTCGTTTGTTCGTGCACGATTCTAGCTAGTTAAACAATCATCTCGCACTCCAATTTGGTTCCGAAATATAACTCGTAATTTAAACGGTCAATTTTGGTGTTTTGCTTTATCTTTGGTCTACGCGGAACGAATACTATAGGTCTTACGTAAGTATACTTAGTACTATCCGCTAACGTCAATACCTTTGGCCTCTAAAGCAGCAGAAACGACACCAGAGAACGCGCGACGAAAAAAGACAGACCACTGGCGCATATAACTTTTACTATCTCGAATCAACAGCAAAAACGATTTCGCAACACTCGAGTACATCTACGCTCCGAATGGCCCTGAGAGACACTAATTACATTGAAAGTTTAAACAGTCGACAACCAATACGCTTCCAAAGTCATGGGTACAAGAGTCAATGCAACCAGCACTGTACGGTTAAGGTAGATAGGGTATACTCAAAAAAATTAATTAAAAACCGAACTTCTCCTTCCCTTATGCTCTTCAAAGTGTACAAATATTTTGAATTACCTTGAACCTTATATATGTTATATCAATGTAACTGCTGGTTATATTACTTTCGCTCTACCAATGCCGCCCAGGGAGAACGTTGAACTTCACCAGCGCATTTCCATTACACTCAGTCAGACAGGTGAATTCCCTTTATGCTGTAAAGTTGCCGCAAGAAGACGATGCTTTCTAAGGAACAGAGTTAACAGCTAAATCCCTACCCACTTCTCCTTCCCTGCCCTAGCACCAGCTAGCAATTTAGGTGACATTATGAAATCTGAGTGCATTTTCTTTATTATTCTAGAGTCTCCCACTAACCGAGATGATGTCACTGCTTCAACCAATAGAACAAGATGACCTCACTTTATTCCGCTCCAACCACAGTTCCTCTGTTTGATGAATCCCGTAATTACCTAAACAATAACGAATATTCCATATCGTCGTAATGGAGTGTATTGAAGCACTTATCAAAATTGGTTGGCATTGGATGTATCTCCCATAACTTGTTATTCAAATTAGCCTCCTGCTCGTCGGACGCACAATCTCTCCAGAGGCTCAAATGCTTCCCCAATGAGAGAAAACATGAGTGATACGAACAAAAGTGTTGATATGCAATGTATTGGCGTTAAGTTGCCTACTTCTTCCTGCATTTGTAGAAACCCACTGACAACCATATGATCAAGTCACAGTATAGTTTACCGCCATACTGACTTCATGTTTTTCCATCAATAAATCTTCAACGTGAGTTGAAATCACAATGATTATCACATACATAAATAGTATTCCGAGTCCGGGAGACCTATCTTCTGAAAAACAGTAGCAATTCCCAACAGTTTTATTGAGCGCGTTGATGAAGAGAACGTAGCAGTTCATTAGATTACATTATAAACTGTACCCACAGGATGTCTTAAATGACTGAGGAGGATTCCCCAGTGAAATATCAGCTGTCTCACTTTCCGGGGAAACCAACACCACGCTACATTGTGAACTTTCACCTTACTTGCAAGTATAGCATGTGTCAATGTTAATACTGAATGAATGAATGTCAAATGACCTGGCATGTTCAATCTGATTTCGTTCACGCTGCGGGTAATAACCCTAGTCTAGCCTAGTTGCTTGCTGTTCAGCAGAAGACTAGAGCAATATGATCACAAGTGAGTAGGACAAAGATTTATTGATCAACCAAGTATAGGCCAATATAGCAAGTTAACTACACAGCAGCGTTACAATGTGATTCACAGTTGGTTATTATCAGTACACTAAAAAAGTCTACAAATAACGTCATCATAATATACATTCGTACTTGTGATTGTATTGTTCCAGTCTTTTGTCAACGGGAAAACGTCAAAGCCACGGCAGCGATTGTTGTCTCCAACGAGCAGGAAACTGGTTTGAATAAACACATTCATTCAGTGACCACTCAATCTACACCATCATCGACACTCCCCAGCATGTAAAGCATCCATCACTTCTTTTCACCAACCACCAGCATGCGTTAAATTTGGAAGAATCTGTACCACCAAGGACAAGAAAGACAAGCATATAGACTTTTTCAACGAAGTTACACGAAGTAGGGACAACAGAGAACTAGTAATTGTGCTATATTTCGATATAACAAAAGCCTTCGACAGAGTTCCCCATAATCTGCTAGTCAGCAGGTTATGCTCACTAGGGATATGTGACCCTCTCCTGAGCTGGATAAAATCATTTCTCTGTGTCTGAAGTCAGACAACGGAAGTTGGCTCGATAATCTCAAGGCCTAAACCAGTGAGTAGTGGTGTGATCCAGGGAAGTGTATTAGGCCCACTCTTATTCATAGTATATATAAACAGTATCTGTGAATGCTTTAGTGTAAGTAAACCAATACTATATGCAGATGAATTAAAAGTGACGTATAAATGCAAGAACACACATCTTGGAATAACAGTAAACGCCATACAGCAAGAATTAGAAAAAATGGATAGATGGTGTGACACCTGGCAACTCCAATTTAATGTCGAAAAATGTGGCTGGCTCTGCATAGGTTGCAACAATTTAGAACTTGACCTGACAATTCAAGGCCATGCACTTCAACGACTAGAAACTGTACTGGACCTAGGGCTGAAATATTCACATAACTTATCATTTTCTGAACATATCTCCAAACAAGTGTCAAAGTCACGCAGACTTATCGGCTTTCTACTCAGGAACTTCTACAGAAATGAGTCAAGAATTCTGTTGTACAACGTTTGTGTGCGTCCTTTATTTGGTTACTGTTCATTCGTGTATAGTAGCATACGCATAGAGGACAAATTGAAAGTTGAGGGAGTTCAGGGGTACTTCACGTTAAAATTACTCGGAACCGAAAATGGTGTGAACTACTCCACTAGATGTGATACCCTAGGACTAGAAACACTATGGCTAAGACGCCTGAGACTAAACTTAACACTTTACTATAAGCTTCTAAACCACTTAGTTTTTACCTCTACTAATGGCACTCGACTTTCAGATGACAATGGCTACAAACTAAGACACACTAAGGGTACATTAGCTATCGAACAATGCAAAACAGCCACTAGGCAAAAGTTTCACTTGATTAGGTATGCACGGATATGGAATAAACTACCAATCGAAATGCGTCAAGCAAGTACATTTGCCTCCTTCAAAAAGGTGCTTAATGACAAACTACAAGAGTTTGCAAACGATAGTAGTTCTAGTTCCTATCTGAGAGCCTCCGAAATTATAAGTCCATTTAATGTATAAGCTTAAATACTAACCTGTTGTTTTTTGCCTATATTTATAATTCTAGATAAAACATTAACGGTCAAGATACATATCCTCAAACAGACAAGAAATCTCGTTTGTAAAACTACTACCCAACACAATAAGTGGAATAAAATGGACATAAACCGACAACATGAAAAAGGTATAACTCACCACAACATCACATGGACAGATGTACGCTCGTTGGGCACCATATATCCCTCACCAACTGCAACCCACCTTTCCTTAGATAATGTGATGAACTTATATCCATAATGTTGCTGAGTAGTTAATATTCTCAACTACTGTCGGAACAGCAGAAATTCATAAACCTTCCTCACGCTAAGAAAATACCCACAAGCAGTAGAAATCAATTAATTAATGCGTCCGAAGCTTATGTACTTACTCCCAACAATGACATTGCAGATCAAATGAGACAAACACATCACTGATTCCAAAATAACACATCCATGAACTGTAATTCGAGGACTCTGCACACAACAAAGTTATGTATGAATATTTGCTTCAAGCTTTATTTTTTTCCCAAGCACTTATAATCCATCCACCAAAGACCTGGTTTTTTTGTTAATGCGAAGACAATACTCCTGTATTTCCTGTTGTGTTGCACTCACTGACAATCTAGCAGATTTTTCCAACTTTGCACAGAAATGATTGTATATAAGTGAAAAGGCCGTTTTATACTACTGGGATTTATCAAGTGTATGTATAATCTTCAGGGAATATGTAAAGCATATCTTGCTACTGCCTGTAAATTGTGATTGAATTATATGGTTCAATTTCTGTTACAATTTGATGATGCCTGCAAACTGGTGTCCTTCATGTACTGTACTATGAGAATAAATTTATTTATATTTATTCGTTCATTACGCTGGTGCATATTCTCACTGTCTGACAACAATCACAACCGAAATGTTAGTCTACGCTATTGCATATCATTACATTAACTCTCCAAATCCAAAGTGCTGGTGAAAATATGCACCAAGAAAGCAAGCTGCAACGACGACTCCTGCAGACGTGAGCATGACTTCCACAACAATATATACTGGCTTGGCACTATCAGTACTACAGCCTCTTGTGTGTCCAGTGTCGGCAATCGCTTTCACCTCTTGTCACTCACTCTGACCAGGCTGGAATAACAGTGACTCATATAACTGAACTTCTAACTCCCCAGCGCATGAGACCACAGCCCTAGATGGGAACATCTTGGAATTGCTGATGGCTATGCAACTTAAGATCTTGCCTACATATTTATCGGATGCTTTTCCCTCAACATCACAGTAATAATAATGATAATAATTCATTTCTGGGACAGAAAACAGCTATTTTTACAGGCATGAACATATGTACCCCAATTAGAACTGGTAGAGTATATAGTAGGATTTGTTAATTTAGATATAGATTGAACACGGATTTATGTGACAGAAACATTGGAAAAGAAAAGTACATGTAAGTAAATAGTTACTTTTGCGATCTGTTTTCGACCGAATAGCGTCAAATTTAAATTTTAAGTGAAGAAACAATAGGCAGCCTGTAGACGGCCGTAGGTCATTTGATCAGCTGATGTCTAGCGGCTTTATTTAATGAAAAAACTTCGAAAATAGGTGATTTTTCGTTGTTTTACACACTTTTGCACCTATATTGCTGCTAAAAGTTGATGTAATAAGGCGTTTTTAGCTTAAACGGGAAATGATGGTGTCCTTATCCGGCCGTAATTTACGGCCAATTTACAAATTGTTGAATTACGTACTTTTCCGTTCAGAAAACGTTGAATTACTTGAATAGACACATTATAAGGACTTCTAGTGAATTTTTTTGCAGTTTAAAGGATTTTACATGGACATGATGAGGTGGGATAGTTGGTTTTGTTGATTATTTGATTTACTTTGTTGTTTACTTTTGCTAATGCTGTCAAAGCTCCTGTACATATATTTCATTAAAGTAAATCTACAGAAATACTTAGAAATTATATACGCATAGTATTTACTTATTTTATAGCATATACTTGATGTTTACAGGTATATGCAATATCCATTTTTTCTTCTTGAAAAATATTGACTGATGTAATTGTATACAATTAAACTGGCTATTTCATCATTTTAAACATGTTAAGTAGTTATTTATTGCATTTACAGTGGTAACAATGTCTACATACTTAGAATTCTTTTGTTCTTTTTCAGATAATATCTACTTTCGGGAATTTCATGGATTTGGGCGATAAAGAAAAAGGTATCTGCCGTGTTGTTGATTATGTATTACATGTTTATTCATTAATAAATGTATTCCTCGTTATTCGTCTGTGTATTCTACTTGATAAAGCTGATTTCTAGCCTTTGCGTAATTTGTGAGGTACGGAGTATATGACGTGATCTTAAAAATGCTAGGTAAAATTAGATATTTGGGGAGGCTTATTGATAAAAAGACTATGTCGTGCCGTAATGAAGTTACTGCGTCCACTTGTAAAAGAAAACATTGAGGTTATAAGCGCTTAGTTATATATCGTCTTAGTAGGAACCTATTAATTGACTTCGGATTCATAGTCAAACAAGGTTAAAAGTAAATCTACCTGAGACAGTGAGCTTGCGATTTCTACTTATCGTAATAAACCAAGATGGGAATAATGTACCTATACTGTTATATTTATAACTCAGTGTAACTACGGTTATCGTAATAATTAAAAACAGAATGCCTACTATTGAAATACAATTATACTTCATTAGAATACCTACGGTTCGCAGCTACAGAACACGGTACATTGCTATCTGTTCATGTAATCGCGTAAACAAGTTTCCCAGACGCCGCATTTACTCCTAAAAGTTTGCCCTTAATTCCTAACTTAGCACGTGTTACTAACGTCACTGGAACACAATCGCATTACAACAGAAGGAACACAGATTCATTAAAAAAGTGTTTATTAAACAAAAATCAGATTTGAGATGTACAGATAATTCACATGAGTAGTCCTCCGTCACTGTCAGTAGGTTTCATCTGCGTACCAGCACATATATGTTTCTCCATAAGCCTGAAAAGGTTTAAGAAAAGCATTATTAACTTAGGTGGTACATGTATGATCTGAATAAAAATGTTTCTTCATAAGCATTTACAAGTAATCAATTCACAAACTATATATATAAGTAGCTAAATAGTTTTCACTAAACTCAAGGGACTTCACAATTTATCGTCGGTCGATATCTAGTAGGTCCGTCGAAGCATCATGAAATGAAAAATTATTTAACGACAAGTTATGCAGTAGTTTCCAAAGCGTGAACAAAGATTTTAACAAAAGTGACAACAGCTTTACGACAAATAATACGAGTTCTGACAGCATTAATAATAATAACGTTCATGATCATAGTGACTATAAAAGCAATAATAGGTATTATTATCGCAACGAATTCATCATTAACTTAGATAGATAACTACTTATTGTACAATCATTTCAATTAAATGTATCACTTAATCTTATGAAGCAGGTGTTTACTTACTTTCACTGCATTCACGCAATACTGACGTGGTCAACTAGCTTATTCCATATGAACTCAAGGTTAATCCTGAAAGGGAATGGAGACCCAGTTTATTTCAATTAAAAACATGTAGCCTACATGTATTACACTGCTTACTGAGACATTTGATACCTGCTTTCCGATCTTCGTGACAGAAAAACAGTAAATGTAGGTTTACCTACATATACTGTTTTGATCTTGTTATAGGATGAATTCACTGAATTCAGCAAATAAATCCTCTGGTTTATCAAATCCATCATGAGCTGTAATAGTATGTGCTGTCAATTATGCACCCGACTTGATAAAACGCTCCTGGTAATTGCGAACTTGACCAAGCAGTTTAATGATGTTTGAAATTACCGCAGCTTGAATGACAAACTGGCCAATCACAAGCGAGCAAATCACTTGTTTATCTCACTCGCGGGCACTCAAAATTACGGCCGTCGACAGGCTGCCGAAACAATACGGCATGCAAAATTCAAGCGGGAATTATAAATGATTGTGTTAGGAGTAGGAGGTGAGTAGGTTTTTAGTACAGGTGCTGAAGTGAAAGATAAGAGATGCAGAATTCACCATTATTATCAGTGAATGATTCATTAAGTGTTCGAAACTCTGAAATTTCAAAGTCACCGGTAAGTACACCATGATTGTACAGTTTCCAGGTGTATATGAGACCAAACCAGTCGGAGAATGCACCTCGGCAATGCGGCCAAAACGTGAGCTGAACAGGCAGTTTTGATGAGCAAACAGGTGGGCAAAAGATCGTGAAAATGCTACATATTTTGCCCACTTTACCAATATTGGCCATATTTTCCTCGTTTGCCAACATAAGGTAGGTATCAAATTGTCCCACTTTACCCATGTCAATTTCATAATATCCCACTTCACCCATGATACGACCGAAAACAGCCCACTTATCCCAAATTTGAACGGAAAACTGCCCACGTTTTTACACTTACATCCCAGGTTCTAAAAAACATTCAGCGACTGCGATAACTGTATCAATGCCTTCGTTGAAGGCAGTACCTTTGCAAATAGAGGATGACACAAGAGAGCCGCCTGAGAGGTACAGAAGTATATGATAGATGTTAAAAATGCTAAATATGTAACAAACACCCTAGTCGGTTACTTTGTTTTTGGACCTGGGATATGTGGGTAAAATCGTGGGCAGTTTTCCGCTCAAATTTGGGCGAAGTGAGAAAAGGTGGGCTGTTTTCGTCTGTAACGTGGCTAAATTGAGAACAAGTGGTCTATTTTCTAAAATGACAAGGGCAAAGTTGGAAAACGTGGGCAACTATTTTCCATGCATCTGGATTTGTCCCAGTTGATAGAAAGGTAGTGAACACCTTAAGAAAAAGAATGGGAATGTCCTTACCACTGTATTTTAAAAAAATTGAGGGGATCGTATCAGGACCAGGGCTGTTTGAACTTCTAAGAGATGCGATTGCTTTCTTGATATTACCTAGAGAAAAGCTGATAATTTCTAAAGTTCTCTGTGAACGTAGGGGGAATGGAGGTTGTGGCGACGTAATATCATCATAGGTATAGGACTGTGAGAAGTAGGATTTTAGAAGCTCACAATTTATTTTAGGGTCACTAACAGTCTCACCACTTTCTAAAGTGAATGGTATATCCGTTTTACGAGAGTTTAGCCTTTTGCAATAAAGCCTACAGATTGCACTGTATTTAAAGCTGCAGCTCTTTAAGAGATGAATTTTCTTGTCCGAGTAAGACTTTGTCGTTATTTTCTTTCAATTTGAGATAAATGTTCTGTACATTCACAAGACACGAAAAGTTGTTTTCTCGGTGGTACTGTCGGTGCAGCTTAGCCCTTACTTTTCTAGGAATGAAGTTTTTATGTTTTGGCGTGAGTTGTCTTTACATTTAGGAACAAGTTTATCAAAGCATATAGATACATTCTGGTAAAAGGCTAGTAGCATATTGTCTAGGTTGCTACTAGAAAAGAACAGGTCGCAGTCTAAGCTTCAAATGAAGGAGTTAGATGCGCCCCACCTAGCTTTTCCGAAGCACATGAATGTTTTGCTCAGGGTAGAGCGTTTTATTGAGTGGAACTTGGTATCGAAGGAGCAGATTATGCTGTTGTGGTCACTACCTGGTTAGCTGATATCTATGGTAGATAGGGGAACGTCTTTCAAGAAAACTAAGTCCAGTATATTGTGGTTTCAGGTGGGCCTTAGAATACCTTGTGTCTACCCACATTACTCCACTGCATCTAAGAATTTACTGTAGCGGAGAGGAGCACTGATGGGTTTCCATGAGACTTCAGGCATGTTAAAATCACCTCAAATGATTTTATGAGTGAAGTTTAATTTCAAAGTGTAGTGAAAGGCTGCAGTTATTTCACTTAGCAGTTCACTGTCGTGGTTGAGTGGGTGATAGATGCAACCTAATAACAGGGTTTGCTGTTTATTGATGTAGTGTCACTCAATGTATCACGTATATCTAGGTTGGGGTCATCGTAGTGTACAACTCTGCAGTTAGATCTAACATAGATAATGCATCCTCCACCCCACCCAACTGATCTGTTCTTTCTGAAAAATGAGTAACCTTCGCAATGAAAGAAATCATCATTTAGTTGACTTGTGCACCAGGCTTCAGTAATCATTAGTGCCATAGGTTGGCTTATCAATAGTATGGATCGGATGTATGTCATCTTGTTTACAGCTGACTTAGCAATAATAAGAACTATGCTAGGATTAGCTGTCATACCTTAAGATATTAGCCATACCTTGAAGGAGCTGGTGATGAGATTCAATCATAGTGTTCCCAGACGACAATGAAATGTCTATGTCTGTAGATGCGCTAGGAGGGTCAGTTATATTTCCATGTTCCTGTATGTTGGGGCGTGAAAAAGATTGACTATCAGAAGAAAAGCAGATAGAGGGTTGTTGATGAAGAAGAGAATTACCCGTCATGTAAGGTGAGTTCCAGGCAGTAATTAGGCATTGCTATATCAGCTGGCCTACCTATATCGGGGGCGAAACATGTGCAGAGTGGTGAGCATTTGTAATATGTTTGTGGTTATATTGTGGACCTGGATAAAAAGCGGTAATGTCGTTTCAGCAAAACTGCTGATCGCTGGATGGGCAGCCCCGTTGGGTGTGGGCATGTAACTGCATGGAGGTGGCCTACCAAGCCAGCTAAACTGATTCGAATTCTTGCGATTTACGTTACCACCGGTCGACGGTCTATAGTTAAGTGTCTCAATCTTTTCATTTATGATGACGCGAGAGCCCACTTTTTGGGACAGGTAGCTACGAAGTTCAAGCTCTATTATACGACTTTTACACCTGTCGGTTTTGTGAATATTTTTCTCTGAAGAGAGGTGTGATATGAAGCTGTGAGCATCTGAATTACTGTGCGGCATTTGTCTCTTATTCTGCTCTGGCTTTGTGAACGAACTGGTAGCCGCATTCTCCAACTTCATGAAGCTGGGACTACTTTCATTGTCGGTAATGTCGAATGATGTACTGTGGTGTGTCACTGGAGTACAGGGATCGTCATCAGAGGAGTCTAGGTCTACAGTCGATTTTTTTCTTAGTGTACGGCTATACACTGAACTACTTTTGGACCTTATATTTTCACGAAAGTTCGTTTCCAAATATGAAGTACTTTGTGTAGACAGATCCACACCATATTTTCTGCCTCAACAGAAGTGTGGGTGCTCAGAGGTGTTGTAGAGCAGCTGGAATTCACGGTTTTAGAATCAGTCATAGAAGTCATTTTTTGGACCGGCGTTTTGTCGCGAGCTAACTTAATTGTATGGTTACGCATATTTTTCAGTAGTGTTTGCCTACTGTAAAAAATGTCAGCATTAGTCAGTGATTGAAATTTCCCACCTTTTACAGTAGGCAAACACTACTGAAAAATATGCGTAACCATACAATTAAGTTAGCTCGTGACAAAACGCCGATCCAAAAGATGACTTCTATGACTGATTCTAAAACCGTGAATTCCAGCTGCTCTACAACACCTCTGAGCACCCACACTTCTGTTGAGGCAGAAAATATGGTGTGGATCTGTCTACACAAAGTACTTCATATTTGGAAACGAACTTTCGTGAAAATATAAGGTCCAAAAGTAGTTCAGTGTATAGCCGTACACTAAGAAAAAAATCGACTGTAGACCTAGACTCCTCTGATGACGATCCCTGTACTCCAGTGACACCACAGTACATCATTCGACATTACCGACAATGAAAGTAGTCCCAGCTTCATGAAGTTGGAGAATGCGGCTACCAGTTCGTTCACAAAGCCAGAGCAGAATAAGAGACAAATGCCGCACAGTAATTCAGATGCTCACAGCTTCATATCACACCTCTCTTCAGAGAAAAATATTCACAAAACCGACAGGTGTAAAAGTCGTATAATAGAGCTTGAACTTCGTAGCTACCTGTCCCAAAAAGTGGGCTCTCGCGTCATCATAAATGAAAAGATTGAGACACTTAACTATAGACCGTCGACCGGTGGTAACGTAAATCGCAAGAATTCGAATCAGTTTAGCTGGCTTGGTAGGCCACCTCCATGCAGTTACATGCCCACACCCAACGGGGCTGCCCATCCAGCGATCAGCAGTTTTGCTGAAACGACATTACCGCTTTTTATCCAGGTCCACAATATAACCACAAACATATTACAAATGCTCACCACTCTGCACATGTTTCGCCCCCGATATAGGTAGGCCAGCTGATATAGCAATGCCTAATTACTGCCTGGAACTCACCTTACATGACGGGTAATTCTCTTCTTCATCAACAACCCTCTATCTGCTTTTCTTCTGATAGTCAATCTTTTTCACGCCCCAACATACAGGAACATGGAAATATAACTGACCCTCCTAGCGCATCTACAGACATAGACATTTCATTGTCGTCTGGGAACACTATGATTGAATCTCATCACCAGCTCCTTCAAGGTATGGCTAATATCTTAAGGTATGACAGCTAATCCTAGCATAGTTCTTATTATTGCTAAGTCAGCTGTAAACAAGATGACATACATCCGATCCATACTATTGATAAGCCAACCTATGGCACTAATGATTACTGAAGCCTGGTGCACAAGTCAACTAAATGATGATTTCTTTCATTGCGAAGGTTACTCATTTTTCAGAAAGAACAGATCAGTTGGGTGGGGTGGAGGATGCATTATCTATGTTAGATCTAACTGCAGAGTTGTACACTACGATGACCCCAACCTAGATATACGTGATACATTGAGTGACACTACATCAATAAACAGCAAACCCTGTTATTAGGTTGCATCTATCACCCACTCAACCACGACAGTGAACTGCTAAGTGAAATAACTGCAGCCTTTCACTACACTTTGAAATTAAACTTCACTCATAAAATCATTTGAGGTGATTTTAACATGCCTGAAGTCTCATGGAAACCCATCAGTGCTCCTCTCCGCTACAGTAAATTCTTAGATGCAGTGGAGTAATGTGGGTAGACACAAGGTATTCTAAGGCCCACCTGAAACCACAATATACTGGACTTAGTTTTCTTGAAAGACGTTCCCCTATCTACCATAGATATCAGCTAACCAGGTAGTGACCACAACAGCATAATCTGCTCCTTCGATACCAAGTTCCACTCAATAAAACGCTCTACCCTGAGCAAAACATTCATGTGCTTCGGAAAAGCTAGGTGGGGCGCATCTAACTCCTTCATTTGAAGCTTAGACTGCGACCTGTTCTTTTCTAGTAGCAACCTAGACAATATGCTACTAGCCTTTTACCAGAATGTATCTATATGCTTTGATAAACTTGTTCCTAAATGTAAAGACAACTCACGCCAAAACATAAAAACTTCATTCCTAGAAAAGTAAGGGCTAAGCTGCACCGACAGTACCACCGAGAAAACAACTTTTCGTGTCTTGTGAATGTACAGAACATTTATCTCAAATTGAAAGAAAATAACGACAAAGTCTTACTCGGACAAGAAAATTCATCTCTTAAAGAGCTGCAGCTTTAAATACAGTGCAATCTGTAGGCTTTATTGCAAAAGGCTAAACTCTCGTAAAACGGATATACCATTCACTTTAGAAAGTGGTGAGACTGTTAGTGACCCTAAAATAAATTGTGAGCTTCTAAAATCCTACTTCTCACAGTCCTATACCTATGATGATATTACGTCGCCACAACCTCCATTCCCCCTACGTTCACAGAGAACTTTAGAAATTATCAGCTTTTCTCTAGGTAATATCAAGAAAGCAATCGCATCTCTTAGAAGTTCAAACAGCCCTGGTCCTGATACGATCCCCTCAATTTTTTTAAAATACAGTGGTAAGGACATTCCCATTCTTTTTCTTAAGGTGTTCACTACCTTTCTATCAACTGGGACAAATCCAGATGCATGGAAAATAGTTGCCCACGTTTTCCAACTTTGCCCTTGTCATTTTAGAAAATAGACCACTTGTTCTCAATTTAGCCACGTTACAGACGAAAACAGCCCACCTTTTCTCACTTCGCCCAAATTTGAGCGGAAAACTGCCCACGATTTTACCCACATATCCCAGGTCCAAAAACAAAGTAACCGACTAGGGTGTTTGTTACATATTTAGCATTTTTAACATCTATCATATACTTCTGTACCTCTCAGGCGGCTCTCTTGTGTCATCCTCTATTTGCAAAGGTACTGCCTTCAACGAAGGCATTGATACAGTTATCGCAGTCGCTGAATGTTTTTTAGAACCTGGGATGTAAGTGTAAAAACGTGGGCAGTTTTCCGTTCAAATTTGGGATAAGTGGGCTGTTTTCGGTTGTAGCATGGGTGATTTGGGATTAGGTGGGCCATTGTAGAAATTGATGTCCAATATCCTGATTACGAGCTAGTATAAACCAGTGATTTATTTGAGTTCGCTTCTTGATTGTATGGTAGAGGTTCCAGATGTTCGCTGAACTTCTGCGTAGTAAGTCCTGCTACTCGACTGCTTTATCTATAGTAGACCCCAAGAGGAGTGGTGCGGGGATTGGTCAGAATGTGGTTTGTAGTATGCAGTGTGTTAGGACTGTGTTGCTGCCGTGAATGGAGTTTGACCTAACTCCCGTTAGTCATTCGGTGTAGTCATAAAAGCAGAATAGTAATAATAATAATAATAATAGGTTGTAGTGTATTTAATATAGGTTGAGATAAGTGTAATAATAAAGGTGACCTAAGGAAAAGATAGAGTAGTCGGTACAGTGAGAGAAGACAGAACGGGTCGTGGGGATTTAGTTTGTATGCTTACCCATTGACAGTGTGGTTTTAAATTTTAAGAGGGTAAGCCATTGAAACACAAACCTTGCATTTCTGTATGATTGTCCAGCTTCCGCTTAAAAGTCTCCACAGATGGCGCTGTAGTCACGGCCGCCGGTAAAGCGTTCCATAGACGGCAAACTCGAAGCGAAAAGAAATGTGAACGCACTTGAGTCTTTGGTCTCTGGTGTGCTATACTTAGCGGGTTACCTCGTGGAAGCCTATAATCACTTAATGGCAGGAGTTTTTTATTTGGGTGGGCCTGGTCATTTCAGATCTTGTAGACGGTGATGAGGTCTCCCCTGTGACTACGGTAACTAAGTGTGAACAGACCTAATTTCTTCAGTATTTCCTCGTATGATTTGTTGCGGAGGCCGGTCACCCATTTTGTCGCTCGTCTCTGGACACTTACTAGAATGTTAGCATCCACTTTGAGTAGCGGAGGAGCATTGATATTATGCACCTCAAGGTGTGGCCTTACGTATATCTTATACAACCTTAAGAATAGTTCGAGAGTAAGAGCTCCTAGCTGCCTATGCATAAAGTGTAAAGTTGCGTAGGCTTTGGCGACGTCCCTCGTGTAATTTCCACTGGTGTCTAGCTTTTCTGTTAGAATAAGACCTAGATCGCGCGGCAGACCGTTTCTGTTTGCTGATGGCATCAAAATAGTGTATTATTCACTCAGAAATGACCTGTCATGTATATTTGATAGGATTCAGGATGATATTGAAGGCGTCGAACTATGGTTTAACAAGTGTTAAATGAATTTTAACGTTGAAAAAAGTGATGTGCTATGCTCCGAAAAATTTCATCTGAAGTTTTCATCTCCCTACACAACATTCATATTCTTCGTCTGCTGCTTACAACAAATTTGGTTTTGAGATACATCCAGAATTCAGCCTCACAGATTATGTTAAATTACAGGTATCAAAAGTCAAAAGGCTCCTTGGGTTTTTATTCCGAAACTTTTAGACGTGTGAGTCCAAAATTACGCTGTGCAAGTTATGCATAAGGCCCTTACGTGAATTTCATCACCCTGTCATGGAGTGTCTCCGTAAAAGACAGGTACAAATTAGAAAGTCGACAAAGGGTGTTTACTATACGTCTAGTTGGTGGAAATCTTTGCATTTCTTACTACGACAGGTGTGACATATTCGACTTGAAACCCTTATTGATCAGACGACTGAACTTCAACCTAAAAATTGTATTTGGGATTACCAAAGGGCTTATATATTTCCCCACAATGACTTTACTTTTAGTTCACCTAATAAATACAACCTCAGAAATAAATCTTCATCTTTAATAGTGCGGAAGAACCAATTCCTTCATCACTGTGAAATACCGTTGAATTTGGAACAGTCTTCCAACTGAAATTAGAAACACTTCTATGCCGAAAATCTTCTCATCTCTGCTGGACAAATATTTTATCCACAACGGCTTAGAAGCAGTATGTGACAAACTAAAAATTAAAGATATTATACGGCAATCCTCTGACTCTCACTGTTAGTTCCCGAAATCTACCTTTAACTCTACTTTCACTGTGATTGTTTTCACAACCCAAGTCACCTATTCACATTCAGTTTTCTATTTAAATTATTTCTT
Source organism: Trichobilharzia szidati (assembly GCA_944472155.2). Lineage (NCBI taxonomy): Eukaryota > Metazoa > Platyhelminthes > Trematoda > Strigeidida > Schistosomatidae > Trichobilharzia > Trichobilharzia szidati. The sequence continues at coordinate 56,570,486 of OX235276.1, forward strand.
TAATCAAATATGTTTGTATATATCCTCGATAACATTGTATTATGAGCATTCCAGTGTGCTAAGAGTTCAGTCTCAAGTTCCAGTAGTCGGTCTGGTATAAAAATGTTTCTGGGGATTGCCTAATGCTGTACATAAGTAGTACTGTCTGCCTCTACGCAAATTCCAGCCCAAATGGTGATAGTCTAAATAATCAACTATGCCGTGAGTTTTAGATACTTTAGTGAATCTTATCCTACTGTTCTATAACTACGGTCCTGTGTAGTTAAATTTTTCTGAACCATATATTATAACTTATTACTGTTTATATATGTATATAATGCTGCACCATTATGCACTGTCTTTCGTAATTTCACTTATTTATATCTAAAAGGTAGACTATGACCGTCGAATTTCTTTACATTTTTAATAATTTTTTCCTCCAAAATGCTGTTACAGATGAGGCATACATGATGGTCTTCTGAAAGTAGTCGTTCATACCATGACTCTAAATCAGTTGACAAATGAGTGTAAGAGAAGTCCGCGTGACATATAATAATAGAAATTTTAAAAAACGGAGAGAAGCATTTCTCCGGGGCCTTGCAGAAAAACGGTGGGAGAGTGGTGATTGCTATTCAGCGGACATGATGGTGGGGACATATGAAAACCACCCTTATCTGTGGGGCAGCACTCTATTGCTAAGACTCCTGAGTTTGAATGAATTCCGCGAAATAAATGAATTCATGGATAATCCCCATCCAGGCATTAATGAAAACGAAACACGTAGATCAGCGAAGAGTCTCTTTTCGGAGAATTCATCTTCTTAGCTGTACAATCGCAAATATATATGCATTGTTTTGTATGTATGTGTACATTAAGTTTGTCAAACAAAGTTACAATCGGTTAAGGTTAATTTTAACTAAACCAGTGAAGGTTGGTAATACAGGTCAAGAAAATTAAGTGTTAGTGAAACTAGGGTAGTAACAAAGGTGATGAGTTGTCACAAACAGTTGTTAAAAGAAGTTATGCAATAATAATATGAATATTTTGATGAGTGAGTTTTACTCAGGATGCACATAGAAACAAAGTAGATAATGCGAAACTATGTAAGAGATCTAAGTGAATACAAGAATTATAAGCAACTAAGGAACAGGCAAAGAAACAAAATTAAGTTATCAAAATAAAATAAAAATAAAAACTCAAAAAAAATCAAAACATTGTTACCATGAGAGTAGAAGTGGTTGAGTAATCTTCTTTTGTATGCACAGCTCCGGTTTTTCCATGTGAATGGCTAGAGCTTCAGCGATACAAAGGAGACGAAACCGTATTGCCTTTGACATGTTGTTCTTGACTCGGTAGATTACTTTGAAGGAGGCGTTCGTTGAAATGCAATGATCAGTGCTGACCAGGTCATTGCATTTCAACGAACGCCTCCTTCAAAGTAATCTACCGAGTCAAGAACAACATGTCAAAGGCAATACGGTTTCGTCTCCTTTGTATCGCTGAAGCTCTAGCCATTCACATGGAAAAACCGGAGCTGTGCATACAAAAGAAGATTACTCAACCACTTCTACTCTCATGGTAACAATGTTTTGATTTTTTTGAGTTTTTATTTTTATTTTATTTTGATAACTTAATTTTGTTTCTTTGCCTGTTCCTTAGTTGCTTATAATTCTTGTATTCACTTAGATCTCTTACATAGTTTCGCATTATCTACTTTGTTTCTATGTGCATCCTGAGTAAAACTCACTCATCAAAATATTCATATTATTATTGCATAACTTCTTTTAACAACTGTTTGTGACAACTCATCACCTTTGTTACTACCCTAGTTTCACTAACACTTAATTTTCTTGACCTGTATTACCAACCTTCACTGGTTTAGTTAAAATTAACCTTAACCGATTGTAACTTTGTTTGACAAACTTAATGTACACATACATACAAAACAATGCATATATATTTGCGATTGTACAGCTAAGAAGATGAATTCTCCGAAAAGAGACTCTTCGCTGATCTACGTGTTTTGTTTTCATAAATAAATGAATAACTGAAAAAGAAATAGAAGTTGAAAATTGCCTAAAAGCCGGAGTTTAATATAAACTCTGTGAATGCAAGTACATGGTATGAGTTCGTTACTTCAGAAAGACATCTAACTGTATATATCGGAAAGAATAGTAGTTATGATTAAGCCCGCATATTTCACGCACTTGGACTTTGTGTTTAACCCCTTTTTCGCCCTATATATATAAGTAAGTACAATTATCCCTATTTCCATTTAAACTAATCGTTAACAAGAAAGACGGTAGAATTCCATTACTAAAACCTATCGGGGAATAAATATTTTAAAAATACAAATGGACCCCGTGTTTGTTACATATTTTGCACTATTAACACTTACTATATACTTCTGCACCTCTCTTACGGCTTTCTTGTATCTTCCTCTCTTCTCAAAGGTACTGCCTTCAACGAAGGCATCGACAAAGTGATGCTGTCCTCTGTGTTAGTGTTAATCAGATGGAGCGTTGGGATCACTAGAACCTACACTTTGCAGTTATTCGGAATGTTGCTGGCACACCTGGTGAATAACGGAACCACCTTCACGTTATGAAATCTGCTGACAAGTTCAAAGTTGGTCTCATATACAACTGGAAAGGTCACAATAATGGTGTATTTACTGGTGACTCTGAAATTTCAGAGAGTTTCTAACACTTTATGAATCATTCAGTGATAATAATGGTCAATTCTGCATCTCTTATCATTCACTTCAGCACCTGTACTAAAAACCTACTCACCTCCTACTCCTAACACAATCATTTATAATTCCCGCTTGAATTCTGCATACCGTATTGTTTCTTCACTTAAAATTTAAATTTGACGCTATATCTTATAACTTATTCGGTCGGATATAGATTCCAAAAGTTATCTATTTACTTGTACTTTTCTTTTCCAATGTTTCTCTCACATAAATCAGTGTTCAATCTATATCTAAATTAACAAGTCTTATTTTATATTTTACCAGTTCTAATTAGTGTACATATGTTCATACCGGTGAAAACAGCTGGTGTCTGTTCCAAAAATGAATTATTATCGTTATCTTTATGATATTGAGGAAAAAGCATACGATAAACATGTAGGCGAAATTTTTACTTGCATAGCCATCAGTAATTCCAAGATGTTCCTATCTAAGGCTGTGGTCTCATACGCTGGGGAGTTAGAAGTTCAGTTATATGCGTCACTGTTATTCCAGCCAGATCAGAGTAAGTGACAAGAGGTGAAAGCGATTGCCGACACTGGACACACAAGAGGCTGTAGTACTGATAGTGCCAAGCCAAGATATATTGTTGTGGAAGTCATGCTCACGTCTGCAGGAGTCGTCGTGGCAACTTGCGTTCGTGGTGCATATTTTCACCAGCACTTTGGATTTGGAGAGTTAATGTAATGACATGCAATAGCGTAGACTTATGTTTTGTTTGTGATTGTTATCAGACAGTGTGAATATGCACCAGCGTAATGAACGAATGGTTGTTATACACTTGCCCTTCCTTGCTTTGCTTTCGATTTCAACCTTGTCCTTGGTGGTACAGGTTCTTCCAAAATTAACGCATACATGTCGTTGTTGAAAGAAGTGATGGATGCTTTATTTGCTGGGGAGTGTCAGTGATGGTGTACATTGAGTGGTCATTGAATGAATGTGTTTATTCAACCCAGTTTCCTGCTCAGTGGACGCAACAATCCCTGCCGTGGCTTCGACGTTTTCCCGTTGACAAAAGACTGGAACAATACAATCACAAGTACGAATGTATATTATGATGACGTTATTTGTAGACTTTTTTAGTGTACTGATAATAACCAACTGTGAATCACATTGTAACGCTGCTGTGTAGTTAACTTGCTATATTGGCCTATACTTGGTTGATCAATAAATCTTTGACCTACTCATTTGTGATCATATTGCTCTAGTCTTCTGCTGAACAGCAAGCAACTAGACCAGACTAGGGTTTTTACCTGCAGCGTAAACGAAATCAGATTGAACATGCCAGGTCATTTGACATTCATTCATTCATTCAGTATTAACATTGACACATGCTATACTTCCAAGTAAGGTGAAAGTTCACAGTGTAGCATGGTGTTGGTTTCCCCGGAAAGTGAGACAGCTAATATTTCACTGGGGAACTCCTCCTGAGTCATTACAGACATCCTGTGGGTACAGTTTATAATGTAATATAATGAACTGATACGTTCTCTTCATGAACGCGCTCAATAAAGCTGTCTGGAATTACTACTGTTTTTCAGAAGATAGGTCTCTCGGACTCGGAATACTATTTATGTATATGGTAATCATTGTGACTTCAACTCACGTTGAAGATTTATTGATGGAAAAACATGAAGTCAGTATGGCGGGGTAAACTATACTGTAGCTTGATCATATGGTTGTTAGTTGGTTACTATGAATACACGACAACGTTGGCGAATTAGCGCCAGCACATTGTATATAAACACTTTTGGTCGCATCACTGATTTTCTTCCATTGGGCAAGCGTTAGAGATTGTGCGTCCGACGAACATGAGGCTAATTTGAGTAGCAAGTTATGGGAGATACATCCACTGCTAACCGATTTTGATAAGTGCTTTAATACTCCCTTACAACGATATGGAATATTCGTTATTGTCTAGGTAATTACGGCGTTCATCAAACAGAGGTACTGTGGTTGGAACGGAATCAAGTGAGGTCATTTCGTTCTATTGATTGAAGCAATGACATCATCTTTGCTAGTGGGAGTCTCTAGAATAATAAAGAAAATGCACTCAGATTTCACAATGTCACCTAGATTGCTAGCTGGTGTCAAGGCAGGTAAGGAGGAATGGGCAGGATTTGGCAATTAACTCGCTTCCTTGAAAAGTAACACCTTCTTACGGCAGCATGAATGGAATTCACGTATGCCCCTCTGTGGTCTGACTGAGTGTAATGGAAATGTGCTGGTGAAGTTCAACGTTTTTGGTGGAAGGCGTGGGTTGAGCAAAAGTAATATAATCAGCAGTTACAATCAAACATCTGTAAGGTCCACGCTAATTCAAAATATGTGTACAGTTTGAAGACTACGAATGAAGAGGTCTTGGTTTTTTAATTAAATTTTGCAATATACTATATCCGCCTTCACCGGCTTGTGCTGTTTGGATTGAGTCTTGCATCCATGACCTTGGAAGCCTGTTTTGATTGCCGACTGTTTCAGCTTGTCAGTGTAACTGGTGTCTCTCAAGGCCATTCGTAGCGTATATGTACTCAGTTGCTGTCAAATCCTTTCGCTATTGTTTCGAGACAGTAAACGTTCTATACGCCAACGGTCTGTCATTTCGCGTCGCGCGTTCGGTGGTGTCGTTGTTGCTGCTTTAGACGCTAAAGGTATTGACGTTCGCCGATAGTACGAAGTATACTAACGCAAGACCTAATACTCACAACTTCCATAGTATTCGTTCCGCGTAGACCAAAGATAAAGCAAAACACCAAAATTGTCCGTTTAAATTACGAGTTATATTTCGGAACCAAATTGGAGTGCGAGATGATTGCTTAACTAGCTAGGAGAGTGCACGAACAAACGAACGTGATACGACGGCGTACCAAATGAGGTGGATGCTTCATCGGAAGCCTTCAGCTAAACAAGTTGACTTAGACAGTAAGGGTCATCATAAAATGTTCAGTGATGAATGCTGTGGCCAATAATTCTGGGGAATCATCTATCGCTACACTGCTAATAGCTATTAGAACAGTAGGTTCGCGAATCGACTAAGTAGGAAGCTGTTTGGCACAAACTGACAAGTGTACCGACGGTCGTATCAGTAAAAAGGAATGACTTCAACTAATTTAACAGAAACAAGAAAAAATATAAATTTCCTATTGTACGAAAACAAAAAAGGTAAAGCCAGCAAATAATGTGATCAAGCAGAAGGACACGCTGAAATATTACGTTATAAAGGTCAATAAATGACGATCACCGCTTCTGTGCGTCGGTGGCACAGTGGTTAGGACTCTCGCCGACCATGCACATGGTCCGGGGTTCGATCCCCTGCCGACGCACACCTGATATCTATGGTCGACCTGCAAAATTTGGGCTACCGATATCCATGCTGAAAATGTCATACTTGTACTGAAAATACGGTGTGGCATCAAGCTGTAATCAAAAATAATAAAAAAAATAAAAATACTAAACATTGACGCAGTTTCACCAGTTTGATAGATACATTTACAACTGGTGGGAGAACTTAATGGTTTATTGATTATGTTACAGGATTTTGAAGTGCCTACTTAGTGATCCGTACTAACAAGCTGTCTGGTAATCACACTATTATTCCATTATGGATAAGATTTTATTTTGATAAATCACACAGTGATATATATATATATATCTAGTATCTTGACACACATAAACTCACTAGTAGAAGGAATAAAATTCACATTTGAATCGGAAAATGAACAAGGAGAATTAGCTATGTTAGATTTTAAAATAAAGCGAATAGAAGAAGGTAAACTACACACTAGTGTTCATAAAAAAAACCAACGCATTCTAATAGATATTTAAACTTTAATTCATCTCATCCGTTAACTGTTAAGGCAGGCTTAGTTAAGTGTATAACAAACCGAGTAGTAGCTCTAAGTAGCACAAGAAAAGACCTAAATGATGAAATAAAACAGATAGAAGAGGCGTTGGTCTTAAATAACTATTCCATAAAATTCATTAGGAAGATCGAAAAAAGCCAAATAAAAATAATTATGAAACTAGTAATGATAACACAAATAAGAGAGAATATAAGTCATCAACTGTTATACCATATTAGGAGGGGACATCTGAGACCCTACGTAGGATTCTTAATAAAGCAGGGATTAGGGTGGCATTCAAACCTACAAACTCACTCAGAGACAAGCTCTGTAGGCTAAAGGACCCTGTCGGTGGACCCAATTAAACAAAATAATATAATTTACAAAATACCTTGTAAAGATTGTGAGGTCAAACTAGTAGATCGGGGGTAATCAGATTGTCGAAACATAAGAATTTAGCCAAGGCAAGAGTGGTTGACCCCAAGAAGATAAGTAATTTAGAAAAAAGCTCAGCAATTGCACTACATGCAATAACACACAACCACACAATAAGGTGGGAGAGGGTTAAGATTCTAAGAAGTAATCTATGTAGGTGGAGAGAGAGATTGATTACTGAATCCTGGTTCATTGAATCTACACCCAACACATGCAACAGAAATGACTCAATGCAAATACGAGAAATATGGAAGATATTATTACCGCCAGTCAAATCAGAGGAGGATAATAAATAATCTCAAAATTCTATTTCAATTCAAGCAAATCACAACATTCTAACAAATTACTTATTTAGGGGCTGACGGTATCGACGTTCGCGAGTTGTACGGATTATACTAACGCAAGATCTTATACCAACAACCACTATAGTGTTCGTTCTTCGAGTACCAAATGGTAAAGCAAAAGACCAGATTTTGTCGTCCAAATACGATATATATTTTGGGACCAAATCGCGGGTAGAGGTGAATGCTTAGCTAGCTAGTAATCGTGCACGCACGTGACACGACGGAGCACCAAATGGCGGGGATGCTTGACCGTAAGCCTTCAGCTAAACAAGTCGACTCAAACAGTGATGGTCAGCATCCAATGTTGAGTGATGATTGCTGTGGTTAATAATTTTGGGGAATTATTTACCGCTACACTTATTATAAATATAAGAACATTCGTCTTATTTCCCATCTAATTGTATTTGATCAATAACACTCATATTATTATTTCTGAATGTACATTATCTCATATTGATTTTTATTCAAATGTCTAATCATCAATTCCACACATGTATATAAATGAAGGAAAAAGTTGTGTGAGTAACTTGATATGATTATGAGCAGTAATTTGTGCTCGAAACGTCATCAGTTAATATTACTGTGTAACACTGTGATTTATCAAAATAAAATCTTATCCATAATGAAGTTATGGTCTACCATAGTGCCCAAGTTTTATACTTATATCAATCTCACTATTAAATGTTCTGATATCACTGAAATGTGAAGATTTCAAAGGCGCTGATTATAAGCTACTGTGTGCAGTACAACTGAGACTTAATGAAATGTCTAACCTTTTTCTCAAATTATTCCCTAATCACAGCTTGAATAGAAAACTCGAGAATGCTGTAGAAGATAATGGTACTGGTGAAATGCTCTCTGTTGGTGGGTCAGATGGTCCTCTGTAATATGTCGAATGATGAGCATCAACCTGAGTTACATATGGAATGTTTCTGCTTTCATGCTGTACTTCTTATGGTTACTCTATTACATCAAAGACTTGAAAACGAGAGAATTCAAAGCATTTCTTCTGGTTGCGCATTTTATTAATCTTCACATATTATTTACCATCCACTGTCTGATTTCACTTATGAGATTTTTCTATTATTCTTTCGCTTGCTTCTGAATGGAGTATATTACTTCAGGAGCGAATTTCCATTCTCTTCTACCACAGTGGTCTTTCTAGTTGGATTCATGACTGCCTGTGGACTTTGATTTCTTTTTCATATGATCCACTCTATGTCAACCTGGAAAACCCAACCCGTCACTCCTTATTCATTTTTTATAGTTAAGAGCCTGGCATGTAATGTTTCACAACTGTCTCCTCAGAGTGCGTGTTCAACGCATCTCCATATCCTTCTGCATGCTAGTTGGATTGCTGCATGCCAAGGTCTCTCATTGACTATCCTTTCTGGCCCACCCTCTGATCTTCAGCATGGAGCGAATGCAACGACTGATTAATATATACGCAGGGGAATCATTAATATTCATTATTTATTTCATACACTAGCATAATCATTGATTTCACGCATCTGCGTGATTATTGATTTAAATTACTGAATTCCCCAAGGTCGTTAATATTTTTAAAATGTGACATTGATTTTTCTAATTGTATAAATACGGAGTTGTTGTTTAACATTTTCGACTGTTGTTTGAGACAGTAAAAAGCTCTCATATCAACGTCCAGTCTTCTCTTTTATTTGTCTTGCGTGCCCGGCGGTATTATTGTTGTTGTTGACGTGCGATTAGGACAGATTAGCCAGCGCATTAGTTAGATTCGCTCGTAGTCTACAAGGTCATCATATTCACATACATAACACTGATGAAGTTCTGTAGCCTGTTGGATAAATACAGCCTCTGAAACTGTTGAAAAAAATAGCTCCATGGGTGTTTTATTCCCTCATTGATTTCTCTATCGACGAAAGAGAGTCATATGGTAAGACAACCGTTTCGATAGTCTTATGCTTTTCTTACTCACTTTTTGCAGTCTTTCACAAATAATATTCAACTGAAGATTGTACAATAATATGAGTACACCATTGCTATGTCGCACCTTGAAGACTAGATGAAATTGCAGTCTATTCAAGTAGATATCACTAAATATTTTTGAGAAATAACGCACTGAAAATAGTGACTAACATTGACGATCGCATCACAGAAATGCCTTTTTAATACCAACAAGTGGTATGAAATTCTGAAATATCTACTGTATATCAGTGAAGGTGAATATTACTCAACACCCACTAGGATTGAAATGCAGCACCTACTGTTTATCGGCTAGTGACACACGAATAGTTAGTTGCCGAAAAGATTGAGCAAGGTTAGTACATGTGTTACGCACGCATGCCTAGCTGTCACCTTCCTCAAGAATGGGCAATTTTAGCTGACATAGGATGAATCCGATTGGAAAAGAGCTAGTGGTGATAGTGGTCAAGCCAAAAAATGGCTTCTTTGATTTTTTTTTTGATTTTGATTTACAGCTTGATTCCACACCGTATTTTCAGTACAAGTGTGGAATTTTCAGCATGGATATCGGTAGCCCAAATTCAGGCCGACCATAGATATCGGGTGTGCGCCGGCAGGGGATCGAACCCCGGACCATATGCATGGTCGGCGAGAGTCCTAACCACTGTGCCACCGACGCACAGTCACTGAAGTCCACAACAGTTAGTTTAAGCCGCCTAGAGAGGTGTAGACTGCCTGACTGGTTGGGGTCCACGGGATGATAAGATCCAATGACGGCTGGAGACAATTGGTGACATAGATCAAAATCGTTCTCAATGACTAGCGCAGATGCATGCACTCACTCCTTGTGATTTATAATACCCAATAAAATCCTATTAATCTTCCATATTACTATTTTTTTTCTCTCACACATTTCTGTTTACTATCTCTCTCTCTGCTCTTGCTTTGTGTACTACATGGAGGGAGTGTGACAACTCGAATTGCAGCACATTTGTGCAAAGTCCAATGTTGAATCCAGTCAGTCAGTAGTTCGGCTATCAACCAAGGGACATGTGTACTGCTCAGCAGTTCGCTCCGTCCTTCTCTATGGCTCTAATCATGGCCAATTCGAGTTGAAGACATGAAAAGGTTGACTGTTTTTGATCATAGAGGTCTACGATCTCTTTCTCACGTTAGGTGGTATAATGAGGTAAGCAATGTTGACGTTAGGCGTAGAGTGTTGGGCAAAGAGGGAAAATCACTCGAAGAGGCTATAAAGTTACATAGATTGAGATGGCTAGGTCACGTGCTGTGCATGCCTAACCATCGCCTCCCCCGACGGACGGGCATTACTAGCTGATATAGGTGCAGGTTGGAAAAGAGTAAGTGGTGGACAAACAAAAACATGGCCTCATCAATCCATGAAATCCTTGACAGTTAAACTCAGTCAGGTAGGGAGGGAGATGCAGACTTCCGGGTTGGGGCCCGCTCTCGGGACTCTAAGAATCAATCAATCGCTGGAGACAATAAGTGACATGGATCAAAATCGTTATCAATGGCTTACGCAGATGTATTCAGTCTCTTGTGTAATCTTTCATTTTCCTTTCTACCATTACTCATTCTGTTTCACTCTTATACTTGTCAAAACTCTATTGATTCTTTTCACTCATCCATCTTCTTGTCTACCTTTGTGTGGTATTTGGAACGTGGCAACTCGAACTGCTGCACTTCGGTGCCAAGTTCTATGTTGAATCCAGACACACAGTGAGTAGTTAGAAATCGAGCACTCCAAGGAAAAGGCTAACTAAAGCCATCCATACACAACTTGTGTTAAAGCAGTATGAGAAAACAGAACAAAAAAAAGGATATGAAATTTTGCTATCAGTAACATATTCATTCTTTAGTTGTTGTGGTTGTTGGTTTTTCTTTTAAATATATAAAACACACATAGAGAGGTCGGTCATAAGAGAAGCATTACAACAATATTGTCAAGTACAGGAGTAAAAAGAAAATAAGAATACAGGATAGGATATGATGAATGCCATCCAGATAAATAAATTGTTAGAAAGATAAAATTTATAAATTTTTATAAAATAAATATATTTCCTAGCAGACGAATTTTTTCTTTTTAAAATAAGAGAGAGAAAATGGAACAAGGGGAGATAAATAATTAAATATTAATAATATTAAATGACTGAGTGAGTGTGTCTGTGTTATTACAATCCGATGTCTAGTATAAAATATATCCAGTAACTTCTATACAAATAAAAAAACAAACAGACTGTAAGCAGTTGCTGCATAGCTAATAATCATCATCGTGAAGGTGACAAATCAATTCACATAAAGACATACATACACAATGCATTCGCGCGCATATATAAACAACAAATGAGGAAAACAAACAAATTGAAAGCAAATCTATTCGTCATTATTATTAGATTGAACACATTGAATCGGCGCCGAATATGAAAGCGTTAAGAAAATAAGTTTGAATTGGGAGTGTTTTATTTCTTTTTTTCTTCTTCTTTTCTTCAGGCATTTGTGGTGATGACAATTCTCTCTCTTATTCGAGTAGGGATTAAGAGATACCACCAAAGAACAAACCAAAAAATATGCACACGTGTTATAAACAGTAACAACCTACCATCAAAAATTGATTATATATATACCGGGATAAATTAGGTGCATTTAGACAGAGAGAGAGAGAGAGAGAGAGGATGAGAAGCACTTAAAAATAGTAATGATAATAATAATAGATGAGCATGTAGTTGTGTGATAGAGAGAGAGAGAGCAGACAACCATCATGTACATTTAACTTAAAAGTAGTAAATTCTATATCACAATGATAATAATAATAATAATAATGTTACATAAAAGAAAAGGTATGCTGTTTATTTTTCTTCCCGTTTGAATAATTTGAAGAAACAAAAATAGTGCTCATTTTTTTTCAACTTGTAAATAATGAAAATACAAAAATGAGAAAACAAAATATATTATTGGATACACGGAAATCTTTGAGGAGAGAGAGAAAGAGTGTCTGAGGCACGCAAACACAGGTAAACAAGCACATTTTTAGCATTAAATACAATGGGTCTTCTTTGAAAAGTAGGCAGACAGAGCGTGGAGTGTTGGGGGGTGGTGGTGGTGGGGGCGACGACAATAGCAACTACAAAAGAAGAAGTGGACAGTAGTAGGCATAGCCAGTTGTAAACAATCTAATAGAATAAACTACTCTTAAAAAGTAAAGAGACTTAGCAGGTGACAAACAGTTTTTGAAAACAAACACAATTCAAATGAGCACTATTCTCACGTTTGTGTGTGTATGTGAAAAGCGCAGTCAGAACCTTCTATGCAAGCACTAAGAGATATGCAACAAAGTAGAAAATAAACATATAGTGAGACGGTTTGTGTGTGTATGTATGTCGGTACATATATGCATGTATATATACTACTAATAATAGTAGTGATAAAAATGTTAATTACAAGAAGGTTGCCTAATAAAAAATAAGAAGAGAAATAACAATAAAGCAAGAAGTCAATGCTTTAAATAGTCGAGAAGAAAATTGTCAAGTATACACAGCAAAATAAGTAAATATTTATACGCATATATAAATAAATATATATAGATAGATAGATTTATAAGGAATGATGTAAACTAAAGAATTTATTATTATTATTATCATCATTATCATCATCTCTTGTCAATCGTAAAAGGAAAATTTAGGTGTTCTCTGTCGTCTCTTCATCTCTCGACCACCCACTCACTCACCGTCTCTTTGTGAATAGCGTGGGCGTGCTGTTATTCGTGTTTGGTTAATAATCGCTAGTTAGGCATAATTTCTGGGTGTTAATTAATTATTGTGTGTATACACCAACGCACATATATGCATACACACACAAACACACTCATGTACACACACACATAAGATTAATTTTGAGCATTACGTAAATGAGCTTCGTGTACTTCGAATTCTTTAACTTCATGAAAAATACGAGCTTTCCATTCTTCAACGGATAAATTTCTTTCACCGAAGGAATCATCATATCGAGCTGGTGGTGGCTAAATTATGCAGGAGAAAAGGGGGAGAGAAAAATACACAATACAAAAGATAGACAGATACACATTCAGGATATATAAGTAGGATTTTATTTCCATTGTAATACATAGAAAAGAAATTAACAAGTGTTTAAAGCGAGAAAAATTGGTAAAGTTCAATTTGGGCGCGTACATCAATCACTTTGGAACAAGAAATTGTGCTAAAAAGATAAATATAGTCCCTAACTCAAAGAGCTTAACCTATCTTCCTAATTAGGTTAACTTATCTAGGCGGTGTCGTTTCAAGACGACAGACAAACTGCACAAAGATCAGGGTGTCATAGTGAGGATCGGAAAGGCAAGGTACACCATCTTCATTACTTTGAAATCTCCTGCACTCAGCATAGAGAACAAAAATTGGATTTTCAACACCAATGTTTTGGTCAGTCAGTTCTTCTATACAGGTCAGAAACTCGCACTGCGCGAGTCACGAAAACGATTTCCAACAGGCCACTGGAGACTTTTATCAACAACTGCTCACTTCGCTGACTCCATACTGAAGATCAAATGGCCAATCGGCTGGCCAGAAAGAACTAACAACAAGAAACTCTGGCTGGGAACAAACCAACCAAGAGCCGATTGCTCAAGATATATGTAGGAGATAATGGAGATGGATTGATCGGGCATACGTTGAGGAGGCCATTGAATGACATCGCTCGAGTGGAATCCCAATGAGTTCGAGCAAATTGGAGGAGATGAGAGATTATGGCAATCGTGGTGCCAGATGAAGAGGACAGCAGAAAATAGAAGAAAGTGGAGATGTGTTGTTGAAGCCCAGTGTCCCACTTGGGTTATGCGTGTAAAAACAGGGCTCCAACAGAACATCTTACATTATATCCTGTCCTCTGTAATCCTCTTCAACTGGCTTCACGACTTAACATAGTGTCTCATCTCCTCCATATCACCCTTGTCGTTTCCCATTCATGTTCCACTCGAGCGATGGTTTGGCGCGTGATGTCACTTAACGGCATGTGTTCAGTTCATCTTCATTTTCTTCGGAATATCTGTTGACCGACAAGTTCTTAAGTCGTTCAATTCCAGACTTTCTTGTTGTTAATTCTTTCTGACCAGACGGTCATCTAATCTTCGGTATGGAGTAACTGAAGGTAGCTGTTGACGTAATTCTGCAGTAGCCTGTTAGAAATGCTTTTCGTAACTCGCTCGCCAGCTTTCTGACCCATGTGTATGAAAAGTGACCGTGTGTTGAAAATCCGAATTTTTTTTATTTATGGTGAGTGCAGATTTCCACACTGATTTTAGAGTGATGAATAGCTGTCTTTTGCCTTTCCGATTCCCGTTATGACACCATGATCTGTGTCATTTGCATCTAGTTGAGAAGAGGCTGTCTAGATAAGTGAAGAAAGTGCCTGCTTGCAAATTGCTTCCGTTGGTAGATGTTGATGTTTGTTGTTGGTTGGTTGGTTTATCGTCATCGCCTCCGTTTTCTCTACGTTCACATGAAGTCGTGTCTTTGCTGCCAGCCCCTCCTCCTATTACCTTGTTAGTTTTTACCTGTAAGTCTTTGAGTTTGCGTGACATCAGACATAAATCATCAGCGCAGTCCAGACTTTAAGGAATTCGTTGGCATTCTTAACGTTTTATCTGTCTAAGATTTTCACATGGATGTCAAAAATTATAAGGATTTCCACTGTAGTCATACCTGTTTCATACAGCTAAATGGAGATTCTGAAAACTCAACCAACATAATTCAGACTTAATGAACATATTCTCGAATTTATATACATAAAAATTTTGTACTTTCTGTTGATCGACTCCGTTATAACCAAAATACCCGGTTTCTGTCGACATGTCGGCTCGTAGTACAGATGCTTTTCACCAGCATGTAAAGATCTCCGTGCAGTTATTTCATATGGAGGTGTGACTAGCAACATTTACTAGGATGTATATTTCGTTCTATTTTGGACTCGTCAGTCGGATGTACCTGCATTTCCGGTGATGATAATACCTGATAACTATCGCACAAGAGCTGGCCCAGTAGGTGATAGTTTGGCGTTTGAAATGATGAATGCAAGGCCCAAGTCTCAAGGGGAACACATTATCACCCGCAGAGTATGCAGGTACACACATCCAGCTAGCTAGCTAACGAGTCCCATTTAGGACGGAATGCAGGTATTGGATTCCACTGTTAATCAGCGTTAACCACAACTGACTACATTAAGTGTATAAACATACTGCAATGCTCATACATAAATATTGTTAGAAGAAAGAGTAGGTTAGTTAGTAAGTTCACTTTATATATAAAGACAGTGACGTTTGAAGTGATTATTACTCCGTAAAAAAAGAGGCAAGGAAACTGCCAGGCATCTTCGATTTCTAACCCCCCTCCCTTTCAGTCATCTTGATGATAGACACTAAGCAACTAACTGCTTTAGCGTCCGTGGTTAAGGAGTAAAGTGCTCACATGTTCCGGCTTCGATTTCTAGGCCTGGTCTCCGAGGAAAAGGAAGATTGGGTATGAGGTTGGTAACTCCACAGCCACTTGGAACGCAAGCGATTGAAACAAAGAGGACCGCATGTTTCAGATACAGTTTATGGCTGACGTCAATTTGTAACAAAATGTACCTTGAAATATTTTTTATTTAAAGATGAACAACTACACAACTCCACTGATAAACTTACTGCATTGACTTCGGAGTCTTCATACCATACGTGTATATATGGATGATGTAGAGCTTCATCGACAGATATTCTCTGTAATGGATCTATCACTAACATTCTACTCAATAAATCACGAGCTTGATCAGCGTTCAGTGTTTCATGCTCCTATAATAAGAGAGAGTTTGAACAACAAATAAAAAACCAGCATATACTAATTACAAACACAAGTTTGAAAAAAAGTAGTATCTAGTTTTAAATTTACAAAGTTACTAATTTAACAAATGTCTTGGTAAAAACATGATATAAAAAGGGTTGCTGAATTAATTCTGTGATATTTAGAAAGAGATTTTTGTTAACTTTGGGTTTCTGTGAGACAACCTCAAAACTAATGAGATGGAAGTAGAGCGCGGAGCACGTGTTCATAATCTTGTTTACATTTCTCTAAAAACCAAGGAATGACTGAATCAAGCTTACAAATTATGTCAGGTGTGTGCTACTGATACGATTAATAAGTAGTATACTCATATGTAGACAAAAATATGATTGATTGACTGGTTTCAGAACAGAACTTTGCACACATGTGCAGCAGTTCGAGTTGCCACACTCCCTCCATGTAGCACACAAAGCAAGAGAACAGAGATTCAGAAGAAAGACAGAGAGGGAGAATAAACAGAAGTGTGAACGGAAAAAATCGTAAGTAATATGGAAGAACAATAGTTTTTAATGGATATTATAAATCACCAAGTGTGAATGTATCTGCTCCACTGAGAACGATTTTGAATCATATCACCAATTGTCACCAGCCATCACTGGTTCTTAAACATTCCGAGGACCCCAACCAAGAAGTCTACACCTCCGTACATGGCTCAGACTAACTGTCAAAGATTTCATGGAATGATTTCATGTTCTCGTTTGACCACTCGTAACCCTTTTCCAACCTGATGGATCCTATATCAGCTACCATTGACCACCGAGGAAGGCCATGGCAAGGCATGCGTAACACACGTCCTATCCTAGACATCTCAATCTTAAGATCCACATCCTTGTCGACAAACTTACTCTCCTCACCTAGCACTTGACCGATGCCTAACCTCAAAATTGCCTACCCTATCATACCACCTAACATGGAGGATACAAATGAGACAACTATGATCAAAGACAACTAGCCTTTCCATGTCTTCCACTTTCAATAGCCATGTCTCAGTCACAGCCATAAAGGAGGACGGAGGGAACATCTGAGCAATCTACACCTCCTTTGGTCGACAAAGTATGCCAAACGAGCCTTCTCTATTCCTGCTGAGATTTCGTCAGCGATCAAACTGTTGGCACTGGCTGCTACAACTTCCCAAATAAGTGAAGTGGTCAACATGGTCTACCACTTCAATCCTCCTATCTTCAAGCTAGGAGTTGATGTCCAGTCCCTGCAGCACCATCTTACATTTGACAAAGGGAGTCAATTCCATGCCAAATATTCGAAGATTATTGCTCAAGGTATTCAGATGACTCTACATCTTGTCAGTGTTTTCACTTGGGACGACTATATCATCCTCATATTCTAAGTCAAGAAGATTACCCCATGGTAACGAGTCAATCGTCTACAAGGATATCGAACAGCGGAAAGATGGATTTAATGAATAGTGCTTGTGAAACAACTTGGAAAACGTGAAAGAAAGACAAGGAAACACCATGCGGGAGAGCAAAGGAGTACCAATACCGAAAACATGTAAAAATTGTGATTCCAATATAATGGTAGACGAATTTTGTCTATATCTGCGTATTGAGTTGCCAATATATAATTTCGCTGCAAAATTCTCTTGTTTTCTGCTATTAAAAATACATAATTAACATGTTTAGTAGAAGTTGAAAATGACAGGACATCAAATTCCAGAATGGTCAACGAGAATCGGTCTCACAGTCTAAAGGTCTCAGATTCAATCCCTGGTGGTGGTTGAGGGGGAGGGGGCGGGCGCGGGGCGTGGACATGCACACAGTTGAAGAAGGCAAAACAGCTGTCCAGTAGTCCTCACCGGTCTTTAATAATCCCTATAACTGGTGTTGGTTTGTCAGGAAATCTAACAATTTTGAAATGAATACTTTAAAGAGAGTAACAAACACAGATTGAATGAAGTATTATTAGTCATTATAACAGGAAACAAGCAGGCAAATAAAGATATTCCAATTACCCACGCATATATAAAAAGAATGATGGTATTCAGAGAATAAGTGTTAAATATTAGAGTAACCTGTTAGTAGAATGGAATTCATTTTTAAAGAATGTAAATAATAATGATAGTAATAATAACACATCATACTTGTTAAGTAAATGACATTTATACACCCGAAAACTGAATAACTTGGTGGTAAAACAACTCAACTTGTGTAACGTAATGATTAACAACGCATCATCCCTCTTTCTTTCTAGTCGAAGTATTACACACTTTAAAAAGGAATGTGGTGATAGAAGACAGGAATTCAAGGGTTGGTCATTAGGTGGGGTCTCAATGGTTAAATAGTAGTCTACAAGCTTGACTTATAACTGAAGGGTGTTAGATTCAAACCCCAGTGATGGGTTCGTACTGGTGAAGAATCCCAAACTAGGACGAAGCATCTATCCAGTCCTCAGTGGTAGTTTCCAATGGCTCTCTCTTTAACTGATGACAACTAGTGTTCACACCTGATAGAATGTCGAGAGTTCTTTAAAAATGTTAACCCTCATTATAATCAGAACTTACTGCATTGTTGTAGGGGCAAAGTAGGTTTTTTCATAGGTCAATAATCACTAAATACTAACTAATTAATTGTAATCAAATTATTTTTAAAAAATACAAAAGCTCATCATTCTCTAACACAATCATTGAGACCATTCTATCAGTTTGCCAACCCAATTTTTAGTATAAAAAATATCATAAAAACATTCAAGTGGATGACGATGAAATCACGACGTCCGTCCTTTGATGTCACAGTATTATATATACACTTTAATTGGCTCAAAACTAGCAACTAGAAACTGTGCAACAACTACTCGATAGCGATCAACATACAAGAAAAGGCTATGTTCAACTTAGATGGAACTCATAGAATTATTATATCTTACAACATATTTCCAATTCAGTGGTCAGAGAAACGAATATATCAGGATTAATAGCTGAAGACGTTATGAAAAGACTGGAATTAATAGCCCTACAAATAATTAAACCGAAAATTTGGGCACATCATGTTGATGGTATATTGGTAATAATTAAAAGAAATGTGATTTGGAATACATCCACAAACTAATCAATCAAGAACATATTTTTGAAGACATGAAATTCACACGAGAAGAATCAAACAACACAATTCCTTTCTTAGATGTCTTAATCACGAGAACAAACAGGGGAAATCTAGAAACACAATTATACAGAAAGTCAATATATATATATATTATATATATATATATATATATATATATATATATATAAGGATATCTCTGAAATAACGCCTAGAATATTAAGAGCATTTGAAATAGACACAGTACAAAAGCCAACACAATCGACTCATTCAATATTGTGCAGACTACAGGATCCAAAAGCAAAAGAAGACAAGATCAATGCCATATACAAAATAAATTGCATAAACACCACATTAATCAAAGGTGGGCGTCCTCTTCGAATCAGAATCCAAGAACATAGATTAGTTGTGAAAAGATATGATAAATACATATATATCATATGTCGAGATTTTAAACAGAGGAAATACCAAAAACGCCAGGGAATTTCTAAAAGCCTGGTACTCAGGCAAATCGGTGATTAACGAACACATTCACTTTAGCTCAAATTTACCAACTACTAAGAATCGATCACATGACAATCAAGTTTAAATTCCAAGTCAGTTAAAAACGGTTAATACTGATATAAATTAAGAACCAATCACTACTGAACTTCCTCAGGACCGTGTTGGACTAGACGTATAACACCGGTTACTACCTAGTGTCCAATCTAAGTATCCAATACAGTCAGTCTTACAGGAGGTCAGTCGCGAGCCCGAATAGCTCCTCAGTGGTAACGGCTCTGACTGCAGTACAGGGTGACGTCAGTTCGAATCTCAGAAGGGACATGAGTTCCTTCAAGGTTGCAGATACGCCTTGCTGACTGGTGACTGCCAACTAGCACGAAACCTAGGTTCAAGGCTTCCTGTGGCCAAATGCCTCCAACCATCTAAAATACATATATTTAAATTTTATGAATATATTCTTTATTATTTTGGTTAGCGCTTTAGCAATACTAAAAACATGCAATTATTTCGGCAAGTTATTTTTCGCCTTACAGGTGACTTTAAAGGGAGAGGTTGTAAAAAAATGTTCAGCGGTGTCAGTTATTCGGCTGCTTATAGTAGACCTACGTCCGACTCTTCGTAACCACGCACGGGAATATTTTCGCACATATCCGAAATAAACCCGCCTTGAACGAGTGATATACCTAGCTACACACAGAAGCAAGTGAACTAGCATACACACAAAACGTTGGTCATATATATATGCTCATGATCTTGTCCTACAGATTGATTTTCAAGAGTTAGTTTGTAGGGGATTTGAACTGTTTCGACTTTGATCACGGAGTGATATCATTCGGAGAACTATTGGAAACCAGAAGGGTGTGCGGGACAGTTGTTTTGTCCTGATTTTGAACTCTTTATCGGCATGCACCCACTGCCAAGGTTCGAAACCAGGACAAGTCAAGCTGTTAGATTATTCGGTCACTTCTACTGAATCCAAATTCCCGCCAAACTGTAAATTTAAACTTCTCCCAATTCGTGATTTTAGTCCGACCAGCAGCCAATGTCATCACTGGCGGGAACTGTTTGTCCTCACCCCCGACCGGATGGACTCCACTAGTTATAACTTCTTAATAGAACTCCAGGCAATTTCATCCTGTAGCCAGTCATTTGCAAGCATCAAAAACCCGGTGGGTGCATAGTGCCGATGAGCCCCAAAATACGACAAACAGTTGTCCAGTACACCCTGGTGGTTTCCAGTGGTTCTCTAACTGATAGCAATCCGTGATCAAACTTCAAATTATTGGTAAGCAGTGATCTATTTTTGGTAGGTACTACTGCTTCCGTCGGCGATGAAACAAATGTCCTTTTCGCGGACTTTCAAATTTCTTTTTTAAAGGATATCGGGAGGTAGAGATCATCTCACCTATGAATTCAAAGTTTTCTAAATTACCTGTTTTCCGATGATACGGGGGGGGGGGATTCAACATGAATGTATTCTCTATTTTTAAGAAAAAAATTACTCAATCGTTGAGAATGTTAGTCGAAATAAACCAATAATGCAGCAAGAATTCCCATTCAGAACATTTACAATATGAATCTAAAGCCAAGGCAAGGTGGCAAAGTACCAACATTTTTGAGAAAAAGGCCTTATTCTTACAAATTCAGTTCCTAGGTGATAACACCAAGAGAATTGTACATTTCGACTTACCTTGCGGTGATAAGATCTTAAATATAAACACAACACTAGAAACCACTCTTAACAGGTTGTGTGTGTGTGACTAGCCTTAAGCAGTTGACCCCGGACTCAGTGGTTACGCAATACTGACACGCCTTGCTTCAGTTACTTCAAGAAGACATTAACTTCCACGGTATGGACAGAGGGTGGGGAATAGTAATTGCCCAAACAATTCCATAAGCATATCTTTATTATCACAACAATTACAGATATCGTTGGTGCTTATACAACGCTGTCTTCATATACCGCTTTCTATTTATGAGGTTTCTATTTTACTATTTACAATCTGTTGCTTTAAAACAGTTCTATTGTTCATCAGACATTTAGTACACAGACAAATGTCACTTGGAAATACGTGACCTTGTAGTCTTAATATACTCAAGCAATGGTAAAAAGTTGACGTCTCAATTATTTCAACCTTGCAGACTACTGATGGTTGCTTCTTCGATGCATTGGTAAGAGACTTAACGGTAACGATAACTTCTTTAGTTATACCAACTATAACAATCGTTCATTGTGGTACAACTATGGAAGAAAGATGTGTTGGATATTGCGAGGGACTAAATTAATTACTGCAATGGTGTGCTCCAATCTCTCCCAGCTTACTATTTCGCTAGTTTTCTAGTCGGTCCTAGGACCTGGAAAAGAGGCAACATCGGGCCTGGGGTTTGGCACCTTACCCCGGAAAATCAATACAATCGCTACAAAAGCTTCAAAGCACAACAAAAACAAACTTATTCTTCGCTGGAATACGAGAGACGGAATGACGTGGGATGATGAAAACCATCGGAGAAGCCAGTCACAGCCAATGTATCTTCTTTCGATGAAAGCAGGAATAAGCATTGGGATGTGGAATGTCCGTAAAATGTATGAAACTTGGAAGGCTTTCAAGGTTGCTAAAGAAATGAGAAAATATGACATAGAAGTGCTAGGAATCTGCGAAAGTAGGTGGAATGGATGTGGACTCTCTAAATTGTCAACTGTAGAGTCAATAATGTACTCTGGTCTTATTACTCAAAAAAAATATACCGAAGAAAGTGGAGATGGATCGGACACACGTTGAGGAAACCGTAGGGTGACATCATTCTAATGGACCCAGAGTAGGAAACAATGAGTTGGGCGCCTAAGGGTGACATGGAGGAGATGACAGCTTATAGGCAATCGTGGGGTCAACTGAAGAGGACTGCAGATAATAGGACAAATGGGGATGTCCTGTTGAAGCCCTGTATTCTACTCAGAACCAAAGGGAATAATTATTAATAATAATAATGGTGTGCTTCATGTTAAAGGTTTGCACTTTTACAGTGCAAAGTACACACCATAACAACTACTGAATAAGTGTAATGCCGCTAGATTGTATATTATCGCACATTAGGATAACATCTTTGCATACTCAAGGCTAGCAAATCTACACCGCTTCCAAGCATATCTACTGCGATGGTGAGAATGGTGGTGACACGTGGTTGTATGCCCTTACCCTATTAAGGTTACTTTCGTATATAGCCTACAGAATATTTATCTACTTTTCGAGAGATACCTCTCTCGCCCTCTCCCTCTCCCTCACAAACACACACGAAGGAGACCAAACAGCAGTTTTATTGAATGAATCGAAGCGAAAATCAATAACTGTTCACCTATGATATCTGCGATGGTGTTCACTTCAAGCAAATGGGAGGTAGTTAACTCATGATCGATGCATCTACAGCTTGAAGTAAACCCCAGTTGCTCTACTTCAGAATCCGTTTTTCACGCGACTCGCAAAACCTGAGAGGCATAACACTTGTCAATGTTTTTTTTAGTGCATCTGAGAACAGACTAGTACGCCTATAATTGTAACATGCATTGTGCCTTTTTCTCTTCAGAAGACACGCGCATCACCCCACATTGATGGGGAACCTAAACCGGCCTTCACAAACAAGCCCAGGGCAAGTTTTCTGGGAAGGATCCCCGCCTTTTACTATAGAAAATCCCACTGTGATGTAACACTAAGGACATACAAAGAGAGATATCTCTTTTCGTAACCTCAAAGCTGTACTATTAGTTATTTAGGGGTTTATATGTGTACAATGTTAATTGACAATAAAGGTCAAAGGTTATTGTCAGTGCGTAAATAAAATGGAAATCAAAGTGAATGAAAAACAGTGATTAATCCTACGTAATCCAGAGCGAGCGAGAGAGAGAGAGAGGGTTGAGAACTAATTAGTTAAGTGATGAGTGGTCATTTGGAAACAGTCGATAAGAAAAAACAGAACAAAGGATTGAAAATGAGCTACACAAATAATAAAATAAAAGTACAAAATAGAGCTTACTATACATCAATTAGGGAAGATCAAAATAAATTACTACCGTGACCTTAGTGTTAATTTTATATTCCCGAATTGTTGCATTTATAATAAGCCATATGCGGTTCTCAAGAATTGGGTTTGTAGGGACTAGATTCGTTTCAAGTTTAACCACGGATTGATATCATTTAGAGCAGCAGTGAAAACTAGGGAGTGCTCGATAGCTGTTTTGTCATAGTTTCGAATTCATCGTCTGTAGGTACCCAGGACCTTCTGGTTACAAGTCAAACTCGTAGGCCATTCACACACTGGGACCCAATCCGAATGGCCGTCAACCAATGAATTCTAACCTCTAGCAATTCATTTTAGTTCAACCACCAGCCAATGTCATCGCTGGCGAGCATTTGTGCTCACTCCCAACCGGATGAATCCCACAGTGGTCAAAACTTCCCGTTAGAAGTCCAGTTAACTTCGCCATTTTGGCTCAAACCCCAGTGGATGCGTACTGTCGATGGGTCCCAAACTAGGTTGTAATAGCTGTCCAGTACTCCCGGATTATTCATCACTTAACTAATTAGTTGTCAACTCTCTCCCTTTTTCTCATGACTGCGTAAGATTATTCACTAATTTCTACAGATTTCTATTTCTCATAAAGTTTGATTTATTTTTGGTTTACTAACTGACAATTACCTCTGATCTTTGTTATGAATTAACATTGTATATATATATAAATCCCTAAATGACTAACTGTACAGCTTTGTGGTAGGTAAAGTAACCGAAAAAGAACTTTTTGCCGACCCGTATGTTCTTAAATACTTCATTTATTTATACACCAAGTTTAAGGAGCATTAAACCGTTTTCCTCAAGTTGTACGACATTCAGTGATATGGTGATTGACACGAAAACTAACTCTGTTGAGAAAATTAATCTGATGCTCGCTAATGGCCGACCGGCTTCAGGACAAAGTTGCCTGGGGTTTTAGTAAGAAGTCGTGACAGACCAGTGGGGTCCATCCAGTCGGCAATGAGGAGAAATACTACTCACCGATGACATTGGCTAGTGCCAGTCACGTTAAAATCGTCAATTGGTAGAAGCTGAAATTCACAGCTTGATCATTGAATCGGGTTGCAGTAGCTGAATGGTCTACGAGGTTGACATGTTAACCAGGTAGATCCCGGTTTCGAGACCTGACAGTGGGGTGCCTGCAGCCGATAAATTTCAAACTAGGACGAAACAACAGTCTAGTATACTCTGTGGCTTTTATTAATTCTCTAATTTCAAAATCAATTTTCGATCATACATTGAAGGGGAACATGAATGAGTTGACGGCGAGAGAAATAGGAGAAACGATCCACAGAAGCATTCAAAATCTATTGTAGAAACCATCAGTTTTTACGACTCAAATTTAAAAAAAAACCACTGCAATAGTAACTTTGATTGGACACTAGTGAGTAACCAGTGTGACGTATCTAGTCCTTTGTTTGGTGCAGACTGAATTCTATCAGTCAGGTTTGAATTGTGGCCATCACGGTGCACTTTAAATTGTTGATATTAGATGGTTGGAGGCAATCGGCAGGAAGTTTCAGGCCTAGGTTTCGTACTAGTTGGCACTCATCAACCAGGCATATCTACAACCTTGAAGGAACTCATTTCCCTTCTAAGATTCGAACTAGCACGAAACCTAGGTCAGGCAAGGCTTCCTGTATCCGATTGCCTCCAACCACCTAATACTGCAATAGTAAATATCATTATTATTATTTTTCAATACTTATAATTCTTTAGATATTAGCAAGTTTTATGCTACATATCGTCACTTTGACTTAAAAGTGAGTTTAAATGACCATCACAAGTCTATACAAAGAAAGTACAAGCAAGTAGATAGTAGGTACGTACACATTTATCACGTTTCTTTTACTGTCTGTTTCTTCTTTTTGTACTAAAAACAAACAGGTCAGTTACATGATGAAAATAATAATAATAATAACAATAATAATAAGCTCAGGTGTTGTATAAACACGTGTCTAACACACTATGAAAATCTACACCTACACACACACGCACACAGAGAGAGAATAATCCTCATCACCGAAGTTAAAGCTCTTGTGTGTGCATGTATATACATACAACATATGCATAGATCCGCGCTAATCGATAATACTTTACAGTACTCAAAAAGGAATGCAATTTTTTCTGTATTATATGCTTAGCACAACACTACACTACACTACTGATTCCTAATAACATATTATACCAGTAATGTTCATAACAGTACAATAACAACACACCCTGTTCAAGTATGTATATATATATATATATATATATATCGTCTTCTACATTCTCTTTCTCTGCTTGTTTATGACTCTAGAGTATTTTGGCTTAAGAAAAAAAGCCAACAAACAAACAAATTAATTACTGAATCTATATATATATATATATATATATATATATATATAGGTAACCACCAGACCTAGATTCGCATTCTTTTTCTCTCTATGTGTATATATATTGTTATTATAATTACTGTCAATTATCCAATAAATTATTGTCTACTCCCTCTCTCTCCCTCGTCGTCATGAGAACACTTCAAGGTCGACGAAACAAGGCATTATATGCCTTAGGCGAATGGGTGAGTTAGTGAATGACTGACTGAGTCAACCAACTTTTTTAGACATTACCTCGGGAAAAAAAACAACAACATATAATACACCGATATATTTTATAAGTGTACAACATGAGAGTAATTATCATTATTAACTGACAACAATAGACGACGTCGTTCTACAGCAATAATAAAGGATACAGTGTACATAAAACTACAGACTAAAACCACAGCTTAATAATTTATTGTACTGAGAATTCACTCAGTTATGCAGAAATGGATTATTCACATGTACAAATGCTGAGAGCCATCCGCATTTAGTGTATACAGATTAGTGGATGATACTGCCCAGTGGCTAATTCAGCCTGAAGATGGAGAGAGAGAGACTAGAATCTAGGACTAGTTTCATGAAAGTCAAGTTCATATGTTAATGAGCCCCACATCATCACAGTTGACTGAACTGGCCTACGGCCGCCGCTCAACTCAATGAGCATTCAACACCTCCTGAATGGGATATAAACACCAATCCTCTATCCATAACTGAGGTCAATAAGACTGTATCTAGTCTGAAATGAGGCAAAGCGAAAGCGGATCTGATGGAAGTGACTCCAGAGGTGTTTACGGAAAGTGCTGAAACACTGCTGTCTAGGTTAACTAAGGTATTAGGCAACATCTGAGAATCAGAGATAGTCCCATTGGTCTGGCATAAATCATTGATTATCCTAGTACACACGAGAAAGGAGACAAGTCCTCCTGCGATAATCATAGGGGATTAGCTTGCCTAACATGGTATCTTAAATTTTGGGCTCAATAATCATGCATAGATTAACGGCACTCAGGAGAAACAAACACGAGAAAGGTAGGCAGGCTTTAGATCAAGAAGAGGATGTATTGATCATATATTCATCCCTCGATAGATTTCGGAACATAGGCATATTTTTCGGGTGTCCAACAATTGGCATATTAATTGATTTGAAGGCGGAATTCGACTCCATCGACCGAGAGGTACAATGGCAGTGTCTGGATGTGAAGGGAGTGCCGAGAAAGTACATCACACTAATCATGCAGCCAGGTAAGTGCCTACGGAGAGTTGTCATCTCAAGTAATGACAACCAGTGGTGTCTGTCAGGGATGCCCACTGTCCTCATCATCATAGATGTACTAACGGAATTGACCGCAATCGACTTAAGTGATTTAGGGATGGACTTGTTACCAGGGGATAGTCTTGTTGGCTTTGAATACGCGGATGGTATAATCATCCTAGGTGAAGACGCTGACAAAATGCAGAGTCATCTGAATATCTTGAGCAGCAATTTACTGGGAAAATATTGATCTTAATACGTTTAATCCTACTCCAAAAATATGGTAGAGATATGTGGATGACACATTCGCAGGGTTAAAAACAGAACATATCTCTAGCTTCTTGACACACATAAACTCACTAGTGGAGGGAATAAAATTCACATTTGAAGCCGAAAATGAGCAAGGAGAATTAGCTATGTTAGATTGTAAAGTAAAATGAATAGAAGAATGTAAACTGCACGCTAGTGTTTATAAAAAAAGCCAACGCATTCTTATAGATATTTAGATTTTAATTCATCTCATTCGTTGTTTGTGAAGGCTGGCTTAGTTAAGTGTTTAACAAACCGAGCAGTAGCACTAAGCAGTATAACAAAATACCTCAACGATGAAAAGAAACAGATAGAAGAGGCGTTGGTGTTAAATAAATATCCTGTAAAATTCATCAGGAAGATGAAAGAGGTCAAAAGCAAAATAAAATTAGTGGTGAAACTAATAATGATAGCATAGAGAAGAAAGATTATAAGCCATCTGAAAGCCTACGTAGGATTCTTGATAAAGCAGGAATTAGGGTGACATTTAAAGCTACAGACTCACAAAGGTAGAACAAGCTCTGTAGGTTAAAGGACCTAGTTGACTCAATTAGACAAAATCATATAATTTACAAAATATACCTTGCAATGACTGCGAGTTAGGTCAACTACATAGGTCAGATTGTCAGAACACAAGAATTTAGCTAAGGTTAGAACGACTGACCCCACGAAGACAAGTAATTTAGAAAAATACTCAGTAATTGCACTGCATGCATTAACACACAACCACACAATAGGGTGGGTGGGGAGGGTTGAAATTCTAAAATATAGGTAGGTGGAGAGAGAGAGCGTGATTACCGAATCTTCTTTGTTCATAGCAATTTACACCAACTACGTGCAATAAGAATGACTCATCACTCATACCGGAAATATGAAAAATACTACTACCAATCAAATAATGGAATTAAATAAACGACGTTAGAAAGTTGTGTGAGTAACTTGATATGATTATGAGTGGAAATAAATTGTGCTCGAAACGTAGTATTCAGTAAATATTACTGTATAACACTGTGAGACATCATCGAAATAAATTTTATCCACAATGGAATTATACTCTACCACAATGCACAAGTTCTATTCTTATATCTTATTATTATATCCCTAACCCAACGGGCATTACTAGCTGATATAGGTGCAGGTTGGAAAAGAGTAAGTGGTGGACAAACAAAACATGGCCTCATCAATCCATGAAATCCTTGACAGTTAAACTCAGTCAGGTAGGCAGATGCAGACTTCCGGGTTGGGGCCCGCCCTCGGGACTCTAAGAATCAATGGCTGGAGACACTAGGTGACATGGCCCAAAATCGTTGTCAATGGCTTACGCAGATGTATTCAGTCTCTGTAATCTTTCATATTCCTTTCTACCATTACTCACTCTGTTTCACTATTATACTTGTCAAAACTCTATTGATTCTCTTCACTCATCTTCTTGTCTACCTTTGTGTGGTATTTGGAACGTGGCAACTCGAACTGCTGCACTTCAATGCCAAGTTATATGTTGAACCCAGACAGACATTCTTATATCGTATGTCATTTACCGACTTACACCATCTCTGGCGTAGACGTGATATTGAGTTATCGATCGGAGGTATGTACTGCACACTGTTTCTCTCTGTCCTGCTGCTTTATGGCTGAGACTAAGAACCAATGGATGGAAACAACTGATGAAATAGTTTAAAATCGTTCTCCATGGCTGGCGCAGATGCATTCATCACCCTTTGTGATCTCCCACACCTACTAAACCGTATAGGTCTTCCATGTTACTATTCCTCCTCCCTGACATTTCTGCCTATTAACTGTTCATTTAAATAGCTTTCTTTTCTCTTTTTTTCTGTCTTTGTGTGATAAATGGAGACTGACAACTTGAAATGGTGCACTTCTGTGCAAAACTCTATGTGGAAACCAGTCAATCAGGTGTTCGAAGTAATCTAGGGAAATGGTTCTATAGGAGACGAATAATACAGAATAGAAAAGATCTGTTGAAGTTGTTTTTTTCACTGAGCTATAAGGATAACTACACTTGTGATAGTTAGTCTGAAAATAGTGCGTTTACACTACACTGACTCCTAGTTTAGAAATAGGGAGTGAAGTGGTGGAGCACGTTGGCCACTTCACTTATTTGGGAAGTACCATCAGATCCAACAGGTTGATCTCCGACGAAATCTCAGCACGAATACAGAGGGCTAGGTTCGCATATGCCAGTTTACGCCGTCTCTGGCGTAGACGTGATATCCGCCTATCGGCCGAAGGGCGGGTGTACTGCTCCTCAGTCCGCTCCGTCTACCTTTATGGCTGTGAGACCTGGCCATTGAAGGTGGAAGACATGAAAAGACTGGCTAGCTGTCTTTGATCATTGGTACCTGCGTCCTACCTCCCGTGTGAAGTGGAATAATAAGGTGAGCAATATTGAGGTTAGGCGTCGAGTGCTACGTAAGGCGGGGAAATCAGTCGACGAAACTGTGAAATTACATCGACTGAGATGGTTAGGACATGTGTTACATATGCCTTCCTCGACGGGCAATGTTAGCTGATATAGGGCCAGGCTGGAAAACAGCTAGCGGCGGTCAAACAAAAACATGTCACCAGTCAATGAAATCTACAACAGTTAGTTTAAGCCAGGAAGGTGTAGACTTCCTGGTTGGGGTCCTCGGGACGGTAAAAACCAGTGGCTGTAAACAATTGGTGACATGGCTCAAAATCGTTCTCAATGGCTAACGCAGATGCATCCACTCCTTGTAACTTATAATTTCCAATGAAACTATATTGTTCTTCGTTATTACTATTCCTTTGTCTCACACCTCTGTTTACTGTCTCCATTATGCATTTCCCCTACTTTCTTCTCTTGCTTTGTGTGCTACAAGGAGGGAGTGTGGCGGTTTGAACTGCTGCACATCGGTGCAAAGTTCTATGTCGAAAACAGACAGACAGACAATGTTTACACTATCCCCGAAAATATATATATATATATATATAAACTAAACCCAGTTACATATAGTTTGCACTATGCCATATAACTTAGAACCACACACACAATAAAATAATGACGTGATTTGTATATATTTCAACTTGAGCTAAGTTTTGTGCAAAACAGAAACAGTGGCATCTTAGGTGTCGTTAGAATTAAACTAGAAACATCGTCAAATAAAGAAACGATAAGACAGTAGGGAGTTAATGAGCTTGTGTGTCACTCTGCCAACGAACTAGTGTACAGAGTGACATGGAGGCGGTCATCTGAGAAGGAAATGAAAACTTATAGGATTGAATGACTGACTGACTGATCGGTTTCAACATAGAACTTTGCACAGATGTGCACCAGTTCGAGTTGCTACTCTCCCTCCATGTAGCAAGAGAAGAGAGTGGAGAGAGATTCAAAACAGAGAGATATAATAAACAGAGGTGTGAGTGAGGGAAAAAGAATAGTAATATGGAAGAAAAATAGAATTTTATTGGATATGATGAATCACAAAGAGTGAATGTATCTCCACCAACCATTGAGAATGATTTTGAGCCAACCACATCACCAATTGTCTCCAGCCGTCATTAGTTTTTACCATCTCGAGTACCCCAACCAGTTAGGAAGTCTACACCTCCCTACATGACTGGCTGGCTTAAACTAACTGTCGTGAATTTCATTGACTGATGAAGCCATGTTTTGGTTTGACCACCACTAGCTAACTCTTTTCCAACCTGATCCATCCTATTTCAGCTAACATTGACTGTCTTCGAGGAAAGTGATAGCTAGGCAGGCATGTGTAACACATGTCCTAACCATTTCAGTCGATGCAGCTTCACAACCTCGTCGATTGGTTTCCACTGCTTACTTAGCACTCACTCGACCGATGCCTGACCTCAATATTACTAACCCTATTACACCACCCAACATGGAAGACAGGAAGCAGACACCTATGACCACAGACATCTAGCCTTTCTATATCTTCCACTGCTAATGGTCATGTTTCGCTAACAGCCATAAAGGTAAACGGAGCGAACTGCTGAACAGTACACACGCCCTGTGGTCGATAGCCAGTCGGATATCATGTCTACTAAGCCAGAGATGGCGTAAACTGGCATATCCGTGCTGAGATTTAATCAGCGATCAACCACCCTTTGGGGCTGATTCAACTCCCCAAATAAGTGAAGTGGTCAACACACTCCACCACTTCACTCCCTATCTTCAAGCTACTTGATGTTGTTCAATCCTGTAGAATCATCTTACATTTGACGAGAGGTCGCGAATCGTATGCCAAACATTCGAAGATTGCTGCTCAAGGTGTTCTTTTGCTGGCTCCATGGGCATTGGCAGATTCGGTTAAAGAATAGTGTGGAAAAAATCGAGTGAAATGGAGGTAGGTGTGCTCCCCGCTGAAGCCTAAAGCGAATCATAATAGGCACTGCTTCATAACATCGAAGAAATCTTTACAGTACACAACTTGGAAAAAATACTTCATGACCTCATAACGATACGTTTGCCTGAATAAACACCAAAGAAACCACCCAAATTGAACTTACAGTGCTCGACGGAGGGAAACGATCATCTGGAAAGAGTTCAGTGAATGGTCGAGGTTCATTTCTTGGCCTTGACATAACATAATTACGTACAGCATATTCTAGACGACTCATAAATTCTGGTCCTGGTGTACCAAGTTCTTCTGTTATTTTTGTCCATTGATCAATATGATCATAACCGGGAAAAAGAATGCGTTCCAGGACCATTTCTGCAAATATACAACCAACTGACCAGATGTCTACATTCTCTGAATAACCCATGCCCAATATAACTTCTGGTGCTCGATAATAACTATTGAATATTTGAAAAAAAAATTATACAAAAGATAATATAGTCTGAGTAATTTTCAAAGAGGGAAGGTGAAACTGTGACAGAGAAAACACAGTCAACAAAACAGAAAGTAACAACGAAAACAGCAGTAACGAAAAACTTGAACAAAACGCAAGAGTGATAAAACTGCGCCAAGCGGAAACAATTAAGAAACATCTCTCTATTTACAAACCTACCTCTCTAGCTGAAACCGTTAATTACATCTGCGAATAAATAAATAAAAAGTCAACAAATATTGGGATCCCAGGAGAAAGCCCTAAGGAATTGTTACTAAATTGAACCATGAAT
The DNA here is from genome assembly GCA_944472155.2 of Trichobilharzia szidati. Taxonomy (NCBI): domain Eukaryota; kingdom Metazoa; phylum Platyhelminthes; class Trematoda; order Strigeidida; family Schistosomatidae; genus Trichobilharzia; species Trichobilharzia szidati. The sequence continues at coordinate 56,603,358 of OX235276.1, forward strand.
GTGAACTTTTTAATTTGGTGGTGACATATGAACAGGTCCCGACCGAAAGCTGCTACCTTGACGTGGTGGTCGGGCTTGAACACCGCAACGACCCAACAAGCTATACTGGCTGAGACTTATGGCGCTTGAGGTCCTACCATGCCAGAAGGGTTGTTTGGATAGAGGTTAGACAAAAATCAGTTACCCAATCCAATGCTATGACTCAAACAAAATCACAAAATATCATGCCGGATCGGTCGGGGCCTGGATTAACAACAACCGCGCCTCCTGCCGCCGTGTCACAGGGCAGAAGTGATAAATACGCTACTGAGACACACCAAATAAAAAAGAACAAACAAAAACAGGCCGCGTGTGACCGGCCTCGAGCAGTTGTCCCCTGGGCTCTGTGGTCGCGCAACCAACTTCCACGGTGTGGGCAGCCGGGAATTAACAATCACCCTCACAATCCGATGAACAAGAGTTGCAATGGACTCTCTATTGGTTATCACGTGTTAACAGAATTCTTTCTGAGTAAACTAGAAAATGGTCCTTTAAAACACTTTAAGTGAAAATTCTGATTTTATTGCTGGTATATTTATTTGGGTGACATCTTCATTCTTTGTGAAAATGATTTGGGCAAGAAAGTAATAACATCTCAATGCAATGAAGTACACATTCACGTGTGAAGAAGAACCCCAAAGTAGGATTGCCTTTTCAGACGTGCAACCGACAAGTAGACCAGACGGCAGTATAATGAGGAATTTACGTAGGAAAAGTACTTAGACTGGTCAATGTACACACATTTTCACAGCTTTTCTCCACTTCGTTATAAAAGAAATTAGGTGAAGACCCTCTATTTGTTCAGAAGATGCGATTGAAGACGAACTTAAGGTTGTATACGACAGGTTAATTGAAAAAAACTCCCCTGAAAAGGTTATCACTAAACACACGGTCAAGAAAGCAGAAGATAATTCCTCTGTATCTGTTGAGAAGATGCCTCCATGTATACATGACTTCAATTCAGAGGTGATCTACCTAGAGCAGTAATAACAAACAAGTTGAGAAAATCGACTCAAAGAATGTTTAATGCCGGTAAGCTGCACCCTGCGTTATCCACACAACCAGTTGTGATTCCTAAACTAAAATATGAAGTGCCTAGGCTAGCCACCTCTAATTATATCTTTAATCAATTCAACTGTTCCTGTGGAGCCAGTTATATTGGCCGCTAACTAACTATAAGGTGCCTGATTTTTCGTTATTAGGAACACCTGACAGTGTGGTTAAATAAAAGTGTTGTTAAAACCACCAGCAGTTCTATTATTACATAACCTCTTCCAAACAGGTCAGAAAGCCAGCTGGCTTTGAAGAGTCTTTCTCTATCATGCCTTTAGATATCTAACAATCCAGATTGCAGAGACCACTGCAATTAGTGAAAACAAAACATGTAGTTCAGCGAAGAGTCTCTTTTCGGCAACGAATTCATTCTCTTAGCTGTAAAGTCGCAAATATATTTATGTATGAGTTATTTTGTATGCGTGTGTACATGAAGTTTGTCTAACAAAAATACAATTGGTTATGGTTATTTTAACTAGACAGGTGAAAATTAGTAAGTTTTGGGTAGAGTTCCGTAATACGAAATCGGTCAAGAAAATTGGGTGTTAATGAAACTACTGTAGTAACAAAAGTGATGGGTTGTCACAAATAGTTGTTAAAAAGGAGTTACGTAATGGTATGAATAGTTTGATGATTGAGTTGTACTCAGGATGCACATAGGAACAAGGTAGAGAATAGAAAATGACGTAAGAGTTCTAAATGGATACAAGAGTTATAAGCAATTAAAGAAACAGGCAAACAAACAAAATTAAGTCATCAAAAATCCAGCATGGTTGCGAAAAGGCAATAGTGGTGCAATAAAGAGTGCGATAATTGAACACCTGGTTAACACTGATCATTCCATCTCAACAAACGCCTCCTGCTTCAAAGTAATCTACAGAGTCAAGAATAACCTACCAAAGGCAATACGGTTTCGTCTTCTTTGCATCCCTGAAGCTCTGGCCATTCACATAGAAAACCCGGAGTTGTGCATACAAAAGAGAATTACCCAACCACTTCTACTGTCATGGTAACATTTTTGTTGATTTTTGATGACTCAATTTTGTTTGTTTGACTGTTTCTTTAATTGCTTATAATTCTTGAATTCATTTAGAACTCTTACGTTATTTCGTATTCTCTACTTTGTTCCTATGTGTATTCTGAGTACAACTCAATCATCAAACTATTCATGTCATTACGCAACTCTTTTTCAAAAACTGTTTGTGACAACTCATCACCTTTGTTACTACCCTAATTTCACTAACAGCCAATTTTCTTGACCAGTTTGTATTACGTAACTCTACCCAAAACTTACTAATTTTCACCTGTCTAGATAAAATAACCATAACCAATTGTATTTATGTTTGACAAACTTCATGTACACACGCATACAGAATAACTCATATACAAATATATTTGCGATTGTACAGCTAAGAAAATGAATTCGTCACCGTAAAGAAACTCTTCACTGAACTACATGTTTTGTTTCCATTAATACCTGGATGGGGATTATTCATGAACCATTTCTTTCTTTTTCTTTACTTCGGCTGTCTCCTACGGGAGGATGAGCCGGCTTCATGAACATCTCGAATCATCGCTGCCCAGGCGCGGCGATCTGATGCAAGGTTTTGCGACAGGGTTATCCAATTCTTGTTCCACAGACGGAGTCCGTAGACGGTTTGTAGCGCCAGGCACTCCATATCAGCCTTGACTGAGAGTCGTTTGTAAGAGAGTTCATGAAGTTTCATGGGAATTTGGTACGAGTGATTTCCCCAGAATCACTCGGCCTTTTGTTTGAGAGTGCAGCTCTAGCCTTTACACAACCAAGTGTCACCTACAAGGCAGTAGGAGTGGAGTACGGAGTCCACTATCCATTGGCAGCCGGTGACCCGAGTTCGGTTCATACGCCTTTTTGAATGGGGCCAGACATCCAGGACATCCAACAAGCCCTTTGTCCATACGTCTGCCGGTGAGCTCCAGTGAGCTTCATACGCCAGTCGTTGGAGGTTTGGAATCAGGGTTTAGCCATCTCCCCTAGACTGTCATCCAATGGACAGTCAACCCGGTGAAGAGCGCCGGGCATCCGCTTTCGCCCTCTCACTTTGGTGAAAAACACCTCCGCCACGTGAAGGCAGTGAGTAGGACTTCCTCAGGAGAGGCTATGTAAGACGCCCGGTCATATGGGAGCATTTCAAGGTGTGCGGAGGGGTGGCCAACCCGCAGCGCAAGGCACCCACCCCCGACCATCCTGAGGCTTTGGACCATTGCAATTCGCTTAAATCCCCCGGAGCTGTGCATGCAGAAGAAACAGGTCCAGTCAGCCACTATTGGCGCCTCGGTCTGCCATTCAAATCTATAAATTCATACATTCTGTGTGTTGATTCCCTTAAATTTATCTGATATTCAATCAGTTTAGTGTTATGATAATGCATATTATCTCTCCCTCTCTCTTACTGATGCTTTTGAAATGTAATGAAGCGTAATCCTGTCGATAATGAATAATTGTTATTAACAATATTCTACAGACAAATTGGTGTGTGTCTATGGGGTCATCACTAAGACTAATATGCTAGCTGACAATTTCCCCCTTGCTAAATTACAGAATAGACTCTTGATGAAAGGTGTAATTATTGAACTAGAATTTGATTGTCGTTACATGGATGATGCCTTTCTAATAATTATGAAGAATAGAGAGAATGAAGCAAAGGACATCTTTGACAAATTTAAAGATGTCTATCTTGAAATAAATTTTACCATGGAGAAATTTCGTTCCCCGGACATCCTTATGACTGACTACGAAAGAGGAGAGTACAATGAGAATGAGTATATGCAGATAACCCACATGGACTGGTGTCAGTAATCCCCTTATTTTTCGGCTTCGAATCTCTAAAATATAAACGTAATTTCATAAAGTGTTTGGTCCACAGACAGCTAGAGCAATCTAGCCTAACGACTATCTTAACGAAGAAATCGAGATTATTAGACAATTACTGAGTGAAAATAGTTATCCAGAGAAGTTTATTGAATGTGGAATATGAATTGAAAGCCAATGAAAACTAATGCATCATCAACGGCTCCGAAGAAGATCTTGTCCTTAAAAATGTAGTTCCATGGTGATGATAACATCAGTGGGATAATAACTTAACGTCTAAAAATGAAGTAAAAAGGAACATTCGGTGCCGCAGAAGTACTCTGTCTCTTCACAACCACTCCAATTTTACGTTCAGGAGTTAAGGACAAGACTATCTAATTTTTCGTCACCTTTGTGTATCCATCAGTTTGGCAGCTTTTGTGGAGTCAGTTGCATTGGATGTATTATATATATATATATATATATATATATATATAAAGGTAAATGGAACCAGATAGGAAGAGTAAGGCTATGCTAGAATGCAAAGTCAAGAGACGAGGAAACAGTAAACACCAGCATCACTCGAATCGGTTATTCTAAGCTTCGAATAACCGCCATAAACGACCAGGTGCAGCCGAGGGTGGGATTGTGCTGCTTTAGCAACAAAGAACTCGCAACAAACCGACCAAGAACCTATTGTCTAACAAATACGTCGAAGGAAATGGAGATGGAGGCGTGACATAACACACACACACACAAGGCGTTCAACTGGAATCCGAACAGGAAACGACGAGTTGGGCTGGTGTTCGAGGGTGGCATCGAGTAAATGAAAGCTGAAGGGCTATCATGTGCAGCCGGCTAAGAAAGACTTCAGAGAAAAGATGGAGATGTGCTGTTGAAGCCCTATGTTTCACTTGTTATTACTATTATTATTCCCTTGGGTTCCAAGTGGAACATAAAGCTTCAACAACACATCTCCACTTTCTTCTATTTACTGCTATCCTCTTCAGCTGGGCCCACAATTGACCATAATCTCTCATCTCCTTCAACTCGCACAACCTCCTCCATGTCACCCTAGGACGACCTACTCGTTGCTTCCCGTTTGGATTCCACTCTAGCGATGGCCTGCATTGAACGCAATGTTATTCGACGACCTTCTCAACGTATGCCCAATCCATCTCCATTTTTTTACATATTCATTGAGCAATCGACTCTTGGTTGGTTTTTTCCCAGCCAGAGTTTCCTGTTACTAATTCTTTCTGGCCGGCCATTTGATCTTCAGTATGGGGCTAGCGAAGTTATCTATTGATAAAGGTCTGCAATCTGTTGGAAATCTTTTTCGTGACACACCAAGTTTCTGACCAGTATAGAAGGACCGACTTCACATTGGTGTTGAAAATCCGGATCTTGTTCCCTATGCTGAGTACAGAAGATTTCCGAACTTGTTTCAGTTTGATGAAGGCATATCTTGCCTTTACGATTCTCACTTTGACATCTTCATCCGTTCCACCTGTAGTTGAAACGATGCTTCCTATATAAGTGAAGGAGGTAACCTCTGTTAAATCTCTCCCGTTGATGGTGATTGGTACTGGTTGTTGTTGTTGCTGCTGCTGTTGGTTGGTTACCTTCACTTGGAGTCCTATCTTCGCTGCCAGCCTCTTCAGCCAGTTTGTTGGTTTTCGCCTGCCTCTAAGTCTTCGAGTTTGTGTGACATTAGCCATATATCATCCACACGCGAAATCCAGATCTTCTAGAGTCTTCTTATTGGTCGTCCAGCGTATTCCTTTCTTCTCACTCCCTGTGCACTGTCTTCTGCATAATCCAGTCCACTACAATTAAGAATATCATCGTGGGTGATAATAGACAGGTAGCCTTGTCTTACTCCTGTATTCACTTTGAACGACTCGCTGAGTTTTCCGCTGTTTCGCTGTACTTGAGGAACTAATTCATTGTCTGTACAGATGACTTGCAGTTATACACAGTAAGTCGTAAAATAGCATGGAATGGAGAAACACACAACTTAAATGTGAAAAAATTATGAAAAAAAATAAAAAAGAGCACAAATCATCCTACCGAGTCACCACATATGGAGTCATTAAAAAACTGTCTCCAGCTGTACGAGCTAATCCAAAGTCCAGAATTTTCAAACTGCAGTCATGCTTCACGACAATATTGCTGGGTTTTAAATCTCGATGAATGATACCAGCTGCGTGTAAATGTTTTACACCGCAAAGGACTTGATACAATAGATAGGAAGTTCGTTCATGATCTAGATCTAGATTAATCACCTAAAATGTAGGGGGGTGGGGGGTAGAAAGAAACAGTATACAGAGAAATTAGAGGAGAACAAGTGCAATAGGAATATGAAACCCAACATTGGAAAATTCTGACACCACTACAACAAATAGGAAAGAAGGATGAGAACTATAAAAAAGATCAAGTATTGTGTAGTTGCAATCGATATTGATTATGAACAGTACAATTGTCAAGTGCTGGTTTGCACGGATTTGATTGGTTACAGGATTGACATCAACTAGCAAACCTGATGCACTATGCAGGAAGTTACCAGGGGTTATCTAGTGAGAATTCGTAACCAGTGGGGTCTACCAAGTCAGACAAGAGGACAGTTCTTGTCCCGTGACATTGGCTGGCGGTTGCACTAAATATGAATCACAAATTGTGAGAAGTTGGAATTTACGGACCATTGGGTCGGGTCTCCATGGCTTAGCAGTTTCCGATCTTGCCTCGTAACCGGAAGGTCCTGGGTCCGAACCCTATCGGTGGGTGCGTACTGACGAAGAGCCCCGAACTGGGACGAAACAGCTGACCAGTACTCCTAGGTTTTCCAATGGTTCTCTAACCGTTTTCAGCTCGCGATCACTCCTGTAACCAATAAATTTGTGTTCGAAACATCATTCAGTAAATCATACTGTTTCACTGTATGGAATTACATCCTACCATCACAATGCCCAAGTTTAACACATGTATTAGGAGAACCTATTGCTTAACAAATATTCCGAAGAAAGTGAAGATGGATTGGACTCGCGCTGAGGAGCCCGCTGGGTGATATCGCACATCAGGTCACCGCTCAAGTGGGACCCGAGTGGGAATCTGCGAGTTATGCGTAATTAAGAGAGATATACTGCATACTGATAGATTATAAATTCACGTTAGAAAATATGTACATATATATACAAATAAGTGGGTACGTTAATTCATTTATTTCTTAAAATCTTATTGCTTTACTTTCCGAGTGCAACATAAGGCTCTAGGCTTGAGCATTGAGGTTTCGGGCTGGGGGACTGCTAGCCTCTCACCCAACCTTTCCTCATCACAAGGCCTAGCGAGGTTTAGGAGTGCATCGGCCAAAGATCAACCGCCGAACCACGTGCGTGGTTATTGGCGAGCGTTCTGCAACTGAACCACCAACGCACCGGGTACGTTAATCAATTAGTAAAGCGTAAAGGATGTTAGTACCAAAATGGAGAAAATGAAGCGACTATGAACAAATATCACAGAGTAATTATTAATATTTTGATCAAAACAGCTAAGAGAAGCGTGATTTATTCAGATAAGGCCTGAACTTTCCAACAGTGTGTGTTCTGTGAAAGTAGACAGCATCACCAAAGAACACACACTCTAAGTGTGATCAGAGTTTAACCACTTTCCAGATCATATTTTACACTAAGACTTCACCCTAAAAATGGAATAATTGTATATATCACGATATTTATTTATTTTTTTGATTACAGCTTTATGCCACACCGTATTTTCAGTACAAGTATGGAATTTTCAGCATGGATATCGGTAGCCCAAATTTTGCAGGCCGACCATAGATATCGAGTGTGCGTCAGCAGGGGATGGAACCTCGGACCATGTGCATGGTCGGCGAGAGTCCTAACCACTGTGCCACCGACGCACAAGTAAAATATTTTTGTTTGGTTGCCAGTTTTCAATTTTCACTAACTTATATTAGTATTCTATAGACGGCGGAGTCGATGGTTCAGTGGTAGAATACCTGCCAACAACGCAGGTGGTCAAGGGTTCGATTCCCAGGCGACTTGCTCCCAGACCTTGCTTAGCCGGTAGTAGACCAGGTGAGGTGAAGAGAGAATGTTGGGTGTGAGGTTAGCAACCCCACCACGTTCACAATTGACCGACTAACTGACTAGTTTCAATATAGAACTCTGCACAGAAGTACAACAATTAGAGTTGTTATACCCCATGTACCACAAAAATAAAGACAAAGGAAAGAAATAAAGAGATACAAAACAATAATAATAAGGAGAAATGTGAGGGAGAAAGGAAGAATACTAACATGGAAAAACAATAGGATTTCATTGGATATGGGAGATCACAAAGAATGAATGCATCTTCGCTACTGAGAACGACTTCGAGCCATATCACCAACAGTCTCCAGCCATTAGTTCTTAGAATCCCGATGACCCCAACTACGTAGTATACACCCGTCCCCAAATGGTTCAAACTAACTGTCAAAGGTCTCATGAACAGATTCCAAGCTTTCGTTTGACAGCCATTCTACCCACAAACTAAAACAGTGACCAAGTGTTACCTAGATAAAGCAGTGTATATAGTGTCCCCTTTAAACATGTTTTGTATTGCCATGTTTACATAAATGGAGATATAGAGCTAATATTAATGCTTCAGTTTTTTCCCTTCACGTTCCAAGCGGCGGATCATTGGGGCTTCCAGTTTATGAAGTTTCAATAGCGGTGGTGTTATTAACTTCAGGCCCAACCTTCCTTTTTTCCGAACTTACCATCAGTTAGTTAACTAAGCGAGGTTTAGGAGAGCATCGGTGGGGAATCAAACCGGGACCGTGCTGTTCGTGGTCAGCGAGCATTCTATCACAGAGCAACAAATGCATACTTCTATTTATAGTTTCATAAAATACCAATATATTTCGTCATTTTTTAATTCACAGAATTACAGAGGACACTACCTAAGTTAATTGCAGCATATTTGTTTTTAAGGCACTTCAATATTGAAGCAACCATTTCCGAAGATACTACTGCAGAGAAATGAAATAGATTAACCCCTTTCAACCCACACAGAGTTATCACGGTATTTACAATACAATAACTACGCATGATGTTTACTAATACTATTCAGCTTAAATACAGTGCACGGAACATAAGTAATCAATAATTATTTATCATTTTGAAATAAAATAAGAAGAGGCAGCAAACATCTATCGTCTTAGGACTAATGATACTCTATAGAGTAGTCAAAGTCGAAGTGCTTCACGTCTCTACACGGATTGATATCAGTTAGAGAACCACTGATAACCAGGGGGAGCTAGACAGTTGTTTCGACCTAGTTTAGGACTCACTATCTGCGGTTCAAACCCGGAACCATTCAGTTACAAGGCAAGATCACAGATCATTCCAGCCACTGGGACGCGATTCAACGGCTCATGAATTCTAACTTCTATCAATTTATGATTTTAGCGCAACCAGATCGACCTTGTAACATGATTAATGTTCCAATTCCATATTATCAGAATAAGATGATTACAAATCACAAATTGTGATGAGATGTATCAATGAATGTTGAAAGATCAACTCAACGCCGTATCCGTTTTCATTACACACCTATGCCGAACATTCTTAATTCATGTCCGGCCCCCATTAAACGGACGAAATTCTCTGGGCTATACTACACACCGACTGTAGAAGCTCACCTGCAGATGAGGCAACACAAATATAGGTACTACTTTACTTTACTACGGCTATCTCCTACGGGAGGATGAGCCGGCTTCATGAACATCTCGAATCATCGCTGCCCAGACGCGGCGATCTGATGTAAGGTTTTGCGACAGGGTTATCCAATTCTTGTTCCACAGACGGATTCCGTAGACGGTTTGTAGCCCCAGGCACTCCATATCAGCCTTGACTGTACTGAGAGTCCATGAAGTTTCATGGGAATTTGGTACGAGTGATGTCCCCAGAATCACTCGGCCTTTTGTTTGAGAGTGCAGCTCTAGCCTTTACACAACCAAGTGTCACCTACAAGGCAGTAGGAGTGGAGTACGGAGTCCACTATCCATTGGCAGCCGGTGACCGGAGTTCGGTTCATACGCCTTTTTGAATGGGGCCAGACATCCAGGACATCCAACAAGCCCTTTGTCCATACGTCTGCCGGTGAGCTCCGGTGAGCTTCATACGCCAGTCGTTGGAGGTTTGGAATCAGGGTTTTGCCATCTCCCCTAGACTGTCATCCAATGGACAGTCAACCCGGTGAAGAGCGCCCGGCATCCGCTTTCGCCCTCTCACTTTGGTGAGAAACACCTCCGCCACGTGAAGGCAGTGAGTAGGACTTCCTCAGGAGAGGCTATGTAAGACGCCCGGTCATATGGGAGCATTTCAAGAGGTGTGCGAAGGGGTGGCCAACCCGCAGGGCAAGGCACCCACCCCCGACCATCCTGAGGCTTTGGAGGTACAACCAATGGAATCTTCCAATATCGTTAGAAGGAACCTCTTCCTTTAGAGTTATTAAGTCGCATAGGAAACCCAACTGTACTTAATCTGAATGGAAATCTGTCATCATCTAATGCAAAGCATTTGTTAATCTCTGGTCACAAAGTCAATATTTATTGACCGCTTCTCATTTACTTCACATAACTCCAATTCAAGGTTATGGAAGGTGATAGTCGAAACACTTTGCATGAATCACATGCATCCCAAATAATGTGTTCACAGAAGACAATGGTCTTCAAAACCTTTTGCCTACCATGGACTGACCAATTGACCTACTAAAATATGTCTGGCTGTTAGTATGTACTTTTATTTTATATAATTTAGTAATTGTTCACACACATTTTATGCGTATTATTGTGAACCATGCTGATTGTAAAGCGACTATATAGAAAATACGAAATGAAGATTTATCATCTCACGATATTTGTCTTCCTAATGGCTTGTTTAAATTTGTCAAAGGGACTAACTCTGTTCAAGTTTTCTTCTCAAGTGAAAACACTCCCTCTTCATCAAATATCAAGATGCATTCTTTTTATTTCTTTACTTTCCCATTGGAACATAGGGCGCCTTCAAACTAGGGGCTTGAAGTTTCGGTAGCAGTGGTGTTTATTTTTACGGGATGGGGTTTCTAGCCTCATGCCCAACCTTCCCTCTTTACCGGCTTTTTTTATTACTGGCTTAGCATGGTAAAGGAGTGCGAAGGCCGGGGATCGAACCCCGGAGCACATGCGTGGTTGGCGAGCATTCTACCGCTGTGCCGCCGACGCACAACCAAGATTCACATATAAACCATTATTTTATGTTATATTCATACGAACAAGTGAAATCAATCGCTTACCTGGCATAAATTCGCATCCATAAATTCCATAACTAAATATACATCTTGGAAATCTTGTAGTGTTTGTTGAGGAGTAAATGCGTTTAGTAATGATATGATCTGTACAGTAGGGAAAATAGAAAATTAAAAAAAAATAGAAAACAAAGTCATAAACAACAGCGTCTAAGATACAATTAAATAATTATCAAAATAATAATAATACTCAAACTGAGGGACAACGTAAATTCTCGAGCTGCTTTATGCTCTTTTATTTTACTTTCTACAACAGAAACCTCAGCGAAGACTTTGAAGTGTGAAGACAGGAGTAAGACAAAACTGCTTCATCTATCAGTTACGATGATAATCCTAAATGTGGTGGAGTTGATTATGCGAGAGGACTGTGCGTGGGAGTGAGAATACAGGAATACCTTGGATTTATAAGAATACTCTAGAACATCTGAACTTTGCAGGTGATTTCTATCGAATGTCATTCCAACTTCAAGACCTACAGGCGAAAACCAGAAAACTGGCAGAAGAAGCAGCAAGGAGAGAACTTCAAATGATGGAGATGACCAACCAACAAGAACAACAACAAGAAGCGCTAATCACTATCAAAGGTGGGAATTTGAATAAGGTTGCTTCCTTCACTTATCTGAGTGTGGTGAGAGCTGTCTACTAGCCAAATTGGTAGACAGTAATTTACGTCAATATTTACGTTCCCAAGATTTATCGTGAGAATCAACCAATCGGAAGACTGTGTTTGTTTGTTTACGTATCCATAGTAATGTACATGAAAACATATATAAATATGCGTTGATTTCCTCAATAAATGATCTGTTGCCTGACTCTTGCCTTCTGTCGTTACATGGGCACCATCGTTTCAACTACGGGTAGATGGAACGGATCAGGATGTCGAAACCAGAATCAGAAAACTAAAGCTGACCCTTCATCACTCTGCACTCAGCATAACGAACGAAACTCAGATTTTCTACACTAATGTTAAGTCAGTTCTTCTTGGCGATTCATGGAGAAGCATTTCTAACAGGTTACTGAAAACTTTTATCAACAGTTGCCTTCTCTGGAGCTACACCAGGGATCAAATGGTCCACCAGAAAGAATTAGCCAAAAAAGAAACTCTGGGAACGAACCAATCAAGAACCTTTTGCTCAATAAATATTCCAAAGAGAATGAAGATAGATTGGACACACTCTGAGCAGACCGTAGAGTAACAACGCACGCCAAGCCGCCGTTCGAGTGGGAAACGAGTTAGGCGTGAATCTGAGGGTGATATGGAGGAAATCGTGTGGGGGAGGGGATGGACGACCATGGAGCCAACTGAAGAGGACTGCAGAGAACAGTACAAAGTGTGAATGCGCTGTTGAAGACCTATGCTCCACTCGGTACCCAAGACAATAATTAATAAGATAGAATAGCCGGAAAGAAATAGTTTGTTCTACTATTCCAGCCAATTCATTATGGAAAACAAAGTTCATTTTATGTACCTAAAAGTAATGCTAACACTTCACACATTATTTGAAGTCAATAAGGATTTAATGGACAACTACCCAGTTATTTCGGTTGATCACTGAGGACTAACCAATGTCATGTGTCTAGTAGTCATTAGTGCCAACTGAATTCGTCAGTCAACTTTGTCACCAACATAGGTGACCACCCACCATTAATTACAGGGCATTTTGAATTGATTTTAGGAAGTTGAAAGCAACGGGCGGTAGCTATGGTTCTCATGTTTATTGACGTTCACTACTACTCTCCAGTGACCAGTCAACAAAACTACACCAACTCTACAAAAAGTCAATCACAGGTTTGAAGAATCCAGTGATCACACCTCCGATTGCTGTACTCAATGACACGAGTTCGAATCTCCCAGGAAATATGTGAATGCAGTAGACACAAACCTACTGTGCGGAGAATAGTGATACTACTTTTGTTCATTCAGCTCTTAATAAATGGAATGGGGTTCGAACCTATAAATTTCTCGTTTTAAATCATTTTCCTAAAAAAATCGGACACATTTTGAAGAATACTTAAACTAATTGATACTAAGAATAATTAATTTATGCAACTGAGATTCAAAATCATCATTTCATTATCATCTTCTAATCTTGAACTTAATTCAGAGACCGAGAGGAGAGATTTAGGCGTGTGCGAAACTATGATTCACACTTATGAGGGCTGATAGTCGTCCATAGTAATTCGTTAAAATACCTACGTGGACAGTAAATAAGTTTAACCGATCTTTTCTATTTCATATAATTCATTTCTCTTTTGCTTTAGTTTGAAAGATTTTGCAACTTATCAAAGTGTACTAACTCTTTTTAAAGTTGTTTTTTAAAGTCGTCTGTTTTCAATCTCTAAGCAGCTGCCGGCTGGCTAATGGATGAGACGATAAGGGAACCCAAAGTGAATTTATAATATTTTTTTCTAAATTTTTATCTTTAATTACTGAAATTTATTTAAAGCAAAACAGGTGCTAAAATTTCGGCATTTATTCATTTTACATCACTGCATTTTCACTTAGAGTAAGGTTCACTTTCCGAAAGAATTCCCGACATTGTGAATATTTGATTGATGCTATGATGAAGGTAGATTATGGTTCCAAATTGAAATCAAGTAGGCAAACAAAATAAAATCGTAAAGCGGCCTTTATCAGACTAAAACCGCATAATTCCTAAATCCAATCATCAACTAATGATATAGTGCTAAGTGGCATACAATTTCACCTGTGAATAACTATCGTCGCATACCGGAAACTTAGTGGATATCATCGCTTACCGCTTCCAACTAAAACTTCAAGAATTTCATCGCAAAGCTAGTCACTTTTACTCTGACAGTATATCACACTTATAGGCAGAGTTTTGAAATCACACGCCATCGACATCCAACCAATATTTTATTCCTTCACGTTCCCAGTGGAACATAGGGGGCTTCAAGCTAAAGGCTTGAAGTTTCTGTAGCAGTGGTAATTATTTTTACAGGATGGGGTTTCTAGCCTCATGCCCAACCTTCCCTCTTTACCAGCTTTTTTTATTACTGGCTTAGCGAGGTAAAGGAGTGCGTCTGTGGCCGGGGATCCAACCCCGAACCATGTGCATGGTCGGCGAGCGTCCTAACCGTTGTGCCACCGACGCACAACCAACCAATTGGCTGGGTGGTAATATGTTCACTTTGTAACCGGATGGTTGTGGGTACGTAGGGAAAATTTTCAACGTAGAACGAAGTTAGTATCTAGCGATTCTTTGTTTACAACAGTCCTATAGCTGATATTGGCTTATAACAAAAATCTTCATATATACAATAAAGTCTACAAGATTAGGCTACCATAACATATTTATTGTCAAAAGTTCACGGATAATGTTATTTTTTTCGTATTCCTTAGCGCTCCAAGTGGAGCCTTTTAGCTTTGAAATTCCAGTAGCAGTGGGGTTATTCTTTTATACATAATGAAGTTGCTAGCCTTACGCCCAAACTTTTATCTTTACCGGGTTCACAACCGGTCTGAGGGGAGAGGAATCAAAGGCGTGCGCCAACCACGTGTATGGTTGAAGAGCAGTCTACCGCTGAACCACCACTCACGCACGGATCATGTTACAATTCACCAGGATTCATTGGTTAAGGTAACATCACCTAGAAACACTTTAAAAACCTACGTACAAGTGAAGAGGAAGAAAAGTAGGCGTAAATTTAAGAATAAAGACTTAAGATATATAACACTAACATTTTTATGATTCACCAGTTTCATTAGGACAAATTCACGATAGGCACGTTTGGCGTGTGTGACATTTTGAAAGGGGCGAGCCAATTTTTTTATTGCTACATCTTGTTTCAGTACTGAATCGTAGGCAGCTCTGCAGGCAGAAGAAATTAACATAGAATAAAGACATAATTAATTAATGGATAGCATAGAACGCTTTTTTTCTTCTGTACATGTGATAATTACATAAACAAGTAAAAAGAAAGGGCGAATAATATCAGAATGTGAAGTTGTAAAATATACCTTTATATCATTATTTCATTATTATTATTATTCCCTTGCGTTCCGAGTGGAACATAGGGCTTCAACAACACATCTCCACTTTGTTCTGTTTTCTGTCGTTCTCTTCAGCTGGGTCCACGATTGACCAAACTCTCTCATCTCTTCCTCACACGATCTCCTGAATGTCACCCTCGCACCGACGACACACTCTTCGCTTCCTATTTGAATCTTAAATTAGCCTAATTTATGTTACAGTCATGAGCGATACAAAAACACACATACACAAGAGACAAAATATAATCATTGTGCAGTTATCCACAGGAATTCGAATACATTTTTCTAAAAAAGAACGTGACATCCATCAATTGTTTAAACAACCAGACTTATGACTGATAAAAGTTGCAAAACAAATAGTGAAGTTAAACGACTTAAACTATATGCCTGACACAGTGTGTCATATAAATTGTTTGCTGATGCACTAAGTACATTTTAAGTGTGATTTATTAACCATTTTCATTGAATCCAACGCATTTGGCAATTAGTACACGACTTGTATTCTCTTGATAAACAATTTCTAGATCTTTAGTAAAAATTATACGAAAATTGCTACTTAATTCGAATTCCGAAGTCACGACACTACTACCACATTTTTATTATTGATATTCATCGAAATATTCGAGTGACTTCTAAATTACAGTTGTATGACAAAGTGGAATTCCTAGATATTTCAGTGACCGAATGGGATGATGGAACAATTAAGCGATCAATATTTCGAAAGCAGACAGCTATTGGACAATACCTTCATTTTAGCTGTTTGACTCCAATCCAATACACACGTTCCCTAATGAAATACTTGTTCTCCTCGCCTACTCCTAAAATTTGCACAAGCCATACAATCATCGATGAGCTACGAGATACATATTCAGCTTTTTAGCAACTAAGATAGATTACCTGTCAAAAAAGACAGCCTCACTGACAAAGAAATCTGCCTTTATTAAGCTACCTAACATTTAAGACTGATCGAATCACGCAGTCGACAGCTGAAGAGATTCAGTCGGCTATCAAGTACACATTCTACACCGCATCCTTTCTCCTTACATTCATCCCGAACATTTTAATGCATGTCCGCCACACATTAAACGGAAGAAATTCTCTAGACTCCACTTCATATCGTCTCTACAAGTTCACCTGAAGTTGATGCAACACAAATATAGGTACAACCAATAGAATATTAAAATATCGTTTGAAGGAGCATCTTCCTAAATGGTTGTTAAGTCGCATAGAGAAATCAAAGCATTTATTAATCTCTGATCACAAAATCAATATTTATTGACTGCTTCTCATTTACTTCACATAACTCCAATTCAAGGTTATGAAAGGTGGTGGTCGAAACACTTTGTATGAATCACATACATCCCAAATAATGTGTTCACAGAAGACAATGGTCTTCACAACCTTTTCCTATCATGGACTGACTACTTGACCTATTAAAATATGATTGGCTGTTAGTTTGTACTTTTATTATACAACCGAATAATTGTTCATACGCTTTATTGTATTATTGTTAACCATGCTGGTTATATAGCGATTGAAAGGAAACTATGAAAATATTAAGAATGCTCTCCACACTGAAGATCATTCCTACTACGTTAGTTTGACACCAGTGCATCACGTTAAGGAACTTTGAGACGCTACAAAAAAATTCTGACAACCCCGTGTTTCTTCGAAACCACGAAAGACTGCGTAGAATAACGGTGGATGCGAACCGACCACATCGCTACTATGAAAGTGGCACTGAAGAATATCACTAATGAAGCATAAATTAGGACCCAGACCAATGTCTCGTTTATTTTCGAAACATGAAGGTTGCAAAAGGAAAGTATGACTTTCACTGACACTTTACGTTATTCAAGTGTTCTGAGATCGTTCTCAAGGTAATTTATACTTAGCAACGATGGTTTCACGATAGGATGACCATGGAAGTACAATAAATTCACAAATTGTGAGTAATAATAATAAATCTTCAATGGACCATTGCTTTTTACCTAAAAGGTTTATATTGCGTTAGCGCTCTCAGTCAACCAAGTCTTTCAAACTGCTGGGAACCCATGGTAGACACTACTGACAGCTGTCACTTTAGACGACGACTCTATTAGACATGGTATATGTTAAAATAAAATTCCTCGGTCAAATTACTACATATTTTAGGCAATCCCTTCAAATTCAGACATTGCTCAACTATTTCTTGATTGAAGGAGTCAAGCACTGTCTTCACACATCATCGGATGTCTACATTTGTTTTCCCGGACACACTGAAGGGTAGAGACATGATCAACGCATTTCTGCTAGAATCTGAAACTTGCATATTTTTTGTAGGGTGTTCTTGCTGAGTCCCAATTAGCCTTTGTATACGATTCTAGTTTCTATGTCTGTAAAGATGATCCACTTTAGTCTTGTTTCCTTTCTCATAAAACCGGAATTACTGATTTACATCAGTCTGTTGGGATGCAGGATTTCACTTCACTTTGACTGACGAACAGGTGTTTACTCATGTACAACAAAGGACAATGTGAATAAAGCGAAAAACGCTAGTTAAAAGGAACTAAGTCTCAGGTCACGAAGAGTGTTTCCTCGCCTACACAAAATAATTAAAAACTGGTACAATATAATAGTACAACTAAAACACAAAAAAAGACGAGTGCATAAAATAACAAGATTGCCTCTTTTGTTTCTGTTCAATGAGGCCAGTTACTTTCTGCGAGCCCGCTAACTAGTTTGCCTCAATTACAATCTACGTTTGAAATAAAAGAGAATATTTGTAGCTTGAGTGGGTGATTTGCAATTAGTTGTGTTCCCTGAGCTGGTTGGTTTAATTGCGAAGCTTTCGTCGTCCTTCTCGATATCTGCAGTGCAAGTTTTAGCATAAAATGAACTGATTCAAATTCTCTAGTGTTGAAGAGAATGGAGGAAAGATACCTACTAACCGTCTTCAAAAAGAATGGATATCCTCACAATTGCATCAAAAAATGTTTAGAATCGAATCACAAAGCCAACAAGAAACCATCATCAAAGATTACAAGAAAATTCATCCTGCCATATATAAGATATCTCTGAAATGACAGCTAGAATATTAAGCCCGTTTGAAATAGATATAGCACACAAGCCAACCAGTCCAATCACTTCATTTGATATTGTGCAAACCGAAAGATCCAACAGAAACAGAAGATAAAATTAATACCATTTACGAAATAAATTGTATGAACTTTAGCAGACATTACATCGGTCAACAAAGTGGGCGTCCCCTTCGAATCAGAATCCAAGAACACAAATTAGATGTAAAAAGACATGATATATATATTCATTTATATCAATGCATGTAGGTAATTATGGACACCAATTTGATTGGGATAATGTCAAATTTTTAAACAGGGGGAACACCAAAAGTGCTAGAGAATTCCTAGAGGCCTGGTACTCAAGCAAATCAGTGATTAACAAGCATATTAATATAGACCGAATTTACCAACTAAAAAAAATTAATTCACTTGACGAGAAAGTTCAAAATCCGAGTAAAACAACATGATCAATACACATGTAAATCGACTACCAGTCACGAAGATGGTTGCCAGAAGATACAATTGCATCATTCATGGAGCATTTAAGTCAGTTCATTTTAAGCTGCAACTTGAGCTGAAGATGTCCAGAAGGACGATGAAAGCTTCGCAACTAAACCAATTAGCTTAGAGGACACAACTAATTGCAGAACCTACGTTTACCAAGAAAACTGACTGACCCTTCAGCTCAGGCAACTTTAACTCAGTGGCCAGGCTGTATATGATGCTGCCCATTTAAAGGAGAAAGTGGTCAACCTTCAACTACTCGAATATGACAAACTGAGGTAATTGTTCTAGGAATTATGCCACCTGAATCTGGCATGAGACCCTAAGCTAGTGAACCATCGCTTAGAGATTTTCTACTGCTGTCTGTCTTAAAATGCCTTCCAAAAGAGATGACATTGTCACAACTCTCAATGCAAAATGACTATTTACAACAACAACAACAAACAAGATATTGAACGCCTTCAGTTTCCAGGAGTATGACTAAACTTGTTGAGCTATCTAATGAATGAATCTGTGGGTTGAGCTTGTACGATGCATATGCAGACATGGCCAAGAAGTCCTTATTAGCTCACCAAGGTACATATGTGGGCTAATTTACTGTTCAGAAGGATTTAATTTAAACCAGAAAACTTTTGGATACTTAATGAAAGAGTGTGACTCAAAATGCAAGCAAGCACCTACACATAAAAAGTTAAACTGAATAAACACAATTAGAGTGATGCAGCAAGTGTATTAAGAGTAGACAGACCAAAAGGCTCTCGAATTCGGTATTTTACAGTTAATAATGTACTATCTGATACAATAACCAACAGTCAGTAAACCATGCCAAAAGGTGAAAAATATGAGTAGCCAGAATATACAATAAGAAGCGAGTTAGTAAAAAACGAAAGTTGTTGTTAAAAATTATCTATTTAATTCGGAGTACTCAATGATGTCCACAAATTTACTTAAAGGATTAACAAAGGAATGTAAATCTCAGACAACTAATGCTAGAGTGTAATCAATAGTCATCATGAAAAAGCAGGTCGTACCACGATCACTAACGCCAAGTTCAAAGTCCTGTGACGCAGGCAACATGACTTATAATGAAGAAGGGCGAAAGTAAACGCCACAGAATTCAGAGACGCATTTCCTACGAAAACTTATATGGTTCAAGAAAAATGACACTAAGGAGAAAAGATTCGCAAGTATCATCAGATGTTTTCTTGATAAAACTGCCATAGGTCCATTCCCTATAAACTCTAAATGGAATATGGATAGTTCAGATTTCCATACTGAATTTTAAAGCTCCCTAGGCTAACAATGCCAAAAGTAGCATATATATATACATATATAAAGTTGTGGTTGAACACCAGATAAGAACAAAAATAATGATACATGAATATGAAATCGACAGACCGCAAAAGTTTTCGAATACAAGATACTAAGCCTAAACCGATATGTGGGCAAGTGACGCACCGTAGACGCACACTAAATTATGAAGTTGATTTGCAGTAACCTGATCAAATAAAAAAAACATAAAACACATATGGAAACTACGTAATGGTCCAGTTGAAAGCCACATATGCATATGCACAACCAACTAATAAATTCTGGCCCAAAATAAACTGACAAATGATTTCCTTCGACATAACAAAACAGGTAAATCATCTCAGGACTTTACAACTATGGCATCGCTAACATAACGTCATATAAGTGTAAGAACACATGTAGCACCCGACTGTAATGCAGTACCATCTAATATTAGGCGTAGTCAACTACTGTTTCAATGTAAGTTGAATCAGTCTCAAAAGCGAACAAACAGAATTTTACATCTGACAGATGGAAATCTGTAGTCACCCTTTTCGCTCACAGTGTATCCTGTCTCTCAAAACATGAGTGGGAATTTAAAGCATGTCTGCTATATTTCTGCTTCTATTCATATTTTTGCCACTTGTACTACATGCAAAGGAAAGTAAGAAGCGACTTCAACGGATGCCATCTGCGTACACTGACTGAAAGTTATCCGCGATCGTGAGTCAGCAGAACTGCATGCTTTTCTGGAACCAAGAGACCGCTACACAATCAGACTACGGTCCACTGAAAGCAAAAATTATTTGTGTATACACTATATATTACTACAGAGAATTAGGATTTCGAACGGAATCAGCCCTGGATATTCATCTCCCCGGATATTCAAGAAACTAAAACACCCTTGTCCCTGAGATATCACGGACAGAAGGGGTTTAAACTTGACAAAAATTTCGGGGAAATTCCCGGCAGATATATGGAAAAGCTCTGGAGAAATTCATCGAAACATGGGCACCTCCCCAAATGTTGCGAAATTACCACAGACATTTTTGTGAAGATTAATATTCAAAAATATAACAAAATGACCCCCCCCCCAAATAACTCCAACACAGGGAAAATATCTCAGGTAAATTTTAAAATATCCCAAAGGCTGCATGTAAATATTGAATAAACAGTTAATAGTTGGCTTACACAACAAAACCTTGAGCTCCTGAACCGATGGGCTTTAAATTGGAGTACCTGAAGGGTACCACGAATCTAGCATCTCCCACAACTTCAACATGATAACCAGGAGGAATGTTATTTGTCATTCTCGAATTTATGTACATAATTCCCAAAAGTATAAAGGCGTATAGCCCTACATTGAGAAAAGACAAAACGGCCAGGACACCATACTTAGCGCCATCAGTTTTCTGACCTAGGAGCAATGTTTAAACAACAAGTCTTGGGAGAGCTGAAGAACTATGTGAGTCATCCAGGACTACCCAAATGGTGTTGTATTAATCAACATTCACTACCCATTGGACAGGTGGTACTTATATGCAATAAACGGTTTTTGACGTCTAACAATTTTATGGTACTTAGTATCTTGTTTAATGGGATAAGTCGCACGCAAAAATACTCACTTGACGTGCATCACTACCTGGTTAACAGAATGGAGGGTAAAATAAAGTGCTGCTCTGAACTGCGCCGGCGTTTATTTATGAATTCTATCGTAATCAATTCTAAAAGTGAATTAACTTCGGGTCCTGTTGTTTTACCGTTTGGCTTGAATAAATGGTCCTCTAGTCGTGTGCTAACTTTTCCTTATTACTCTGTTGCAATCCAGCTGGTCTCTGCATGGTATCAGGAACTGCATATCTGAGAGACAGATCACTGATAAGCCAAACAATCCAAAAGAAATCTTTTAACTTATTTAAATATGAATACGGTGGAGTTTAAAGTAGGTCATCGGGTTTCTGAAACCTGTATACCTGAAAATGGTATATCCCATAGATAATTTAAATAACTTGGGTTAATCGGATCATCATCCGTATGACGATTTGGAAATGCGTTATCTGATGACTATGGGGGGGGGACTGCATCTCCGCGTCATGATAATTAAGTCCCACATGATCTCCTACTTATTGCACTCAGACCCACCCACCCACTCTTCCCTCCCCATTCGGGTTCCACTCTAAGACCTGGCACGTGATGTCATTCAGAAGTCTCCTGATTGTATATCCGATCAATATTCATTTTCTTCCGCATATTTGTTGCATAATAAGTTGTTGACTGGTTCGCTGAACTACCAGATCCCCTCATTTCTTATCCTTCCAGTCAAACGATTTTATCTCCAGTACGGAGAGAAGGAGTCCCTTGATGAAATTTTGAAGCAAGTAGTCGGAAATGCCTATGGCAGCATGCCAAGGTCATGAACCATATGGACGTAATCAATTTTTTAGTGCTGGAAATCTGTTCTTTATCTAACCGACTCCACCAAATCTCCACACTGATTAATGGAGGCTTGTCTTACTCTTTTAATCCTGCCTCTAAAGTCCTCTTCCGCCCCTCCTATAATTAAAACGATGTGGCCCAGATTAGAAAAACGAAAGAGATCACTTCACTTGGATTTCTCACATCCACAGTTGTTAGTTCCTTTTGTTGTTGATTGAATATCTTCACTTCTTCTTTCTCTATGTTCACCTCACTGAAGATTGTCGGCTTTCGTGTGTAGATCTCAGGGATCGTGAAACATGAGATATAAATCATCCACGAATTTAACATCTTCTAGGGTTTTCTTGTCAGTGCAACGTATGCCCATTTCTCTCACTCCACGGTCCATTTCATTATCCGGTCCACTACATTCAGGAATATAACCTGTGACAGTAGGGTCCTTGTCTTATTCCTGCATTCGCCCGACGTCCTTTCAGAGCTTTCCGTTTTAAATCTGCAGGCATCTAGTATCATTATATGGTTAATTAATGAGTTTGGTAAGGTTTTAGTGCACTCTGTAGCATTGAATCAGTTTCCAAATTATCACACATTGAACGCTATCGAACTTTTATCAAAGTGAATGCAGTCGCAGTCCTTGACTGCACATGTTGATGCGACAAAACCATACCACGAGTTTATATGAAATGGTATGCATGCACAGATGTGTCATTCTGACCCAACCTAAAGCAGCTTCTCGCCGAAAAACGTAAAAAGCATACTGCTAAGAGCAGCTGGAAATGCTCAGTGAGAAATCTAAGCCCAGTAAAATCCAGGAATCCTAGGGGCACACATGGTGGCCATTGTACCCATAGTAACCCCAGAGACCCTTCCAGGTCCTTGTCATGGGGAATTTCGAACCAAAGGATACCACCCAAAGGCCATGGGCAGTTGGACAAACAACGGGGAAGTCGCGACAACTAATGCAATTCGCCTACACTGTCTCACATGGACTTCTGGAGCAGGAAATATACACTCCCTGAGAGGAACACAATATCCGGGAATTGTGGCACCCGTTCTCTCTACAGTCTATCGGTGATTGTGGTTCTATCCTTAAGCTACTAACCCTACTGACTTCACAACAGTCAGTTAACAACGCTGGCTGGCTATTAAGTTTAGCACCGCAGAGCGATCGTATGTGATGTTCCAGTTTTGGCAGAAGAGATAAAAAATAAAGTTAGTTGGTGCATCTGATGCAGTGATAATAGATCTATAACCTTAATGAGGTAGAAAACTTAGATTGCGATGCCTCCGCATATTGCACTGACACAACAACAGTTCCCTTGAGTGGAACAGGAATTGGAAACAAGTTGGGTATCTGAGGGTGACGTGGGGGATCGTGTAAGGAGGGGATGAGAGCTTGTGAGAGATCGTGGGTATAGCAAAAAAGCACTGCAGACAGTAGAACAAAGTGAAGACCAGCTGTTGAGGCCCTATGTGCCACTTGGAACCTGAGGGAACAATATCGGTAATAATAATAAACAGGTAAGTTAACTTGCAATTCATGTCATTGTTATAGGAACGATCAAACTGTTAAAGGTGATAAACTTGTCAGCTCCTACTTCTAACAAACGGAATTGGTTAAACTATGAGCACTTTGATTTTCTGAAGTGATATATTTATCGATTTCTAAATAGCCTTGTCAGAGAATTGTTTATATTTCTCACTAGATGATAACAGCCTTATGTACAGCATTTGACTCTGTGAATTCTAGGCTGGAATGGTAAACCCACACTGGCCTAGAAGTTCGAGATGCTGCGCGGAGACTAACCAGATACTGAGACAGCAGGTAGAAATGGGGTAACTTGAGGAGGAAACCATTCAAGGGATGGGCTAACCTGCACCACGTCGGCAAGGTAGGATTCTACATAGCCTGACTGGAAAACAGGTATTTAATCGCCTGTCTATGAGAACTACTGTAATATGAGAAGGGAAAGACGAAAATAGCTAAGGAAACAAACAATTTCACCAGGCCTCCAAATGTCTTTCACTGTCTATATCAAAAATAGGCTATCAGCACATTCTGAAATGTTAATTCACATGCATAGTTACTGCACCCATGAATTCTGTCTCACAATAAAATTCTAAGGTCTGAAAGAGAAAGTGTCGAACCCATCCCAGGAGCTTTTACGCGGGATAAGGCTGACAAAAACAAAAATAGTTGCTCCTCCAGATCGCACAATCAAGCATAATAATGAATACCTACATTGAATTCTTGGCTCATGAAAATCTTGAGTTTGACTCCACCAGTGATTGTTGACCAATCAAGAACGCGCGGATAATGTCATGGAGGGTTTGTTGACGGAATGTCAAAACAGAAAATAACATGGTTGAAACTGTTTCATTTGCTCTACTTTAGCTTTAGTAAAGTGCGAATGTGGTCTCAAATGTGCAAATGCCATAATGCAGCTCCTGATAACTTTCTAGTATTCAAAAGCAACCAATGAAGTTCCAGATAAAAATGCGTCGGTCACGACTGAAAAGATTTGGTGTACCATTGAGGATGCTGTAAACTCAGCTAAAGAGTTTTTGAAAAGTGAGTCAGTTGTACCAGTTATCCTATGTTAATATTCAAGTGAGTGTAGTCGCAGCATCATAACACATATTTTCTCCAAAAGTATTTTGCAGGGTGTCAGTCAATATAAGACTGTTTCGACGTGTCAATATGCCTGAAGGAGTTGTATACTGAAGACATTTACTGTCACCGTCAGTGGTTCGAGCAAGTGTTGGAGGTCATTCGTATGCCTATCTCTCATTACTTGTTAATTAGCACAGGTCAAAAACGTTTATAATGTCAGCAGATAAATGAACGGGCTTCTGCATTTTGTGACAGCGCCGTGACATGATTCAGGAGACAGCAAACCTTTCCTGTTCAGAGATTTTTCATCTGGATCGAAACAGAGTCTGGAAGCATCCTCTTTCGCGTCTCAATCAACTCTCAGAGCTCTGTAGATGGACCCTTGAAACAAAGTCACATCAGTTTTCGTTTCATTATCTCCTAAATCGCATAGGAAGTCAAACACAGACACTGAGTTGATAACCCACTTCTTCAACTTAAAAACCCCTTTGCTTCACTGCAGTTTTGCCGTCAGGGGAGGATATGAGGCAGTCACTACCATAGAGGCTACTAGCCGTCGAATCTATTAATACCCTATCACAGTGTAAAAGACTCTCACTTTATCGGGGTTATTCACAACGCGGCAAGGTGGATACCACAGGGAGTGATAATTGCGGTCACGTTGGGACCAGCTACTATTTGAAGACGCTGGCCAACATTCTGTACAAGGAGTATTCTTGATCTGAAATAAAGAAGCAACTGGTTTTCAAACAGTTTTCAATGTATTACTCAACTTACGTGTACAGTCTACCATGCTGATACAAATGGCGCCAATGGATATTTCTAGAATCGACCTCGGCCCCATTCCGTGCAGTAAAACAATCTAGCATGACCTTATCTAGTTTTCGTATCCACGATCAGATCTCTTTCCTATTATAAAATTACGATTAGACTGCTGAAAAAATTGGAATAAATATATCAATGATCTCAACATTATACATCAATGAACATTAACTCAAGGATGCTGTTCACAACAAAGTTATATGAGAGAATTGACTTCAAGCTTTATTTTTCCCAGATATTTGTATTACATTCATCTGATATCTGGGTTTTTTGTTTATGCAAAGACAGTATTTCTATATCTCTTTATGTGTTACACAGACAGACTATTTTGCAGACTGTTCCAACTGACTGTAATGTCAGAAAGAACAACCAAACTGTCAATTCACCACACATCGAAACATGTGTAATTTATATAATAACTTATCCATGCCTGTACAATTGTTATGTTCCTACATAAACGGGAATAAATATATATTATTATTATTTGTAAGTGTCACAATAAGTTTTTGACAAAATGAAGATTCGCCGTCTTGTTAGAATGCCTAGGAGCATACGCCAAAACGAATTGTGTTGTAGATGGAGTTCGCCAACGAATGTGGCCTGTTCAAGGCTGTTTTTATCAGCACTAGGACTGATAGACTCCCCACGTAGCCCCAGTATGCTTCCGAATGTCATTTCTTTGGTGGAACATTGGCCATCAGTCTTGATTGATGTTCGGATACCAAGCATTATCATTGGTAAGAATTCTGTCAAGTGAGTGGAATTAGAGTGAAACGTTAGTGCAGCCTTCAGACGTCGAGGAAAGCGTACCACCATCCCGTTGGCTTTAAAGTGATATGGCGTGCATAGGCTGCTCAGTGATCCAAGGAACCTAGACAAATTATTTGAAAAGCTCTTACTTAGGCTGAGCTTCTCTATCGGTTGTTAATGTTATAAGCATCCAGTGATGAAAAAGGCTTTTGAGGCTGTTTCACCCAGTAATTAGTGCGTCTATTTGGAACCTGGTGGACCTGTCGGTGCATGTGAATTAATCAGTGAATCCGTTTGAGAGTGGCAGGGTGTACATGGGAGAAACTGACTTTAATATTATGTGCGAACTAATAATAATGGCCTGTGTAGAAATGTTTATCATGTCCTTCCAATAGTATGTACAATTATTAACGTAGTTTGTCGTAACTTTAACGTCTGAAGAACTTATATTATCTATGTAGTGTGAAAAAGAGGGCTTAGGAGTCAGGCGCAGGAGTGCATTGTCATCTTCGAGCAGTCTGGTGACTGAGAAGGTGAACACTGGAAGTGTGTTTGCATCACGCACCTAGCTAGTTAAGCAACCATCTGCATCCTGTGGATAATAACTGCTGTGGTGAGCCTTTTGCAGATTATATTGCTTAAAACATCGTTTACGGTAAACTAACTAACGTTTTTAAGCCATTTTTATACTTTTGTGACTAGCCCACCATATCGACCGAATGTAACGCAACACTCAGTTGTTATGCTCATGTTCAACAAAATCAAATAATAATTGTGCCTAGGATTATGCCATATAAACTGTTTTAACTTATGCAGAGTGTACTTACGGTCAATATTCCATTATCTTCCTTTGTATATATATTCTGTGTTAGTGAAAAATTTTAATCATGTTTACTGCATGTGTGCATTATTATGATATTGATGATGCGTGTCAACTGGAGCCCTCAAGTGCATAAAGTGAGAATAAATTAATGTAAGACGCATTTTATTGTTTTATGAGGGAATTGACTTCAAGCTTTATTTATTTTCCCAAGTATATGTAATCCATCAAACTCATACTTGGGTTTTTTTGTTAATGCGAAGTCAGTATCTCTGTATTTCTTGGTGTGTTCCATTGAATCACCAGTTATCCGATTTTTCCCACAAACTAAAGATAAAATGACAACAACCATGTTATTTAACCGCAATCCATGTAATTTAAATATGTAACTTAAATAATTCTTATCCATTCGTATACAGCTTGTGTGTCCTATATTTGTATGAATAAATATGTACCCTATTATATTATCATTACTAACTATACTTACTAATCGTATGTGTAATTTAGCGAATTGATGATGCCTGTAAACTGGCGTCCCTCATGTAAAAAAAATGAGAATATACTATTATTATTATTAATGGTATAGCATTAGTCTCCACTAACGCGCATTCACGAGCTTATTGTGGTGGATTCAAACGCTTGTTTATGTGATGCAGCTAGACGAAAAAGAATATGGGAAAATCTCTCAGTGTGTTAGTACATATCTAGAAAAACACAACTTTCTGAGCTTAAGACATGCTACCATTTAATTCCTAGAAATGTAAGGACTGGATCACTTTAGGGGTGATTCACTGCTGACGGAAGACCATCAGTACAGTCCGCAGCCATGATTCAGTGGCAAAGACTTCAGGTTAAACTAGTTGGTTAAAACCAGTATTTGCAGTTATCTACTAATATTGCTGCTAAAATATGGACATGAATCATTTTCTAAAAGATTTCCAGTCTGCACTAAGCTGGTGAAGCGTTAAGGTAGAACCTTTAAACTACAACTCTGATGCATCTAACTCCTTTTCCTGCGGTTTTTTAAAGGTGTAGCCAACTGCAGTCTGAGATTTCACATAAAATGTTTTATGGAAACTGTGCATGTTTCATAAACATGCTGGGAATATACACCCAGGTTGTTATTTCCCTGGCCTTCAAAAAGATTAAAATGAGAATAATATGAACAGCTAGAACCACAACAAAAGGCATGGACAAAATCAGTTCCAGTGGTCGGATGGTTTAACAGTTAATGATGTAACAGGAGGGTTTAAACCACGGTGGGCGCGTACTACTGAAGAGTTTCAAATCACAAATAAGCAGCTATCTGGCGAATCCTGGTCTTCCACTAAATTTCCAATTATTGTCAGCTAGTAATCAGACCTGTAACCATTCAAACCCCTGCAAACCAACACTTGGTAAAATCTGTCTTTCGAATAACACCAGTAAGTACCAATGGGGTAAGATCACACCAATGACTTCGAAACGCTCTGTCAAGTTATTGAAAAAAGGAAAATAACATCAAAATCATGAAAAAATAGGCTACATGAAGTGCTGCGATATTAAACGGGATATCTGATAAGTTTTAGTTAGGTTTGGAAAAGAGTTAAGACCTAGGTTAAGCATAGATTAGAGTTAGGCTAATCTGATAAGGTAGATATTGGAGTTAGTTCTGGTTATATTAGGGGTGGTAACGTCTTAGGGTCAGTTTAGGGGAAGATTAAGGTCAGGCTGGAGGTTAGAAGACCTAGATGAATACATGTATAGGGTGTGCAGCAATTATTATATTGATCCTCCAATGTAATATTGAGAGGTATCTTGGCACACTTTAAAGAGAATTATCCTGAGTAACATTTGCATGCCTTCTGATTCATTGTTTTCATAAATATATGTGTTTTATAAGTAGAAATAGCATTTTTCATGTGGTTGACGCCTTCAAGGTCATTTACGCGTTGCTTCATTTTGGTGCTTACAGTTTTCCATCGCTTGTTTTCGATATAATTTTGTTATCCACTGTCTAAATTTCACATGGCTATGGTAAATATGGGACTAATCATTAAACATTTAACTGAACAAATAGCGTCAAATAGCGTGTATAAATGCTGACTTTCTATTGGTAACACAGTGAAGGCCAGATTTCTGCATTGAGCGCAACTTATGATTTTATTCGCTTGCACAGGAGGTATGGTCCGTCCGGTTAAATTTGTTATAGACGTAGTATGAATAATGTTCGGAAAACTTTCGAAGTTCAGTCTGTTCCCGGAGATACGGTATCGTGTCTTCGGTTTAGCCCCGAATCCTTGCAAACGATGTTCTTAGCTGCTACCAGCTGGGATAATCGTGTACGGATATGGGAAGTCCAGGGAAATGGTGCCACGATTCCCAAGGCAGAACAAGTCCATCAAGGGCCAGTTTTCAGTGCTTGCTGGAGCAATGTAAGATTTTTTAGGCCAACAATTATTCTTCCTCTAAGGATGGTTCAAAACTGTTTAGTGTATCGGCAGACAAAACTGCCCAAATGTGGGACCTTGGATCAAATACATTCACCGCCGTAGGTGCTCATGATGCACCTATTAGAACTGTACACTTTATAACCGCCTCGAATTACTCATGTTTGATGACTGGGTCGTGGGATAAACGACTAAGGTATGTTTTGGCTCAATCTCCTCTAAGCTTTTCGCCTAACGTTATATCATAAAACATGTGTATATTGCCTTCATTAGCTTGCAATTGGGATCTTAAAGTTAAGGTCTTGTACATCTAGTGTATATATGTACTAGCTCAGTTTTGAAGTAGAGTAAGATTTTGCATGGAGTTGACGTGTCTTCTAATTGAAACTTGGTCTTCCAATGATCAACAGACTAGTCAGCTGTGCTAATATAGTACCCGGAATTCTCGATTCAGAAGTGCATACATTAAACGGCCTTTGGGAGAAATGATCCTGGTTAGGAAGTTTCATCTGTCGTGATGGATGCTAGGAACAAATTGACTCACATTACTGGAGATGTGGCCCTGTGGCTCAGATATATTCCATGTATTCCGCTCATCAATTATTGCTCATCATAGTTATTTTTGATTTTTCATCCCTCTGCATTTGTGAGCTACATAAAATACGGCAACTTGAACTGCCACACTTTTTGCAAAGTTCTCTGTTGAAACTCAGTCAATCCTTTCTATTAGCTGGAATTATTGCATCAAACGTAATGGATTTTAAAAGAAGTCGCTGTTGCTGTCTTTACAAACTGTCGACTTCCAACTTATGTTTTGTTATATTTATGGCTCATTTTTGGTATAACAGAGAAGATTTGTAGCTCAGGTGGATGATTTGCAATTAATAGTGTTCTCTGAGCTGGTTGGTTTAGCTGCGAAGCTTTCGTCGTCCTTCTGGACAACATCTTCAGCGCCATATTTAGCACAAAGTGAAATGATTTAAATTTCTTCATGAGTGATATAATTGCGTCTCCTGGTAGCTGTGTTTACATATGTATTGACCATTTTCTATTGACTTGGATTTTAAACTTTCTGGTCACCTGATTTACTTTTTATTAGTTAGTATATTTCGTCTATATTAACGTGCTTGTTAATTGCATTTTCGTTTGAGTACCAGACTTCTGGGAATTCTATAGCACTCCTTTCAGTGTTTCCTCTGTCTAAGATTCTGACATCCCAATCAAATGTGCTAAATATGGCGCTGAAGATGTTGTCCAGAAGGACGACGAAAGCTTCGCAACTAAACCGACCAGCTCAGAGAACACTATTAATTGCCAATCCTTTTTTAGTATCTGCACCCAAGTAGCATCATAAAGTTTGTAACAAGGGACATATCTAGTTTGTTCTGTTTAAATTTACTCTTCTTTGTACACAGTGTAAATAGAAATTTTCAGTGTATTAATTGGTTTGTTGTTTAAATGGTGCGGAGGATTTGGGATTTGACGAATAGACTGATATATTAGGTAAATCAAGATTAGGCGTCTTAGCTTT
Organism: Trichobilharzia szidati; assembly: GCA_944472155.2. Lineage (NCBI taxonomy): Eukaryota > Metazoa > Platyhelminthes > Trematoda > Strigeidida > Schistosomatidae > Trichobilharzia > Trichobilharzia szidati. The sequence goes on from OX235276.1 coordinate 56,634,900, forward strand.
CTGTGTGTATAAAGCTTCTAACAGTTAAAACATCGTTATTGGGCTTTGCTAGATCCTGTTACTTTTTAATGTTCATCAGCTTTTTTGAGACTGGGAAGTTTACATGGGTTTATAATATGAAAAACAAACAACATAAGTCATTGAAACCTCACTTATTTTGCTAATTGATCCCCAACCTGCGACAAATGAAAGGATTAGCTTGGGGCTAGCAACCACACCGTATGAAAGCAACCCGATCGCTATTGGAACTTCAAATTACAGAAACAAGGAATTTATTCCTTATTGCAGTGTGAAAAACACACCATTCCTAAGGTGGATGTTGCTGGTTGGTAAGAGACCCAGGAAAGCTAGGTGACAGAAGTACCTGCTTTCTATGAGATGAGAAGATATGGTCCAGAAGTGCTAGGGACCTATGAGAGAGTAAGTCATATGAAAAGGGACTCCGAATCGTTAACTAGAGAGTCGGTAACCTCAGATGACGACCTTAAGCGCACACTCAGGGTGAAGCTGTCATGATGGCATCAGCCATATCAAAGTTTTTGATGCGGTGTGAACCGATCTGCTCTAAGGTCATGACATCAAGATTCAAATCAAAATGAAGGAAAGTTACAAATATCCAATGCTATGCTCCTATAAGCAGCACAAACCCCCTGTGTAGAAGGAAGAACCCAATAGAAATCTGCAAGCAGTCACAACAGACAACTTTGCAAATTTCTGTGTGTTTAATGACTTATTGAATGTAAGTAGCATGTTCAAGAACACGGCGGGGTTGGTTTCATCTTAAGGACACAATAAAACTTATGTAGACTTCATCTCAATCTCTAGAAAATGGAGACAGCCTACTGGGCACAAAATCGAAAAGGGGAGCGAATGTGGGTTCGGACCATTATCTAGTGTAAGGAACCTTCGAGGTCAAGTCTTAGACCTTTAAAGAAGCTGTAAATGGACAACAATTCAAGTTGAACACCAAAACACTGTGAGATGAAACTACAAAGGACACCGCCCCAGCCATCAGGGAAAAGTCGGAGATAAATGTGGTGTTAGCGAGGAAACCTGCATGGACAACCACTAAAACTCTCAGGAAGTAAAGTAGGTGGAAACCTGTATAGTCTTCGTAGTGGCAGACTGGTTTCAACGTAGAACTTCGCACATATGTGCTGAAGTTCGAGTTATCACACACAAAGCAAGAGGTTAAAGATAGATAATAAACAGAAGTACGAGGCAAAAAGAATAGTAATATGGAAGAACAATAGAATTTCACAGGATATGATAAGTCACCAGCCACTGGGAACGATTTTCAGCCATATCACCAATTGTCTCCAGCTATTTGCTTTTACTATCCCGAGGACCCCAACCATTGTAGTTGTAGTAAAGAAGAGGTAAGAAGAAAAATTAGTCGTGCGTACACCTGGGTTCTGATAGACAAGAGAAGTACAGTGAAGCAGAACTTCAACGAGTGCAGGGACACCAGCAAAAGCAGAAGCTGGACATTATATATATATGTATAGTTTTTAGGATTCAGATTTATCATATCCAACAGTTTGCCTGTGGTTTGTTGTCTTTACTAATGTACTTGACAACGTAAATATCACGTCATGCTGATGAATTATAATTCAGTTACTGTGTATAAACTTACATTTTTTAAATTGCAATGTAACATTAGCTTAATAAATCACTAAGTGCGATATCACTTTGTTTGGTGTTGTGTAATTTATAACATAGGCGTTTACTGGGTGGTTGAGTTGCGTGCTGTGGTGCTCATCTGAAATGTTTATACTAAGCCACATTGTCAGCTTGATGGGCTTCTGGGATTATATCTTTAAGGACTGGTTTTCCGATCATTTTGATAAATTTGCGGTTATATATTTGTTTCTTTTCCCTTGAAATTACTCAGATTTTGGGATACGCGACAAGCTCAACCTATTCTGAATGTGGATCTACCGGAAAGAGTATTCTGTGCTGATGTTCATTATCCTCTCGCATTGGTTGCCACTGCGGGTCGACAGATCTGTGTATATAATTTAGAAAATGGTGTTACTCAATTCAGTCAGATAGAATCCCCTCTTAAATTTCAAGTGAGTTTATTCGTGGAGTAAATGCTTTTATGTATTAACATAGTATTATGGAAAAATGTGTCGATGAGAATGTGGATGGAAATAGCCTGATGTCTACAGAGCTTTAACTTTTAATCATGGACCTTTCTACCTTACGAAACACGGTGCTGAAATGTGTAGGATTTAATTGTTCACCAATACTGAGTTCACTCAGTCGATATTGACAACAGTCTGGACTTCACTGTAGTTTAAACTCAGGTAACGTGGTCTTAAAATACAAAAACATTACAGTTGTATAAATGCAGCGAATTCAAAAGTTATTTTCCGCACAAGGGCGGAAACACATTGAAGAGTATTAACCTGTGGATTAATATGTCCAATGTGTCACATGTGTGTGAGAATATAACATGCATTCATTGTCAGTTCCAAGGGGATGACCAGTGATCATTTATTTTATAATGTTTAATTTGTTAGTTGTCATGAAGTTTGTCTGTTGCAATTAACACTCAACGAATCAACCATCGTCTGACTTCCGAACATCCAAATGACATGCCTCTTCCGACAAACACACGTTTTTCATTTCAATTTCGATTGCTTGAGTCATAGTCTTCAGACGTACTATCTTGACTCTGCCATACTGATCACCTGCTTAAATATAGCTTTTGGCCCCTGACCTCTAGGTGAGTCAGTATTGATATTCATAACTAGATCACCGGACTGTAGGTTTCTCTTTATATCCAACCACCTCGATCTGGTTTGCAGTTTTTTTATCCCTTTACGTTCCCTATGGAAAATAGGGCTTCAAGTCTCCAGCTTGAAGTTTCGGTAACAGTGGCGCTTATCTTCATGGAATAGGGTTGCAGGCGTCATATCCAATCTTCCCTCTTTACCAGTCCTATTACTGGCTTAACGAGGTAAAGGAGTGCGTCGGCCGGGAATCGGACCCCGAACCACATGTGTGGTTGGCGAGCATTCTACCGCTGTGCTACCAATGCAGTGTTGGAAGTTATTCGCACAATCACCTGCTCCAAAATGGCATACCTAAATCTTCGCCTTTGTTTATTAGGTTCACTAGCGGCCAGCTGTTTAAGGTTCCTTCGGACTCTGTCAGAAAGGTTTCTAGCGTTTTATCCATCGCTTTTCTTGGAAAAACTGCACCCATAAGATCTTTCTGACAGACCTAATGACACGTGACTATCTCAGTAGGTTGAAATGCCACTCATCCTTTCTCGAGGAGACCATTCGCTGTCTTATTCTAATCCCAAATTCTAACCATCTGCTTCAGGCTGGCATCAGTTGTCAAGAATTTTGAGCTGTTGTCACCGAGTAGGTGCATCGCATTTCCTCTTGCAGCGAACCTTGAGAATGCACATGTCAAGTAGTCAGTATCTAACATGTGCGTCACCTCAGTATTGATTTATTTCATAGGTTAGCAAGTGAATAGGCAACCATAACGCTTTTTGAAGCGGTCTTCTCTTCCTTATACAAAATGGTCAACGATAACAGAATTGAATGACAATAAATGAGCTCCTGACTGACACCCTGTTAATGGAGGCATTTATCTGGGATCACGGTGCAGTGCTAAGCCTTTTGCACATGTGGTATTGTTTAAAAATCTTTGCAACCAGAGGATAACTTTTGAGGATCTGGAATTCACCCCGCAGACTATTTAGAACATGCGTAATGCCAGCTTGGGTATTCTAGAGATAACAGTACATCACTGTCATATCGCATCGGTGGCATAGCGGTTAGGACGCTCGCCGACCATGCACATGGTACGGGGTTCGATCCTCGGCCGACGCACTCCTTTACCTTGCTAAGCCAGAAATAATGCTGGTAAAGAGGAAAGGTTGGGCATGAGGCTAGCAACCCCATCCTGTAAAATAAACACTGCTACAGAAACTTCAAGCCACTAGCTTGAAGCCCTATGTTCCACTGGGGAACGTGAAGGAAAAAAAATGTCATATCGGTAACAAAGGGTCTACTGGGTGATATAGTTTAGTCTGTACTGTGAAAAGGTAAGCGTGGTAGTTGTAGGCAACCTCCTACAGGAATGGTGTTGTCCATGACAAAGGGATCGAGTCCCTTTATCGTGCCCCTGTCATTTTTCATGGCTTCACTGGCTCATAGTATACGATATAATAACTATCTCTTCATATCGACCTGCCTTTCCTTACTGATTCCTCCAGGCAAGTCTATCGACAATTAATTGTTTCGCGTTCAAATGAATCTTTATACTGCTATGAATAAAATATTAACAAAAAGCGAAAACTCTTGGTACCTTGAGCCAGGATTCAAAGCCTCTGAATCTATCTAACAACTGATCCGGGTTTTGAAGTATACTTGACTCACAGATTTCATCTTTAAACATTCGTTTGTTGATGTCAGTTTCATCTTCACTCTCCCCTGTTTCTAAAGGATTTTGGTTCATCAAGTTTTTAGTTAGACTTAATTTCATTGTCTAATGTCAGGCTGTTCGAGGTGTAGTCTTCAGGTTTCTGTCTGCAATCAACTTTTCTCCACTGATCTTGTGTGGATAATTGCAAGTCTGTTGCTTACAGATGTTTTAAATTCTTTTGTTGCGTCTCTTATAGAATAATATACGAGTTGATCACGGATTGATATCAGTTAGAGAACCATTGAAAACCAGGGAGGACTGGACAGTTGTTTCATCCTAGTTTGGGAATCATCGGCAGTACGCACCCACTGCCAGGGTTCGAACCCAGGACCTTCCGGTTACAAGGCAAGCTCAACCACTGGGACCCGATTCAATGGCTCATGAATTCTAACTTCTACCAATTCGTGATTTAGCGCGACTGGAACCAACCAATGTCGTCGGTGGGACTTCCATCCTCACACTTGACGTCTGGATGGACCTCACTAGTCATGACTTCCCACTAGAACTCCAGGAAACTCCATCCTGTAGCAAGTCACTGGCGAGCATCAGATTAATTTTCTATAGTTTGGTTTGTAAGGGTTAGTTATGTTTTTACGAGTCACGTGTGAGGATGGATGTCCCACCGACGACATTGGTTGTGGTTGCGCTAAATCACGAATTGGTAGAAGTTAGAATTCATGAGCCATTGAGTCAGGTCCCAGTGGCTGAATGGTATATGAGCCAGCTAGCTGGCCTTCTAACCGGAAGGTCCTGGGTTCGAATCCCAGTGGGTGCGTACTGCCGATGATTCCTAAACTAGGCTGACGAAACAACTGTCCAGTACTCCAATGCTGGTTTTCAATGATTCTCTAACTGATATCAATCCGTGATCAACTCGTAAAAACATAACTAACCCTTACAAACCAAACTATAGAGAAAAATACTCAATTAACGAGTTCTTCAAATAAGTTGTAGAAGAAAAGGATATGCACAAGTTTTTCAGTAGATGTTTTTTTTTCAATTTTATAACAACAGAGAATCTACTAATTCCAATCTAGGTTTGGTTAAAATAGTAGGGAACAGTACACTTAGCAAGGAACATCTTCAAGACTAGTAATATGCGATAGTGCTGCGTGTGCAAACTTTGAGGTATCCTGGATGCAGTGAAGCTGAATGATTAACAGCTCCCACAAAGGCGGTATTATCCATCATGGAAAAATGGATTTTATTTAATTAGTTAGTAGTCTTATTTCCACATGACTTTTACAATCTTCATGGAGGTCTACATCTCACTGTAATCTCTTTCGACAGGTATTTTACAGAATTGATTTAATAGGCAACCGTACTGATGCTATAATTTCAATAGAGTAGAATTTGGGTTGTTTTACTAGTCCATTTAGTCGAATGAAATCCTCCTGATCTCAGAATCTGTTCCAGTTGAGAATAAATTAGCTTTCTCTTGCCTTATATATTAAAACTTGAAAGAACATTGTCCTTGTGAATGTGTCCTCCAACTCTATCAATAGTACTCTAGTCGAACTTCATAGCGTTATCCGGTATAGTCCTCTCTAAAACAGGCGTTGCAAAACACTTGTTGATGACCGACCGAAAGCTGCTACCTTGACGTGGTGGTCGGGCTTGCATATCGCAATAACCCAACGAGCTACACTGGCTGGAACTTATGTTCCTGTAGGTCCTACCATGCCAGAAAGGTTGTTTGGATAGCGGTTAGACAAAAAGCAGCTACCCAATCCAACACCATGATTTAAACAAATCCACAAAATATCATGCCGGATCGGTCGGGGCCCGGATTAACAACGACCGCGCTTCCTGCTGCCGTATCACAGGGCAGAAGTGATAAATATGCTACTGAGACACACCAAATGAAAAACAACAAACAAAAACAGGCCGTGTGTGTCCGGCCTCAAGCAGTTGTCCCCTGGGCTCTGTGGTCGCGCAACCAACTTCCACGATGTGGGCAGCCGGGAAGTAACAATCGCCCTCACAATCCGAAGTGCACGCGAAACCCCTCTAATCTTGTTGATGAGGTTGCTCCGAAAATATGTACTTTCATTCTAGGAGGTACAGACTCTGCATACCCCTCCCCCCAACCACCACAATTCTCTGAGAGCATATTTTACGTGTTAAGGTACAATTACTTGCTGTGACATAACTTCTACGTCTGGAATGGTGTCTATTGGTCACTGTCGAAATCTCAAGAATATTCCCACAAAGTTGTTCACTAAATCAAGACACCAGTGTATAAATTTTTATTCATAGATATCCTGCGTACTGTGACACACAATGGGTCACAATCCTTGATATATTAGGCTTTGGATGAAATACTTTGTGCTTCTCAGCGCGAAGCTGAATCATGATTGAGATGTTATTTTTTGTGATGAATTTAATCGAATGACAGTCACGTTTCTGTCATGAAGACTTAACAGATCTTTCTAGTATTTTATTCAATTTTTAAATTTTCCCGTCGATTGATTGGAGCAAAGTGCTTGGTCTCAGGTTGACATGTCGGATTTTTGTGCAGATGCTTCGACTCGACGATGTCTGGTGGATAACGCTTTGGCGTTTGAAACTATGGGCACTGGGTTCGAGCCTTGGTGGGAACATCATCACTCACTGGGGAATGCAGGTACATCCAGCTGGTGGACGAGTTCAAAATAGGACGAAATGCTCGTTGTCCTGGATTCCACTGCTATTAACCATCCACCAATTGACTTCTGATCTTGGTAGTTTGAATTCTTTGTTTTGTTGAGTCACAGTTTGTTTATGTAAATTCAATATATAATTCATTTGCATTTTTTCCCTAATATTTTTACAATCCAAAAGAGTCGCTGTATATCCATATTTATGGATAAACAGAAACAAAATCCCATTGGATATGCTTTGGGTAGTATTGAAGGACGAGTTGCAATACAGTATTTAAATCCTGCTACACCGAAAGATAATTTTACTTTCAAGTGTCATCGTTCAAGTGCAGCTGTCAATGGTTATCATGAAATTTTTGCAGTGAGTTGCTTACTGTTTTGTGGTTTCTTGCTAAACTTTTTATCAATATTGTTACACATGTTTCCTTGAACCTTGTTTGTTTGTTGGTTTGTTTGTTAAGTGTATACAGAAGGGACCACTGTCTCTGGATACAAATATGAAGTAGAATTAGTAATAAGATTGTCGTGAAACTTTTATTTATGTATAAGTAGCAGTAATAATTGTATTTTGTGTCGGAATAAAACAAGCACAACAATTTGTGCAGATTAAGATGATACCAATGTAACGAACAGAATACAAGGATCAAGCAACAAATCGTTTATTGAGAAAATCAACAGATATTTATAGATTTTTATGTACATTATTATTAGCGTTATTCTTAGCAGAGGAGCAACGTCTTCTGATTGGTTGTTTTCTTGCTGAAGGTTATTCCGTACTGCTTGTAACCGTCCCTTACAAGGTTATTCCATATGTCTGCGAATCGTATTTGTACACGTTAAGTCTGCTGTGATTGGTTGTTAAGCTCCCCAAGGTTATGTTTTGTTCTTGTTTTTTCTCATGACCCCGACTCGGGACGTAAACATTGACGTAAATAGCCGTCTACCGATTTAGGTTTGCAGACAGCTCTCATCACAATATGATTTATTTTTCTTGGGCTTCCCATCAGCTGCTCACAGCCTAAAAATATTAAGTTTATCTACAGAAACAATTTTAACATACTTGCAATTTTCACAATATGTCAGTTGACAGAGAGTCCAAGTTTAAACAAAAAATCGGTGTATGCATACAATGTTAAGGGAGTTACGTAATAAAGACCAAGAGGTTAGCGCCAAAGAGCACGCAGTCGGTCGATCGGTCGGTTTTCGACATAGAACTTTGCACATATGTGCGGCAGTTCAAGTCGCCACACTCCATGTAGCACACAAAGCAAGAGAAGAAAGTAGGAGAAATGTATAACATAGACAGTAAACAGAGGTGTGAGACAAAGGAATAGTAATAACGAAGAACCAAACAGTTTCATTGGAAATCATGTCACAAGGAGTGGATGCATCTGCGCCACTGAGAACGATTTTGAGCCATGTCACCAATTGTTTCCAACCATTGTTTTTTTACCGTCCCGAGGAACCCAACCAGGAAGTCTACATCTTCCTACGTGGCTTAAACTAACTGTTGTGGATTTCATTGACTGGTGCCATGTTTTCGTTTGACCGCCGCAAGCTCTTTTCCAGCCTGACCCTATGTCAGTTAACATTGCCCGTCGAGGAAGGCGATGACTAGGCATACGTAACACATGTCCCAACCATCTCAGTCGATGTAATTTCACAGTCTCGTTGACTGATTTCCCCGCCTTACCTAGCACTCGACGCCTAACCTCAATATTGCTCACCTTATTATACCACTTCACGCGGGAGATAGAACGCAGACACCTATGATCGAAGACAGCTAATCTTCTCATGTCTTCTGCTCTCAATGGCCAGGTCTCACAGCCATAAAGAAGAACGGAGCGGACTGTTGAGCAGTACACACGTCGGTAGTGGGATGTCACGTCTACGCCAGAGACGGCGCAAACTGGCATATGCGAGCCTAGCCCTCTGTATTCGTGCTGAGATTTCGTCGGAAATCAACCCGTTGGGGCTGATGGTACTTCCCAAGTAAGTGAAGTGGTCAAGGTACTCTACCACTTCACTTCCTATTTCTTATCTAGGGGTCGGTGAAGTCCAATCCTGCAGCATCATCTTACATTTTACAGGGGCGAATCGCATGCCAAACATTCTTAGATTGCAGCTCAAAGTGTTCAGTAGACTCTGCATTTTGTCAGCGTCCTCGCCTAGAAGGACTGTATCGTCCTCATATTCTAAGTCAACGAGATTCTTCCCTGGTAGCAAGTCAATCCCTGAGTCGCTGAAGTGTGTTAGGGTTAAGTCCATTAATACGTCTATGATGAAGTTGAATAGGAATGGGGATAATGGGCATCCTTGACGGACGCCACTAGTCGTCACCACTTCAGATGACAACTCGCCATAAGCCCTCACCTGGGTGCATGAGTACGAGTAGAGTGCCTTAATCAGTGCAATGTTTTTTCTCGGCATCACCTTCGCAGCCAAGCATTGCCAGAGAACCTCTCGGTCGACAGAATCGAATGCCGCCTTTAAGTCAAGAAATATAGTGATTGTCGGACGCAATCAAATGAAAGAGAGAATAAAAACATCCAGTTATACCAGGGCAAGGAAAGACTGATAACTGTTTCCTCTCTGAACACATAGAACGGGTTTCAGGCGTTTGATAGAGATTTCTTCAGCGAACTTGAGGAGAATTAAGCTATTCTGTCCATTGATAATTTTAAAGGATTTTGTTATGCTCACATCATGACCCGTATCAAGGAGATGCCTAGCACTGGCGCTGTCGAAAGCTTTTGTTCCGTGGAAATGTACGCCCTTTTTGTCGCATATTTAAAAAATTGGAGATGTGGCCTTCTTTCTCTTCTCTCAATGTAACTGCTCTCTCAAATACATGTAAATTTGTATATAAAGTTAGAATTAACTTGAGAAGGATATCTGCCGACTTTTAACTGCACATAATGTCACATGATAGACGTCAACCAATCAGAATCCAGTTTGCAGTTAACGCTTACTATTCGGGCCTTGTAATCGGATCAACATATGCCTTACATAATTTTGTACTTTTGGTCACTTTCTCTATTGCTTGCTTTTGAAAATAAGCGTTTCCAATCATACTGTGTGTGTTCTGTGGTTTACTAGTTCGTGTCAGGGAATAATCGACCAGGGCATTCATTATCAAGCGTTCATATCATCAGTTAGCATTCGTACTCACTCTCGGAGACATTATGACAAATTGTTATTTAAATTTTCTGCTTGGGCGGAAACTGTTTTAGTAATCCGAAAGATACAGTGAAATGTATGTATGTCTGGATATCAACACTGGTGGTTTTCTTCACGTCGGTTATGTTAAATATAAATACGGGGTTTTTTTTCTTTCTTCATAATTTTATTGTTTTATTCATAACCTTTAATCACTTGCCTCAACAGTTTCTTAAGAAGCAGTCAGCAGTTGTTGGCCCAATGATCTATAATTATTTTTTATTATCTTTCATTTTATTAACAGGTAAATGATATGGCTTTTCATCCTGTTCATGGAACACTAGCCACAGTGGGCTCTGATGGATTATATTCTTTTTGGGACAAAGATGCTAGAACAAAACTGCACACTGCTGACTCTCCAGACCAACCGCTTACTTGTTGTGTATTTGATCCTAAAGGTCAAGTATTTTGTTATGCTTCAGGTTATGACTGGTCCAAAGGATATCAGTTTGCTGATCCTTCTAAACCAGTGAAGATTACCATGCGGTTGTGTATGGATGAAATGACTCCTGGCCGAAAATCTTAGTGTAAATATATGTATATATGTACATACTAATGCAGTTCGTTCTTCTAACTAATGTTCGGGTTATTGAGTTACAAACTGTATTATCACTCAGTGTAAGAAAGGATCAATTCTGAATTCAATCTGTATACCTGTGTAACGACAGGGGACAAGAGTCAGGCAACAGATCGTTTATTGAGGAAATCAAGAGATATTTTTAGATTGTTTTGTACATTATTATTCGTTATTTTTAGCAGAGAAGCGACGTCTTCTGATTGACTATTTTCTTGCTGGAGGTTATTCTGTACTGCTTGTGACCGTCCCTTACAAGGTTACCCATGTTTCTGCGAATCGTATTTGCACACGCTAAGTCTGCTGTGATTGGTTGGTGAGCTCCTCAAGGTTAGGCTTTGTTGTTGTTTTCCTTATGACCACGATTTGAGACGTAAACATAAACGTAAATTGTTGTTTACAATTTTGGCTTGCAGACAGCTCTCACCACACACGTTGGTCATCATCGTTGTTAATATGTGGTTCAATACCTGCCTTTTTAGATAGAAACTAGCATGTTGAAAAGCTCTCATAGACTCCTGTGTCCAGCAGGAAGAAGTCCACTCCAGTAATGTAAGCCCGGCTTAATATTTATCGTTAATTTGTGCTTACCTATTGATAAATTGCCTTCTAAGTACCTCAGTAATCTTGGTTTGTGTACCACACACTGATTATATATATATATATATATATATATATATATATATAATTTTTATATCTGGGTAGACAACACTGTTTAACCTTCACATTGTTGTTTACTAGTGAATATTTAAGATGAATACGGTAGGATTATAACGAGAATCTATAACTGGAGAAATTGTCCTCCAGCGGTGAAAACTTATTCGGGATATTACTCCCGAGGTACTGAGTACAAACTAACTGACTAACTGGTTTCAACATAGAACTTTGCAGCAATGTACAGCGGTTCCAGTCGCCACACTCACTTCATGTAGCACACAAAGCAAGAGAAGAAAGTAAAGAGAAATGCAAAATAGTGACAGTAATTGAGATATGAGGCAAAAAGAATAGTATTATCGAAGAACAATATAGTTTTATTAGGTATTATAAGTTACAAGGAGTGGATGCATCAGCGCCAGCCATTGAGAACGATTTTGAGCCAACCATTTCACCAATTGTCGCCAGTCGTCACTGGTTTTTACCATCCCGAGGACCCCCTACACCTTCCTACGTGGCTTGAACTAACTGTTGTGAGTTTAATTGACTGATGAAGCTATGTTTCGGTTTGACCACCACTAGTTCTTTTCTAGCCTGATCTATCCTCTGTCAGTTAATATTGATCATCGGGGAAGGAGACGACTAGGTATGCGTACATAACACATGTCCTAATTATCTCAATCAGTGTAACTTCACAAACTCGTCGTAGATTGGTTTTCCCTCCTACCTAACTAACACTCGACCGATGTCTAACCTCAATATTGCTCACTCTATTATACCATCTAACACGCGAGATAGAACGCAGGCACCTGTGATCAATGGCCATGCCTCGCTCACACCCATAAAGGAGGACGGAGCGAATACAAACTTAGGCCAGACTGAAGTTAAAAAATAATATCATGGTAAAAATGCTGATTGAGTTAACTGTTTCCAATCACTAAGCTTATTTTCAGGTGGTTGTCCATTAAATTTTCAATAGAGAAAGTATCCCCAGATGTTCTCAAAATTTATCTGAGTCTATTTGCATCCTGATATATAATTTCGATCATAAACACAATGTTTTCCCACTTCTGTATATGGAAGAATTTTTCCAATATTAAAATATAACTGGTAGCTAACCCGTAATTAACTTTCCGGGTTATTAGCAAAAGACGAGGCGGATATGATTTACTTAAAATGGACTATGTACGAATTAGCTGTCCTGTGATTTCTTCATTAAAAATGAGCAGTTGTATACCGTGTCAGGATATGCGCCTAGACACACTAAATATAACTAGTGTAGTTAGCAGTTAAACTGGCGTATTTATTTCGTCTCGAGCTTATTCGTCACAAAAAGTACCTTGTATACCTTACAAATCCATTTCATAATTTTCAGGCAAAGTTAAACTTTTAAGCACCACTAACTACCAATCAGCGAATGTCCTCGAGTGCAACAATCACGTGAAGGAGGCATTTTTGTGTATGGAATACAAATATTTGTGGAAAAAAAATGCATAAAAACTGTAGGAAAGTGTTACAGAGGATACCTTTCCTCCCACATGTGATGAAAATAGCTCTCAGTTTTAGGTTGGTGTATCAACAGAATATAATTCCACTGTGGGTAAAGTTTATTTTGATAAAGTCTCATAGTGTAATACCGTATTATTTACTGAGCAATAAATTGTCCTCGAAATGTCATCAGTAAATATTACTGTATAACACTGTGAGACTTTATCAAAATAAATGTTACCCACCATGGAATTATACTCTACAACAGAGTAATTTAACCACATTCTATGCATGTAATTATTTAAGTCTTCTAACCCCAACAATAACCTTGATCTTTCTTGAACTTAACCCTAAAGGGAAAATATCCCTACACTAACTGTAATCTACCTCTAACCAACCATAATGTCGCCTTTATTAGGTTAACCTAACCCTAACTTGTCCTTGGCTTAAACCATAACTTAATCTTTTCCAAACCTAAGGTGAGACTTGCCATATATCCGATTTAATAGCATAACACTTCGATGAGCATATTTCATTGATGATGACAACGTTATTTGTCAGGTTTTACTAATTTGCTCAGTGGGTATTTCAAGGTCATTGGTGCGGTCGCACTCCGTTGGTAGTTATTGGTGCTTAAAGTTTAACCTGGCCAATTTTCATAACCACATCGTTTTGTCATGAATAACTCCATCACTGAGTTAATTTCAACATAGAACTTTGCTCAATAATTCAGTAGTTGAAGTTGCCAAACTCCATATCGCACACAAATAAATGGAATTCAAAGGAACTTTGGCGAATGGAAATGTACAGGAGAAAGGATGAGTATGTGGAGAATAGTGGAAATTTTATGGATCTAGAAGTGGATAAAGAGTGAATGTGTCTGAGTGATTGACAACGAATTTTAGCCATGTCACTGACAACAGTCTGCAGCCATTGATTCTTCACCTCTCGAGGACTCCAGCCAGGTGCTCTACAGCCACCTATATATTTCAAAGCAACAGTCGAAGACTTCATGAATTGATTACTGGTTTGGATTTGACTACTTCTAACTGTTTTCCAGCCTAATCCTATGTCAGCTCACAATGCTCATCGAGATAGGTACTAGCATGCGGAAGTCGTGTCCATTTCAGTTGACGTAACTTAACAACCACATTGATTCACTTCCCTTCCTTACTTGGCATTCCGCTCCTAATCTCAAGTATACTCACCTTATTATATCATTTAACATGGGAAATACGACGCATATCTTTGTGGTCAAAGACAGTCAACCTTCGCATACGTTTCACTTTCAACGAGCATGTCTTAGCCATGAAGAAGGACAGAACGAACTGCTGCGCGGTACACATCATTTAATAGAGAGCTGGATATCACGTCCAACTCCATGAAACCAGCCTATAGGTGTTTCATCAGCATTCTACATTGGATGTTGGCCTTCACTGTTTTAGTAGGTTTTGTAGTCTGAATTTATCTGGCCAAACAGCATTCAGTTTCCTCCTGGATGCCCACTATCCCCATTTCTATTCAATTTCATCACAGATGTACTAGTGGAATTAACCTTAAATGAATTCAGAGACTCAGGGATTGACCTGTTACCAGGAAGGGAATAATCTCGTTGACTTAGAATATGCAGATGATATAGTCCTTCTAGGCGAGGACGCTGACAAAATACAGCATTCTTCTGAGCAGCTTGAGCTACAATCTACGAATGTTTGTCATGCGATTCGCTCCCGTCATATGTAAGATGATGCTGCAGGATTGGACTACATCGATTCGTACCTTAAAGATAGAGATTGAAGTGGTAGAGCGTGTTGATCACTTCACTTATTTGGGAATTTGCATCAGTTCCAATGGGTTGATTGTTGACGAAATCTTTGCACAAATACAGTAGACTTGTTTGGCATATGTCAGTTTACGCCGTCTCTGGTATAGACGTGATATCCGGCTATCGACAAAAGGACGTGTGTACTGCTCAGCAGTCCGCTCCGTCATCCTTTATGGCTGTGAGACCTGGCCATTGAGAGTGGGAGACATGAAAAGTCAGGCTAGCTGTCTTTGATCATAGGTGCCTGCGTTCTATCTCCCATGTGAAGTGGTATTATGTGGTGAGCAATATTGAGGTTAAGCGTCGGTCGAGTTCTAGTCAAGGAGGGGAAATCAACCAACAATGAGGCTTTGAATTTACATCGATTGAGATGGTCAGGACATGTGTTTCGTATTTCTAGCCATCGCCTTCCTCGACAACACGCAATGTTAGCTGACGTAGGGTCAGGTTGGAAAAGAGCTAGTGGTGGTCAAACAAAAACATGGCTTCATCAGTCAATGAAATCCACAACAGTTAGTTTAAGTCACGTAGGAAGGTGTAGACAGCCTGATTGGTTGGGGTCCTCGGGACGGTGAAAACCAATGAAGGCTGGAGAAAATTGGTGAAATGGCTCAAAATCGTTCTCAATGACTAGCACAGATGCATCCACTCTTTGTGATTTATAATATCCAATAAAACTATATTGTTCTTCGATATTACTATTCTGTTTGCCTCTTATCTCTTTACCGTCACTATTTTGCATTTCTTTTTACTTTCTTCTCTAGCTTTGTGTGCTAAATGAAGGGAGTGTGTGTGACTCGAACTGCTGCACATTGGTGCAAAGTTCTATGTTGAAACCAGTCAGTCAGTCAGCATCATCAGCAGAGATTTCTTTCAAGGTTATGCATAAAGTACGGCCAAGCTGTTCGAAGGAACTCTTGGTATCTATACCCAAGTAGCATCATAAAATTTATGACAAGGGACATATCTAGTTTGTTCTATTTAAATTTACTGTTCTTTGTACACAGTACAAATAAAAAATTTTAAGTGTGTTATTTAGCTCGTTGGTTAATTGGTGTGGAGGATTTTGGATTTGACGAATAGACTGATATACTAGGTAAATAAAGATTAGACGTCTAGGCTTTCTGTGCGTATGAAACTTCTAACAGTTAAAACATTGTTATTGGGCTTTGCTAGATCCTGTTGCTTTTTAATGTTCATCAGCTTTTTTGAGACTGGGAAGTTTACACGGGTGTCTGATATAAATCAAAAACATGTGTCATTGAAACCTCACTTATTTTAGTAACTGATCGCCAGCTTGCGAAAGATGATAGGATTAGGTTGGGGCTAGCAGCCACACCGTGTGAAAGTAACCCGATCGTTATTGGAACTTCAAATTACGGAAACAAGGAATTTATTCCCTATCGCAGTGTGAAAAAACACTCCATTCCTAAGTGGATGTTGCTGTCTGGTAAGAGACTCCGGGAAGCTAGGTGACAGACGTAGCTGCTTTCTAGGATAGTATAGTCGCTTCACTATTCACCAGTGGGGCATAATCTATCATCAAGGAGGTTTCTCGTGACAGCTTTTCTAAGTCTAAATGCGTGACTGAAGTTCATCCATTTTATTAAGGTCAGTGGTTGGTGGCACTGACATGGTGCATACTCGAGACAAAGCGTCTACCATAGAGTTGTCAGCCCCAGAAAAGTGTTAAATATGAGACGTGAGCTGCGAAATATATTCTAAATGGTGCAGTTTACTTGGAGCGTACCGGTTTGTGCTGTTGCAAAGGGCATATGTTAGCGGTTTGTGTTCGGTGGATACCGTGAATTGCCTACCTTCGGCGAAGTGTCGGAAATGTTTGATAGCAGTATAAATGGCAAGGAGTTCTCTGCCAAAAGTGCTATACCTTGCTTCGCATGCAGACAAATTCCGAGAGAAAAATGCGACTGGTATCCATTAGGTGCGCACCTGCTGCTGTAGTATAGCCCTAATAATTGTATTAGATGCGTCAGCTGAGATGCTGATCGGAAGTTGGACATCCAGATGCACTAGCATGGTTTCGTCTGCGATCGACATCTTAATTTTATTGAACGCTTCCAGAGCCTCTGGTGTCATGCTTAATGTCTTGCACTTACCTTTTCGTAGGTGTGTGTGCAGTTAAAATATGCGCACACTGAGGAATAACCCGATGGTAATAACTTACGATACCTAGAAACGTGCGCAAAGATTTCAGGGACATTGGCACTGGAAAGTCTTGTATGTCTTGCACCTTTTCAGGAAAAGGGCGAATGCTGTGTTCATCAATTCCGTGTCCAAGGAAAGTCAAAGAGTGCACACCAATCTGGCACTTGGCTAGATTGACTGTATTTAAGTGTTTCGTAAGTCGGTTGAGCACTTGTTGTAGGTGGTTGCGGTGGTCTTCATTTCAACTAGCTATCAAGATGTCGTCCAAGTAGGCATAAGCAAAGTCTAATCCGCGCAAGACATCATGGATGAAACGCCGAAATGTCTGCGCAGCGTTGCCTAAGACAAAGGACATGCGAAGAAACTCGAAAAGACCAAAAGGAGTAATTATGGCGGTCATGGTGAACAGGGATTTGATGATAAGCACGCATCAGATAAAGCTTACCGAATACAGTTGCAGTAAGGTCATGCTTGTGAGGAACCGGGGCCGTTCGAGCGTTGAGTCTACGGTAATCGCTGCAAGGTCTCCAGTCTATCCCGTTATTCTTGGGCACCACATTTAGGGGTGAAGACAACGGACTGCTAGATGGTCTGATTATCCGCATCTTGAACATATGTTCAAGCTCAGCCTTAACGGCTTGGAGTTTTATGGAGATAACCGCCGTCGTTTTGCGAAAACAGGTGGGCCGGTTGTTATGATGTGATGAGTGACATTAGAAGTCACGTATGGAATTCCGGGAGCCGAGAAAATGATGATAGTACTGTAAGAGATCCCATACCAATAATGCCGGTGATCACATTGGCCACAATGAAGACCCAGCGAAAGGAAACGGCGAAGTCCACTGTTGAGGTTGAGGAAGCTCCGACCGTATATTGCAATGGGCGAACCGTTGGCGGTACGGAGGTGTAGGAATGTTGGCCGCAGACGCTCTTCTGGTGTAGGTAGGATCATGCCAGCATCTGCTCCGGTATCGACCAGGAAACGTATCCGTGAATGACGATCTGTGATATAGAAGAGGTGACAAGGAAGTGGAGGCGCGTGAAACTAATAGTATCAGAAGGCAAATGAAAACAATATGTGACATGGTAAGAAGTTTGATTAGATAGGTTTTAACATTGCAAAATATATACTGGACGAAAGTAATAAATGGAACAAGTGAAGTAATACCGGAAAATATTCAAAATGAAAAAAACAAACAAGAAAATAGTAGCCTTTATAAAAGTAGAAAGATACATAGATTAAATAAACAAAACTACAACTAAATAAATGTTTAGCTCCAGCTGACTTTCACCAACTGGAATTTATTCTCTGTTCGTGTAAAAGATAAGCTCCCTATAAACTGACCGCCTCTATCAGTTCGCCCGCTGTTGTGGAGCAAGGTACATTAGCCATAGCCAGAGAATACCTTCTTCATGATTATGGGAACACATTCCAGAATAGTTTTACAAAGGTGAAAGGAGGGGTGTAAGCAGCTGTATTCTAGAATGCTTGATAGACTGCTGTCACTCAGCCAACCCTGAACATGGTTTTAATGTTATCCACTGAAGTTACGCGTCGGTGGCATAGCGGTTAGGACGCTCGCCGACCATGCACATGGTCCGGAGTTCGATCCCCAGCCGACGCACTCCTTTACCTCGCTAAGCCAGAAATAATGCTGGTGAAGAGGAAAGGTTGGGCATGAGGCTAGCAACCTCATCCTGTAAAAATAAACACTGCTACAGAAACTTCAAGCCACTAGTTTGAAGCCCTATGTTCCACTGGGGAACGTGAAGGAAAAAAACAACTGAAGTTACACTAATTTACCGAATCTTCTTCACTTCAAACTTCTAAAGGCAGCTGACGGCCTGACTATTCATGAATTAATTCATGTACGAAAGAAGTATGTACCGTCTACATTCGCAACTTGGCAGCAGGACAGGAAGGAGGGATGAACACTTATTTAGTTGTATATTATCTTATCAGTTTGATATCTCTTTACAAAATATCTATTCATTCTATTAACCTTTTTATATATTCGTCGTAAATTCCCATTGGGAAATACTGAAAACGAAAACAAGTGATTCAGTCTAGAGTCTCTTTTTGACCAATTTACCATTTATCTGTACAGTCGTACGTGTGTGATTGGTACGACCAGACTGACTCATTGTGGTGTGAATGCAGGAAACCCATCTCTGTGCCCTACTGTGTAGCTGTCCAAAACTTCCTTGAGGCACGCATAGTCACAAAAAGCTCCAAAGGCAATAAAAACCGTTTATTCGTTGAAAAATCGAACAAAGCTTGGTTCTTTTCAACAATAATAATAACAACATGAAAAACTCAAAATTATCTTAATAGTGGCGTTAGCAGCTTTACAGACAAGGTGACGTTCTAAGTACCCAACAAATTCTGTAGCACAAAATTAGTAAACCGAAATCCAACCGTAAGAAGTACCACAGAATCAAGTAGAATATTCCTAACAAGCGGAGGGGGAGGGTCAAAACTCTGTCATTAAGAATCACGCACCAACAATCCTCCCGCACAATCCTAGGTCGGAATGACCTTGACTCACTCAAACAAAGTCACATCATAAAACACTACATCAAGATCACCGCACAACCATAAATAAAAGCATTCAAACTGGAGATTAAAGTGTGGCGAAAACATCGTTCCACTCGAGCGATGGCCCAATGCACGATGTTCCTCAACTGTCTCTTCAGCGTGTGTTCAATCCATCTGCATTTTCTTCAGCATATTTGTTAGGCAGTAGGTTTTTGATTTTTTCGGTCCCACAGTTTCTTATTGCTAATTCTTTCTGGCCAGGCGACCATCCTATCTTCAGTATGGAACCATAGAAGGGGCAGCTGTTGACAAAAGTATTCAGTAGTCTGTTAGGAATGTTTTCTGCGACAGGACTAGTTTCCAACCGATTTAGAAGAACCGACTGACCTGACACTGATGTTGAAAATCAAAATTTCTCTCTTTTTGTTGACTGCAGAGGATTCTCAAACTGATTTCAGTGTGATCAGTTTCTGTCTTGTCCTTCCGATTGTGGTTTTGTAATCTTGATCTATGCAGTCTGCCTGTATTTGAAACGATTCTCCTTAGATAAGTGAAGGAAGGTGGCATCTTTCAAATTTCTTCCGTCGGTAGTAATTGGTTGGTTTGTTGTCTTCATCACCTCTGTCTCCTCTATTTTCACCTGAAGTCGTCTCTCTAACGCCTTCTTCTTCCACCATGTTGTTGGTTTTCGCCTGTAACTCGACATAAATTGTCCGCGAAGTTCAGATAGCAATGTGTTAATTGCAGCAGACATTTAAATCGCAGTTTTGATGAAAAAGCCTTCTTAGACTGTGACAGTAAATTTTGTTTGAAAGTCATATCTAGGCTTAAGAGCTAAAGGTATCAGTTTGCATCTTCATTGTTTCATGGTAGTATGTGTACCTTATTTCATCAGAAATTCTTTATCTTTACCAATATCCTAGTGGCGCTAGTTTAAACTAGGGTATTCAGGAGATATTCTGTATCACCACCCAGTGTTTGTCATGCTAAAGTAATGGTTCACTGGTCTATAAATGTAAATCATATCAGATGGAAATGTCCAACAAGTCTAGAATGTACTAAACAGCTTTCAAATAAACAATAGCGTTACTCAATCCATAAAGAAAGATGATCATTTATTCACACAATATGACACATTCTACTTATTAATTTATAAGTATGCGTTTGATTAATGAATAAAAATATGGACTGCACAATACTCTGTGTGTATGGAGTTATAACATAATGTTTATTATGACATTATTATTCGTTCCTTGGGTCCCGAACGGAACGAAGGCCTTCATCAACACATCTCTGTTAGACTCCGTCCTTTTTAGTCAACTGCAAAACTGCTCACAAGTTTCATTTTCCCTCCACGCATTCTCCTCCATGTCAGCATTTGAAAGTCTAACGTGTAGCTTTCCATTCACGTCTAATTCAAGGGTATGCAGTGTGATTTCACACAACGGTCTCTTCGGAGTACATCCAATTCATCTCCATTTCTTTCTGCATACTTGGTGTTCAGTAGGTTGTTGCCTGTTGGATTACGGCCTGGCATAGTTCTTATCCCCATCGAACATTCATCTGTTTGACAGATGTAGTCCTCTTCTTTGAAGGGTAACTTAATATCAATTAATCTCAACGTAATTATTCTGCACACATGTTAGGTGGATGACTTGTCTTTTTACTAACGCGCATAGCTTTTCTTTTCCATAGCACAATTTAGGGTTCTGTAGTGCCTAATAATTTCTTTTAAAGAGAATTTCCAAACTGAAGTCTAGGTAAATTGAGTGACTTTAGAAAATCTAATTCTCTAGATCATTCCATGAGACTTGGGGAAGTGTTGTGTTAATGGATAAGTTAAACTATCACAGCGCAAATCACAGTGACCTTGAATAACCAAACCAGAATCCGTAAGTCACATTTGCATTAAAAAATACATTTAAAACGCTGGATACATGATGTTAAACTGAATATTGTTCTCCTAGTTTCTCTGATGATAGTCCACAGGGAATTCATACCATACCCGATACATGTATTCATCGAGGCAGCTGGAAACCATGTTACTGAGGGATTCATTGATACTTCTGATTTCATATATTTGGTTCCCTTGATAAATTTCAATAGGGAAAGAAAGACCAGATTTGCGTATAAAATGATATCGTCATTCTATTTCACAGGCCCCCCTCATCAGCTGCAGACTACCTGAAATTACAATGGTTATATAGATGACAATAACATACTTTAATGTTTAATTGGTAGTAGAGAAGAAATACTATAAAGAAAGAAAAACATTGAACTGTAGAAAAGAAGAAAGTGTTTATTTGTCTCCCTCCCATTCAAAGCAGATGCAGTGTCACAAAAGACTGAAAGGTGCAATAAATAGAAGCTTTCCTGCAGCTAAACTCCTAACATTGTACAGCACTACTTCGTCGATAAGCCACTCAAAATTGGATAAATACCCTGCTGATTTCACCTCCACCTGCGTTTATGAATTAACGTCCACTTGCGGGAGCAAGTACATTGGAAGGACAGAAAGAAGGGCTTCTATCCGGCTTTCCAAACATATTTCAAGAAACCTGTGCCTGAAAGGAAGCAGATATTCTCAGAGTGCAATTACCAAACATATTGTTGATATTGGTCGTCTTGTAGAGATTTCTAAGTCCTTGAAAATATTAAATAGACAAAGGACAGCAAATTTACTACGATTTGCCAAAGCGATCGCAATCAAACGATTTAAAGCAGACTTATGCACACAGAAAGAGAATGTGATTAACCTCTAACTCCCATGGTAACTGAATTTTGATTTTGATTACATTAATTAGTCATCTAATTCAGTGGTCTCAACTCACTGAGCAAATCTCAATCTTATAAACTGTAACCGCTTTTGTTCTTTGAGTTGCTATGTGAACCTACAAGCTCACATTGTTTGTTAATTTTTTCTGTTTTCTGTCATACCCCTACTCCCTCTTTTCTACTTTGAAAGCGTATAAATTGATGATGAAAACTTAAACTAAAGAATTGTAATGCTTACATTTTGGATGCGTCAATTTTATAGTATTTCTTCTCTACTACCGCTCAGACATTTAAGTATGTTATTATCATCTATATAACCATTGTAATTTCAGGTAGTCAATGGCAGCTGATGAGAACCTGTGAAATAGAATGATATCATTTGATACTGCAAATCTGGTCTTTCTTTCTATATCGAAATATTTCTGATTCTTTTCTTCAACCCATTACAAAATTCTTCAACAGAATTGGTGTGCGTGCCTGCTACTAGATGCGCAAGATCGGAGGAATGGTTGACACAATGGTGAATGTAACCCAAAGATGACAACTGGTCACATCCTCTCAATTCTCACAGTATGTTTGGTTATTCCCGGAATTAAGAAGCTCTGAATAATTGGAATTAATAATATTCTGGCACTTCTGCTGGGTATTGTTTCAACACAAAATCATTGTGTAGTGAAGTGTTGTATATTCCAAGTAGCCACACTTGATTAGGATTTCATGAATATGAACGATCATCCCTAATCCTCTGATGCAGACGGCATTCCTCTCCAACGTTTGCGATGCTACATCGTTACAATCCCGTCTCAGGTCTTTTCAACAAAGTCCAACAATATATATATGAGCCTTAGGATACTTAACAGAGACAGCTTAGATTTAGGGAAAAAAGCACCTAGAGAATAAGTAGAATACAGCACCTACCCTGACTAACTGACTTTCTCTTATAGCATGAATTGCATCTATGGCAATATTTATCTTCCACAAGGTTATTGTGAATTTCTCCCGAAAGAAATTCGAAACGATAATCCAAACTATAGATTTAACCACACGTAGAGTGACGCGTAAAGTCCGAAATACAGGATATTCTGCAATATGGTACTTTATTACATAAAAATAGATATATAATATACAAACCTCAAAATGTGAGGTGTCTGTGGCTATATGCCGTCAAATGCACAACCACTGTGCAGTCAATGAGTAAAAACAGCAATGCTGTGTCAAGGTCGATCCACGTGTCGGTTCAAACGGCCCGCGAATGCCAAGCAAAGAATAAACAAATATGAACAAACAACTTTCACGAGTAAAGCATACACTATAGGGTAAGGTCAGCAAATAATGTTTAAGGAGAAGAAAAATAAGAACTATACATTAATAGAATGATAATAGAACAAGTAATTTAACTGCAGTTGTAAGCAAATGTCGTTGTTATAAATTAACATTTAAAAATCATACTACTTACTAATGGCAAGTAGTATAATGTTGAACAAAGGAAAGATTGAGAATGAACAGGTAGGAAAGGAATTAACAGTTATATTGTCTCATTGTCTCCTCACCTCCACGCAACACACCGGTCTTCACAACGTTAACTAACTCCTTATGGAAACAGTAGTTAAACGGTCACGTGTATACGGCCGTAAGTCATTTGATCAGCTGATGCCTATAGGCTACATTTATTGAAGAAACCCCTCAAAATTGGGTAATTATTCGTTATTTTGCACGCCTTTATGCTTGTATTCCTGCTAAAAGTCGATGAAGGTAAGCGGTTTTAGCATAAACAGCAAATGGTGGTGTCCTTATCCGGTCGTAATTTCCGGCCAGTTTACAAATAGTTGAAATACGTGTAGTGTTTCGTTAAGAAAATGCCAAATTACTTGAAGACACACATTATGACGACTTTTAGTGATGGTTTTTTTGCAGTTCAAAGGATGAGACATAGATATGATGAAGTAGGCTAGTTCGTATTGTTACTTATTTTCACTTATTTTGTTCTGTACCTTAGATGATGGTGTCAAAGGTCCTCCGCATGTATCATGCAGATGCAATGTCGATTTTGTCTGCTTGAAAAATATTAAATGACGAAAGTAAATACACAATTTAACACATTATTTAGTATTTTCTATTGCCTAAATTTTGTATTTATAATGGTAACAATGTCTACACCTTTTGATTGCTTAATTTCTTTTTCAGGTGGTAGCTACTTTCGGGGATTTCATGAAGTTGGGTGTAGAAGAGAAAGATTCCCACAGTGTTATTCATTTTGTATTGCATGTTAATTCATTAATATATCAATTCCTCGTTATTCGTTTGTATATTCTACTTGATAATACCGAATATTAGTTCCTGCGTAAGTTGTGAGGTACAGAGTATATGAGGCTATCTTTGAAATACTAAGTAAGAGCAGATATTCGGAGAAACCTATTGGTAAAAAGATTACGTTGTAGTCAAATATGATTATAAAGCGTTTCGAGTTACTTATCGTTTTAGCAGAACACATAAACTGATTCACGATTCATAGTCACAAAGTGAAAATAAATCTACCTGAGATAGTGTACTTGTGATTTCTACGTGTCGCAATGTACCATGAGGATAGACTGTAACTATAAGGTTAGACTTATAACTCAGTGTAACTACAGTTATCATATTAATTAAAAACATAATGCCTACGGTTCGCAGCCACAGAACACAGTACGTTGCTATCTGTTCATCTAACTGCGTAAACAAAAGTTTCCCAGACGCCGCATTTACTCGTAACAGTTTACCCTCAATTCCTACCTTAGCACGTGTTACTAATGTTACTGGAACACACAATCGCATTACAACAGAAGGAATACAGATTCATTGAGAAATTGTTTATTCAACAAAAGTTAGATTTCAGATGTACAGGTAATTCAGATGAGTAGTCCTCTGTTACTGTCAGTAGGTTCCATCTGCTTACACAGGACATATATGTTTCTCCATAAGCCTGAAAAGGTTTAAGGAAAGCATTATTAACTTGGGTAGTACATGTATGATCTGAAAAAATTATTATTCCAGTTGTCTGCCTGATATGCATTTACGAGTAATCACTTTACAAACAATATATATAAGTAGCTAAATAGTTTTCACTAAACTTAAGAGACTTAACAATTTATCGTTGGTCGGTATCTAGTAAGTCCATCGAAGCATCATGAAATGATAAAATTATTTAACGACAATTTATGCAGTAGTTTCCAAAGCTTGTACAAGGATTTTAATAAAAATGACAACGGCTTTATGACAAATAATACGAGTCTTGACATCAGTAATAATAATGACAACGTTCATGTTCATAGTGACTATAAAAACAATAATAGGTATTATTACCTTAACGAATTCATCATTAACTTAGATAGACGACTACTGATAATACAATCATATCATAGAGAAGATTTGTAGCTCAGGTGAGTGATTTTGATGTGGTTGTGTTCTCTGAGCTGGATAGTTAATTTGCGAAGCTTTCATCGCCCTACCAGGTGACATCTTCAGCTCACACTTCAATTCGTCGAAGTGAGCTTTCAGATTTCTCCACGAGTTTATTAATCATCTCTCCTGGTCACCTTAGGAGTGATTGATTGTTTTTTGTTGTGTGTTTTTTCACACCTTCTAGACTACTTGTATTGGAACTGATTGTTTCTTTGACTTGAACTTTGACCCTTTGTGTGTGAGGTTTCTTTCTTATCGGTTGATAAATTTTGTCTATTTCGATGTGTCAATTGATTGATTATTCACTGGAATACCAAGCTTCTAAAAATTCTCTAGCATTTTTCGTGTTTCCTCTGTCTAATATTTGAACGTTGTCCCAATTGAATTGATGTCCGTGACTGTTTGTATGTAGTGATATGAGGGAGTGGATGTCATGTCTTTTGACGGCTAGCTTATGATCATGGATACGAAGACGAAGGGGACGTCCACTTTGGCCAATGTAGTGTTTTTCGCAGTTGACACAATCTATTTTGTAGATGATGTTACTTTTATCTTCTTTCTCTGTTGAGTGAATCATCAATCAGTAGACACATCGAGATAGACAAAATTTACCAACCAATAAGAAAGAAACCTCACACACAAATGGTCAAAGTTCAAGTCAAAAAAACAATCAGTTCCAATACAAGTAGCTGCCTAGAAGGTGTGAAAACACACAAAAACAACCAATCACGTCCAAGGTCACCAGGAGAGATGATTAATAAACTCGTGGAGAAATATAAAGCTCACTTCAATTCAAATTGAAGTATGCGCTGAAGATGTCGCCTAGTAGGCCGATGAAAGCTTCGCAAACTAACCATCCAGCTCAGAGGACACAACCACATCAAAGACAATCATATCAATTAAATCTATCACTTAATCTTATGAAGCAGGTGTTTACTTACTCTCACTGTATTCTCGCAACACTGATGTGGTCAACTAGCTCAAGATTAATTCTGAAAGTGAATGGAGACTCAATTTATGTCAACTAAAAACATGTTGCCTACATGTATTACACTGCTTACTGTGACGTTTGATACCTGCTTTGCGATCTTCGTGACAAGAATACAGTATATGTAGATATACTTATATGTTGCATCAACCATGCCATTTTAATCATGATTAACCAGACCGCTGTGTATTTTATGCTAATTTAAGGATCTCTGAAAATAATAGTCAAGCGATAATTGAAGTTGCATGAAGTGATCACCTCTTCGGAACATTGTCTGCATTCTTGACACTCCTGAGCAGTCCTTAGATCTTGATATGGGATGAATTCATTGAATTCAGCAAATAAATCCATTG
This sequence comes from Trichobilharzia szidati, assembly GCA_944472155.2. Classification (NCBI taxonomy): domain Eukaryota; kingdom Metazoa; phylum Platyhelminthes; class Trematoda; order Strigeidida; family Schistosomatidae; genus Trichobilharzia; species Trichobilharzia szidati. The sequence continues at coordinate 56,662,010 of OX235276.1, forward strand.
GTATATCATTTCTCTCCTGCGCTGTAATAGTATGTGTTATCAGTTATGCACCCAACTTGATAAAACGCTCCTGGTAATTGCAAACTTCACCAAGCAGCTACATGATGTTTGAAATTACCGCCACTCAAATAACAAACTGGCCAATCACAAGTGAGTAAATCACTTGTTCATCTCACTCGCAGCCCCCCCCCTTCGAGATTACGGCCGTCGACAGGCTGCCTAGTTAAATACTCCATCTTCATGGAACTCACTACGCAAATCCATAATGGCAGGAGGCATGGTTTCTATGTGGAATAACCTTCCGAAGCGTCCTATAAATCTGATTGCTTCGCCAACGTCAACTTTTGACAGACTTTGACTTTGATCATGGTCAGATGGTTTACAAGTTGGAGAGGAAATTTTCATTCTTACGTCAAAATATAATTTATTAATATGGAACTTGCATTCCTTCAATTTTGGTGGGATAGCGTATATTATAAAAGTTTAGCATTGTGGAATGCACTGGAGGGAATATTAAAGCAGAACTTCTAATATCAGGATGTGTTTTAATAATATTAGGCATTTTCAAAACAAATTTCGGTTTTTGATTATCGTCACCATTATCATTGCTTATCAGTAATTTTTATAATTTTATGAAGTTTTACTGGATAAAACAAAAATTTTCGACATAATTTTGGCATATAAAAATAAAACTCAAGGGAATTTGAAAAAAGCCTTCACTCTATCAAGCGATCATTAAACAAATTTAGAAAAGGCAATTTAGTGCAGTGAAAAAAAAAAGATAATTAAATAATAGTTGATATCTACAAAAATTATCTTCAAGTTGAACAACTACATACATATATGGGTTAAATATATGTGTTCGGCATTAACTGGTCACTGGGGAGTAGTAGTCAGTATATCATGTGTCTTGTCGTCATTGATGCAAATTGAATTCTATCAGTCAAGATTATGACGTCGAAAAGAGTCTAACAAACTTGCCATCATAGTTTATATTTGAATTAAGGTTAGGTAATTGGGATATTTTAACCTCGCCTAGACCTACCGACGTGAATAACCTGGAAGACCTGGACTTCGCGCGTGGATGATTTATGTTTGATGGCACACAAAATCGAAGACTTACAAGCGAAAACCGACAAACTGGTCGAAGAAGCAGCCAGAGAAGACAGGACTCCAGGTGAACATAGACAAGACGGAGGTTATGAAAATAACCAACAACAACAACAACAACAACAGCAGAAACATCCAGCGCCAATCACCATCAACGGGAGGCATTTGAAAGAGGTTACTTCATTCACTTATCTAGGGAGCATTGTCTCAACTACAGGAGGAACGGACGAGGATGTCGAATCGAGGATCGGGAAGGCGAGAAACACATTCATCAACCTGAAACCAATCTGGAAATACTCGTCACTCAGCATCAACAACAAAATTCGGATTTTCAATACAAACGTCAAGTCAGTTTTGCTATAAGGATCAGAAACTTGGCGGGTCACAAAGAATATTTCCAACAGCCTGTTGCAGACCTTTATCAACAACTGTCTTCGCTCTATACTGAAGATCAATCAGATGGCCGGAAGGAATCACCAACAAGAAACTATGGGAACAAACCAACCAAGAACCAATCGTGCAACAAATATGCAGGAGAGAGTGGAGATGGATTGGACATTCTCTGAGGAGGCCGTTGGGTGACATCGTGCATCAGGCCATAGCTCTAGTGGAACCCGAAAGGGAAGCGGCGAGTGTGACGTCCAAGGGTGACATGGAGGAGATCGTGTGAAGAGGAGTTGAAACAGTATGGACTAACATGGATGCAGGTGAAAAGTACAGCAGAAGAAAGAAGCAATGGAGACGTGCAGTTGAAGCCCTATGTTCCACTAGGAACCCAAGGAAACAATAATAATAATTGGGATATTTTAATACAGGCTTGATCACGAGTTGACACGATATATATATATATCGTGAATTGGCAGAAGATGGAATTCATGGGCCATTGGATCAGATCCTAGTGTGTTAATGGTCTACGAGCTCGCCTTTTAACAGAATGTCCCTGGACTTCTCCACTCACCCCGGTGGATGGGTGCCGATGCGGAGTCGCAAACTAGGATGAAACGGCTGTCCAGTAGTCCCAGGTTTTCCAACGGTCCTCTAACTGATAACAAATCGTGGTCAAACCTGTGATCAGTCAAATCTCTACAAACCAAAACTTGATATTTCGAATGATGTTAGATGGCCAGAGGTAGTCGACAGGAATATCCAGAGGTAGGTTTCGTACTTGTTACCACTTGTCAATAAGACATATCTGCAACCTTGAAGGAAGTGATGTCCCTTCAGACTGTTAGAGTAAATTCGGCGCCATTGTGGAGTAGATACACGCACGACACAGTCGTTACTGCACACTGATAAATCAGTATATTCATTACAGTCTTTCAGGAGGTCAATAATCATGGGTCAAAATAACTTTGTGGACGTAAGTCCCTGACTGTAACGACCAGAGCCGACTCGTTGTGGTCTCAGCACAAAAACCTATCTGTGCGTCCTGCTGTATAGCTGTCCAAAATTCCTTGAGATACGCACACACGCACAGTCATAAAACGCTTCAAAGACAAGAAGAGACAGCAATAATAGCACTAAAATCTGAAGATTACCTCAACAATGCCATTGTGCAGCAGTACAGACAGGGTAACTTTCTAAGTACAAAGCAAGTAATTAGAACTAAGTGGGATATTTCCAACAAGGTGGAATGAAAGGCACTGTCCACAAGAATCAAAAACCGAACAATTCCCTTCCCCCCAGAGAGGCCAAGGTCAGAATCGCCTTCATTCACTCAAACAAAATCACATCACAAAACAAGACAAGACATTAGCATTACCATCACATACCCACAAAGAGAAGTATTACAGGTAGAGAATAAACAGAGACAAAGACAAATAATAGGAAACAAGTTGACATGTGATGTGCAAATATCATTAACAGTGATATACAGTGTAGGAGAAAAACGGGATGATAATAATTATAAAGTTAGCTGAAGCATCTAAATAAGTATGAATATTGTAAGTAGATCATTCTGAAGGATTTTCTCAAATAGTTATTCTATTACACTGACTCCACGGCTGGATGACGCGGCTTTGAATCTTCAGAGGGAGGGAGGATGTGAGGGATTACAGACACGTCCTGCTGAAAAGTGACAGTTAGAATGAAACTTAGGTCTAGTACTTTCTGATGATTGCCTTCAATAATCTAACAAATATGACTGTAACACTCATTGGCGAAATTACAACAAATAACTACAGAAATATTTATTCCTAATTCAATTTTGATTTTCCTGTTGATTGACTGAACTGAGATGTTCAGCTTCTGATAGCATATCGTCTGCTTTTGTGATGCTTCAGAGATGTCCGAGGATTAAATTGAAACTATGTGTATCCTAGATTCCACTTCTGGGCACCAATTCATCAAATTACTCCAAGCTTATCCTGAGACATCGTTGAAGCATTTCAACATTTTGGTCCAATCAGTTGACTGGAAAATCAAAGTTCAATTAAAAATGAATAATAACTGACACCTATTGCGAAAGAGGTGGCTCCGATGACTCAAGCGGTTTAATGGATAACGCTTTCGAGTTTGAAACGATGGATACTGGGTTCGAGCCTCAGTGGGAACAGCACCACTCATTGAGGAATGCAGGAACATTCAGATGACGAGTTCAAACTAGTTTGGTGGTGCTATACAGACGATGTGTGCCAACGGAATATTATTCTCACATATTCCCACAGTTCAATACAGTATTAGCAACAGAATACTATGCATATTTGAACATTCTATTTCATGTCAATTAATGTAAACCGAAACTACACTATCAGTGATTGGGAACGAATATAAACTGTATCTATATAAACAGTGGTTTGATCAATTGAAAACATACCTTGGCTTCTGTGTCTTGCCTTTTGCTGTTACAATAGGACGAAATGTGTATCCTGAACTCCACTGCTAGCGAGCATTCACCAGATTACTTCAAAATACAGAAATTGTTAGGAAAAACTATTATTATTAATAATAGCACATCATTTACGTCTGTAGAAAAGGAAGATAACTGTTTATCTTTTCTAGGTATATTGCTTATCCGACGGCTTGGTGGGTCAGTAAAAAGATCTATTTATAGAAAACCTACCTGAACAGGACAGTATCTTAATTGTTACAGTTCCTGTCCCGTCCGGTATAAAAGAGCCTTAGTAATGTGCCTCTTCAGTAGAATCGAACGAATATGCACCGAAGACACGCTTGATAAGGAAGAAAGAAAGTTGACATAAACTCTGGTTAGTAATATTTATCTCGACAAGTTCATCAGGAGATATGAAGTAATCAGAACACCAAGACGCACTCTCCAAGAAGTGTACATCAAGCTACCCTATATGGGAGATCACAGCAGCTTGACCACTAGACAACGATTGAACGCTACTATTAAAAAGACTTTTTATGCAGCTAATATCATAAAAATGCCAAACATATTATAGAGACAGGATATAAAATTGGTGTTTACACATCTTTTAAACCTATCTAAATAACGTATCTGGGGAGTATCCTAAAGTTCTTGGAAGCCCTAGCTGGGAATTAGAAAGTTTAAACCACCTTTATGAGATCAAAGCGACAGTTCTTCATCACACTAAATCTTCTTTGGTAAACTTCGTTTTGTTACAAGTCAGGGTAGATGTACTACTGTAACAACAGAAGACAAGGGCCAGGCAACAGATCAGTTTTATTACGAAAACCAACAGGTATTTATATGTTTTTTACGTACATTAATAGGCTTCTGCCCGCAGAAAGAAGGCGGTCTTCTGATTGGTTGATTGCAAACAAAACGCAATCTTCTGCTTTCTCGTTTTCTATATTTCTCGGAAATGCGAGCCACTTGTCTGCGAATCATATTTGTCGACGTCTAGGTCAGCTGTGATCGGTTGTTGAATCAGCCTAGATTAATTTCCACCAATCAGCGTAGATCAATGTCTACCAATTGGCTAGCAGCTTGCTCTCACCACACTCGTCCCCCCGTCAAATAGCTTGGACTGAATTCGGCTCGGTCTTCTCGGTTCTTGGGGCTTTGCTCTGTTATCTTGCTGTCTGGAATCTCGCCGCTTGCGGATGTCCACTTGTTTAGCGGTGTTTACCATTGCGATTGTGTCTGCGTAACCCCATCTCAACGTGACCATATATGGTCCTTCCCACTTTGGAAACTGTTTGCCTGACCCTGTCGCACATTCGTAGGTATTTCGCCTCACACTTCCATATGCTGCTTTCTCCCGACCTCTCAGCAGCGTCCCAAGTAGCAGCCTCATCGCTGACAGATCTTGAACGCCACTCGACTGCGAAGAAGCCTCGAAGTCCTGCCCGAAGATCCATATGTCTCCATCAAAAACTGCAGGGCATAGGCTTTCCATTTGTCGGTAGGCAGCGACACCAAATGTAACAACAGAAGACAAGGGCCAGGCAACAGATCAGTTTTATTACGAAAACCAACAGGTATTTATATGTTTTTTACGTACATTAATAAGGCTCTGCCCGCAGAAAGAAGGCGGTCTTCTGATTGGTTGATTGCAAACAAACGCAGTCTTCTGCTTTCTCGTTTTCGATATTTCTCGGAAATGCGAGCCACTTGTCTGCGAATCATATTTGTCGACGTCTAGGTCAGCTGTGATCGGTTGTTGAATCAGCCTAGATTAATTTCTACCAATCAGCGTAGATCAATGTCTACCAATTGGCTAGCAGCTTGCTCTCACCACACTACTACCTCTGTTATTTGGTTTAGTGATGTTCATTGTTATTTTGACCTTCACTATGTCTTTTTAACTTGACCTAAACTTATTTTCTCACCTTTTAACTCTATTAATTTCATATATATTCTTATGACAAGTCCGTGTGTGATCAGATTGTTTGAAATGTTCAGCGCAAATACAACACTACACGATTCAGACAAATTACGTCTTCTTATTGTTTTGTCTAAATTCACAAAGGCAACTAATTATTTTAAATTATTATTATTATCTTATTGGATGGAGGATTTCATCATGAGCTGACATCAGTTAGAGAACCATTGGGAAACCACCTGGGAGAACTAGACAGCTGATTCGTGCAAGTTCTGGACTCTTCATCAGTGCGCACCCACCCAGGACCTTCTGGTTACAAGACTAGCGAGCTCGTAGACTATTGAGCCACTGGGACGCAATCCATTAGCCAACCCATGAATTCTAACTTCTGCTGAGGAGTCCCAAACTAGGACGAAATAGCTGTCCAGTATTCCCAGGTGGTCTTCCAATGGTCCTCTAACTGATGTCAGCTCGATGAAATCCTCCATCCAATCAAAACAAATCCCTACAAAAATCAGTACTTGAAAATATTACCTTATTCCTTTGCGTTTTGAGTGGAACACACAGGAGACTTTAAGCTTGAGCTTTGAATTCTCAGTAGCAGCAGTTTTAATTTTACGGTGTGCAGATGCCAGCCTCACGCCTAAAGTCGCCTCTCTACTAGGCTTACTATTGAACCAGGTGGGAATCGCACCCCGGACTACATGTATCATTCTACCACTGCAACACCGACGCACTGTTACAGCAAAACAAAATATTATATTTCCTGCCAAATAATATCAATTAATAGTTTCTATACACGGGCAAGTATTTTTAAATATTATTTATTATTATTCACTTTAACTACTTTGAATATAACGTTGAACATGATGGCATGATAGTTAGTCATTAAGAAATAATTTCATTCTATATTACTGTGTGGTGGTACATCGTTACGGCTAAATATACATTAAAATGTCGGAAAATGATGTTGCAATTAGTTTCTTCTAATATCAATGAGAATTATTCAGTTAATTATTAGGGGGAAGGAGTTTGATAATTAATCTGCTGGTCAAGCAATATAAAATGCTCAAAAAATGACATCCGTTTCGGGAAATTTATTCATTAAAATTACGGTGAGGGGGGGGGGTAGAGGGGAGGATAGGAAAGTAAGCATAGAATGTGATCAGATCTACTATCCACATGTAACTGATATTCGGTGTTGATCATGTTTGTGGTCATTGGGACCATTTAATATATGTGACTTCCTGTGGAATAAGAAGGTTATAATTGATATATGTATAAAACGTGGACGCTGTGGTAGTAAGTAATTCCATGTTAGTTTGTTTATTAGATGTATCACACAGTGAAACAGTATTATTTACTGGATGACATAGTTTCGAACAAAATTTATTACTGTTCATAATCATTTCATCAATTATAATCACACGACTTCGAAACTTCAGTTTTATAGTTTTCTTTGCTCTCTCCTATTTGTCGTCTTTGGGGTAGTAGAATTTTCCAGATATCGGGAACAGGTGTTGAGTCATTCCTATTACATGTATTTGCAGTTGATTCGATAAACAAAGCTTCTGTTATAAAATCTCTCCCTCCATCCTGTGACATTAGATTTTAAAACTGCCATCTTATCCCATCCGTCCTATTGTATGGTTGTGTGTAACTGCATCTAATGCTATAGCTGAACTATTCTCGAGATTTCTTATCTTATTCGGGTCAACTAATCTAGATTTTGCTAGGTTTTTATGTTCGGCTAGTCTGACTTCCCCTGTTCTACTAGTTTGACCTATGTATTTGACCTGACAATCATTGCAGGCAGGGTATTGGATAAACTAAATTGTTTTGTTTTAAAGGCTCCACAGGACTGATCCTTTAACCGACAAAGCTTGTTTCTAAATGAAATTGTGGGCAGTTTGAATGCCAGCCACTTTTATTCCTGCCTTGTTAAGAATTCTGCGTAAGGTTTCCGAGGTTCCTTTCTTGTAGGGAATTACTACTGATGATTTAGATTCCCAGATTCCGAGCATAAAATCCTAGCAAAATCTAGATTGGTTGACCCGAATAAGATAAGAAATCTAGGGAACACTTCATCTATAGCACTCACTACATGCAATTACACACGACCATACAATAGGACGGATGGGATAAGATGGCAGTTTTAAAATCTAATGTAACAGGGTGAATGGAGGGAGAGATTGATAACGGAAGCTTTGTTTATCGAATCAACTGCAAATAAGTGTAATAAGAAGGATTCAACAACCGTCCACCCAGACATCTGGAAAATTCTACTACCCCAAAGACGACAAATAGGAGAGAACAAAGAAAACTATAAAACTGAAGTTTCGAAGTCGTGTGATTATAATTGATGAAATGATTATGAACAGTAATAAATTTTGTTCGAAACTATGTCATCCAGTAAATAATACTGTTTCACTGTGTGATACATCTAATAAACAAACTAATATGGAACTTTATAATTGATCTAGTATGCTAAATATATTGATGAATATCCATGTACCATTATCTAACTCTCATCTAAATATCAGTTACTTCAATTATTTTATGAGATCCTTCGTATTATCTGTATAGTAAGGCATATTTGTACTGTATTTTGCAATCTCATTGAGACTAGATAGAATAGGGCATAGATGCCGATGTTGGACTTAGACGCGCTGATCGCGAATACCTCTTGGTTACGCCAACAACATTATACGCCACTTAAGCCAGAACACAGCGACGTGAGATGGAAGGTTTATTTAACAGTGTCTGTATAAGAAGTGAGTCTATCAAAGACACTGATATATATATATATATATATGCCCAATGGCGGTGAGTGATTGAAGATAACCATAAAATTATATCTGGAAACTAATTATTTTATATGTACACGGGATTCATATAGACAGAAAAATGGTATTGCCATGGGTTCATCAGTTTCCCCAATGGTTGCTGATCTTTCCATCAATACATTTGAAGATAACATCTTTTCAAGTATACTCACTCCCGAAATAAGGCTAAGATACGATGATGAAACTTTTGAGCAATCTACCCCCTAGCATCCAGCTTACTTCAGAAGCGGAATCAGACTTCTGTAAGCTACCTTTTCTAGACTGCTAAGTTAAGAGGAGGGAAAACGGATATTTGAATATATTTATATTCAGAAGGAAGACACACTGAAAAAAGTGTTTAGACTTCGGATAATGACACCTCACCAGTGCAAAGGTGTCAGTTGTTCCAAGTCTACTTCGACAAGCACACTCCTTGACAACTGATGAGAAGGAAAAAGGAAAAGAAATATCAAATGTTACTGAAATTATCAAGAAAAATTACTATCCAAAGAACTTCACTATCAAAATCAACACTAATGTTAAGTGCGGTGGAGAACGTATTTCAAAGACACGGACCTCAACAGTTGTCATTCCATGTAGGACAAAAATGGCAGACATTAGCAGAAGAGTACTGAATAAACACAACATCAGAGTTTTGTTTAAAACATCAGACACACTAAGAAGCAACCTTTTCTATGCAAAAGAGCGAATTCCAAAGGATTCTGAATCTAACTGTGTCTATAAAATAAAATGCTTGGAATGTGATGTGATATACATCGGACAAAACTTGCAGGCAATGAAGATCAGAAGAAATGAACACCGTAGAGCATTTGTTCGACTATCGAGAAATCCAGCTGAACAAGAAAAGCTTGAAAAGTCATCAGCCGTAGATCTACAAGCTATAGAATCAGACCACAAAAATGATTTTGACAATATTGAAATAACCCAGAAAAAACATTTCAGAAACCCCAAAGAACTTTGAATATTAGAAGCATTACATATTAAATGGAATCCAAATTTGTCAGTGTGCGTCGGTGGCATAGCGGTTAGGACTCTCGCCGACCATGCACATGGTCCGGGGTTCGGTCCCCTGCCGACGCACATCTGATATCAGTGGTCGGCTTGTTAAATTTGGGCTACCGATATCCCATGCTGAAAATTCCATAGTTGTACCAAAAATACTGTGTGGAATCAAGCTATAATAATAATTTTAAAAAATCAATTAAAAACTAATTAATTAAATTTATTGGATAAGACGCGTCGCCCGTGGGGTTAGCTTGGAGCCGCATTGTCTGTTATCTGTACTTGGCTGACCGACACCGAGGGGATGGACATTTACTTACTGGGAAGTCCGAAGCATTCGTCGCCTCCTCTCCATCACAGTGCAATAATCTGTGGTGCTCTTTAAAACATCTTGCTTTTCGAAATAGGAGATTTTGGCGTCAATTTGTAGTGATGAAACACACAGCACAGGTTTCTTTGGTTAGGAAACAGGTGTGGCACCGTCTTGGAGATGGAGATTCCAAACTCTGACGAATTTTCGGGGACGACGACTGGTTGAGTATGGCCGTCGTGACCATAGCTGTGTCCATCATCATTTCAGCTTTGATACTGGTGTTACTTATATGGACAAGCTATGACGAAATGCCGGTCAGCATAAAACCAGCAAGCTGATGGAGGTTACTATTGCGTGAGTGACTGCGACAATGGATTTTTGAATTAGGATCAGATTCTGATACTAGGGTTTTGAGAGGTTTAAGGACCGCTCTATTGTTCCGACTGGAATAAACGAAAATATTTGGACTACCATGGTTGATGTATGTGAGTGAAAATATCCAGATTGACCCCGATTCAGTCTCACCAAAAAAAATATGACATTTCCGACTACATATCACTTTGGTAGTAAGGATTATTTAATCGGCGAATATATCAGAAGAAAATACGTTTGACTCAGGGAAATTACAATAGAACTTGGTTATTTGTCAAAGTGGTTCTTATATAGATGAATAACTTCAGAAGCACTGACATACTTCCAAAAAAAAGATAAAGACTACTTGAGTTATTAGCCTAATACTGATTTTAACTGCAATGGAAAGTAGGATGGCTGATTCCATATTCATAGTTCCTCTTGCTAAGTTAAGTAAGTCTACAAATATATATGCAACAACTGCACGAATAGGTCGAATTTCCTCCCTTTATATCTTGGTTTCTTGCGAAAACGATCACACATACCAACAACAGCTTAGTTCCACTGAATGTCAAGAAATGTAAGATAAAGGGGGTTACATCCCATCTGTCACTTATGAGTCTGAAACAGTCACTTCTAGTATAAGTTTTTTTGCAAAGACAATGTAAACAGTGTTTTATGCTTTTCTCCGTGTTATAGTCAAACTTAAGTTGTTCAAAATGCCTTTTACTTCTATCTGTAGAGGTTTAAAAGCTGAATGATTGATGGTTGTTGCTTCGTTTTGACCAAATTACATATCCAGATAATTACATATCACTAACCGAAACTAGTCAGAGAATCACTGAAAACTATGGAGTAATAGACAGCTATTTCCCTCCCTTATATATATTAGCAATAGGTATGCACTGCTGAAGCGTCAGTCTCCAAACCTAAATACAACAGCTGTCCAATGCACCCCCACCCAGCCAACCCACCTGATTTTAAATGGTCATTTAGCTTATGTCAGTCTGCATGAAAATCCCTGAATTCTCCACCAACCCAATACTTACTTGTAAACTGCATGTGTTTTTATTGATATTCAGTTTTCGCATAAATAACACTGAAGTAATGAAAAGCTTACAGTGTATGTTTTTGTCCATCTTGTTGTAAATGCAAAATTTCAAATATTTTTGTCAGAACTGATTCCATTCAAATGCAAAATAAATATACATGGAGTTTTTATTCTGAGGATCACTGTTATTCCCTTGGGTTCTGAGTAGAAAATAAGGCTTCAACAACATATCTCCACTTTGTCCTGTTCTCTGTATTCCTCTTTACCTGGCCGCACAATTGTTCATCAGCTGTCAACCCCTCCTCCATGTCGCCCTCGGATACTCAACTTGTATTCTCCCATTTGGGTTTCACTCGACCGATGGCCTGTCGAGAGACATCACTTGACGGTCTTCTCAGCGTGTATTCAGCCCATCTCCATTTTCTTCGGGATATTTTTTAAGCAAAAGGTTCTCCATTGGTTAGTTATCACAGTTTCTTGCTTCTAATCCTTTGTGTTGATCGAGAGGTGCTTTGGAAACTACTTCGCTACGGGGTGCCACCGACAATTATACATCTCATTCAACAGCTGTACGACAATGCCGCATGCCAAGTAATCCACAACGGGAAACTAACGGAATCCTTCGAAGTGAGGACAGGAGTAAGACAATGCTGCCTACTATCGCCAATGATTTTCCTGATTGCAGTAGATTGGATAATGCGACAAACAGTGAACAATGAGGAAACAGACATAAAATGGACTCACACAAAAACTTGGAGAATCTAGACTTCACCGATGATATATGTCTGATTTCCCACAAACTGGAAGATATGCAAGCGAAAAGCAACAAGTTGGCACAAGAAGCATCAAAGATAAGACTTTAAGTGAACATAAAGAAAACAGAAATGATGAAGATTCCTGGGCAACACCACTAACAGCAAGAACAACAACAGACAACAATAGGCATAAATGAAAGGAACCTGAGAGAAACAACCTCTTTTACCTATCTGGTAAGCATCTTTTCAACTACAGGCGGAACTAACGAGGATATCAAAGCAAGAATCGGAAAAGCAACACAAGCTTTCACTACTCTTAAGTCTGTGTGGAGGTCAACAGCACTCCTCATCATGAAAATGAAAATAAGATCGGGATTTTCAACTCCAATGTGAAGTCAGTCAGTGCTACTATACGGATCAGATACTTGGCGCGTCATAAAGAGCATCTCAAACAAACTACAGACCTTCATTAACAGTTGTCTTCGCTCAATACTCAAGATCAGATGGCCAGAAAAGATCAGCAACAGGGATCTCTGGCAATGAGCGAACCAACACAGCAGGAACCGATTGTGCAACGAATAGGCAGGAAGAAGTGGAGATGGATTGGCTGGCCATACTCTGAGGAAACAAGCCGTCAAGTGACATCACTAGACAAGCCATCGCTCGAGTGGAACCCGAAAGGGAAGCGGCGAGTTGGTCGTCAGTGCAAGAGTGACTTGGAGGAGATCATGTGAAGAGGAGATGAAAACGTGTGGCAGACTTGGAGCCAAGTGAAGACTCTAGCAGAGAACAGAACGCAATGGAGACGCACGGCTGAAGCCCTATGTTCCTCTAGGAATGAAAGGAAACAATAATAATAATCCTTTGCGGCCATCTGATCATCATTATGAAGGCAGCGGAGACAGTTATTGATGAAAGCCTGTAGTAGTCCGTTGAAAATGCTTTTGATGGCTAGTCAAGTAGTTTCTGGACCATAGAGAACAGCTGACTGACTTGACACTAGTATCTATAATCCGAATTATTTTCTATAGTTGGTTTGTAAGGATTAGTTTTACTTTTACGAGTTGACCACGGATTCATGTCAGTTAGAAAACCATTGAAAACCAGCAAGGAGTACTGAACAGCTGTTTCATCTAACTAGTTTGGGAATCATCGGCAGTACGCACCCACAGAGTCTGGTTCGGACCCAGGACCTTCTGGTTACAAGGCAAGCTCATATACCATTCAGCCACTGGGACCCAATTCAATGGCCAGCCAATGAATTCTAACTTCTACCGATTTGTGATTTAGCGCGAACCCAACAAATGTTGTCGGTGGGACATCCATCCTCACACTTGACTGGATGGACCTCACTGGTCACGACTTCTTTGGTACTGCCGATGATTCCCAAACTAGTTAAATGAAACAGCTGTCCAGTACTCCTTGGTTGGTTTTCAATGGTTCTCTAACTGATATCAATCCGTGGTCAACTCGTAAATCCGAATAATGTTCCTAGTGGTAAGAGTAGCAGACTTCTACACTGATTTCAGGTTAATGAATGTTTTTCCTGATTTCCCTATTCTGACTGGCTTTGACATCCTGATCCATTCCGCCTGCTAGACAAGTGGAAGAGGTGACCTCTATCAAATTTCCCTGTTGATGGTAGTTGGTGTTTGTTGTTGCTGTTGCTTAGGTATCTTCACCAGTCCCGTAGTTTCTATGTTCACTTGAAGTCCTGTCTTCACTGCCAGTGTTATTGGTTTTCTCGTGTAGGCCTTCGACTTTGAATGACATTAGATATATAATTCCTTTGTAAAGTTCATATCTTCTATAGAGTCTTCTTATCAGCCCAACGTGTGTGTGTGTGTATGTGTGTACGCTTGTATTAACTGGACTGTGAACAAAACAAAATACATTCAATCAACTTGTTATTGTATTTATTTTCTACGCTTTTACAATTAGAAAACTTACATTTTCACCTGTCTTCTCCCTTCTTTTCTACCTTTTTCTCTTATTTTATTATTGATGGATATCTTGCTAATTAATTTTCCCACTAAATATTGATTCAATTAAAAATTATAGATAAAATTGAACAAATCAAGAAGGATAAATGTATCAGAATAGAATATAATGAAATAACCTCCCCCCTCCACTACACACACACCCTACGTTTTATTCCTTGTAGCATTATTGTTCCTCTTGTTGACTGGAGAATTCCTTTTTTGATTTTTTTTCTTTTTGAAATGTATTCATCAATTTCCCTTCTGTTTATCCTTTTGTGTAACATTTGCCAAACACGGAGTGATGAATTTTCACATTAAAAATTATGATGATAAGGTTACATGGAAAATTTTTCTTCTGTTTATCTGTTATTATTTCACAAGCATGAGAAATTAATCAAGCCTTAAAAGGTGTTTTAAAAATGTCAGCAGATTAGAGTGAGAAAGAGAGTTAGTGATCTGTGAAAAGCTGTATTGAATAGAGCGGAAGAAGGGCTTAAAGTGTAGTCAAAAGAACAGAGGAGAAGAACACTTGTACATTTTCTTAGAGGTGGAAACTAAAATGTGTTACTTTCTGTGGTCGTTTTTATTAAGTTTCAATGAAAAACATTCAAATAGCTGTCCAGTACACCCTTCTCGTTTCCCAACTCGTGATCAAACTTCAAAACAAGTCAAATTCCTAAATCAACTTACCTGAAGTTCTAGTGAAAAAAGTCGTCATCAGTGGGGTCGATTATGTTGGGTGTGAGGACAAATACTCCCCGAATGACATTGGCTAATGGGCAAAGTTCAACAATAGCCTCCCAAGAGATGTGAACAGACGAGTGACCTTCAGCCGAACAACCATAGAAATAAGTGATTTACAAGAAAATGCTTGAGAACACATTAAACACGGTATCTTTTTCTGACATGACTTAAAGATACGTTCCAGTTATAATGAGGAGTATCAGTTGCTAAGTTAGACTAGTTTCTGTACATTTGTTCTCTAAGGTGATTGAAGATGAGCTGTTTTTGTGAATCGTTTATCTCTCTCTTATCCTGTTGTGCAGTCTTCCCCAAAAGCCTTCGGTTGAAT
This sequence comes from Trichobilharzia szidati, assembly GCA_944472155.2. Classification (NCBI taxonomy): domain Eukaryota; kingdom Metazoa; phylum Platyhelminthes; class Trematoda; order Strigeidida; family Schistosomatidae; genus Trichobilharzia; species Trichobilharzia szidati. The sequence continues at coordinate 56,677,243 of OX235276.1, forward strand.
TATTGTAGTCTGCAGTAAGAGGACCAACAACCATTTACCAGGAAAATGTAGATAATAAAACAAATTAAAATAAATGACATCAACTCTAAATCTATCCCTAATCGTAACCCTAACCCTAATTACAACCCTTATCCCAACCGTAAACCTAACCCTAATCCTAATCATAACGAGATATTAAAACATTGTCAAAACAGTACTTAAAAAGTGATCTGGGTGAAATTTGCATCTTAGTCGGTGAAAAGTGTTCATATTTAAGCTATGATAATGACAGGTGGCGTTAGCCAACGACGTCATTGGAGCGTTCGTACTTCTGGGACGCTATTGTAGAACTTCGCCGGCTCATGGTAGCACTAAATCTGGAATTACTAGAAGTTAGATTTCATGTATTGGCCATTAAGTCGGTTGCCAGTGGTTGAATTGGTACATGAGTTTGGCTTGTAACCGGAAGATTTAGTTCTCGAATCCTGGTCGTGACAGCGTACCACTGAGTAGACACAAACTATGAAGCAAATGCTGTCAATTACTCCCAGATTTCAAGTTCCGATCACACTAGAAACAAATCAAATCTCCATGAACTAACTCTCGGAAAAATTGAATTGACTGAAAACTAATTTGATAAAATAGTCTCTAGAAAGGATGATCTGTTTGAAAAGGAGGTCACTCCATTCTAAACTTTCATGATATAATGATAATGAGGCTTGGAAGAATGAAAATACATAAAATGATTCGTGGATTACTTGCATACTAGTTGACATGAGCAGAAGAGGGTTAAAAGAAATGGGATGAAGTTCATAAGTCTTCCGCATGAATGACACAGGAAGATTTAAAAACAAAAGATTCCCATTAATCCTAAAATTCAAATCAATAAGGAATAAAATAGGTGGAAAAATTATCAGCCAAGTCAAGTCAGGATAGATTGGATTCGCGTGTGTCTACGTCTCACTGTTTGTCTGTTGTTGTTGTTGTTGTTGATGTTGTTGTAGTGTGTCTGTCTGTTCGACTGATTGGTTGATTGATTGATTGATTGATTGTGGTTGGGTGTGAGTTTGAGTTGTCAGTGTGGTTGTTTGTGTTGTAGTGAGTGAGAGTGTGGATTGGGGGCAGCGGTCCCCGTCGCTGTGGTCTAGTGGTTAGGACATTGCGTTGTGGCCGCACTAACCCAGGTTCGAATCCTGGCAGCGACATCCTGTTTGCCACCTCGCAACCACTCAATCACTCACTCACTCACCACAACAACAACAACAACTGCGTCGTCATTGTCTACACAACAACGTCATCCTCTCACATACTCTGCTTACTACTACTATGCCAATCACTTTCTGACTAAACATATCATCACATAATAATGACTAGCTGACAGACACACGCCCTACACTCTACACTCACACTCACACTGAACCACAACTCTCATACATCCTGACACACAATCTACTCTCAATCCCGTTGAGTGCATCACTCCACAAGCATCATCCACACTTTTCCTTCGCAGTCATCCCATCATCTGGCCAACAATATACGCCGTTCGATCCTTCCCTCAGTCAATCACCAGTCCAAATCAACACCATCTGTCCACAATCTCGACTATCGCCATCACTGTCATGCATATCCCACAAACACACACATTCCAACATATCCACACACACACACACACCTCACTCAACACACTAACAACACAAACACACACACACACTCACACGCATACGCCAGATAATACAGTCACAATATCTCACACTACATGCTCACTGAACACTCCTCACCTGCCTCTCAACGTGTTAGTCAACTTCATCCGGATTAAGGGTCAACCAGATTCAGGCAAGTAATCGATCGACAACACAGCTCACAACACTCTTTCTGTCCATCCATGCATCCATTCATCCTTCCTTCCTTCCTTGTTCTCTTCACATTGCTTGACTCGCATGTGTCCAGAGTTTGTGCGTGTTCGTCTGTTTGTCTGTCTGTCTGTCTGTCTATCCTCGTGTGTGATTGTGAGTACGAGTGGAATTGTCTCGGTGGGTGTGTTGTGTGTTGTCGGCGTGTGAACTTGTCTGAAAGAAATATTTATTTTACGATTGGCGATAATCGACCGCCTTAGTATTGTGTGTAGATGAGATGAGATTCCCCACCGCCTGGTGTCATGATGGCATGTGCAGTCAGGCAGGCAGGCACGCAGATTCCACGACGTCTTCACTGAAGAAGAAGATACATGTGTTGGGGTGTGTGTGTGTGTCAGTCGGAAGGAAGGAAGTGTTATCAATGTTAATTACATACACCTTACACGTGTGCAGTCTTGCAGTGATGCCACTTGACTTGTATTCGTACAATCTTAGTCTGTCTACTTGGTATATCACTGAGTGCTAGAGTATGGGTATCATTTACTGGAGGGATTCTCGCTGACACTCGTTTGCTCGTAATAATCACATAACTAGCATGGAATTAGATTGTGAGAGAGTTGACAAGTCAAGTCTTACTCTCTCTCTTGTGTGACCTTGTATTCGACTTGTTGTCAGGCGTCGTCACAGTGAGAAGATCAACCAACATGCACTGGTGCTTCGTTTGTGTTCCATCTGTGAAGTGAGCTGGTAAGAGTACTGCAAATAATCGATGTGTCGCTCACCTAACCACTTCATGTGGCCATACAATCGATGACTGGTCGATCGATGGATTGGTCGATGTAATGCTTATATTCCGGATGCGTTCATCTTATAATGTTTTCTCTACTCGATTACCTTTCAAACAATGAAGTATGAAATGTCATAATTGATAACCATTGTAATTTCCGGCAGTTTGTACCTGATGAGAACCTGTGGAATAGTATGGTCACATTTTATACTGCAAATCTGGTCTTTCTTTCTCCATAGAGAATGATTTCAGTCGACTTCGTCATGAAGACATGCAGTCCGGATTGATTGGCTTCGCGTGTGTCTACGTCTCCCAGGTTCGAATCCTGGCAGCGACATCCTGTTTGCCACCTCGCAACCACTCAATCACTCACTCACTCACCACAACAACAACAACAACTGCGTCGTCATTGTCTACACAACAACGTCATCCTCTCACATACTCTGCTTACTACTACTATGCCAATCACTTTCTGACTAAACATATCATCACATAATAATGACTAGCTGACAGACACACGCCCTACACTCTACACTCACACTCACACTGAACCACAACTCTCATACATCCTGACACACAATCTACTCTCAATCCCGTCGACTGCATCACTCCACAAGCATCATCCACACTTTTCCTTGCCAGTCATCCCATCATCTGGCCAACAATATACGCCGTTCGATCCTTCCCTCAGTCAACCAGTCCAAATCAACACCATCTGTCCACAATCTCGACTATCGCCATCACTGTCATGCATATCCCACAAACACACACATTCCAACATATCCACACACACACACACACTCACTCAACAAACTGACAACACAAACACACTCACACACAGACATTCGTCAGATAATACAGTCACAATATCTCACACTACATGCTCACTGAACACTCCTCACCTGCCTCTCAACGTGTTAGTCAACTTCATCCGGATTAAGGGTCAACCAGATTCGGGCAAGTAATCGATCGACAACACAGCTCACAACACTCTTTCTGTCCATCCATGCATCCATTCATCCTTCCTTCCTTCCTTGTTCTCTTCACATTGCTTGACTCGCATGTGTCCAGAGTTTGTGCGTGTTCGTCTGTCTGTCCATCTGCCTGTCTGTTTGTCTTCGTGTGTGATTGTGAATACGAGTGGAGTTGTCTCGGTGGGTGTGTTGTGTGTTGTCGGCGTGTGAATTTGTCTGAAACAAATATTTATTTTACGATTGCCGATAATTGGCGATAAAGACAAGTTAGGACTCAAATAGATTTATGCTCAGATCATATCTGAAATCAAAAGTCTTAATGCTATCTTTAATGATACACTTTTATCATGTAAATCTCCAATCAGCCTGTGGAAACTTTTTAATGAAATTACTGGCAATAGTAAGCGTTGTAATGCTTTTCCATCTTATGATATTAATGCTCTTAATCAGTCTTTTATACGCTGTCCTTCTACTTTAACTACTTCTAATGTTACCTATCATGTAGCTGAAAACTTTCATGACTTTAATACTCTCGATGTTCTAAAATGTCTTAAAACGCTCAAGCCCTCACGTAGCCTTGGCCCTGATGGTATACCTGCATATGTTCTAAAACAATGTGCAGATGTGTTGTGTTCTCCACTAACCAACATCCTAAATGCTTCTTTCTCCAAAAATATCCTACCTGATGCATGGAAAGACATCAAAATTGTCCCTGTCCCTAAACCTGGAAACGGCAAGAACGTAAAGTTCAGACCCATTGCCATCACTTCCCCGTTTCTAAAGCTTATGGAAAACTAATACTTCTTAAACTTGAACCCTCCCTTAAAAACTTCGAAGACCCCAAACATTTTGCCTATGGACAGGGTAGGAGTACATTAGACGCTGCAGCTGTCTTACACAACAACATCGCCTCATCATTAGATAAAGGTGCCAAATACGTCCGCTGCACGTTTCTTGACTCCACTTCTGCTTTCGACTCTGTACCTAGATGTCTCCTGCTAAATAAGCTCTCTTTGACAAAAACCGAGTCCTGGGGCACTAACTGGCTGCATTCCTACTTCTCTAACAGAATGCAGTACACCGTATACAAAGGTAAATCATCCTCTGCTGTACTCACTGAAGCCGGAGTCCCCCAAGGCGCTGTACTCTCCCCACTTCTCTTTTCTTTCTTTCTACATGACTTACCATCTTCAAATGACATTAATTTTGTCAAATATGCTGACGATCTGTCTGTATCTTTGCCTGTCAAATGTCAAAGCGACTGCTCTAAACTTAATGGCTTTCTGTCAGAAATCAGCCAGTGGTCCAAGGAAAATGGTCTTACCCTAAACCCCTCCAAATGCCAAACAGTCAATTTCCCCTTTAGGCATAAATCCGACCTAAACAAACTGGTTGGCTCTCACGAGGTATGCAACATCGACGGCACTGAAATAGAAACCAAATCGGAAATTAAATACCTAGGCGTCATTCTATCTGCTGATCTCTCCTGGTCGTCTCATATCTTGATGATTTCTAAGAAAATATTCCGTCTTACCTTCTACATTAAGAAGTTAAAACATTCTGGTATTACCCAACCCTTACTCCTACAATTCGTTAATTCTCGCATCCTGCCTATTATTCTCTATTGTTCCCCCTTAGTTTTTCCCGGGCTACTGAAGAAAGACTATAACATATTACGCAGGATGTTAAAGGTTGTCAGCAGGGTAAGCAACGTGCCACTTAACCAGCTTGTTAATATTCTGGTCGACAGGCACATGGACTCATGTGAAAAAATGGGCCAAATCCATTTTATCTAACTCACACCACCCTCTTCACTCACAACTCTCCCCTTGCATCTCATCAGGTAAAACCAGAAGCCAATATAGAAAACCATATGCTTACACCAGCAAGTACAAAAACTCAACCATACCCTACTTAGCTCGTGTTCTGTGTGATAAAGAAAGCATTGGGCGTGACACCTATAATTCATTAAGTAGTCAGTAGTACAACTGGATCTCGTCTTTCCAACTCACATCATCAATAGGTACAACATTTTCTTTCTTTCTTTTCCTTTTCTCTCTATTCTTTTTCCGTTATGTGCTGCTTTGTCTCTTTCTCTCGCTTACGCCAGTTAATAAGACAGCTACAACTTTTCTAACACATTCAAACACAGTTTCAGCTTTACCTTTGCTACCGACATGCCAATGTATTGTTGTAATAATGAACTGTGGTTTCCTTAATATATGTAGAATTCTATTTATTGATAATGTACTAACTGGATGCAATACTGTAGTAAAAAAATGCTGAGAATTCCATTCTGTATCACATGTACTGTTTTGGAATAAAGCAAATTATTATTATTATTATTATTTAAGCGATCGCATTAGTATGGTATGGTGTGTAGGTGAGATGCGATGCCCCACCGCCTGGTGTCATGATGAGATGTGCAGACAGGCAGGCACGCATGCAGATTCCACGACGTCTTCACTGAAGAAGAAGATACACGTGTTGGGTGGGGTGTGTGTCAGTCGGAAGGAAGTGTTATCAATGTTAATTACATACACCTTACACGTGTGCAGTCTTGCAGTGATGCCACTTGACTTGTATTCGTACAATCTTAGTCTGTTTACTCGGTATATCACTGAGTGCTAGAGTATGGGTATCATTTACTGGAGGGATTCTCGCTCACACTCGTTGGCTCGTAATAATCACATAACTAGCATGGAATTAGATTGTGAGAGAGTTGACAAGTCAAGTCTTACTCTCTCTCTCTTGTGTGACCTTGTATTCGACTTGTTGTCAGGCGTCGTCACAGTGAGAAGATCAACCAACATGCACTGGTGCTTCGTTTGTGTTCCATCTGTGAAGTGAACTGGTAAGAGTACTGCAAATAATCGATGTGTCGCTCATCTAACCACTTCATGTGGCCATACAATCGTTGACTGGTCGACCGATGGATTGGTCGATGTAATGCTTATATTCCGGATGCGTTCATCTTATAATGTTTTCTCTACTCGATTACCTTTCAAACAATGAAGTATGAAATGTCATAATTGATAACCATTGTAATTTCCGGCAGTTTGTACCTGATGAGAACCTGTGGAATAGTATGGTCACATTTTATACTGCAAATCTGGTCTTTCTTTCTCCATAGAGAATGATTTCAGTCGACTTCGTCATGAAGACATGCAGTCCGGATTGATTGGCTTCGCGTGTGTCTACGTCTCACTGTTTGTCTGTTGTTGTTGTTGTTGTTGATGTTGTTGTTGTTGATGTTGTTGTAGTGTGTCTGTCTGTTCGACTGATTGGTTGATTGATTGATTGATTGATTGTGGTTGGGTGTGAGTTTGAGTTGTCAGTGTGGTTGTTTGTGTTGTAGTGAGTGAGAGTGTGGATTGGGGGCAGCGGTCCCCGTCGCTGTGGTCTAGTGGTTAGGACATTGCGTTGTGGCCGCACTAACCCAGGTTCGAATCCTGGCAGCGACATCCTGTTTGCCACCTCGCAACCACTCACTCACCACAACAACAACAACAACAACTGCGTCGTCATTGTCTACACAACAACGTCATCCTCTCACATACTCTGCTTACTACTACTATGCCAATCACTTTCTGACTAAACATATCATCACATAATAATGACTAGCTGACAGACACACGCCCTACACTCTACACTCACACTCACACAGTGAATGAGGTTACAGAATTTGTCTCTGTTCCGAAATCTGTTTAAGCAGTGGTATCTGATGGAATGACTTCAGAAATGTGGAGATAGTTCACTGTCTGAATTAACTGAGGTACTATGCAGCCTCTTGGAATCATAGGAAGTCCTACTGAGCTGGTGTTAATCACTGATTATCCCTGTATGTTCCTGTGATAAGCATAGGGATATTAGCCTGACCAATATGTTATCTATAGTTCTAGGCCGAATAATCATGGGTAGATTAAGTGGTGCTCGTTGGAAACAAACACGAAAAAATCAGAAAGGCATTAGACCAGGAAGAGGGTGTGTTGGTCAAATCTTCACCCTTCCACACATTCTGTAACATAGGCATACTTACGGGCTTCCAACATTTGCCAAATTTCTAGACGTGAAGGCAGCACTAGATTCCGTCTACCGAGAGGTACTATGGTGACGTTTGGCTGTGAATGGTATATCAAGGCGCTCTACTCGAACTCATGAAGTCAGGTAAGAGTTTACGGTGAGTTTTCATCTGAAATGGTGACAACTAGTGGTGTCCGACAGGGATGCCCACTATCCCATTTCTGTTTAATTTCATCATACATGTACTAATGGACTTAACTCTAACTGGCTTCAGTGACTCAGGGAGTGACTTATTACCAGGGAACAATCTCGTTGACTTAGAATATGCAGATGATATAGTCATTCTAGCTGATGACGCCGAAAAATTGCATAGTCTTCTGAACGCCTTGAACAGCAGTCTTCGAATGTTCGGCATGCGATTTGCTCCCGGCCAAATATAAAATGATGCTACAGGAGTGTACTGGACTACATCGTTTCCTAGCTTGAAGATGGGGACTGAAGTGGTACAGCGTGTTGAAGAGTTCACTTATTTGGAGGGTTGCATCAGTCCCAACGGGCGGTTGATCGTTGATGAAATCTCATCATCGACACAAAAGATTCGTCTGGCATCTGCCAGTTTGCGCCATCTCTGCAGTAGACGTGATATCCGGCTGCCGGCTAAAAGACATGTGTACTTCACAGCAGTTCGCTTCGTTCTCCTTCATAACTGGCTGTGAGACGTAATCATTGAAGGTGGAAGAAATAAAAAAGCTAGTTGTTTTTGATCATAGGTGTCCGCGTTCTATCTCCCATATTAGGTAGTAGTAATAATAAGGTGAGTAATATTCAGTTGGTTAGACGTTGAGTGTTAGACAAGGAGGGGAAATCAACTGACGATGAGGTTGTGTCGTTACACCGATTGAGATATTTAGGACATTTGTTACGCAAACCTAGCCTTAGCCATATTCGACGATGGACAACGTTAGCTGAAATAGGATAGATCAGGTTGGAAATGAGCTGCTAGCGGTGGTCAGACCGAAACATAGCCTAATCAGTCAATAAAATCTGCAACAGCTAGTTAAATCCACGTAGGGAGGTGTACACTTCCCGACTGGCTGCAGTCCTTGGGGTGGTAAAACCACAAAGGCTGGAGATAATTGGTGATATGATTGAAGATCGTTCTAAATGACTAGCGCAGATGTATTCATCACTCTTTGTGATTTATGATATCCAAACAAACTCTATTGTTTTTCCTCATTACTATTTTTTTCCCTAACACCCACTATTGTTTATTATCTCTCTGCCTTTTGAATCTCTCCTTAGTCATCTTTCTTGATTTGTGTGCTATATAGAGACAGGGTGAGTGGCAACTTGAACTGCTGCAAATCTGTGCAAATTTCGACGCTGAAACCAGTCAGTCCGCTAATGAGTTTTGTACTAATTAATGACCTAAGTGATGACAGAGTTAAATATATTTTACTAAGTGACTAGTTTTCGAGTAACCACCTATCAATTTCTCTACTAATTTAATTGTTAAATAGTTTTAATTATAAGGTTAATGGGAAACTTGTGTTTTAAAAGCTTCCTGTCTCATTTTGCGGAAGACTTATGAACTTCATCCCTTTTATTTATTAACCAATTTTGCTAATGTCAAGTAGTAATATGCAAGAAATGCACGAAGCCATTTATGTATTTTCATAAATCGAAGCTTAAATGTTATCATCATATCATGAAAGTTCAGAAGAAAGTGACCTAATTATCAAACAAATTATCATTTCTGGAGGCTATTTTGATCAAATTAGTTTCCGTTAATTCAATTTTTCCAAGAGCTAGTTTAATGGGATTTCATTCGTTTCAATTGTGATCATGGAGTAAATCAGAGCTGTTACTTCATACTTTGGTGGTAGTCCCTCAAGCCCAGGATTCAACACCAAGCATATCCAGTTGGAAGGCAAACACGTACAAAACTTCAGCCACCGGGGAAAAAATCAATGAAAATGTATCAATACTAAATTCTGAAAATAAGATATAAAGTGCTTGATTCACACGTAGAATCTGCCCGCCTGCATCAATATGAGATTATGACAACAGGTGGTGGGGCATCATATCACAACGACAAAAAATAAGACGGCCGTCGATTATCGCCAGTCGTAAAAAACTGCCAGAGGCCAACAATAAAAAACAAAGCAGAGACAACTCCACTCGTAATAACAAACAAACAAGAAGACAGACACACACACAGACAGGCAGGCAGAAAGAACAACACGCAAAAACACTGGACACATGCCAGTTAAGCAAGGTGAAGAGAGCAACAAAGATAGGAATTAAAGAAGAAGGGAACGAACGGAAAATGGATGAAATTATGGATGGATTAACGGAAAGAGTGTAGTGAAACTAGTTCACACTTAATCCGGATGAAGTTGACTAACACGTTGAGAGGCAGGTGAGGAGTGTTCAGTGAGCATGTAGTGTGAGATATTGTGACTGTATTATCTGGCGTATGCGTGTGAGTGTGTGTGTGTGTTTGTGTTGTTAGTGTGTTGAGTGAGTGTGTGTGTGTGTGTGGATGTGTTGGAATGTGTGTGTTTGTGGGATATGCATGACAGTGATGGCGATAGTCGAGATTGTGGACAGATGGTGTTGATTTGGACTGGTGATTGACTGAGGGAAGGATCGAACGGCGTATATTGTTGGCCAGATGATGGGATGACTGCGAAGGAAAAGTGTGGATGATGCTTGTGGAGTGATGCACTCAACGGGATTGAGAGTAGATTGTGTGTCAGGATGTATGAGAGTTGTGGTTCAGTGTGAGTGTGAGTGTAGAGTGTAGGGCGTGTGTCTGTCAGCTAGTCATTATTATGTGATGATATGTTTAGTCAGAAAGTGATTGGCATAGTAGTGAGGAGAGTATGTGAGTTGTGAGAGGATGACGTTGTTGTGTAGACAATGACGACGCAGTTGTTGTTGTTGTTGTGGTGAGTGAGTGAGTGATTGAGTGGTTGCGAGGTGGCAAACAGGATGTCGCTGCCAGGATTCGAACCTGGGTTAGTGCGGCCACAACGCAATGTCCTAACCACTAGACCACAGCGACGGGGACCGCTGCCCCCAATCCACACTCTCACTCACTACAACACAAACAACCACACTGACAACTCAAACTCACACCCAACCACAATCAATCAATCAATCAATCAACCAATCAGTCGAACAGACAGACACACTACAACAACATCAACAACAACAACAACAACAGACAAACAGTGAGACGTAGACACACGCGAAGCCAATCAATCCGGACTGCATGTCTTCATGACGAAGTCGACTGAAATCATTCTCTATGGAGAAAGAAAGACCAGATTTGCAGTATAAAATGATACCATACTATTACACAGGTTCTCATCAGGTACAAACTGCCGGAAATTACAATGGTTATCAATTATGACATTTCATACTTCATTGTTTGAAAGGTAATCGAGTAGAGAAAACATTATAAGATGAACGCATCCGGAATATAAGCATTACATCGACCAATCCATCGGTCGACCAGTCAACGATTGTATGGCCACATGAAGTGGTTAGGTGAGCGACACATCGATTATTTGCAGTACTCTTACCAGCTCACTTCACAGATGGAACACAAACGAAGCACCAGTGCATGTTGGTTGATCTTCTCACTGTGACGACGCCTGACAACAAGTCGAATACAAGGTCACACAAGAGAGAGAGAGAGAGTAAGACTTGACTTGTCAACTCTCTCACAATCTAATTCCATGCTAGTTATGTGATTATTACGAGCCAACGAGTGTGAGCGAGAATCCCTCCAGTAAATGATACCCATACTCTAGCACTCAGTGATATACCGAGTAAACAGACTAAGATTGTACGAATACAAGTCAAGTGGCATCACTGCAAGACTGCACACGTGTAAGGTGTATGTAATTAACATTGATAACACTTCCTTCCTTCCGACTGACACACACACACACACCCCAACACATGTATCTTCTTCTTCAGTGAAGACGTCGTGGAATCTGCGTGCCTGCCTGACTGACTGCACATGCCATCATGACACCAGGCGGTGGGGAATCTCATCTCACCTACACACCATACCATAATAAGGCGGTCGATTATCGCCAATCGTAAAATAAATATTTCTTTCAGACAAGTTCACACGCCGACAACACACAACACACCCACCGAGACAATTCCACTCGTACTCACAATCACACACGAGGATAGACAGACAGACAGACAGACAAACAGACGAACACGCACAAACTCTGGACACATGCGAGTCAAGCAAGGTGAAGAGAGGAAGGAAGGATGAATGGATGCATGGATGGACAGAAAGAGTGTTGTGAGCTGTGTTGTCGATCGATTACTTGCCCGAATCTGGTTGACCCTTAATCCGGATGAAGTTGACTAACACGTTGAGAGGCAGGTGAGGAATGTTCAGTGAGCATGTAGTGTGAGATATTGTGACTGTATTATCTGGCGTATGTGTGTGAGTGAGTGTGTGTGTGTGTGTGGATGTGTTGGAATGTGTGTGTTTGTGGGATATGCATGACAGTGATGGCGATAGTCGAGATTGTGGACAGATGGTGTTGATTTGGACTGGTGATTGACTGAGGGAAGGATCGAACGGCGTATATTGTTGGCCAGATGATGGGATGACTGCGAAGGAAAAGTGTGGATGATGCTTGTGGAGTGATGCACTCAACGGGATTGAGAGTAGATTGTGTGTCAGGATGTATGAGAGTTGTGGTTCAGTGTGAGTGTGAGTGTAGAGTGTAGGGCGTGTGTCTGTCAGCTAGTCATTATTATGTGATGATATGTTTAGTCAGAAAGTGATTGGCATAGTAGTGAGGAGAGTATGTGAGTTGTGAGAGGATGACGTTGTTGTGTAGACAATGACGACGCAGTTGTTGTTGTTGTTGTGGTGAGTGAGTGAGTGATTGAGTGGTTGCGAGGTGGCAAACAGGATGTCGCTGCCAGGATTCGAACCTGGGTTAGTGCGGCCACAACGCAATGTCCTAACCACTAGACCACAGCGACGGGGACCGCTGCCCCCAATCCACACTCTCACTCACTACAACACAAACAACCACACATACAACTCAAACTCACACCCAACCACAATCAATCAATCAATCAATCAACCAATCAGTCGAACAGACAGACACACTACAACAACATCAACAACAACAACAACAACAGACAAACAGTGAGACGTAGACACACGCGAAGCCAATCAATCCGGACTGCATGTCTTCATGACGAAGTCGACTGAAATCATTCTCTATGGAGAAAGAAAGACCAGATTTGCAGTATAAAATGATACCATACTATTACACAGGTTCTCATCAGGTACAAACTGCCGGAAATTACAATGGTTATCAATTATGACATTTCATACTTCATTGTTTGAAAGGTAATCGAGTAGAGAAAACATTATAAGATGAACGCATCCGGAATATAAGCATTACATCGACCAATCCATCGGTCGACCAGTCAACGATTGTATGGCCACATGAAGTGGTTAGGTGAGCGACACATCGATTATTTGCAGTACTCTTACCAGCTCACTTCACAGATGGAACACAAACGAAGCACCAGTGCATGTTGGTTGATCTTCTCACTGTGACGACGCCTGACAACAAGTCGAATACAAGGTCACACAAGAGAGAGAGAGAGAGTAAGACTTGACTTGTCAACTCTCTCACAATCTAATTCCATGCTAGTTATGTGATTATTACGAGCCAACGAGTGTGAGCGAGAATCCCTCCAGTAAATGATACCCATACTCTAGCACTCAGTGATATACCGAGTAAACAGACTAAGATTGTACGAATACAAGTCAAGTGGCATCACTGCAAGACTGCACACGTGTAAGGTGTATGTAATTAACATTGATAACACTTCCTTCCTTCCGACTGACACACACACACACACCCCAACACATGTATCTTCTTCTTCAGTGAAGACGTCGTGGAATCTGCGTGCCTGCCTGACTGACTGCACATGCCATCATGACACCAGGCGGTGGGGAATCTCATCTCACCTACACACCATACCATAATAAGGCGGTCGATTATCGCCAATCGTAAAATAAATATTTCTTTCAGACAAGTTCACACGCCGACAACACACAACACACCCACCGAGACAATTCCACTCGTACTCACAATCACACACGAGGATAGACAGACAGACAGACAGACAAACAGACGAACACGCACAAACTCTGGACACATGTGAGTCAAGCAAGGTGAAGAGAGGAAGGAAGGATGAATGGATGCATGGATGGACAGAAAGAGTGTTGTGAGCTGTGTTGTCGATCGATTACTTGCCCGAATCTGGTTGACCCTTAATCCGGATGAAGTTGACTAACACGTTGAGAGGCAGGTGAGGAATGTTCAGTGAGCATGTAGTGTGAGATATTGTGACTGTATTATCTGGCGTATGCGTGTGAGTGTGTGTGTGTGTTTGTGTTGTTAGTGTGTTGAGTGAGTGTGTGTGTGTGTGTTTGTGGGATATGCATGACAGTGATGGCGATAGTCGAGATTGTGGACAGATGGTGTTGATTTGGACTGGTGATTGACTGAGGGAAGGATCGAACGGCGTATATTGTTGGCCAGATGATGGGATGACTGCGAAGGAAAAGTGTGGATGATGCTTGTGGAGTGATGCACTCAACGGGATTGAGAGTAGATTGTGTGTCAGGATGTATGAGAGTTGTGGTTCAGTGTGAGTGTGAGTGTAGAGTGTAGGGCGTGTGTCTGTCAGCTAGTCATTATTATGTGATGATATGTTTAGTCAGAAAGTGATTGGCATAGTAGTGAGGAGAGTATGTGAGTTGTGAGAGGATGACGTTGTTGTGTAGACAATGACGACGCAGTTGTTGTTGTTGTTGTGGTGAGTGAGTGAGTGATTGAGTGGTTGCGAGGTGGCAAACAGGATGTCGCTGCCAGGATTCGAACCTGGGTTAGTGCGGCCACAACGCAATGTCCTAACCACTAGACCACAGCGACGGGGACCGCTGCCCCCAATCCACACTCTCACTCACTACAACACAAACAACCACACATACAACTCAAACTCACACCCAACCACAATCAATCAATCAATCAATCAACCAATCAGTCGAACAGACAGACACACTACAACAACATCAACAACAACAACAACAACAGACAAACAGTGAGACGTAGACACACGCGAAGCCAATCAATCCGGACTGCATGTCTTCATGACGAAGTCGACTGAAATCATTCTCTATGGAGAAAGAAAGACCAGATTTGCAGTATAAAATGATACCATACTATTACACAGGTTCTCATCAGGTACAAACTGCCGGAAATTACAATGGTTATCAATTATGACATTTCATACTTCATTGTTTGAAAGGTAATCGAGTAGAGAAAACATTATAAGATGAACGCATCCGGAATATAAGCATTACATCGACCAATCCATCGGTCGACCAGTCAACGATTGTATGGCCACATGAAGTGGTTAGGTGAGCGACACATCGATTATTTGCAGTACTCTTACCAGCTCACTTCACAGATGGAACACAAACGAAGCACCAGTGCATGTTGGTTGATCTTCTCACTGTGACGACGCCTGACAACAAGTCGAATACAAGGTCACACAAGAGAGAGAGAGAGAGTAAGACTTGACTTGTCAACTCTCTCACAATCTAATTCCATGCTAGTTATGTGATTATTACGAGCCAACGAGTGTGAGCGAGAATCCCTCCAGTAAATGATACCCATACTCTAGCACTCAGTGATATACCGAGTAAACAGACTAAGATTGTACGAATACAAGTCAAGTGGCATCACTGCAAGACTGCACACGTGTAAGGTGTATGTAATTAACATTGATAACACTTCCTTCCTTCCGACTGACACACACACACACACCCCAACACATGTATCTTCTTCTTCAGTGAAGACGTCGTGGAATCTGCATGCGTGCCTGCCTGACTACACATGCCATCATGACACCAGGCGGTGTGGAATCTCATCTCACCTACACACCATACCATAATAAGGCGGTCGATTATCGCCAATCGTAAAATAAATATTTCTTTCAGACAAGTTCACACGCCGACAACACACAACACACCCACCGAGACAATTCCACTCGTACTCACAATCACACACGAGGATAGACAGACAGACAGACAGACAAACAGACGAACACGCACAAACTCTGGACACATGTGAGTCAAGCAAGGTGAAGAGAGGAAGGAAGGATGAATGGATGCATGGATGGACAGAAAGAGTGTTGTGAGCTGTGTTGTCGATCGATTACTTGCCCGAATCTGGTTGACCCTTAATCCGGATGAAGTTGACTAACACGTTGAGAGGCAGGTGAGGAATGTTCAGTGAGCATGTAGTGTGAGATATTGTGACTGTATTATCTGGCGTATGCGTGTGAGTGTGTGTGTGTGTGTTTGTGTTGTTAGTGTGTTGAGTGAGTGTGTGTGTGTGTGTGTTTGTGGGATATGCATGACAGTGATGGCGATAGTCGAGATTGTGGACAGATGGTGTTGATTTGGACTGGTGATTGACTGAGGGAAGGATCGAACGGCGTATATTGTTGGCCAGATGATGGGATGACTGCGAAGGAAAAGTGTGGATGATGCTTGTGGAGTGATGCACTCAACGGGATTGAGAGTAGATTGTGTGTCAGGATGTATGAGAGTTGTGGTTCAGTGTGAGTGTGAGTGTAGAGTGTAGGGCGTGTGTCTGTCAGCTAGTCATTATTATGTGATGATATGTTTAGTCAGAAAGTGATTGGCATAGTAGTGAGGAGAGTATGTGAGTTGTGAGAGGATGACGTTGTTGTGTAGACAATGACGACGCAGTTGTTGTTGTTGTTGTGGTGAGTGAGTGAGTGATTGAGTGGTTGCGAGGTGGCAAACAGGATGTCGCTGCCAGGATTCGAACCTGGGTTAGTGCGGCCACAACGCAATGTCCTAACCACTAGACCACAGCGACGGGGACCGCTGCCCCCAATCCACACTCTCACTCACTACAACACAAACAACCACACATACAACTCAAACTCACACCCAACCACAATCAATCAATCAATCAATCAACCAATCAGTCGAACAGACAGACACACTACAACAACATCAACAACAACAACAACAACAGACAAACAGTGAGACGTAGACACACGCGAAGCCAATCAATCCGGACTGCATGTCTTCATGACGAAGTCGACTGAAATCATTCTCTATGGAGAAAGAAAGACCAGATTTGCAGTATAAAATGATACCATACTATTACACAGGTTCTCATCAGGTACAAACTGTCGGAAATTACAATGGTTATCAATTATGACATTTCATACTTCATTGTTTGAAAGGTAATCGAGTAGAGAAAACATTATAAGATGAACGCATCCGGAATATAAGCATTACATCGACCAATCCATCGGTCGACCAGTCAACGATTGTATGGCCACATGAAGTGGTTAGGTGAGCGACACATCGATTATTTGCAGTACTCTTACCAGCTCACTTCACAGATGGAACACAAACGAAGCACCAGTGCATGTTGGTTGATCTTCTCACTGTGACGACGCCTGACAACAAGTCGAATACAAGGTCACACAAGAGAGAGAGAGAGAGTAAGACTTGACTTGTCAACTCTCTCACAATCTAATTCCATGCTAGTTATGTGATTATTACGAGCCAACGAGTGTGAGCGAGAATCCCTCCAGTAAATGATACCCATACTCTAGCACTCAGTGATATACCGAGTAAACAGACTAAGATTGTACGAATACAAGTCAAGTGGCATCACTGCAAGACTGCACACGTGTAAGGTGTATGTAATTAACATTGATAACACTTCCTTCCTTCCGACTGACACACACACACACACCCCAACACATGTATCTTCTTCTTCAGTGAAGACGTCGTGGAATCTGCATGCGTGCCTGCCTGACTACACATGCCATCATGACACCAGGCGGTGTGGAATCTCATCTCACCTACACACCATACCATAATAAGGCGGTCGATTATCGCCAATCGTAAAATAAATATTTCTTTCAGACAAGTTCACACGCCGACAACACACAACACACCCACCGAGACAATTCCACTCGTACTCACAATCACACACGAGGATAGACAGACAGACAGACAGACAAACAGACGAACACGCACAAACTCTGGACACATGTGAGTCAAGCAAGGTGAAGAGAGGAAGGAAGGATGAATGGATGCATGGATGGACAGAAAGAGTGTTGTGAGCTGTGTTGTCGATCGATTACTTGCCCGAATCTGGTTGACCCTTAATCCGGATGAAGTTGACTAACACGTTGAGAGGCAGGTGAGGAATGTTCAGTGAGCATGTAGTGTGAGATATTGTGACTGTATTATCTGGCGTATGCGTGTGAGTGTGTGTGTGTTTGTGTTGTTAGTGTGTTGAGTGAGTGTGTGTGTGTGTGTTTGTGGGATATGCATGACAGTGATGGCGATAGTCGAGATTGTGGACAGATGGTGTTGATTTGGACTGGTGATTGACTGAGGGAAGGATCGAACGGCGTATATTGTTGGCCAGATGATGGGATGACTGCGAAGGAAAAGTGTGGATGATGCTTGTGGAGTGATGCACTCAACGGGATTGAGAGTAGATTGTGTGTCAGGATGTATGAGAGTTGTGGTTCAGTGTGAGTGTGAGTGTAGAGTGTAGGGCGTGTGTCTGTCAGCTAGTCATTATTATGTGATGATATGTTTAGTCAGAAAGTGATTGGCATAGTAGTGAGGAGAGTATGTGAGTTGTGAGAGGATGACGTTGTTGTGTAGACAATGACGACGCAGTTGTTGTTGTTGTTGTGGTGAGTGAGTGAGTGATTGAGTGGTTGCGAGGTGGCAAACAGGATGTCGCTGCCAGGATTCGAACCTGGGTTAGTGCGGCCACAACGCAATGTCCTAACCACTAGACCACAGCGACGGGGACCGCTGCCCCCAATCCACACTCTCACTCACTACAACACAAACAACCACACATACAACTCAAACTCACACCCAACCACAATCAATCAATCAATCAATCAATCAACCAATCAGTCGAACAGACAGACACACTACAACAACATCAACAACAACAACAACAACAGACAAACAGTGAGACGTAGACACACGCGAAGCCAATCAATCCGGACTGCATGTCTTCATGACGAAGTCGACTGAAATCATTCTCTATGGAGAAAGAAAGACCAGATTTGCAGTATAAAATGATACCATACTATTACACAGGTTCTCATCAGGTACAAACTGCCGGAAATTACAATGGTTATCAATTATGACATTTCATACTTCATTGTTTGAAAGGTAATCGAGTAGAGAAAACATTATAAGATGAACGCATCCGGAATATAAGCATTACATCGACCAATCCATCGGTCGACCAGTCAACGATTGTATGGCCACATGAAGTGGTTAGGTGAGCGACACATCGATTATTTGCAGTACTCTTACCAGCTCACTTCACAGATGGAACACAAACGAAGCACCAGTGCATGTTGGTTGATCTTCTCACTGTGACGACGCCTGACAACAAGTCGAATACAAGGTCACACAAGAGAGAGAGAGAGAGAGTAAGACTTGACTTGTCAACTCTCTCACAATCTAATTCCATGCTAGTTATGTGATTATTACGAGCCAACGAGTGTGAGCGAGAATCCCTCCAGTAAATGATACCCATACTCTAGCACTCAGTGATATACCGAGTAAACAGACTAAGATTGTACGAATACAAGTCAAGTGGCATCACTGCAAGACTGCACACGTGTAAGGTGTATGTAATTAACATTGATAACACTTCCTTCCTTCCGACTGACACACACACACACCCCAACACATGTATCTTCTTCTCATGATTTACAGTTGGAATATACCCCTCTGTATCTTGGATTTCTTCACATTCAGTGGAACTATTCTGTTGTTTTCATGTGATCGTTTTTGCAATAAACTAACATATACGGTGAGAAATGTCGACCTATTTGTGCAGTTTTTGCATACCTATTTGTAAACTCACTCACGTAAGTCTGGTTTGAATAGTTTGATTTTGATCGCTTCGGCAAATCCTAGCAAATATGCTGTCCTTTGTCTGTTTAATATTTCGAAGACTGAGTAATCTCTACGAGACGACCAATATCAACAATATATCTGGTAATTGCACTCTGAGAATATTTCTTTCCTTTCAGACACAAGTTTCTTGGAATATGTACAGAAAACCGGATAGAAGCCCTTCTTTCCGTTCTTTCAATATACTTTGTCCCGCAAGTGGACGTTCATTCATAAACACAGGTGGAGTTGACACCAGCAGGGTATTTATCCAGTTTTGAGTGGATTATAGAAGTGGTGCTGTATAATGTTATGAGTTTCGCTGCAGGGAAGCTTCTTTTGATTACACCGTACAGTCTTTTTTCAATCTTTTGTTATACTGCATCTCCTTTGAATGGGGGACAAATAAACATTTTCTTCTTTTCTACAATTGGGTGGTTTTATTTCTTATCTTTTTCTTTGCTATACTTTTGTATAAATCCTTTAGGGTATCCATTTTCCCTTAGGCATTTTTCGATGAAACCTAATTCTTCCTCAACCTTGTTCGGCGAACATAGCTTCCTGGCTGTGTCGTGTCAAGTCCTCACTAATCCACGTTTATAGCTTATGGGACAAACGCTGTTATAATGAAGATATTGCGCAGTCCGGGTTTATTTTCTATAGATGGACTTTTCGATCGTAATTTCGTTTGTTCTTTGTTTTACTTTATCCATCCTGACAGGCTTTGCCATCTTGATCCATTTCGTCTGGCTATAACTGAAATGATGGCCCCTAAATGAGTGAAAGAAGTCACCTCTGAATTCTATCACTTAAGTTTGCAATGTGGTTATCATGCTAGGCGACTCGCCATTACAGTACATTGTGATTTGTTATTACATGTTTGGTGGCAATTTGAAGGAAGCCTCCCACCTAAGTGTCATGCTTCTTGACACTCGCCATTCATCAATACGTATTTACAACCTTGAAAGAAGTCATATTCCCTCTGAGGTTCGAACTCATATCACTAAGTGATGTATTCAGAGACGTTAACCCTGAGCTATTCAAGGTCGTCATCGACTTCCTGCAGGACTGACTGTATTCGATACTTTGATTCGACACTAGGTACTAACCGGTGTCATGCGTCTAGTCCAATTCAGTACTAAGGAGGTCAATTGCTAACCCAGACAGCTCAGTAGTAAATTCTCTGAATGAAGCACTGGATGACACGCGTTTGAGTCTCAGAAGAGAAATAAGTTCCTTTAAGATTGCAGAAAAGCCTTGTTGACTGCTGTGTGACAACAAGCACGAAATCTAGGTCAAAGGATTCTTTCCAGTTACCTTCAACCACCTAACAACAACTGCCATACAATGTATTAAGCTCTGAAAGTTGAACTGTTTGATCCCCTTTATAAAACAATAGGTATGCAGTGAAATTCATGCTTGACTATTGCCTGAATACGTAAAGTTTTTGTATCTATATATGATAACCTGACTTTTATTTTCACTCCTATTAATATTATTTAACTGACTGAAAATACCCGTTAAGATTTTTTCAGAAGAATGGCTACTGAACAGAGAGTACTTTTTCGATAACTTCATCATCAGGTTCTATAGTTATATATACATATGCCCAATAGTAGTGAATGAATTAGAGTTATGAACAACATTGATGTTTAAACAACCGCGAATCAATAATATCAATAGATTACAGTTCAATAGCATCAACATAACAATAAACTGAATGTCAGAAAAATTAAGAAAGATAACAATACAAATTCATGAATTTATAGTCTCCACTGAAGGCCGACCAGGGGAGTAGTAGTGGCTGGCTGGACTTGGTTCTTTTGCACACAGAGCACTGGTTGTTTCAAGCGAATTGCAATAGCCTCTGCTGTTTGGAGAATGCGGTACCTCAGTGTTTTTGACAATTTATTTGGTACCCAGTAAATAATGATGAAAGTTTCTTCAATGCTAGCTTTGTAGCCGGTTTGCACAGTGTGATCTAATATCTAACTGTTGATGGTTTTTTCTACTTTTACTTAACCATACTGGGAGATGTTTTCGAGTGAGCACGAAAAATCAGGCTCCTAGAGCAATGGCCGATATAACTCGTTCCACAAGCGCAGTTGAATTGGTAGATACAATTTGAAGTGGCTAGTCTAGTCTAGGTACTTCATCTTTCAGTCGAGGTAGCACCATCGGTCGTGTAGAGCATAAGACATGTAGTTGGCCAGTATTAATATTATTTAAACAATTACGCTGAATGGACAGACGAAATCAAAACAAAGTATAACAATATCTTGAAACATAATGAAATTCTAGTGTAGATTTCGCCAGAAACAGGAGCCAGTTAATAAATCACAGAAAACCAGGGTCTACTGAACAGCTTCTTTTGTTCTCCTTTCGCAGTCTTTGGAAGTGCGTATCCATGACTCCTTTGGAAACCGAAAAAAAGACTCTGAGATTACGGGACGAGTCCGTTTACCATTCATCCATCAGGTTGGAATTCAGTGATTTCTGAATTCTAACATTTGCCAATCTGTTGTGAGAACATGAGTTCTCAATGTTGAACAGTCTCAAACTGTAATGAAACAGGTGTCTATTGATTTCTAGTTTCTAATGACTGTCTGTCTGATGTTGGTTTGTTTAGTATTTCGTTCACTAATACTTTTCAGGTCAAATTTGGAAAAAGAGTGGATTTATGAAAGTCAGTCTGGATGTGGTGTGAGTAGTATCGATATTAAGTACGTATTTGGACTACAGTTTACACATAAAATAATTAGTGTTTGTTGATTAGGAGAAAGTGAATGCAGCGGCTGAGACCGAACAGTTGTCGTCTGAACGCAGGAAACCAATCTCTGCATCCTACTCTATATTTGCCATGAACTTCATTAAAAGGCACACAGTCACAAAATGCCTCAAATACAGAAAAAGACGGTTATTTGTCGATAGATTTGCGGTTTTATTCAACAGCAATAACATCAAAAATTCAAAATTACTTCAACATTGCTGTTAGGCAGCTGTACAGACACAACTACTGTAGAACAAAAAGGTGGGATGAAAACTCTGTCAGAATGAATCACACACCAAACAAGTCTCCCAGACCGTTCAAGGTCACGGTGACCTTGACTCACTCAAAAAACAACACATGATCAGTGTCACCACACAATCACAGGGAGATGCATTAAAATTAGAGATTAAACATGAACAAGGGTAAATAATGAGGGTTAAGTCAACAAATGATACGGAAACGTGGGGCCAATGATATATAGCCCAGAAGAGAAAAGGAAAATAGTTACAAAGTTTTCAAGAGTTCGTTTGTAGGGATTTGATTCATTTCAAGTTTGGTGACAGATTGATATCAGTTAAAGAACAATTGGAAAACCTGGGAGTACAGGACTGCTATTTCGTTCTAGTTTGGGACTCATCGTCCGTCGGAACCCACCATGGTTCAAACGAAGGACCTCGCGGTTACGAGGCAAGATCTTAAACCATTCAGCCATTGGGACCCAAATGATAGCTAACCCATGAATTTTAACTTCTACCGATTCTCAATTTTAGTCTTATTACCAGCCAGTGTCACTGGCGTATATTTGTCCTCACTCCCGACATGGTTAACCCCACTTGTCACTACTTCTTATCAGAATTTCAGTCAATTTTTTTCTACACCCAGTCATTCGTGGACCTCAAAATAGTTTTCAAGGATTAGTTTGCAGGGATTCAAAGACCTTGACAAGTTTGTATCGACCCATTAGATGCGTCCGAAGCAGAAGTGTGTAAGTTGGAAAAGACCTTTATATAAATGTAATGCTGTGCTAAGAAGTAGTTACATAGAATAACTTCCTTTCATATGTTGCAACAAAACCTCCCAACTTCTCACGTGTGTCCTCATAGTTAGGTTAAGACAATTTCTGTATTCAAATTCTTCGAGATAACCGTAAATCATCCTGTTTCTTGAAGCATGCACCGCTCTGATCCTCATTTTTTGGTGACCCAAGAAACTTTCTAAGGAATTTGTGTGAGTCCCACCAAAGGGATTAACGAAATCGTCCACATAATTGACTACATTATGAATATAGCCCAGAAATGACAGCTGCCTATACGTTTTCTCCCTTCCCTGGAATTCGCTGCGTTGTTTGTATACGGTGTTCATAATTCCGCCTAAATACTAAGTATTCATCTGTCTGGTAACTCAAGGTCATCAATCCATTCATTGTGTAGTTTAGTTTCGGGCTGCTATAGTTTAGAGTCACCCCTGGCAGGTAGTACTGGACAGCTGTTTCGTCCTAGTCTGGGACTCATCGGCATCGGGTTTCAAACCCAGGACATTCCAGTTACAGGACAGTTTAGCTGAAACATCCAAACAATAAGTATCAACACTGTGATCAGATCTTTCAGAAGGGATTTTCCAAACTAGTTTTCCAATACAATGAAGTCAATGTCAGGTAGGCTGCAGTCATTATTGGTGGGAATAAAATCACAAACATTATCAGATACAATTGGCAAAGTATGTTTAATTTATCTGACTACATGACTTTGTTTTCGTGATTTGGTTTAGGTTCGGTCTTTCGCTTGTTGTTTTCCTCATTTCACTAAGTGCTCTGAAAAACCAATAAGTTAATCTGCTCTCATAATAGTAATCATAATGATAACAATAATCCAAAGTGATTTGAATAAAATCTGGGTTAAGATGCTACCTAGTGAATGAATGAATTGTAGTCAAGTAAGAGATTATCGATTTTTATGATTTATCAATTGAATCAGCACTGAAACATTTTTGTCTCTGTGTGTGTGTGTGTGTGTGTGTGTGGTGTAGTTTGTTCCAGCTGAGCGAAAGAGGCAAATTTGTTAAACCTACACACACACACACAGTATGAGCCTCAAGTGTTTATCTGCCTACGAAATTAGAAATCAAAATGTGCCTCCTATACAAGCATTATTGTTATTTGATAATTAATTATAACTTTTCTATAATATCAAATTTATTTACTCAGTAGTATCGATGAGGACTCTGTTTCTTTTTCTAGTTCATTCACCCTAAAGTAGTCATTTTGACTACTTAAAGTAATGTTATTTATTCTCTAAATCAATAACAGCAGAAGTCATTACCAGCAAGGTCTACTAAGTCAGGTAGGAGATCAGTCATTCCCCTATGAAATCGGCTGACAGTTGCGTTATATGTATCTATGTCATGAAATGAGAGCGGTTGGAATTCAGAGGCCACTGGATTGGGTCCCAGTGTCTGAATGGTCCACAAGTTCGCCTTGTAACCCCTGAGAGTTCCAAACTAGAACGAAACAACTTTCCAATACTCCCTGCTGGTTTTCACTGGTTTTCTAATTGATATCAACTTATGATCAAAACCTGTAATCGATCAAATCCTGTCAAAGTGACAATTTATGATAGTAGCAGAATGCTTCGGCATGCAAAATAATTCATTTCGTGCACTCATTCAAAACATTGTTTAGTTTAATTTAAATAGACAAAATGATGTCTGAAATAATTCTACTAATTTCTTCAGTGAATTTAATCGGAATGAATTCACTGTGTTATTATCACATTCCTGAGTGGAATATAGTGCTTCACACACACACACACACACCTGTATTTCACTCTGTTCTCCGCGGTCATCTTTATCTGGTTGCCTCCTCTTCACACGGTCTCCTCCATGTCAGCCTTGAATCTCAGCCCAACTCAGTGTTTCCTCCTATTCGAGTTCCACTCGAATGTGAGGAAATGTCATTCAACTGTCTCCTCAGAATATGTTAAATCCACCCTCATTTTTTTCGGGATATTTGTTTTTTGGAATTTTTTCATCCAAAATGGATACCGAATAAGATTCATTGACAAAAATATCAAACCAAGAATTTGGAGAAACGAAACTTTAATTGCGCAAAAAAAGAAACTCTACATGAACCTGGATTTCAAGCGAGATTTAACAAGCGATATTCTCAGGAGAAGGATCACATCATCGCTGAGAAGAACATTCTTTGCAGCAACGCTAAGAATAGTGTTCTCCAGTCGCCCACTGATCTGCAGAAGCCTCAAGGACAAGATCCCGCAGCTGACCACTTCTAGGTGCATATATCAGTTCACCTGCTGCTGTGGAACCAGGTACATCAGTCGTTCAACGCGCACCCTGTCCAAGAGGATTCAAGAACACTATCTAGCATGGTTGCGAAAAAGCAATAGTGGTGCTACGAGGAGTGCGATAATTGGACACCTGGTTAACACTGATCATTCCATCTCAACAAACGCCTCCTGCTTCAAAGTAATCTACAGAGTCAAGAATAACCTACCAAAGGTAATACAGTTTCATCTTTTTTGTATCGCTGAAGCTGTGGCCATTCACATAGAAAAACTGGAGCTGTGCATACAAAAGAAGATTACTCAACCACTTCTACTGTCTTGGTAATAACTTTTTTGATTTGATTTCTTTTATTTTGGTGACTCCATTTTGTTTCTTTGCTTGTTCTTTAATTGTTTATAATTCTTGTATTCATTTAGAACTCTTACGTAATTTCGTATTGTCTGATTTGTTCCTGTGTGCATCCTGAGTAAAACTCACTCATCAAACTATTCATATTATTATGTAACTGGTTTTTACCAACTGTTTGTGACAACGCATCACCTTTGTTACTAGCCTAATTTCATTAACACCTAATTTTCTTGACCGATTTTGCATTACGTAACTCCAATTACCAATCTTCACCTGTTTAGTTAAAATAACCATAACCGATTGTATTTTTGTTTGACAAACTTAATGTACACATACATACAAAATAACATATATATATATATATATATATATATGCGATTTTACAGCTAAGAAAATGAATTCGCCAAATGACATCTGTCTGCTTTAAGAACCAATCATCTTTAAATAACATCTTGAAACAAGTTTTCCGTTAGCAGAATGAATATTAGGAAGTTTTCAGCATTCTTGTGAAATCTGCATGCACAAACGTGATTAGTTTACATGCAATATCACTTTCAGTTTGTTATTGGAAACTGTATTGAACAGTACAATTTCGCCTACATCCTGTATTCAATTAAACAACTCTTACTTATCACCTAAAGCGTAACTTCAAATCGTACATATTTCTTGTGTCCAAAGTAGAACATTGGATTAAAAAATGGATTTCCTCAAGCAATGTTACTGACTAGTAAACGACTTAAAACAGATTGTGCTGAACAATTCCTTTCTGTCAACCTGTGACGTTATCATCGCCACTAAATTGAATAAGTTTATGATCCTTGTCTATTACATTCAGCATGTCACTATTAGGTTTACTAAATCAATTTTCTTTCCTTCTTTCCTATTGGCTGACATAATTTTCTAGTGAGTACCCAAATATGCGATTATACCCGAATACTAAATACTATGTTACGAGAAGAATGAGAAGACAGGAATACGTTGTATCGATAAGAAGACCCTAGAAAATTTGTACTTCGCGGTAGACTGATGTTTCATGTCACGAAAACTTCAGTTAACACAACGAGCCAGCCAACGAAAGCAACAGGAGAGATTCGAAAGAGGTCACTTCCTTCAGTTATCCAGGAAGCATCGTTTCATTTTCAGGCAGGCGGAACGTATCAGCATACGAGTGCCAGAATCGGAAGGGGAAAATCAGGCTTCACCCTGGCGTATGATATCATTCAACTGTCCCCTCAGAGTATGTCCAATTCATCTCCTATTTCTTTAGTATAACAACTTTTAGGGGGTAAGTTGTCGGTTGATTCGTTCCCAGAGTTTCTTGTCGCTTATCCTTTCTGGTTGGTAATCTGATCATCCGCATGGAACTTACGAAGGCAGCTAGTGATAGAAGTCTGTAGTAGCCTGTTGGGAATGCTTTTGGTGATGCACACACTGGGTGTAGACTATATAGAAGAGCTGAATGACCTGACGTTATTGACAAATAACACCAAGTATTGTTGATGATTTAGTGAAGAAATTATGTCGTATTGTAAAAAAATACGGAATTTTGCTATAAACGTCGAAATCAAGTTTGCAATTCGCAAACAATTAAACTGATTTGAGTGGTGTACAACTTCTTGCATCAATCAATCGGTAGTATACAGCGTCGTGCGTCTTTATTTTCCTTCTTGATTGCCATTTGTGGTATCAAGTAGATTAGATATTGTTGTCTGAATAACTTCGGCTTCCACAGGAGAATGTGGATGAATTCCACCTCCTCGAACTGTGTAAATTAAAATTTTATCTGCAAATTGCGAATATGATTAGTGGGATTACTAGTTCGTCTAAATAGCCAGCTAGAAAGCGTGTTATTTGAATTGATTTGGGTCTCTGAGATGAGTTAGACCGGATATTCCCAATGATAAGCTCAACTTCAAATGAGCGAAAATGCTATCCGGTGGTCGGATCACTTAGATCTGCCTAGCAGGTACTATTTTTTGATGTGAGTGGTGTGCAACTACTCATGTAAATCAGTCATTAGTATATAGCGTCATGAATTCATGAAAAAATATAGCAGTTGATGTCCTACTTTACACTACTTTATATTATATACACATTCTGTTTATTGTATGGTTGCTAGTGCCATTGTTTCATGCCCACTGTCATCCATCTCAGCTATTATTTTTGAAAGACTTGTTGGTTGATATATTCTAAATTGATTCGTTTGCAGAGTTTCTTGTTGCTGATTCTTTCTGTTCAACCGTCTGACCCCCACTATCGAGCGAAGGTGGTTGTTGGTATATTTCTGAGACATATCTGAAGCATACAGCAGAATTGACTCAAAATTTTTGTTGAAAATTTGGATTTCGCTCTTTGCGGCGAGTGCAGAAAACGTTTAAACTAATTTTAGAGTGATGAAGATGTGTCTTGGCTTTCCGATTCCAGTTTTCACATCTTAATCCGCACTATCCGTAGTTAAAACTATGCTCCTGATCATATAACAATATAAAAAATATCTTCATTCTGGACAGTTTGTTTGCACACAATAGAAAATTGTCAATCTGTTTTAAGAACAAAAAAATTCAGCGAAGTGTCACTTTTCGGCGATCCGGATTGAAAATCCTGTCTTATGCACACAGAAGAACCTTCCCCACCACCTCCTCCTTCTATCTTTGGTATAATTCCAAGTTCTACGATTTCGCAAGTAATGTTTTGTTTTCTTTATTATTTTCTGAATTTTTGAATGGCACCTTAGTAGTCACATCTTCTTCTTAACCAGCCTCTTACTTAGTCTTTCTACCTATCACATGATTTATTTTTGGCACACGTGTTCTCATTAACATCCTTTTTATATTACGCAATCCTTGTCAGTGCTTACCAATCTTCACACCCCCTCCCCTACCAGTTACAATTTTGACTATTCATCAGATTTTAGAAACATTTTGATGACGTAAACAATAACCCTAATGTACACACACACGATATATATATATATATATATATGTAAACGTGATTGTACGGCTAAGTGAATGTATTCGCCGCCGAAAAGAGACTATTCTCTGAACTTTGTTTTTCTTATATATATTCATGTCTGGATGGGTATTTTCTGTGAATCTGTTTTAATGCAAAATATTCACTTTCCACTCAGGATTTTCACGTAAAGTAATAATTGATAGCAATATCCTGTGACTCAGTGTTGTTCTGTCTGTATGACGTTCGACATCCTGAGGTTAATTTTTCTTCATTTGCTTCAAGAAATGCACGGAGGTAGGTTGATGGCTAATGGGAGCACGCTGTTATCTAAGGATATAACCGGAGGATTAAAACAAATAGAAAAGTGAAAAAATAATATTGGATATGGGATAAAAATTTAGATAGGTCAACGGATTCAATACATGCATCGATCAAATCGCAACACTACGGATCATCATTGAATAGAGCTTGGAATGGAAGTCACCTCTCTATCTCAACTTCATTGACTATGGAAAGGCCTTAGACTGTGTCGATCAAGAGGTGATTTGGTAACTACTTCGCTATTACCGGAAGATATGCAAGTGAAAAGGAACAAGTTGACAGAAGAAGCATCAAAGATAGGACTTCAGGTGAACATAGAGAAAATAGAGGTAATGAAGATTCCTGGGCAACAGCAGACAACAGTCAGCGTAAATCAGAGAAATGTGAAAGAAGCAGCCTCCCTTACCTACTTGGGAACTGATGAGGATGCCAAAGTGAGGATCAGGAAAGTAAGCCAAGCTTCCGTTACTCTCAAGTCTGTGTGGAAGTCGACAGCATTCAGCATGAAAAATAAAATCCAGATTTTCAACTCCAATGTGAAGTCAGTGCTACTATATGGATCAGGGACTTGGCGCTTCATGAAGAGCACTTCAAACAAACTAAAGAGGTTCATCAATGCTTGTCTTCGCTCAATACTAATCAAGATCAGATGGCCAGAAACGATCAGCAACAGGGAGCGATATCTGGGAGCGAACCAACCCATCAGGAACCAATTGTGAAACAAATAGGCAGGAAGAAATGGAGGTGAATCGGTCATACGAAGAGGAGATGGAAGCATGTGGGCAGACGTGGAGCCAGGTGAAAACGTTCGCAGGGAATCGAACCCAATGGAGACGCGCGGCTGAAGCCCTATGTTCCTGTAGGAGCTAAAGGAAACAATAATAATGATAATGGATTCAATGCGGGCCGCTTTAGTTAAGCCAGCTTACGTTCTCTGATAGAGTTAGTTTGAAAACTTCATTTAGTTCTTCTCTTTCATAAATTTGAACGAAGGAGGAAGGACATATATGCCAGGATAATAATATCAGCCCATCTTTCATTATTAAAATGAGTACAAGTTTCATTTTCTTGACTATGATATCCAATATGATAAAGACATCCACAGAAAAGAGGAGAGTTTATATGAACCTCAAAAGCTTCTGCCTTGTAAGTTACAAAAAAGGACTGGTAAGAACACTGTTTGATCGTGTGAGTAAGCTTTGCTCAGATCAAAAGCTCGAGGAAGAGTCTTTTATTGTGGGAAAATGCCTTCATGGTAATGATTATCCACAGAAACACATCGGCATACATGGTAAACGTAGTGATGAAAAAGGAAAATTCAGCACCGTAGAGAAAAGGTCTGTATTTCTGGCGTTTGCCTTCAAAGGTGGTAATTCTGCTGCTCGTAGAATAAGATACTGACCGAAACCTAGACTAAAAAGTCATATTCATTCTCCAAGCTTGCACGTGTTTATCGAACGACCAGTTGTCTAAGACACTGAGAAATGGGCAATTTTCCATCTCATGTCTGCCTGTTTGCATGTACATACCAAAGGATATATATTGAAAGAACAGAGAGAAATGCTACCGTCTGCATTTCTGAACACATACTAAGGAACCTAAGATTAAGTGTGTGATTGTGAGCTATCTATTGAACTCTGGCCATGCATTGGATAGCCTGAAGGCGTTCAAAATAATCAGCAGACTAAAGAAACCTAGCTTGCTGCGTTTCGCTGAAGCAATTGCCATCGAACAATTAAAGCTAAATCTGTGTACTATTGCAATGCCTTGAGGATGAAATGGTACACAAATCTAATTATGTAATCTCTTCCTGTTCAGAAATTTTTTTGTTCTTTCATCTAAAAATGACTCAACCTACAACCCCTTTCCCCATTTTCGCTACTTTATGGCGACAAATTTTCTGTAGTTGAGCAACCAACTATTTATTGTGCTCCTTCTAGTTAAAATCTCAAATGTTTGTTTTCAGGGATTTGATAGGTTTCAGGATTTCATTATGAACTGATGTCGGCTAGAGAAGCCGGGGAGTACTAGACAGCCATTTCGTCCTAGTTTGGGACTCTACATCTGTATGCATCCATCGCCAGGGTTTGGATCCTGGACCTTCTAGTTCCAAGGCTAGTTCGTAGACCACTCAGCCACTGGGACCCGATCCAATGGCTACCCCATGAATTCCAACTTCTGCCAATACACGATTATAGGTAGCACTAGCCAATGTCATCGCTGGCAAGTATTTGCCCTCACATCCGACCTGCTGTATCCCACCGTTCACGAATTCCCACTAGAATCCAGGTTACTACCTACCTGAATAGCACCAGTCACTAGTGAGCTTCAGATTGATAGTGAAGTGTTGGTTTGCAGGGATTTGATTGGTTTGAGGACTTCATCATGAACTGCCATCGGTTAGAATTTGTTTCTATCCACACAAAAAAAATCGGTTGAACTCTTTCATTCTGTCCAATTATCCTATAAATAATCAATCTTTTTCACTCTTAATTATTTGACAATTTGCAATCACTCTGGACTTATATTAGTCCCAGTTCCTATCAAATACTCCTGGTCATCGTGGAAAGTGTGTTGAAATGTTTATTGTAGTTTATCCTTTTGTATTGTTCAGGTTGTAGCCAGCCAGCTGGGAAGAATCCTCGTGATAATAAAAGATGAGCTCATATTATCCTGGTACAATTGTTGTTTTTGCTTTGTTCAACATAATTAATTTTTTTAAGACAATATCTGTGTATACAATCAAGCAATAAAGAAGAAATAACCGTGGCTAAATCCTATTGGATAAATATATGGGGCAGCTGAGTGGAAGAAACGAGTCACAAAAAGTCTCAACCAATTGGCATGCAGGATAAAATTATATTGGTTGGAATACATAACAAATCAACTGTGTCTGATTTAAAATTTAAAATATTCATCACTGGTGTAATAAACTTGATTATATCTTAAAAAGAAATTACCGGTGGATAATAACACACTGGCTAGTCAATTTCATCACAGTACTTACACTGTATTAAATCAATGCATTCACCAGGAAATATTGTTTTAATTTTACAGAGTTGTCTTTTAGTCTTTGTGAACTCCAGTGAACACATATCCACCTTAGCAATACCATCATTGATGTTGTCATCAAGTGGTGGAGAGACAGAAAGTGAAAGGGAAGAAATGAATGAATTTATCAAAAATTATACAACTGTACACAATGATGACAGGATAACTATTGAACATCTTATATCCCAATTTATTGATCTACGCCAACTGAATGCATTGGATAAAGAACAAAGCTCTAATGATGAGGCTGGATCTAATGACAACAGAAATACTAACAATGTTATATCATTAGTTAATCGTGGATTATTATGTCGAAAATTATTAACTGAATCGCTAAAAAATGATTCAGTTAAAGAAGAAGCCTTTTTTAAGCTATTGAACATTGAAAATTCCCCCTTGTTGAATGATTCAACAGTGAAACACAATAAGACAACAACACTGATTAATCATCTATGCTTTCTTGAGAGTAGTCAGTATTTCGGACAATATTATTTTACTCAATGGTCTAATTCTACAGAAAGATATCTATTAAAAACTATTCTAAAGGATACACTTATTCCATTGATAAATGTTTTAAATATTCTAACAATGATTTGTTTAAATTGTCCAGTTTATAGTGCGCTGAGTCGTAAGAATAAACAAATCTCTGTCTGGTTTTTATTGGCGGCCTATTCAATTTTAAAGACATTGCATATATTTATATCAGATTTACCGAAATTAATAGTCAATTTATTAATACTGTATGGTAATTATATGACAGAGCAGACAGATTTTAACAGAGATACTACTACTACACAAAAGAATATAGGCGGTAACAATGTGAGTAGTTATCAGACAAGTGGTATTGCTAGTATTAACGGTAAACTGAAAAATTTCCATGGAATACAAAATCTGGGCCTTATTCCATGCTCAATATTTACATTTTTAGAATGCGTCCTTGAGTATACACCCAACTGGATTATGGTGATTTTAGTCTGGGAACAAATTGTACGATTTATTGTTATAAAGCGGAATTCTTCAAGCTCTGCACTACCAAATGAAACTTATTGTCCCTTGTATGCTTATCATGTAGATAGAAAATGTAGACAGAAGTCAAGCGTGAGTTTTAATTCACAAATAACTCAACAATCTAGTGACTTTATGTATCGTATCAGAGCGGATAAATGTCAGGAATGTGTGAATGATGAAATAGTGGAAAGGGGGGATTTGTCGACAACATCTCAGCAACAACAACAACAAAGACAACAACAACGACAGTGTGATGAGAGCTATTCACAATCGGTTACATTGAATAATGTGTGTAATAAGGGAAAGTTATCAAATTGTAGCTCAAATTTCAGAGTAACGCATTACGCCAATAGTCATTATCAGACGCATACCAATGTGAACACAGATTCTGTGATAGGTAAGTGTGATATATATTATGTACATTTTGTCATTTATTAGGGAAATTACGTGTTAGTAAAATATTAAAAGGATGGTTGCAGAGAAGAAAATTCTCTTTTCAGCGGAGTCATCAACTAGGCTGTACATTCGTGTATTTTGTGGTAAATGTGTGAGAAAGGTTCAGTTCTGTAGAACGTCTGAATTCTATTAACTGAGGAAATCTTCTGGTTCGACTCCTCTTAGAAACATTATGGAAATGTGAATCATATTCTAAAAATGATTCACTGTGTGAAACATTTCTGCAGATATTTGAAAACGTTTTAGTAGATAACTTTAGATATTGAGTTGAACAAGGTGCACAATCCACGAATTAATTTGCGACTTGCAATTCACACAGTTTGAGTTGAAATATTACCGCGATTCCCTTCGAAATATGAAATCTTTTACAAAACTTATTGTATGTGATTTGCTGGACATCATTAATGGCAGTCAAGTAGCTAGCCAGAATTCAGATGTCTTCAAGTCATTCGACACTCTAAACTGAGTCAAGTCAAGTAGTGTGACAACAGAAGACAAGGGCCAGGCAACAGATCGTTCGTTTATTATGGAAAATCAACACATATTTATAGACTTTAATGTACATTATTGTAGATTATTGTTAGTGGAAAATACAGTCTTTTGATTGGTTGTTTCTCACAGAAAGTTAACCTTGCATCTTTTTGTGGCTGTGTCAGATCATCCATAAGCTAACTGTATCCGCCTACGCAAAGCCTTTGTTCTCATTTTCTCACCATCACCAATATTGGGGACATAAACATTGACGTCTATTACTGTCTACCCACTTTGGCTAGCAGCCAGCTCTCACCACAGTAGTAATGAGCACGAGCAGTACGGCAATCTGCTGTTCTGGTTGGTTAGCGAGCCCTACTTGTTGATTTGAGGACTGTCCGAAATATCACTAGTGTACAACATCGCGTTTTGAACAAAGTACATTTACCTGACAATTCACTATGTATCTTTTATGATGAATCATTCTGTATCACTATTAATAAGGAGACATCTTACAGAGCAGGCAAAACTGAAATAGAAAAGTGTGTTCTCCGTAAGTGAAAGGTGAGCAAAGAACAGTGAAATCTTCAGTTTGTGAACACATTTTGGGATCAGGTCATTCAGTCACACTTGATTTATCCTTTGAAGTTATCTACAGGACCAAACCCAATCCCTCTAAAAGTTTACGTTTTCACCACTTATGCATAGCCGAAGCTCTAGCTATACATGGGCGGAAACCTAGATTATGTGTTCAAAACCGTTTTGTTAAACGCCTTTCTTTACCTCGATCATAGTTATGTTCTTTTGTTTTATTTTTATTTCACCACTTGAATTCATTCCACTTCACTTCACATCTTCACCATGTTTATTGTTTCCATCATCACACTGTTAATTTTTTAGACAACACTTGACCTACAATTGTAAAATCTTTATACCAGTTCAATTATTTAATAATTTTTAAAAGTTTTGTAGTTCATCCACTTCAACTCTACCCCCCTTAGTAAATTATTTTAATGTGCGCAATACTGACTAAGCAATCTTTTGGTGCCCCGTTTTATGCCTTTTCCCATAACATAGATACAACTGTACAGTTAGCTTGAAAATCAAGGGGTTGGAAAAAGAAATATTTCTTTGCTGAACAAAAACTGTTTGTTTTTTTTTCACTAAAAACTTAAATAGCCTGACGAAGCGTTAAATGAAAGTATCATCCTTCCAAAATTATGTCATTGTACCTTGAAGTTTTTACTCTACACTTAAATATTGTGTAATAAGACCATAATTACAAAATTATTTTGCGAAAGTAAACTAAAGTACTTTCACTTAAAACACAACATAAGGTTCAAAGAGCTATCTGGAAGAGAAAGACATTGCCACCCTAATAGAAAACCAGTTGATAAAGGTTTTCGGAATATGCATATGATATCATAGGGGATATTAGAAAGACGGTTGCAGCGAAGAAAATTTTTCTTCTCAGTGAAATCGTCCACTAGGCTATACATTCGTGTGTTGGTGAGAAAGTCCCAGAACTATTTCTGGTCAGATTAATAAAATTTCAGATAAGGCTTAAAGTGTAACAATTAACAGGAATGTTGGATAAAAAACGTAGCGAGATCATAATCACTGATAAGATCGACTTTTTGTGGAATTATGGATTAAGAATGCCGTACTAACATAGTAGACTGGAGTTTGCATAAAAAGAAACATAGTAGTGCAAATGGCGATTGAAAAACGTGGATATAACAGAAATAAACAGGATGTTCGGAGCAAATAAACTGGTGTATGCATGCCGAAGGGGACCCAGTACAACAGCGTGTCTTTCATATGCTGATTGAGTGGTTTCTTGCAACAGAATGTTACTCGTATGCTGCCGGCAAAGTATATTTAACTGAGAATTTTTCAAAGCCGTTTATAGAGAATTTCCGCTTCAGTATTATTTTTAAATTCGGGATTAAACGGAATCTTCTTCTTGGGGGCGACTTGTACGTCTTTCGTCAATTTTCTCAACAGTGGCTATAACATTACCGTTTTTATCCAAACTTTCTGTCATTTTTGTCATTGCTACATTTTTAATTCCTATTTGTAATCTTATTAATCTGACCCTTGACAAAAAGTGGTTTTAGAAATTTCTCACTCCCACGAATGTTGATCACTTCGTCGGAAAGTAAATTTGCTTCTCTGCAACCATCTTTTTAGTCTCTCCCATGATTTGATGTAAATGGAATATAAAATACAATGACTCCCTAACTTAACTAAACCAATACTCGTTTTAAATATTTCTGTTTTGTGTTTTCGATATTGCAAAGAGTTAGATATCAAGAGTTGGTTTGTGGGGATTAGATTTGCTTTTTTAGTTTGACCGCGGATTGATATCAGTTAGAGAACCATTGGAAACCAGCAGGGAGTACTGGACAGCCAGCTGTTTCATGCTAGTCTGTGAACCATCGGCAGTACGCACCCACAGAGTGGGGTTCGAGCCCAGGACCTCCCGGTTACAAGGCGAGGTTGCATACCATACAGCCACTGGGACCCGATTCAGTGGCTAGCCCATAAATTCTAACTTCTACCAATTCGTGATTCAGCGCGACCTCAACCAATGTCATCATCAATGGGACATCCATCCTCACACGTGACTGAATGGACCTCACTGATCATGACTTGTCATTAGAATTCCAGGAAACTCCATCCTGTAGAAAGTCACTAACGAGCATCAAAAAAATTAAGGAATGAGCGTGTTCACAGGTTGATTACATGGCAGATTGTTAAAGAAGAATAAAACGATTTTGACAATGATAACTTGTAACTAAAGATGAAGTAGTAAGAAAAATAATAAAATAACTTGGACAGTTATTATTTTTAAAATTTTAAGGAGAGGGGGGTAAAGTAGCCCGGTTTATACATTCACGTAGCAATGGCCAAGGTAAGGAAAGTGGCTGTACAAATTTCTTCTGAGCACATATAGGTTTGGCTTCTTCAGGTGGATTCCTATTGTTTCAGCTATATTTAGAAGACGAACTCGTAAAGCAAAATTAAGATTAGTAGGAATGCGATAAATAGTTTTAAATGCTGTATAAACGTCAATTTTATGCTCGCTATCTACAAGGTGTGCTAAAGCTCTGTTGTAATTGTCCAAGTTATTTTATCACTTTTCAGACTACTTCATCTTTGGTTAAATGTTATCATTCCCCAAATTGTCTTGTTTTTCTTTAGGAATCTGTTATGCAATCAACCTGTGCACACGCTCATGCCTTAATTGCTCTTCATCTTTCCAAAATTATGCATTATGCAATCCACGTGTTGTAACCGTTTCTACCTTTTAATTGTGTGTGTATTAATTTTCTTCGTTAATTATCACCCCATTGACGTGTCGATACTGACTAATCATTGTTAACAAACACATCAGTGCCACTTGATTGGTAGATTGTTGTGCATTGTAATAAAAATGCTATATATATACTAGAGTAGGGCGAGAGATGAGGATCTAATTCAAAAGTAAATATTTCTTCGCTCAATCTTTCTGTTTTCTAAATATGATAAATAGGGATTTTTTCTGTATTTTGGTTTTGCTACAGTCTTAACCCCTGACCACAAATAGTCCTAGAACTTTCTCACCCACTTACTATAAATACACGAATGTTGTTCACTTCGTCGAAAAGTAAATTTGCTTCTCTGGAACCATCTTTTTAGTATCTTCTATGATTTGATATTATCAATTATAAAATAGAATGATTGACTTAACTAAGCTACACTGCTCGTTTTAAATATTTTCTGTTTTGTGCTTTGGATAGTGTACAGAGTTAGCTAGTTAGTTTGTTTAAATTACTTGTAATTCAATGTTCAATGTTGAAACACAATGCTAATTAATTTTATTGACAGTTATTTCACAGAAGTGTTTTAACATTTAAACGTGGTATGCTTATTTAATAAGAATAATTGTTGAACTATAAACAAATTTATTTGTAAGTCAGCAAATGATTCAGATGGAAATTGATGCAACTTGATAATTTTTCGCGAATTAATAATCTTATTAGATCTACTTATTTGCTTGTGAATTCTAGCTAAAAGTTGTGCTTGTTCTAAGCTACATGTTATCAGTTATTATCATTATTGTTCCCTACAGTTCCTAGTGGAACATAGGGCTTCAACTGCACGTCTCCACTTGTTTCTGCCTTCTGCTGTACTTTACACCTGCATCCATGTTAGTACATACTGTTTCAAATCTTCTTCACACGATCTCCTCCATGTAACCCTTGGACGTCTCACTCACCGCTTCCCTTTCGGGTTCCACTCGAGCCATGGCCTAACGCGCGATGTCACCCAGCGGCCTCCTCAGCGAGTGTCCAATCCATCTCTACTTTCTTGGTTTCCCGAGGCCGTAGGTGTTACAAACTTCCTGGAATAATTTGACCGCCGAGTCTGCCAAAGAAGCTGTGGCTTACACAGCGAAACGTTCAGAAAAAGTCTTGTTTTGATTTTCTTAACGCGCTGCGATTAATTTA
Organism: Trichobilharzia szidati; assembly: GCA_944472155.2. Taxonomy (NCBI): domain Eukaryota; kingdom Metazoa; phylum Platyhelminthes; class Trematoda; order Strigeidida; family Schistosomatidae; genus Trichobilharzia; species Trichobilharzia szidati. Next base: position 56,716,111 of record OX235276.1, read on the forward strand.
AATAATTTATAATGAACATCTCTATTTTCTCCTGCATATTTGTTTAGCGATTGGTTCTTGTTTTGTTTGTTCCCATAGTTTCTTGTTGGTTCTTGTTCTTTCCGGCCATCTGATCTTCAGTATAGAACGAAGACAGCTGTTGATAATGGTCTGCAACAGGCTGTTGGAAATATTCTTTGTGACCCGCCAAGTTTCTGATCCGTATAGAAGAACTGACTTGACGTTTGTATTCAAGATCCGAATTTTGTTGTTGATGCTGAGTGACGAAGATTTGAACACGATCTCCAGATTGGTTTCAGGTTGATGAATGTGTTTCTCGCCTTCCCGATTCTCGATTTGACATCCTCGTCCGTTCCTTTTGTAGTTGAGACAATGCTCCCTAGATAAGTGAAGTGAATGAAGTAACCTCTTTCAAATCCCTCCCGTTGATGGTGATTGGCGCTGGATGTTGCTGCTGTTGTTGTTGTTGGTTATCAGTTGGTTCATTAAAAAACTTGACAGTTAGTTTCAAGCCACGTAGGACAGTGTAGAATGCCTGATTGGAGTCCTTGGGATGTTAAGAAGCAATGATGGGAGACAATTGGTAATATTCACGGAAAATACCCATCCAGACATGAGTATATAAAAAACAAAGTTCAGCAAAGAGTATCTTTTTGGCGGCGAATTCATTCACTTAGACGCACGATTGTGTTTATGCATAATTATTTGCGTGTGTGTGTACATTAGGATTGTCAAACAAAATTAAAATAAAAAAGTAGTTAGGGTTACTGTTTACGTCATCAAAAAGTTTCAAAAATGTCATGAGTAATCAAAATTGTAACTTGTAGGGGGAGGGGTGTGAAGATTGGTAAGTATTGACAAAGGTTACGTAATATGAAGTAGAACGCCAATGGAGACACGTATCCAAAAAATAAATTGTGTAACAGGTAGAAAGAGTAAATAATTCAAGTGTTGGTTAAGAAGGTGATGTTACTAATAAGGTTCCATACAAAAATTAAGAAAAAAAAGAAAACAGAACATTATTTACGAAGTCGTAGAACTTGGAATCATACCGAAGGTAGAAGGAAGAGGTGGTGGAGAACTTTCTTCTGTGTGTCTTTTCTATCCTCCTCGGCAATGCAAAGTATACGGAAGCCCACCGTTTTCAATGGGAGGCTTCTTTTGACTTTGTACATGACTTAGAAGGAATTCTCCTTATTTATTGAGTGACCAGTGTTGAATATATTTTCAGTTGTAGCACTCCTTATTGATCCACTGCTACCTTTTCGTCGCCAAGCAGGAGAATGTTCTTTAACTCTTTTAGATAAAACACACATTGAACGACCTACATATCTCGCTGCACATGAACAACTGAATCGGTAGATGCACACAGAAGTGGTTAAATGCAATAGTTTATCTTTGGAGTTGTTGAAGAACGATGCGATTGTACAGCTAAGTGAATGAATTCGCCACCGAAAAGAGACTCTTCACTGAAATTTTTTTCTTCTTAAATTGGCAATATGGCCCGAAGCTGTTTTCAGTAGTAAATATGCACTCAGTCTTTGTGATCTTTCATCTTTCCATGTAACTATTCTTCCTCCATCACACTTCAGCTTATTATCGTTCTTTTGAACCTCTTCTATCTTTTGTCTTTCTCTGTGTGCTAATATGGAGTGTAGTAATTGAAACTCCTGTACTTCTGTGCCAAGTTCACAGTTAAAACCAGTCAGTCACATATTATCATTTGTCTGTACAGATTGAAAGTCATTAGTAGAGAAAATGTGTATCAGTAATCATCCTGTAACAGCAGAACATAATCATATTTGATGAAATTCAGCAACCCTACACTGAAATTTCTATTTGCTATAATTATTCACATTCTACTTGTTTTGTCTTCAGTATTGTTCCTTAAAAAGTTTCATTTCTCCTTTGTTCGACTTATCTCAATGACCCATGAATTCTAACTTCCACCAATTCATTATTCTAGCGTAAGAAGTCATAACCGATAGGGTATACCAGGCGAAGAGTGAGGACAAATCATCGCCACTCACGTTGGCTGGTAGTCGCGATAAAACCACGAATTACTTGAAGTTGGGATTTATGGGCCAGTGAGCCGGATCCAATCGGTAGAATGGTCTAAATGCTTGACTTTTTAAATCGGAAGGTCCTGGCTTTAAACCCTGGTGGGTTTTTCGTACTGTCGTCGAGTCCCAAACCAGGACGAAAAAGCTTTAGAAGTATTGGTTTTGTGGGGATTTTGTTTCATTGCATGGAGAATTTCATCATGAGCTGACATCAGTTAGAGAACCACTGGAAAACCTGGGAGTACTGGACAGCTGTTTCGTCCTAGTTTGGGACTCTTCATCAGTACGCACCCACCGGGATTCGCAACCAGGACCTTCTGGTTACACGGTGAGCTCGTAGACCGTTAAGCCGTTCTAGTGGAAGCCGTGACCAGTAGGGTACAGCAGGTTGAAAATGCGGCAGTGACTCATCGAAGAAGACATTGCGAAATGTTCGCGCTATGTCGTGAATTGGCAGAAGTTAAAATTCAAGGACCATTTTATCGGGTCCCGCTGATTCAGTGGTCTACGAGCTCGCCGTGTACCCAGAAGGTCCTGAGTTTGAATCCCGGTGGGTGCGTACTGCTTAAGAGTCCCAAACTAGGTCGAGAAAGCTTTCCACTACTCTCTGGTTTTAAGTTGTTCTCCAACTGATATCAATCCACTGATGTCGCTTAGTTCGTTTTTCTGTTATTAAGAAGAAATGACACAGGTTATTGCTTATCGGAAATAAATTTTGTCAATAGCGTAAGTACACAACACAAACATGGCACCGAATTTATGATCTCCTGTTTTCTGGTTTTATTTGTTTACACATAATTAAAGGTTACCCAATCACTTGTTATCTTATAGAGGTGAACGGTTGATCAAATAAATGGAGCTGTTAAGTAAACAGACTATATGAAATGACTACTGGTTTTATTCTTAATTTTTTTTTATAAAGTAATGACAAACGTTCCCACTTTGAATTACTATTATTATTGTTAGCACTGACTTAATTGTTTCGGCTTTATTCCTTTGAAGTTAATATCAAGGTATATTAGATATTATTATTTAGTCAAATTTACTGATCAAATGAGGTATTTAGGTATAAATAGAAACACCAACCCACTAGATGGAGAACAAAAGGTTGTAGGGGTAGTTGACTGCCATTTTGTAGGTAACACTCTGCAAATTTCTGGAACTTTGAGGGCTAATTTGTTGAATACTTGGATGAAAACATCTGTTGTTCTACATAATGCCTCAGTAACATTTGAGAAATGCATCCTACTTCGGAAACTATTGTGGAATCTTAATCAAGCGAAATAAAATATTAGTGAGAAGAGAAGAAGAGGCTTAGCGAAGGCATCTACTTCTCGATTTCACGGGTACAGTTATTTTTATTATTATTATTATTCAACTCCACATAATAACGAGGAAGAAGATTAAGAGAGACAGTAATTTTCAACTTGATATGAAAATTCAAAGGTGTGGATACGGTTTAAAAAGGGCTTAGAAACAAAACTACGCAGGAGTAGAAAACCGTTGCATAATATGTAAAATAGCTTTTTATTTAACGAAGATAAGTATGAATTGGGTGAGCATGGAGACAAAATGAAATAATAGCCTTTTTTATAACTGAAGGTGAAAAACAAAAATGAGGGGAATGTGAGGATGGATTTCCCACCGTTGACATTGGTTGCTGGTTGAGCTAAATCACGAACTAGCTGAATGGTATACGAGCTTGCCTTGTAACCGGAAGGTCCTGTGTTCAAACTGTGGTGATGGGTTCGTACTGCCAATGATTTCCAGACTAGGATGGAACAGCTGGCTGTCCAGTACTCCCTGGTTGGTTTTCAATGATTCTCTAACTGATATCAATCCGTGGTCAAACTCGTAAAAAAAGACAAAATCCAAAGACTACTATGTCTAACCAAAGTGGATCCATGGTAAATGTAAACGTTGGACAAATTTCTTTTGAAATCACGAATCCAGCTTCTAAATGCATGAATCAATGGCTTCTTCAGTACAAAAAGTTGGAAATACGCTACCTTCGATATATTTTTGTCCGTTTTGTAAATAAATCTGAGTAATGAGTCAGTTGAGATGTTGTGACACTTGCTGACGAAATGCTGAGTTATAGCATTTCTGATTAAACTAGCTCCGTCTCTTTTCAGACATTCTGGGTAATGTTCTTTAACACATTATGAAGAGACTTGCATAGAACGACCTATGTGCCTAGTGATTTGATATACGCATGCAGGAATTCGCTCTTCAAATTGCTTAGAATCATTGGGTGGCTGGAAAATATCAATCTTAGCCGCTTTTTCGAGGAACTAGAGATTCTCCTCCTTATGATATCTTACGCCAAGTCTCTCCTGAAGTTCAGATTCAAATACAATATTTCCCTTGGCACTGAACTGTATTTTTCCCTTCTTGGCTTTGGTTCCATGTTCTTCTTCACGATGTGTGCTAGTTCCCCACTTTAAGCTAAGATATTTTTGAGAAATTAGCGCTCTTCTTCTCGGCGATCAGTGGTGCAAATTCTTCTGATACTATGCTTAGTGAAATGATGACAGCTCTTTTTCCACTCCAAGGGGTACTCAAATATAGAAGCTTGTCAGTTGGTCAATCCATGATAGTTTTTTGTGAATAGATCTTTTCAAGGTTCCATTGTCTCTTCATGTTGATTCGACATCTAGAAATGAAATCTTTGATTCATTTTCCAATTCCGTTGTGAATTTAACTGAAAGATAGCAATGATTTCCTGCTGTATTTGTTGGTCAGTTTGATCACCCTTACCTGGGCATATGGGTTTCTTGGTTAGATGATACGATTTTGTTACGATTCCTAGATTTAAGTTAACTCTTTGTTGGTATCTAGTAGTTGGGTAACAGAAGCTCATTTCATCTTGTTTTGAACCCCTCGGATGAATATTTCTGCAATCCAGTGAGCAATAATGTTCCAGCTGTGGTTAAAGCCCAGCACTTAGTATTCTTCACCAGATTACTGAGTCATGATAGTCGCCATTTTTCTGTTGCTAACATAAACTTATTAAAGTACTTTTCTTATTATTGTTCTTGAAGAATTTCGGTTATTTCCATAATTATTTGGCATCAGCTGAATTAATTTGCCGACCAAACAGGTGGTTCACAGTCCGGTCCCACACCGGCGCACTCCAAAATCCCAATTAATTGGTGGAAAGTCAGGCGAAAAAGGGAGGCTAGGCATTGAGCTAGTAACCTTATCGTGTGAAAAAGCACTACTGTGACTAAAACTTCAAAGGTTAAGCATGAAGTGGTGTGTTCCAGTTGGAAAGCAAAGGAATAGAGTAATAAAGTAAAAGAATAAAGTTGAGGAAATACGTCACCAAATTTATCATTGTTATTATTATTATTACCATTTTGGATTCGAGGTGAGACATAGAGGTCCCACAGCACACCTCCATTTTACTCTGTTTCTTTACAGTCTGCCTTCGTTGGCTTCACGATTCCCCATAAGCTTTTACTTCCTCCTCACGCAATACGAGCCCAACTAGGATTTTTTTACTCGGGCTCCATTCGAGCTGTGCCCTGGAACTCGATGTCACTCGATTGTCTCCACAACCATTACTCACTTCATCTCCAATTTCGCGTCAGAACATTTGCTGAGTGGCAGGGTTTTGTTTGGTTCGTTTCCAGAGTTCTTTGCTGCTAATCCCTTCTGGCCTGACTCTCATTTTTAGTATGGCGCCAGTGCAGGCAGCTGTTGATAAACGTACGCAGTAGCCTGTTGGAAATGCTTTTGAGGATTAGAGAAGTCTCTGAACCGTACAGAAGAGCTGACTGACTTAAAATTGGTGTTGAGAATTGGAATTTTCAAGTGTTTCTCCAGCGGACATTAAATTGTATTGATTTACACTGAGTACACTCCAAGTAGTGGAGTGATATATACTGCTTGAAAACAAATTGGTGTCTTTATTATCAGAATATAAGAAATCTTAAAGGCTATTGCGTGACGGGGTGGCCGAGTGGTTAAGGCGATGGACTGCTAATCCATTGGGGTTTCCCCGCGTGGGTTCGAATCCCATCCCCGTCGGTTGGATTTTAAGTGCGTTGGTGGCATAGCGGTTAGGACGCTCGCCGACCATGCACATGGTACGGGGTTCGATCCCCGGCCGACGCACTCCTTTACCTCTCTAAGCCAGAAATAATGCTGGTGAAGAGGCTAGCAACCCCATCCTGTAAAAATAAACACTGGTACAGAAAATTCAAGCCACTAGCTTGATGCCCTATGTTCCACTGGGAACGTGAAGGAAAAAAAAATAGGCAAATAGTAAGTGCTTATATTTTAGAGACAAATCACAAAGTGTTTACGTCTGACGACACTTTTGTCTCGTCAGTCACTGAGGCGTGATGCTACTGTTGTTGTTGTTTCTATTGCTGTTTAAATTATGGTTTACATTCATTTCTCTTTTTGACTCAACATTCCACTCAAGTGTACATTTGTTGATAAACATAATTAAGCATTTGTACATCTCACAATTGCCTATGAGAAACTTGGTTTATGCCAATATGTTTCAAGAGGGGATAACGCCTAAACAATTCACCATTGAAATAATACATCCTTCAAGAATTTTTTCCGGTCTAATAAATATGTACTGAGAGACTGTGTCACAAGGAAAATTCACTCGTTGCTGTCTGAATTCAGGAAACCACTCCTTCTAGTGCATAGCTGTCCAAAACTTCATTGAGACGCGCACAGTCACAAAACCCTCCAAAGATAGAGAAAAAAAGATTATTCATAGTTAGATCTATGCGCTTCTGTTCAACAATAATAACAACAAAATTAAAATCTTAAAATTACTTCAGAAGTGCCATTAGACAAACATACAGACAAGGTAACTTTCTGAGTACAAAACAACAAGTACTGTGGAACAAAATAAGTTAACAAAAATCGCCTGTATGAAGTACATGAGAATCAAGCGAAATACTCAAACAAAATGAACTCTTAAAACAACACATTATCAATGTATCAAACAACCACAAAGAGAATCATTGAAATTAGAGACTAAACACTGACACAGACAAATAATAAATTTCAGAATAATGATATACAGTCTAAGAGAAGTAAGAGGATAATGATTACTAATGATTATTTGAAACATCCAAATAATTAGACATTGATAAAATTATATTTGTAAAATCTCAGCGAAATTGAAATGATTAATTCCAACGTTTCGTTCGGCATTCTGGTCCGAACTTCTTCAGGGAAATTAATCGAAATTAACATAACAGAGGTTTATATATAAAAGGAACAAATCATTTTTTTAAATTTTGTCCAATCATGAGTCATGCAACAGTCATCAACATGTATAATAAATAAATAAATAAATAAATAAATAAAATAGTATGTTTATATATAAAAACACATCTCTTGTTTTAAATACATCAAATTTTACAGGTAATTTCGGTCTTATATTAACCTTATTGAGAAGAAAGTCGAAAAATGCCAAGGACCTTTGTCAATTCACTCAAGTCAGTTGCGATCTAGAAATAAGGACGCATAGAAGCTACTTCAATATTAAGTGTTTGTAATTATTCATAGGGGCCGTAAAAATATTATTTAAGGAAAAACTGAAGTAAAATGTAAATCTATTAGCACTAAGCAATACCTACCAAATTTTAGGACTTATTAAGGAGAATAGCTCCAGATAAGCAACATTTGGTGGGATAGTGCCAATAAAGAACAGATTTCAATAAATCCTGTGAATAGGCATTTTGAGAGTTCAAGAAAAAATAACTTTAGAAGTTCAGCTGGCTAACAACTGTATTACACTTTCCTAGTCTCGACTATGAGTTAGATTTCCATATGTCAGTCGGTACTTTGACGTTGACTGATACCGCAGAAGTTGTCTCAAATTTAAAATGATACAGAACTACAAGATCCAGTAGTATGATTCAACAGGTTTTGTAAAATGTCGGCGAAGAATTACTAAATGGGAAGCAAATAAGGTACTTCATATGAACTGTGATCAAGATTTGACCGGATAGTTGCAAAATAATTGAGCGCTGAGTGAGAAATAGACATTGATAAAATTATATTTGTAAAATCTCAGCGAAATTGAAATGATTAATTCCAACGTTTCGTTCGGCAATCTGGTCCGAACTTCTTTATTGGCACTATCCCACCAAATGTTGCTTATCTGGAGCTATTCTCCTTAATAAGTCCTAAAATTTGGTAGGTATTGCTTAGTGCTAATAGATTTACATTTTACTTCAGTTTTTCCTTAAATAATATTTTTACGGCCCCTATGAATAATTACAAACACTTAATATTGAAGTAGCTTCTATGCGTCCTTATTTCTAGATCGCAACTGACTTGAGTGAATTGACAAAGGTCCTTGGCATTTTTCGACTTTCTTCTCAATAAGGTTAATATAAGACCGAAATTACCTGTAAAATTTGATGTATTTAAAACAAGAGATGTGTTTTTATATATAAACATACTATTTTATTTATTTATTTATTTATTTATTTATTATACATGTTGATGACTGTTGCATGACTCATGATTGGACAAAATTTAAAAAAATGATTTGTTCCTTTTATATATAAACCTCTGTTATGTTAATTTCGATTAATTTCCCTGAAGAAGTTCGGACCAGAATGCCGAACGAAACGTTGGAATTAATCATTTCAATTTCGCTGAGATTTTACAAATATAATTTTATCAATGTCTATTTCTCACTCAGCGCTCAATTATTTTGCAACTATCCGGTCAAATCTTGATCACAGTTCATATGAATCCAAATAATTATCTGCCGTTGCTCTAGGAACTTGATTTTCCGTGCTCATTCGAGAACATCTCCCAGTATGGCTAAGTAAAGGGGGTATTGAAAACCATCAACAGTTCGATATTAGACCATCCGGTCCAAACCGGCCACAAAGCAGCTAGCATTGAAGAATCCTTCTCTATCATCTACCGGGTGCCTATTAGGTTGCCAAAAACATCGAAGAACCGCATGCTTCAAATAGCAGAGGCTATTGCAATTCGCCTCAAACAATCAGTGCTTTGTTTGCAGAAGAAGCAAGTCCAGCCGGCAACTACAACTGCCCAGGCTGGCCTTCAGTAGAGACTAGAAATTCATGAATTTGTAATATTATCTTTCCTAATTTTTCTGACATTCAGCTTATTTTGCGTTGATGCTATTGAGCTGTAATCTATCAATATTATTGATTTGATATTATTTAAACAACATTAATGTTGTTCATAACACTAATTCATTCATTCACTATAATTTGTATATATAACTGTAAAGCCTGATGATGAAGTTATCGAAAAGAGTATTCTTTGTTCAGTAAGCATTCCTTTTGAAAATTATCAGTATTGTAACCAGATAGTTCAAAGAGGAATTTTCCAAACAATTATTCCTTTACACACTTCGCCTTTGAAGATTCTGTCTTCAGTTTATGATAACTTCAATATAAGGGTACACTTTATGCGAATAAAATGGAGGGCTGTTTCCAATACTTATAGGTGATAAAACGTACAAACACACCTACTAATCGAAAAAGAATCTGACTTTAACTTTTCCTGACATGTATTCAATAGGAAAAAAGATGACCAATCAAAAGTAGGTAAGTACTCTACTCATTTCACCGACAACTGTGTTTGTAAATCGTCCTACACTTACGACGGTGACTGTAAACACTAAGGACCAATGGCAGCCTGCTCAGATCACTGGACTACCTGAGTATTGATCCGCTGAAATATTTCTGATTTACTCCGATTAACATGCTGTTTTAATTATCCAGCTACATTTGTGAATCACAATTAATACTCATGCATACTTTGAGAGATAGAATTCATTCTCCTGCTTTAGACTTTTCTAAGAAAACGAAGGGAAAATTGTCAGAGAGTGGTTTGGATAAAGCAATATTCATAAAGATGATGATGTTTTACCCAATTATCAATTTACTTTACACCCTGAGTAAATACTTTGTGTGCAATAGGATGTGTGCTGAGAACTTTGTATTTTTCAGAGTCAGATTATTGTTAAGAATAAGACATTCGCTAGGTTTGAATAAAGCAAGAATAACAGTGGTTTGGTGCAGAATAATATGGTACCATCATTGGTACGGATCATAAGGTGGAAACTGCAAAATCCTTTAAAATTATCAGTAGACAAAAGAGCTCGATTCTCCTTAAGTTTGCCGAAGCAATCTCTATCAAACCCCTGACACCTGGATTATGGTTTATGTGTTCAGAAAGAAGTAGTGATCAGTATTTCCTTACCCTGGTAATTGGATATTTCTCTTTCAATTGATTACTTAATCTTTGACTTTAACCTCAACCCTCCCCTTTGATTTAGTGGGCCATTGAATCGGAACCCAACGGCTAAATGGTCTACGTGCTCACCTTGTAACCAGAAGGCCCTGGATTCGAACCATGGCTGTGGGGGCATACTGTGAAGAGTCCTAAACTAGGACGAAACGGCTGTTCAGTAATCCAGTGCTAGTTTTCCAATGGTTCTGTAACTGATGTCGGCTCATGATGAAATCCTCCGACTAATATGGAAAGAATAAAATCTTTTGGAATTATCAGCAGACATACAACCTCAATCCTTCTTAAGTTTGCCGAAGCGGTCTCCATCAAACCTCCGAAACCTGATTTATGTGTTCAGAAAGAAGCAGTGATCACTATTTCCTTACTCTGGTTACTGGATGTCATTATTCTTGCTTTCATCTGATTACTTAATCCTTGGCTTTAAACTCACCCCTCTCCTTTGATGTAGTGTAATTTTGCTTGTCTCTTGCTACTATGATTTGAGTTGAACTCAGTTCACTGCTATCCAATTTATTAGTCACTCACCATCTTACACATCTCTCGTTTCCTTTGCATAACTCCTTTGCCATTGTATGCATACATTTAATTTGTGTAAAAACTATATAAGCGTAATTTTCTGAGCACTGTTCACCAATTCCGGAACTTCCTGTCAAATGACATCATGTAAAATTTGCAAGTATGTTAAAATTTTTCTGTACATAAACCTCGTGATTTATTCAGGCTGTAAGCAGATGATAAGAAGCCAACGAAATAGATGCTGGCACCGTATTATTCTGCAAAAACCACTGTTGTTCTTGCTTTATTGTAATTCATCAAGGGGAATAAATGTATGAAGATTCGCTAGGTTGTTAAAGCATATTCAAAACCAAAGTTGACGTCTTCAGTGACAAGAAAAGTTTTACAACTTATTTGCTCTATGATTGCCACATATGACGTAGAATTGAGATCAGTCAGGTTTTTTAAATCAATAATTCACACGGGGGAATCGTTTTTGCTTGTCGCGTAGACAATCAAAAGCTTGCTACTTGCTACTACATATTAGAAAAGGCGATATGATTATTCTCATGCGACCGTAGTAGTAAATGATTTTTCGATTTCTGTTTAGATAATCCTTTAATGTTTGTTTTTTCTTGAAATGATTTTATCTCATTAATTTATATTCGTTTTTAAGGAGTTTATAATCCACCTATCAGATTGCGTAATGCTTCGCTTTTCTCTCTCTCTCTGTCTCATATGTGTTGGAAATTCTTTGGAACACTTTTTTATGTGTATAAATTCTACCTCATAATCATGATGGCAATGCATAAGTTTGTATTACTGCTTCGTAATCCTTCGATGTGTTGTAAATTGTGAACCTACCCCTAATTTAAAAATCCCCATTGAGTCATATAAAAGAAAAGACATTCAGCGAAGAGTAACTCTTTCCAGCGTTATCATTCTCAAGATGTACAATAGCATATATATATTATTGTTTCCTTTAATTCCTACAGGAACATAGGGCTTCAGCCGCGCATCTACATTGCCTTCTGTTCTCTGCTAGAGTCTTCACCTGGCTCCATGTCTGCCCACACGTTTTCATCTCCTCTTCACATGACCTCCTCCAAGTCACCCTTGCACTGACGACCAACTCGCCGCTTCCCTTTCGGGTTCCACTCGAGCGATGGCTTGTCTAGTGATGTCACTTGATGATTTCCTCAGAGTATGGCCAGCCAATCCATCTCCATTTCTTCCTGCCTATTTGTTTCACAATCGGTTCCTGCTGTTGGTTCGCTCCCAGAGATCTCTGTTGCTGATCTTTTTTGGCCGGCCATCTGATCTTGAGTATTGAGCGAAGACAACTGTTAATGAAGGTCTGTAGTTTGTTTGAGATGCTCTTTATGACGCGCAGTGCAAGTCTCCGATCCGTATAGTAATAAGAACTGACTACACATTGGAGTTGAAAATCTGGATCTTATTTTCATTTTCATGCTGAGTACTGTTGACCTCCACACAGACTTGAGAGTAGTGGAAGCTTGTTTTGCTTTTCCGATTCTTGATTTGATATCCTCGTCAGTTCCGCCTGTAGTTGAAACGATGCTTCCCAGGTAGGTAAAGGAGGTCGTTTCTTTCAGATTCCTTCCATTTATGCTGATTGTTGTCTGTTGTTGTTGTTTTTGTCCAGGAATTTTCATTACCTCTGTTTTCTCTATGTTCACCTGAAGTCCTATCTTCTCTGGATGTTTCTTCTGTCAACTGGTTGCTTTTCACTCGCATATCTTCCAGTTTGTGGGAAATCAGACATATATCATCGGCGAAGTCCAGATCCTCCAAGTTTTTTGTGTGTGTCCATTTTATGCCTGTTTCCTGATTGCCCGCTGTTTGTCGCATTATCCAGTCTACTGCAATCAGGAAAATCATTGGCGATTGTAGGCAGCCAGCTTGTTTTACTCCTGTCCTCATTTCGAAGGATTCCGTAAGTTTCCTGTTGTGGATTACTTAGCATACAGCATTGTTGTACAGCTGTTGGATGAGATGTATAATTGTCGGTGCAGCCCCATAGTAGCGTAGTAGCTTTCAAATCACCTCTCGATCGACGCTGTCAAAGGCCTTTTCAAAGTCGATGAATTTGATATTATATATATATATATATATATATATATATATATATAGTAAATTATCTTAGCCACAAAAGGAATATTTCGAAATATTTGTCTTTAGAATTGTAAATTTTGGATAACAAGTTGCATGATATAAAAAGCGTTGATCGAGCAGGAACTAAAATAAAATTAAATAAGCACCTTTTCAGCATGTTCACCTAACAAGACATGAACAGGATGGAGCACTAAAAAAATCCATCTAGGGAAGACTGATAGGGGACGGCCAACTCACTAGCATCCATAGTTCGGTGCTTCTGTATACAAAACGAAACCTGAGACATTGATTAAGACACAGAATCCACAACATTTGCAGCCCTAACACTATGGAAGAGGTGCTCAATTCTCTAAAAACAAATTCTTCATGGGAATAGCTAGCCTGAACGTTTCATCACAACGTTTCACTAAAACTCCCCTTACTTTCTGCTCCTAAAGGACTTCTCTACATGAATCTACCGAAAAACTGCCTCTCCTGCTCATTGAAAAAAACCTTCTTCACAGTTGAACATCGACTAACTTTCTCCACAAAACCCATGATTCGCGTGAACGTGAAGGATAAGCTTTCATTGATGTTTGCTTCGTCAATGTCTATCTATCAATCAATTCACCTGCTCGTGTGGAACTAGGTATATCAGTCGTACTCAGCGCTTGCTATTCAAATGTATTATCGAAAACTTACCCTCACGGTTTTATTAAGGAGAAAAACGACTCGTCCGCAGCTCTGTTGTTAACTTGACTCTCGTTCATTTTTATTTGAGTTCTACTCAGTAGTGTCATTCAATATACTTATTTACCTTTATCTTAGTTTCTATCCCATTAATACTTTTTATATTACTTAATTTGTTGCAATTCTAAGGACAAATCTATGGAAATATTCCTTTTGTTGCTAAGAGAATTTACCATATATGTGACAATGAAATCGCTAGAAAGAGTAACATTGCTGTAGTGAATTCCAATGGAAACCACTGTTATTTTCACATAACTAGGTATAAACAAAAGCTATTGTTGATTTTGCTCGGTGCTTCCATTATTCTTCTATATAATCTATTCATGAGAATGCTTTTTTGAATTCCTTCACGTTCCCAGTGGAACATAGGGCTTCAAGCTAGAGGCTTGAGGTTTCTGTTGCATTGTTTATTTTTACAGGATGGGGTTACTAGCCTCATGCCCAACCTTTCCTCTTTACCGGGTTTTTTATTACTGGCTTAGCGAGGTAAAGAAGTGCGTCGTTTGCGGGGGATCGAGTCAAGGTCGGTGAGCGCCCTAACTGCTGTGCCATCGACGCACAGCTTTATTTCCTCTTAAACAGATATTATTATGATTGTATTTAAAAGTGGTCTTCATATTCTCAAGGTGTTATATAACAGATATGTTAGAAATTAGAGGATAATTAGCACTGGCAGAGAGAGATATATACGAGTAAACTGTTCTTCTTTTAAGGTCAATATGAGATGGCCTCGAATTAATCATATTTCATCAGTTAAATATTTACACACAAATAATAAACAAATAAATAATAATATTTTTAGAAAAAAAGTATCTGAATCATTCAGAAATATGATATTTTTCGGTGTCAGATATGACATCGGATTTAGGCAGAAATCCAATGAAAATGAAATTTAGAAAATTCTTTAAAATAGGAAGTCAAAAGTGTTGTTGACTAAAATATGTATGGTATAAGGAATTAGAGAAGTTTGATTATTCGTGATGTATTTAGTCTTATAAAATCACCTGTTGTTGCAATGAAGCTGTGGATATTTGGTGTAGACATTCAACCCATACAAGCACGAATACAGAGGGCTAGTTTCGCATATGACAGTTTACGCCGTCTTTGGCATAGACGTGATATCCGGTTGGCTGTCGACCAAAGGGCGTGTGTACTGCTCATCAGTCCGCTCCGTCCTCCTTTATGGCTGTGAGACCTGGCCATTGAGAGCGGAAGACATGAAAAGACTAGCTGTCTTTGATCACAGGTGTCTGCGTTCTATCTCTCGTGTGAAGTGGTATAATAAGGTGAGCAATATTGAGGCTAGGCGTCGAGTGCTAGGTAAGGAGGGGAAATCAATTGACAAGGCTGTGAAATTACATCGACTGAGATGGTTAGGACATGTGTTACGTATGCCTAGTCATCGTCTTCCTCGACGGGCAATGTTAGCTGATATAGGGTCAGGCTGGAAAAGAGCTAGCGGCGGTCAAACGAAAACATGGCACCAATCAATGAAATCCACAACAGTTAATCTAAGCCACGTAGGAAGGAGTAGACTTCCTGGTTGAAGTCCTCAGGACGGTATAAACCAATGGTTGGAAACAATTGGTGGCATGGCTCAAAATCGTTCTTAGTGGCGCAGATGTATCCACTCCTTGTGACTTATGATTTCCAATTAAACCGTTTTGTTCTTCGTTATTACTATACCTTTGTCTCACACCTCTGTTTACTGTCGATATTATGCATTTCTCCTACTTTCTTCTCTTCCTTTGTGTGCTACATGGAGTGTGGTGATTTGAACTGCTGCACATATGTGCAAAGTTCTATGTAGAAAACAGGCAGACAGACAGATCCAATCACTGGGTTGCCAATTCGAACGCCTCTCCACCTACTGCCCGAAAGTTACACAACTCATCCAACAGTTGTACGACAATGCTGCATGCCAAGTAATCCACAATAGGAAACTTACGGAACCCTTCGAAATGAGGACAGGAGTAAAACAAGCTGGCTGGCTGCCTACAATCTCCAATGAATTTCCTGATTGCGGTAGATTGGATAATGCGACAAACGGCGGGCAATCAGGAAACAGGCATAAAATGGACACACACAAAAAACTTCAGGGATCTGGACTTCGCCGATCATATATGTCTGATTTCCCACAAACTGGAAGATATGCGAGTGAAAAGCAACAAGTTGGCAGAAGAAGCATCAAAGATAGGACTTCAGGTGAACATGGATAAAACAGAGGTGATGAAGATTCCTGGGCAACACCACCAACAGCAACAACAACAACTGACAACAATCAGCATAAATGGGAGGAACCTGAAAGAAACAACCTCTTTTACCTACCTGGGAAGCATCGTTTCAACTACAGGCGGAACTGACGAGGATATCAAATCAAGAATCGGAAAAGCAAAACAAGCTTCCACTACTCTCAAGTCTGTGTGGAGGTCAACAGTACTCAGCATGAAAATGAAAATAAGATCCAGATTTTCAACTCCAATGTGTAGTCAGTGCTAATATACGGATCAGAGACTTGGCCAGGGCGTCACGAAGGACACGTCAAACAAACTACAGACCTTCACTAACAGTTGGCTTCGTCCAATACTCAAGATTAGATGGCCGGCCAAAAAAGATCAGCAACAGAAATCTCTGGCAATGAGCGAACCAACCAGGAACCGATTGTGCAACAAACAGGCAGGAAGAAATGGAGATGGATTGGCTGGCCATACTCTGAGGAAATCATCAAGTGACATCACTAGACAAGCCATAGCTCGAATGGAACCCGAAAGGGAAGCGGCGAGTTGGTCGTCAGTGCAAAGGTGACTTGGAGGAGGTCATGTGAAGAGGATATGAAAACGTGTGGGCAGACTTTTAGCCAGGTTAAGATTCTAGCAGAGAACCAAACGCAATGGAGACGCACGGCTGAAGCCCTATGTTCCTGTAGGAATTTAAGGAAACAATTATAATAATAATCCACCTACTGCGGTTTGGGTAGCCAGGTGGTATTACCAGCCCTCATGCAGCAGGTGTGGCTTATTGGCAAATACATGGAATTACAGGGTCGAAAAGCAAAAAAGATAGCCAAAAGACCTTTCTAAATTTAAAAAGAATTAGTGAATTTAAACAGTGTGTAGAAAAAGACTATACAGAGGCCAGACCCTAAGTGTCATGATTTGAACGCAGAAAATCAATCGCTGTGCACTATTGTTTAGCTAACCAGGACTTCATTAAGTCAAATGAATTACAAAAATGTCCCTATGATAATAAAAAATTCATTTCCAATAAAATCTGCTGTACTACTCAACAAACTTAAGACATCAAAATGAAAGAAAAATTACCTCAACAATTCCTTTAGGCAGCTATACAGATCCTATAGTTTCTCGAGTAGAAAAGAAGCACCACACAACATAATTATTTAACCAAACCAACTCTAGAACGTACCTGAGAATCAAGTATTCCAGTAATGTAGGATAAAAGCCCTGTCCACAAGATTCATGCACTTAACAATTCGCACACACAGTCCAGTGTCAGAATAACGCTCATTCACCTAAACAAAATTCCACTAGTAAAATATTATTATTATTATTGTATCCTTAAATTCCTACAGGAACATAGGGCTTCAGCCGCGCATCTACATTGCCTTCGGTTCTCTGCTAGAGTCTTCACCTGGCTCCATGTCTGCCCACACGTTTTCATATCCTCTTCACATGACCTCCTCCAAGTCACCCTTGCACTGACGACCAACTCGCCGCTTCCCTTTCGGGTTCCACTCGAGCGATGGCTTGTCTAGTGATGTCACTTGATGATTTCCTCAGAGTATGGCCAGCCAATCCATCTCCATTTCTTCCTGCCTATTTGTTGCACAATCGGTTCCTGGTTGGTTCGCTCCCAGAGATCTCTGTTGCTGATCATTTCTGGCCGGCCATCTGATCTTGAGTATTGAGCGAAGACAACTGTTAGTGAAGGTCTGTAGTTTGTTTGAGATGCTCTTCATGACGCGCAGTGCAAGTCTCTGATCCGTATAGTAGCACTGACTTCACATTGGAGTTGAAAATCTGGATCTTATTTTCATTTTCATGCTGAGTACTGTTGACCTCCACACAGACTTGAGAGTAGTGGAAGCTTGTTTTGCTTTTCCGATTCTTGATTTGATATCCTCGTCAGTTCCGCCTGTAGTTGAAACGATGCTTCCCAGGTAGGTAAAAGAGGTTGTTTCTTTCAGGTTCCTCCCATTTATGCTGATTGTTGTCAGTTGTTGTTGTTGCTGTTGGTGGTGTTGCCCAGGAATCTTCATCACCTCTGTTTTATCTATGTTCACCTGAAGTCCTATCTTTGATGCTTCTTCTGCCAACTTGTTGCTTTTCGCTTGCATATCTTCCAGTTTGTGGGAAATCAGACATATATGATCGGCGAAGTCCAGATCCCTGAAGTTTTTTGTGTGTGTCCATTTTATGCCTGTTTCCTGATTGCCCGCCGTTTGTCGCATTATCCAATCTACCGCAATCAGGAAATTCATTGGAGATTGTAGGCAGCCAGCCAGCTTGTTTTACTCCTGTCCTCATTTCGAAGGGTTCCGTAAGTTTCCTATTGTGGATTACTTGGCATGCAGCATTGTCGTACAACTGTTGGGTGAGATGTATAATTGTCGGTGGCACCCCGTAGTAGCGAAGTAGTTTCCAAATCACCTCTTGATCGACGCTGTCAAAGGTCTTTTCAAAGTCGATGAAATTGAGATAGAGAGGTCACTGCCACTCTAAGCCTTGCTGAATGGTGATCCGTAATGTGGCGATCTGGTCAATGCATGACTTTTTCCCCCTGAATCCAGCATGTTCCAGTCGAAGTTTTTCATCCAGGGCATGGTTGATTCTCTCCAGGATGATGCGGCTTAGTATTTTGCTTGGGATGGACAGGAGCATAATTCCGCGCCAGTTCTTGCATTGACTTAGGTCTCCTTTCTTTGGTAGTTTGAATAAGTAGCCTGTCTTCCAGTCCGCAAGTACCTTGCCCTCTTTCCACACCTTCTCCAGTAGTGGCGTCATCAAATCCGCTGTTGTCTCTGGGTCCATTTTCAATGCTTCTGCTGGGATTCCATCTGGCCCTGCTGCTTTTCCAGCTTTTAGCATCTTGATTGCCTTCAGGACTTCTGATTTCGTCGGGGGGTTGATGTTCACTGGCAATTCTGCTTCCGTTGTTGGTATTGTTGGGCGCGTTCTCGGCGGTAGTCGATTTAGGAGTCTTTTGAAGTGTTCAGCCCAGTGTTTCCTTTGCTCCACTTCTTTGGTGATTGACTTTCCATTGTCATCCTTCACTGGCTTAATTTGTGTTGAACGTTTCCTGGATAGGAACCTAGTTGTTTGGTAGAGTGTTGCGAGGTCTCTTTTGCCTGCAGCTTGTTCTGCCTCACTTGCCATGGTTTCATAGTACTTTCTTTTGTCTTCTCTGGCACTCTTCTTTACTCTTTTGTTCAGTGTCTTGTAGCTTGCGTTCAAATCCTGTTTTTGTTGCTCGTCGATGCACTGGAGAATCTTTTGTTTCACCATCCCTCTCTCTTCTATTAGCCTCCAAGTGTCCGTAGTGAGCCATTGTTTGTCCTGTCTCTTCTTCTTGCCTAGAACTTCCATGCATGTTTGACTCCACACTGTCTTCAAGTTGTTCCAGTGCTTTTCGATGTTGACCTCTTCGCTAGTGTTGATTTGTGTCTCGGCTTTGTCTTTTATACTTGCAGTGAACATATCCTTTGTGTCCTGGTCCTTCAGTTTTTGAGTGTTGAACTTGGCTTGTGGTCTATCTGCAGCTCCTGACTCTCTGAAAGCTTTTAATTTGATTTGGACTGTCCCTTGTACGAGATAGTGGTCTGAGCCAATGTCTGCTCCTCTTCTTTCTTCCGTGTCCAGCAGGCTGCGCCTTCACTTCCTTGAGATTGAAATGAAGTCGATTTGGTTTTTGGTTCGCCCATCTGGTGACACCCATGTAGCCTTGTGGATATCATTGTGTTTGTATACGCTGCCACCAATCACTAGTTCATTGAAGGCGCAGAAGTCGGTGAAGAGTTCTCCATTTTCATTCATTTCTCCGAGAGCTTCTCTACCCATGGTGAGTTCCCTTCCTCTGTTGTCTGGTCCCAGTTTGGCGTTCATGTCTCCCATTAGTATTTTGATGTCACCAGCTGGAGTATTGTCCATTGTTGCCAGTAGTTGTCTGTAGAATTATTCTCTATTTTCAAAGTCTGCGTTGTTTGTCGGTGCCTGGAATTGCATAACTGACACTTTCCTTCCTTTGGAGTTGAATCTGGCGGTCATTATCCTGGGCGAGATCGCCTCCCATTGCATCAGGGCCTTCGTTGCCGTCGGTGACATCATGATAGCCACGCCCTCGGTGTGCAAGTGGTTATCTTCTGGGTGACCGGAGTAGATCACTGACTCACCCGTTGACAATTTGGTGAGTCCATTCCCGTTCCATCTGCTTTCACATATTCCCAGTACTTGAATTTTGTATCTTTTCATTTCGTTTGCGACCTGGGCAGCTTTGCCAATCTCGTACATGGTACGGACATTCCATGTCCCCACAAAGACATTTTCTTTTGTCTCAAGGAGATACATCGTGCTGAAGTTTCCGTAGCAGGTTTTTTTTTACAGGGTGGGGTTGCTAGCCTCACGCCTGAGAAGGGGGATTGTTAGGTCAATTTATAATTTAGAGAGAAGCTACCTTGTGGGTTGCTCCCCTTAAAAACCAGGAAAACAGGGAATAAACAAGCAGAAAAACACCAGCACGGGAAAATAATTCACAACAAGAAGGGTAACAAGCGACAAGAACAATAATAATATCACAGTCAATTGCAGTTAACCAAAATGATACCAAAATCATAGACTCACTGACTTGAGCCATCTTGAACATGTAAATCCATCAATATATATACAATTATAGGTATTAGTTAGTGTTAATCAAGCACAGATTGGCAATAGATAGTTATAGGTGTTATTAATATAGAATATTATATCCAAAGATTCAGTGTTTCATAGTCAAATAATTGTAAAAGTTTTTCGTAACTTTTTGATAAGATATTCCACAAAAATCAGAGTTTTATGTAACTAGGCAAATGTATCGCTGTTTTCCACTGGTAAAATAGCACATTATTAATATCTTCTGTGACCCGAGCACAAAGAGAAGTATTAAAGTTAGAGATTAAAGAGGAACAAAGACAAATAATCAGGAATAAGTACTCAGGTGATAAACAGGAGTTAGGAAAGCAATATATAGTCTGAGAGAGAAACAAGGCAGTATTGTTTCAACTACAGGCAGACGGAACGGATTGAAACCAGAATCGGAAATGCAAGATACTCTAAAATTCATCACCTTGAAATCAGTGTGGAAATCTTATTCAATCAGCATAAACAACAAAGTTTGGATTTTCAACATGAATGTTAAATCAGTTCTTCTATGTGAATCAGAAGCTTGTTATTCGCATCACGAAAACGAAATTTCCGACAGTCTAGTGCAGACTTTTATCAACAGCTGCCTCTACTATCTCCATCCTGAAGATCAGATGGTCGGCCAGAATGGATTAGCGGCAAACTCTCGGAAAGAATTATTCGAGCACCTGTTGCCCGAAAAGTACACCGAAGAGAATGGAAATGGATGAGACGCACACTGAGGATATCGTTGGGTACGTCACGCGCCAAGTTATCGGTTGAGTGGAACCTAATTGGGAAACAACAAGTTGAGCCCGAGCCCGAGGGTGACATGGAGGATATCGTATGATGAGGAGATGAGAGCATATAGACAATCATTAGTCTAACAAAAGAGGACTGAAGAGAATGGTACAAGGTGGACAGGTTCTGTTGAAGCTCTGTGTTCAGCTCAGAACCCAAGAGAATAGTAATATCTGAAGCATTCAAGTATGTATTAATAGTGGGATTAAATCGTTTTCGAGGGATTTTTCAAACAGTTATTCCTTCAAAGTCTGATCTAGGAATACTTTCGTTATAAGATATTTTTACAGCAAGTTGTGGAAATTAGATGGTTGGAGGCAATCGGCCACAGGAAGCCTCACTTGACTTAGGTTTCGTGTTAGTCGGAAAGGGGTAGCCTCGAAGGAACTCATGTCCCTTCTGCGATTTGAACCCAGTGCTGCAGTCAGAGACGTTACCACTGAGCTACTCGGGTTCGCGATTGACCTCCTGTAGGACTGTATTTGATATTTTTGATTGGTCCAAGGATTCCTGTGGCCGGTTGCCTTCAGCCATCTAATACCAACAATTTACAGTGCACCATGATGGCGAGCCACCTAGCATGGTGGCCACATTTCAAGCTTGACTGATAGAATTCAGTCTGCACCGAAGATAGGACTATACACATTACACTAGTCCAATCAAAAATAAGTTGTGGAAAATCTGACAATTATTGTACTATGGATGTTCTTTGATTATAAATGGTCTGGATAGCATTTGTAATCATATGATTCATCATTTTTTCAACGTACAAAGCTCTCATGTTATTCTCATGTGAAGATTTGATATCGCCATGTTTCCAAGCTGACTGGTTTTTATATTCATATGTGATTTGATAAATTAATATTAGACAGAAAATACATTCAGCAATGAAATCGTCTTCAGAGGCTGTACAGTCGTATTTGTATTTATCAAAACACGTATAGTAGTTCATTTTTTGAGTAATAGATGGGGGGAGTAAGGTAATTGATGTAATTACTCGGAAGTGACTTGAAAGGTAAAATTAATTAATTACTACGTCACCAAAGAAGAAAGGGTTAGAAATACGATGAGGTGGATATTGTTATTTAGTGATAAGGTAGTTGAGTGTCGATTTAACAAGAGTGAAGCGGGTGAGAAAATGTACACAAGGAACATGTGAGAGGGACTAAAGTGAATTAATTAGTATGAATAAAACCAAACTAATTACTGAAATTAAATCAATAATAATACTGATAATGATTTACTTTTGATTGGATACTAGTCAGTAACTAGTGTCCAACCAAAGTATCAGATACAGTCCTACAGGAGGTCAATCGCGAGCCTGAATAGCTCAGTGGTAACGTCTCTGACTGCAGGCGGCATTAGGTGACGTGGGTTCGAATCTCAGAAGGGAAATGAGTCCCTTTGAGGTTGCAGATACGCCCTGCTGACTAGTGAGTGCCAACTATCACGAGACCTGGGTCAAACAAGGCTTCCTGTGGCCTATTGCCTCCAACCGTCTGATGACTCGCTTCATTTCAAAACTAATTATGATATAGTATGAAATTCTCAGTATTTGACACAGTATTGCCTCTTATTACTTTTCCTTCACGTTCCCTAGTGGAACATAGGGCTCATGCCCAACCTTTCCTCTTTACCAGCATTATTTCTGGCTTAGCGAGGTAAAGGAGTGCGTCGGTGGCCCGGGATCGAACCCCAGACCATGTATATGGTCGGCGAGCGTCCTAACCGCTATGCCACCGACGCACGCCTCTAATTTACCCAACACCAAAAACATACATCACAGGGTATAGTTAACCGAAATTGATAATAGCAGCTTTTCATCATTAGAAAAAGACGTAAACAGAGAAGGAAATTTTTTATTTATGACGATTCATTTTCATAAGCTGCTGTACAATCGTGATTATATATTTAACAAAGAATTCACAAGACCAATCAGATACCGGTAAAATTTGTCCTCGAAAATCATATTACGCAATTTAAGGTGTTGTCTCGAAAGGGGCGACTAATTGGGAATTAGAAAAGGAGGTAGAAGTTGGCACGACTTAATAAGCTCGAGAAAATGACTAATCAACATGATTGCGTTCAGTGGACAAGAAAAAGTGGAAAATCTGTATGAAAACGCGTGTTATGTTATTAATAAACAGTAATAGAGCGATAACAAAATATGGATGATGGGAATAATAATGATAATAAACTTACACAATAAAAGGAAGCAAAATTATAGTGAGAACACTACTCTGGCCACGGTAGGACAAGTGGTTATATGTAGTGCTTTTGAATGCAGAGGTTGAGTTTCAGATCTCGAATAGCCAATCATTCAGTTGTATACACATGGCGTATTCACACAAAGGTACTTCAAATACACTACGTAATATGATTTTCAAGGACAAATTTTACCAGTATCTGATTGGTCTAGTGATTTCCTTGTTAAATATAATTACGGTTGAAGGATTTCATCATGAGCTGACATCAGTTAGAACACCATTGAAAAACCAGCACTGGAGTACTGGACAGCTGTTTCATCAGCCTAGTCTGGAACTCTTCATCAGTACGTACCCACCGCTAAGGTTTGAACCCAGGACCCTGTGGTCACAAGATGAGCTAGCTCGTAGACCATTAGGCCACCAGGACCCGATCCAATGGTCAGTCCATGAATTTTATTATTATTATTGCTCCCTAGGGTTCCTAGTGGAACATAGGGCTTCAACTGCACGCCTCCACTTGTTTCTGTCTTCTGCTGTACTTTTCACCTGCATTCATGTTAGTCCATACTGTTTCAGCTACTCTTCACACGATCTCCTCCATGTCACCCTTGGACGTCCTACTCGCCGCTTCCCTTTCGGTTCCACTCGAGCGTTGGCCTGACGCTCGATGTCACCCAGCGGCCTCCTCAGCGAGTGTCCAATCCATCTCCACTTTCTCCTGCATATTTGTTGAGTGATTGGTTCTTGTTCTCTTTGTTCCCATAGTTTCTTGTTGGTGATTCTTTCCGGCCATCTGATCTTCAGTATAGAGCCAGCGAAGACAGTTGTTGATAAAGGTCTGTTTGTTTATATTTTTAGAATTTTTAATATATTTGTGCTTTGAAGTTTCTGTAGCGACTTGGTTTAGTTTTGGGGGTGGAGTTGCCAGCACCACGCCCCAACCCTCCCTCTTTATCCGGGCTTGGGACCGGCTAGAAAACTAGTGAGCTAATAATCTAGGCGAGGTTGTCCATGAATTTTAACTTCTGCTAATTCACGATTTGGCGTGACCACTTTGCAATGTCTTCTTCAATGAGTTACTGCCTCACCTTCAACCTGCTGTACCCTTTTGGTCACGGCTTCCCACTAGAATCTCAGGTTAACTGCCTGAATAGGGTCAGTCGCTAGTCAGTATCAGATCAATTTTTCAAAATCCTGCAACCAGTCAAACAAAACTCCCTACAAAACCAATACTTGAAAAATAAAATTACGACTGTTCAGCTTTTATGGAAATGAATCGTCGAGAAGAAAATTTTCTTCGCTGTTTGCGTCCTTTTCTTATGACTTAATAGTGGGAATATTTCGTCCATTTTTTCATAAACCGTGACAATAAAGTCAAAAGTGTACAAAAATGTAAAATAATCATACTTTTAGTAACTAAAATTATAAGATAACTGGGATAATTTCATGATAAAGTACAAGTAGGAGAAGATAATAGAGTCAGTTATTTTGTTAATTACTTAGTAATCTATAAGTTGCACGCTTATCACTTTCTCTGTCACATAGAACGTGGGTGGGTCAAATAGGGTACCGTTGGGCTTCGGTATTCGGCTTTGCGAACACATAATCTTTTACAACCATTCCAAGTCCTACCTGATGAGATTCAAGGCTGGGTGAGTTGTGAATAAAGACAGTGCTGGGAATCAGACCGAACGGATTTAGGCCATTTCTCTCTCAGGATTTCAGATGTCCGCCGACTACAATCTTAACAAGCTGACAACCTTTAATACCCTACAGAATATGACGTATTCTTTTTTGAGTAGCCGACGAAATAATACGGGGGTAGTAAGAGAGGAACAATGGGTAAGATGCAATAACTGGCAAACTGTAAAAGTAGAGGTTGGGTGTTTTCTGATCGTCTGCTCCTACTAGAGAATATGCGTTTATTTATATTTCTGTTTTTTTTTCCGAACCTTTAATTTCAACAGATGGTGGACTTACCATATTTGGTGCAAAATTAATTACAATTACAATAATTGTCTTACAAGTATTTTTAAATGTTCATTCAATATGGCTGCATCATTATTCAAATGGAAAGTGTGAAATTGATTTGGAAAAGCATTCACCAATTTTCACCTACGTTTATCCGTATCTGTTAAGGGTAAGTTGAACAATTTTGCTATTTGATATGCTTAACAATTAATTGATTTGAGTGAGGAATATGCTAAAGAATCAAGAAGAAATCAGTGACACAAAAGGCCTTAACTGCAAATCGCCATTCCACTCTATTCTGGACAGTCTTTTCTACCTGCCACGGGATATTGCCCATAGGCTTTCATCTCCCCTCACACGATCTCCTCTGTGTCATGCTAGAATGCCTGACTCATTGTCTTCCATTTAAGTTCCACTAGGTAGCCTGATGCCTTGTGCGTGATGTCAATCATAGGTCTACTAAGCACATCTGTTTAATCCATCTCTATTTTTCTCTGTATATTTGTTGATCAATAGGTTTCCTGATCTATTTTTTGTCCGAATTTCTGTGATATTAGACATAAATAGTTCGCGAAGTTTAGACCTTCCAGAGTTTCCTTGTTGGCCCAACGTATGCCCTTTCTCTCCCCTTTTCCACAGTCTGTTATATGTTCCAGCCCACCACAATCAGAAATATCATCAGCGAAGGCAGATAGCCTTATTTTAACTTGGAACACTTTGCTGAGGTTTTCCTTTTAAATTATCCAACATGTGGTATTATCATTTAACTGTTAGAAGAAGTGCTGAAGTATTAAAGCAGCTGCTAAGTGGCTTGATGGTCGATGTTGTCTAAGGTTTTTCCGAAGTCACTGAAGTTGAATTATAGATTTGGCTGCCACTCTATACTCTGTCCGATAACGAGGGTTAGAACTGCAATTCGGTCCACTTCTTCCTCTTCCAGGCAGCGTTTTGAATCGAGAGGATTTTTTAGGCGATTCGCGATTATTATTATTCTTCTATTAGGTTTCTTGTGGAACATAATGCTTCAACAACACATCTCCACTTTGTCCTTTCTCCTACCGTCCTCTTCAGCCGGGTTCGCGATTGCCCATCTCATCCTCGCACTGACGAAATACTCGTCGATTCCCATTTGGATTCCACTCGAGCTATGGCCAGCATTGAGTGCGGTGTCATTCGACGGTCTCCTCAATGTATGCCTGATCCATCTCCATCACGATGATGCAGTATAATATTTTGCTTGGCATGGACAGGAGGGAAATTCAGAACCAATTTTTGCAAAGGCTCAAGCCGGTCTTCTTCGGTAGTGTGACAAGGTATTCATTCTTGCAATTAGTGGGTGTCCTCCTTTCATTCGAAATTGTCTGCAGCTGTAGCTCAGATGTATCAACAGATGTCTCTGGTTTCATTTTCAGTGCTTCTCGAGGGATTTCATCTGGTTTGATGACTTACTGGCTGTATTTCAGTAGCTTTATGGCATTAATGACTACTGGCGTCGCTGGAGAGTTGTTGTTTACCATACGAGTTTTGGGTAATGGTTGATTCAAGAATCCCGCAAAGGGATTATACCTGGGTTGCCTTTGTTCCTTATCTTCGATGATCAGGTAGGTTTGTTTCATTATCTTTTATTGATTTCATCCATATTGATCTCTTTCCTGAAAGCCATATGGTTCTCTCTGGTTGAAGGATTTGAAGTCACTGCTCCAGTTGCCGTTGTAACTAAATTGTCTTTCGTCTTTCCTAAACCTCTTCTTCACTGCTATGCTCAGTGTTTAATAGTTTGAACTACGCTTCTCCATTCACCTTTGCTTTAGTGCATCTTCTGTTTTACTATTTACTTTCTCTCTCTCCTCTGCTAGCTTCCACATACATCAAACAACAAATAGGTAGGAAAAGTAACATATATATATATATATATATACACCAATAAGTCCACACTGATGTTTGTGTGTCAGCTGTCCTTAAATTTACGCCTAAGCAGAATATCATAAAGAAGTTGATGACATTTTAAACATCAGTTATACTGCCCCATAAATCATTAAGTACTTTGGACATAAAAATTTATTTCCAATTTGACATTTACTTTTTTGTCGTAGTTAGTTAAAGTTAAAAGTTAAAAAGGGACATATAAGAGCTGTAATTTCATGTTAATTAATTAATTAATTTTAAAGGGTTAGTCTGTAGGGATTCGACTCATTTCAAGTATGATCACAGATTGACATCATTTAGAGAACCATCGAAAACCACTAGGGAGTACTGGACAGCTGTTTCGTCTTAGTGTGGAACTCATCATCAGTATGCATCCAATGCCGGGGTTCAAACCAGGACTTTCGTAGACTGTTCAGCCACTGCGACCCGAACCAATGGCTAGTCCATGAATTATAACTTCTATCAGTTCGTGATATTAGCGCGACCGCCAACTATTGTCATCGGTGGGAACTCCATCCTCACTCCCAACTGAATGGAGCCCAGTAGTCACGACTTTTCATTTGAGCACCAGGATATTCCAACCAGTAGCAAGTCACTAGCAACTACCAGATTAATTTTCAAGACAACGGATTGATATCAGTTAGAGAACCTTTGAGAGAGTACTGGACAGTTGTTTCATCCTAGTTTGGGACTCACTGGCAGTAAGTACCTACTGAGTTTAGAAACCAGGACCTTCTGGCTATAAGACAAGCTCGTACACCATTCAGCCTTTGGGATCCGATTCATTGGAGCATGAATTCTAACTTCTATCATATTCGTGATGCTTTTGGCACGACCGCCAGTCAACTTCATCAGCGGGTGTTTGCCCTCACTCCTGACCGGTTTCTAACCCCATTAGGTGCGTTGTGCCAATAAATCCTTAAGTGGAACAAAACATCCGTTGAAGACACTCTGTTTTCAATGGTTCTCTTACTGATATCAATTCGTGGTCAAAAATGAAATTATAATTAGTTTGTTCAAGCACTCAGTGATACACTAATATTTATTGGATGTTGCTTTAAACATAATTTATTGCCCCTTAATCTTTACTGTGCGTCCGTGGCACAGTGGTTACAACGCTCGCCGACCATGCACATGGTCCGGGGTTCGATCCCCGGCCACTGGACGCACTCCTTTACCTCGCTAAGCCAGAAATAATGCTGGTGAAGAGGAAAGGTTGCGCATGAAGCTAACAACCACATCCTGTAAAATAAGCACTGCTACAGAAACTTCAAGCTATGTTCCACTAGGAACGTGAAAGAAATAAAAGACATTTCAGCGAAGAAAATTATCGACGAAATCATCTTTCAAGGATGTACAGTCGTATTTATACTTACGAAAACACGTATAGCAGTTCATTTTTTGAGTAATAGGTAGTGACGGGGGGGGGGGTAAGACAATTGATATCATTACTTAGAAGTCACTTTAGAAGTAAAAATAAAAGTTGTAAATTACGCAATACTAAACGGGACAAAGGAACAAGGTGTTAGAAATTTGAAAAGGTTAAAACTGTTACTGATTGAGAAGAAAAGTAGTTGAGTGTCAATTTAACAAGTGTGGAAAGAGTGAGAAAATGTACAAAAGGAACCTATGAGAGTGATAATAATAAGCTAATTACTATAGTAAAAGTGAACTAATTATTAAAAATAAAAATAAAAATTACATGGAATAACTAATGAAGAGGTTAAGACCATGTTAGAATAAGAGACTGGACAAACGAATACAGAGTTCGGAGTTGCATTGACAAATTGACAACGCCTCCGCCATACACAAATGCCGGAATTTGACGTACTTTGTAACATCCGGTCTCACTTTGCAGATGATCTTCAAAGAAGACTCTGGTGGAGGAGCTACGTGGCTTTAGTTCATCAAGTGCTTGTAAAAATTGTGCTAGTAACTGTCTTGCGTTGACCTTTTTCTAATCATGCTGGTTAATATTCAGAGGTGCGCTTTGTGAGGCCAATTTAACTTTCTCCACAGGGGCAAGTAAATTTATAAACACATACTGAAGTGGCCAAAAGCGTCAGTTTACCGCTCACACATCCATTGATCATTTGTCGGCTGTAGAAATCGCTCCTTAGCTCAGCCGAAAAGAAGGCTTTTCTCAGTGATCTGCATAAGCTGTCCTCCAGGATCTCAGCTGAGGTATCATCTTTAAATTTGACGTTCATGAATAGCAGTTTCTTCGACACCGTTTGGACTCTTTGGTATTACTCTTTTATATTAGCAAGATTGTAGAGGCTTTGGGCCCTCTCCTTATTTCCCTGAAATTCTCACTCACCTTAATTTATTTTTCCAACAGGTTTTACAAACACTTCCAAAGCATAACTGATGAATACCAGTACTCCTCTATGGGTACACGTTTGTGAACGGAATATTCTCATATTGAATCATAAGAAAAAAAGGCGTAAACAGTGAAGTAAATTTTCTTTGCTACGATTCACTTTTAAAAGCTGTACAATCGTGTCTATTTTTAACAACAAATTCATAAAACCGGTCAGGTAGTGGTAGAATTTGTTCTCGAAAAAACGTATTACGTATTGTAAGGTGTAACAAAGAAGGGGTAACTATTCGGAAATTAGAAAAATGGAATGGAAGTTGGGATGTCTCAATAAGTGTGAGAAAATGACTAATTATTATGGTTGTGTAGAGTGGACAGGAACTAGTGGAAAGACGATAAAGTGTTTTTGTAAAATCTGTATGAAAATGCAACGTTATTAATACAAAATTAGCTTTGCATAAATGGAGTATTCGAAGTCCTTTTGTGAGGTATTGAGGAATACATTAAACACGATTATACCGCTTTTGAAAGTGAATCATCACAAAGGAAACTTTCTTCACTATTTACGTTTTTTTCACATTTTTGTGGCCCACCTATTTCGGGACTATGGATCGAATTAATAGCTTGACTGTTTTAACGTTTAACTAAGCCTGTCTTACCAGCTTTGTGGTAAGAGAAGGTAAATGTTACGTGTCCCTCAGAGTCTGCTGGTTTTCTGTAAACTATTGTTCCCAAAATGTCATCCTGTCTTCATAGTGTTCAATATTAGTTCTTCTTCTTCCTCACTTTCAAATTTATGAGTGAGCTGAATTTCATTTGAGTACTGTAACTACCAAGACTGACTCGCCGATCTATGCGTACTAATGTTTAGTTGTCTAAAACTTCTTTGAGAGACTCACAGTCACAAAACGTCCCCCCCCCCCACAAAAAAACAACTAAAGGATTGTTATCCAAGGTCATATCTATATGGCCTTTTGTGAACTTCTAAAACTTCCTCAGATGAGCCAATTCAGCATTCCATTAACAGCCTTGGCTCGCCATCATGGTAAATTCTGAGATTTTGTTAATAGGTAGTTGAATGCAATCGTCAGGAAGCCTTTGATCTAGGTTTCGTGCTTGTAGGAATTCATCAGCAAGAAGTATCCACTGTGATTTTTCAAGTTGTGGACAAAACACATCAATAAAATCTGAAATGATATTACACTGCAGCGGTCATTGAGACGGTAATCAGCAGAAACTACCTGTTTTTCTGAATAGACTGAAATATGAATGAAAGCGCTTGTAAACTACAAGCCACTAGTGTTTGATGCGCCATTTTATTATAAATTAAATCAAGGTTTTGCACAAATCAACTGACTGTTTTATTCCATGATCAAAAATTCCTGTAAACATGTTCCTTTTATAATCTTTGACTTTCGATTGTCGAAGAACCTGCATAAACAATGCTTGTAACATTTAATTCCAGAGAAAGAAAACATGATTGAAGCGAAATTTTCTGACATTCAGGTTGAATAGTATTTACGCAGATAACTTCGATAGCTTTTCATAAGCAAATCGTCCTATGCTATGCTTCAAATAGATTGTTGTGTTGTGATTGAATATTTTCAGTTAATTAAATGCGGTAATGCTATAGGTGAAAATATCTTGTTACTTTTTTAAAACAAAAAAGGTATGGCGGACAAATGCACGCATGGTTGAGTAAAACAGAAATAGATTTGGCGTAGGTTACACTAAATTTGCAGAGAAAAGTAAACCCTACAGATTTTATTCTGTAGGGCGGGATCGGGTGTTATAAATATTATAGAGATTTTAACAACCTACTCATTTGATGCATGAAAGCACTTAAAGAACTGCTTTTGATCATCATTGTTGTCAGCCTTGCCCACTGTACTAGTTGGCCAGTTTTCTTGCCAGTTGTAAGCCTGGAAATAGAGGGAAGATTGGGTTTGGCGACTAGCGATCTTATCCCGGAAAATCAATCCAATCACTGCAGGGACTTCAAAGTACCTTATTTGAGCTTAAGAAAAGAAATTTAGGTTTTCAACATCAATGTTTATCAAGTTCTTTTGTATGGGTAGGAAACTTGATGCATCATCTAAGACATTTCCAACAGGATTATTATTACTTTTTCCTTTAATTCCCAGAGCAACATAGGGCTTCAGCCGTGCGTCTCCGTTGCGTTTGGTTCTCTGCTAGAGTCTTCGCCTGGCTCCAAGTCTGCCCACATGCTTTCATCTCCTCTTCACATGACCTCCTCCAAGTAACCCTTGGACGACCAACTCGCCGCCTCCGTTTTGGGTTCCACTCGAAGGCTTGTCTAGTGATGTCACTTGACGGCTTGTTTCCTCAGAGTATGGCCAGCCAATCCATCTCCATTTCTTCCTGCATATTTGTTTCACAATCGGTTCCCGGTTTGTTGATTTGCTCTCAGAGATCCATATTGCTGATCTTTTCTGGCCAGCCGTCTGATCTTGAGTACTGAGCAAAGACAACTGTTGATGAAGGTCTGTAGTTTATTTGAGATGCCCTTTGTGACGCGCCAAGTCTCTGATCCATATAGTAATTAGCACTGACTTCACATTGGAGTTGAAAATCCAGATTTTATTTTTGATGCTGAATGCTGTTGACCTCCACACAGACTTAAGAGTAGTGAAAGCTTGTCATGTTTTCCGATTCTTGCTTTGATATTCCAACAGGAGACTGTAGACTTTTGTGAAATTGCAGATCAGAAAGAATTAGTGACAAGAAACTGGTGATCAACAGAAATGTGGAAGAAAATGGAGATAGATCAGACACATGCTAAGGAGATCGTTGGGTGACATTGTGCATCATACCGTAGCTTGAGTGGAACTTCAATGATAAATGACGAGTTTTTAGCTGGTGTCTGAAAGTGACACGGAGGAAACCGTGTGAGAAGGAGATGAGGGCCTATGGGCAGTCACAGGGCCAGCCGAAGGGGACTGAAGGAAACAAGACAATCTGAAGATTTGCTGTTGAAGCCATAATTTGTCAATAAAATTAATTTTCAAGTATTGATTATGTAGGGATTTTGTTTGATTGCACGGAGGATTTCATCATAAGCCGACATCAGTTAGAGAACCACTGAAAAACCTGGGAGTACTGGACAGCTGTTTCGTCAGCCTAGTTTGGGACTCTTCACAGTACGCAACCACCGCCAGGGTTCGAACCCAGGACCTTCTGGTTACAAGGCAAGTTAGCTCGTAGACCATTGAGCCACTGGGACCCGAACCAATGGTCCTTTAATTCTAACTTCTGCCAATTCACGACATAGCGCGACCATTTCGCAATGTCTTCTTCGATGAGCTACTTACTGCCTCATCTTCAACCTGCTGTACCCTACTGGTCCCAGTGGCTCAATGGCCTACGAGCTAACTCGCCTTGTAACCAGAAGGCCCTGGGTTCGAACCTCAGTGAGTGCGTACTGATGAAGAGTCATAAACTAGGACGAAACAGCTGTCCAATACTCCCAGGTTTTCCGGTGGTTCTCTAATTGATATCAGCTCATGATGAAATCCTCCGTGCAATAAAATTAATATTAAAAAAAAATGAGTAGATGCGAATTCATCATTTGGAAATGCAGTGGTTCGAAGGGAATAATCCACAGATTTACTTTCCTTTGAAAAGAATGATTATTCAGATGAGGAAAAAGTAGTCCACTGTATACCACAAGTAACATTTAAGAAAGTAAGCAAAACGAACCTGTTGGTTAACGTCAGTTGTCACCAGCTACTCATACGAAGTCAGTAGTAAAAGAAATACTTGACAACATAAAAAAATGAGTAAAAGGATTTCTAGAAAAATATGTCTAGATGTTATCTAACTTGTGTCGTTTTACGGTAACCATTGTAACGAGAAAATAGGGAAATTTTTCCAAAATCAATACAGCGTATTTGAAACCGTAAGACGAACTTTATGATAAAAGTCGCAATGCAATACTGTGTGTCCAGGTGCTATACAATTTCAATTTCAATTCATTTTAACACAATGATCTGGTCTTGTAGTCGGTAGAAAGTCCAAAGAGGCAATTTCACTTTGGGGTTCTTCTTCACACATGTGCTTCATAGCTGAAAGTACTTCGGTATTAGATGGCTGGAGGCAATCGGCCACAGGAAGCCTTGCTTGACCCAGGTCTCGTGATAGTTGGCACTCATCAGCAAGGCGTATCTGCAACTTTGAAAAAACTGATGTCCCTTCAGAGATTCGAACCCGCGTCACCCAGTGCTACAGTCAGAGACTTTGCAAATGAGCTATTCAGGCTCGCGACTGACCTCCTGTAGGACTGTATTGGATATTCAGTCTGCACCGATGATAGGACTAGACACATTACGCTAGTTACTGACTAGTATGCAATCAAAAATGAAAGTACTTCATTTGTCAATTGAGATATGTTATTGCGTTCCTGTTCAAATCATTTTCACAAAGGAAGAAGGTGTCATCCATATATATGGGGAATAAAATGAGAATTTTCTGGTAGAATTGTTTAAAGGACCATTTTCTAGTTTACTTAGAAAGAAATATGCTAACATGGGACCCACAGGAGATCTCAATGCCACCTCATTCACCCGTCAGTAGAGTTCGCCTTCGAAATTAAAATGGTACATTTACGTAACAATTGTTTAAGGATTTCTACTGGGATGTCAATATTTACTGATATTTTCTACTTATTTTAAATAGAGATAATACGTCCTCCTGATCCTTTATGAGGTTTTTTTAATTATCAGTGTTTTGTCATTTACCAGTTTTTATGGTTCTTTTATGTGTACCTTTGTCAGAATACTTTTACAGCCATACTTGATGTTATTATATTGATAACAACAATCTACTAGACTGGATTTAAAGTGCTAAGGTGGTCTAATAGAGAACTTTTGACGGACCATAGACAGGCCCTGTGTATTAAATTTTGCATCATTAGGAAAGCGAATGATGGAGAAACCGATACTAAAGACTTATATTGGTTTATTGGTGTATTACAACATTAAAAAACTCATGCAATCACCAGAGTGGTTTCATTATCTGTTCTTTTTGACATTATTTGTGTGGTGAGTGGATAAACTTCTCAGTAGCACCTTTTTTAATGGGGTAAGACTGCCAGCCTTAATACCTGCTAGGGGAGGCTGAATATTACGTCGGTGAAGTATGAGACTAGGGCCACCTGGGTAACATTTCACTGCTGAACCACCGATGCACTTCGATGTCTTTAAAATTGGTTATCGAATCCGGATATTCACAGAGGTATACGTTAATACCTGATAAGTAGTAGACCTCCCATTTTTTAAAATGATTTTTACTTTTCCTTGTCTTGCATTACCTTCCTTAATTAAAATTTTTTGTGTTTATTAGGTGATTCACTGTTCAGTCCCAAATTTTGGATGCTTCATTGGAGTAATTGTCTATACAGTCTACTATTTCAAGAATCGCGGAAGAAATAAATCTCAACCGGCTAACATCCTACCAAAAGTTAAATATGATTCAATAGATTTAAAAGGCCGCAGTGTTTCAAATGACGGGGATTGTGACGAGTTGATTACAATTCAATTGGAAGATAATTCACTTACCAAGTTAACACCAACTGGTACACCTTCCATTTACAAAAAGTCAGAATATAATAGAATGTTCAGAGTGGTTAGAATAAAAGATTGTTCTATCCTCCTCTCGTGTTCATTGTCACCCAGACAAAGCCGAGTATATGCAGCACAAATGACTCCTGCCTCTGTGAATTCAGGTAACTGTGACAGTAGCCATAAACAGCAACAGCAACAAAAGAAGCAACAGAAAGGAAGTAAACTGCTAAAGCATTCCATTTCCTTTTGGAGTAAAACCATGGCGACGACGGCAACCACCACCTCCTCGCTCCTCGAACTCCTCCACTTGCTCATTACTAAAGTCAGTCAACACTGGCCGGTACTTAGGCCTTATTTTGGCTATCTTTCAAGTTGTATTCAATGTTCCAGCAGATATTGGTTGGTATTGTGCACAACATTTAAATGTGTTGCCTACAAGTGATACTGTGGCTTATTTTTATCGAATGATTAAAATATGGCATTTAGTTACCTATAGTATACAATGCTGGACAACACTTCAGCTATGTATTTTATTTTGGTTAACTTTTATTTTCAGCCCGATAGTACGACATCAATGTAGACATTTATTTTGTAATTGTAAACAATTTTATTGTACACAAAAGTATTTTACATGTGGTTTCTGTGGTTACAATTGTTTATGATATATGTTATATATGTATTTCTATTTATATACTTATAGTTGTTATTGTTATTATTATGTTGCTACTGGTGTCTATTAAAGTAGGCGTTGAATTATCAGGTATATATCCTAAGTCTTTTACAATAATGCTTTCTAGTGATTATTGGTGATGACCGTTAAATATTCCAGAAGTTGCATATTTTACTAGGCTGTTATTGTTCCTTTAGGTTCCCAAATGGAACAAAGGGCTTCAACAGGAAATCTCCATTTCACCCAGTTCTTTGCAGCCCACTTCAGTTAGCTCCATAACTACACAAAGGCCCTCATCTTTCTGTTACATGACTGACATCTTCCATGTCACCATTGGAAGCTTGCTGAAATTATTGTTTGCCACTTGAGTATCAGTAGAGCGATGACATGGTGTGTGATGTCACCCAGCGGTCTCCTTAGAGTGAATCCGACTCGTCACTAGTATCTTTCATATATTTGTTGAGCAGTAGGATTTCCTTGTTACAAATTATTTCTGGCCAGTTGGCCTTCCGATTTCCAGTATGGAGTCAGAGAAGGCATCTGTCGATGAAAGTTTGCAGCCGTACGTTGGAAATGCTTTAGTGAATCAATTGATCAGTTTCTGACCCATATAAAAGAACTGGTTTCCTATTGGTTTAAAAACTGGAATCTCGTTCCTTATGGCGTGTACAGAAGATTTGCTGTCGGATTTCATGGTGATATCCTGATTCTTTCTGTCTGCCTGTATTTGAAAGGAGGATGCCAAGATACGTGAAGGAACTGACTCCTTTCATATTTA
This sequence comes from Trichobilharzia szidati, assembly GCA_944472155.2. Classification (NCBI taxonomy): domain Eukaryota; kingdom Metazoa; phylum Platyhelminthes; class Trematoda; order Strigeidida; family Schistosomatidae; genus Trichobilharzia; species Trichobilharzia szidati. Next base: position 56,752,965 of record OX235276.1, read on the forward strand.
TACCCTTGATAGGGATTGGTGTTTGCTGTTGTTGGTTGGCCGTCTTCATCATATCTGTCTCCTCTATGCTCACTCAAAGTCATGTGTTTGCCACCACGCTCTTCTGCCAACTTACTGGCTATCACCTCTAAGTCTTCGAATTTATATGACACTAGATATAAATCGTCCATGAGTTCGGGATTTTCTAGAGTCATATTCTTATCAGTCCAACGTATTACTGTCTTCTCGCTTCCGACGCACCCTCTGACGCAGAATCGAGTCAACCACAATCAGGAATATCATCATGGGTGATAGCAGAGAACCTTCTCCTACTCCTCCATTCACTTTAGAGGCATTACTGAGCTTTCCGTTGTTGATCTTTTGACATGTGGCATTGCCACATAGCTGCTGAATGTGGTTGAAGCACTCCTTAGTGCTGAAGTTGTTTTTTTTCAAATTAATTCATGGTCAGAAATGTCGAATTATTATTATTGTTTCCTTTAATTCCTTGAGGAACATGGGGCTTCAGCCGTGCGTCTCCATTGCGTTCTGTTCTCTGCTAGAGTCTTCACCTGGCTCCAAGTCTGCCCACACGTTTTCATCTCCTCTTCACATGATCTCCTCCAAGTCACCCTTGCACTGACGACCAACTCGCCGCTTCCCTTTCGGGTTCCACTCGAGCAATGGCTTGTCTAGTGATGTCACTTGATGGTTTCCTCAGAGTATGGCCAATCCATCTCCATTTATTCCTGCCGATTTGTTTCATAATCGGTTCCTGGTTGGTTCGCTCATTGACAGAGATCCCTATTGCTGATACTTTCTGGCCGGCCATCTGATCTTGAGTAGTGTTGAGCGAAGACAACTGTTGATTGATGAAGGTCTGTAGTTTGTTTGAGATGCTCTTTATGACGCGCAGTGCAAGTCTCTGATCCGTATAGTAGCACTAACGGACTTCACATTGGAGTTTAAAATCCGGATCATATTTTTGATGCTGAGTGCTGTTGACCTCCACACAGACTTGAGAGTAGTGAAAGCTTGGCTTGCTTTCCCTATCCTTACTTTGATATCCTCGTCAGTTCCGTCCTGTAGTTGAAACGATGCTTCCCAGGTAGGTGGGTGAAGGAGGTTGTTTCTTTCAGGTTCCTTCCATTTATGCTGATTGTTGTCTGTTGTTGTTGCTGTTGGTGGTGTTGCCCAAGAATCTTCATCACCTCTGTTTTCTCTATGTTCACCTGAAGTCCTATCTTTGATGCTTCTTCTGCCAACTTGTTACTTTTCGCTTGCATATCTTCCAGTTTGTGGGAAATCAGACATATATCATCGGCGAAGTCCAGATCCTCCAAGTTTTTGTGTGAGTCCATTTTACGCCTGTTTCCTCACAGCAATGTCGAATGGAGGATATAATCGACAGTAAGTTTAGATTTTGGTTGTCCTACAGGGTTTACAGAGTGCGGTCAGATTATGCCAGTGAAGAGGGGAAGTTATAAACACAGATCTAGTAGACAGCAGTGCACCTGTTACATGATCGAATAACTATTATTAACTCATGTTTAACAGGTTAATTTTGAAGGTTTTGAGTTCACTCAAAAACTGATTTAATTTTGGTCTCAGTAGTTAGAGGCAATTAAAACAAATATAAGTAATGATTTCTAAATAATTGCCTTCACGGAATTATGATAATAATTACTAGTTATTTTCCTGGCTTAAAAACTTTGCCTAAGTGGACTTTTTAGGCGCGAGGCATACAACTCGAACTCGTAAAAAAAGAAACTCATTAGCCTCTACTGAAACTCCGGAATGCAGAAAAAAAGTGAACTGAAGCTCTCTGCTCCACTCGAAACGCAAGTTGTGGTTAATAATATAGTAATAGTAATAATAATGTTTAGAACAAACAGTTGAGCGAAAAGTCTCTTTTCGGGGAATTCGTTCACTTAATTGTACAATCGCAATTATATATAATTACATTTTTTTTGGTGTTTTTACATTTAATCTGTTAAACAAGAATTTAAAAATGGTCAGTTTTGGGTGATTGTTCAATTCATCAAAACATTTCGAAAACTGTGACAAATACTAAAAATTATAACTAGGGAGGATGGAGATTAGTAGGTCCAGACTAGGGTCGCTCAATATGTAAACGTTCAGGGGGAAATTGGATGTTAATGATGAAAAGGCATGGAGGCAAGTGTTGAAAAAAATTATGCAGTTAGTGAAGACAGCGAGTAGAAGGTTAGATAAGAAAATGATAATAATAAATGTCGCACGAAAAATGCACAAAATAGTAATTAAGAACAACTGACCGATAGCTGCTAGTTTGACATGGTGATCGGTTTGGGACATTGTGGTGGACCAGCAAGCTATAATAGCCGGAACTAATGTTCTCGCAAGTCGTACCATACAAGAAGGGTTGATGGGAGAGCAATTTAACTGAAAGCAATTACCAGCATAGTGCAAGATTTCCATTTTTACAATATGCTGAGGGTCTGTAGGCAAAGTCGTACTGCTGGGGAACAGGGATGTGACAGTAGTAAAATGTTTCTCCCAGATGAACAGCATACTAACTATGCCATCTATCCATAGTGGGGAGAGGGAGCTAGAAAAAGTTCACCCAAGAAATTGTACATCTCGACTTACCCTGTGGTGATGTGTAAACGGATATGAGTTACTAATACGGAACCAAACCCAAAAGCCATTTCAGACAAGCCGTTTGTGACCGGCCTCAAGCAGCTGTCCCCTGGGCTCTGCAGTCACACAACACTAACTCTATTTCTATTCCACGGTATGGGTAGCCGGGAAGTAACAACCACCCTCACACTTCCAAAAGTACACGAAGCCCTCCTGATCATCATTCTCCTTCATCCCTGTCGCCTTCATTATCTTGCTTCCCTACTACTATCAGTACTATTCTGCAGGCCAGTCAATCATCTCGATTTCATTCTGTGACCACAAATGACGTTGAGAGCCGTGAAAAGCCTCCCGGTAGCCTCTTAAAGCCACGCCTCCATCTTCATGTGGGAGCATTTAACATCTGGACCCTCTGTCAAATCTTGCAACAGGCATCACTAGCAAGAACTCTGTCATCTCAAGCCATGGATGTATGTTGTGTTTCGGAGACACGCATACAAGACTCGAGTGTCCTCAGTCAAATAACCCCACCCGGCCAACAAGGTGAATCTGAAAAATTCATATTAAGGGTGTCAGCAGATTTCTCAGATAGTTCACGAGGACTCGCAGGTGTAGGGATAGCATTGAGTGTTAGGGCAGAAAAATCACTCATTGAATAAACCCTAGTAGACGGTTTTATATGTGCAGTGCGCTTGAACGGGTCCATCAGAGGAAGGAAGGATGGTATCACTTGTCGTTGTCTTTTCACAGTCGCCGCTTACACCCCAACCGATTGTAGATCGGATGAAATAAAGGATGATTTTTCCAGAAACTGTTTAGTTTACTGCAAAAAAGGGAAACGCTCATATGCAGTTGTTCTAGCAGGCGACTTCAATGCCCATTTAGGGCGATTAGGACAGAGTGAGGAGTACATAGGTGGTATGTACGAATTTCCCTGCTGATGAACTGACAAAAGGTGCTCGTTTCCTACGATTTTATCCAGATAATCTTCTGTTCCTTGTCAGCACTAACTTTAGGCACAAAGAAGGACATAACCTAACTTAAAGACCTCCATAACCAAATCAACGTTGGACTCAAACAGACCACATAACGATAGGATGTCGTTGGCTAGGGTCAATGGAAGACAACCGCTCCTTCAAAAACAGGTGCGCAGACACCGATAATGTCCTGGCTCACGCACGCTTATGATTACGATTAAGTTGACATAAAAACTGTTGGCAGTGAAGCAGTTACGCCTTCAACTCGATTAAGACACTGAGTTTCTACTTAAGGAAGAAATAGCGAAGCGAGTATCTGAGGTCGACAGCATGATCTCCTGAGGAAGCCTGGCACAACATACAGTTAGCTGTAGACACAGCTGTAAAGTTTGTTAATAAGCTGAAACCAAGAGTTAGTAGGAGCCAGTGAATTTCTACCACTTTATCCGAAATGATTAACGCAAGAAGACTGATTCCGGCGAGCTCCGATTATGATGAGGAGCGAAAGCTACTCAAACGCATACTAACAAGAGGTCTTCGTAACGACCATGAACACTGGTGGACGACTAAAGCGAAAGAAACGGAGAAGGCATCGGCGATCGGTAACACCAGACAGCTATTTAGACTTTCCAGGGAAACAGACGACAAAATGCAAATGATAAGTCAAACAATCTCCGAGAAGAGTGGCATCGTGATAAACTCTCAGGATAAACGACCAGAAAGTTGGAAAGAACACTTTGAGGAGCAATTTGAGTGGCCTACAGCCACGCTCAGCCTACTGAGCAACCAACACCCCCTGAATCGGATATAAACACAGTTCCACTGTCCCTAACTGAGGTTAAAGTAGCTGTCACTAGTTTGGAATGAGGCAAAGTAGTATAACCTGATGGGATGATTCCAGAGGTGTTTAAGGACGGTGGAGGCGGTCTACTGTTTGCCTTAACTAAGATATAAGGCAGCATATTGGAATCGGAGATGGTCCTGTTGAGTTGGTGTAAGTTATTGATTATCCCGATGTACAAGAGGGAAGACAAGTCTTGCTGTGATAATCACAGGGGGATTAGCTTGACCAACATGGTGTCTAAAGTTCTAGGCTCAGTAATCATGCGCAGACTAAGCGGTGCTCCGTAGAAACAAACACGAAAAATCAGACAAGCTTTAGACCATGGAGAGGGTGTATTGATCATATCTTCACCCTTCGACAGATTCTTGGACATAGGTATATTTACAGCTGGCGTCCAACAATCGTCATATTTCTTGACGTGAAAGCGGCATTCGATTCCGTCAACCGAGAGGTACAATGGCGATGTCTGGCCGTGAAGGAAATGCCCAGAAAATACACTGGACTGATCAAGGCACTCAACTCGCACACACACAGCCTGCCATATGAGAGCCTACGGATAGCTGTCGTCTGAAGTGGTGACAACTATTGGTGTCCCTCAATGGTGCCCACTGTCCCCATTTCTATTCACCTTCATCATGGATGTACTAGTGGACTTAACCCTAACTCACTTCAGAGACTCAGAAATTGACTTGTTACTAGAAAGGGAATAATCTCGTTGACTTAGATTATTCAGGCAACATAGTCCTCTTAGGTTAGGTGAAGACTCTAACAAAATGCAGAGTTTTCTGAACGCGTTGACCTGCAGTCTTCAAATGTCTAGTATGGGATTCACTCCTGTTAAGTGTAAGATGATGCTGCAGGAGTGTAGGAGACTACATCGATTCCTAGCTTGAAGTGGTAGAGCGTGTTGAGCAATTCACTTATTTGGGGAGTTGTATCAATCCCAACGGGCGGTTGATCACTGACGAAATCTCGACATGGGTACAGAAGGCTCGTTTGGCACATGCCATTTTACGCCATCTCTGGTGTAGACGTGATATCCGACTGCCGGCTAAAAGACATGTGTACTGCACAGCAGTTAGCTTCGTTCTCCTTAATGGCTGACTATGAGATGTAATCATTGAAAGTGGAAGAAATAAAAAAGCTAGTTGTCTTTGATCATAGGCGGCTGCGTTCTATCTCTCATGTTAGGTAGTAATAATACGGTGAGTAACATTCATTTGGTTAGACGTCGAGTGTTAGACAGGGAGAGGAAATCAATCGACGACGAGGTTGTTAAGTTACATCGATTGAGTGAGATAGCTAGGACATGTGTTACGCATATCTGGCTATAGCCAGCCTCGACGGGCAATGTTAGCTGACATAGGATGGATCAGGTTGGAAAAGATCTAGTGTTGGTCAAACCAAAACATAACTTCATCAGTCAATGGAATCTGCAACATTTAGTTAAAGCCACGTGGCGCAGACTGACTGGTTGGAATCCTTGAGATGGTAAAACCAATGAAGGTTGGAAAAAATTGGTGACATGGTTGAAGATCGTTCTCAATGGCTGGTGCAGATGCATTTACTCTTTTTGATTTATGATATCCAACCAAACTCTGTTGTTCCTCCTTATTACTATCCTTTTCCCTTACCCACACTTCTGTTTACTGTCTCTCTCTCTATTTTTAATCTCTCTTTACTCTTTCACCTTGCTTTGTGTGCTGGATGGAGGGAGTGTGGCAACTCGAACTGCTGCGCATCTGTGTAAAGTTCTATGCTGAAACCAGTCAGTCAGTCAATGATAATATATGTGTAAAACTTGGGCACTGTGGTAGTAAGTAATTCCATATTAGTTTGTTTATTAGGTATATCACACAGTGAATCAGTATTATTTACTAGATGACGTTTCGAACAAAATTTATTGTTCATAATCATATCAATTGTGATCACACGACTTTGACACTTGAGTTTTATAGCTTTCTTTGTTTTCTCCAATTAGCAAAATCTAGATTGGTTGACCCGAATAAAATAAGAAATCTAGAGAATAGTTCAGCTATAGCACTACATGCAGTCACACACAACCATACAATAGCATGGGATAGGATGACAGTTTTAAGATCTAATGTCACAGGGTATAGGGAGAGATTGATAACAGAAGCTTTGTTTATTGAATCAACTGCAAATACATGTAATAGGAATGATTCATCACCTGTCCCAGATATCTGGAAAATTCTACTACCCCAAAGACGACAAATAGGAGAAAACAAAGAAAGCTATAAAACTCAAGTTTCAAAGTCGTGTGATCAAAATTGATATGATTATGAACAATAAATTTTGTTCGAAACTGTGTCATCCAGTAAATAATACTGTTTCACTGTGTGATATACCTAATAAACAAACTAATATGGAATTAGTCAGTCAATGAGTTTTGAACTACCTTACTGTACGTCGTAACACAGTGGTTAGGATTGTCGCCACTATGCACATGGTCCGGAGTTCGATCCACTGCTAATGCACACCTCATATCTATGGTCGGCCTGATAAATTTGGGCTACCGATATTACATGCTGAAAATTCCATTGTTGTACCAAAAATACGGTGCGGAATCGAGCTAAAATCCAAAAAATAATGATGAAAGAGTCAGTTAAATTGTAATAATTGACTAGATTTCAAGTAACCTAAACAAGAATCATTTTCTCAATTAGTTTAATTCTTTAGTAGTTTTAATAATAAGGTTAATGAGAAACTAGTGTTTTAAAAGCTTCCTGTCTCATTTACCCGAAGACTTATGAACTTCATCCCTTTTATTTATTAAACAATTTTGTTAATGTCAAGTAATATGCATGGAATGCAGGAAGCCATTTATGTATTTTAATTCATCAAAGCTTAAATGTTATCATATCATGAAATTTTAGAATGAAGTGACGTAATTATCAAACAAATTATCATTTCTAGAGGCTATTTTATCAAATTAGTTTTCCGTCAATTTAATTTTTCCGAGAGTTAGTTCAGTGGGATTTTATTTGTTTCAATTGTGATCGTGAATTGACATCAGCGAGTAATTGACAGCTGTTCATTCATAGAATAGGACTATTCGGTGGTACACTGTCACACCGAGGATTCGAAACCAAGATCTTCCGGTTACAAGGCGAACTCGTATAATAATTCAGCCACTGGCAACCGACACGATGGCCCATGCATGAAATCTAAATTGCAGAAATTCGTGATTAAGTGCTACGACGAGACGTGGAACGTGCCTGCCTGCCTGCCTACTAGGTGACAGAAGTACCTGCTTTCTAGGATAGTATAGTCGCTTCACTATTCACCAGAGGGACATAATCTATCCTCAGGGAGGTTTCTCGTGAAAGCTTTTCTAAGTCTAAATCCGTGAGCTGAAGTTCAGACATTTTATTAAGGTCAGTGGTTGGTGGCACTGACATGGTGGATACTCGAGACAAAGTGTCTACCAAAGAGTTGTAAGCCCCAGAAAAGTGTTAAATATAAGACGTGAACTGCGAAATATAGTCTAAGTAACGCAATTCACGTGGGGAGTACCGGTTTGTGGGCATACGTTAGCGGTTCGTGGTCGATAACTCAAACTGCTGCATATCTGTACAAGGTTCTGTGTTGAAACCAGCCAGTCAGTCAGTCAGTCAGTAACAGTGGACTTCAGATAATATCCAAGGTAGAAGGAGGAGGTGGAGAAGTTTTTGCTGTGCGTATAAATTAGGATTTTCCATCCGAATCGCTAAGTCCTTAGGATTGCAAATTTTGGGAGGCTTCTTATGGCTTTGTAAAGAAATCTGAATGAATTCTTCTTGCATATTGAGTGACCAGTGTTGAATACATGTTAAGTTATAGCACTCCTTATTGATCCATTTTCATCCGTTCATAGCCCGACGGGATAATGTACTTTGGCTATCCTTGATAAAACACGCGTCGAACGACCTATATATCTCGCTACGCATAAACAAGTGAATCTATAAATGCACATAGAATTGATCAAATGCGATAGTTTATCTTTGGAGTTGTTGAAGAACATTGGAAGACAACAGAGAATACCAATCGGAATGTAGCAGCGTGGAGGTTTTATCTGGGGCATCTGATATTCTTTTCTTTTAGGTGTCTGCCACAAGGTCACCTTTGAACGCTACATTCATAATTAGCATCTCTGTGACGAAGAAGATACTATAGATGAATGTGGCGTTCAAAGGAGGCCTTCTGGCTGACACACTAAAGAAGGGAATATGAAACCACCTGAAAAGAATACTCGCAGCCTTATACTGAAAGTTGATAATTTTAATTGACTTATTCTGTGTCACTCACCACTGTATTCTTACTCCACTCCTCCCCCATTTTTATTTGGCTTTGTAGTTTAAGTTATATTTAACCGACTAGCAAGATTTCTGTTTGATCACTGAACTTTTATGTAAAGATTTCATTTCTATTAGATATTAAATCATAAAATTTGTTGACTTGCCTTAAGATGTCATATTATATCAAGAAAGTATCTGGATACTTTGATTGGACACTAGTAACTAGTGTGATGTGTCTAGTCCTTTCTTTGGTGCAGACTGAATTCTATCAGTCAGTCAGGTTTGCAATGTGGCCACCATTCTAGGTAGCTCGCCATCATGGTGCACACTGATTTGATGATATTAGATGGTTGGAGGCAATCGGCCACAGGAAGAGCCTCATCCGACCTAGGTTTCGTGCTAGTTGGCACTCACTAGTCAGCAGGGCGTATCTGTAACCTTGAGGAAACTCATTTCCCTTCTGAGTTTCAAACCTGCGTCACCCAGTGCTGCAGTCAGAGACGTTGCCACTGAGCTATTCGGGCTCGCGATTGACCTCCTGTAGGACTGTAGTGGATACTTTGAATGAATCGGCACAAAGAAACCACAACACGGACTTGTAGGCAGCTCAGATACGTACTAGTTAAAATGCCTCCAACCATCTAATATCATCAAAAGTGTCTAGATGGTAACTGTTAGGAAAAAGATGAAATGGCCTGGAAAATTATGATTTGATAAAAATGTCTGATTAGCACAGAGTTTATTTATGAAGCAGTTTTAAACAGCATATTGTTATTTTTATAATTAGCATGTCAGACTATTTTGAAAACTGCCGTCAGTATCTTCGATTGACTGTAGTTAACATGATCACATTCTCCTGTTTGAATACTTAATAAATGCATGTTTGACCACGGATCGATATGAGTTAGGGAAGCATTGAAGACCTTTGTGAGGACAAATACTCGCCAGTGATATTGACTGGTGGTCTCGCTAAAAAGTACGAATTGGTGGAAGTTGGAATTCATGGGCCACTGAATCTGGTCCAAGTGGCTGAATGGTATATGAGATTTCCATGTAGCCAGAAGAGATGGACTGAAGTGAGAACATACACTAAAGTAGTTTAATATAACTGACGCACTGATGAGGTAAATGACTTGAAAAGGATGACAGTAATCAGTACAGAAATGAAGGAATTTCGGCAGTCTAGTCATTACGGATGTAGTGCAACTTGAAGGCGTCAAATTACAACTATGGATGAAATAAAATCCAATGCTTAGCTCTTTCCAAGTTTCACTTTAACTAGTACGCATCTGAGCTGTTTAAGGCTCCATGTCGCAGTTTCTTTGTGCTGATTAACGTGCATACTTTGAGAGCTGCCTCGCACCCAATCTTCGATCTTTTCCGGGTTTACTATAGGATGGCAAACCAGGCGATATTTTGCAGTGTGCCGACGGGTAACAGAACCCGGACAACTGGGGTTCAGCCACTGGCGCAATTGCCCTAATAAGCATATTACTAATTAATTTGGTCTATTTCTGTGTGTTTCTATGTAAGTTATAGAAAATCAAAACAAGTGGTGATTCAGCGAAGAGACTCTTTTCAGCGAATTTATCATCAAGCTGTACAATCGTATATATATTTTTGGTTTTTTAAAGAAGTTATATCCAGTGAGGGAATTGAATCATAGGTGTGAACGCAAAAGATAGTAATAATAATAGCATGAAATGCAATTAAAACTAAAATACTTGTGATTATAATCATAGTTAAATGTCAAGTGGCAAAGCAAATTAATGTCATATATGGAATAATTCATAGGATGGATAGAACTTGAAAAGGGTGTGCAATTATAGGATTAGTAGACAAATCGAATAAAATAAAACGTTACGTAATATTGTGTGAAATTCGATAGCATAGAATTTAACGTTGTAAGAAAGAATTGATTTAGAATGACAAGTGGAACAAGCGAAATAATACCGGAAACAGTTCAAAGTGAGAATAGTAATAGTAGCAATTGACGTAATAAAGGAGGAGACTAAAAATTGAATAGACAAAATGAAAAACATGAAGCGCGATCATTGAACATCTGGTCGATAATGATCACCCTATCTCTGTAGCCTCCGCCTTTAAAGTCATCTACAACGCAAAAGGTAATTTACCGAAATCACTATGTACCCAACTCATCTGTATTGCTCAAGCTTTGGCTATCGAAAAAGAAAAGCCAGAGCTCTGTGTACAGAAAAAGTTCGTTCAACCCCTCCAACTTTCATGGTCTTAATCTCTCTATGCTAAAGTATGGTAATCCCTAATCATATTTTGGCTCTACCAATGTTTTTCATTTTGTCTATTCAATTTGTATACTCTTCCTTTATTACGTCAATTGTTACCATTAATCATTTTGAACTGTCCCCAGTATTATTTCACTCGTTTCACTTGTCATTCGAAATCAATTCTTTCTTACAACGTTAAATTCTATGCTATCGAATTTCACACAATATTACGTAACGTTTTATTTTATTCGATTTGTCTACTAATCCCATAATTGCACACCCCTTTTTCAAGTTCTATCAATCCTATGAATTATTCCATGTATGACATTAATTGTTTTACCACTTGACATTTAACTATGATTATAATCGCAAAAATTTTAGTTTTAATTGCAATTCATACTATTATTATTATTATTTTATGTATTCACTCAGACCTATGATTCAATTCCATCACCGGATATAACTTCTTAAAAGAAACCATACATATACGATTGTACATCTTGATGATAAATTCGTTGAAAAGAGTCTCTTCGCTGAATCACTTGTTTTGACTTTCTGTGTAAGTCCTTCTGGGTTTGGCTGGCCACTGATTAGTAAGATACTTGAGCACATTAGTTCCAGTAAAAGTAGTCAAATATCATCCTTACACAGATGTCCGCTGTTCGGTGATGAAACTTGTGAGTGTATATTCATAAAAGAAACATTATTCTCAAGTCATAATTAAAGTCAGTAATAACATACACTTTGATTTAACACTGAGTTATTCAACATTGCATACAAACCTTTTCCTTTGAATTAAACATTCCACCTACTTGACAATGCTTTTTTTGCTAAATGAAATGATAGAACATAAATTTTCATGACACAAAACACGAAATACAGACATTTATATGGATTTGGCTTAGTTTGAAGGGTATTTTTTTAATGCTTTGAATAAAATTTACAAGTTGGCAGAAGAGGCAACAAAGACAGGAATTCACGTGGATGAACACAAGACAGAGGTGATGAAGGCATCCAGCCAACAACAGCAAGCGTTAATTTACATAAATGAGAGATATCTGGAAGCAGTTGTTTTTATCACTCATCTGGATAAGCACCATAATTCGAACTACAAACAGCACCAATGAAGATGTTAATTCAAACCAAGATCAGACCGGAAATGCATGCGATAAAAGGTATTAATTACCCTGAAATCAGTGTGAAGATTTAGAATCTTCAGTTCAAGAAACGGTAGCCGAATTCCCGACACAAGTCGGTGCTTCCGTATGGCTGGTTCATGGTCATATCATCAAAACCAATTCTGATATTCTACTGCGGAAGATGATGATGGAGAGCAAATTATCAGCGGGTTAGTAGGGATAAATAACAAGAGACTGTGGAACGAGGTAAAACGATTTTCTCTTTAAGGTTAGCAAAAAGAAAGAGTAATTTGGGGTCTTCTGTGTGAAGATAATGAAAACAGAGGTGATGAAGATTCCTACCCGCTAACACCAACAGCAGCAACAACAGACAACAATCAGCATAAATGGGAGAAATTTGAAAGAAGCAACCTCCTTTTCCTAACTACCCACCTAACTGGGAAGTATCGTTTCGACTACAGGTGGACGGAACTTATGAGGTTATAAAAGCGAGGATCGGGAAAACAAGGCAAACTTTCATTACTCTCAAGTCTGTGTGGAGTTCAACAGCACTACTCAACATGAAAAATAAGATCCTGATTTTCAACTAGAATGTGAAGTCAGTGATACTTACTATATGGATCAGGGACTTTGTGAAGCGTCACGAAGGTCACTTCAAACAAACTACAGACCTTCATCAACAGCTGTCTTCGCTGAATGCCACTCGAAATCAGATGGCCATCCAGAAAAGATAAGCAATAGTGAGGGACCTCTGGGAGCGAACCAACTAACCCAGCAGGAAGCGATCGTGCAGAAAATATGCAGGAAGAAATGGAGGTGGATTGGCCGTACTCTGAGAAAACAAACCATCAAGTGAGTGACATCACACGCCAGGCCATCGCTCGAGTGGAACCCCAATGGGGAGCAGTGAGTTAGCTGGTCTTCAGTGTTAGAGTGACGTGGAGGAGGTGATGCTCAGAGTAGATAAAAGCATGTGAGCAGACGTGATGCCAGATGAAAACGTTGTTAGAGAACCGAACGCAATGGAGACGTGAGACTGAAGCCTTATGTTCCTCTAGGAACTAAAGGAGGCAATACAAATAATAAGTAAATGCCACAAAACAATACTGAAGCGTTAATTCTGTTTGTTCAGGCTCGTTTGCTGTATGAACATGTGTAATCGACTTACATTTGCAGAATAAAACGTGAATGATGACTTAAATAAAACTTTTAACAAATGTTAAGTCTTTCCCACAGTTTAACTGGGAGAGTTCGTCTGAAAGCGAAATTTCTCAGTTTACTGAGATTCGACAAATTATGATTAAACGCAACTTAGGTCCCTTTTCCTCCTTTTATCAACATGGTGAGAATAGTTTTTTTAATGAAAAGCATACAGGATGAAAATTGTCAGAATAATAAAACTATGAATAGATTTGAAGTTTATATTTTGTAAATGCCTTAGCATTATGTGAAGTTTTTATGGTTCCTGAATGGTCTCCCAAACACTTATTTAGTGGTAAGCCTATACAGCTATTAGCCAGTTGGGGATTTATTGCTACCATGAGTTCGCTTACTGTAATCAGTGCGACCAAAATAGAGTGATAAATTCAAAATAAAATTCTCATTATTTTATAGGTTAGCAAGCTGAAAAACAGTCTTTACTTATCTAATGTGTATTATCTTATTTTAGTATATTATAAACTTTGTATAATACAGTGTGATTTTAATCCATAAACTTTAATATGTTCGATCAAGTGGTTGGGATTTTAAGTAATATTCATTAATTTAGTTATTATGAGGCTCATGACAACGGCACATGTCAAGTGATCCACAACGGAAAACTCAGCGAGGCGTTTGGAGTAAACACAGGAGTCAGACAAGAGTGCTTATTATCACCAATGATATTCCTAATTGTGGTGGACTGGATTATGCGTCAGACAGTAGGAAACGAGAAGACAGGGATATCCTGGACCGACGTGAAGAACCTAGAAGACCTGGATTTCGCGCGTGGATGACTTATGTTTGATATCACACAAAATCGAAGACTTACAAGCGAAAACCGACAAACTGGTCGAAGAAGCAGCAAAGACAGGACTCCAGGTGAACATAGACAAGACGGAGGTTATGAAAATAACCAACCAACAACAACAACAGCAGCTACATCCAACGCCAATCACCATCAACGGGAAGGATTTGAAAGAGGTTACTTCATTCACTTATCTAGGGAGCATTGTCTCAACTACAGGAGGAACGGACGAGGATGTCAAATCGAGAATCGGGAAGGCGAGAAACACATTCATCAACCTGAAACCAATATGGAAATCTTCGTCACTCAGCCTGATCAACAACAAAATTCGGATTTTCAATACAAACGTCAAGTCAGTCAGTCCTTCTATACGGATCAGAAACTTGGCCAGTGTGTCACAAAGAATATTTCCAACAGCCTGTTGCAGACCTTTATCAACAACAACTGTCTTCGCTCTATACTGAAGATCAGATGGCCGGAAAGAATCACCAACAAGAAACTATGGGAACAAACAAAACAAGAAGCGATCGCCCAACAAATATGCAGGAGAAAGTGGAGATGGATTGGACACTCGCTGAGGAGGCCGTTGGGTGACATCGCGCGTCAGGCCATAGCTCGAGTGGAACCCGAAAGGGAAGCGGCGGGTGGGGCGTCCAAGGGTGACATGGAGGAGATCGTGTGAAGAAGAGTTGAAACAGTATGGACTAACATGGATGCAGGTGAAAAGTACAGCAGAAGACAGAAACAAGTGGAGACGTGCAGTTGAAGCCCTATGTTCCACTAGGAACCCAAGGGAACAATAATAATAATCATAATGAGGCTCATTTGAAATTTTTCATGCATAAGATTGCGAAAACCCAGACCAGAGCTGTGTTTCTAAATAACACCCGATGAAATGTCTCAAGGAATCACATTTTCAAGAATACAGAGAGTTGAGATTCAAATTTGTTTACTTTCGTAAATCACCTAGATCGTGGATGGAATTGTATCAGTCAAGTTTGCAGTGTGATCACCATACTAGGTTACCCACCACTGTGGTATACACTGAATCGGTGTTAGATGATTGAAAACAATCGTTAGGAAGCCTAAACCTAGGTTTCATGCTTGCTGGCAGTCACCAGTCGACAAACTGTATCTGCAGTCTTGTTAGAACTTATGTCTTCCATCAGATTCAAAGTCGTGTCATCAAGTGTTGTGGTCATTATCAATAGATATGAAATACCCAACTAACCCTATTCAGGTGAGTAGTAATCCGGGCTCTAGTAGGAAGTCGTAATCAGTGGGGTACAGCAGCTCGAATGTGGGGACAAACACTCCCCGATGATATTGGTTAGTGATCGTGGCACATCTTGGATTGACATAAGTTGGAATACAAAGACCACTAGATGAAGCTCCAGTGGCTTAATAGTCTACCAGCTGGTCTTGTAACCGGAAGGTCCTGGGTTCAAGCCACTGGGGTGGGTGCGTACCATTGAAGATTCCCGAACTGGGACGAAACAGTTTGCTTTCCAGTACTCCCAGGTGGTTTTCCCATAGTTGACAATGAAATCCTGAAACCAGTCAAATACCTGCAAACCAATTCCTGAATATTTTAATTTTGCTGAGATTTATACAAACATAATTTTTTACAGTTAGGCAGTGTACTTAAAGGCTTTTCAATCATTCTACTTTTCAAACATATATATAAACAGTTATATGAAAAGATGTTCCACGGAAAAAAGTGTCGAATCCTTTTGGAGTATGCAAAAAACGTTATAACCAAAAGAGTTTAACAACGGACGCGAAATAAGCAATTCTTTTCAATAAGGAAAGACCCAATCTGAAGAGTAAGCTCATCACACTATACAACACCATATGCTTTATAAGTCAATTCAAAACTGATAATTACCCTGCTAATGTAAACTCTAACTGTGGTGATAAGTTTGCATGCACTTACTGGAGCAAGTACATCGGAGGGACAGAAAGAAGGGCTTCTGTCCAGTTTTATCGGCAATTCCTAACTCCAAAAAGGAACTGGAAATTCTCCAAAACATTAATTATAAAGAGGACAGTAAATTTCTAATGATTTATTGAAGGAATTGTCGTCAAACGTTTCAAACCAAACTTATTCAGACAGGAAGAAAGTGTAATTATTCTCTCACTCCCTCAGTAAATTTATTTCGATTAGATTTAGTAGGTATCTATATCGGTGATTTCAGCTCGCTGAATGAATTTCAATCTTATGAACTATAACCTTCATGAGTTTCTATGTGAGCGTATTAGCTAAAACAGTTTATTACATTTTACGTCTTCTATCTTCTTCTCTCTTTCCTCTTTTTCTATTTTAAAAGTATATAAATTTACGTTGAGTTAAATTAAAAATTGTAATGCTTACTTTTTGGGGACGTTAATTTTATAATATTTTCTCTAGTACCACTCAAACCCTGAAGTATGTTATTGTCAGTTTTTATAACCATTGTAATTTCAGGTAGTTTCCAGATGATTAAAACTTTTGAAATAGAATGACGATAACATTTTTAAACTACCATTTCTAGACTGCCTAGTTAAGAGGAAGGAAATCGGATATTTTAATATATCTATATTCAGGAAGAAAACCCACTCCAACAAGTATTAAGACTTTAAGTCGTCACAACCAGTCAGCTCAAATGCATCAGTTGTTTCAAGTGTTCTTAGACAAACACACTCTTTGAAAGCAGATGAGAAGGAAAAAGAGGAAGAAATAACAAGCATTACTGAGACTATCAAGCAAAACAATTACCCAGAGAACTTCATCAGCAAAATCAACACTGACATTAAATATGGTCGAAAACGTATTCGAAAGATATAAACCTCAACAGTTGTCGTTCCATATAGATCAGAGACGTCAGACGATATCAGAAGAGTACTCAAGAAGCACAACATCAGAGTTTTCTTCAAACCATCAGACACACTACAAAACAATCTTGTCTATGTAAAATACCGAATCCCGTAGGATTCTCTATCAATGTATGCCTATTAAATAAAATGATGGCTTGGAATGTGATGCGAAATACCTCGGACAAACCACGTGAGAGAGAAATCAAAATTAGAAGAAACGAACACCGTAGAGCATCTGTTCGACCAAATTTGGTCTTTCTTTCTTCATCAAAATTTATCTAAAGAACCGATTGTATGAAAGTGCTTCAAAGCTATTCTTTCACTTATTTGGGGTGGTAGAACACAATGGGAAAACCATGAATTTTTGGAAAACCTGAGCACACGTTATCTTGTGCCCTCATGACTCTCAGTTACAGTAGTACGAAATGTTGCTATTGAAGGCTTTCTTGTACATTATAAGCCGTTTAAAGATTATTTAGTGTTATCGTGTAAAATTATATTTCGCATCATTTGTTTCGTTATTGTGTACGTGTCTTAGCCTTAAGAAAACTTCAAGAGAAATATTTGTTGGCTTTTAAAAAACAAATGGTGCTTTTTGGCTTTTTCAAATATTACTATTAATACGCTTGTTTACCGTTGTATGAGTAAGTATTATTCTGACACTAATTAATTTCCTGTGGCCAAATTGCCTTCACTTTAAGGCTTTTAACGATCCCACACAATTCGCCTACAAACATAGTAGAAGCACTTTAGATGTAGCTGCAGTCTTGTAGCATAACATCGTCTCCAGTTTAGACAAGGGGGCTAAATTTGTTCTCTGCACCTTCCTAGATTCCACATCTGCTTTCGACTCAGTTCCTAGGGGTATTTTGTTAAGTAACCTTGGGTTGTCAAATGTCATACTGTTAATTTCAGTTTGCGACGTAAAAGAAAGTTAAATGAAGCTCTTAATTCCTATGACGGTTGCAAAATTGATGATAGTGATATAGAAATTGAGTCGGACGTTAATTATCTTGGACCAGTTCTTTCTTGTGATCTATCCTGGCCTCCCTTGTCTTAAAGATTTCTACAAGAATATTTCGTCTGACCTTTTACACTAAGAAGTTAAAGCACTCAGGACTAACTCAACCCTTCCTCTTACAGTTTTGTTAGCTCTTGCATCTTACCTACTATTCTTAACTGTTCACACTTATTGTTTCCTAGGTTACTTAAAAAAGACTATGTCATTCTTCGTAGAGCTCTGAAGATTGTCAGTAGGACAAGTGGTATCCCATTAGGTTATATCGTTGACATCGTCACTGATAACAACTTGATTTCATGCAACAAATTCGCTAAAGGAATTTTGTAACACTGTGAGCATCCACTTAAGCCGCAGCTCCAACCTTATGTCTCCTCAGGTAAAACAAGAAGTCTTTTCAGAAAACTTTATGCACGTACGTCTAAGTATAAAAATTCCAAGATACCATATTTGGCACGTATTTTATGTGATGAAAATAGTGTCAGACACGAATTAACTAACCTTTTTTGCACTAGTAAACCAAACATTTTCTCCATCCTTATTCCACCAAGCATATTGTTATTGTTCCTATATTTATACTCCTCTCAATTATTTTGTTTATTTTGTTCATTATCTAATAAGCGTAAACATCCTTTAAGCTGTGAATAAATGTTATTTTTTGTCTTTCCCCTCACCATGCCAAATCAACAGAATGTTAGATTCAATACTCTTTAACATGCTGAAATTTCCCAACTGAATGGACAATACTGTTTTAAAAAAACCCACTGTTATTATTATTAATATTACTATAATTATTCTCATTTTGTACTTCGAATATTTTTGACTTTATACCGTAAATGTGGACAAATTCCTGTGGTTAATTTTATTTATATTTTGAGTAAATCAGATGCAATATTGTGACAAATGCTGAGAATTCCATTCTGTATTATAAGTACTGTTTTTGGAATAAAGTAGATTATTATTATTTTATGAAATTCGCACAATATGTACTCTGAAACAGTGCTGTAAACTCTTGCATTTTTTATTAGAATTCCTGAATATTAGCTGGGTAAAATTTGACTAATATAGTCTTCAGTTTTTCTATATAGGCAACACTTTAAGTACTCTGTTAACTCGCAAACACACCATTAATATACTCTGAAATTTAAAGGATTGTTTTCAATACTTTTTCACTAATAATTCTGTAAAACAAAAGAATCACAATTCATGATTTAATTAATGCTTTGTGTCTCTTAGATATTTTTATCGTATCAAAACTAATGCATTTAAATGACAAGGGATTAGAGTTTTTTAAAAGATAACACGTTTGTCAGGTTTAAATGCAGTACAATTCTCTAGATACCAGTTAAATATTAAATTCTAGTCGTGGTTTGAGAATCCCCCATGAAAATAACTTTGCTAGAAGTATTATAAACAAAATAATTTTATAATTATAAGTTTCCAGACCTTAGATGTCATGAATTTCCTGGAATAATTTGAGCGCCGAGTCAGGCTGATTTATTAAAAATTATTTAAAATAATTCCAGCGTGTTTAAGAAAAAAAAATCAAAACAAGATCTGTTTTCTGAACGTTTCGCTGCGTAAGCTGTAGCTTCTTCAGAAGAATTATTCAGATTTTATTAACCATCAAAATATTTAGTCAAAAATGTTTTTTTTACAGAAATTGAAGTCAGTTCATTTGAAGGTCACTTGTCGACAGACATTTGTACCAATAGAAATATGTAAGCAGTCATCATATATTTGTAATGACTAGAAGTTGATTGGTGGATGGTGACTAGCAGTGAAATCCAGGATTACGCGCATTTCGTCCTAGTTGAGACTCGTCATCTGGATGTACCTGCATTCTGCAGTGAGTGATGATGTTCCCACTGATCGTTTTTCTAGAATTTTTAATTGGACTTCATTTCTAGGTACATGTTACGTGCACAATCTATGTTCATTCACTCTGACCTTCACTTATCTACTGCTCTTCCCTATATAGCAAGCTTCACATTCTGAACACTTTATCCTATAGACTTAATCACTTTGTGACATTTCGGGAAGCATATCTTTGACATTCAACGCAGCTTTCTCTAGAAAATTAGAGGGCTTGAAATAAACTTTAATATTATATGAAGCAAGAAGTCTTTGAAGTTGTTCAGCTGTGTCCCTCCGATATAGAATGGCTACTATCGATAGCCACGATTTTTCAATTTTCTGTTTTCCATTCTGCTCCTTTTTATTGATATTATTACTTAGTAGATTTTTCGGATAACTAGTTGTTGAGACCAAAACTTCGCGGGGGAAAAAGATAAAAACCTACATCCTCATATTTTGATTTATGATTTTTAGAAAATATGTACAGTTATGAAATAAATGCAACAATGTGCACGATATACTCCCGTCTCACTTCGAGTCAATGACTGTCGCTTTCAGTTAACACTTCTCGAAGACAAAACTAAATCCTACATTCATCTATGCTATTTCTGTTTACCGAAATGAACACATTTTAACTAAGATAGTAAGCTTGTACTATAAGTAAGTAGAATGTGTGTAACAGCTGTTAGGACAATCCTGTAATTTAGGACTGACAACTTCCGTTATTCTACTGTTTCGTAATAAATGGGTAAATACCGTAGTGTAGCTTAGATTTCACTACCTTCATTCGTTAGTGAAGATCAGATGCTCAGAAAGGATAAGGAATATAGCTTTCTGCAATTAATAGTGTTCTCTAAACTGGTTGGTTTAGTTGCGAAGCTTTCGTGGTCCAGGAGACGCAATTATATCACTCATGAAGAAATTTAAATCATTTCACCTTGTGCTAAATATGGCACTGAAGATGTTGTCCAGAAGGACGACGAAAGATTTGCAACTAAACCAACCAGCTCAGAGAACACTATTAATTGCAAATCATCCGCCTGAGCTACAAATCTTCTCTATTATTTCAATATAGAGTTCTGACAGTGAACATACCAATGACATTTTGTAGAAAGTGGATATGGATTGAATATACCTTGAAGAGACCTTCGGGGTGACATCATACTCTACGTTCTTCTTTGGAACTAGAATGAGAAGCGGAGCGAGTTGAGCGTCAGAGGTTGACATACGGCTGATCATACGAAGAAGAAGAAGATGACGAGCACCTGTATACGATCATGGAGTAAACTATAAAAGATAATGGACAATGGAATGCAATGAAGATATACTGCTGTAGTTCGCGTGGGAACAAAGAGACAAATACTAATATTTGATATCTCTAATCATTTGATCTTGCTGTCATACTAAATGTGAAAATATCTTTAAAGTCGGTGAAAACGGGGGGGGGGGGAAATTTGGAGTCTGTTAAGTAAATTCCGTATTTAAGTGTCAATCGCATTTTTCTATGAACTGGGTATGAATTAAATAGAAGAGCAGATATTCACCTAACAGTGTGGTATGAATATGCGTAATCGAATCACATTTTCAGAATAATGTGTTTGGAATGATACAGCAGACAAATTCTCACCCGCTCCTCACACTTAAAATTATCAGAGTTCACCTGAATACATATTTCTACACTATATATACTCTTAAGGATTTATAAATAACTTTATTCTTCTCAGTGTTCAACAGCTAATAAGTAGCAATATGAGAACGCCACATTTCAAATCATCTACAATGGAAAGCTCAGCAATGCCTATGAAATGAAGACAGGAGTAAGACAAGGCTAAATAATGTTACCCACGATCATTTTCCTGAGTGTGAATAAAGCAAGAACAACAGTTTTGGCAGAATAAAATGGTTCCATCATTGTTTATTTCGTTAGCTTCTCATCAGCTGCTTACAGGCCAAAGTCATTATTAAGTATATCTACGGAAACAATTTTAACATACTTGCACAGAGTTCATTTTTAAACAAAAATCAATCAAAATATGCATACAGTAATAATATATATATGTATATAATATTAAACACTATTCCGAACAATAATGATCACACACAATGGAAACTTTCGTCATTACGTAATCAGATGAAAGGCAGATGAAAATATTTAGTTACCAGAGCAAAGAAAGACTGATAAATGCTTCTTTCTGAATGCACAAATCAGGTTTCAGGCGCTTGATGCAGATGGCTTCGGCAAACTTGAGGAGAATTGAACTCTTTTACCTGTTAGTAATTTTGAACGGTCTTGCTACGTCCACCTCATGACACGTGTCAAGGAGATGCCTGTTGATGGCACTGTTTAAAGCATTTGTTCCCTTTAGACGTAAGCATTTTCGTACATGTTCAGAAAATCGTAGATATGCTCTTCTTTCTGTTCTTCCGATGTAACTGCTCCCGCAGATACAGTTGGAGTTAACATGAGAAGGATATCTATCGATTTTTGATTTCACCGATAGACAGTAGCCAGCTTAGCTGCATGATAGGCTCTGCCTATCAGCTGCCTGCAAGCAGCTGATGGGAAGCCAACGAAATAAATGATAGTACCACTTTATTCTGCCAAAACTGTTGTTCTTGCTTTATAAAAATTCATTAAAAAGGGAATAAATGTATGCAATTCCTGATTGTGGTGGACTGGATCATAAGGCACACCATGGGAAAGGGGCAAGAAGCAGAAATATGCTGGACCAATGGGAAAGCACTAGAAGGTATGGACTTTGAGGACGATTTATGTCTTATGTCACACAAACTCGAGGACATACACCTTAAAACAAACAAGTTGGTACAGGAAGCGGCAGAGACAAGATTTCGGGTAAACACTGAGAAGACAGAGATGATGTTGATAACTAACCAATAACAATAATCACTAATCACTATCAACGGAAGAAATTTCAAAGAGGTCACTTCCTTCACCTATCTAAGAAACATCCTTTCAATTACAGGCAGACGGAAAGAATCAAGATTTCAAAGCCATCCAGAGTGGAAAAGGCAAGAGAGGTATTCGTCATTCTGAAACCACTATTGAAACCTTCTATTCTTATCCTAAAGAACGAGATTCAGATTTTCGACACCAGCGTTAATTCAGAAATTTCCTTCAAATAGATCAGAAATTCGCTGAGCGAGTCACGAAAAGCCATCTCTTCGGTAGAAGCCGAATCGGAATTGTAGAGTTAGGCGTTGATCTGAGGGTGACATGGGGGAGATCATGTGTGGTTGAAATGAAAGATTATGGGCAAATGTGGGGAGTCAGCACGAGAGGGTGAAACAAGAATATGCTGTTGTAGCCCTCTATTGGACTTCAAACTCAAGGTAATAATAGTAATAATCTCGTTTTTCTAATATCCTCTTCCATCTATATGATACACAATCTAGCGGGTAAATTGAAAAAGTGATATGGAGTCATATAAGCTGTTTTGCCTATAGCTCGTAAAGTTGTTTTGGCGAAAGTACTTATTGAAAACAGTTAGAAAAAAATTTATTATTTGAATTATATATTTTTCACTTAGGAAGGAAATAGTTCAGAGACGACTAGAGGTAATAATGATAATTACCAATATTATTAATAACAAATGCTTTACATCAATCATTTTGAAGGACACTGGGACAGTTTATTAAATCTGTCTTCAAATAATTCAGTAAACTATAAGATGAATTTATCTTTTTATGAGAAAATGTCCAAGTTTCATATGGCGCTAGCAATGATAATTATCAGTCCTATTTTCATCCCCTGCTGAGGTACAAATGTGACGTAAATAAAGTTTCATATACTTACTTATTCCCGTTTTAATGAATTTAAACAAAGCAAAAACAAATCTTTGTGCAGAATGAGGTTATTATTATGATTATTATTCCCTTGAGCTCTGAGTGGAACATAGGGCCTCAACAACACATCCCTGTTTTGTCCTGTTTTCTGAAGTCCTCCTCAGCTGGCTCCACAATTGCCTATAAACTGTCATCTCTTCCACTTTACCTTCAAAGTGACATCCGTGACACTCGTAATTTTCCAGTCGGGTTCCACTTGATCGATGGCCGGGTGCTCCATGTCACCCAACGGTCTACTTAGTGTATGTCTAATCCATCTCCATTTTTGTCGGAATATTTGCTGGGCGATAGGTTCTTGATTGTCTCGTTCCCAGAGTCTCTTAACGTTAATTCTTTCTGACTAGGTGGCCATCTGATCATCAGTATAGAGCCAGCGGAAGCATCTGTTGATAAAAGTCTGCAATAGCCTGTTCAAAATGGATTCTGTGATGCGTCAAGTTTCTGACCCACATAGAAGAAATCCATCCTCACACTTGACTGGATGGACCTCACTGGTCACGACTTCTCACTAGAACTCCAGGAAACTCCGTCCTGTAGCAAGTCATTAGCGAGCATCAGATTAATTTTCAAGAGTTGGTTTGTAAGGATTAGATTTGTTTTTACGAGTTTGACCACGGATTGATATCAGTTAGAGAACCATTGAAAACCAGCAGGGAGTACTCGACAGCTGTTTCATCCTAGTTTGAGAACCATTGGCAGCACGCACCCACCGGGTGGGGTTCGGACCCAGGACCTACCGGTTACAAGGCGAGCTAGTAGACCATTCAGCCACTGGGACCCAATTCAATGGCCAGTACATGAATTCTAACTTCTACCAATTCGTGATTTAGGGCTACCACCAATGGAGTTCTAGTGAGAAGTCGTGACCAGTGAGGTCCATCCAGTCAAGTGTGAGGATGGATGGTTGCTAGTCGCGCTAAAATCACGAATTGGTAGAAGTTAGAATTCATGGACTGGCCATTGAATCGGGTCCCAGTGGCTGAATGGTATACGAGCTAGCTCGCCTTGTAACCGGAAGGTCCTGGGTTTGAACTCCAGTGGGTGCGTACTGCCAATGGTTCTCAAACTGATATCAATCCGTGGTCAAACTCGCAAAAACAAATCTAATCCTTACAAACCTACTCCATATAGAAGAACCGACTGACATAACATTGGTGTTGCGAATTCGGAATTTATTGTTCATGCTGAGTGGAGATTTTGAAACCAGACTGCAATGTGATGAATGTCTACCAGTCATTTCCGATTGTGGGTTTCACACCCTCATCAGTTTCCTCTGCCTGTAGATGAAACGACACTCAGTAGATAAGTGGAAGAGTTGATATTTTACTTTGATAGCGGCTGGTTATCTTCATCAACTTCACCTTCTCTTTGTTTACTTGAAGTCCTACCCTTGCAGTCTTCTTCTCTCACCCTGATAGTTTCCATCTGTAGGTATTCAAGTGTATATAACGTCAGACATAAAATGTGTACGAAGTTCAGATCTTCTGAACCTTTCTTATCATTCCAGTGTTTTCCTGTCATCTCTGTTCTCACACTCACACACAGTCTTCTGCACTATCGAGTCCATCACAATCAGACATATCATAGTGGATGGTAATGTAACAACAGAAGAAAAGGGCCAGGCAACAGATCAGTTTTATTACGAAAACCAACAGGTATTTATATGTATTTTACGTACATTAATAGGCTTCTGCCCGCAGAAAGAAGGCGGTCTTCTGATTGGTTGTTTGCAAACAAACGCAGTCTTCTGCTTTCTCGTTTTCGATATTCCTCGGAAATGCGAGCCACTTGTCTGCGAATCATATTTGTCCACGTCTAGGTCAGCTGTGATCGGTTGTTGAATCAGCCTAGATTAATTTCTACCAATCAGCGTAGATCAATGTCTACCAATTGGCTAGCAGCTTGCTCTCACCACAGTAATAGGCATTCTTGTCTTACTGCTGTCTTTGACTTCAAAGATTTCTCTGAGTTTTTTGTTTTGGATCGCCTGACATATGGCATTGTTATATAGTTGTTGGATTAGGTCGATAAAGTTCCACCCACTGCACTTCGTAATGTTTAAGCAGTTTTCAAGTTACGCTGCAATCAACGCTGCTGAAGGTTTTTTCGAATTCGATGAAAATCAGTCAAAGATCTGACTTCTGTATGTGATAAAATTAAGCATAATATTATTCGCCTACATATCCTGTTTCGATTTTAATAGTTAAACTTGATCTATACATATACATATATATATGCAAAAAATTACATTCTTCGGCAATGTTTTCAGTCTCAAGAGTGTTGTCGAAATTAACGTTTCATCAAAAAATATAGTCTTGTTTACGGTTTTAAAACGTTTTAATTATGTAAGAGACAGTTTTTGCTATAAATCTTTATTCATCAGGTTAGGCATATATAATGCCTGTTTAAAAATATCATGTCTGATAGGCGGAGAGATATTCCAGTAGATTTACGATTACAAGCTTTGATGAATTTTGAAGGTGCTCATTAAATATTTAAATCAATAAATGCTGGTAAACATACTCGTTCTCCTTCATCATCTTCTTGTTCTTCTTCTTGTTCTCCTCTTAATTTGTTATTGTCTGAATAATGCTTTGCAACAGTTGTAATTAAATTCATTCTCTGAAAAATAAAATTTTGTTTACAATGCATTCCTTCATAATTTCCTATAGATTTTTAGATTTCTTTGCCTACAAATCACGCCAGAATAAATTCCTTGGGATAAGTTTAGAAATCTTCTGCATCCACCAGTATTACGTCAGTTAGCTATTCTGTTTGGGTCACAGACTTGGCCTGTGGGTCATTAGGAGTAACTGCAATAGGCTGTGGAGATCTTTAATAACTGTCATCTCCACTAGCTCTATAGTGTAGGTCAGATGGCCTACCAGAAATGGTTAGCAGCAAGAAGGTCGGGAAACGAGTGAATCAACAAGCAGTTGTTCAACAGTTATGCGGAGTAAACGAAGATGAGTTAGACACATGCTGAGGGGACCATCATGTAAAGTCGTGTGGTGGACTTTAGAGTGGATCCTGAGTGGGAATAGACGAGTTTGACTTGGATCCGAGGATGGACCATGTGAGTAGGAGTTGAAAGCTAATGGAAAATCCTGAAGCCATCTAGAGAGGACTGCTGAGAACTCAGTAAAGTGAAGATATACTGTTACAGGCTTCTGTTACACTAAGGAACACAAGGGAATAATATTTATAGTTTCCCTTGGGCAAATGTTATCAGGGAATCTGTAGGATATTAATTTATCTTAGCTTTGTAACAAACGTCACCTATAAGAATGGCATATTTGCTGGATTTTGGAAACCACAAGAGATAGAAAACTGCATCAGGTAAAATCTAGTGACGATTACCTATCTGTCTGTGTATGCATATGTTTGTGGTGCCATTAAAACTTCATACTAGTCACACTACTAAAATATATGTTTTACCATGGTAATAACGACAATTCTTAAGCTTGATTCAGTTTCTCCTACTGTTATAGACGACAGCTGGTATTATAATTGTTTCCTTTAGTTCCTAGAGGAACATAGGGCTTCAGTCGCACGTCTCCATTGCGTTCGGTTCTCCGACAACGTTTTAACCTGACTCCACGTCTTCTCACATGCTGTCATCCACTCTTCTCACCATCACCTCCTTCATGTCACCCTCGCACTGACGACCAGCTAACTCACTGCTCCCCATTTGAGTTCCACTCGAGCGATGACCTGGCGTGTTATGTCACTTGATGATGATTTGTTTTCTCAGAGTATGGTCAATCCAATCCATCTTCATTTCTTCCTGAATATTTGTTGCACACTTGGTTCCTGTTGGGTTGGTTGGTTCGTTCTTAGAGATCCCTGTTGCTGATCTTTTCTGGCCATCTGATCTTGAGTAGTATCGAGCGCAGATAGCTGTTGATGAAGGTTTGTAGTTTGTTCGAAGTGACCTTCGTGACGCGCCAGCCAAGTCCCTGATCCGCATAGTAACACTGACTTCACATTGGAGTTCAAAATACGGATTTTATTTTTGATGCTGAGTGCTGTTGATCTCTACACAAACTTGAGAGTGATGGAAGCTTGCTTTGCTTTCCCGATCCCCGCTTTGATATCCTCGTCAGTTCCGCCCGCCTGTAGTTGAAAGAATGCTTCCCAGACAGGTAGGTAAGTAGTTAGGTAAAGGAGTTTGGTTCTTTCAGACTCCTCCCATTTGTGCTAATTGTTGTTTGTTGCTGTTGCTGTCTAGCAGGAATCTTCATCACCTCTATTTTCTCTATGTTCACCTGAAGGCCTACTTCTCATGCTTCTTCTTCCAACTTGTTGCTTTTCGCTTGCATATCTTCCAGTTTGTGTGAAATCAGACATATATCATCGGCGAAGTCCAGATCCTCCAAGTTTTTTGTGTGGGTCCATTTCATGCCTGTTTTCTCTTTGCCCGGCCCGGTGTCTGTCGCATTATCCAGTCTACCGCAATCAAGCAAACCATTGGAGATAGTAGGCAGCCAGCCAGCTTTGTCTTACTCAGTGTTCTTTAACAGATAAGTGTGCATTTATTCAACTCTAATAAATACTATCAGAAGAAGTTGTGGGTTACTTCAATAGATCGAACAATATATATGTTTCACTTATGTTTTTACATGCAATAAGTTGAAATACGTATGCAAAAAAATAAATAGCTGAAATGATAGAGGAATGATTATTATTTCTCCCCCGGGTTCCAAATGGAACATTAGTTTTCAGCAATACCTTTCCATTGTATTCGTCCTCCTTCAAAGCGGGCCAACGATTATCCACAAACCTTCATTTCTTCTTCAAATGACCTCTATGTCACCCAAGAAATCATGCTCAACTCGTCATTTATTATTCGGCTTCCCTTCCATAGCTTCGGTGTGGTGTAACTCAGGCGTTGACTCATTGAATGTCTAATTCGCCTCCGTTCGAAAGAATATTCCCGATCTCCTCACTGATTTTGGAGTAATGCATAGCTATCTTACTTTCTAGATCAGATCCTAGCTTGGTGTATTATTCTAATCTATGACGCTTGTAACCAAAAAGATGGTGATGGAGATGACTGCCTTTAAATTTCTTTTACTGATCGTTATGGCTGTTTGTTGTTGGTAGTTAGGTATCTTTTTCTCCGATGTATATTTTGCGCTGACGGGTCTTCTCCGCCTCCTTTACAAACTTGTTGGAAATTGTTCGTATGACTTTGAGTTTATCTGACGCATAACGGAAATCTTCTAAAGTATTTTTTCCAGTCCAACATATGTTTACTCCTCATTCCTCGTGGTCTGTCGCGTGAGCCAGTCCACTACAAACAGGAAGATGATCTATAATCTAGAAAACAAGGTTGTCTCTTGTCTTCATATCACATTCTTTGCTGACTTTCCTGTTGTCAGTCGTCTGGCATTTGACGTCTTCTATGTGTTTCATGAGTCCGTTGAATCCAGCCGTCTGCGGGCGACGTTTTTCATCATGAGTATCCTTTGGTCACCCCAAGGCCACGCTTATCATTATGGTTTGGGTCGACAGGCGTGTGACTCCGCACCAGCCGTCTTTCCGCCTGGCTTTCAGTAACTTCATGTTATTCAAGACCTCTGCTAATATCGTAGGGTTGATATTCACTGGCAGTTCTGCGTCTGCTGGTGGTATTTATGGAGGCAATTTGCAGGTGGTGGTCTGTTCAATGGTCCTTTGAAGTGGTCAGTTAGTTGTTACCTTTGCTTCTCTCTTTGATAATTAGGTTGCTTACGACATCTTTCATTGATTTAATCCATGCTAATAGTCTTTAGATAACGACCTGGTCATCTGAAATAATGTTTCCAGGTCTCTTTTACCTGCATCTTTTTCTCCAGTTTCCAATGTGTTGGAGAACTGTCTGTTGTCTTTCCTTGAACTCTACTTCATTCCTTTGTTCGATGAGCTGAAGACAGAACTCAAGTTCTCCTTTCGATGTTCATCTTCTGATTCACCATCTTTCTCTGCTCTATCAGCTTCCATGCTTTTTTAGATAGCCGTCAATTGCTCCGCCTATTCTTCTCGTATTAGATGTCTACATAGGTTTCTTTCTGTGTAGCTTCCAGTGGGTGTCAGTGTTCTTCCATTCCGGTTTCCTCGATGATGCTAAATAATGTCTACGAACTATTCCAGGTTACTGCAGTGAAGGTGGTCTTTGTGAATTTAGTTTCTGAGTTTCAAACTCAAATCGTTGTCCACTTCGAGCTGCTTTGAAGGCTTTCAACCAGATTTTAGAGGTTTTTGAACTAGATAGTGGTCTGAGCCCACATTTACCCTTCTTCCTGATCTTGTGTTCAGTAGGCTATGTCTCTACTGTCTCAAGATTGAGATGAATTTCGTGATTTTTGGTGTATCTGTCTCGTGAAATCCACGTCACTTTGTGGATATACTTTTGCGTGTACACCAAAATACTCAACCATTCAAGGCACAGAATTTTGCGTAGAATTCTTCATTCTCGTCTCACCGTATGCCTCTCTACCATAGAAGATTTCTGTTCCTATTTTCTTTGCTCACATTTTGGCATTCGCACACCTATTAAAACCCTAATGCTGCTATTTGGAGTCTCATCCCTTAGTGTTTGCAGTTGTTTGTGGGAGCATTGTAACCTTTCTTGCTTATAAGTTGTATCTTGCCGTAATTAGGTTGAAAGAGGTTGGTTCCAGCTGCAAAAATGCCTTAGTTGCTGTTGGTGATATCATGATAACTATTCCCTCGGTGTGTTCGTCTGGTTAACCGGGGTAGATTAATGACTATCCAGTCAACTGCTCGGAGATTAAATTCTATCTACCACCACAAATTCCTAACACTTCTTTACTGTATCCCTTCATTTCACCTCTAATGTGGACAGCCTTGGCAGGAAGTGTCAAACACTTTGCAGACATTCCACGTCTCCATTCTTATTTTTTATTTTTATGGACGGAAGACTCCTCAGAAGTTTTTTATCCAACATCGTCATCTATCCTGAAGCTGGAGAGTCTTCCCGACTCCAGCGCGTAGTACGTTTATTTTTTTGATATGGTTGTGTTCTCTGAGCTGGATAGTTAATTTTTGAAGCTTTCATTGCCCCACTAGGCAATTTGAAGTATACGCCGAAGATGCCGCCTAGTGGTGGGGCAATGAAAGCTTCGCAAACAAATAAACCATCCAGCTCAGAGAACCCAACCCCATCAAAATCATCCACCTGAGCTACAAATCTTCTCCATTAAGTTTATTTTTGCTAAGCTATGAAGCTTCTGCGGTGGTGGGATCATTTTCTCTTTTAGAGTAGATCTGCTAGCCTCATCTCCAACATTACCACTTTTTCCAGGCTTTGAACAGGTCCCTAAAACTGGGCAATGTTTAATTTCTATGAAATACTGTGAAAATGATCTATGAGAGAAGATTCTCCCTAGTTGCTAAAAGCAGAACAAGTTAAGAAATCTGGCTGCGACCGAAACATCTTGCTTGCTTTATATGAGCAGCTGAACGGCTTCGTTAATATGCAAAAAGAAGCCGCCTACGTAACTCATCAAAAATGAAGTACATATTCCGATTTTTCACTGAGCTAAAACAAAAAAGTAGTCGAGCAGAACAACATAGTTCCGATTCATTTCATTGGCTTTTTTATTTAGCCTTATGAAAGCCACAAAATTTATGGCATTTCATGATCACATGTCTCGTATACTCAGATTTGTGTTTTTTTGTGTGTATATATGTGAGAATATGAATTTCAGATTAGCTGTTTAAAAGGTGTTTTTTTCTGCAGTCAGTGACGTAGCGATCATATCCTACTGTTGTTTTTTTTCTAGCCTAAAATGTAAAAAGGGGTTTAGTTATGAATGTAGATAATAGAAATAAAGCGTGAAGATTTTGCGTAATGATTAAAATGGAATTAATATTAATTCTTGTGAAAGTGCATGCCTCTGTTAAATCCTCTTATCGTGGAATTAGGCGTTCTTTTTTATTTGCCTTTTATTATTATTTGAAGGATTTATTCAACAGGTTTTTGGTATAATAATACAGTGTTATAAGTTTGATGACGTCAGGTATCTAAATGTCTTTTGTATCTCAGTTGTATTATTGGGATAGTTATTATACACTACGGGAACTGCTACTCCATTGTACGATGAATATGACGTTTCAGTTAAAGCAACGAATTTTACCGTCAAGTGGAGGGCGTAGAAGTGGGCTCCCTTCCGCGTCCTCTTTCAGCCAATATGTTTATGGCGAAATTAGAGAATCGTCCACTCCAAAAGGATATATGTACGATACTTTTATCTTGTATAACATAATAAAATTGATGTCGGGGAGCTTCTCCAAACGTTCGGTGGGACTCAACCAAAAAATTGAGTACACATATGAAAAGGAGAAAGAAAACACCTCATCATTTCTTGATGTCCTGCTAAACAAGAAGTCAAGATGGAAATATTAAGAGGAGTATTTTCCAGAATTACTGATGGTTTGGCCAATACGCTCATTTTATGTCATTTTTCCTCTTTCATACAATCGAAATCTCTCATCAGTGCCTTGACTTATTGTGGCCTAGAGAAACCTGTACAATCGACCCCTTAGACGATGAAATAAGGAAAATAGAAAAAAAACTCATTGTATGGGAACGGATACTCCGAAAATTTTGTTAAAGTGTCCATTAGGAGAAAAGATAGAAAGAAATGCCTGCAAACGGTGCGGAAGGAAAGTATATACATGACGTCACCGTTTAAAGGAGACGCAGCCGCTAAATTGCTTGCATCGAAACTTCGAAAAATAATAGCTAAGACATTCTTTACCATAACATTGTGTGTAAAATACGCCATTCGTTGTATAAATCCAATGCAGATGAAGAATAAGCTACCGAGTCTGTCAACTTCAATATGCATTTCTAAATTTAACTGTTCCTGTGGACGCAGTTACATGGGCATTTATGTGGAACCGTAGATGGCGAACAACAAAGTTTAGCTTCAAGTGCATTTCACCCACTGTTCACCTCATTCCACCAATCCACGTTTTCCTACACTTGTACCATATCTTTCAAATCCATTTGGCATATACATCGCTTTTATCAAATCTCATCAGTTCTCTGTTATCGCCTAATGTATGTGTAGGTTCAGAGGTCTGTAGAGCATGACGCTTTCGCATGTTTTGAAATCAGTTAGCTCCCTCGTGCTTTTCCTTAGACATATTGTTTGTATTTGGATGACCACGAGTAAGAGGACTGAGTGACAACATTGCACGACAGTGTGTTTCCCTTCCTGGATGAGGTAATAAGATCTTGGCGATTGAAAGCATACTGCTGCATTTAGTGCACTCGTGTTAATGCGTGCGTTCAGTGTCATTAGGATGAAGCAGATTTGTCGAAGACTGCTCACATTCCTGTTATATTTACTGACTGTGAGATCAACTACAGCATACTGAAATTATAAACCCACAGCCGGCTAGATTAGGTCAGTGTAACATTCAGAAAGGAAACAACCACATTCATTGACGTTTATTGGCTGAGTATGCTGCCTCAAAATGAACGTCCTCAATTCACTTGTTCACTGTGATATTCTACACGATATTCAATGATAAACCTACTGTCAATGAACTTGCATTAGTCGAATGATAATCTGATACTTGTATTACTTTGTCTCTGATTGCATTGTGTATTCGCGGAGTGATGGATAAAATATTCGGATGCAGGAATTATATTCAAATTTAGTTGTCTTGAATACGTCACTAATCTTCAATTGGGATTTCATGAGTTTCTATTGTCATCCACGTGGATGTTGTCTGGCAAACGGAACTGCACACGCCACCTCAAACTCTCTCACACCATATCATCTTTGTGAATCTCTTCCATGATGCCAAAGCAAGCATTCATCGCCTGGTGAAATCTCTATACGCCCTCATTACTGTTTAAGATAAAGATGAAGCAGAACTTGACACAGATATACAAAAATAATAATGACTGTGGAAATCTGCACAATCCAATATCAATCTAACAACTTTCTGTAGCTGCAAATTTTTTTTCATTCGACAATATCATGTGATGGACAGTTCGCTGTCAAAACTCCTACCTCTTTGAACAAGCAATTCGTAAATCATGTTTTCTATGATATCTCCGATTTAAAAGTAATGAACTATATTAGATTGAATATACTGAAACCACCTGTGGGATCATAATTTCATCATGCCACAGTTGATCTCCGGAGACAGCCTCATAATACTACAGGAATTCGAACAGTCATGAATAAAATCTGCATTACCTCAATGATAATGAATCTTGGCATTGATACAGGTGAAGCAGTATGATGAAATTAACCCAAAAATGTTTACCGAAATGCAAAAAAATTTCTGATGAAAAAATATGAAGAATCCAATTGAAAAGAAAACACCAAACACACCATGTGAAACACACTAATGAACGTACACATAAGTGAAGCGACAACAGAGAACTGGTGAGATTTGTTATCACCAATATATTAATACAGTTCAAATGATACAATTGTCAGAAACGAAGGAGGACTACAAGATGACATCTTCTGAGGTGGATTTACAAATAATAACTGCGTTTCAGGAGTTCACTGAAAGATTGTATTCTTTGTGACATGTTGGGTAGTGCACCGTCGAATCAAACACCTGTAGTATTCACGTCGACAGGTGTCATGGCAGGTAAGAATCGATTGTACAGTTGATCTGTACATATTTTATGTGTATCATGGCAGTAATAACCACAACATTCGTAGTCTCTTGTGCGCGTTTGTCCAATGTGCATACATTTGAAACAAGTTCCTGGTCCCAATGGTTTCCACGCGCACCATAGATCACTGCAACATGGGTTGTCTATATCACAAGTCTGATTCAGATTCCGACAAATCGACGATTGACTGTCAGCTGAAATCAATAATAATATATTTTTGTATATTTGGATGGATGAATAGATGGATAGATGAATGAATGAGCGCATGAATGCGTGTCAGTGAGAATCCTTCGATATGAGTGAATACGTGTGTATGTGCAAGTCTGCGTCTGTAATGGTTAACGCAATGCGATCGATGATGATCTGAAACAAATACTGAATGTGTTTACTATGCTATCGGTCATGTGGGTGGTGAGAATTCAACATGGCTGCTGCGAAAACACATACTGTTGGTCGAATGGTATGGTGACGGTGAGCAGGAGGAGAACTGTGTAGATGATGATGGATATGACAATTTCAGTGATGATATTTCCGTGATTATGCAAATGGCACAACTCACTGACTGACTTACCAGTCGTCATGCACACAGCATATATATATATATTACAGCAAGCAGAATTTCAGGAACACAGTGCATCATCTCGTGTGTCTGCTTGTTGGTGGCTCCAATGTGATTTGACTATGATCTGTTAGGAGGAGGTGCTTATATATATAGCCGGAGAAGACGATGAAAACGGATAAGATCACGAATGATATATTATTCAGGTCATCTGCGTGATTCAACATGCTTTGCGTGGGTTGATTGAATCTGTGAATCACGCATTTGTGAGTTTGACATTTCATGGAACGTGATCGAAGATAGAATTGAACTAATCCTTTAAGACAAAACGACCAACTGTAGCACGCATCACATTATTATTCTCAGTCAATGACACTTGCTTTGCAATCAGAACACACACACACGCACTGAATTGGAGAATCGACGCTTTGATTCAGAATGAAATGTCGCAAACATTTGTGCAAGACACAGATATACGTATTGTTGAGCGCATTTATCATATCATTCGTAGGATTCCTTATATGGAAGCAGTTACATCGGTATTTAGGATGACCTTCAGTCTGATTCTTTCAGGGAGTTTTCAGATGTGTCGTTTCAACCACACGGTATCTATTCGACGAGGTGATAAGATTTGTGAAGTGCGTTGAAATTCACAACTGGACTAGTGAATGTGGAGAAAATTTTGAATGAGTAACTTCAGAAAGTAACAATTTGTTGTACTGCATGCATTACCAAAGAAGCACACAGTTTTGCGGGAGAGAGTTATACACTCTAATGTTACTGTGAATAGATGGAGAGTGAGCCAGATATGGTGTGAGAGACGGGGTTGGATCACTGAAACTTTCTTCGTACAATCGTACATATGCAATCCGAGTGATTCATCAGTGATTTCGGAGAGAGGGAATAATACTTGAGAAATATAAAGGAAAGTCACTGAGTACCCTGTGTGATCACCTTGACATGATTATGAGCAATAGATTGAGTGTGTAATTCCAACACTCGATAATAATGCAGGACAGTTTTAGCCCTTATCAAAAGGGAAATTACCAATGCTGCCCTACCCATGTTACCATGTTTTGCAGTTCCTTTGGCCAGCCAACGTCCTCGTGGGTTACAATGGAACGTCATGGATTTCTCATTGAACATGAGTCACCTATTGAAGACCACTGAGACCGAATATTTTATCCATCACTCCGCGAATACACAGCGACACCACAGACAAAGTAATACAAGTATAAGATTATCATTCGACTAATGCAAGTTCATTGACAGTAGGATTATCATTGAATATCGTGTAGAATATCACAGTGAACAAGTGAATTGAGGACGTTCATTTTGAGGCAGCATACTCAGCCAATAAACGTCAATGAATGTGGTTGTTTCCTTTCTGAATGTTACACTGACCTAATCTAGCCGGCTGTGGGTTTATAATTTCAGTATGCTGTAGTTGATCTCACAGTCAGTAAATATAACAGGAATGTGAGCAGTCTTCGACAAATCTGCTTCATCCTAATGACACTGAACGCACGCATTAACACGAGTGCACTAAATGCAGCAGTATGCTTTCAATCGCCAAGATCTTATTATCTCATCCAGGAAGGGAAACACACTGTCGTGCAATGTTGTCACTCAGTCCTCTTACTCGTGGTCATCCAAATACAAACAATATGTCTAAGGAAAAGCACGAGGTAGCTAACTGATTTCAAAACATGCGAAAGCGTCATGCTCTACAGACCTCTGAACTTACACATACATTAAGCGATAACAGAGAACTGATGAGATTTGATAAAAGCGATGTATATGCCGAATGAATTTGAAAGATATGGTACAAGTGTAGGAAAAAGTGGATTGGTGGAATGAGGTGAACAGTTGGTGAAATGCACTTGAAGCTAA
Source organism: Trichobilharzia szidati (assembly GCA_944472155.2). NCBI lineage: Eukaryota > Metazoa > Platyhelminthes > Trematoda > Strigeidida > Schistosomatidae > Trichobilharzia > Trichobilharzia szidati. The sequence continues at coordinate 56,789,782 of OX235276.1, forward strand.
ACTTTGTTGTTCGCCGTCTAAGGTTCCACATAAGTGTTGGCAGCGATGTGTTCAAAATGTCTGGAATGAAGAGTAGAATAACTGTTTCCGTCTGTGTCGTACACTGCTGATAAACAGCTAAGCAGTTATATGGAAGACAACAGCCTTTTTAATTTTTTCAAGATTCTTTTTAACGCAAACAGAGTAGATGCGAGCAACATTGACTTCCTGGTCTACATGTTTCACTCGGATGATGTGTGGTTTTCTGACCGACCAACTTACTGATTGACTTATCCGCAGTCATGGACACTGCCCATTTGACAGCAATTTACACCTGCATGAAGCAATAACAGAGAACTGATAAATTTGCTACACGCTATACATTTACCGAATAAATGTGAATGAGATGGTACACATGTTAGGGGAAGCAGATAGGTGGATTGAGTTGGAAAGTGGATGGATGTATCTAGAATTTAAATTCTAAGGTTAAATGTACAAGCAAACTGTGAGAGTTTCCATGGGATCATCAATATCCCCGGTTGTTGCAGATATATTCATGGATAGGTAGGAAAACATAGCGTTTCCAACGTTCAACCCAAACCTAGAAGTACGGTGGAGGTATGTAGATGACAGATTCACTGCACTCAGAACACAGGATATAGATGAATTTCCCAAACATATTAACTCAAACATGAAGGCAACTGAATTCAGATATGAACTGGAAATTCAAGTAGGGGAACATTCAATTTTACATTGTAACGTAAAATGGGAAATTTAAACACACCAGTGTGTTTTCGGGAAACCCACACATTCAAACAGATATTTGAACTTCCGATCATGCAGTCAAATGTCAGTAACAAATAGGATTGGTGACATTCTATGCAACGATTAGTGAAATTTTATGCAATAAGCAACAAAATCTCAGCAGTGCAAAGAAAATTTTAAGTCAGAAAGTGAGGCATATATAAGAAGCTTTGAAAAGGCCTTCAATAATTAGTCAGAAAGTATCTGGAGAAATGTAAAAATAAAACAAATAATGATAGCAGTGATAGTTTTAATAATAATGGTATTGATAATTACGATATGCATGTCAAACATGCGCAAGACAACACCAACAATAAGGAATCTAAATCACGAGCAGTAATTCCATACAAGGAAAGAACCTCGGAAAGTGCCCTCTTCACTTATTTCGTTGTCCACCTGGTGAGTTCATTTCCCAATACTCTCTGTAATTGTCATAGGCTGAAATGAAGTGAAGTGGAATCGAACAAGTCATTGAGAATCGTTTCACGAGATGGATGGATGAAGGAAAAATGATTGAATTGCGGTCAACACCTGCAAATGTGCGCGTGGGCGTATGTGTAACTCCGGATCAATGATTGCAATAGTAAGCTGAGCAATGATCAGATGATCAGACGTTGATTGTGACCCCAACTGCTACTGAAGCTGTCTATGCAGCTAATGTGATTCAAGTTTTATGGCGATGATAAGGATGTAATGATGTTGTAAACGATGAAGGACTCGACGACCTTGGTGATGGCCGTCTAGTCAGTATGCCGATGAATGCATTATTGCTCGAGTGAGATGATGTGTGATTTAGGGATTGACCGACTGACTAATTGATTCACCTACATTTCCACAAGCACACAGCACATATTACAGGAAAGAGAATGATCAGACTGCGATGCATCACAGTGAGCGCGCATCAGCAACATTTTTGTGGCATCAACCGGATAGTAGTGATCACGATTTGACGGCATATATGCACAAACTTTGTATTTGTACAGGTGGAAAACTGCAAACTATTTTTAAGCATATTCATTTTGAAATTGAAAAAAATAAAAGCAATGCTGATTTGACCATTGTTGATTCGATTTATAAGTGTATCGATTTTTTGAGGAGTGAAAATTTATTGTGAATTGTAGAAACGGCTCTTCCGAATACTCAGGTGTAATAAGAACGTTTGTTGAAATTTCTAAAGTTCGCTCTTGTTTACACTGAGCGTTTGAAAATCAGTCAAAGATATTGTGATTCGTAGAGTCCTGTTTGCGCATACATTGTTTCTAACAAGCATAAGGCGTTACTGAAGGAGGCTTTCTATTGAAAATGCCACACAGCCTAACGGAAAACATTATACATATAAATATTTGTGCACATCATTACAGAACGCATTATATTCATTGACTTTTTATAGTCATTCTACTATGAAACATCGAATCCGTTCGGTAACAGTTTTAGCGTTGTCCGTAAAAAAATTTTAATCTGATTGGAAATAAGACAAGTGTTGTTAGTCAATAAGATGGAGAAATCGATTGCTCGTATTGGCTTGAGTGAACTGATCTAGTCATTTGACTCGCGTAGTATTGACGGCAGTGAGTGAATTCAAGGAGCGTATCGAATATTTCCGATTTCGTCATCACCTTCCATCCATGTCTGCGTTGGTCTTCTCACATCCTATTGATTTCCAAACAGAGATTTCGTTTGACTCCTGGCAGAAATAAGTCAAGACTTTCTCCAATAACTCACTAGACCTCTTCTCGTGCAATGTACTAATTCATGTATTCTGCTCACTCTTCTTCGTCATCTTACACCACTTCTCTTCACTGGACTTCTCAATCAATGACTTTATCATATTGCATCGAACATGGTATTCTGTGATAATATGAGGTCAGTGCTGTGTCTTTGACTCAAATGACCGACATTGTCGTCGGTCAGCATTTTAGTTGTTGCTAGCAGCTCTCTAAATTATCTGCATGCGCAACTGTTTTTTCCTCGTATCTCTTCCGAGTAAAGTCAGAAGACATTTCATGGGAATTCATGCTCGTACATTAAACAGCATTTCAAAACACTCTCACGACATTCAAAATGCGTTCTTCGCGAAGCGATAAATGTCAGCTTGTCACTCATTGACCTACAAAATCAGTAACCGATCTGCAAAGTATGAGGAGAGATTGGGATTGCATGTATTACTTATGATAATGTCTACCTAATTATATTTCCTTATGTCTCGCTGACTTTCCGTTTGTGTTGTTTAACCAGTAATTTGTAATTTTATATATTTATTTGTAGCTTTAAAAGCATAGACATTTCTGCAATGTGTATTATTGAGCGGTTAAAGCTTTATTCTGCATGATATCTGTCATTTGATTAATGGGTATTCTTATTAAAGAATTAAAGTACTGCATGCTAATTTCCTCCCATGAGCAGCTTCATGTGAAATAATACAGATATCCACAATTTCCTCCATAACTATAATTTCCCGAAATAACTGCTTCCACATAAGGAATTCCACGAAGGATATGACTGATTCTCTCAACAATACGTATATCTGTGTCTTGCACAAATGTATGCGATATTTCATTCTCAATCAGAGCATCGGTTCTAATCCAGTTTGTGTGAGTGTGTGTGTGTGTGTTCTGAATGCAAAGCATGTGATAGCTATCGAGAATATTAATCTGATGCGTGCTCAAGTTGACAGTTGAGTCTGAGAGGCTTTATTCATCGAATAATCGACCATATTGCATGAAACATCCAACTCATAAATCCGTGATTGACAAATTCACTCAATCCACGCTAGAGCATGTTGAATCACGCAGATGACCCGACTAATGCATCACTCGTGATTTTGTCTATTTTATTATCGTCTTCTCTGACTATATATAAGCACTTCCTCCTAACATAGCTGAATCAAATCACATCGAAACCATCAACAAGCAGATAGACGAGATGATGCACTGTGTTCTCTCAGTTCTCCTTGCTGTATTGTGTGCAGTGTACATGACGACGGGTAAGTCAATCAGTCAGTTGGTCTGTCAGTAGATCACTCATCACCTCATTCGAATTCCAGTTCATCCATTTGCATAACCACAGAAATGTTTACCACCGAAATCGTCATTTCCATCATCATCTACACCGTCCTCATCACTGAAACCATACCACTCGACCAAAATTATATGCATCCGCTGCGGCCTTGGTGAATTCACAACGCCCACATAACTATCAGCATCGCAAGCACACTCATTATCGTCATCAGATCATCAACGATCGTATTGCTGTAGCCATAACAGACGCAGATCTACACACACACACACACATTCGCTCATATCGACAAATGCTCACCGACATCCAGTCATGCACTCATTCATCCAGCCTTCAATCCATCCATGCATACATCTATCTCGTGAATGATGCTCGTTGATTGATTTCACTTCCTTTTCAACTTTATTACAGCCAACAGTCCATCGCCAATGTGTCGCAAACTCAACGAAACTTGTGAAACGGAAAATGATTGTTGCTCTCCTCTACTGTGTTCGAGAAAACCATTGGGAACCGGAACTTGTGTCAAATGCCTCAGCACATTACAATATTGCAGAGACGACAACGATTGCTGTCTTGAATATTACTGCTCAGCTGCATTTCAGAAGTGTACGAATCAACCGGCCACTCGACTCGTACCTGACACTCCAAGTATCCTCGTGAATACTACAGGAGTAAGATTCGACGGCGCACACCCCAACGAGTCACAAAGAGTGTAGTCTCTCATTGATGTCTCGAAAGGAAGTTGATATTTCTAACTCCGTCTCAGAAAATGCTAGCTTGTAGCCCTCCACAGTGTTTGACTTTTGTATTATTTAAATCCAATAATATATTTATGATAACGAATTTCATCAGTTCTCTGTTATCGTTTCACGTATGTGTTCGTTCATTGCTGTGCTTTAAATGGCGTTCTCACATTTCCGATATTCAGTTGGATTACACACGATATTCATGAGAAATCATACTGCTGCACTCGTATCGGTGCGTGCATACATTTTCGCTGAGGTGAAGAATGTACATTGCAGACTGATGGAATTCCTGTGATATTCAGAAACTCTTACTGTGAGATCAAGTGTTGCATTCCATGACTATAATCCTGCAGGCGGTTTCAGTATCTCAACGAATAAGTGCATTGCTAGTATGCACTACATTGAAACGCGTACTACACAGTGCAAGAGGCAGAAAAGAAACCACGAAATTCATCCACTCCTACCGTCTGAGTATGTCACTTCAATGTGAACATTTCAATTCACTGGTTGTCAGTGATATTTCCTGTATTACTTCAGTAAAACATTGTCATTGAATTCCGAATATTCTGGTGATTCTTTGTTATTTGCTTTAGTTTACTGATAGGTATATGTTAAATATTCATGAAATGTTGATTGAATATTTGATCCTGGTTACTCCATCTCTATTCACCTGTTTTGAGTAAATTATCCACATTCGGTGAGAATTACCATAGTCTCTTGTGAACGTGGACATATTGCCTGACAAGTAGAAACAAATATGTCTCGTTTAACTCTCCTTATCTAAATGATCTCTCTCAGACTTTTTCATATTTCGAGAAAAAATTCCAATAACGTATATCCTTGAATCTCGATGATTTCAAAGATTTTTTGCTTGATTATTCTATTTTTTTCGGATATATTTTATTTTGGATTTCTTAATCGTGTATATGTGCGTCGGTGGCACAGTGGTTAGGACTCTCGCCGACCATGCACATGGTCCGGGGTTCGATCCCCTGCCGACGCACACCCGATATCTATGGTCGGCCTGCAAAATTTGGGCTACCGATATCCATGCTGAAAATGTCATACTTGTACTGAAAATACGGTTTGGCATCAAGCTGTAATCAAAAAAAATATTAACGCGATATGCGTGTGTGTTATATAATAAATTGTATTCTTCTCTTTCATGATCCTAGTAGTTGTCGTTCTGTTTTCTCTTGGATTCTGGAAAATGTCACCAGTAGGAATAATCCATACTAGCTGACAATTAACGCGGGAAAACAAAGAATACACCAAATGGTATTATGCAATTATTTTTCAATCTCATATCACTCAACACTTCAAAATCGGAGATATCATGGAAAACATGATTAACGAATTCCCTGTTCGGAGAATGTAGTAGTTTTGGCGGCCCATTGGCCATCACATGATATTGTCGATTGTAAGAATTATGCGACTACAGAAAATAATGAGATTTACAGCGGACTGTGCTAATTTCGACCTTCAATAATATTACTGTATATCTGTTTCAGGTGCTCAGTCATCTTGATCATGAACAGTTAGGAGTGCGTGTCAAGTTAAGGGACACTGGTTTATTATTATCGCAAATGAAACTTCATGCACTGGGAATTTGTGTACGCGAGCTGAAATTATACACGTGTGTTGATGGAAATAAAAAATATGCAGCAACTTTAACAGATTGAATGCGCATTCAATCTCAGTTTGTTTTCATATGATATTCCTTCAGTTGCTTTCAAGTTCATCGGGGTAGCATTAGTTTTTTCTGTCACTTCATTCTCCTGGTACCAGGCACTGAAGAATATTCCATACCATTCATGTGATTATATTCAAATCTTTTCGTAAACATATAATGAACAGAGAAATAAAGATTTCAGTTACGCAAAAGATACTTGCTTCGACATCATAAAAGAGAGTGAGAGAGGTGATTTGATAGAAGAGAGTTTGATGTGAGCTTTGCATTTCCGTTGGTCAGCCAACATCCCCGTGGATTACACTAGAAACTCATGGAATTCCCATCGAATATGGGTGACCTATTAAAGACCACTAAATATGAATTTACTTCCTGCGTCCGAATATTTTATCCATCTCTCCGCGAATACACAATGCCGCCAGAGACAAAGTAATACAAGTATCAGACTATCATTCGACTAATGCTCTCGGATTATCAACGAATGTCGTGGACAATATCGCAATGGACAAGTGAGTTGAGTACGTTCATTTTGAGGCAGCATACTCAGCCAATAAACGTCAATGAATGTGGTTGTTTCCTTTCTGAATGTTACACTGACCTAATCTAGCCGGCTGTGGGTTTACAATTTCAGTATGCTGTAGTTGATCTCACAGTCAGTAAATATAACAGGAATGTGAGTAGTCTTCGATAAATCTGCTTCATCCTAATGACACTGAACGCACGCGCTAACACGAGTGCACTAATTGCACCATTATGCTTCAATTCGCCAAGGTCTTACAATCGCATCCAGGAAGGGAAACACACTGTCGCGCAATGTTGTCACTCAGTCCTCTTACTCGTGGTTATCAAAACAGAAACCATATTTTCAGTGATAAGCAAACACAGCATCTGATACACTATGCAGTATTGTCTATAATTTTCATCACCCATTACTCCATGCAAATATGCATCAAATGAATAACATACATCATTCCTTTTTAATTCAACTCCATTTTATTGCATTTCAGCAAATATTAAGAGATCAATGTGTCGTCAACTAAACTAAACATGTGGAAATCAATGTTGCTCACCACTACTGTGTTCCAGAAAACGAGATGGCATACGAACGTGGGTTAAGTGTTTGCCTGAAAGACTGTTGCCCGGAACACTTCTGCTCAAACACTCGACAAAGTAGGCCACCTGGGATCATGGAGGGATTTTCAGTCCTTGAGTTCACTTGTCTTAACACTGAGTAAAAATGCTAATAACATCCACCCACTCACTGATCACTGAAATCACTGTCTCTCTCTCTCTCTTTGCAAATTGTTTTTCATGTTTCCTCCGAGTACTTGGTAACTTCATTTCACTCGTGACTGAAATGTGTAGGTCGCATTGTGTTATTTCGATATTCAGAGAAATCATCTGATACGAGTGAGACATTTTGTGCATGCGTCAGTGGCAAGGATGCAGGCGAAATACATCAGTTGATCATTTGAAAAGGTGGATACAAAGAGATTATGTTGTGCCAAATGATAGGACAGGACTGCGGGTGAACATAGACCAGACGGAAGTTATGAAAATAACCAACCAAAAACAACAACAGCAGCAACATCCAGCGCCAATCACCTTCAGCGGGAAGGATTTGAAAGAGGTTACTTCATTCACTTATCTAGGGAGCATTGTCTCAACTACAGGCAGGAGGAACGGACGAGGATGTCAAATCGAGAATCGGGAAGGCGAGAAACACATTCATCAACCTGAAACCAATCTGGAAATCTTCGTCACTCAGCCTGCATCAACAATAAAATACGGATTTTCAATACAAACGTCAAGTCAGTCAGTTCTTCTATACGGATCAGAAACTTGGCGGGTCACCAAGAATATTTCCAACAGCCTGTTGCAGACCTTTATCAACAACTGTCCTCGTTCTATACTGAAGATTAGATGGCCGGAAAGAATCACAAACAAGGAACTATGGGAACAAACAAAACAGGAACCAATCGCCCGACAAATATGCAGGAGAAAGTGGAGATGGATTGGATACTCGCTGAGGAGGCCGTTGGGTGACATCGCTCGTCAGGCCAACGCTCGAGTGTAACCTGAAAGGGAAGCGGCGAATGTGACGTCGAAGGGTGTCATGGAGGAGATCGTGTGAAGAGGAGTTGAAACAGTATGGATTAACATGGATGCAAGTGAAAAGTACAGCACAAGACAGAAGCAAGTGGAGGCGTGCAGTTGAAGCCCTATGTTCCACTAGGAACCCAAGGGAACAATAATAATAATAATTTTCAAACTAATGCAAACTCCTTAGATCAATTACCAAAATAAGGACGATTTATTTCGCATCGGAATAAGATACCGGAAATCACCTAGGTGATTAATATGAGGAAATAAAAAATGAGTAAATGAGGTGCATATTCTGGACTGGTTTCGGTAAGCATCACGCCACTCGATACAGATGTATAGAAGCAGGAGTGACCGCTGAGATTACCACCGCATCTGATTGAAAGATACATGAATCACTGAGACGGCTTTGAAACAAGGTGACTGATCGTCTGTAATGATGTGTTCATGAAACAGTCATGGCTGTCTACCAATACACTCACATCGAGATGAAATGTTATTCATTTTTTTGCATAAGTGTCAGATATTTTGAAATGCACGATATCGTGTGATGTCCAATATCTTGCGAAAGTTATAAAATCCTCCGCATAGTGTATTATTAATCCAAAGTGTTCAAGATATTTTCAAATTTTCAAAAAAGCGATTTCAGTTTGAATATTCAATTGACGCAATTATTGATGGTATCATCGTTACTATCGACTGCACCACTGACATGAATTTTGAAGAAGACAAGATGACTGGTCTAAGACATATTCACCATCAGTTTGATTCTCATCTATGATTGTATTCTAATCAAAACATGCACATTGCTTCGTTCTCGTATTTCATGATCAAATACGTGTCATCCATGAATCAACAAAATGGAATTTAGCTTTGTTGGAACATCTCCCATAGATGCTCTATTTCCTTCTGCAAAGAAATATCAGCTCATGGTGATTTCAATCAGCCGTGACTTTCGCTGTTATGTGTTGATAACGATCACAACGACGAATTCCCAAAATCTGTATTATGTGAGATGCATGATATCGCGTGATCCGAACTGACTGGAATGACTGTGGTGGTGTGACTTTGGTTGTAGAGAAGAAAGAGATCAAGAAATTATTTCACTGTTAGTGATTATGAAATTGAAATTAAGAAAACTGGTCATCATTTGATCGGTTCGCGCATCAGAGGATGACGACTAATCCGGTTTGTTGAATAATTTAACACTATACCCTCCCCCTGGATTCTGACTGGATCGACAAGAATTATGAGTCACTTATTTCTCGATTAACAGATTGATTCAGTCTACGACACTCTTATATGAAACAGTGCCCACCATCGTCTTCTGAAGCATTGTCCAACGTGGCTAGATAGAGGAGTCGTAAAGTCATTCAGAAGTTCCATACTGGTACATCTAGTGGATACGGAGCGCAAGATTGACGAAAATTCAGCTTTTACAACTCTATGCAAGGTGACTGCTTCACTCCTTAGGTTGGTACTTCTTCCGTTGCTAAGCTTAGTGGAGCCAGTCGCCATAAAGATTTTTCAACTCACTCCCTATCTTCGGGAAAAGTTATTTTCAACTTGTTTCCCTTCCTTGGTTTTCACCTCAAACCCAAAATAATTATCTCTCCCTGTGACACCAGGTAACTGGTAATATTATTTTATTTGCAATACTATCTGTATTATCTGTATCGTGTTGTTTTGTAGCTGTGCATTTCAACCTCAGTTTCTTTTCTTTTAGGAGTTTGACCACGGATTGATGTCAGTGAGAGAACTATTGAAAACCAGCACAGGAGTACTGGACAGTTATTTCATCCTAGTTTGAGAACCATCGGCAGCACGCACCCATCGAGTGGGATTCGGACCCAGGACCTACCGCTAACAAGGCGAGCTAGTAGACTATTCAGCCACTGGGACCCGATTCAGTGGCCAATCCATGAATTATAACTCTTACCAATTCGTGATTAAGAGCGATTACCAACCAATGTCATCAGTGGGAAATCGATCCTCACACTTTACGAGTTCGACCTCACTGGTCACGACTTCTCACTAGAACTCCAGGAAACTCCGTCCTGTAGTAAGTCACTTTCGAGCATAAGACTAATTTTTAAGAGTTAGTTTTTAAGGATTAGATCTTTTTGAGGATGGATTTCCCACAGATGCCTTTGTTGGGTAATCGCGCTAAATCACGAATTGGTAGGAGTTAGAATTCATGTACTGGCCATCGAATTGTATCCCAGTGGCTGAATAGTCTACTAGCTCGCCTTGTTAGCTGTAAGTCCTGGGTCCGAACTCTGTCGATGGGTGCGTGCTGCCGATGGTTCTCAAACTAGGATGAAACAACTGGCTGTCCATTACTCCTTGCTGCTTTTCAATGGTTCTCCAAATGATATCAATCCGTGATCAACTTGGGAAAACGAAACTAATCCTGACAAACCAACTCTTGAAAAATCTCAGTTTCACAATTTATTATCGGAAATATGTTGCCTAGTTAAGTCATTTACTTAGCTGAACTAAAAATTGCTCGCTTAATAAAACTATGATCTTCTATAGTTTGGTTTGTAAGGATTAGTTTCGTTTTCCCAAGTTGATCACGGATTGATATCAGTTAGAAAACCATTGAAAACCAGCACTGGAGTACTGGTATACGAGCTTACCTTGTAACCGAAAGGTCCTAGGTTCGAACCCTGGCAGTGGGTGTGTACTGCCGATGACTCCCAAACTAGAATGAAACAGCTTTCCAGTATTCCCAGCTGGTTTTCAATGGTTCTCTAACTGATATTAATCTGTGATCAACTAGTAAAAATATGATCAAAATAATTAACTTGATTGTACAACGGTGAATTACAATATTGTAAAAGATTAATAAAAAGGTGAATTTTTATTAAGAGATTTAAAAAAGATTGAATGACGTTCAAAAATTAGAATAATGATGATTATAAAAAAATGAAATCGAAGCAAAAAGCGAAGTGGAATGGAATTAATCACAAGGAAAACGACCGCGATAATGGTGAAGAAAAAATTTTGATGAAACATTTCTGAATACAAAGATAAGGTTTTCTTCCGTAATTGGCTACTGCTTCAGTTGTATGCAGGCTGAATTTAGACTGTTGATAAATGTTAAGAGATAAATCATGTGGGGCTGAGAGATTTGAGTGAAAATGTTCACAAATCAAAATCTGGGTTATCCTGCATTCGTCGTGACCAGTTGGGTGCAGCAGGTCGGGTGTGGGGACAAATAGTCGCCAGCGATGACAGTAGCTAGTGGTCGCGCTATGTCGTGAATTGGTAGAAGTTAGAATTCATGGGCTGGTCATTGGATCGGGTCCCAGTGGCTTAATGGTATACGAGCTCGCCTTGTAACTGGAAGGTCCTGGGTTCGAATCCCAGTGGGTGCGCACTACTGGAGGGCCCTAAACTAGGATGAAACAGATGTCCCGTACTCCCAGGTTTTCCAATGGTTTTCTAACTAATGTCAGCTCATGATGCAATCCTGTAACCAATGAAGTCCCTACAAACCAACACTTGATTATCCTGCATTCGCTGTTCATCAGCCGAATCGAGTTGCATTCAGCTATGCATTTCCAAAATCTGTTTTTGTTGGATGTATACATATTGCTGACATCCTTGAAGCTGTTCTCTAAATGTAGTGAGGAAACAGATAAAAAGTTGGTAAGCCACCTAAAAAGTCTGTTTTTTGGCGAATTCACTTGAGGTTTGAAAAATTCCCATTTCATGTAACTACGAACACATGAGTCAGCAAGGACACCTCCTGTTTGTGTAACTTCATTTTAAAGCTGAGCAGTTATTTCTGGGATTTGTAGATCCACTATAGATAGTAAACAGAGGCCATCGCTTATTTTAAGTTAGTAACAAAGTGAATCAAAAAGTATGAGTAATAACAGTGCTTGAAATATTCAGGATAACCTAACGTCGTCCGAGGGTGACATTGAAGATGTCGTATGGCAAGGAGGAGATGAAAGGTTATGCGACACTGTGAACCCAGCTGAAGAGGACAGCAAAGAATGGGGGAAAGTGGAAATGTGTTGTTGAAGCCCAATATTCCCCTAGGAACCCAGGAGAATGATAATAATAAATTAATAATAACGTAATCAATAGGTTTGATAACTGGTTACTTAAGTGATGAATTATTAATTGCTTGGAAGTAGTCACTAGTAAACAAGAGAACAGAGGATAAAAATACAATGGACTACATAGAGGTTATTATCCAGTTATTCACGAAAACAAAAACAAAAATTATTAGTACTAATGCATGGAAAATACCCATCCAGACATGAATATAAGAAAAAAGTTCAGCGAAGAGTCTCTTTTCGTCGGCGAATTCATTTACTTAGCTGTACAATAGCATATATATACACAACTGCTTTGTGTGTGTTTGTACATTAGGGTTGTCAAAGAAAAAAAATTAGTTAGGGTTAATGTTCACGGCATCAAAATGTTTCTAAAATCTGATGAATAGTCAAAATTTTAACTAGTCGGGGAGGGGGGGAAAGATTGGTAAGTATCGACAAGGGTTGCGTAGTATGAAATGGGATGTTAATGGAGGCACGTGTCCAAAAAATTAATTACGTAATAGGTAGAAAGAATAAATAAAGGGTTGAATACAATAATATTAACTGATGACGTTTCGAGCACAAATTATTGCTCATAATCATATCAAGTCACTCACACAACTTTTTACTTCATTTATATACATGAGTGAAACTGATTAGGCATTTGAATAAAAATCACTATAATATAATGTACATTCAGAAATAATAATATGAGTATTATCAATCAAATACAATCAGATGGGAAATAAGATGTTTTTTAGTCGAAATAAGTAACTTGTTAGAATGTTACAATGTACGTGAATTGAAATAGAATTTTACGATTATTTATTATCTTCTTCTGAATTGACAGGTGGGAATAATATCTTCCATATCCGTGGTATTTGCGTTGAGCCATTTCTGTTGCATGTGTTGGGTGTAAACTCGATGAACCAGGCAGAATTCAGTAATCAATCTCTCTCTCCACCTACCTATATTACTTCTTAGAATTTTGACTTTGTACCACCCTACTGTGTGGTAGTGTGTTAATGCATGCAGTGCAATGGCTGAGCTCTTTTCTAAACTGCTTATCTCCTCGGAGTTAGCTATACTTACCTTAGCTGAATTCTTATTTTCCGACAATCTGACTACCCCTGATCTACTAGTTTGTACTATGTAGTTCACCTAACTCACAGTCATTGCAAGGTATTTTGTAAATTATATTATTTTGTTCAATTGGGTCTACCAGGTCCTTTAGCCTACAGAGCTTGTCTCTGAGTGAGTTTGTAGGTTTGGATGCCACCTAAATTCCTACTTTATTGAGAATCCTACGTAGGGCCTCAGATATCCCTTATTATGTGATATAACAATAGATGCCTTATATTCTCCCTTATTTATGTTATCATTATTAGTTTCACCATTATTTTCATTTTGGTTGGGACCTTTTCTGATCTTCCTAATGAATTTTATAAGATAGTTATTTAACATCAACTCTTCTTCTATCTTCTTCATTTCATCATTTACGTCTTTTTTGTGCTACTTAGTGCTACTGCTCGGTTTGTTGAACACTAACTGAAAGACAGGATACACCCACGTCACTCTTCTGCACTAAACATAAGGAACAAGATTCGGACTTTCAATAAAGATATGAAGTTACTTCTTTTATGCGGGTCAGAAACTTCTGGAGTCATAAAAGCCATCCACAGCAGAAGTTTACTGACAGTTGCCTCCGATATCTCCGTACTGAAGATCAAATTGACAAACAGAAAGAATTGGCGACAAGAAACTCAGGCAAATAACCAACCAAGAATTTGTCGTTCAACTAATATGTGGAATAAAATGGAAATGGATAAAGCATACGTTGAGGAGGCTTTCGAATGACATAGAACTATGGAGGTCATTGCTTGAGCGGAACCCAAATAGGAAACGTCGAGTAAGGCGTCGCTTCTAAGGTGACATTGAGGAGGTCGTTCGAAAGGATGCCAGATTATGGGAAGTCGTGGGTTCATTTATAGAGTAGAGCCTAAAATAGGACAAAATCTTATCTATAATGGAGTTATACTCTACCACAGTGCCCAAGATTTATGCTTATATAAATAAAGGGTTGATTAATAAAAAGATGTTTTTGAAAATTCACACAAAATCCAGAAACACAAAAGAAAACAAAACATGAATAATAAAGTTGTGGAACTTGGAATTATACCCAGGGTAGAACGAGGAGGAGGTGGATGAGTTTCTACTGTTTACATAATTAAGGGTTTTCTATCCGGATCGTTAAGGCCTCGCCAATGCGAATATGCGGAAGCTTATCGTTTTTGGGAGGCTTCTTTTAACTTTGTAGATAACTTAGAATGAATTCTCCTTACATTTTGAGTGACAAGTGTTGAAGATATTTTCAATTATAGCACTCCTTATTAATCAATTGTTACATTTCCGTAGCCAAGTGGGATAATGGTCTTTGACTCATTTAGATGAAACACACAGCCTATATATCTCGCTCCACATGAGCAAGTAAATTGGTAGATACACATGGAAGTGGTGAAATGCTAAATTTATCTTTGGAGTTGTTGAAGAACAATGGATGGCTTGAGAATACCAATCGTAATGTAACAGCAGAGAATGTTCTTTTCATTTCGTTAGGTATTCTTCTTCCTCTGATGTTGGCCAGAAGGTCATCTTTGAACGCCACATTCATGTATGTCATATTCTTCGGCACAGAGATAGGTTGTTCTTTGTCGATTTTCAGCTTTATCTGTTTATCTATAATGCATGGTAAATAGCCATTCTCAAGTAGTGTCTTCCTCAAAAGAGTGATTTCCTCATCTACCGATTCGGGGTTGCATATTCTACGAATTCTAGTTGAAAGGTTCCGCTTGCGATTGATGGGTGCCCAACTTTAAACACTTGTCAGCTGGCCGTTCCTTGAAGGGTTTCGAAATACTGATGTCTTCAGAGTCCCATCAGTCTTCTTGGTTAGTCGGGTGTCCAGAATTAAGATTATCTTTCCGGTTTTTGTCTCATTTGTAAGTTTGATAGCAGGGTGGCAGCTACTAAAAATTATTACTAAGGCCACGCTATTAATAGAGGCTGGGTAGAACGTTTATGACCATAGGGTTCTCCTTGTGGATTACTACCATTACCGTTAACTTCCATTTCTTCGTACATTCCTTGTACAATAACTCGGTAAACCACCTGAACTCATTTTGTGTTTTATTTTCCTTTCAAATCCCTTAACTTAAAATATGCTTTCGAAATTTAATTCATTTTGGTCTTTCTCGTTGATCGATTCGATCGAAATGATCGGTTTCTGCTGACATGCTGGCTGCTTGTGCGGACGTTTCGATATAACCTGAAGGAATTCGGTAGTTAGTGACTAACAGTGCAATCCAGGATGTACAATTCATCCAGTTCGGTACTCGTCAACTGGATGTACCTGTATTCCACACTGAGTGATAGTGTTCACAACTGGGGCTTCAACCCAGTACTCATCATTTCAAATCGAATTAAATAATAATTGTTGCCCGCTGCATAAAAAGGAGGCTTCTCTGGTGACTCGAGTTCTCTGATGGATAACGCCTTAGTGTTTGAAACTATGGGTACTTGGTCAGAGTTTCATTGGAAACAGTATCACTCACTAGGAATGCACGTATATACAGCCGACGAGTCCTAAATATGACAAAATGTGCAACCTGGATCCCACTGCTAGTTACCATCCTACAAAATACTTTAGAAATATTCTGAATTTCTCACTCTTTGGAATAATGTTCTTGTCTCCAAGCTCTTCTAGTTTTTAGTGACTTACATTTCTGAGAGATCCTCAGCACTCATTTGCCCAATTGCATACACACACAATGTCTTTCACAAAAAATTATCATCACGGAAGAGATGAGCTATCAGAAATATAGTCTCCAGTAACAATCAGTGCACAAGAGAAACTGATTAAGAGTGACACAGTTACATCATACGACAAATTATTTAATCAGAATGCACATAGAGAGGAAGAAAATCTTATGCTACTTAAGAACCTGAAGAATAGAAGAGTTGAAATAACTTTGAAAAATATGCGTATTGCTTAGGGTCCAGTTTTTAAGCCTTAATAAATATACCATCCTCTCACAGTATTGCGTAATATGATATTACTTTTATTTCAGTGTTCATTTAATAATTTGTCTTGTCACGTAATTTTATCACTCTTATCAAGTTTCTTGTATGTTTTTTGATTAATCTTAGACACTGTGCTTATGACAGTTCACCCCAATTCTTACAATACTCTTTTGTGAAAAATGTTTCAAAATATGCCACAGCTAAAAAACTTGAAATCGCCTGAAAAAGTCACTTAATTTTGGTAATTTTGATGATTGTTGAAGTGTTGCTTCCGCTGTCTTCTTAAGTGCAGCTTTGTGGAGCAGTGAATGACGTTCTATTTGACCTTGTTAACGTTCAATTAATTCTGTTGGTCCCGGTTCTTCATTTTTGGTTGCACATCAGACATCTATCTTCTCTTATTGTTGCATGATAGCAAGTCTGGTTTCCATCAGACTGTTACGTTTTGTTATTCTTAGTAAGTCAAAAGTTTAGGAGCAACCTTTATCTGCTAACCTTCATTTTCATCTTTCCACAAATATTCCCCTTTCTTATGAACTACTTTTGAAAGACAGCAATTGTTTATTTATTATTCCCCGAAGTTTCCGCTGGAACAGGAGTGTTCAGCAGCACATTTGTATTTTCTCTTTTTCACTGCCCTCCTCTTTAGCTTGCCGGACAATTGTTGATAAGCATTCATTCCCTCCTTATTACACGCTGTCAGTCTACGGTCATCTCAGTGTTTGTCCAATCTATTTCCATATCATTCTGTACATCCATTGGGCAATAAGGTATTGGTCGGTACGCTGTCAGCCAAAGTACCTCGTTGCTAATCGTTTCTGGCCAGGCATCTGATCTTTAGTATGGAGACAGTGGAGTCAGCCGTTTAATGAAACTCTTCACAAGCCTTCTGGAAATGAATTTCGTGGCGTTGTAATCATATATCACTCATTGATCCAACATTGTTATTGAAATCCAAACTTAGTTCCTCACACTGTCTTCAGAGTGATGAATATATCCAGTGCTTCCTGATTCTGCTTTTAACATCCTGGTCGGTTCTGTCTGTCTGTAATAGGAAGGATGCTGCCAAGATAAGTGAAGAAAACGACCTCCCTAAAATTTATCCTACTGATACTGATTGGTGCTTCTTGTTGTTATTTTTGGTATTCTTGGTTAGTTATCTTCATCACCTCCGTCTTCTGCACGTTCATTTGAAGTAACCTCTTCGCTTATCTAAGATTGTTCCCGATACATCAATATAAATCATCCTTGAAGTTCAGATGTTCGACAGTCTTTTTATCAGTCAAAGGTATTCCTGTCTTCTCGCTCCCAACGCACAACCTCCCACATAATCTGATCCACCACAATCAAGAGCATAATCATGTATGATAGTAGACAGGCTTGTCTCATTTCTGTTTGTACCTCATAGTCATATTTGAGTTTTCCATTGTGGAACACCTGACATGTGACATTGGCATGTAGCTGTTGAATAAGGTTGACAAGGATATGGATTGTGCTTGTAGTAAACCTCATCCGTATCAGTTATAAAATGATATGACGTCGTCAAAAACGATTCTCAAACAACTCAGTTGGTGTTACTTTTTATCAACTAAGCAACACCATAAACAACTTCTTAACAAATAAGTTTGCAAACCACAATTATGCCTTGAAGCAAAACTGGCCCTTAAAAAATCCAAAACAAGTAGATGTTCATTTGATCACAAAATGTAGAACAGCTTATGAATGGGATGTTGTTTTTTTTCAAATAAGTACCAGTTAGTAGTGTACTTCATTCACTTCATTGCCTAAAATTTTCTGAATGCCTCTGGCAATATAAATAATAAATCACAGCTAAGAATTTACGGACTATTGAGTCGGATCCCAGCGAGAAACTGGAAAGTCATGGGTTTGAACATAAGTGAGTTCACACTGCCAAACCGTCCAAAACTAGGACGGAACAGCTGACGAGTACTCACACGTTTTCAATAGTTCACTAACTTGATTAAGGCAGGTAAAACAGTGTGTATGCAGAATAAGCTGGTAACATCACTTATTGCTTTGGCTTCACATCAGCTGTGTACAGTTTAAAGAAACTGTTAAGTTTATGTACACAAATGTTACGTGGTGTCAGTCGACAGGAGGCTGTAGACTGAATGAACAGTCGTCAGAAAATAACACCCATATAGTTTATACCCAGAGAGTTTACGTCTTAACAAAAATCGATGTATGCATGCAATTGTAAAGGAGTTACGTAATGAGGAGAAGAGGTGAGTAAGGTGGTGAAAAACTAATGTATTGAGCGGGATAATGGTGAGTTCAACTCAAATCGTTGAAACATGAGACAAGCAGAGTTACACTATATCGACGGAGGGTTAATTTTAATCCGAAGATTGCGTAATCAAATAAGAGAGGGAAAGAAGCTATCCCGTTACAACTAAGTGGTTCGCTCACTGATATCGATTCGTGATCAGATTTGAAACAAATCAAATTCCTCCAAACTATCTCTTGAAAAGCTGAGAAAAGAAAATAGAAACAGCGTATCTCCTGACTAGACACAAGTTAGTAACTGGTGTAAGGCGTCTAATACTTTGTTGGGTGTAGACTGAATTCCCTCAGTCAAATTCGCAATGTAGCCACCATTCTTGGTGGCTTGCCATCACGCTACACTTCGAATTGTTGATATTAGGTGGTTGAACACAATCGGCCACAGGAAGCCTCATCTAACTTAGGTTTCGTTCTAGTCGGCGCTTATCAACAAGGCGTATCTGCAACCTTGAGGGAAATCATGTCCTTTCTGAGGTCAGAGACGTTACCACTGAGTTATTCGGGCTTGCGATTCACACCCTATAGGACTGTATTGGGCAATTTGATTAGTCACTAATTAGTAATTAAAGCAATGTGTCTAGCCCTTTGTTTTGTGCAGACTGAACTCTACCCGTCACGTCAACAATACACAGCGCAGCGTAATGGTCAACCACCTAGAATGCTGGCCACATTACAAACTTCAGTGATAGAATTCAGTCCGCACAAAACAAAGGACTAGACACGCTACACAAGTTATTAACTAGTGACCAATCAGAGTATCCAATACAGTCCTACAGGAGATCGATCACGATCCCAAACAACTCCGTGGTAACATGTCTGACTGACTGTAGTACTTGGTCACACAGGTTTGAATCTCGGGAGGGACATGAGTTCCCTGAAGATTGCAGATATGCTTTGCTAACTGGGGAGTGCCAACAAGCACGAAACCTAGGTAGGATGATACTTCCTGTGGCCGCTTACCTACAACTATCTGATAACAGCATATCTTCATGATTTGTGTTCACTTGTGTTAATTCTAATTTGACGAACCTTAACACATTCAATTAATAACAGTTCAGTGTTTGTTCACGCATTATATTACATCCATCATATAACATAATAAATGTCAGCTTCATGGCATATATAGACAGAGTGAATGAATACCCATTAATCATTCATCGTATTAATAGTAACAACACTGTTTTTACATTCAACAATAAATTTTTCACAGCTTCATTTTCACAGGCATAAATGTGAAAATCTTATTGTTTGGATAAGAGGCTTTATGTATATTTAAAGTTATCGTTAACAATGAACACACACACACTGATCGCTTTAAAACAAGCTGTCATCTATAGTCTATTTTTATCTCATTCAGTTCTTCAACAAATATTCCCTGACAGTCTGAAAACAATGAAAGTGAGAGAAAGTAGGAATAAAACATTTTAAGGATAGAATTGAGTAGATAAATTCTCGTGGAAAACACACTGAATTAGATTCATTTCTCCTAGATGCATAATTGAGTAATTAATGAGGATAGAGCAGACTGTATTGCATACTGTACTAATTTTCATCAATTATTCCCATCCAGGAGCTAATGAAAAGTATAAGGGAAGTAGTTCAGAGAGAAGAGACTCTTTCTGGCGAACTCATTTCCATTAATAAATTTAAGTAAAACAAGAACGGAGAGAAGACAGAGGTGATGAAGATTCTTGGGCAACACCAACAGCAATAACAACAACAGACAAAAATCAGCATAAATGGGAGAAATCTGAAAGAAACTTCCTCCTTTACCTACCTGCAAAGCATCGTTTCAGCTACAGGCGGAGGGCATTGATGAGGATATCAAAGCAAGGATCAGGAAAGCAAGGCAATCTATCATTGCTCTCAAGTCTGTGTGGAGATCAACATTCAGCGCTGAGCATGAAAAATAAGATCCTGATTTTCAACTCGAATGTGAAGTCAGTCAGTGCTACTATATGGATCAGAGACTTGGCGCGCCATTAGGAGCACAACAAACAAACTACAGACTTTTATTAACAGCTCTCTCAACTCAATACTTAAGATCAAATGGCCGGCCAGAAAAGATCAGCAACAGGGAAGGATCTTTTAGAGTGAACCAACCAGGAACCGATTGTGCAACAAATACGCAGGAAGAAATGGAGGTGGATTGGATTGGCCAAACTCTGAGGAAACCATCAAGTGACATCACTAGACAAGCCCTCGAGTGGAACCCGAATGGGAAGGGGCGGGTTGGTCATCCAAGGGTGACTTGGAGGAGGTCATGTGAAGAGGAGATGAAAACGTGTTGACAGACACGGAGCCAGGTGAAGACTCTAGCAGAGAACCGAACGCAATGGCGACGCACGGCTGAAGCCCTATGTTTCTCTAGGAATTAAAGGGAATGATAATAATATAATAATAATGAAGCAAGAACGACAAATTCAACAGGATAAGGTGAGCTCATGATTTTATTTTCCTTATTTCGTGGATTCTTATCAACGGGCTGCATACAACCAGAACAATACTAAGATTATGGATTAAATTAAAGATCTGAACATACTGTTTATTACAATGATAACGAGTAAGTGATTGGCACTTAGATATAAGTTTTTGAATATTTAAGAATAATAATTATAGAAGAACTGCATGACTAGGATTGGAAACAAAAGGACACCAGAGTTTGTCAACCTGAAAACAATCTGGAAATCCTCGTCACTCAGCATCAACAACAAAATTAGGATTTTCAATACAAACGTCAAGTCGGTTCTTCTATACGGATCAGAAACTTGGCGAGTCACAAAGAATATTTCCAACAGCCTGTTGTAGGCCTTTATCAACAACTGCCTTCGTTCTATACTCAAGATCAGATGGCCGCCGGAAAGAATCACCAACAAGAAATTATGGGAACAAACAAAACAAGAACCAATCGCTCAACAAATATGCAGGAGAAAGTGGAGATGGATTGGACACTCGCTGAGGAGGCCGCTGGGTGACATCGCTCGTCAGTCCAGTGCTCGAGTGGAACCCGAAAGGGAAACGGCGAGTGGGACGTCCAAGTTTGACATGGAGGAGATCATGTGAAGAGGAGTTGAAACAGTATGGATTAACATGGACGCAGGTGGAAAGTACAGCAGAAGACAGAAGCAAGTGGAGGCGTGCAGCTGAAGCCCTATGTTCCACTAGGAACCCAAGGGAACAATAAAACAATAATAATAACTGGGAAGAGTATAAAGGTTAATAGGTTACGTAACCACTGAAAAGCACCTTTTTATAAAACAGACCACAAGAATGGAGGTGGATTGAGCCATATTTAGACGAAAAAATCAAGTTTTCTAAACAGGACAAAAGATGACGTAGTGAAATTTGTGTGCCTTGTTATCACCAAAGCAGTGACAGATTCACCCCTGTCTCTTTCTGCGTACACAGATTTGGCTTTAGCCGATTGCCTCAACAAAACGAAGCAAGCTAGGAATCTTTTGTCTGTTGATTACTTTGAATGTCTTCAGATTGTCCACAACATCACCAGTTTCTAGTAGTTGGCGTACAATTGCACTATTGAGTCCTTCAGCTGTACAACAGCATTTTTACACAATTTTTTCCACAAAAGAAGATATTATGAAAAATGGAGATTATAATCATAGCTTTTAGTATATATATCATTAGAAGGATTAATAAGGGTATCACAATTACCTAAAAGGATAATATATAGACGGGATTGTAGTCAGAATGCACAAAACCTGAAAGGAAATATGGCATTACGTAAGAGTTTGAGAGGACTACAAGAAACACGAAAAGTTAAAAACCAAACGAACAAAGAAAGATGGATTCGGTGTAGAACAACAGGGTTGTTAGCATTATAGTATAAGTGGTTGAATAATTTGCTTTTGTGAGCAGAACTCTAGTTCCCTTACCTTTAACAAGATGATCTTCACTTTATTGACTACAGAGTTTTTATCTCTTCTTGCCAGGAATATTCTATTTGATTTTCAGGCAACTCTTACGGTCGATTTTAGTTAACTAATGTTGTTCTATAGAACTTTTTTTGTACTTGGAACGTGTACTTGACTGTATAGCCGCCTGACAGCACTGTTGAGGTAAATTTGCTTTTTGATATATAATGAATGTTGGATAATACTGCAGATTTTATAGCCACTTCTGTCTTTCTGCTATCTTGTGGGGGCACTAAGTGTCTGTTGGTCACTCAATAAAGCATGGGTTAGCTATACCTTAGAACTTAAGGATTAATTTCGTGCGTTCAGACCGAAATACATTGGTTTCAGCCTACAAAGTGCTTTTGTTTCAACCTCTTCCTCAGCAAAAACACCTTGACAATCTGAAAGTAACCAAATTGACGGGAAATAGAGATAATAACTTTCAGCAAGACATCTGGGTGAATTAATTGTTCCGAAATAAAGTGAATGTGATGCATTTCACCCGGGTGTCAAATTAAGTAATATAAAAGTTTATTTAAACTGTTGCAGACCATACATTGCTTCTTCTTATCGGTAAATACCTTCATTTGCATACATAGAGTATACAATACGAGGAAGAAACTATGTGATCATACCCTGTGACATTTATAAAAATGGAGATTAACATAAGTAGTCATGGAGGGTAATAGAATAGTACTTGTGGGGAATAAACCACTTCTACGCATGTGTAACAGATCCAGAAAATTCTGCACCTAAACAATTAATGCCTAGTTGGAATGGTTCGTTCTGTTCTGTTTACATTTGTTTAGAGATTATCTTCATTCGACTATGGTCTGAGTCTAATGGTAAGACCGGATGACGCAATTTTCAATCTCAGAGAGAGACAGCACAAGTCAGTGCAACTAAACACAAGACCTTGGTCAATAGTTTCCTGCCGATTATTTTCAACCCTCTAAAATCAAATTGAAAATCCCCATTCAGTATTACAAACCAAAACGTGTTAAGTAATGAGGTACGCTTTTCGACAATATCATTCTCAAGCTGTTGAATCACACACATATAGTACATTCTTGTTAGCGACATAAGAACTATTTCGGAAGATGTAAATCTCTTTAGATAACAAATAACATAGTGTAGAAAGCCATAGTCAGGTAGGAACAAGATCCAGTTAGATAAGCAAATCGAGTGACATGACGCAATTTACAGGACTGAGTAGAACTCAACTGAAATTTGAAGGAGAGTCAAGTTACTCACTGTGGTAATAAAAAGTAGAAACACATCAGAGGACGGGGGAAGAAAACAGTGAAACTAAGAAAAGAAAAACTACGTATTTTGTGTTAAGACACATCAGGCTCATTGTAGATTTGGTGACTGAACAAACTTCATTCGTAAACAGAGTTGAGGATTTATCCAGCGAACTGGTATTGCTTCTGCATGTTGAAGAAGTTTGATTCACACTCTTTTTGCGAGATTCACACGTATTCTGTAGATAACTTTGAAGTTACTTTGTGGGTTAGCTTGGTGTCCAGATTCGACCAGGTGTTCCAGGATAGAGCTCCGAGAGGATCTTTGTTCTCCTTTACAAAACCATGAGGGTAAGTTTTTCATGGTATGTTTGGATATCAAACACTGAGTACCACCGATATACCTGGTTCCATACGAGAAGATGAATTGACAAGTACACATTGATGATGCAACCACCAATGGTGGCTTTAGGTTTCGGAGGATGTTCGTTGGCTTTTGTTAGACTTGGTCCGTCACGTTCTTTTCACTGACCGCTTTTGTGAATTTGGATTTGTTGGATAGGATGGTCAGCATTTTACTTATGAACCATTAATTGAGCCAAAGAATCCGTAGCATTTCACACTATGGAGAGGATATGAACACCGTGAAAAGAATCTTTCTCAAAAGTGTCTATCCAGAATGTCTTACCACAAAATTCATGAAGCTTAGGCTACCAAAACGTTCCACCCTTCCTGCTCCCAAAACATTTGTCTAGTTGAGTAAGAAACTGGTTGTTCTGCTCACTGAAGAAAACCTTCTCCGCTGCTCAACTTCAACTGAATATCTCTAAAAAAATGTTTCTCATGAACGCGAAGGGTGAACTACCATTGGTTGTTGCATCATCAATGTGTACTTGTCAATTCATCTTCTCGTATGGAACCAGGTATATCGGTGGTACTCAGTGTTTGATATCCAAACATACCATGAAAAACTTACCCTCATGGTTTTGTAAAGGAGAACAAAGATCCTCTCGGAGCTCTATCCTGGAACACCTGGTCGAATCTGGACACCAAGCTAACCCACAAAGTAACTTCAAAGTTATCTACAGAATACGTGTGAATCTCGCAAAAAGAGTGTGAATCAAACTTCTTCAACATGCAGAAGCAATACCAGTTCGCTGGATAAATCCTCAACTCTGTTTACGAATGAAGTTTGTTCAGTCACCAAATCTACAATGAGCCTGATGTGTCTTAACACAAAATACGTAGTTTTTCTTTTCTTAGTTTCACTGTTTTCTTCCTTCATCTGCTGATGAGTTTCTTCTCCTTATTACTACAGCTGGTAATTTAACTCTCCGTCAAATTTCAGTTGAGTTCTACTCAGTCCTGTCTATTGCATCATGTCACTCAATTTACTTATGTAATTGTATTGTTTTCCTACCTGACTAACACATTCTACATTATGTGATTTGTTATCTAAGGTGTATCACAATTCTTGGAATATGCACATTTGATCATAGGGAATAAAAAGACAGTTGCAGCGAAAAAATGTTCTTTCCGACAAAATCATCAACTAGGCTGTACTTTCGTGTATTTATTATAAATGGGTAGGAGAATTCCAGAATATATATATTTATATATATAGTTCAGTTGCAGAACATCTGGTCAATTCACAATATTCAGTGTTATTCCAAAAATCCTTCAAAATAATTTATAAATTTCGATCAAAGCTATCGAAGGGATTTGATAGTGTGGAATATTCCCATAATATGAATTAAAAGTCAATATTAACGAAGAATATTCTTTTCAATAATTCCTCTTCAGGTTCTTACAATTATAAAATATGATATTTGTTGTCGTTACAATAAAGGCCAGTAATGCAGCGGATACACTTTTAACGTAGAATAACAGATTAGTTATGGGGTGTCAAAATTAATAGTCGTATTTGTGTGACAAACGTGCTCTGGGCTGAAATCGATTACAAACGGGAGACAATGGTGGTGATTAATCATAGTAGATTTGTAGAGTGTGGGGTAGGAAAATTGACAAGTCAGTTCAAGGTTATAAAAGGTGTCAGGTGAGTGGCTAGTACAAAGTGGTGTGTTAAATACACCAGACTGCAATGAGAGTTTCATAATGAAATAACGAATATGTGAAATGAAACAGGTGGAGATATATATTGAGAAAAGAGATAATATCACCAACAATGCGAGCGAATAGTATAAATGAAAAATTCGATAGTATTGAGGGAATGTTTGCATGAAGGGCATATAGTATGACGAATAATAATATTATTTGTAATAGTTAGCAATGAAAAAACAAAACCGAGGGGGTTAAGGGGAAGGAGCAATCTTGGTGAGAAGAAGAATCATCAATCCAATTTTGGCCACGGTAGGAACAGCGTCTGGACGTGTTCTTTTTGGATACAAAGTTCCGGTTTAGTCTATTTTATTGCAACAGCTTCAGCTATGTGTAGGAGACGTAAGCGAACTGCACGTGATAACGACTTCGGAATTCGGTGTATAACCCTGAAAGCTGTGTTGACATCGATATGATTTTCCTACCCCTTCATGCTAACATTATCTCAATCCAATCGAATTTTTCATTTATACTATTCGCTCGCATTGTTGGTGATATTATCTCTTTTCTCAATATATATCTCCACCTGTTTCATTTCACATATTCGTTATTTCATTATGAAACTCTCATTGCAGTCTGGTGTATTTAACACACCACTTTGTACTAGCCACTCACCTGACACCTTTTATAACCTTGAACTGACTTGTCAATTTTCCTACCCCACACTCTACAAATCTACTATGATTAATCACCACCATTGTCTCCCGTTTGTAATCGATTTCAGCCCAGAGCACGTTTGTCACACAAATACGACTATTAATTTTGACACCCCATAACTAATCTGTTATTCTACGTTAAAAGTGTATCCGCTGCATTACTGGCCTTTATTGTAACGACAACAAATATCATATTTTATAATTGTAAGAACCTGAAGAGGAATTATTGAAAAGAATATTCTTCGTTAAGACTGACTATCAAAGGGAGTAAAATTAAGACATCTGGGCATAGCCGAGGCACTAGCCATCCAAAAGCCCAAACACACGCTATGTATCCAAAAGAAACACGTTCAACCCTTGTCCCTACCGTGGCCATCATAAACAGGTAATTCTTTTAATGGTGACTATGCCGTGGACTTTGTTATCCAAACTTCCTGTTTATTCATGTTATTTTAAGTTTTTCTTAATCCCTATTTACACTACTACATTTTCATATTCGAACTTCCTGTCTATTCTGTCATTTTATTATTTCTACATATTTAATCCCTGACTGCACAAACAATTATCCGTCACATTAGTTATGATCCCACTAGATATTTTTTATCCAAATATCCTGTCTATTGTTGTTATTTCTACATTTCTAATCCCTAATTGCACAATATCTCAATTCTCTCATTAATTATGACGCTACTTTGTCCGAGCTTTATCCGTACCCCTGTTTATTATGGCATTTTAATTCCTAATTGTAATTCTATTAATCTAACGCTTGACCAGAAATTATTCTGGAACTTTCCTACCCATTTATTATATATACACGAATGTACAGCCTAGTTGATGATTTACAATTCTAATGACACACATCTTTGGAAATATTTCTTTTTGTCGCTAAAAATAATGTGATTGCACAGCTTGACAATGATATTGTCGAAAGGCGTTACTCTTCACTGAACGATTTAACTTCTAAAATCAGTGTTGCATGTACAACGAATCATGCTAACTGTTAAATTCCACTTAAAATGCTTTTTTCCTCTTTTCACCGTCAGTAATTGCTTACTTTAATTACTTCGATTACTTCATATCTTTAAATTTTATTATCTTTTAATGACACACTGAACATTAAACAAGAATCATTAAATATTTCATTAAGATTCAATTCTAAGTCATTTAATAGAGCTTTGAAGTTTAACGATTACAAGTATTCTGTTTAAAAACTAGGTCATGAGCTGCCCCATATTTGTATAGCGCAGAAGGGAAATTAATTCATAATTGCATTTTAGAAAGACTATTGTTATTATTGCCATTATTCTCATTATTATTATTATAGCCATTCCATGCTCTCAAAAATGGAAATTTTTTATTAACAGAGAACATCTGTTTGTTCTGTTTGTTAAGTTATTTATAATTGAGTGAGTAGAAAATCTTGAAGCATTGGTTTTGTCGGGATTTTCGTTTAATTTGTTGGAGGTTTTTATCACTCGTTCATCGCTGTCTCCGCAGGATTGCTTGCGTTCGATGGCATCATCGCGTGAGTAATTCTGAGGTTCGGCGGCGTGTGTTTGAACACAGTGGAGATCACCATTCATTGAGTGTCGTCATCTGGAAACCCCAGCTCCGGTGGCTTGGACATGTGCTGCGAATGTCACCCCATAGGCTTCCGTACAGGTCTCTGTCCGCTAGCCCTGGGACGGGATGGAAAAGGTGGAGGGGTGGTCAGTCCATGACGTGGCGTCGTGGAATGAAGGATATTTGTGCTAGATTAGCATCGGTTGGTGTGTCACGACTCCCTGGTTGGGGTCCGCGAGATAGCTCGAATCGATGGCTCGAAACGTTATCGGATATGGCCAAGAATCGTAATCAATGGCGAACGTGTTGCAATTTCCTTCTTTCTTCCCTTCCTGATGATAGTTAACGAATACTGTTTGAACTTGTTAAACATGACTGTTTTCCTTCCTGATGAAGTTCTTTATTCGTTTTCTACCTATATTTTTACTTTTAATCTATGTTGTTTTATTATTATTGTGTGGCACATCTTTCTTGGTGCCATATTGTACCAAGTTTCTCTGCGTTTAAATAAAATAAAATAAAATAAGGATTTTATCATGAGCCGACGTCAGTTACACAACCATTGGAAAACCGACAGGGAGTACTGGACAGCTGTTTCATCAGCCCAGTTTTGGACTCTTCATCAGTACACACCCACCCAACTGCCAGGGTTCGGGCCTAGGAACTTCTGGTTACAAGGCAAGCAAGCTCGTAGACCATTAAGCCAGCCACTGAGACCAAATCCAATGGCCAAACCATGAATTCTAACTTCTGCCAATTCATGACATGGTGCGACCGCTAGTCAATATCATCGCTGGCGAGTAATTATCGTCACGCCTGAACTGCTGCACCCTACTGGTCACGAATTCCCACTAGAACCCCAGTTAACTACCCACCTGAATAGGGCAAGTCGCCAGTGGGCATCTCATCGATATTCATGTGTTGGTTTGTAGGATGCAGCAGGTTGGGTGTGAGGACAAATACTCGCCAGCGATGAAAATGGCTAGGGGTTGCGCTATATCGTGAATTAGCAGAAGTTAGAATTCATGATGTGGCCATTGGATCTGTTTGGTCTCTTCGGCTTAATGGTCTACGAGCTTGTTCGCCTTGTAACCAGAGGGTCCTGGGTTCGAACCCTGGCAGTGGGTGCGTACTGCTGGAGAGCCTCAAACTAGGACTAAACGGCTGTCCAGTACTTCCTGTTTGTTTTCCAGTAGTTCTCTAACTGGTGTCAGCTCATGGTAAAATCCTCCAACCAGTGAATATAAAATTGTTATTTGAAGTTTTTTATTGCGTGAAGAAATGATATGATCGCATTGTCGGTCAACCATTATCTCACAAGAAACAGTTGAGAATTAATGGACATAAAGAAACAACAACTAGTGACCAGCATTCAATTATCAATCCCATGAGAGTAATTTAAGTTTTATCTAAAATTCTTTGTATGTATATATTTATAGATCATCAATATAAATTACTTACCATAAAATGGAACTCTCTAACTCTCTCCTCCATTTTTTCTGATTTGCATTTTATGCTTCCTCATGAATAAATCGTTATTATATCCGTCTTTGACGTAAATTATTTAGTGAATTAATTATTGAGAAACCTTTGGAAGGGATTTCAGAATTAGCAAAGTATCCAGCAGTAGTAAGATAATATCGAATTACTGTCCTTGTAATGCGGACAAGGATTGTATATGACAAAAAACATGTTTCATCGTAGGATTTTGATTTGTTCACGGATTTGATTACGGATTGATATAAGTCAGTGAACCGCTGAAAATCAGGAAGTTCTGTACACCTAACTGTTTTAACCTAGTTTTGGGACTTTTGGGAAGTAAGCACACACCGAGATTCAAACCCAGGACCTTCCGGTTACAGGGTAAGCTAAGCCATTGGGATCCAACTCAGTGACCAACTCATGAATTATTACTTCTAACATTTCGTGATCTGCTAGCGTGACTGGGACTGGTCGGTGTTGTAGGCAAGTATTTGTCCTCACTGTTTTTGATGCTCACTCGAGACTGGCTGGCAGCAGAACGAAGTTGTCTTCAGTTCTACTGAGAAATCGTGATAAGTGTGGTCGACGCGGACGGCTGTGAGGACAAATACTAGCAAGTGACATTGGCTGGTGCCAATCACGCTAAAATCACGAATCGGTAGAAGTTAGAATTTATGCGTTGGTCATTGAGTTGGGTCCCAAAGAGTGAATGGCTTTAAAAATGTGTCTGAAGCCTTTAGTGAATGAAAATGCATGCCAAAAGACATATTTATCGATACCTGCTTTCACTTGTCCATACTGAAGATCAGAAGACGAGGTAGAAGAGATGATCAGCATAGAAAGCTCGCGGAAAACCAGTCAAGATGGACTGGATACACACTGAAGAAACTTTATAGTGTCACTGAGCACCAGGCAGACTCTGGAATGAAATCTGGAGTGGAAACGACGAGTATGTCTGGTGTAATTGGGTAACATGGGGGAAGCCATGTGAGGAGCAAATGAAAGCCAGCCCCACCATTGCCCATAGTCCCTTATCTCCTCTCATGATCTTTTCCATATCACCCTTGGCCCCTGGACTAGTTTGTACATTACCACTCGCTTTCCAATCGAGCGATGGCGTTGTGTACGATGTCATTCGATGGTCTTCTCAAAGGGTATCCGATCCATCTCCATTTTTTTCGACGTATCGCTTGAGCAATAAGTTCTTCATTGATTCGTTCCCAGATTTTCCTGTTGGCTGTCCTTGTTGGATTGCTTTTCTTCAATATGGAGCTAAGGAAGTTGTTGTTTACAAACTCTTACAAATGTTTTTCGTGATGTGCCAGTTTTCTGAACCAGATAGAAGAAGTGAGTTCAGACTGGTTTCGAAAATCAGAATTTTATTATTTATGCTGAGGAATTCGAAAGATTTCAACACTGATTTGAGAGTCATGAAGGTTTGTCTTATGTTTTCGATCCTCGCTGCCATTGACAACCTCCTTCTTGCCAATTACTTCTGGTTGAAATGATGCTTCCTAGATAAATGATGTTTTTCAGATGTCTTCTGTTGGTAGTGTTTGATGTTTATTGTTGTTGGTTGGTTCCCTTCATCACTTCCGTCTTCTCTATGTTCACTTGAATTTTACCTCCAAAGCCAGCCCTTTTCGAAGATTTACTGGTTTTAGCTTGCAGGTCTACAAATTCATGTAACATTCAACGTAAATCATCCACGAAGTATAGATTTTCCAGTTTCTTCTTATCGGTCCAGCTTATTCCTGTCTCATTCGCTACCAATTTTTTCATGATCTGGTACAACATAAGTTGAGATATAATCGGCTTTACTCCTGTCTTCACTTTGACAGCTTCTCCGAATTTCCCCGTTGTGTATCACTTGACGTGTAGTATTATCGTATAACTATTGAATGAGGCTTATAAAATTTCATGGCGCACAATAGTGCTGAATTAATCCCCAAATTAATTTGGCAGTCAGCGCTATCTGTCGAAGGCCCTTTCAGAGTCCATGAAACTGAGGTAGAGGTTTGAATGCCATCCTTTGCTTTGTTCGATGGTGATGCATGTAGTTACAGTTAGATCAGCACATGATTTGCCTTACCTGAATCTAGGTAGTTCCGGTTGAAGGAGTCCTGGATCCATTGCATGATTCTTCTCTAGTTACTGGAGAGGCCTGAGAGGAACTTCTTTGCTAATTTATCAAGGTATCCCTTCTACCATTCAGTAGGTACTTTAACTTCTTTCCAAACGTTTTTCGTTAGTAGCGTCAGTATATGTGCTTCCGGAGGAATTCTGTCTGGCTCCGCTACCTTCTGGGCTTTCAGTAGCTTGACTGTGTAGAAGTTAGATGTAGCGAGAAATATGGCTAAAGAACACTGGTAAATTCATGAGTGTAATCTGAGGCAAGCGAACAGAATAATACGATGATTAACTGAACTGGGAAACATTCCCCCACTATGGTTGGAATAAAACAGGATTTAAAAAAACATTTGTCAAGCTAAAACAGTCCTTATCAAAATAAATCTTAGCATTATAATGTCACAGTTTAAATTCCCAAACACTTAATATATTTATACCTAAAGGTTGGTGCAACAAAAAAGAACACATTGAAAATATTATCAGATTAATTTATTAAAAACGTCACAAGGCTGACAAGAAGTTGGATATAAACTACTGATTATTACAATTTCATCTTTTTTTAATGGTTTAGTCATTTCGAAATAATTTTTAAATCCTGCTCTGCTTCAGCTGAACGTGTATCTTGATAAGAAAAAAAAATTACTCAGCCTATTCTTCTACTAACACAACACATCAACGTTATTAAAACAGTAACAAGTGTGGTGGTAGTGTGATAGAGAAAATGAGTTCTAACGGAATAATATTCTCACAGTAAGAATCATTGTAATATTAGATGGTTGGAGGCGATCGGCCACAGGAAGCCTTGGACCTATTTTCCAAGCTAGTTGGCACTCATCAGTCAGCGCGGCGTATCTGCGACCTCGAAGGAATTCATGTTTCTTCTGAGAATCGAATCCGCGTCACCCAGTGCCTCCTGCAGTCAGGGACGTTACCACTGAGCTATTCGGGCTCGCAAATGACCTCCTGTAGGACTGTAGTGGATATTTTCATTGGACACTAGTAACTAGTGTAATGTGTCTAGTCCTATCTTTGGTGCAAACTTAATTCTATCAGTTGTCTTTGTAATATGGCCACCATTCTAGGTAGCTCGTCATCATGGTGCATATCTTGTCTAAAAAACCTTCAAGAACACTACCTCACATTGTTTCAGAAACATAGCAGTAACTGTATAAGGAATACGATTGTCTAGCACCTTGTTGAAACTAGCCATTATGTCTAACCAAAAACAAAAAGTGAAGAGCATATTGCCAAAGATAGAGGAACTAGAGCTCTGTACACAAAAGCAAATTGTTCAAACACTTCTACTATAATGGTAACAACCTTGTTGTTCTACACCAAATTCATCTTCCTTCGTTCATTTGTTTTTTAACCTTTTGTGGCTCTTGTAAGACATTTGCTTTCAGGTTTCTGTGCATTATGATTACAGTTAAGTTATTAAATTATCTTATCATGCAACTCCAATACCTTTGTTCAACCTCTTTCGAACAATGTATATTATCAGATGTGATTACGACAAGTCCTTCGTAGAAAAAAATGTATGAAACTATGGTTGTACAGCTAAGAGTGAAAAATCAGTTTGCTGGAAACAGCGTCTTCATTGAACTACTTCTTTTGTTTTTTGCATAAGTGTCTAAGTGGAAGTAACTGATGAAACTAAGTACAGTATTCAACACTCCGCTTTAACCTCTCCATTACTTAGTCTCACAACCAGTTAAGTTTATCAAATTTAGTTTGTTTCATGAGAATTGGTCCCTTGAAATTTGTGTTATTTTTACTTTCTCTCAGTTTCATTGTTTTCAGACTGTCAGGGTGTATTTGTTGAAGAACTGAAAAAGATGACAGTGTGTTTTAAAGCGATCAGTGTGAGTGTGTGTGTCCATTGTTAATGATAACTTTAAATAGATATAAAGCCTCTTTTCCAAACAATAAGATTTACACATTTATGCCTGTGAAAATGGAGCTGTGAGAAATTTATTGTTGAATGTAAAAACAGTGTTGTTACTATTAATACGATGAATAATTAATTGGTATTCATTCAACTGGTTTGTTCATTCATTCACTCTGTCTGTATCTGCTTTGAAGCTGACATTTATTATGTTATTTGACGTTATATAGTGCGTGAACAAACAATGAACTGTTTTTAAATGAATGTGTTAAGTTTCAGCACGTTAGAAGTAACACAAGTGAACAGAAATCATGAAGATACGCTGTTATCAGATAGTTGTAAGTAATTGACCACAGGAAGCATCATCCAACCTAGGTTTCATGCTTGTTGGCACTCACCAGTTAGCAAAGCGTATCTGCAATCTTCAGGGAACTCATGTCCCTCCTGAGATTCAAACCCGTGTCACCAATTACTTCAGTCAGTCAGAGATGTTATCACTGAGCTATTCGGGATCGCGATTTATCTCCTGCAGTGACTAGTGCAATGAGTTCAGTCTAGTGTTCGGTGGAGACTGAATTCTTTCAGTCGAGCCAACAATATCCAGTGCAGCGTGATTGTGAACCACTTAGAACAGTGACTACATTGCAAAGTTGACTGATAGAATTCAGTCTACACCAAACAGAGGACAAGACACATTGCATATTAATAAGCCTAATTTATGCACCCAAAAGAAGTTAGTTCAGTCATTATCATTACCTTAACCATCCAGGTTTGAATAATCCAGAATTTTTGTGAAATTTTCCTAATTTTAGTTGATATTCTATTCCCTGTTATATCTTCATTAATATTATAATTTAAGCACCTTTAATGAACTGCATTAGCATTGATCATACTTTACAAATCGATATTATTTAAAAAACGCTAATATTGTTTTGCGAGTTGATCACAGACGGATATCAGTTAGAGAACCATTGAAAACCAGGGGGTACTGGACAGCTGCTGTTTCATCCTAGTTTGGGAATCATCGGCAGTACGCACCCAGTGGGATTCGAACCCAGGACCTTCCGGTTGGTTACAAGGCAAACTCGTATACCATTCAGCCACTGGGACCCGATTCAGTGGCTCATGAATTCTAACTTCTACCAATTCGTGATTTTAGCGCGACCCCAACTATTGTCGTTGGTGGAAATCCATCCACACGTGACTTCTAATTGAACCTCACTGGTCACGACTTCTTACTAGAACTGCAGGAAGCTCCAACCTGTAGCAAGTCACTAGCGAGCATCAGAATAATTTTCTATAGTTTGGTTTGTAAGGATTAGTTATGTTTTACGAGTTGATCACGGACTGATATCAGTTAGAGAACCATTGAAAACCAGGGAGTACCAAACTAGGATGAAACAGCAGCTGTCCAGTACTCCCTGGTTTTCAATGGTTCTCTAACTTATATCAGTCCGTGATCAACTCGTAAAACATAACTAATCCTTACAAACCAAAACTATAGCTAATATTGTTATTAACTACTAATCTAGAATATTCTGTGTACATAAACATATAATTGTAGAGGCTGGAGGAGGAATTTATCGAAAAAAATATTCTTTGCTCGATTATTTTGTGTTTTATAGATATCTGAATGAATATTTACTAATTAGTTTCCATCCAGAAGATACGCTGTTTCTGTTTTCCTTTATGCGCTTTTGAAGAGTTTGTTTCTAGGAATTCGATTTGTTTCAAGTCTGGTCACGGAATCATATTAATTAGTGAACCAGTTAGTTGTAACTGCATGTCTATTTTCACTCTCCTATATAGTAGTGTAATCGTTGGATTGGAACTCACCCTCCTTTGATATAGTGTAACTCTGCTTGTTTCTTGTTTCTATGATTCAAGCTGAATTCACTATAGATTCGCTCAATACATTAGCTGCTCACCATCTCAATCATATCTCATTTGTATTATTTATTTCCCCTACCATTGTATGCATACATCGAATTTCTTTAATACGTAAACACTCTACAAAAAAACTATATGAGTGCAATTTTCTGACCACTTTTCATTCAGTATGCAGCATGCTGTCAACTGGCATCATGTAAGATTTGCAAGTATGTTAAAAATTGTTCTGTACATAAACTTAATAATTTCCTTAAGCTGTACACAGTCGATGAGAAGCCAAAGCGATAAATGATGGTACTGTCTTATTCTGCATACATTGTTGTACCTGCCTTATTCGAGTTAGTGGACCATTGAAAACGAGTGAGTCTTCGACAGCTGTTTTGTCGTAGTTTGGGACTGTTCGTCACTGTGAACTTACTGATTTTCAAGCTCAGGAACTCCAGGTGACAAAGAAAGCTCATAGACCATTTAGCCACTGGAATGCTATTCATTAGCCTATGAATTCTCAACTGACATTTATTTACATTGACAGCGGCATTCAGAAAATTTTAGGCAATGAAGTGAATAAAGTACACTACTAACTGGTACTCATTTTTTTTAAAAACAACATCCTATTCATGAGCTGTTCTACATTTTATGATCAAGTGAGCATCTACTTGATTGGGATTTTTTAAGGGCCCGTTTTGCTTCAAGGCATAATTGTTGTTTCCAAACTTATTTGTTAAGATGTAGTTTATGATGTTGATTAGTTGATAAAAAGTAAAATCTACCGAGTTGTTTGAAAATCGTTTTTGACGACGTCATATCCTTTTATAACTGATACAAATGAGGTTTACTACTAATACAATACTGTAC
This sequence comes from Trichobilharzia szidati, assembly GCA_944472155.2. Taxonomy (NCBI): domain Eukaryota; kingdom Metazoa; phylum Platyhelminthes; class Trematoda; order Strigeidida; family Schistosomatidae; genus Trichobilharzia; species Trichobilharzia szidati. The sequence continues at coordinate 56,826,298 of OX235276.1, forward strand.
AATGCTCCATATCCTTGTCAACCTTATTCAACAGCTGCATGCCAATGTCACATGCCAAGTGTTCTACAACGGAAAACTCAACTATGACTCTGAGGTACAAACAGAAGTGAGACAAGCCTGTCTACTATCACACATAATTATATTTTTAATTGTGGTGGACCAGATTATGTGGGAGGTTGTGCGTTGGGAGCGAGAAGACAGGATTACCTTTGACTGATAGGGAGACTGTTGAAGATCTGAACTTCGAGGATGATTAATTATATCGAGTGTCATCTTAGGCGAAAACCAACAATCCGGCTAGAAAGGCTGGAAGCGAAGAGGTTGATTCAAGTGAACGTAGAGTAGACGGAGGTGATGAAGATAACTAACCAACAATACCAACAACAACAACAACAAGATGCACCAATCATTATCAGCGGGATAAATTTTAAGGAAGTCGTTTCCTTCATGAATCTAGTGAGCATCTTTCCTTTTACAGACTGACAGAACGGATCAGGATGTTTAAAGCAGAATCGGAAAGCACGGGAGATATTCATCACTCTGAATACAGTGTGAAGTACCTAGTTTGGATTTCAGTAACAATGTTAGATCAATCAGTGCTTATATATATATATATATATAAATTGTTCAGAGACTTAGAGCGCCACGTAAATCATTTCGGGAAGGCTTGTGAAGAATTTCATTAAACGGCTGACTCCGATGTCTCCAAACTGAAGATCAGATGCCCGGCCAGAAATGATTAACAATGAAGTACTCTGGCTGACAACGTACTAGCTAATACCTTTTTGCACAAAGTTTATACAGAATGATATAAAAGTGGATTGGACACACACTGAGATGACCGTAGAGTGACAGCGCACGCCAGGCTGACCCTCTAGTGGAACCCTAACAGGAAACGATGAGTTATGCTTTAGTCCTAAGACGACACAGAAGCGATTGTTTAACGAGGAGAGAATAAACACTTATCTGATAACGATGCAATTTGATATTATAAAGATGACATCTACTACTACTACTACCACTATTTCAGTAGTATAGAATGCCCCAAATCTTTCTCAACCTCATTCAACAGCAATATGACAATGGAATGTGTCAGGTGATCCACATTGGATAACTCAACCAAACCTCACAATAGTGTGTAGTCACAAAAGAGCTCATTTTTTATACATGATTTAATTATTGAGTTATAATCACAATGCGCATTTAAACAAAGGAAATGTGATATTATGCAAGACTTCTAGAAAGAGGTTACTATTTCAAATTTTATTATTATTATTACTTAGGCTGTAAAGTTAGGCTCGTTTCTCGTCGGATTTCTGAATATCACTGTGCGTGGTTATTTAAGTGACAAACAAAGTCCATTCATAGCTCTGTTCATTTCATTTTGTGGATACAGAACACAAGATTGACGTTAAGGAGGCAGCTTTCAAAGTCATTTACCGCATACCAGATTATCTTAATTCCACCTTAAGAGTTCGTCTACTACATATTGCTGAGGCTGGTTTTTGGGATCGACATTAAGGAGCCTAACTTATGTATCCAAAAGAAGTTGGTTCAGACACTTTCTTTACCTTGTCCATCAAGGATTTAATGATCCTCAGTTTATTATGGAAATTCCCTTAATTTTATTTGGTATTTTGTTTGCTACTAAATTTTTTGCTTATGCTAATTCATGCATCTTTCGTGAACTGTAATTCCATTGATCTTACTTAACAAATCGATTATATTTAAAAACACCGAAATTGGTAATGGCGATCACTCTAGAATATTCTGTTTATATACATATATATATATGTATAATTGTAGAGCCAGGATAGGAAATTACCGAAAAGTAAATTCTTTGCTCATTTTTTAAAATTATTTTCCTGTCGATTAATTGCACCAGAATGTTTGGATGAAATGTTCACTCTGGATTCCAGTGCTAGTCACCAACCAACAAGTTATTTCACGCCAATCCTTAGACATCGTCGAAGCGTCAATACCAGGAGGCAACGTGCCAACATAAGCCGAATATTTTTTGTCCAATCAGTCGGCGAGAAAATCAAAATTGAATTTAAAAATTAATAATAGCAGATGTCCACTGCACCAGAGTTAACTCTGGTGGCCCCTGTGCTATAGTGAATAATGCATTGGAGTTTAAAACAGCAGGTACACCATCACTCACTGGATGATGCTTACACATCCGGATGATGAGTCAGAGACTGGACGAATTGCGCAAATTTTTACATAGCATAGGAGTTTGTTTCTATTTGCATTCTGATTGTAACGATTTCATCAAATAATCTGCTGCATCACTCTTTTTTAGTTTCTTTTATGTACTGGTTGATATTGGAGACTACGTTTATGACAGTTTGCCTCTTTCGTTACAATACTATTTTGTGAAAAGCATTGTATTATTCCAAGCAGAACATTCTGCTCCATTTTTTCCTGTTCTCTGTAGTCCTCCTCAGCCGGCTCCATGATTGGCTGTAGGCTTTCATTTCCTCATCACACCCTCGAACCCACCCCCCATGTTGTCGTTCCCCACATGGATTTCACTCTAGCATTAGCATGGCACTCTATATCACCCAACAGCCACCACAGTATGTTTCCTATCCATCTCCACTTTATTTCTACCTGTTTCTTTGGCAGTCGGTTATTGCTTGGTTTGTTCCAGAAGTTTCGTGTTGCTGGTTCTCTCTGGCCATCCAATGTTCATTATGAAGCCATCGGAGGCAGCGATTGATAAAAGTCTGCAGTAGCCAGTTGAAAATGCTTTTCGTGAATTTTTCACCAAGTTCCTGACCCATATTGAAGAGCTGGCTGACTTGAGGTTGCTGCTGATAGTAAGAACTTGTGTTGCTTTTGTAGTATCCTAAAGATTTCGAAACTGATATAAGAGTAATGAAGGTCTACCTTGCATTCACCATCCTGGTTTTGACATCCCGATCTGTGTCATCTGTCTGTAGTTGGCTCGATGATGCACAGGTGGTTTGAGGAAGTGAAGTCCTTTAAATTTACGTTTTTTGTAGTAACTGGTACTTGTTGTTGTTCGACAATCTCCATCACCTCAGTTTTCACTTCGTCCACTTGAAGTCTCGTATTTTCCACCCGTGTCTTTTTTCAAATAGTTGGTTTTCACCTCTTTGTCTTTGAATTTATGTGATATTAGGCATAAATTGTTCGCATGGTCTGGATCTTCCAGAATGCTTTCGATGTGTTGAAGTAGCTCTGTCTTTTTGCTTCTCAGAGTATTGCACATAGTAATGATCCACCAAACTTATGAAGATAAAGCTTAATATTTAAGTGCTTCGAAAACTTAGATCTAAACTAAGCAGCTGTATTCAGTTTAATCTCAAGTCAATGTCTCACAAACCAAGATTTTATCAAAGTCTTTCAATGATTCCTAAGCCTTATAATAATCAAGATGAATCGTGAAGTGTACGTAGTCGCCAGCAAATAACCTCTTTAAGCTATTATTCTCTGTAGTCAGATGCATTCAGACGCATTCGAATACTGTAGACGGAAGCTTATTATTGGGTTCCGAGTAAAAAAATTGTGCTCAGCAGAACATCTGCATTTCGTCCTGTTCTCTGCAGTCCTCTTCATCTGGTCCCATGACTCTCAACCATAAGCTCTTATCCTCTTCTTATACGATCTCCCTCATATCACCCCCATACTCACGCCCAACTTGTCGTTCCTCATTCAGGTTCCAATAGCGCGGTGGCCTGGCGTATGATGTCACTCAGTGTCCCATCCATCTCCATCTCTTCTAAAACATATTTATCGAGCAATAACTTGCTTGTTGGTTGGTTCTCAGTATTTCTTGTTGCTAACTCTTTCCGGCCATTTTATCTCAATAAAATGGAGCAAAAGCAGCCTTTGATAAAAGTGTACAACGGGCCGTTGAAAATACTTTTTGTGATGCGTTAACCAATTAGCCATCACTAAAATCAGTATGGTTTCGCTAACGATTCTATGAGAAATAAAAATCTTAAAATAATCAAATCTGTCTCATTCGGTGTTCACTAGTAAATAAATTTTTTGTATAGTTTACGCTATTATTAGAACAGAATATGCTTAAAATAACTTTGTGATATAAATATCACACTATAAATATGTTGTACATTTCACTTCTGATAGTAATGTTGTATCTAGGCAACCAGAGTTGCGGGAAATGATTGGTAGCATCAGTGATGATTAAAGATAAGAAACATTCTGGGATTTATTTTGACCTAGACATTTTCTGAGTTTCCTTTGTATATATTTAAATTTCTGAGCTGTTACATTCCAGCTTGTAACTGAGCATTTATTTTATTAAGAAGTAACAAGCAGTCTCTTTTCCAATTTTGTTTACATATGAGAAGCACATTGTGAACGGTTTACTTCTTAATAAGACTAGATGTCTTAATTAAGTTAAGCGCTAAATCTTGTTGTTGAATTTCAACAGCCAGTTGCTCCGTACGTTTATCTGATCCATGTTGTGATCTTGGAAATTTACAACTGAAGAGATGGGTTGTCAACAGTCCTATAACTGATGTCAGTTGATGACGAAATCTACACTAGATTCAGTCAAAGTCCCTATAAATTCCAAACTCTGAATATCATGTCAAAATATGTGTAAAGATGAAAACTAACGCGTTGTGGTCTGACGGTAAGAAATCAATCTTTACACACTGAACTGTACAGCTAACCAGAATTGTCTGAAGGGACTAACCTAACGTTCTAGTGGGAAGCCATGACCAGTTGGGTGCAACAGGTTGAAAGTGAGGCAGTATCGCATCGAAGTAGTCGTTGCGATGTTGTCTCGCTATTTTGTGAATTGGCAGAAGTTGGAGTTCATGGAATGGTCATTGGATCGGGTCCCAGCGGCTTAATGGTCTACGAGCTCGTTAGTCTTGTAACCAGAAAGTGCTAGGTTCTAACTCCACTGAGATGGGCGCATGCTTATGAGGAGTCTCAAACTAGAACGAAACAGCTGCCAAGTACTCCCTGGCAGGTTTTCCAATGGTTCTCTAACTGATGTCAGCTCATGATGAAATCCTCTAACTAAATCAATACTCAACAAGGTGGAAACAAAACTCTATCCACAAGAATCACACATCGAATAATTTCCACGGACAACCGAACGCCACAGTGACCTTGACCCACTCATACAAAATCGCAGTAGGGAAAACACAACCCATTATCATTATCATCCATCACACAATCATAAAGAGAAGCATTAAAATAAGAGATTAAACTGGGACAAAAGATTTAAGTCAACATGTGATATGCTAATATCAGAACAATGATACATGTAGCCTATATGAAAAGAATGGATTATTTGAAATATCCGATTAAGTATCAATATTGTAATTAGGTCATTCAGATGGGATTTTCTAAACAATTTACCAGTTACAATATGACTTATTTCTTAATAATATGATGTGTAAACGTGAGCATAAGGTACCTTAAGACATAGTGAAACGATTCATAAGTGCCATGTTCAAGGAGTTTCAATCAGATCAGTAAGACCTTATTTACAAATAACAATTTATTATATGTGACAGAATATGACTGAAATTGATTGCCCTTACTATTTTATTAATTTTATTGTATTCATTCGAGTTCCGAGTAGAATATAAAGCTTTAAAGTTTCGACAGCACTGGTTTTGTCATTACGGGGTGGGGTTGGTAGTTCCGCTCGAAACCTTTGCTGTTCACCGGTCTTCCAGCCTGATAAGAAAGGCATAAAAGTTCGCCGATGGCGGATCAGACCTCTAACCGCGTGCATAGTCGGCGAGTATTTCACCCCTAAATCACTGACGCCACCCGAATGCTCTTAGTAAAGACTAAATCTATTTTAGTAGAAAGTCAAGTATTTATTATAGTTATTATGTGATGGAATAGCATTTAGATCAATTATTTCATTATTACCTGCATAATGCCTGCCAGTTGCATCATTTTGCTTGCCTGACCCCTCATTTAACAGGTTCAACTGCCAGCCTACTCAGTGACAATCATTGTGCCAACCTTATAATAAATCGGTAAATTATTACTGTCTATCGTTTGCATTCCGGGTGGAATGTAGGGTTTAAGGGGGACATGTCAGGGGCATTCAGTACTCCGTCGTCGTTTCCAGCTGCTCTTACGCTTTCATTTCCACTTAAAATTCTGTAGAACTGGACTAATGATACATCGTGCTAAGTGAATATTACTCTCACTCAGTCTATATTAGTACATCATGTTAATCCAAATGAAACGGGAAAAATTTGTGTTTATGAAACTTCGATTGACTAAGAATTAGATGGTACTGCTGTAATTGAATGATCGTTCAGAAAATACCTCCTAAAGGGTACGATTAAAAAACTGATACTTATTTGGACGTTTCAACAAACTTTGTCACTGTTATTTTTTTCGTCCACCCTGGAATGTATATCATTGTTTTGATGTCTGCATATAATATGTCGTCTTGATCCTCATCATTTGTCTTCGTCCCTGTAGAATCTCTAATTTTAATGCTTTTCTTTGTGGTTGCGTGGTGGATGATATTGATAATGAGTTGTTTTACCACTAGGATTTTGTTTGAGTGAGCTAAAGTTATTCTGACCTTGAATTGGTCGCGGGAATATTTTGTGTGTGTGTGTGATTGTTGCCCACAGAGTTTTTATCCACCTCTCTGGAGGCGTTCTACTTGACTCTCAGCGAATTCTTACGGTTGAACTTCGGTTAACTAATTTTGTTCTACAGTACTTGTTTCTTACTTAGAAAGTTCTCTTGACTGTGTACCCGTCTTATGGGACTGTTGAGGTAATTTTGAGTTTTTGACGTTATTACTGGTGAATACGACCATAGATTTCAAGGCAGATAATCACCTTTCTGCTGTCTTTGTGGGTCTCAAAGAAGTTTTAGACAGCTATATATTTGGACAAAGAGATCGGTCGCGTCATTTCAAGCCACAACGAGTCCATTTTTGACGTTACAGCGTTCACCATTCCTTGTTTTACAAGTTAATATGGTTAATTTGGTTCTGCTTACGTCACTTAAGTAAAAAACAGAGAAATTGAATTAAAAAGGACATCAAATAATTGAAGTTTCTTTTAGACAAATTCATCATCAGGTTCTATATTTATATGACTACAACAATTGAAGAAATATTGTTATTACTAGCAACATTAACGCCATTTCAAATTACACTGAATCAATAGTCAGTGTAGACAGATAATAATTCAAAAGCATCACTAAAAGAGAAGGAGAGATAATATGCATTAACATAACAATGACCTGATTGAATAACAGATAAATTAAGGTAAGCAACAAACAGGATTTATGAATTCATATGTTGAACAGTAGTAGCCTAAGGTATAAGAGTGGTTGACTGGACCGGCTTGTTTTGCACGTGCAGCTCTGGTTTATTTAGGCGAATTGCAATCGCCTCTTTTTTCGATTGCTCGGTATCTAGATGCTTTTGGTAATTTCTTCGAGACCCGATAAATGACACGGAAAGATTCTCTAGCATTATCTCGAACGCGTGTTTGGTCGAGGTGATCTAATATAGAACTGTTAACGGTTTTGACAACACCTATATTTAGCTTTTTTCATAAGTGTTCCTGAGTACGAAAAAATAAGTTCCCAAATTAATGGCCAACATAACCGGCTACAGAGGAGGAACTGAATCGACAGATACAATTGGAGGTATCTTAGTCGAAGTCCTTCATCTTTCAGTTGAGGAATAACAATCGGAATATTATCTCTCTCTTACTGATGCTTTTGAAGTTTAATCTAACCATAGCAAATGTTAGTTAAATGTGATTTAAACCAAAATTAATTTCTAATTCAGTTCAGATTTTGCTGTCAATTCACTGGAACACACTGCTCGGCCTCAGGTTGACCTGTCAACTCCTTGTGCAGATGCTTCAGTGATGTCTGGTTGTGTAACTTGAAGTCAGTTGATAGATGGTGACTAGCAATAGAACCTAAGATGCACATTTTTTCCCATTCAGGACTCCTCATCTGGACATGCCTGAATTCCTCAGTGAGTGATGGTGTTTTCAACGAGGTTTGAACGCATCGCCCAACCTGAGACCAAGCACTTCGGTTCAATCAATCGACTGGAAAATCCTTGTTCAGTTAAATAATTAATAAGACCTGTTGGACAAGAGGTCAATCCCGTGTCTCAACAGATCTGGTGGATAGCGCTTCCGTGTCCTTAACTACGGGCGCCTGGTTCGAGCCCCGGTGGGAACACCTTCACTCACTAGGGAATGAATGTAAATCCAGTGACGAGTCCAAAATAGGACAAAATGCGCATCCTAGATTTCACTGCTAGTCGCCATTCACCAAATGACAACATTTATTGCTGTTAACAATAATATTTTTCAGTTATTACTGTCATATGAATGTAGATCCTGATGAAGAAGAGGTGACTGGAGATGTCATATCGTATCAATTTATGTCTCCTTTATATGCAACGCTAAACAGTAAAAAAAAAGTTACACATCAATCAATGGAAAAACCGCTTTGCAAATTGCAAACAAACTCAGAACAATCTTTGTTCTAATGCTTTTGACGTTTATGTGCTGTGAATTCTAGGAAATGTCGCAGCTAAAGAGACACTTAACACTTTGAGATTAAACGTCTCTCGCTACTTAGTGGAAATGAGGAAACTGAAATTCCGAACATTCTAAAAGAGAATGGAAATTTTCATGAATTTCGTATTTATCAGCCTGTTTATGTCATGATTTCTTATTCTCATAACACGTGTCTTGTGTTATTTAACACTTCAAAATCCTTCTAGTTATTTACTGTTATTATTGTCTCCTTTAGTTTCTAGAGGAACACAGGGCTTCAGCCGTATGTCTTCATTGCGTTTGGTGCTCCACTAACGTTTTCACCTGACTCCACGTCTGCCCACATGCTTTTATCTCCTCTTCACATCACCTACTCCATGCCACTCTCAAACTGACAACCAACTCACCGCTTCCCTTTTGGTTTCCACTCGAGTGATGGTATGGCATGTGATGTCACTTGGTGATTTGTGTTTTCTCTGAATATGGCCAATCCACCTCTATTTATTCCTGCTGATTTGTTGCACAATTTGTTACTGCTGTGTTGGTTCACTCCCGGAAATCATTCCCTGTTGGTGATCTTTTCTGGTCATCTGATCTTGAGTGCTGTTGAGAGAAGACAGCTGTTGATGAAGGTCTGTAGTTTGTTTGAAGTGCTCTTCATGACTCACCAAGTCTTTGATCCATATATTAGCACTGACTTCACATAAGAATTAAAAATCCGGGTCTTATTTTTCATGCTGAGTGCTGTGGACCTCCACACAAACCTGAGAGATATGAAAGCTTGCCTTACTTTCCCGATCCTTGCTTTGATATCCCCATCAGTTCCGTCGGCCTGTAGTTGAAACGATGCTTCCGAGGTATGTAAACGAGGTTGTTTCTTTCAGGTTCCTTCCATTTATGCTGATTGTTGTCAGTTGTTGTTGTTGCTGTTGATGGTGTTGCCCAGGAATCTTCATCACCTCTGTTTTCTCTATGTTCACCTGAAGGCCTATCTCTGATGCCCGTTCCATTGCCAACTTGTTGCTTTTCACCTGCATATCTTCTAGTTTGAGTGACATCAGACACATATATCACATCGGTGAAGTCGAGATCCTCCAAGAATTTTGTGTGGATCCATTTTATACTTGTCTTCTCTTGCCTGGCGTCTGTCTCATTATCCAATCCACCTCAATCAGGAAAATCATTGGAGATAGTAGGCAGACAGCTTGTCTTACTCCCGTTTCCAATTTGTAGGATTCTGTTAATTTCCCGTTGTGGATTAATTGGCATGCAGTAGTGTTACTTGACACTGAGTTCTGGGTGACCAAGAATGCTCTGACCCCAGGCAAAGGCTCACTACTGCAACTAGGTGAATCGAAACTAGGGACGGATCCTAATGGCATGCCCTCGTGCGCGTATTTTCAGCATCGCTTGGTTTACTAGCGTGCTAGCTTTCTAAATGGTCCTATGCCATGGAAAACAGGCCAGATTGAGCGTGGAACTGGTGTCCCGACCTTGGAAAACCAAAAGAATATAAATATTAATCAAGTTGCCTGATAATCAGGAATTTCAACGTGCTGAAGATTGTTTCACGTAAAGAAGCATCTTCAGACGATATTCACTTGGTTGATACATCTAAAGTCAGTGGTTTGTAAATATTGGATGTTTGGAAGCAATCGGCAGGAAGCAGTAGACCTAGGTTTCATGATTTTGACATTAAAAAGCAAGGCGTATCTGGGATCGTGGAGGAACTCATGTACCTTCTGAAATTCAGGCTCGTTTCACTGAATTGTTTGAGCTGGCGACTGACCTCTTATAGGACATGAGTTTCTTCAAGATTGCAGACACGCCTTGTTGACTAGTGGCATTTAGGACGAAACCTAAGTCTAACGCTTCCTGACGGTTACCTCCAACCATCTAATAACAAAGGGATGCATCGTGATGGTGAGCCAGCTAGCATGGTGGCAACAATGCAAACTTGACTGATAGAATTTAATTTGCGCCAAACAAAGGGCCAGATGCATGACAGTGGCAGCCTGCTACCTACTGTTCGATCAAAGTCAGTGATTTCCAGAGGAGATGTTGTAGTCTTTGTTGAATCAAGTCATCCATCAAGGGATTTACTTTAGGAGGACATAATTCATTGTTGAAATTCTGTACTTTTCATTCTGCAGTGAGTGAATCAGTAGTTCAGAGGGAGGATGCTCACCAGCCAAATGGAAGGGCCTATTTCGAGCACCGGCCGATGCTACCAGTTGGTAGTAGGTCAGCTAAAGAGGGGAAGTTGGGCGTGAAGCTGATAACAAGACTCTGTAAAATATCACACTATTACTGCTGAAATTAGAAAGCTCAAAGGTAAGGAATGGTAAAACAACTCAAGTCAATGGAGAATTTCTATGCCTTATTTAGGATGTTATCGACTGTATTACATCTAATAAATTAAAAATTAAATTAAAATGCCTTGCATTCAAGAATTTCCACATTTTGCGTGATCTGATTAATTACCAAACTGATACGATATGAAACAGTTCGTAAACAATATAGGTGAGAAGCATCCCTAAATGGGTCTTATCGGCTTTCTGAATCATTTTTCGCTTACCATGAATATTTTTAGTTCTTAAGCTCATCACAATAGTTATTCACGTATGCTAGTGAATGCGAGTTCTTTAGTTTAACTTTTCGCATGCAAGCATACTTATTTACAAGGTTAATAATGTAACACAAAAACCATTATATGAGAAGATTACAGGATTTCATCATGAGTTGACATTAGTTAGAGAACCATTGGAAAACCTGATCCCAGTGGCTTAATGGTATACGAGCTCGCCTTGTAACCGGAGGGTCCTGGGTTCGAATCCCGGTGGGTGCGTACTGATGAAGAGTCCCCAACTAGGACGAAACAGCTGTCCAGTACTCCCAGGTTTTCCAATGGTTCTGTAAATAATGTCAGCTCATGATGAGATCCTGTAACCAATCAAATCCCTACAAACCAACACTTGAAAATATATGAGAAGATATGACAGCTAATGGGTAATCATGGGGTCGGCTGAAGAGGACTAGACCTAAGAGGATGGAATGGAGATGTCCTGTTGAACTCCTGTGTTTTACTTAAACCATGAGTAATAATAACAGATATCAGTATGATAAATGAGTTCTACACCAAAAACATATAAATAAAAGGAAGCTATTCGATTCATTCCTCTCTATCTACTTCTCTGTGGAATATTCAAATTAAGATAGCTATTTTATTCTCATGCCTTGTCAAGTTCTCTTATGACAATCTGAACATATATATATATATAGTCATATTAAAACATGAATCCACAGTCTTATTTCATAGCGTTTGGGCTCATCGATTGAAAGTGAGAAACAAACTTCCATGGTAGGTGGGACATTCTCTGATATCAGCTTCAACGTCAAAAGGCTAGGCGGACTGCTTTTGATCACATATTCCGGAACTCCAGAGGCATATTTTCCAAATATTTTTCAGCTACATTCATGTTGTTCCCTAATGAACATATCAGGAATTTACAGAACACCTCAATAAAGATGCCAATAAAAACAGTTTCAGTCCGCTGTAACCCTGCGCATTGGGAGTCTCAAACTGTTGAAACCTTAAAGACAATTTCCAACTGCTACTCACTCACTATCTGTAGCTGATTTGCAGTTTTGAGCCTTGTTCCTTTGGCCAACCTCGCCGTCAGTAAGTACACTTCACACTCATGTACAGTTTGACAATTTAATCAATTAGAAGAGTGATCTAATTGGCCAGTTCCTGGCCAATATTTTCAGTGATTCAAATCAACTATCATCGATTGTTGACATCAGCACCACCTTCATATACATGCAAAAGTTCATAAAGAGGCGTCAACAACAACAACAACTGAAACAGTTGAGATATGATAATGATCTTTTAATTTACTAGTCCTGATAAGAGTTAAAACGAATACACTGAAAAAAATGAAGAATATGCTCTTGAACAGAAACAAATTTTTAATTGTATGGAGGATTTCATCATGAGCTGACATCAGTTAGAGAACCATTGGAAAACCTGGGAGTACTGGACAGCTGTTTCGTCCTAGTTGGGGACTCTTCAGCAGTACGCACCCACCGGGATTCAAACCCAGGAACTTCCGGTTACAAGGCGAGCTCGTATACCATTAAGCCATTGGGATCGGGTTTTCCAATGGTTCTCTAACTAATGTCAGCTCATGATGAAATCCTGTAACCCATCAAATCACCACAAACCAACACTTGAAAATCAATGAGATGCTCACTAGCGACTTGCCGTATTCAGGTGGGTAGTCACCTGGGGTTCTAGTGGGAAGCCGTGACCAGTAGGGTACAGCAGGTTGAAGATGTGACAGTAACTCATCTAAGAAGACATTGCGAAATGGTCGCGCTATGTCGTGAATTGGCAGAGGTTAGAATTCAAGGACCATTGGATCGGGTCCCAGTTGCTCAATGGTATACGAACTCACCTTGTAATCAGAAAGTCCTGGGTTCGAATCCCGGTGGATGCATACTGCTGAAGAGTCCCCAACTAGGACGAAACAGCTGTCCAGTACTCCCAAGTTTTCCAGTGGTTCTCTAACTGATGTCAGCTCATGATGAAACCCTCCATACAGGTAAACAAAATCCCTACAAAACCAATACTTGAAAAACAAATTTACTGAACCGCTGAATGAGAGATACGCATTAGAACTGATTGAGAAACAGTTTGTGAATGTCATGGGAAGAGTGAAAACGGATCATTTAATCATCTAAAACATTTATTATCCGATACGAATTTAAAACAGGAAACGGAAGTAGAATATATTAAATTCATCAAATCTCTTTAGAACTCTTCACCTGGATACTCTACATATACGAACATAAAATAAAGATAAAATTAGTTGCGCTTCAATTACACCACTTGAATATAGCATTAGTAATCAGTCAGCGGAACAACTTGAATTTTTTTTTTAACAATTTCGAACTAAATAATATTGATGATGATGATAATAATAATAGCAATGCTAATAATAGTAACGATACGCATATCAATTTGCGTATATCAGTTTGAGTGTGTCTGTGGAACCAAATAAATCGGCCACACATGGAAAGCCGATTGTCTATTCGCATGATGGAGCCTTTGCTAAGTTCGCTCAAAAAAAAAAACCCAGCTGAAGTCGAAGTACGAAAAAAAAAGTTTCAATAACGAAGCGTATTGTAGAGTGCGGACACGATTTTGCCACTGTCCAGCCATTCAATGTTATTATCAGCAGACAAACAAGTGGAAAGATGCCTGCGATTCCAGAGGCTTGTGTAATTACTGTTCATAAACCACATCGATGTGTACAAAAGGAAATGGTGGCAAATTTCAAGCCACCGTATCAATATGATTTATTTATTACCTGTATTAATTATTGGTTTATTATTCGAAATCTTAATATTCCTATTTCTGATTCAAGTAAAACCAGCTATTATCACCATCGTTATCTGAACTCGTTTATTATTAATATTGATCACTATAATTACTATCACTATCATTATTATTTAGCTCGAAATTGTTGGTAAATACAAGTTCTTCCACTCAGTAATAACTAATTGTTTATTTAAGTGATGTCATTGAGCCGTAGGCCAATTCATCTTGATATCATATCCCTGTATATAGAGCAATAAGCTGAAGAGTTCCACTGACATTTGAAAAAATCAATAAAATGCTCATTTTTCACTTTTGTTGCTACCTTAAAATTCAGGAGCAAATGAGACCTGCAGGGAAAAGAATACTGACACTTTGTGATTAAGAAAATGCACACATATTGGTCGACCATAGTGACCGCTTCTAGACATGTCAATCTCACATTATCCATTCATTGTAAAACGGTGAGCTAATATCCGACAACCTGCATAGGAAACATGTGCGCTTCTCCTGCCTTCGTAAAACTTTTCAATTCATCGATTCCTTGCTTACAAGACACGTAAGTCACAAACAAACACATCCTGTCACTCAACACTCAATCAATATTCACAAACGTTCCACTCAGAGAAACTGTCTTCTATATGGAAACATATACAAAGACGAAAACCAAATATACTTTGGAATACCAGTCGACTATTTGAAGGAGATAATGCTGAAGTGTTCTCCGAATCTACCTCTAACCACCAGTCAGATCATTTACAGACAAAATGATATGACTGCAGTAGGATCACTCTTTTGTCCATTACTAGCACACTATCTGATGGAGAGCCTCGAGAATGGTTCATTAAAACACACTATTGATAATTTTCAACTGCAAACACGGTGAGTTCGCAACATTTTCATCATTTGTGATAACAGCAAAGACATCAACCAGTTGTCACACCCAACTTACCAAAGACGTTCAGCGATAAAATTCACTCACAAAATAGAAAACGAATATCAAAGTCCCATTCTTGATGTGGAAATAACCAGGAGAGTCAACACAACTCTGAATAGATCTGTCCAGAGGAAAGCCAAATGGAACGGTCAGTTAGCTGTTGGGTATGTACGAAACGACAACAACACTGAATCAAATCCCTTGCTACTCATGTCCGATGCACATCTGTAGTGCCGTCTCTGCAGAAGAAGAATTAGATCTTCTGGAAGAAATCGTCATGCAAAAATAAGTACCCACTGAAATTCATCGACAAGAACATCAAATCAAAATTTCACAGAAACGAGAAAATACTTGCAACGGAACACAAACTTCACATGAAATTTGATTTCAAGAAAGATGTAGGCTGCGATAATCTTGAAGGAAGGATTCCATCGTCTACAGGAAGAGCATTCTCCGCAGTTAAACTGAGAGTAATGTTCTTCAGTCCTCCACTTGTCTGCTGAAGCTTGAAAGACAAGATCCCTTAGCCGGCCATCTCCGCGTTCATATATCAATTCACCTGAACTTCTTGAGCCAGGTATACTGGTCTTTCGTCAAAAAGTAAGCAGCGGCTCTATAAAGATTGTGATAACTGAGTACCTGGTAGACAATAGCCACTCTGCCTCGACAAACTCCTTCATCAAAGTCATAAACAAGGTGAAAAGTAACTTGCTTAAGATTATCCGCTTTTACCACCTTTGTACTCCTGAAGCTCCAGCCGTCCAAAAGGAAGAATCACAGCTTTGCACTAAAAAGAGAATTATTTAGTCGGTTCTACTGCCATACCAACAATCTTGTTGATTTCTAGTGCCTTCATTTTTGTCTTCTCATTTTTCTAATTCCTTATACTTTTGTATTTCTTTAGAAACCTTATATAGTTACGTATATTGCTCTGCTTCCATGTAAATCCTGATTACAACTCATTCATGAAATAATCCTATTGCTTAACAGCCATAGCCTTACTTAACTCTTTTTATTTATTGACTAAATTTAGTCAGTACGATTATCAAAACTTATTTTTTTTGTCACCACCCTCGTTCACGAAATGAAATTTTTATATAAATGCGATTGTAAAGCTAAAGATGAATATGATTTCTACAAAAAGATTCTCTTCATAGGATTATTATTATTATACTATTGTTTTCTTCAGTTGCTAGAGGAACATAGGGCTTCAGCTCACGTTCCATTGAGTTCGGTTCTCAACCAAAGTTTTTCCGATCCTCACTTTGATATCCCAATCAGTTCCGTCCGCCTTTAGTTGAAACGATGTCTCCCAGGTAGGTAGGCCTTTACGAAGCCAATGAAGTTGACACAGAGAAGTGACAGCCGTTCCAAGCTCTGCTCAATGATGATTCGCAGTGTTGCGATTCGATCGATGCATGACTTGTTCCTCCTGAATCCAGCCTGTTCTGGTCGAATTTTTTCATCTAGGGTGTATGTAACTTCCTCCAGGATGATGCGGCTTAGTATTTTGATTGGGATGGACAGGAGCATAATGCCACGTCAGTTCTCGCAATGACTTAGGTCTTCTTTCTTCGGTAGTTTGAATAATTAGCCCCTCTTCCGGTCCGCAGGTACCTTGCCCTCTCTCGATACCTTCTCCAGTAGTGGTGTCATCAGGTCCGCTGATGTCTCTGGGTCCATTTTCAATGCCTATGCTGAGATTCCGTCTGGTCCTGCTGCTTTTCTAAGTTTTAGCATTTTTATTGCCTTCAGGTTTTCCGTTTTTGTCGAAGGATTGATGTTCACTGGTAGTTCTGCTTCCGCTGTTGGTATCACTAGACAACTAGGTTTACTTGTTTTGTTCTTTTCATTAATTTCTGAGTGAGCATTATTCATAAATTAAACAAAATTCTGTCATATAGTCTGTGGTACTTCTCTGTTCAAACAAAAGATTAACATGCAAAGGACTAAGTGATCAGATCGCTGCTTAGTTTTGAATCCTTGCAGTTATTTCAACATCATCAAAAAATGTCCACAGAACTTTGTCAGATTGTGTTTTTTTTCTACAAAAAACAACACTGAATTAAATATCTGAATAAATATGCTTCAGAAAAATTAATTTTTTCCTGACAACAAAGTTGTGCACTAACTGGTTTCTAACAGCCAGCCAGACACAACAAACGAATTTACCACTTTCATTGAGACGAAAACGGTCGCTTAAAAATACAAAAACATAATTTTTCCAGACACCCTGTTAAGCAAAATATGATCTAGTGAATCCGGAATGTTCATAAAGTAAGTAACGGTTTTGATAAATATGAAATTAAAAAAGAAATAACAGATTGAATAAAATATTAACTCTAACTTTTCTTTGGGGTTTTTTCACATGATTCACTTTTATATAGCAATCGGTGTAAAAGGTGAAGTTAATCTACGTTTTTTATTCAAGTGTCGGTTTGTAGGGGTTTGATTTGATATGTTATAGGATTTCATCATGAGCTGACATCAGTTAGAGAACCATTGGAAAACATGGCAGCAGTGGACAGCTGCCTCGTCCTAGTCTGATAATCTTCATCAGTACACACCCACTGCCAAGGCTCGAACCTAGGACCTTCTTGTTACAAGGCTAGCTAGCTCGTAGAACATTCACTCACTGGGGACCTATCCAATGGCCAACTCATGAATTCTAACTTCTGCAACCAATAGCCAATATCACTGATGGAGAGCGTTTGTCCTTACACCAAATGGTCACAACTTCTCAATATAGAATCCAGGTACCTGAATATGGCCAGTCAAGTTCCTGCAGACAAGTGGAAGACAGGAGAATATTACCGTCAGTGTTACTGTAGAGAATGTTCTTCCTGAAGACGGTGGAATCCTTCTTTCAAGGTTATCGCAGCTTCATCTTTCTTGAAATCAAAGTTCATGTGAAGTTTCTGTTCCGTTGCAAGTATTTTCTCGTTTCTGTGAAATTTTGATTTGATGTTCTTGTCAATGAATTTCAGTGGATACCTATTTTTGCATGACGATTTCTCCCAGAAGGTCTAATTCTTCGTCTAGAAAGTTGGGACCATAGACGCATCGGACATGGGTAGCAAGGGATTTGATTCAGTGTTGTTGTCGTTTCGTAGATACTTAACTTTTAGCTGATCGTTCCATTTGGGTTTCCTCTGGACAGACCTATTCAGTGTTTCGTTGACGCTCCTTTTTAGTTGCACATCAGGAATGGGACTTTGATATTCGTTTTCTATTTTGTGAGTGAATTTTATCGCTGAACGTCTTTGGTAAGTTGGGTGTGACAACTGGTCGATGTCATTGTTGTTATCACAAATGATGAAAATGTTGCGAACTCACCGTGTTTGCAGTTGAAAATTATCAACATTCTGTTTTAATGAACTGTTCTCAAGGCCGTCCACGGAACAGTCTCTTAGTAATGGACAAAAGAGTGATCCTACTGCAGTCATATCATTTTGTCTTTGAATGATTCGACTGGTGATGAAAGGCAGATTAAGAGTACATTTTAGCATTATCTCCTTCAAATAGTCGACTGGTATTCCAAAGTACATTTGGTTTTCGTCTTTGTATATGTTTCCATATGGAAGACAGTTTCTCTGAGTGGAACGTTTGTGAATATTGATTGAGTGTTGAGTGACAGGATGTGTTTGTTTGTGACTTACGTGTCTTGTAAGCAATCGATGAATTGAAAAGTTTCACGAAGTCAGTACAAGTGTACATGTTTCCTATACAGGTTGTGGGATATCAATCCGTCGTTTTACAATGAATTGATAATGTGAGATTGACATGTCTAGAATGGGTCACATTGGTAGACGAATTATGTGTACGTTTTTTGAAACACAAAGTCTCGGTATTATTGGATCTGTAGTTCTTATTCGTTTCGGAATTTTAAAGTAGCAACAAAAGTGAAAAGTGAGCTTTTTATTGATTTTTCCAAATGTCTTTGCATCTTGTCTCGAATGAAATGTCATTGGTTGATGGAGTCACGAGATATCGGTAAGTAGATCTGATGGGTTGTTTTATCTTTGGTAATAATTTTGAATAAAAAAAAGCCAGCTTTATGCATGGGTAAAATTTGCTGTGTCACAATGAAGAAGTTATCTCCACTCCCTTCAAGGGTAAACTTATATATACAGTTCTTGAAATGTTTGGAGAAGTTCTATATTTCAGCTGGTTTATGTTGTTTAGCCTTAATCGTTTCAGCAGTATGACTAATTTTTGAGGCTTTCATTATCTTTCTAGATGAAATGATTTTGACTGACTTTAGTACGATACACTCAACTTGTAGTTCTTTTCTCCTTAAAGTTCATGTAATGTTAACTGGATATCAAGCAGGCGTCGTAAATAGCCGGGTCGACCAAGTCAGATAAGAAATCACTTACTTGTTCATGACGCTGGCTAGCGATTTTTCTATGTATACATATTTATATTGCAAATTAGCACTAACTGGAATTTATGGGCTACTGGATCGTGTACCAGTGTATGAATAATCTGCGAACTCGCTTTTTGACTGGAATGTCCAGGGTTTGACCCTAGTAGGTGCGTACTCCCTAAGAATCTTCAGCTTGGTCAAAATAGCTCTCTGGTTTCCCAATGATTCTTCAACTGATGTAAGAATATACAAAATAGTTGTCCTATACGATTAATGAGTGAATGGAAATTCCTGTTACAACTTGATAATATTATGTAAATGTAAAGAAGCTTTTTAAAACTTTCAGCATTCTGATTTTGAAAACTGAACACAGTGAGGGACGAAATAGTGTTTTATAAAGATGGTGTTTTTGGCATGAAATTTAATGCTGCCTTCTAGTATATCAATCCGATATTTCGACAATATTAAGTAACTGAATAAGAAGATTGGATTATCCCTGCTGTTTGAAGTGCCTACACTTATGTTGTTTGAACATAAAGAGATTTATCAGTGTTTTGCATAATTTTGGAAGTAATTTTATTAATTCTGATGAAGTGGCATGAATAACCATGCTCACCTTTCGGATACATTTTCATTTGTCCAATGGTCGGAGTAATACCATCATATAGCATAAAAGTTAAAAGCTATTGCATACTTAAATGCGTTCTAAAGAGATACTTGACTGCTTTTTGAAGAACCTAGTTTGAAGATAGCATAAAGAGTGAATATTTGTCAGTTGATTCATACCATGTGGAAAAGGAAATTCACAATTCAGTTTAAGACTGCGGCATGCATTTTGGATAGACAGAATTAAATAACTAGTATTAACTAAATAAGCAGTAGTTACAACAAATTATTTGGTTTATAAGACAATCACCACAGAAAGTAATTGAGTTACAGTCATTTGAAATGAATGATATCACTTGTGCGAAATAATACGTCTGTGAAATACTCGACAGACGCAAGAATTGTCGGATGCGTGATGCTTGTGGACAGAGTTTCGTCCCCACCTCTTTGAGAATACTAGATTCTCAGTTTCTTCTTACAGTTGAATTTTGTTTAACTTATTTCTTTCTACAGTATTTGTTTTGTACTTAGAAAACCACCTTGCCTAAGTGAACCGTTGGGGTGAATTTGAGATTTAATGTTACCATTATTATTCCCTTGCGTTCCGAGTGGAACATAGGGCTTCAACAACACAACTCCACTTTGTTATGTATTCTGCCGTCCTCTTCAGCTGGGTCCACGATTGATCAAGCTGTTTCATCTCTTTCTCACACGATCTCCTCAGTGTCACATTAGGACAAGCCACTCGTCGCTTCCCATTTAGATTCCACTCAAGGGCCTGGCGTGAAATGTCATTCGATGGCCTCCTCAATGTATGCCCAATCTATTCCCACTTTCTCCTACATATTTGTTGAGTAATTGGTTCTCGCCTACTTGTTTGTTCTCATAGTTTGTTGTTGCTTATTCTTTCTGGTCATCTGATATTCCGTGTTTGCTGCTGGTGGTATTTCTGGGTGAGTTGCCAGTGGTGGTCAATTCAAGCCTCTAAAGAGTCCTTTAAAGTGATCAATCCACTTTCTTATTTGTTTATCCTCCTTCATAATCAGGTTCCTTTGAGCATCCTTTATTGGTTTCATCACCTGGGTTGATCTTTTCCCGGAAAGCAAGCAACCTGGTTGTCTGATATAATGTCCTGAGGTCTTTTTTACCGGCGACCTACTTTTTCTGCTTCAAGTACCGGCCAGTGTGTCGTAGAATTTTCTTTTGTCTTTCCTAACATTCTTTTTCACTTCTTTATTGAGTGCAGTGTACACTGAACTCAGCTTCTCCTTCTGTTGCCCATATTTGCGTTGAGTCATTTTCTCTTTCACTAGCCTCCTCTCCTCTTTTCTATTAGCTTCCAGGTAGGTGTCTGTTGAGAGCTATTCCTAGCCTTGTCTCTTCCTTCTTCCTGGAACAGTTGTACTCGTTTCCATAAATATTGCTTTTAGAGAGTTGCAATGTTCTTCCACAAAGGTTTTCTAAGTGATGCCACGTATTGTGTCCAACTTTACTCTGATTTCTGTAGCGAAGGCATCCTTTGTAGTTTCTGATATTACTGTTGTTAATCTGAACCATTTACTTATCCAAAAAATAGTCGTGTTTGGCTGTGACCATACGTCTTTCAAGGAATTTCCGAAGATTTATACAGTAGAAGGTGGAGATTGATTCCCCGAGTTCATTCCACAACAAGTCGATTTCAGTGGCTATAGTCAAACTGGCGGCAATTTAAAAGTTGAGTGTTTGCAATGAAACCACAGAAGGAAAGAGAAACGTATCAATGTGAAAACAGTATTTGGTCTAATTTCATAGTTATAATGATGTCTGCAAATATTTATCCTCAATGTAGGGTTTTGATTCCCCTGAACTAATGCCACACAGTCACCCCATGAAAAATACATTGCAGGCCAGATGTACATGATTGTCTATCCGTTTGCACCCATAAATGTCCTGAGAGGAATCCAGGATGCACATTTCATCCTACTTGTTACTCATCAGCTTGATGTTTCTGAATTACCCAGTGAGCGAGGGTGTTTCTACTGAAACTCTAACACAATACCCACCGTTGCAAAAGCCAAAGCATTATCCACTAGAACACCTGGGTCATGGTGGCCCCAATATTGTTCAAAGGGCCTCAGTTATTATATATTTTCAAACCAGTCGGATCTCCACGATGACTTATTGGAGCAAAATATTCTTCCTTAAGACTCGGGTCTCAGAAGGAAGACCACCAGTCACAGGCGAATAATAATAATAGCTTTTGTCCGAAAAGTGCGTTCATAAATAGTAAAGAATTTTCAGCGAGTTTCATCGCAGCGGTATTTACTCCTTGTGGAGATTCATCAAATGACTGATTAATAGTCAATAATATATTATCCACCGGGCGCTTTTTCATGAACTACTTCAAAATGTTCTTCTTTCATTTCCTTAGAAAAATCCCTAGCGTTGAGTCGAAAATTATTGTAAATAATGAGCGGGTGATGAGTGGGAGTCACTGTGGTAATCGGATCACTAAAACAACACAAAATGGAGTAAACACAATGCATTTTGTTGAAGAGAAAATTTAGGTTGTCCGGTGATTCGAGCAAGCTGCCAAAAAATCCAGGTACATCAGGATGAAGAATCGAGAATCAGACGAAATGTACATCCTGGGTTCACCTGCTTGTCATTATTCAGAAAATTACTTATTCCAACATATTCTGATATTTGTCCTCGCATAATGTGTTCTTTTTGCCAAAAACAGGTACTTCTCTACACTCTTCAAGAGTTGGTTTGTAGGGATTTTATCTGTTTCATTATTAACTGAAAAAAAACAGTGTACTGGACAGCTGTTTTGTCCTGGTTTCGGACTCTTCAACTGCACTCGTCCGCTGGGGTTCGAACCAAGCACCTTCGGTTTCAATTCCAGCTCTTAGACCATTCAACCACTGGGTCCTTATTCAAGCCAGTTGGAAGTGAGGAAAATAAGCGCTGGTGAAATTAGCTGGTGCTCAAATCACGAATTAGGTAGAAGTTAGAATTCATGGGCTAGCCACTGAATCGAGTCCCAGTGGTTGAATGGTCTGCAAGCTTGACTCGTAACTGTAAGGTGCTTGATTTAAACTCAGGTGAGTACGTACTGACGATGAATTCGAAGAAACATGAAGAAACAACTGTCCATTACTCCACACTGGTTTTCAATGGTTCTGTAACTAATATCAATGCGTGATCAGACTTGAAGCTTCTCAAGACATTTCCCAGGGTACATTAGTCTCACACAGAACTCTAGATAACATAATTAAACTGAGTTTAAGCAGCCAGTAAAGTGTGTATACAGACGTTTCCATATGTTATATTATATTTTGAAAATCCCCAGGAGCCAGGTATGTCGGCAGTACCCAGCATTCGCTTTCCAAACGTATCACCGAACACTTACCAACAAGGTTTTACAAAGGAGAAAAACGATGCTCCCAAAGCTCCATCTTAGAACATCTAAAGGAATCTGGACACTCAGCTACACCGCAAACAAACTTCAAAGTCGTCTACAGAGTAAGAAGTAGTCTTCCTAAAGGTGTACGAATCAGACTTCTCCAAACTGCAGAGGCAATGGCGATTCACCTGCTACGTCCTGAACTCTGTATACAGAAGAAGTTCGTTCAATCACGACACTTGCAATGGACGTAATCCATCTTATTACCTGACAAGTAAACTCTACCTAAATGTTTTTACTGTCTCTTCATTAGTATTATTTTGTCTTCTCAACTGTAATATTTTAAAGTGTTGGTTTGTAGGGATTTGATTGGTTACAGGATTTCATATTTCATATTTTACATTTTCAACCTTCTTGTTCTCTAACCCCACCCTACTTAATTCCTACACCTCACTACCACGGTTACTGACTTGACCAACGCTCAATTTCTAGCCACTTATGTTACGTCATCCAAATTATTCGCTCAATTTCAATTCTAATTTGAATGGCATTATTCTCTACCCCACTTCTACTTAGTCTCTACCTGTAATTACCTCTGTTGCTACCCTGACCTAAGTTGAAGCATTTTAATCAATTATATTACGTCATTTGGCTTACTAACTCAATCTTACTTTAGTTGCTGTCTAATTAACTCTGTTTCTATATTAGATCATTCTTGTATTACGTGATCAATTATCTAAACTTGACAAACCTCATGTATACACACACACATAAATAATTGTGTATAAATGCGATTGTACAGCTATGTGAATGAATTCGCCGAAAAGAGTCTCTTCGCTGAACGTCTTCTCTTTTTCGTATATTATATTTCTTCTTCTTCTTCTACAGATCGATGGAGGTGGACTGATTTGCATGATGAAAAAAATATTTTTTTTCTCAGTAAAGGATTCAGTCAACAAAAATTAAAAATCCCACACCTTTATAAATCAAAATCCTGATATATATATATATTTAGTTGTTATTGGCGGGTTCGTTATTGCATTCAAAACAGACAGAGTGTCATTTCACAAAACAAATAAAAGGGGCATAAATACGTTTGGATAAACAACAGGAACTGGTTTGAAAACACACAAAAAGAAAATATTATCAGATTATCTGGAAAATATGTACTTTAATTATAAATATATATCATGTTTATCATAATATCATTTGCGATTCATGAGACTGAAAACTAAAAGGTTTGATTTCCTATAGCATTAACATTTCCCATGAGGAGAAATTTATGGGGGTCAGTTTATAAACTGACTTTCGAGACTTTCCGTCCTGATAAGTCACGTTGTAGTATGAGTATGTTACCATCAATTTTTTTATCTACGTGTAAGCTGAATCATGCTATTTCTAAAAATGAAAACCACTCCGAGTTTTATAAAGATGTTTTTTTTTGTGATAAAGAAAGTAAGACCAAATTCGAAGGGTAAAATTAAATCAGTTAGAGAAGCACTGGAAAACTTGGGAGTGCTGGACAGCTGCTTCGTCATTGATATAAGAATAAAACTTGTGCAGTGTGGTAGAGTGTAATTCCATTATGGGTAAATTTTGTTTTGATAAAGTCTCACAGTGTTATACAGTAATGTGTACTGATGACATTTCGAGCACAATTTATTGCTCATATCATATCACATGATTATGAGCAATAAATTGTGCTCGAAATGTCATCAGTAAACGTCACTGTATAACACTGTGAGACTTTGAAATTCTTCAGAAGTACTCACCCACCGCCACAGTTCAAACCCATGAGCTTCTGGTCAAAAAGCGAGCTTTTAGACCAATAAGCCACTTCCACCCGATCCTGAATTGGGCCAGTCTCTGTTCAGGCAGTGACCTGTGGTTTCAGTGGGAAGCCGTGACCAGTGGGATGCGGCAGGTTGAAGGTGAGGCGGTAACTCATAGAAGAGGACATTGCGGAGTGGTTGCGCTATGTCGTGAATTGACAGAAGTCAGACTTCGTTGGCTGGTCATTGGATTGGTTCCCAGTGGCTCAATGATCTACAAGCTCGCCTTGTAACCAGAAGCTCCTAAGTTCGAACCGTGACGTTGTGTGCGTACTGCCAAAGAGTCGTAAACTAGGCTGACGAAACAGTTGTCCAGTACTCCCAGCATTTCCAATGGTTCTCTAACTGATTTCAGCTCAAGATGAAATCCTCCATTCAATCAAACAAAATCTCTACAAAACCAATACTTAGAATGATATCATCAAACTATTTTACTGGTTCACATTACCTACAAACCACTACCTGAAATTGCGATGTTTTTTAGAATTGACAGCAACATACTCCAATGTTTGAATGATAGTAAGGAAAATATTATAAAGTTGGTGTATCCAAAATATGGGCTTTGCAATTTTCCTTCCCACTTACCATCAGTTTATATGCTTTCAAAACAGCATAAGAGGAGGCAGAAAGGGGAAGACAGAAAGTCGAAAAATCTAACACGGAGTGTTGGCTTCTAGGTTAACATGGCAAATCAATAATGCTAGTGTTCATAAGACTGAAAGTTGTTCAATGAGATGAACTGCCTACAATTCGCGTGCGTCAGCTTTAAAATATTTTCTCTGCTACAATTCAAACATTGAAGTATACTATTGTTACTTTTTATAACGATTGTATTTTCAGGCAGTGGTTTGCAGCCAATGAGAACCTGTGAAATAGAATGATGATATTGTTTAGTACTGCAAATATGACCTTTCTTACTCACTTTATAAAAATTTATCAAGTAAACACGGTGTATGAAGAAGGGTTCTTTATGCTGACCATTTCTTTCTATACGCCAAAGTCTACCTGTGTTTCACTTCCAGTAAAAATGTAGTGAAATATTTATTTTTATTTTATTTTATATTTTATTATAACTTGATTCCACACCGTGTTTTGGTAGAACTATGGAATTTTTAGCATGTGATATCGTTAGCCCAAATTCAGCAGGCCGACCAGTGATATCAGGTGTGCGTCGGCCGGGGATCGAAACCGGGACTATGTTCATGGCGAGTGAGCGTCCTAACCTCTGTGCCACCGACACAAATGCCAAATGATGGTGTTATTTGATGTGTGATTGTAAGTAGTGGGGTAAGGAACTTACATTTGTGTATTTTTGAACTACACAAAATCAAAACAAGTGATTCTAAAAAGAGTCCTTTCCCAACGAATTCATCATCAAGATGTAAAGTCGTTTAAAAAATAATGTGAACTGTAACAAAAATAACTGGTTGTGTAGTTGTGATGGTGTGTTACAGACAATTTCTGCCAATGGAACATTATGCTCACATATTCCGAAAGTTCAAAACTGCATAAGTTATATCTGTTCGAACATTCCATTTGATGTTAGAGTTGGAATGTTATTCCGACAGTTCAATACTGCATACTGTTCCTGGGTTCGATTCTCGGCCGGCCCACTCCTTTACCTCGCCAAGCCGATAAATAATACGACTGGTAAAGAGGCGAGGTTGGGCATGAGGCTAGAAACCCTATCCTGTAGGAATTAACACAACTGCTACAGACACTTTAGGCCGGTAGCTTGAAGTCCTATGTTCCACTGAGAACGTGAAGGAATGGAAATATTACTACTTACAATATATCTGTTTGAACATTCACTGGACACCAGTGAAATAATTAAGAGCTTGAAATTCTGTCTAGAAAGTAATTATTTTACATTTGAAGGGAATTTATAAAGACAGACAAATGGTGTTGCTACGGGTTCACCAGTTTCCCCGATAGTCGCTGAACGTTTTCATGAATAAATTTGAAGATAACATCTTTTCAAGCATACTCAATCCCAAAATATAGTTAAGATATGTAGATCATACTTTTGTAGTACTTAAACGAGATCTACACAATTCATTCCTGGAGAAATTAAACTAAGTATCTCCCAGAATCCAGTTTACCTCAGAAGTAGGCGGAATCAGACGTCAGTGAACTACCATTTCTGGACTGCCTAGTTAGAAGGAAGGACAACGGACATTTTGTTATATCTACTTTCAGGAAGAAAACCAACTCCAATAAATATCTAGATTTCGGATCATCACACCCTATCAGCGCAAAGGTATCAGTTGTTTCAAGTCTTCTTAGACGAGCACACTCCCTGATAACGGATGAGAAAGAAAAAGAAGAAGAAAAGCCAAACATAACTGAAACTCTTAAGCAAAACCACTACCCAAGGAACTTCATCAACTAAATCAACACAGACATTAAGTATGGTCGAAAACAAATTCCGAAAACACGGACCTCAACAGCTGTCATTCCATATAGCGCAGAGACGTTAGATGACATCAGATAAGTACTCAATAAGCACAACATCAGAGTTTTCTTCAAAACGCCAGACACACTCGGAAACAACCCTGTCCATATAAAAGACCAAATCCCTAAAGATTCTCTATCTAATTGTGTCTGTAAAATAAAATCCTGGCTTGATATGTGATGCGATATACATCGAACACAGATCTCGAGAAATCACAGTGAGATGAAATGATCACCGTAGAGCATCTGTTCGACCACCGAGAAATCCAGCTGCAGTAGAAAAGCTTGAAAAATCATCAGCCATAGGTCTACAAACGTTAGAATCAGGTCACAAAATTGATTTTGACAATGCTGAAAAACTTCAGAAATCACAAATTACGTCTAATATCATCAGAGGCACTTCAAATCAAATGGAATGAAAACTGTCAGAATAGGAATGATGGACTAAAACTGAATTTGACCTGGTTACAACAGCCCCTCCCCCCATGAAGTGACAAAATCAACACGAATAAGATAAGTAATATCATTATATAATACATATATATACATACATAATTTTACACACTTATCAAATCCAACAATCTACACTTGGTTTTGTTATCTTGACCGATTGGTCAACTTGACAAAGAAAAATGACCCCATACTGACGAAAGATAATCAAGTTATTCATTATAATAAAGGTTTTTGTATTTCCCAATGAATGGAAAACAAAATGATATTAAGCCAGTAAACTTTGTTTTGATACCATAACAGATGTATTATTACCTTTGTTATTTGGTTTAGTGATCTTCATTGTGATATATATATATATAGTAGTAGTTTAATAGTACTCTGATAAAGCTATTAGCACTAAATAGCGAAACGTCAGTAAAAGCAATATCGTTTTGTTTTTCATTCATTGGGAAAGACAAAAACCTTTATTATTCGATTTGATGTTAGACAAAATACATTTCCCACGGTTATATACTGCCTGCATTAACAAAAGAATACTAAGTATATGTGAACATTCTATTTCATGTTGTTTTTAGTAAACCGAAATCACACGCTCGGTGATTGGTTAACAAATATAATTTGTAGGTACAGAAACAGAGGTTTGATTAATGAAAAATATACCTCGGCTCTTGTGTCTTGCCTTCTCTTGTTACGTAATAAATAAATAAATAATTCGTGATCTGTATTAACCTTGAAGAGGTATAGAAATAATTGGATTTCCAGGGAATTCAGACATAACACAACAAAGGGACAATTATGATAAGACAATATCGCAAAAATTCTACCAAATTAAATAATCAAACGTGACAAGTGGAATAATACCGGGAAACTGACAATAACAATAATAATAACAATCCATATCATAAGAAAAACAACGAATAAAACAATCGGAACAACACCAGCACAGGAAAATAATTCACAACAAGAAGGGTAGCAAGCGACAACAACAATAATAATAATATCACAGCCAAGTACAGTTAACCAAAATGATACCAAAATCATAGACTCACTGACTTGAGCCAACTTGAACATGTAAATCCATCCATATATATACAATTATAGATATTAGTTAGTGTTAAACAAACACAGAGTGGCAAATAGACAGCTATAGGTATTATCGATAAACAATATTATATCCAAAGATTCAGTGTTTCAAAGGCAGATAATTGCAATAGTTTTTTTGCAACTTTTTCGCAAGATATTCCACAAAAATAAGAGTTTTAGGTAACTATGTAAATGTAACGTAGTAATCGAAAAGCGCGTCAAGGTTATGAGGAAAATATATACAAACTGAATAAACAAAAGAGAAACATATGTAGGGGGGATGTCTGAACGGAGATTATCATACGTCAGCACAGATGGATTAAGACCACGAGAATTGGAGGGATTGTGCAAACGTTTTTTTGTATACGTAGATCTGGCTTTTTCATTTCTATTGACAAAGCTTCAGAAATACAGATGACGCGAATATATAGTTATTTAGGCATATTATAAACCGTCCTAAGGATAACTTTAAAGGAACAGATTGTAGAGATGAAGTGACACGTATCGACCAGACACGCAATTAATGCTCTTATTATAGCTCCAATTTCAATTCTCCATGACCACTCAAGTTTGTGTTTTTGTGCCGTCTTGGAAAACAAAGAGTCGAATGATGGATATACCTAGCTCCAGAAGAGCATAGATTAGGTCGACTGTGAGGTCTTCAGCCTCAGGTTATTTGAAAGTAATGGTAGACTAGAAAACGCTATTGAGTCCTTTTCAGGGGCTCTCGGATCCTGATTTTAATTCACCTTAGAATTCCAGGTTCATGTACAAATGTTTTTTGCTTACAAATGTTAAGTCACATTTCGTAGATTTTATCTTCAAGTTCCTTTTTATAAAACATGGCGGAAACCTATTTTCCAATAGGATTTTTCCCAGAAGATTTAACTCTTCATTCACGGCATCAGGACTACATATACACTGAATGTAAGTGACAAGTGATTGAATCAGGTTGCGTTGTTGACTAGTGGGTACTGTGTAGTGTTTTAATAATTGCTCACTAAACGTACTGTTTCTACACCCTCCGTACAGAAGTATACATCTCATGAACTGTATTATAAGGTACAAAGCCAATTATTTTTGTCGAAATTCAGATTTTTATTATTATTATTATAAGAAATCATTAAAATAAGATTGTACATTGATTGGACACGAGTAACAAGTGTGATGTGGCTAGTTCTTTCTTTGGTTCAGACTGAATTATATCAGTCATGTTTGCAATGTGGCCACCATTCTAGGTAGCTCGCCATCACGGTGCACATTGATTTGATAATATTAGATATTTGGAGGCAATCGGTAGGAAGCCTTGCCTGACTTAGGGTTTGTGCTACCTGGCACTCACCAGTCAGAAAGGCAAATCTGCAACTACCTTGAAGGGATTCATATCACGTCTGAGATTCAAACCCACGTCGCCCAGTGCCTCCTGCAGTCAGAGATGTTATCATTGAGCTACTCAGGCTCGCAATTGACCTCCTGTAGAGCTGTAGCGGATACTTTGATTGAACTCTACTAACTAGTGTGTTGTGTCTAGTCCTTTCTTTGGTGCAGACTGAACTCTATCAGGCTTCCTGCTGATTGCCTTCAACCATCTAATACCATCAACAAGATTGTACAGTTTGAGCGATATATTCGTTGAAAAAAGACTTTTCTCTGAATCACTTTTCCAGTGGTTGTTAGTTTAAGGTTGTTTTTTCTTTCGAAGTCCTCTTATTATGAGCTGGAAGTTTGACCACCAATACCAACAATTTGGAACTGATGTTGATTTGAACTCTGATGTTACATTCTACAAACCAATGGAAATTTATAAAATTTCAACCATTTGTTTGTAGGGATTTGATTGATTGGTTGGAGGATCTCATCATGAGCTGACATCGGTTAGATAACCATTGGAAAACCAACAGGGAGTACTGGAAAGCCAGCCGTTTCGTCAGCCTAGTTTACGACTCTTCATCAGAAAGCACCCACCACCACAGTTTGAACCCAGGAGCTTCTGGTTACAAGGAGAGCTAGCTCGAAGACCATTTAGCCACTGAGACACGATCCAATAGCCAGCCTGTGAATTCTAACCTCTGCAAATTCACGACATAGCGCGACCATTTCACAATGTCTTCTTCGATGAGTTACTGCCTCATTTTCAACCTGGTGCACTCTAGTGGTCGTGGCTTCCCACTAGAACCCCTGGTAAGTGGCTGAATAGGGCCAGGCGCTAGTAAGCATCTCATTGATATTCAAGTATTGGTTTGTAGGGATTTGACTGATTGATTACAGGACTTCATCAAGCCTTCAAGCACTCCCGTGTTTTCCTTGTGGTTCTCTCAACGATATCAGCTTATTATAAAATTCTATAAAATTTCAGTTTTTAAAAACAGGTAATACTACATAATGTTTTCTTTTTTACTGAATTTAAACTGGATTCGCGCTTCATTTAACCTCAGGAAATGTGCTTAGCCTAAACGGTATAAAAATTGTTTTCACAGGGTTATTAGTTTGCTTTATTAATTTTTACAGTTTACTTTCACCCAAATAAACTAAATATTTATTCAAAATGTTGTTTAACAAATCAGACAGATATCCACCCGTTTTTGTTTACGTCATACAGTTTGATTGCATCAAAATAAGTTCTAGGTTTTTTTATTTTTTTGCTCTGGTGTTGCTGCCTTAGTACAGCATATATATATATATATATGTACTGCTGTACAAAATAGGCGTGAAAAGTTAATCTCCAGGCTGAATGAAAATATACGTGTGAATTAAAAAAAAATACCTTCCAATATATTGCATGCGTAAACAAAATCACCCGACTGGTGCATTTTTTGTCTGTTAGAATAGGTGTACTTCACAAATTCTTATTTTAATGGGATCAGTGGTATTGTGGTGAGTGTTACTTATAATCCGATACAAGTAGTATATTAGAAACGAAGTAACAATATGTTTGGCACACTGGAAAGAGCAATCAAAGAAGAGAATCAGGAGAAGAATGTTGCCACATGATGCAGAATCCAAGAAGCTATCGAATGAGACGATATTCGACTAATTCGTCAAGGATGTGGTAAATGATGTGCAAATGGCCGGTTGAGAATATGGTATACCAAATTTAGCTATGTACCATACGTTTCACCAGATAAACATTCCTTTCAGCCTCCTCAGTCTTGTCTTCTTTACAGTATCAGCGTATCAATAAAAGAAAGCAAAATCAACTATACATATATAACTTTCAACATTTTCTAGCGACCCCTGGAAAAAGGGTTGAAATCATCATCTTCTGTTATAAATTTTATATATATTATAGCTTGATTACACACCGTATTTTTGGTACAAGTATGGAATTTTCAGCATGTGATATCAGTAGACCAAATTTTACAGGCCAACCGACTGATCGAACCTGGGACCATTTGCATGGTCAGTGAAAGTCCTAACCGCTGTGCCACCGATGTACTGTATAATAAGGGGCATTTTGAGTAACTGATTAACAGATGTGCGCTAAAGTTGATTAAGTGAAAGATCACAGGGTAAAATCATTTGATCTGATAGAAATGTTGAAGATCATCTTAAAAGAGTACAGTTCGAATATATCAGAAGCTGTGGGATTCACCGAGAAATTCTGAAGTTTTCTAATTTTTAATTAAATATATATAAAATATATATACTGATAAACTCACCGTGAAATCGGTATTCAGATTATCTCAAGTTAATATTTCCCTTCAGTAAAATGTTATCTGAAAAAGGGAGTATTTCACGCGATTTACAGGAAACAACATTTAGAACAACACATGTCAAAACGGATATCTTCTTAAAATCTCCATTTTTTCATCAATGCATTTGTTAATAAATCTATTATAAATAGAAAATGAAAATTAACTTGAGTGTTATGAAAAAAAGCCTGATACAAAAGACTGATTATTGGACAAAGAATATTCTTTCTGATAACATCTTCTTCGTTAGGTGCTTCAGTTACATGACAGTAGTAATTAGAGAAGTATTGTTGTTAACAACAAATTCATGTGTGTCGGGTAGTACAGCGGTTAGGACATGGTCCAGGTTTCGATCTCTGGCCGACACATATCCAATGTCATTTATTAGCCTGCTAAATTTGGGCTACCGATATCATATGTGGAAAATTCTGTAGTTCTACCAAAATACTATGTGGAATCAAGCTATAATTATTATAATATTATTATTATTGTTTCCTTTAATTCCTAGAGGACCATAGGGCTTCAGCCGTGCGTCTCCATTGCGTTCGGTTCTCTTTATGTTTACGTGCAATCTGACCATGATTCCGTCTTTATATTATCCTACCACATAACTATGACACCCTTATTCAGTCCCTCTAATGACTTCTATACTACAAACTATGATTCTCACCTTTTGTGGAAAAATATGTGCGTAAATGCTGTTGTACAGATGACGGATTAAACAATGCAGTTGCACGCCATCTTCTAGACACTGGTGATGTTATGGACAATCTGAAAGCGTTCAAAATAATCAACAGACAAAAGAAACCTAGCCTGCTTCGTTTTGCTGAGGCAATCGGCTTAAACTAAATCTGTTTACGCAGAAAGAGACTGTCATCAATCTTGCACTGCCTTGGTGATAAAAAAGCACATAAATTTCACTACGTCATCTTCTTGACTTTTTCGTCTAAATATGACTCAATCCACCTTCCTTTTTGTGGTCTATTTGATAAAGATGTGCTTTTCGGTGGTTACGTAACCCATTGCTTTTTATACTCTTCGTAGCTATACTTTATATCTACCCATAAAACATCTGTTGAACTCTACTGTCCTTTTGTTTCCAAGCTTAGTCATTCAGTTCTTCTATAATTATTCTTCTTAATCATTCAAAAACTTACATCTCAGTGTCAACCACTTACTCATTATCATTGTAAAAAACAGTATGTTCAGATCTTTAATTTAATTCATAATCTTGGTATTGTTCAGGTTGTATGCAGTCAGTTGATAAGAGTCGACGAAATAAGGAAAATAAAATCATAAGCTCAGATTATCCTGTTATATTTGTCGTTCTTGCTTTATTATTATATTATTATTATTTCCTTTTATTCCTAGAGGAACATAGGACTTCAGCCGTGCGTCTCCATTGCGTTCTGTTCTCTGCTAGAGTTTTCACCTGACTCCAAGTCTGCCCACACGTTTTCACCTCCTCTTCACATGACCTCCTCTAAGTCACTCTTGGACGACCAACTCGCCGCTTCCCATTCGGGTTCCAATCGAGCAATGGCTTGTCTAGTGAAGTCACTTCATGGTTTCCTTAGAGTATGGCCAATCCATCTTTATTTCTTCCTGCCTATTTGTTTCACAATCGGTTCCTGGTTGGTTGGCTCATTGCCAGAGATCTCTGTTGCTGATCTTTTCTGGCCAGCCATCTGATCTTGAGTATTGAGCGAAGACAACTGTTAATGAAGGTCTGTAGTTTATTTGAGATGCTCTTTATGACGCTCAGTGCAAGTCTCTGATCCGTATAGTAGCACTAACGGACTTCACATTGGAGTTGAAAATCCGGATCATATTTTTGATGCTGAGTGCTGTTGACCTCCACACAGACTTGAGAGTAGTGAAAACTTGTCTTGCTTTTCCGATTCTCTCTTTGATATCCTCGTCAGTTACGCCTGAAGTTAAAACGATGCTTCCCAGGTCGGCAGGTAAAGGAGGTTGTTTCTTCCAGGTTCCTCCCATTTATGCTGATTGCTGTCTGTTGTTGTTGCTGCTGTTGGTGGTGTTGCCCAGGAATCTTCATCACCTCTGTTTTCTCTATGTTCACCTACAGGAAGTCCTATCTTTGATGATTCTTCTGCCAAATTGTTTCTTTTCGCTTGCATATCTTCCAGTTTGTGGGAAACCAGACATATCAAGCTTTAATTAAATAAAAAAAATTAATAAATACATAAAAAAAATGTGGGGAAGAATTTCACAATAAAAATGACCTTTTTAGACTTCCTACATGGGAAGAAGATGAGACGGTAGCATTAAAACGAATTTACTTGGAACGGTCAATATACACATTTTTTACAGCTTTGTTCCTCTCCAGTGTAAAAGACATTTGCCAAAGACTCTTACCTTTAGGGTCAGACCTGTTTATTCAGAAGATGTGAGTTGAGACGAGTTTAAGATTGCACCTAACAGGTTCAATGAAAACAGCCACCCTGAAAAGCTCATTTCACTAAATACATGGCCAAGGGAGTAAAAGAGAATTCCTCGATAACTGTTCATAAGAAGCCTCTATATATATACGACTACAATTCACTGTTGTTATATCAAGTAAAATATCAAGTAAAAAAAGCAGTTATGATTCCATAACTAAGAGATGAAGTACCTCGGCTTGCCACTTGTGATTTTTATCTACAACCTCAACTACTCCTGTAGAGCCAGTTATATTGACCATCGGTTGTTTGTGCTCGGGAACACCCATCAGAGTGACTAAATAAACGTGTTGTTAAAACCACCAACAATTCTGTTTTATATCATTTCACACAAACAAGTGACAGAGCTGGCTGGCATTGTAGAGTCTTTCTCTATAATCATTTGTCGGATATCCAATGAATTATCAAAGGCCTCTATTTACTGAACACTCCATATACAAGAAGCCACTGAGATTCGCTTAAATCAAATGGATCTGTGTGCACAAAATGCACAGGTCCAGCCAGGCATTATCTCCATGACGACCTTCTGCAGAACCTATAGATCAAATTATTCTATGTTACTTCAGTTAATTTACCTGAAGTGTTATGTATCAATGCATATCATCTCTCTCTCTCTTAATGATACTTTTGAAATGAAATCCGTCGATAATCACTATTGATCCAACGTAATTTAAAACAAAATTATTATTGTTAATAAGAATATCCCAATAAAAATTACTACTTTTAAATAAATACAGAGCCTGATGATGAAGAGGTTACTGAAATAAAAAAAATTCTTTGTTCATTAATTCGCCTTTTGAATTTCTAATGGGTATCCTCAATCACTTAAATCTACGTTTCTTCTTATTTTCTAGGACAAAGTGTAACTTTCATAAATTCTTACTTCTACCAATTCACGATATTGCTTGATCACTAGCGAATGTCATTCGTGGCGAGTATTTTTTTTCCTGATACCAAACCTGCCTTGCCTCACCAGTCAAGACTTATCACTAGAACTCAGGAATTCATTCGCCAATGGATCAGGTTCTAGTGGCTTAATGGTCTAAAAGCTTGCCTTGTAATTCCAAGGTTTTGGGTTCGAAACCTGGCGGTAGTTGCGTGCTAATGATGATGAGTCCCAGACTAGGACGAAGCTGTTGGTTGTCCAGTACTCCTTGTTGGTTTTCCAATGGTTCCCTAACCAATATCCGTTCATGATGTAATCCTGTAACCAATCAAACTCCTAGAAAACAACATTTGAATATCATAGAAAAGAACTTATAAAGAGATGGTCTTAAAATTGCAGGCGACAGGAAAAATTGTTATGCATCGCCTTGTTAGTCAGTCATTATAGACTCAAGTTTATTGTGTTTTGTTTTTAAAAAATTCTATTCAAGAGTTATTATTATTCCAGCATATTGTTGTGTAAACCTCAAGCTTCATCAACCTGCTTTTGTATGCACTAGACTATTGTCGTCCACCCACGCTAAAATGCAGATATATATATGTATACTTAAATAGAACTCTTTGGTTAGTAGAGCGCATAATTGTCTCATCTAATGGTAATAAGTTTATCAACAGTAATTCAACAATATCGATTTATAGATGGCGTGATAATAAAAACCGAGAAATTGCATTAACTGTTAAATTACATAAATAATTTTGAGAGTACAGCTTCTCTGAAGGGGAAAGTAAAACTGATGAGTAGTCAAGTGATTGAAAAAAGAACTGATTAAACAGAAAGAAATAAGTAATGGAGATGGATGGAAGAAATGGAGATGGATTGGCCACACTCTGAGGAAACCAGCAAGTGACATCACTAGACAAGCCATCTCTCGAGTGGAACTCGAAAGGGAAGCGACGAGTTGGTCGTCCAAGGGTGACCTGGAGGAGATCATGTGAAGAAAAATTTAAAGCGTATGGGCAGACTTGGAGCCAGGTGAAAACTCTAGCAGAGAACCGAACGCAATGGAGACGCATGGCTGAAGCCCTATGTTCCTCTAGGAACTAAAGGAAATAATAATAATTATAAATGGTTAAAAACATTGTAAATTTATGGTTAGGATAATCCGAGTTAAACAGCAACTTTTAGCATGCATATTCATGTCGAGGTATGACGAAGACAATATAGTTAATATATAAGTGTAAAACTTGGACACTGTCATTAGGTACACTGGAACTTATACTGTTTCAAAATTTGAACAAAGCAAGAACTACAGTTTAAGCAGAATAAAATGGTACCATCTATTATTTCGTTGCCTTGTCATCAGCTGCTTACAAGGCAAAGATATTAATAAATGTATCTACAAAAACAATTTTAACGTACTTGCACAGAGTTTCCATGCAGACATTCGATAAATTGACTTTTGAAGACTACCGTCTTCTACATGGAAAGGACACTAGTTACATTTTAATAGCTTTTGTCCAAATAGCTTTAAGAGCGGTCTGGTGAAGACTCTGTACTATAGAACGAAAAGAATATGCTCTATAGAGAAATTAGAGGAAGAATTTGAGTTTCTTGAAAAGACATTGAAGAGCAATGGGTACCCTCAAGTATGGAAGATCTGAAGTCACAAATGTAACACAAATCACAATAAGAAAAAAGCTAATCTACTTTCAGCTTGATTATAAAGGTGAAAACATTGCAGCGATGATCAACAGAAGGCTGAGCACATCACTAGCCATAGCCTATCCTGCAGCTAAGCTCGTTCCCGTCAATCGAACAACTTGCTCTTTGATGCAATCAAAAATCGATAGATATCCTTCTCATCTTAACTCCAACTGTATATACAAATTTACATGTATCTGCGGGAGCAATTTCATTGGAAGAACGGAAAGAAAGGCATATCTACGATTTTCTGAACATGTACCAAAAAGCTTAAGTCTAAAGGAAACAAATGCTTTAAGCAGTGCCATCAACAATGTTATCAATAAGCAAACGAGCTCAATTCTCCATAGGTTTGCTGAAGCCATTTCCATCAAGCGCCTGAAACCTGACTTATGCGTTCAGAAAGAAGCGGTTATCAGTCTTTCTATGCCCTGGTAACTGGATATTTTTCATCCGAATGCGAGATGCTGAAAAGTTTTCATTGTGTATGATTATTATTGTTCGGAATGGTGTTTAATATTGCACATATATATATATATATATATGTATACATTATTAGTGTATGTGCAAGTATGTTAAAACTGTTTTTGTAGATACATTTAGTAGTGTCTTTGCCCTGAAAGCACCTGGCGAGAAGACAACGAAATAAACAATGATGGTACCATTTTATTCTGCTAAAACTGTAGTTCTTGCTTTGTTCAAATTCATTAAGGGGAATAAATACTTCAAAATTTCAATCCAACTTCTATTTTCCCACTGACTGACTAGACAGAAATAGTGGGCCTCTATTGACTCCTGTTGACTCCTATTTTGGGACGCTTTAACAATGTCTGGGGATTAACTTGAAATGATATGCTGGATGGTGACTAGCATCAGAATCCCGGATGCCTTATTTCGTCCCATATGAGGTCGGTCATCTGAGTGTGCCTGCCCTTTTCCGGTGAGTAATGATGTCCCAAATGAGACTCCAGCCCAGTACCCATCTTTTTAAACGGCAAAGCATTATCCAATAGACCACCCGGACCGTGAGAGCAACCTCTTGTGCAACAAGCATCAGATAGTATTTTGTTTTTAATTCAGTTAGTCTTGGTCTCGGGCCTTAGTGGGAAGACAATCACTTGCTGTGGAGTACAGGTTCGTCCAGATGACATTCCATAGGTAGGACGAGATTCTCAGACTGGCTTCTACTGCCAGTAACCAACCCAAATGTTGTTTATACTGTTTTACTTTTTCTGAATTGCTGTACTTCGTTTTCATAAAACTATTTACACAACAAAAAGCATAAAAGTTAGATAACCAGTATATAGTGAAAACACAATCGCATGCACTGAAGTAATGTAAATTTTATTGTCGGGGTTCAGTGCAGACTTCATATTTTAAATACATTTCTGTGAAGAAAAGTTTTCATGTAAAAATAATATTCGACATATAAAACAACATTTGTCAAGGTATTAAAATGTTTAAAATAGTTTTTCTGCAGTGTCTGTGACATATATGGCCAGAGAAAGTCGGGCAAGCTCAGCTGATGCTAATATACCGGTGGATGCCATATTCATGGACCTTAGCAAGGCGTTTGACAGGGTTTCTCATTCAGGTCTTCTAGTAAAGTTAGGTAGTATGGGAATCAATAAAGTGGTTGCCGTGTGGATTCAAGACTTTCTAAAGGACAGAAGACAAAGAGTACGAGTTAACGGGGTTGTATCAACATGGGAATCGGTTAAGAGTGGCGTTCCTCAGGGTACAATTCTAGGCCCACTTCTTTTCCTAATTTATGTTAATGAGATTCCATCGATAGTTAAGTCATCCTGCTTACTGTTTGCTGATGACATCAAGATATGGAGGGCTTTACACGATGACAGTGATCAACTTGCTTTGCAGGAAGATTTAAACTTGTTAAGTGATTGGTGTAAGCAGTGGGCCTTGGAGATTAACTTAAGCAAGACTTTAGTTATGCATGTATCTCATAGTCACGTGCACAATTACTCAATGAATGGCATTGCTCTCCCAGTGGTCACTGAGTACAAGGACTTGGGAGTGATTGTGCAGCATGACTTGAAAACAGCAACAAACTGTAGAGCTGCAGCCACTAAGGGTTTTCGAATATTATGGGCCATACGCAAGGCTTTTGCGAATATTGACGCTGAAATATTTCGTATATTATATCCGACTTATATCAGACCTCATTTGGAATATGGGATCCAGGCAGCGAGCCTGTGTTTCAAATACGAAATAGATTTATTAGAAAGGGTGCAAAGAGTAAGAGCTAAGCTAATAAAGGGTTTCTCAACCCTCTCATATGAAGAGAGGTTAAGTCGACTGGGTTTATTTCCACTGTCATACAGACGACTTAGAGGTAACCTAATACTAGCCTACCGTATCCTAAAAAATGATTTTGGGGCAAATTTATCTAATTTATTTCTTTCTTCTAGCACCAACCAATTGCGAGGACATCACCTCAGGGTTCAAAAACCACGGTCGAATCGTCTGCGTTTGGAGATCCGTTTTTCGCATCGGATTGTGAACCATTCGAACTCCCTACCGGAACACGTCGTATCAGCGCCATCCGTTGATTCATTCAAGGCGAGATTGGACCTCCTGTGTGTAACAAATCGAAAGGATTAACACAGGCATATAGCCTACTATCCTAAATAAATTGTAAACTGTAAACTGTATATACTACTGACAAGATTCTTGGATAGCATAAAGATACAGACTTAAATATATAAATCTTCTGCAAATAGCTGAGAGATTGGATCTAATGTACGATGCTTGTAAAACAACATGGGAACCATTCAAAGGAAGACAAAGAAGCACAGTACGGAAGAAATAAGTAGCACACTACTGCAGATATGTTTGAATTGTGATTCAGATATGCGGTAGGCGTATTTTATATATATATCTGCCCACTGGGCTGCCAATAAATTATTCCGTCTCCTAAAAATCTTGAAAATTGCGTTACATGTCAGAGTTAAATAGGTTCTTTATCTGGAGAATAGCGCCGTATAATTAACCAAGTATGTATTAGCTGTTTAAAATCGGAAACCAAATAAAATATTTCTTGTAACTCTTTTGCTCTGTAAATGCAACTCCATGTAGCAGTAAATAAATTCGATGGATGTCGACCTTCATTGTTTAAGTCAACTCGTTAGGATGAAGGATCACGATCAAGCATCCATGCCATTCGGTATGTGGTCGGATTATTTTCGTTTGTTCTTTCCTTAGTTTCTCCGCCCATGATATCTGGCTAGCAGCGCATTCTTCATCGCACCACAATTCTGATTCCGAAATGTATTTCGTATTTTGCAAGGTCAATATGGAGTTTTGATTCGTCCTTTCTCTACTCAGAAAGAACAAGTATTTTGGGAGTTGAGGGATGAGAACTAGCGTTCGTATACGTCGCACCTTCCGTAAACATCGACAACTCTTCAGCTTTTAAATCTACAGAGAATATTAAAAAAGAAATAAAATCTACTAATAGTGATAATAATAATAAGCTACTTTATTACAGAAACAGTACTTATAATACAGAATGGAACTCTCAGCATTTATCACAATGCTGAATCTAATTTACTCAAAATATAAATCAAATTATCCAGAGGAATTTGTCCACATTTACGGTATAAAGTCAAAAAATAATTGAAGTACAAAATGAGAATAATAACTATGATAATAATAGCAACAATAGTTTTGTTTCAAACAGTATTGTAGATTGAGTTTGGAAATTTAAGCATGTTATAGATTATTGAATCTAATGTTCTGTTGATATGGCTTGGTGAGAGGAGAGACAAAACATAACAGTTATTACATAGCTTAAAAGATGTTTACACTTATAAGAAAATTGAGAGGATTATAATTATAAGACGAACAATAACAATAAAGCTTGGTGGAATAAGGATGGAGAAAATGGTTTTAGAGAGTATTACGAATATTACAGATAATGCTTTAGAAGATCTTGGTTACCTTTTTAAAAAGCTTTTTGAATAATTTTTCAAACAGTAATTACATTCCAAAAGCTTTCACCGGCGTCTTCTTGTTTGCCTCTTCAATCAAATACATTTTTTAAAACCTATTTTCTGATGGAACTAAACCAAAATGTTAGTAGAATGAACATTTAGTGTAAAGAAGACAAGACTGAGGATACTGAAAGGAATGTTTATTTGGCGAAACGTATGGTACATAGCTAAATTTGGAATACCATATTCTAAACCGGCCATTTGCACATCATTTACCACATCCTTGACGAATTGGTCGAATATCGTCTCATTCGATAGCTTCTTGGATTCTGCATCATATGGCAACATTCTTCTCATGGTTCTTTTCTTTGATTGCTCTTTTCGGTGTGCCAAACATGTTGTTACTTCGTTCCTGATATACTACTTTTATTGGATTATAAGTAGCACTCACCACATTAGTAACTGAAATGGCTTAATTTTACAACTCGAGAAAAGAAGGAAGGTTGGATGTGGGTCTAGTGACCCTAAGCTGGAAAACCAATCCAATTAATGCAAAAATTTTAAAGCACAAGAAACATAAAAAACAAACGTATTCATGGCTGGAATCAGACAGATGAAGTGATGCAGCCAGAGAACTGCCAGTGGACATCAATTCTTCAATAGAAATAGATATCTTGAATGCAGTCAGGTGACTGAAAGCCCTAAAAAGGCAGCAGAACTTGAAAGAATTCCTCCAGAGGCACTTAGAACATATCCAGTGATTGCAGCGGATATGCTCATGCCACTACTGCTAAACATATGGAAATAAAGAATGCTACCTAGTGATTAGAGGAAAAGCTACCTTGTCAAGCTGCCAAAGAAGGGCGACTTACGGTTCTGCAAAAAGTGGTGCACAATCATGCTGTTCTTCAAGCCAAGCAAACTATTAAGTCGAAAAGTTCTGGGAATACTAAAAGATGCGCTGGATGCAGAATTCCGCCAACCGGGACAAGCTGGATTCTGGAAAGGTAAATCATATACTTATCGAACTGCAACTGTACGCATCATCATCATCGAACAAATCGTAGTCACATCTCTTCCACAACTTCAACAACTTTGAAAGGGCCTTCGACAGCGTTGACGGTGAAGTAAACCGGAAACTACTTCAACACTATGGAGTGCCCCAAATGTTTATCAGCCTAATTTAACAGCTATGTGGCATTGCTATACGTCAAATGGTCAACAACGGGGATTTCTAAGAGAAACTTTTGAAGGGAAGGCAAGAGTAAGACTTGGCCGCCTACTAATAATACTCATGATGCTATTCCTGTTTATAAAGGAGTGGATTGTGCAATAGATTGTGCATGACAGCAAAAAGACAGGAATACGCTGGGCCAGTAAGGAGACTCAAGAAAATGTGTACTTCGTGGATAAATTACGTCTAATGTCACAGAAAATCGAAGAAGACTTGTAGACGAAAACCAACGAACCGGCAAAACAGGATGACTGGGAAGGGAGGATTTCAAGTGACCATAGAGAATACGGAAGTGATGAAGATAACCACTCACTCACTACAAGTACAATTTATCATTAACGGGAGAAATCTGAAAAAAGTCACCTCCTTTGTGTGTCTAGGAATCACTCTTTCAATTACAGCCAGACAGAACGGATTAGGTTTTCAAAGGTAGAATTGGAAAGACAAGGCAGACATTCATAATTCTGAAGTCACTCTTGAAGTCTTTTGTACTCACCATATTGGAAGTGATTTAGATTTTTAACACCAGTTTTACTTCACTTCACCGATATGGGTCAGAATCTTGGCGAAACAGTCACGAAAACTATTTCCAGCAGGCTGCTGATGACATTCACCAACAGCTGTAGCCTTCCTTGGATCAATCATGAAGATCAGATTGCTGACCCAAAAGAATTAGCAACAAGAAACTCTGGCTGGTAACAAACCAACCAAGAACTTATTGCTCAGCAAAATATTCCGAAAACATGGAGATGGATTGGACACACGTGATAGAGAGACCGTCGAGTGACACAGCGAACTAGGCACAAACTCCAGTAGAACCTGATTGAGAGACAATGAGTTGGGCATGGGTAAGATGGGGATATAGAGGAGATCATGTGAGGAGATTAATGCTTATATGCG
This sequence comes from Trichobilharzia szidati, assembly GCA_944472155.2. Classification (NCBI taxonomy): domain Eukaryota; kingdom Metazoa; phylum Platyhelminthes; class Trematoda; order Strigeidida; family Schistosomatidae; genus Trichobilharzia; species Trichobilharzia szidati. The sequence goes on from OX235276.1 coordinate 56,870,162, forward strand.
TCTGTGAAACCAGATGGAGATGACTGAAGAGGTCAGGACAAAGCAGAGATGTGTCGTAGGAGTCGTATGTTCTACTCGGAGCTCAAGGGAATAATAAAAATAGGCGACTTTCATCAATCCTGGGTGCCATTATTCGTTACAGCTGGTATTATTAATTTTTATTCATACCAGTGTTATAAAAATACGAATTCTATCCAATCCATAATAATAGTAACATCTTTATTCTGGACAGTATTTATATAATGTACAAAATTTTCAGAGGAGTTTTGTAACAACAGAAGACAAGGGCCAGGCAACAGATCGTTTATTAAGAAATATCAACACGTTTATAGATTTTGATGTACATTATTGTAGATTATTGTTAGTAGAAAATACAGTCTGTTGATTGGTTGTTTCTCACACAAAGTTAAACTTGCATCTCTTGTGGCTGTGTCAGTTCATCTATATGTTAACTGTATCTGCCTGTCCATCTTGACCTTTGACCTCAATTACTGTCAACCAATTTGGTTAGCAACCATCTCTAACCACAGTTTATTGCATGATATTTTACCTTCGTACAATATCTTCAAGTAAAATATTAATTGACAGTAGAATATCCTGTGACACAATGGTCTCTTAGCTGAATCACAAACCATTTCATCAGGATATATCTGCTTTGCCCTTCTCCTTCAAGAAATTCACGATATCTAGTTGAAAGCTAATTGCAAGATGTCCAGAAGTACATTTTGAGACTCAAGGACATAACTGAAGAACAGTTATATCATGTATTGTGTGTGATGCGTTGCTATCGACAATCAGGCCATTCCTCAAGATTAGTAGGAACTTGTGAATCACGCAAGAGTAGATAACACTATTAGAGGTCATGTCTTAATCGATTAAAACAAACCTAAGCAGAGAAAATGTATGCAATAGCGAGAGAGATGGAAGTTTTTTTGGCAGCCCAAGTTTTAAGCAGGCCGCCAAGAATTCAAGCAGGTTCATGTAAAAATCTTGTTCGTAATACATTTGAAATATGTATATGGTTTCGTTCCATTCAGCGGGATAACATAATCATTAGTTTTCCTCCATATTACAGGGACCCAAGCAGCGTTCATAAACGTAAATCATGACGTTTTCTTTGCTACTTGATATTTAATTGTGGGTGTCTACGCTTCAGTCCATGTGACTTCATTAGCATTTATTTGATGTAAAAGTGAATTATTACTTTGTTTCTGAATAAATATTTTTTTAAGGTATGACTAGCTAATCACATGCATTTCCTTCTTAATTTTTATCTGTATTAAGAATGATTTACTACCCAGTTTCTGTGTGATTTCTATTCACTTTATCGTTGCTATTTCTCCGTTTAGTACTTCTTATTTTTAATCTTCAGTTGTTTGGTAGTGGATAGTTTGTTAAAGATTGACACATCCTTAAGTCAGTTCACGGCATAGCGCGACCGCTAGCGCTAATGTCTTCAGTGAGTATTTGTCCTCACACGCCGCCTGCTGCACCCTGCTGGTCATGACTTTCCACTAGAACCTCAGGTCACTCACTACTTACCTGAATAGGGCCAGTCGCTAGTGAGCATCTTAGTCATGAGCTGACATTGGTTAGAGAACCACTGGAAAAACAACAGGCAGTACTGGACAGCTAGCTGCTTCGTCACTTTAGTTTGGGACTCTTCGTCAGTAAGCACCCACCGCCATGGTTTGAACCCAGGACCTCCAGGTTACAAAGCTAGCGACCTCGTAGACCTTTGAACCAATGGGACCTAATCCAATGGCTCATGAATTCCAAATTTTTAATGGTTCTCTTACCGATGTCAGCTCATGATGAAATCCTGTAGCCAATCAATCAAATCCCTACAAACTAATACTTGAATATCCATTAGTGTGTAAAGTGCTGTGGTAAGTCTAAAAACATGGAATTGGTATTAAAATACGCCTGTTCTGTTAAGATATTTGTTTGTTCATAACTCAGATGAAAATCTTACCAGTGTGTATTGGGTTTCCGTATACCTGAGCAAGCAAGTTATTATCTTGTGTTTGAATGTATGGACTACCCTGAAAAGTTATTTGATTTGTTGCATTTTTCTGTGATATTATTGCCTCCAGAGATTCAACCGACGATAGATGATTTATTTCAAAAACCACAGCTATCTTACTGGTATAAATATGACGACCAAACACGACGTGATGTGGTCTGAACACATGAAGGCAATTTCTGCGTTCTTCTGTTTTGATAACCAGAAATTGAGTGACTTATGCCCAGTAAAAAAATATCCCGATGACAGTAAAAAGATAGTTACTTCTGATAACATTTGTAGTACTATTAAAAAATAAAAACATATGAAATAGTCAAAATCACCTCAATAATCCCGTTAGCCAGCTGTGCAGACCCAGTTTTCACTCAGTTAGAAATTAAGTACTACACAACAAAATTAATTAATCGTAATCAACCGTAAGAGGTACCTGAGAATCAAGCAGGATACTCCTAACGAGGCGAGACCAAAACTCTGTCAGGAACAGTCACACACCAGAAAATTCCCACAGGGGGGCCAGTTAATAGAGAGCATCTCATTGATTTTCAAACACTGCTTGCTATGTCGTGAGTTGGCAGAAGTTAGAATTCATGGGCTGGCTATTGGATCGGGTCCCAGTGGCTTAGTGGTCTACGAGCTGGCTATCCTTGTAACCAGAAGGTCCTGGGTCCAAACTGTGGCGGTGGGTGTGTACTGCTGAAGAGTCCAAAACCAAGACGATGCAGCCAGCTGTCCAGCACTCTCTGTTGGTTTTCCAATGGTTCTCTAACCAATGAAATCCTCCAAACAATCAATTAAATCCCTAGAAACCAATATTTAAAAATACGAATTCAGTCAACTGGTGATATGCAGATGCCAGAACAATCAGAGAAAAGAGGCACAGTTAATCACGAAGTTAGTTGAAACATCCAAATAAGTACAAATATTGTAATTATATCGTTCACGAGGGATTTTCTAAACAACTATCCCATTGCAATTACAAATAATGACGTTTAGATTTCATTATTAGAATAAAGATTTATACTCTATGGTGTACCACGGCATTCGCAAACAATGGGATATATAAACACAAGCATTACAACCTACATTCATACCATAAGTCAAAGCCAACAGATTGACTAACATTAGCTAAATATAGTGCCACATTATAGGATTCTGGTACTTTTCGTAGGTAACAGTATGAAAGCTATCGTGCTGAACACACATAAATTAATGTATCAAGGGCATGAGATATACTTAGTGATACTAGATCTTAAAAAAATGAAATAATGCATTACAAACAAGGGAGATCGACTGTAGGTGAGATGAAATAAATAACACAAGCACACTGCTACTTATAAAATGACACTTAAAGTCAAATGTCAACTTTTATGTTTCCTAGAAGTTACATGGTATATGGTGACTTCCAGTGGAATCCAGCCAGCATGTGCATTTCGTCCTATTTGGGAGTCGTCATCTGGATGTACCTGCATTCACCAGTGAGTGATGATGTCCCCATCGAGGCTTGAACCAATTGCCCATACTTTCAATTGCCAGAGCATTATCCACTAGACCACTTGGGCCATGAGAGCCACCTCTTGTGCAACAGGTAAATTAATTATATAATTCAATTTTAGATTTTCTCCTCGATGGAATGGACTGAAGTGCTGGGTCTCAGGTTGACACGGGCACTGACTTCGAGTCTCGGTAGGAGCATCATCAATCACTGCAGTATGCATGTACATCCATATGACGAGTCCCAAATAGGACGAAATGCACATCCTGGCTGGATTCCACTGCTAGTCACCATCCACTAATTAAATTCTAATTAAATGCTCAGACATCGTCGAAACATCTGCACAAGAAGCCTACATGTCCCCCTGAGACCGAGCACTTCGGGCCAATCAATCGACGTGAAAACCTAAATTGATTATAATTTAATATTTCCTGTTAAGCAACTTATCTAGGGCATAATGTAACTTTACCTTTCATTTTTTGAAAGTGTTTATTCAGTGAATGGTGATATATTGTTGTATGTCAACTACCACACTTCTAAAGTAAATAAGACCTGAATAAACTATTCAGTATTTCACTTCGCATATTTGATAGTATGAATTCTCACTTAGGATATTAGTTTGTTCAAATGGTATGTCAACAAAATTTAGTTTCATTTCTTTGATGAAAATCAGTTTTAAAAGATGCCTAAATAATAATAATAATAATAAAGATATAGTAGCAAATAGAATATCAACTAAAATTAGGAAAATTCCACAAAAATTCCGGATTATTCAAACCTAGATGGTCAAGGTAATGATAATGTCTGAACTAACTTCTTTTGGATGAATAAATTAGGCTTGTTAATATGGGTCCCCACAGCCTCAGCAATATTTAGTAGTCGAACTCTTAAGGCGAAATTGAGATTCGTAGGTATGCGTTAAATGACTCTGAAAGCTTGATTAACGTCAGTCTTGTGTTCTGTATCCACAACATGAGACGGGATAGCGCTGCGAATAGATTTTGTTTGTCCTTTGCTTAACCAGGCAGGGTGATGTTCGGAAATTAGACGAGAAACACGCCTAATTGTACGGCCTATGTAAGTGGCTCCACAGGAGCAGTTCTGTCTCATCTTGTGGAGACAGAACACAAGACTGACGTTAATCATGCTTTCAGAGTCATTTACCGCATACCTACGAATCTCAATTTCGCCTTAAGAGTTCGACTACTAAATATTGCTGAGGCTGTGGGGACCCATATTAACAAGCCTAATTTATTCATCCAAAAGAAGTTAGTTCAGACATTATCCTTACCTTGACCATCTAGGTTTGAATAATCCAGAAGTTTTGTGGAATTTCCCTAATTTCAGTTGATATTCTATTCGCTTTTATATCTTTATTATAATTTAAGCATCTTTAATGAACTGTAATTGCATTGATCATACTTTACAAATCGATATTATTTAAAAAATCAGTTTTGCTGATTTTCAAGACTTTTCATTCTCAAGAGATAGAATGTTCTAAACAACTAAATATCTTATAATCTAACTTTTATAGAGAAGGGAAATGCTAAACACGACTAAAAGCCTTGTATTTTCTGAACAGTATCAGAGAAAAATATGCAGAAAATAGTACGAGGAAAGGCGATCAGTTATACTGATCACGTGTTTCAGCGTGATAGTTCACGATACTAAAGGTTCCCTACTAAGATTGAATTAGCTGGTTCTTGCTTGTAACCCATATTGGCTCTCTCCAGTCATATCTACTACCAAACTGATGAAGGGTTCAAACCTAGGACGAAACAACTCTACAGTACTCCTTTATCAAACTCGCTACACATCAAATCCCTAGAAACTAACTCTTGGAAATGGTTTTATGCTTTCTAGTAAGTGACTCAAGGGTGAAGCTGATTCGAGTGCTGGAGAGAAGTCCTGAGCAGTGCGGTTCAACATTGCGGGCGTGATGAAAAATACGCGGCGATGGTATTGGCTGGTGGTTGCGTTAAAGTCAATCAATTAACTACAAAGTAACTTTTGAAGAGCATGGCTATGTTTCATGCTGAGAATTGAATCATGCTCCGTCCTGTCTAGTACTATGTGCTGAGTATATAAATCTTGGAATAAGCGAAAAGATTTGTAGCCTAGATAGTTGTTTTTTTAATGCGGTTGAATGGTTTCTAAACTGAATGGTTTAAGTGTGAAACTTCGCTTCAAGCCAGAAACACACAACTTGTTATTTGTTCTACTATATGATCAAATCTCCTAGTGGCGGAAACTATACATCAGGGTATTAGAGCGAAAAGAACAGCAAACACACTGAGAGATAACTATCTCTTCTGTAATTTCATCCTCAAAATCTCTAAAATCACGATTATATGCACAAGTTTACATAATAATAGTAACATCTTTATTCTGGACAGTATTTATATAATGTACAAAATTTTCAGAGGAGTTTATGGCATGATAATTTTCCCTTCGTACAATTTCTTTAAGTAAAATAATAATTGACAGTAGAACATAAAACAAGCAATAAAGGTTTTTAAAGCAGGATTTAATGTTTTCCTTAACACCACTAAGCGAGTGCTTCAACAGTCTGGGAAAGACCAGTCGCCAATCCTCGACACTTCAAACTGCGTATATCAATTTGAGTGTGTTTGTGGAAGCGAATACATAGGTCGTACGGAAAGGCGACTGTCTACTCGCATGATGGAGTATTTGTCAAAATGGTTGGAAACAGCTGAGTGAAAAGTGCCAAAATCCTCAATAACAAAACATCTTGTAGACTACGGACATGATATCGACGCGGTCAAGTCATTCACTATTGTCAGCAGAAAAGAAACAAGAAGATGCTTGCAATTGCAGAGGCTTGTGCAATTCGAGTTTATAAACCAGGTCTCTGTGTACAAAAGGAGACGGTCGTGACTCTGAATCTACCATGGTAATACGTTTTACTTATCATTCTACTTCTTATTATTATTACTGATTCATTTAAAACTATCCTTTATCAGTAGCATTATCTTAACTCACTTATTGTTATTATAACTATTACTATTGATATTACTCTGTTTGCAATTTTTGTTATATTCTCTAATGACTAATTGTTTATCTAAGTGATGTAATTGAAGCCTAATGCAATTTATCTTAGTTTTGATCTCTCATACTCTCTCTCTCCTTATCTATTTGAACATGACCTGGAAAACATTCGCAACTGTCTTTGTGCATGAGTAATTCAATGTAGTCTATTTGTTTATCAGTCTTACATCTCCCAATGTAATTTCAAAAGTATATATCCGTGTATGTAGAGTATTCAGCTGACGAGTTCTACCGAAATTTGATGAATTCATTAAATCCTGCTTTATTAACCTTTATTGCTTGTCTTAAATTCGTATCGGGAAATAAATGTTTCCGACAGTAGAATATCCTGTGATACAATGCCCTCTGAGCTGAAGTGAAAAGCATTCCATCATGATATTTCTCCTTCCTTTATGGAATCCACGATATGTAGTTGAAAGCCAATTGTAAGATATCCAGAGGTACATTTTGGCATCCAAGGTCATAACTGAAGAACAGTTATCTCATGTTGTATCGGAACACGTTGCCAGCTACAATCAGACCATTCCTCATGTTTCGTGGGAACTTGTGAATTAGAAGCTAGTAATTATTTTAAACACAAACAAGAGTAGGTAATATCACTAAAAGTAGGTGATATCTGAATTGATTAAAACAAACCTAAGGAGCGAAGATATATGCAACAGAGAGAGAGAGAGATGGAAGTTTTTGGTAGCCCAAGTTTTAAGCAGGCCGCCTTCATTGATGATACATTTATCATTTAATTCCACATAATACCAAAGGAGATTAAAGGTTATAACAATTTTCAAAAATCTAGAGGTGTGAATGTGTTTATTACAAGGGGCTTAGAAAATAAATCACTTGAGAATGGGAAAATAGTTGAGTAATGTGTTAAATAGCTTTCAAGCGAAGATAGGTATGAACGAGATGAGCATGGGAACAACTTGAAATAGTTCCAATATGGAGTAAATTTATTTTGATAAAGTCTCACAGTGTTATACAGTAATATTTACTGATATTACCGTAAAATACTGTGAGACTTGATCAAAATAAATTTTATTCATAATGGAATTCTGCACTACCACAGTGCTAAGTTCTATTTCCATAATAGTTGTCACAACTGAAAATGAAGAAAATAATGGAGATGAAAAGACAAAAACCGAAAACTAAAGAATCCAACTGAACTTGTTCCATGGTAGGTGTCGAGGTTGGACTAGCTCCTTTTGAGCACATAGTTACAGCTTTTTTCAGTGCAAATGGTGAGCACTTCTGCAGTTGGAAACACACTGCCTTTGTTTGATAGATTTTTGTTTATTCTGTAAATGACTTTGAACAATGAGTCAGTTGAGATATTGTGAAAGGTGTTGACGAAGTGTTCAGTTATGGCACTCCTGACTGAATAAGTACCTGCTCTGTTCACCCTTGGTATATGATATTTTCTGTCACGTTATGGAAGGACGTGCATAGAATGACCTATGTGGCTAGCTACATATGTACAGGTGAACTGATATATATGCACATCTGTTGAGTAGATATTTGCGGGAGTTTATTCTTCACTTTGCTCAGTAGGGGAGGGCTACAGGATATGTCTTCTTTGGGAATTAGAGATTCTCGTCTTTAGGATATCTACCGCTAAGTCTCTCTTGAAGTGCGTAGTCATATACAATAATTTATTTGGAACTGAAGTGTACTCTCCTTCTTTTGGCTTTGGTTTCTTCTCCATGAATTGTGTCGGGTATCCATTTTCATCCGGGGTAGTTTTGAGAAATGAGAGCTGTTATCCTTCGTTAGTTTTTGGAATTAAATTCTAAATGAAATTGTACAGACTTTGGAGTAATAAATCTTCTGATGATGGCCGAATTTATAAGCTTATTTCCTTGTCATGGCGCAGGGTTTGGCTGGTCCAGAAAACTTACTGAATGTGTTTCTACGCACCCTGTAATGAGAATAATACGTACATTCAATTAGAACATGTAGTAACTGAAATCGCTATTTAGATCAACGCATAAGACATCCTGTATATATTCAAGTACTTCTTCTTTTTTGGTGTGATTGTATTCTCTGAGTTGGTTGATTTCATTGCAAGGCTTTCATTATCCTTGTAGACAGCATCCTCAGAGCAGGCTTTAATATAGATTAAACTTGTCTGAACTCTCTATAAGTGATAGAATCGTATCCTCCGACTAGCACTGTCGTAATTGGTAATTGCTAATTTACACCTTTATCGATCATTTTTATTGACTTGGAATTTGAATTTTCTTGTCATTTGAGGCTTGGTATAATAATGTATTTGTTGGTCGCTTATTCATCTGAATACTAAGCTTCTGGAAAGTTCCTGACAGTTTCGGTGTTTAAAATCTCTACATTCTTCAAATCAAATAAGTATCCATAATTGTCTACATACGTCGATATGTATGAATACATATAGTGCTTTTTCACAGCTAATTCAAATTCTTGGATTCTGTGTTGAAGGGTATGCCCACTTTGATCAATGTAGTGATTATGGCAGTTTATGCAGCTTTTTTTGTAAATGGTATTGATCTTGTCTTCGGTTGCAGTTGGATTCTTCAATCTGCTTAATATTGAATGGCTCTTGTGCCAAGTCTATTTCTAGCGGTTTAGGTAGACCTAGAACAAAAGCCGTAAACTTAACCCTACTATTTGCCTGAACTAATTTCGTCCTTACCCTAATCTATCCCTAACTAACCCTAATGTTTTCCTACTTAGGTACACATAACCGAAAGTTTTCCCAAGCCTCAACCTAATCTTAATGTCTTCCTACCTTAAATTACAAAAGAGCAGACGTCTTGTTTAATATCGTTATACTGCATACAAAAATTCTCTTCATGATTTTAGCGTTATTTACTTGGTCTCACTGACCTTCTCTCACTCAGAATTCTAAGCTTATCGACGCACACCCGCTTGTTGGATATCTAAAGTTTAAGTTGGCCTAAACCTGAACTACAACAGATGATTTGATAGTGTGGAATATTTACATATTATGAATTAAAATTGACAAGTCAGTTCAAGGTTATAAAAGGTGTCAGGTGAGTGGCTGGTACAAAGTGGTCTGTGTTAAACAGGAGATAGTAAGACTGCAATGGGAGGATCATAGTGAAATAACGAATATGTTAAATGAAACATATATTGAGAAAAGAGATAATATCACTAATAATAAGTCCGGATAGTGCAAATGAAAAATTCGATAGTGTTGAGAGAATGTTGGCATGAAGGGCATAAATTATAACGAATAATAATAATACTAATATTAGTAATTGTAGTAATAATATTTGTAATAATAAGCAAAGCAAAACAACCAAGAGGGTCAAGGGGAAGAAGCACTCTTGGTGAGAAGAAGAGTCATCAATTCAAGTTTGGTCACGGTAGGAACAGCGTCTGGACGTGTTCCTTTTAGATACAAAGTTCCGGTTTAGTCGATCTTATTGCAACAGCTTCAGCTATGTGTAGGAGACGTAAGAGAACTGTACGTGATAACGAATTCGGAATTCGGTATATAACCCTAAAAGCTGTGTTGACATCGATATGATGTCCAGTATCGACCAAGTGCGACAGGATCGACCTTTTTATGCACTTAATTTCCCCCTTGCTGAACCAAGCTGGTAAATGTTCTCGAACCCGTAGATGAACCTGCCTAATCGTGCGCCCTGTATAACTTGAACCACAGGCACAGTTGAAATGGTATATGCATGAAGAAGAGCTAAGGTTAGGTAAGACATCTTTGAGTTGCTGGATGAACCTCTCATTGCAGTCTTACTATCTCCTGTTTAGTACTAGTCACTCACCAGCCTGACACCTTTTATAACCTTGAACTGACTTGTTAATTTTCCTACCCCACACTTTACAAATCTGTTATTATTAATCACCACCATTGTCTCACGTTTTACAATATTTTGTTATCGATTTCAGCCCGGAGCACGTTTGTCACACAAATACGACTATTCATCTTGACACCCCATAACTAATCTGTTGTTCTACGTTAAAGAGTTTATCCGCCGCATAACTGGCCTTTATTGAAACGACAACAAATATTATATTTTTTAACTGTACGAACCTGAAGAGATTCCGTATATGAGTTTGAGCCAATATAAGTCTGAGAGGCCAAGAACAGCCTAGACTTGTAATAAGGACCATATTATTTATTAATAATACTACTGAAATCGGAAAATAACTGATTCCGAAATATCCACTATGATATTTCATCATATAAAGATAAATATGACCTCTTTTTGATATCATCTGAATGAAAACCAATCACTTTGAAATTCTATATATTCCTCTTTTTAAATAAGGGAATTAGCAAGTAATTTCTCTATTTAATTTTGTAAAAATATGTACTGCAATGTACTTTACAATTTGATAACATCTGAAAACCACACAAATTCTAAACAATAATGTTTAAAGACTTCAAATATTGATGTAAACAGTTTCATATTCGAAATATTTTGACAGACAGTTAATTCCATCAACCAAGTTGAAATATATGTGTCTGCTTTATTCTGCCTTATAAACTCGCACAAATAAAGTTTTGTATGGTTTACTTCATAAACAAAGTTTCAGTGGAAACTCATTTTTTTATATTTTCGGATGAACTGCAATCTACTATACCAGGAAAAAATGATACTGTTTATTCATCGGGGTTCTACGTTATACACTTTCAAACAGAGAGAAGCTTCTCTCTGTCTGAAAGTGGGAAGACTTCGTCAAAAGGCAACGAAGGACCCATCAGAGAACAATTATTCTTTCTCCATGAGTGCCTTCGTCATCAAATCCTACCGACCAGTGTCAGATACAAACCACCAGTCCACTGCCCAATGGGATGGAAATTGGCCGAACAATGCGGGAGACTGATGGTCAAATTAATGATTACAGACGCACATTATCGGATCAACAAATATCAACAAATAATAAATGTCCAAAAAGAAAAACTAGAGAAAACTTTCAACCAGGAACACCTGTCAGCGCTGATCACCGCAATTGCATTGTCAAGTGGAAAACACAGAGAACAAAAACGAGGAGTCCTCAAAACCAAGCTAGCCAAGATTAGAAAACAACAAACGGACAATATACCTATTGACTGCGTAGTCAACCTATCAAAACAACCACTATCGGAAACGGAACAACAACTACTACAAAAAGCAGTAAACTACAACACCGGAGATGCCTCGAAAACGTTATACACTACTCATTGTTGACGCATTTCTCTCTGTAAACGTGGCAGTCTAATAACTTATACTGCTGATGCAATACACCCTAGAGAAGAACAGTCTTGGTCTAATTAAATTAGCGTTATTCGTGTCAATTGTGGCATTTCTTAAAGAAAACAGTTTTGGTAGCGTCAAGAATATACCTTGGTGATGGTTATAGATGAAGATAAGGACTACATTTTGGATCTTCCTACCTGTTGTCACTAGATCACGTCACTGATAACGGATTAAAGATATGCCTCGACTTCATGAAAGTATTGCCTGTAAACCCCTTTTCTTTCATACTGTGTAGTCATTATCATTAGAACGGCATTTAAATAAGCTAGGCTTGAGCATATGACGTTGTGGTGGACTGGATTATGCATGGGAGTGAAAAGACAGGCACACATTGGACCTATAAGACTGTAGAAGACATGGATTTCGAAATAATAGGGAAGATTTGTAGTTGAGGTGAAAGCTCCGCAACTAAACCAACCCACTAAGAGAACACTACTAATTGCAGATATGGATTTCGCAGATGATTTATGTCTAATATCACCGGACTCGAAGATTTGCAGGGTAAACCAACAAACTGACAGAAAAAGCAGCCAGTGAAGACAGGACTGCAGGTGAACATAGAGAAGACGGAGGTGATGAAGATAACCGACCACAACCACCACCAATCACCGTCAACGTAGGAGATTTAAAAGAGGTGATTTCTTTCACGTATCTGGCCATGATGCACGGTTTCAACCACAGCTAGCCGAAACAGATGAAGGTCTCAAAGTGAGGATCAGAAAAGCAAGATACTCCTTCACCACCCTGAAATCACTTTGAAAATCTTCGGCATTCCACAGCATAATGAACAAGATTCGAATTTTCAACACCAGTGTCACATCATTTCACCAATGTGGGTCATAATCTTGGAGAACCAGTCACGAAAAATATTTCTAACATCTGCATTTGCTGACTAAATACTGAAGACCAGATTGCTGGCCTAAAAGAATTAGCAACAAGAAACTCTGGCGATGAACCAACCAACCAACAGCCGATCGCTGAAAAAATATGTGGGAAACAATGGAGGTGGATTAATTGGGCACATGTTGAAGAGGCCATCAAATGGCATCACACTCAATGCAGGCCATTGCTGGAGTGGAATCCCAGTGGGAAGTGACGAGTGGGTCGTCCCAGGGCGATACGCAGTAGATCATGTGGGGAAGAGATGAGAGTTTACGGTCAATCGTGGACTCAGATGAAGAGGACGGCAAAGGATAGAAGAAAGTGAATAGGTGTTATTGAAGCCTTATATTCCCCTCAGAATCCAAGGGGATAACAACAATATTAAAGCACTTACTGCATTGGTAATCATCAACTTGAAAAACTAGGCTTGAGGATGTACTGACTTTTCTCCTTCTATATGTATTTTCAAGCCCGGTTTCGTTTCAATCCAATATGAAAAGAACTTCGTTAGAGCACTGTTCAAAAGAGCACGAAAAATTGGTTCTCACAGTACAACTGGACATGAAATAGAGACTCTGAAGGATATTGTATCTCATAATGGATATCCTGAGAGGTTCATTGATAAATGCTCTAAAGAAATGAGCCTCAATTAAAGTATTCAGACAGTTCCACAGGAGATGCTGTACAAGAAATAGTGACACGAAGACTCCACAAAGCTATCATGCGAACTTATTATGCTGCAAAACTCGTCTTCCTTAACACCCCCAAATGGGTGATTCAACAATCTGGAAAAGATCATTCACCAATCCTCGACACTTCAAACTGTGTATGTCAGTTTGAGTATGTTTGTGGAAGCAAATACATAAGCCGTTGTTCAGAAAGGCAACTGTCTACTCGCATGTTGGAGCATTCGCCAAAGTGGTTGCAAACAGCTGAATTCGAAGTACCAAAAGGCTCAATAACAATTCCCTTTTTGGACTATGGATATGATATCAACACTACAAAGTCACTCACTGTTGACAGCAGACAAAGTAACAGGAAGATACGTGCCATTGCTGAGGATCGTGCAATTATAGTTTATAAACCAGGCCCCTGCATGCAAAAGGAAATAGTCTTCATTCTGAATCTACCATGGTAATACGTTTTCCTTATTAGCCGTTATTAATATTAATATTATTAGCATTACTCTACCTCTTACTATTTATTATTCATGATGCATTTAAAACCAACCTTTATCACTAACATTACCTTAACTCATTTCAGCATTATTATTATAACTATTACTATATTAATATTATTCATTTCGCAATTCTTGATATATTTAAGTTCTTTATCTAATGGCTAACTGGTTATCTAAGTGATGTAATTGAACCTAATGCATTTTAGCCTTACTTTCAATCTCTCATTCTCCCCCCCTTGACTATTAAAACACGACCCGAAAAACATTCACCCATGCCATTTTGCATAATTAATTCAATGTAGTTAATTTGCTTATCAGTCTTTTTAAATCATGAAAAATTCCCATTGTAACGTACAGAAAATCAAAACAAATGATTCAGCGAAGAGACTCTTTTCAACGAATTTATCATCAAGCTGTACAATCGTATATATATGGTTTTTAAGAAGTTATATCCGGTGAGGGAATTGAAACATAGGTGTGAATGCATGAAATAATAATAATATGAAATGCAATTAAAACTAAAATGTTTGTGATTATAATCGTAGTTAAATGTCAAGTGGCAAAGCAAATTAATGTCATATATAGAATAATTCATAGGATGGATAGAACTTGAAAAGGGTGTACAATTATAAGATTAGTAGACAAATCGAAAAAAATAAAAACGTTACGTAATATTGTGTGAAATTTAATAGCATAGAATTTAATGTTGCATAAAGGAATTGATTTAGAATGACAAGTGGAACAAGTGAAATAATACCGGGGACAATTAAAAGTGAGAGTAGTAATAGTAACAATTGACTTAGTAGGGAAGAGTATACAAATTGAATAGACAAAAATGAAAAAATGAAAAATTGGTAGAGCTAAAATATGACTGGGGATTACCATACTTTAGCATAGAGGGATTAGGACCATGAAAGTTGAACGAACTTTTTCTGTACACAGAGATCTGGCTTTTCTGTTTCTATAGCCAAAGCTTCAGCAATACAGATGAATCGGGTACGTAGGGATTTGGGTAAATTACTCTTTGCCTTGTAGATGACTTTGAAGGCGGATGCTATAGAGATAGGGTGATCATTATCGACCAGATGTTCAATGATCGCGCTTCTTATTGCTCCACTACCACCTTTTCGTAACCATGCAGGATAGTGTTCTTGCACCCTCTTGGACAAAACTCGTGTCGAACGACCGATATACCTAGCTCCACACGAGCAGGTGAATTGATAAACACACATAGAGTTGGTCAACAGCGGGATCTTGTCCTTCAGGTTATTGAACAATAATGGTCGACTAGAAAAGGCTATTCTCAGGAATGCAGCAGGGAATGTTCTTCTTAGGGACTGTGATATCCTCCGTTTCATGATATCGGATCATTGAACATCTGGTCGATAATGATCACCCTATCTCTATAGCATCCGCCTTCAAAGTCATCTACAAGGCAAAGAGTAATTTACCCAAATCCCTACGTACCCGATTCATCTGTATTGCTGAAGCTTTGGCTATAGAAACAGAAAAGCCAGATCTCTGTGTACAGAAAAAGTTCGTTCAACTTTCATGGTCCTAATCCCTCTATGCTAAAGTATGGTAATCCCCAGTCATATTTTAGCTCTACCAATTTTTCATTTTTTCATTTTTGTCTATTCAATTTGTATACTCTTCCCTACTAAGTCAATTGTTACTATTACTACTCTCACTTTTAATTGTCCCCGGTATTATTTCACTTGTTCCACTTGTCATTCTAAATCAATTCCTTTATGCAACATTAAATTCTATGCTATTAAATTTCACACAATATTACGTAACGTTTTTATTTTTTCGATTTGTCTACTAATCTTATAATTGTACACCCTTTTCAAGTTCTATCCATCCTATGAATTACTCTATATATGACATTAATTTGCTTTGCCACTTGACATTTAACTACGATTATAATCACAAACATTTTAGTTTTAATTGCATTTCATATTATTATTATTTCATGCATTCACACCTATGTTTCAATTCCCTCACCGGATATAACTTCTTAAAAACCATATATATACGATTGTACAGCTTGATGATAAATTCGTTGAAAAGAGTCTCTTCGCTGAATCATTTGTTTTGATTTTCTATCAGTCCTTTGTCTGCCAATGTAATTCTCACATTATATATATCCCTATAAGTAGAGTATTCAGTTGATGTGCACTCACATTGGATCCTAATAACTTTATTTTGTGTATATATTATATGCTTATATGCAAAAGGATGTTGCTTTACTGAATTTCTGATACCCTACTGTCAAACGAGAAAAGAATTATGGAATCTGTTCATACAGGTTAAACTGTCACTGTGTCTGACTACTATATGCTCATACAGATGATATAAAAATTTGCATAGAATAATCATTTGTACCTCATATCTCTGCTTTTCTCTTATTCCTTAAAAATGAAACAAAGGCTAAATTCACAGAAAACACCCATCCAGACATGAATATGAGAGAAACGAAATTCAACGAAGACTTGCTTTTCGACGGTGAATTCTGATAGCATTATTAGAAGACGGAGATTATCTGAAAAATGTGATGTATTAGCGCTATACATTTCGAACAGTCTGATCACACATTTACTTGTCAAGTCAATATATATGGAAAAGTTAAATTAAACAAGGTGACAAAAAAAAGAATTAAGAATAATTAACACAAACGTCTGGTAATCCAATCAAATAAGGATTACCAAGGTAGGTTAAGAGCAATAACAAACTGTTTTTGAATACACAAGGGGGGCCTAAGTTTATGAATGGCTATAGCCTCAGCGTATTTCAGTAAACGTCCTTGACCGTTTTAATAGAAGACCTTAAAGGCTGAGTTAACATCAACCTTATGGTTCATCTCGATTAAATGTTTAGCTATAGACGAAGTTGGTAGTCTGGCACCTGCATCTATGGGCTTGTCACAATTCATCTGTTTTCCTAACCACTTTGAAATATGCTCTCTCACCCTCACGTGCAACGCGCGATTACTCCTCCCTATGTATATATGTCCACACACACACGAAAATTGGTGAATTGTGTGGGATGTGATATAATCACTTGTGCACTTTTGAGGTTTCCAGTGAAGCATATTTTTAGCCTTTTCGACAATTACAAGCTGGGCTGAATAGTAGGTTCTACGGATGATGGAATTAAACCTTTGTCTCAAAATCCTACTATTTATTACCCCGTTATATGGTAATTTGATGAAAACCTTTTTCTTAGGGACGGTATGGATTGTAGGTTTAGAGGCTAGTTGACTTGTACACCTGTTTAAAAACTTCAAAGGATATTCGTTTTCAACAAGAGTATCCATCAATATTTCATTTTCTTTGTCTATAACATCAGCCGTGCAAATACGCTGAATCCTCTTAAATAGACACTTCACCAAGCCTCTCTTATACTGCAATGGACAGAAGCTGTGGAAATTAAGGTATTGCCCTCTCCAAGTGGGCTTTCTGTAGATAGACGGTCTTATTGAGCCATCGACTCTTCGACTTAGAAGTATGTCTAAAAATGCGAGCTGGTTGCGACTTTCTTCCTCGCATGTAAGACTAATATGATTCTGTACAGAGTTAAGTCTGTCTAATAGACGACTCGCATCTTCATGATGATCGCATATCAAAATGGTATCGTCTACATATCTCTTATAGAAAGGAAATTTAGAAATTAAATCAGAGGATAATTTTTCAACATGAGACATGTGAACGTCCTCTAACAAAGGTCCTAACGGACTCCCCATAGCAACGCCATCTACTTGTCGAAAATGTTCACCTTCAAACGTGAAATGGACGTTGTCAGTACATAATAGTAATAAATCTTTCAAATAAGTTAAAGGAAAAGGCAGTGAAAAACAACTAGAAGATATATAGTCACAAAGAATATCAACAGTCTTAACCAATGGTACATTAGTAAACAAAGAATTAACATCAAATGAATACATTTTCCTATCTTTTATGTTCATATCTACAAGACAGTCAACAAGTTCAAATGTATCTTTTAAAGTAAACTTACATAATTCATTGCGCACTGGACTTAAAATATCAGCTAGCCATTTTGCTAATTTATGCGTAGGAGAGTTACACATTGAAAGAATTGGCCGTAGTGGACGGTGAATTCATTCACTTAGACGTACAATCACATTTGCATATAATTATTTTGTGTGTGTATGTGTACGTGTACATTAGGATTATCAAACAAAAATTTAAAAAATTAGTTAGGGCTTGTGTTTGTTTGCGTCATCATAATGTCTCAAAAATGTGATGAACAATCAAACTGTAACTAGGAGTTGGGGGGGGGGGGGGAAGTAAAGATTGGTAAGTATTGACAAGGGTTGCGTAATATGAAAGACATCTAGAAAATCAGGATGTTAATGAAACAGCATGCACGCAATAAGCATAAGAATAAACGTCATATAAAAATTCAAAAAACAATATCATTAACAAAGTAGTAGTGTAACGACAGAAGGCAAGAGTCAGGCAACAGATCATTTATTAAGGAAATCAACGCATATTTATATATGTTTTCATGTACATTACTATGGATATGTAAACAAGCAAACACAGTCTTCCGATTGGTTGTTTCTCACGTAAAGTTAATCTTTCATCTATTTGTCCTCTATATGTTAACTGCATCCACCTACGCAAAGTCTGCTGTGGTCGGTTTCGAATCAATCTTTGTTTACATTTTCTTACGACAAATCTTGGGAACGTAAATATTGACGTAAATTACTGTCTACCAATTTGGCTAGTAGACAGCTCTCACCACAGTAGAACTTGAAGGAGTTTCTTCTGTGTACATAAATCAGTGTTTTCTATCCAGGTCGATAAGGCTTCGACAATGCAAGGTATTCGAAAGCTTACTGTTTTCGGCAGGCTTCGTTTGACTTTGTAGATGACTTTGAATGAATTTCCTGTGCATGTTGAGTTGCCAGTGTTGACTATATGTTCAATTAAAGCACTCTTTATTGATCCACTCTTACCTTATCGTAGCCAAGCATGATAATGTCCTGTGACTCTTTTAGATAAAACACACATCGAACGACATATATATATATCTCGTTCGCTTCGCATGAGCAAGTAAATTGGTGGATACACACAGAAGTGGTCGAGTTTGATAGTTTATCTTTAGAGTTGTTGAAGAGCAACGGATGGCTTGAGAATACCAATCGTAATGTAGCAGCAGAGAATGTTCTTTTTGCAGGACGTTAGATATTCTTCTCTTAAGCATGTCGGCCCGAAGCTAAATTTTCAAATATGATTATGATTTCTAAAAAACGCTAAAACACTGGAAACTTTCCGATCTATAAGCCTCATAGTGTGTATCGGTAGGCGGCCTGTTTAAAACCTAGGCTCTTTCATTAGATTGTCTATATAATTTCACCTGTCAAATTTGTTTTAGTGTATCAATACATGACCTCTAATTGTGTTTTCTACTCTCGAAAGTATTCAAAGTATCTACAATTTGGTAACCGGGAAGTTTCCAGTAAACTTGAAATAATGGATGGCAGCGTATCACAATACATGAGGAAACAGTTCTGAAAATCTTTAATACAGACTGCCACTGTCTGAGAAATAAAACTAATTATTATGTCTTTGAGGCAGAAAAAATGTACTCCTCCACCTTTTTGTAATCGGCTTTCAACCACGAAATGTTATCCATTTCGTGAAGGTGGCAGAGAAGAAATATCATGAGGGATTAGTTTTCGCTTCAGGTCAGACAGAAGTGTGTCACGCGATTTTGCTGTCAGTCACCGCCTTACTTAAAGATCCCGGATACAGAGAAAGTATGATACAACAATTTTCTGCTAGCAAATTCTGTGCACTATAAAGACCCTGTTCACAATAAAGCTATTAGTATTAAGAATACTCTCCACTCATGCGGTACACTTGCATTGGTCCCCAGTTGATATATTCCCAAACCTCGCCACTCCAGTAGCAAGCCCCAGGAAAGATGGAAGTTTAAGCATGAGACTAACGATAACTCACTTTGTAAAAGAACACCACAACTACTGAAATGTGTATCTCAGTGTAACGGAATAACTGGTTAGTAAATCTCTCCCAAACCTCGCCTAGATTACTAGGTCACTAGTATTCTAGCCGGTCCCAAGCCCGGATAAAGAGGGGGGGTTGGGGCGTGGTGCTAGCAACTCCACCCCCAAAACTTAACCAAATTGCTACTAAAACTTCAACGCACAAATATATTCAAAATTCTAAAATTACAAATAGTGACCTTATTTCTCGCTGGAATCGGGGAAGTGAAATGACGCAGGCTGGTGAAAGCCTTCGGGAAGCCAGTCAGCCGATGTGCCTTCTTTCGATGAAAGCGAAAATAAGGATGGGGACGTGGAATGTTCGTACAATGTACGAAGCTGGGAAGGCTGCTCAGGTAGCCGCAGAAATGAGGAGATATAAAATAGAAGTGTTGGGAATCTGCGAGAGCAGATGGAACGGATGTGGAAGGAGCCAACTATCAACTGGAGAGACAATAATCTACTCCGGTCACCCAGAGGACAATCACGAGCACACCGAGGGAGTAGCCATCATGATGTCACCAACAGCGGCTAAAGCTATCATGCAGTGGGAACCAATCTCCTCCAGGATAATGACAGCCAGGTTCAACTCATAAGGAAAAAAGGTTACAATCATTCAGTGCTACGCGCCTACAAACGCCTCAGAACATGAGAAGAAGGAGGATTTCTACAGTCAACTACAAACAGTAATGGACAACGTCCCAAAGAGCGATATCAAAATCCTGATGGGCGACATGAATGCGAAACTGGGAGGAGACAATACAGGAAGAGAACTCACCATGGGTCGTGAGGCCCTCGGTGAAATGAACGAAAATGGCGAACTCTTCTCAGACTTCTGCACCTTCAATGATTTGGTGATTGGTGGCAGTGTGTTCAAACACAGGGATATACACAAGGCAACATGGATTTCACCAGATGGACACACCAAAAATCAGATAGACTTCATTTCAATCTCAAGGAAGTGGAGACGGAGCCTACTGGACACAAGATCGAGGAGAGGAGCAGATGTGGGTTCAGACCACTATCTAGTACAAGGGACTTTCAAGGTGAAGCTGAAAACCTCGAGGATACCTGGGGATAGGCCACAATGCAAGTTCAACACGCAAAAACTGAAGGACACAACCACAAAGGACACTTTCCCTGCAACTGTCAGAGCAAAGCTGGAAACACTACGTGGCACCACTGAGGAATCATGCGTGGAAGACCACTGGAACTCTCTGAAGGTAATTTTCAACGAAACGTGTTCAACGGTTTTAGGAAGAAAGAAGAAACAAGACAGGGAATGGCTCTCAACAGACACTTGGAAACTAATAGAGGAGAGGAGAAAGGTGAAAGAAAAAATGATTCAATGCAAAGATGGACAAGAGAAAGAGACGCTGAACTCAACTTACACAGCACTGGACAAAGAAGAGTGCCAGGAAGGACAAAGACAATTCTACGACAACCTGGCTACTGAAGCTGAGAAGGCAGCAGGCAAAAGGGACCTGAGGACACTATATCAGATAACCAAGTCTCTATCTGGGAAGAGATCAACACAAGTGAAACCTATAAAAGACAGCCAAGGGAACCCAATTACCAAAGAAGAAAGACAGATTAAACAATGGGCGGACCACTTCAAAGGACTCTTGAACCGACCATCACCTGCAACCCGTCCAGAAATACCAACAACAGCACGTACACAACTGCAAGTTGACACCAATCCTCCAACGAAAACTGAAGTCATGAATGCAATCAAGCTTCTGAAAGCTGGAAAAGCAGCTGGACCAGATGGAATACCCCCGGAAGCACTGAAAGCGGACCCAGAAACGACAGCAGATATGCTCACTCCATTATTGCAAAAGATCTGGAAAGAGGGAAAGGTGCCTACTGACTGGAGGAAAGGTTACCTGGTGAAACTACCAAAGAAGGGCGACCTGGGACTCTGCAAGAACTGGCGAGGAATCATGCTCCTGTCGACGCCAAGTAAAATCCTGAGTCGCATCATCCTGGAGAGAATCAAGGACGCACTGGATACAGAACTCCGACCAGAACAAGCTGAATTCAGGAAAGGCAAATCATGTTCTGACCAAATTGCAACTCTACGCATTATCATCGAACAAAGCATGGGATGGCAATCAAATCTCTACCTCAACTTTATAGACTTTGAGAAGGCCTTCGACAGCGTTGACCGCGAAGTAATTTGGAAACTACTCGAGTACTACGGCGTACCCCAAATATTCATCAACCTTATTCAACAGCTGTACGACAACGGCACATGTCAAGTGATCCACAACGGAAAACTCAGCGAGGATGTTGGAGTAAACACAGGAGTCAGGCAAGGGTGCTTATTATCACCAATGATATTCCTAATTGTGGTGGATTGGATTATGCGTCAGACAGTGGGAAACGAGAAGACAGGGATATCCTGGACCGACGTGAAGAACCTAGAAGACCTGAATTTCGCGTGTGGATGATTTATGTTTGATGTCACACAAAATCGAAGACTTACAAGCAAAAACCGACAAACTGGTCGAAGAAGCAGCCAGAGAAGACAGGACTCCAGGTGAACATAGACAAGACGGAGGTCATGAAAATAACCAACCAACAACAACAACAGCAGCAGCAACATCCAGCGCCAATCACCATCAACGGGACGGATTTGAAAGAGGTTACTTCATTCACTTATCTAGGTAGCATTGTCTCAACCACAGGCACACGGAACGGACGAGGATGTCAAATCGAGAATCGGGAAGGCGAGAAACACATTCATCAACCTGAAACCAATCTGGAAATCTTCGTCACTCAGCCTGTATCAACAACAAAATTCGGATTTTCAATACAAACGTGAAGTCAATTTTGCTTTACGGATCAGAAACTTGGCGGGTCACCAAGAATATTTTCAACAGGTTGCAGACCTTTACCAACCACTGTCTTCGCTCCATACTGAAGATTAGATGGCCGGAAAGGATCACAGACAAGAAGCTGTGGGAACAAACGAAACAGGAACCAATCGCCCAACAAATATGCAGGAGGAAGTGGAGATGGATTGGACACTCGCTGAGGAGGCCGTTGAGTGACATCGCGCGTCAGGCCCTCGAGTGGAACCCGAAGGGGAAGGGGCGAGTGGGCCGTCCAAGGGTGACATGGAGGAGATCGTGTGAGGAGGAGATGACACAGTATGGAATAACATGGACGCAAGTGAGAAGTACAGCACTAGACAGAAGCAAGTGGAGACGTGCAGTTGAAGCCCTATGTTCCACTAGGAACCCAAGGGAACAATAATAATACACTAATAAATCTCTCGCAACGATCTGAGTACAATACTGACACTTATTTTGAATATTCAAGAGTTGATTTGTTTTCCGAGCAAGATCGAGGATTGATATCAGTTAGAGAACCACTGAAAATCATGGAGTACTGGACAGCTGCTGTTTCATCCCAGTTTGGGTCCTGAGTTCGAGACCCAGTGGGTGAGCACTGCCAATGAGTCCCAAACTAGGATGAAACAGCAGCTGTCCAGTACTCCATACTTGTTTTCAATGGTTCTCTAACTGATATCAATCTGTGGTCTAACTTATTTGGATGTTTCATCTAACTTTGTATTTACTATCCTTTCTTCCTCCCAGAATTGTATATCATTGTTCTGACATTTGCATTTCATGTTTCGACTTGATCCTTGTTATTTGTCTCTGTTCTTGTGCTTTTGTCCGTGGTTTTGTGGCGATATTGATCACGTGCTGTTTTACGGTATGATTTTGTTTGAGTGAATCAAATTCATTCTGACCTTGAACTGTCTTCGAGAATAGTTTGCTGTCTGATTCCCACATTGTTGAGGATGTCCCAATCGATTCTAAGATACTTCATACGGGCGATTTTGGTTAAATAATTTTGTTCTATAGTATTTGTGTTCTGTACTTGGAAAATTAGCTAAAGTGTTTAGCTGGTGAAGAGAAATTGTGGCGATAATTTTGAGTTTTTGATGTTATTACTGTTGAATATAACTACAAATAGATTCAACCGTGAATATCTTTCGTTTTGCTGTCTTCGGAGCATCTTGTGACCATGCTTGTCTCAAAGAAGTTTTTTCCTACTATACATCAAAAGCGTAAAGATCAGTTTACTGCGTTCAGATCAGGTCATAGCATTTGAAAATTGAAGATCTATGTTCACATTTTAAAGCAAGGATTAAGAAAAGCCTTGTTATGAATTATTCTGTAATACAGTTACAACTTATTTTATTCTGATACATGGAAATCTCAGCTTCTCTCCATTTCTGCTGAAGAAGTGAAGACGTTGCTCAATAAAGAAGTAACGTTTTTAATGCATTTCCCCTCCAAGGGACACCAACAGTTGCTTCAAAATAACGCCTGAATATATGTAGTGAGGGAACCACTGCATTAAACTCCCTGTGAAAAACGGTAAAGGCAAACAGTGATATTTTTAACAAACAATTTTGTGAATTTATGCATTGTGAGTTGATCAGATCTATAAAAAGAATTCCGAAATAAAAATTTTTAAAGAAATTTAGATCAAAGAAATTCAGAATAAGCGTTCGCATCGCTTCTTAAAACTATTGTTACTTTCCTCTCTCGTTTTATGACAATTTTAAAGAACAAAATGTATCCATACGTCAACTAGGGTTTTAAATACACGCGAAACGATATCTTTCAGCCAACCATAAGAAATGTGTGATATCTTTTAAGGGACAAGAATATATTACTAAAGCGTCCTGATAAAATATCTTTTGGTCAGTTCTTAATTAATCCTCAGGACCAGGAGGATAAAGTGCCATGCATCATGTTAGATTACAACAAGTTTTTCAAAGAAACTAATAAAAAAGACCGAGCCTAATGAATAATAAGAAAAATTATGCAAATTTTTTTATTGAACATAAACATTATATCAGTCGTTAGATCTGATTTGGTGAAATACTGAGCATGCTCCAGATCATCCTCGCCAGGTTTACTAATCTGCTAGTTTCTTGTAAGTCCTTAATTCGAGAAAAGACGGAAGATTTGGCCACACCCAGAAGAACAGTCCAATCGCTACAGAAGGCTCAAAGCACAACAAAATTGGAAATAAACTTATTGTTCTCTGTAGTCAGGGAGAGGAACCGACGTGGGATAGGCACAGTGTTCACTAAGTCAATCAGCCATAGTGTATTGTTTCAAAGGAAGCTAAAATAAGGATAGAGATGTGGAATGTTTCCCACAGTGTACGAAGCTGGGGAGGCTGCCCAAGTTACCAAAGAAATGAAGAGGTGCGAAATGAAAGTGATGAGAATCTGTGAGAGCAGGTGGAATGGATGTAGACTGTACAAACTGTTAACTAGGGAGACAATAATCTACTCTTGACATCCAGACAACTACGATGAGCATACTGAGAGAGTGATTGGCTATCATGATGTCAACAACAGCAGCCAAAGATCTTATGTGGTTGGAGCCAACCTCCTCCCAGAACTAATATAGGTTACAGTTATCCAATGCTTCGCACCTACAAACAACGCGGAACAAGAAACGAAGGAATATTTCTACAAGCAACTACAAACAGTAATGGACAACATCCCAAATGTGGACATCAAAATCATTGTAAAAATGATATGAATGCCAGCCAACCTGAGAGCAGATAGTACTGGAAGGGGATTCATCATGGGTTGAGACGCTCTCGGCGAAATGAATGAGAACGGGGAATTATTCGCAGACGTCGGCGCTTTCAGTGATATGGTGATAGGAGACAGCGTGTACAAAAACAAGAGTATGCACAAGGCAACAAGGGTTTCGCCTGACGGACACATCACGAACCAGATGGACTTCATCTCAATGCTGCTCAGGGAAGTGGAGACGCAGGTTGTCTTCTGGATACAAAGATGAGAAAGGGAGCAGATGTGGGCTGAGAACATCATCTAGTTCAAGTAACCTTCAAGGTGAAACCAAAATCCTTTAGAACAACTAAAGACAGGCCGCAATTCAAGTCAAACATTCAGAAATTGAAGAACAACACCATAAGGGATTCTTTCACTACAGATGCAATTGGAGCAAAGTCGAAGACACTACTTGACATCACTGAGTAAACCTGTGTGGAGGAACATTAGAACTCTATGAAGGCGACGTTCAAGGAAGAGTGTACAGCCGTTTTAGGGAGAAAGAAGAGACAAGACAAGTAATGGTTCTCAACAGATAGATAGCTGGAATCCAATAGAAGGGAGGAGAGGAGGATGGTGAAAGAGAAAATGACTCAATGCAAAGATGGACAACAGAATGAGAATCTGAGTTCAATGTACACTGCGCTGCATAAAGAAGTGAAGAAAAAAAGTGCTATAAAAGAAAAAATATAATTCTACGGCGTGCTGGCCTGCAACTGAAGCAGAACAGGCAGGTCGCAGGTAAAAGAGGCCTCAGGACATTAAATCAGATGACCATGTCACTGGCTATTCGGGAAGAAGTCAACCCAGATGATGAAACCAGTAAAAGATGTTCAAGAGAACCTGATCATCAAGGAGCAGGAACAGGGCAGAAAGGCTACCTTGTCAAGCTACCAAAGAAGGGCAATTTACGCCTCTCCAAGAAATGGTGAAGAAGAATGTTGTTGTTCACACCAAGTAAAGTGCTAAGTCGCGTCATCCTTGAGAAAATAAAGGATGCACTGTATATGGAACTCCGCCTGCCTGAAACAAGATGGATCAAGTAAAGACAGGTCATGTGCTGATCAAATTGCTACTTTACGCATCGTCATCACAGAACAAAGCATAAAATGGCTGTCGACGTTGACACTGCCTTAACTCCGTCGGCTTCGAAAAGGCCTTCGATAGGGTTGACTGAGAAGTAATTTGGAAACTTTCTCCACGCTATGGCGTACCTCAAGTCTTTATCAACCTTATTCAGCAGCTATATGAAAATGCTACCAATCAGATGATCCACAACGGAAAACTCAGTGAAGCCTTTGAAGTGCATACAGGAGTAAGATAACGCTGTCTGCCTATTAATTGTGGTGGACTGGATTATGCGTCAGACTGTTGGGGGCGAGGAGTCAGGAATAAGCTGGACCACCGCGTGTAGATGATTTATGTTTAATGTCCCACAAACTCAAAGACTTGCAAGCGAAAACCAACAAACTGGTTGAAGAGGCAGCAAAAGGAGGACTGCAGGTGAACACGGAGAAGATGGAGGTGATGAATATAACCAACCACCAACAACAACAACAACAACGACCAGCACCAATCGGCATCAACGGGAGAGATTTAACCGAGGTGACTTCCTTCACTTATCTAGGAAGAATCGTTTAAAACACAGGCAGAACGGATGAAGATGTCAAAGCCAGTCAGAATCGGAAAGGCAAGATACACCTTTATCAATCTGAAACCAGTTTGGAAATCTACTGTACTCAGCCAGCATAAACAAAAAGATTCGCATTTTCAACATCAATGTCAAGTCGGTCTTTCTGTACGAGTTAGAAACTTGTACTGCGCGTAAGCCACGAAAAGGATTTTTTAACAGGTTGCAGACTTTCATCAACAGCTGCCTTCGCTGTCTCCATACTGAAGATCAAATGGCCAGAGAGAATTAGTAACAAGAAACTCAGGCAATGAACAAACGAACCAAGAACCGATCGCTCAACAAATATGTAGGGGAAAATGAAGGACTGATTGGAAATACATTGAGGAGACAATCGAAGGACATCGACCGTCAGGCCTTCGAGTGAAATTCAAATGGAAGGCATTGCAATGGAGTCTCTGCCTGAAAGTCTATTAAGCTACACATAGACGGACTCATCAAATTGTGTGGATCCTGTTAACTTTAACACACTGATTCATTCCGTAGTCTGTCTCAATGCATAAAAAACAATACGATATTGTTCTAACTGACGTTTCGTTATTTTAATACTGCCAATAGCTTTATCAAAGTATTACTTACAAAATCTCAGCCTACACACAGTAAATTTATTCATCTTTTTCCAACATGAGGTAATTTAAACGCTGTCAGGTTGGTCAGTTAGCGAAGATAACAAAACCAAATGTAGACTGGTCGGTTGGTGTATATGAAATTATAAAAGCAGCGTGTGTTTACACACTGAAAAATGCTTATGACATTTGTGTTTATTTTGTCACTTGATGTGGAGGGGACGGGAGTTCAAATTCTCTCTTATTACATCACTTCTATTTAGATAGTTGCCGTTCCACACAGATTAGAAACGTCAGAAGAATTATCAGAAGAGTACTCAGTGAACACAACATCATAGTTTTCTTCGAAGCATGAGGCGCACAGGAGTCAGAAAAGGGTGCTAATTATCACCAGTGATATTCCTAATTGTGGTGGGCTGGATTATGCGTCAGACAGTGGGAAACGAGAAGACAGAGATATCCTGGACCGACGTGAAGAAGCTAGAAGACTTGGATTTCGCAGATGATTTATGTTTGATGGCACACAAAATCGAAGACTTACAAGCAAAAACCGACAAACTGGTCGAAGAAGCAGCCGGTGAAGACAGGACTCCAGGTGAACATAGACAAGACGGAGGTTATGAAAATAACCAACCAACAACAACAACAGCAACACACAGCGCCAATCACCATCAACGCGAGGGATTTGAATGAGGTTACTTCATTCACTTATCCTGGGAGCATTGCCTCAACTGCAGGAGGAACGGACGAGGATGTCAAATCGAGAATCGGGAAGGCGAGAGACAGATTGATCAACCTGAAACCAATCTGGAAATCGTCTTCAAATCTTCGTCACTCAGCCTGCATCAACAACAAAATTCGGATTTTCAATACAAACGTCAAGTCAGTCAGTTCTTCTATACGGATCAGAAACTTGGCGGGTCACAAAGAATATTTCCAACAGCCTGTTGCAGACCTTTATCAACAGCTGTCTTCAATCTATGCTGAAGATCAGATGGGCGGAAAGAATCACCAACAAGAAACTATGGGACCAAACAAAGCAAGAACCAACTGCCCAACAAATATGCAGGAGAAAGTGGAGGTGGATTGGACACTCGCTGAGGAGGCCGCTGGGTGACATCGCACGTCAGGCCATAGCTCGAGTGGAACCTGAAAGGGAAGCGGCGAGTGGGATGTCCGAGGGTGACATGGAGGAGATCGTGTGAAGAGGGGTTGAAACAGTATGGACTAACATGTATGCAGGTGAAAAGTACAGCAGAAGACAGAAGCAAATTGAGACGTGCAATTGAAGCCCTATGTTCCACTAGGAACCCAAGGGTACAATAATAATAATAATATAATAATAATAATGAGGCGCACTAAAAAGTAACATTATCAACGTAAAAGGCCAAATGCTAAACGACTCTTAATCTAATTGTGTCTATAAAATAAAATGCCGGCTTGGAATGTGATGCGGTATACTTTGGAAAAACCTAGTGCAAGAGAAATCAAAATTCAGAAGAAATATACACCATAGAGCATCCGTTCAACCACTAGGAAATCCAGTTGAACTAGAAGAGCTGGAAAAAGCATCAGCCATAGATCTACACGCTATAGAATCAGACCCAAAAAGTTATTTTGACAATATTGAAATAATCTAGAAAAATTTCAGAAACCACAAAGAAGAATATCGAATATTAGAAGCACTCCATACTAACTGGGATTCAAAAAGTCAGAATAGGGATAATGAGCTAAAATGGAATTTGACCTGACTGCAACAAACCCTTCTCACTAACTGAAAAAATTATGTTAAACTCTCAAGCATCTCCATGTTACCTTTTTTCTGTCTGCCTGTTATCTAATAGTCATTTTGCCATATGACACCTGTTTCGTATACATATTAAATTGCTCTTTAGACTTTTATACAATGAAAACACATGCCTTTTGCTAAACGTGTACCTAGTCAACTGAATGAAATGACTGAACAGGTGGAGAATTTCAGGAATTAAACATAAAAAATACGTTTTCTAAATATATAAACAAATTATAAGACTGAATACTCCGGTTAGATTGTCTTTCGAAATATTATTTTTTTTCGTAATACGTCACAAACTATGAAAATTTACATCACTATTCCCGTATAGATTCTAACTTTCTATGCCTTGAAGTTTTCAACTGCGATGAGGCGGAATATTTATATAGGGGGTAGGGTTGCTACCCATACACGCTCTTATTTCTAGGCTTAGGACGGAACTATGCAAGACCATAGATTTCTATTACGAAACACTAAAATAGCATAAAGAAGAAAATTCGGAGTTTAAACACCAATAGGAAATCAGCCAGCACTTCTATATGTTTTGGAGACTTCGCGCATCATGAAAAAACATTTCCTACTGTAGACTTCGACCAGTATCTGCCTTCACTGGTTCCACATAGATCAGAAGGAATTAGTAAGAAAGAACTCTGTGAACAAACCAATCAAGAGCCAGTAACTCAGCAGACATCCCCAAGAAAATGTAGATGGACTGGAGACCGTTGGTTGAAATCGGACGTCAGGTTCGTTCGCTCGAGTGGAGCTCAAACGGGACATGGACATGGAGGAGATCATGCGTCAGAGAGGCGAGAGACAATAGGAAATCGTGAGGTCACCTGAAGCGTACTACTGATGACAGAACAAAGTAGAGATGTGCTGTTGAATCCCTATGTTCCATTAGGAAACCAAGGGAATAATGCTACCATCAAAGTATCTTTTTTATGAAATTTGGGGTTAATTTCTGAAAAAAACGGTTTCGCTCCCACAGTAGAGTGTGATACAAGCCAGCTGCAATAAAAAGTCGATCAGTAAGGAAAGCGAATAATCACTTTTTAAGGATTAATTTGCACAGTTAATAGCAATATTTCGTCTAAAATTAGTGTCAAACAACATCTTACGGTGCTATCAGCTGGTAGTTCTGCAAAGTTGGAAACTCTGAAATAGCAACAATCTACTTAAAAAACGTGTGCAAATTATTTTTACTCGATAACCTTCACTACCAGAATTGACTTCAGTTCATTCAAAAAGACAAATAATAATGAAAAGAAAACATCCAATTCAACAAAGAGAATCTTTTCGGTGAATTCATTTTCTTTAGCTATGCAATCGTATTTATACACAATGTTTGCATGAAAGTAGGCAGTAACGAGAGTGATGATTTGTCGCATTCACAATTGTTAAAATCAGTCAAGAACACTATTCGCCATGGTTGCATAAAAATAGTAGTAGTGACACAATAGGTGATGACATAATCGAACACTTTGTCAACACTGGTCATTCCATCTTTAACAAACTTCCACCACATTACACATATAAGTAAAAGGCTGATATTGCCGTTCATCTACTTAGTATGATCATTCCTAATCATTGTTCCATATTTTACGCGCAACAAACTTGAGTATGGTTACTGAACAAAGAATACTCTTTTCGATAACTTCATCATCAGGCTCTACAGTTATATATACACATCATAGTGAATGAATGAATTAGTGTTATGAACAACATTAGTGTTGTTTACATAACATCAAATCAATAATAACAATAATATCAGCGAGCACGAAAAATCAAGTTCCTAGAGCAACGACCGACATAACCCACTCCACAAGCTCAGTTGAGATGGTAGATACACTTGGAAGTGGCTGGCTAGTCTGGGTACTGCATCTTTCAGCCAAGGAATCACCATCGTTCATATAGAGAATAAGAGGTGTAGTTCTCCAGCATTAAAAATCCTTTGAACTGTTGCTCTAGGAACTTGATTTTCAGTGCTGACGAACATCTTGAAGTATGGCCAAGTAAAGATATAGTGAAAACCATCAACAGTTCAATATTAAACCACTTGGTCGAAACCGGCAGCAAAACCAGCATTGAAGAATCCTTCCCATCATTTATCAGGTACCAAATAAATTGCCAAAAACACCCAGGTACCGCATGCTTCAAACAACTGAGGCTATCGATTTTCGCCTGAAACAACCGGTGCTCTGTGTGCAGAAGAATCAAGTCTAGCCAGCCATTACTACTGCCCTGCCCTGGCCTTTAGTGGGGACTATAAATTCATGAATTCTGTGTTATTATCTTTCCTAATTTTTCTAATACGCAGTGTATTGTTATGTTGATGCTATCGAACTGCATTCCATTGATATTATTATTGATTCGATGTTATTTGAACAACATCATTGTCGTTCATAACACTAATTCATTCATTCATTCACTATAACGTAAATATAACTGTAGAGCCTGATAATGAAGTTATCGAAAAGAGTACTCATTGCTCAGTAACCCTACTTAAGTTTGTTGCGCGTAAAATATGGAACATTGATTAGGAATGATCGTAGCAGTATGCAGATGAACAGCCACAATTTCTCTTTATTATTTATATGTGTAACGTGCTGGGAGCTTCTCAAAGAAATAAAAGTGAGGCGTAAGTGTACCAACAAGATATTGCAGTATATAAGTTATGTGCGTCGGTGGCACAGTGGTTAGGACTCTCGCCGACCATGCACATGGTACGAGGTTCGATTCTCTGCCATCGCACACCCGATATCTATGGTCGGCCTGCAAAATTTGGGCTACGGATATCCATGCTGAAAATTCCATACTTGTACTGAAAATACAGTGTGGCATCAAGGTGTAACCAAAATAAAATAAAAATATAAAATAAAATAATTACGCGATTCAATAGGCAACTGTGAACCGACAAACGAGCAATGAAAATAAATTTTAAATTCATTCGTCTGGATGTCAGTCATATGAAGCTTGTCAATTAATAATTGATGATGTAACTAAGATTGAGAGCAAAATCAGCCTTTACACTGAATAATAGGTGATATAGTAGGTTAAGGTCAAAAAACGAGTTTCCGCGTTAAAGAACAACTTACTACATCTTCACTTTTGAATGCATAAATCAGGTTTTAATCGTTTAAAAGCAATGAAATGAACTTTGCAACCTTCAAGAAACTAAGGACTGATCGACTGTTTGTTCGTTATTTTGAAAGAAAGCAGTGCTGTCCACCAAGTGCCCTGTGTCAATTAGGTGTCCCATGGAAGTACTGTTCAAAGGTTTACTTCGTTTTAATTGAAAAATCTTCCGTATTTGTTCAGTGAATCTAAGATAGACTCTTATTTATTTATTTATTTCAAATGTGATTACTTCAACACCTCCACGTAACTTGATATGCACAGCTGGGACTGACGATGATACCAGCACACTCCAGGCTGGGGAACACTGAAGATCCACTTTGAGTGTAGCACAGATGCTAAGGAGAACCGAAGGCAGAGAATCTGTCCAACTACTGTTATCTACTGCCTTGAATGGTGGTAGGCTTGAAGACTGAGCTGAACGAGAGCACAACGAGAAAGCGAACCAAGTATGTACAGGAGAGTTACAATTCAAAAGATGAAGTGGTGCCAAAAGTGGGTAGGTGCGTTGAAACAAAAGTTCAAAGGTTCAATTTACACTACATACCTGTCAATTTTTAACTGAACTAACAATCATGTTGTTTGGTACAACACTGGGATCAATCTAGACACAGGAAATGTCCTATCCAACAATATCTCAAGTTGTCTGCTGGTTGTTCATACAGTGTCACTACCTTTAACTTTTAAATGGGTCGATACAAAAGTTTTATTCACTGTGGTATCCTTACTGATTTCTGTTTTCAATTTTCCAAAGCAGGAGATGAATCTTTGGCGAAATCCTGTGATCTGCAGCCCCTACTACAATTTCTTAATAGAGTATATTTATTCACGTCATGTGAAATACCGTTTTTCATGTTTGACGATAGATTAATATCACTTAGAAAGTCAGTGAAGGCTAGGGACTTATAGACAGCTACTTCGTTATAGTTTGAGACCCATCGTCATTAAGAAGCCATCGCCAGAGTTGGAATTCAGGACCTTCAAGCTACAACACAGCCAATGGGACCCACGGATTCTAACATCTACCAGTTCATGATTTTAGCGTGACTGGCACCAGTCAGTGTCATCGGCGAACACTCACTCTGTTCTCATTCCTTATAGGATCGACCCCAATGGTGACGATGTCTCAATATAACTCCATGCAACTTCATCCTGAAGCTAATGAGTAGCAAACACTTAATTAATTATCAACAGTCAGTCTTTAGGGATTTGATGTGTTTCACTTCTGACTATGGATTACTATCATTGGTCACGCTAAAACCATGAAGTGATAGCAGTTAGAATTCATGGACCATTGAATCGAGTCCCGGTGGCTGAATAGTCGAGTTCTGGATTCGAGTCCTAGTGTGAAACTACTGCTGATGATTTCCAAACTAGCGCAAAACAGCTATCAATTACTCCTCGGTGGTTTTCACTGGTTCTCTAACTGATATCCATCTGTGGTCAGACCTGCAACAAATCAAAACTAGTGCCCACTTGTAGTAGATCAGACGAAAACTATTCACATTCAAGTAATATTCACTCTGTATACTTTTTCAGTGAATACATGTTTTCAATGTACTATCTGTTTGGCGTTTTATGTTGATATCCAGAAAGTTGAATTTTCCAACAAATTCATATTCGCCTTTTTGTGATTTCAATGTTTTCAGGTGTGTCATTCAAGTGTTCTAATAAGTGAGATTAACGGGATAAATCTTGAAGGGTATTTATAGAATCTAGACATTGAAAAGAGGCGTATCACACTCCACTGAACTGCATTCTAGACTGATTATTTTAGGATCCTACGTAAAAACAAAAAAATTGGTAATTATATTCCAGTTCATCGTCACCGATAAAGCTAAAAAAATAGTGGATACACTGACGATTTTCGCCCCACTGTACACTAATTTCTTAAGAAATGATACAAGTAGAGTTGGGAAGCAAAAAATAGTAATCTCTCAGGAAATGATAGGGATTATCATCAGTTGATGCTTTTTTCGCTTTTCTGTATAACTTCCTTCAACTACTAATCTTGCACATATTTGGATTAAGGAAATAAAATTCTCATTTGTAAACTACTCATAGTGATTCACGTGATAAGTACCTCTGTAGGCTGTAATCTGAAATTTCCTGGGAATTCGATACATTCGTATCTTAAAAATGCCACAAAAGCTTTATGGGTATCTAGATGAATGCATTTTGGTATACTTACAAACTACACAAGTGTAGCCTAATGTTTATCACACAAAATTCTTCATGTTATATCATAATTATTTGTTTAGGTTCCAAGTGGAACATAGGACTTCAAAAGGACATCGCTATTTCGTCATCTTTAGCTGGCTGTCTCTGGAACTGCCTATAATTCTTAACTTCCTCTTCACGTGGTCTGCACCATGTCACACTTTGACTCACGTCTAACTCATCATTCTACATTCGTCTTCCCCTCGAGGGTCTAGCTCTCGACGTTACCCAGCAGTCTTTTTAGTGTATCTTTGATTCATCTCCACTTTCTTCTTCTGCATAATGATTGAGCAATAGGTTGTTAGTTGGTTTGTTCCCGGAGTTTCTTGTTGCTAATCTTTTCTGGCTGGCCATCTGATCTTCATTATGCAGTTAGAGAAGACAGTTGTACATAATAATCTGCAGTGAATTATCGGAAATGCTTTCCAAGTTTCCGATCCATATGGAGCCACTTACTGAATAACATTGGGTTATGTTGCATTACTGTAAGTTACATATTTCAAAATATATAGAATTTGGGATAAGTTAATCAGATCTGGGTTTGTCACATTAAAATGTAGTTCAGTAAGCAACAAGTTGGCAGAAGAAGCATCAAAGACAGGACTTCCTTCAGGTGAACAAAGAGAAAACAGAGGTGATGAAGATTGCTGGACAAAAACAACAACAGACAACAATCAGCATAAATGGGAGGAACATGAAAGAAACAACCTCCTTTACCTACCCACTTACCTGGGAAGCATCGTTTCAACTACAGATGGAACTGACGAGGATATCAAAGCAAGAATCGGAAAAGCAAGACAAGCTTTCACTACTCTCAAGTCTGTGTGGAGGTCAACAACACTCAGCATCAAAAATATGATCCGGATTTTCAACTCCAATGTGGAGTCAGTGCTACTATACGGATCAGAGACTTGCACTGCGCGTCATAAAGAGCACTTCAAACAAACTACTGACCTTCATTAACAGTTGTCTTCGCTCATTACTCAAGATCTGATGGCCGGCCAGAAAAAATCAGCAACAGAGATCCCTGGCAATGAGCGAACCAACCAGGAACCTATTGTGTAACAAATAAGCAGGAAGAAATGGAGATGGATTGGCCATACTCTTAGGAAACCATCAAGTGACATCACTAGACAAGCCATCGCTCGAGTGGAACCCGAAAGGGAAGCGGCGAGTTGGTCGTCAGTGCAAGGGTGACTTGGAGGAGGTCATGTGAAGAGGAGATGAAAGCGTGTGGGCGGACTTGGAGCCATGTGAAGACTCTGGCAGGGAACCGAACGCAGTGGAGACGCACGGCTGAAGCCGTATGTTCCTCGAGGAACTAGAGGAAATAATAATAATCAGATGTGAACTAGTTTAAGTAAAAATTTAGTTATTGCATTCTCTATACTGAATGATTTAATAGTCGTTCACTCTTGGCTTTCGTAAAAAATATCTTAGGCAGGAACCTAAAGATGCAGCGGGATTTCAAAACTCCGTACAAACACAATAACTATTCCTCTTGATCAACCTGAAAAGGGTTGGTTTTCCTTTGGGGATTTTAACTTCCTCGAGCTACTGCTATCCAAAATTTGCAGATTATCGCGAGATGGAGTTATAATCCGCAGATGTTGAAATAATATGACCTATTGATAGCAAGAAGTAGTTATCACGTCTCTTGGCAGGTGGTTTGTTTTCGTGTATTTCAGCAGGAAAATGACACTTACATTGGTCAGCATCATTTTTTCATGAAAGAGCTTGTTTTGTGATGTTGTTTTATGTAAGTTTCGTCGTCTTGTGTCGTTAAGGATTTTGGTCGACATTCTATGGATTGAAGTGAATTGTTTTTTAGTTTGTGGGCGACATCTATTCTAAAGGGTTCCAGTATTCTAGCATTGATGATGGGTGTCTCCCTGTCGGATTATATATTATTATTATTGTTCCCTTGGGTTCCTAGTGGAACATAGGGCTTCAACTGCACGCCTCCACTTGCTTCTATCTTCTGCTGTACTTTTCACTTGCATCCATGTTAGTCCATACTCTTTCAACTCCTTTTCACACGATCTCCTCCATGTCACCCTTGGACGTCCCACTAGCCGCTTCCCTTTCAGGTTCCACTCGACCCATGGGCTGACGCGCGATGTCACTCAACGGCCTCAAATGTGAGTTTCCAATCCATCTCCACTTTCTCCTGCATATTTGTTGGGCAGTTGGTTCTTGTTTTGTTTGTTCCCATAGTTTCTTGTTTGTGATTCTTTCCGGCCATCTGATTTTGAGTATAGAACGAAGACAGCTGTTGATAAAGGTCAAACTCTTAATAACAAATCTCCCAATGTAACTTCAAAAGTATATATCCGTGTATTTAGAGTATTCAGCTGACGAGTTCTACCGAAATTTGATGAATTCATTAAATCCTGCTTTATTAACCTTTATTGCTTGTTTTAAATTCGTATCGGGAAATAAATGTTTCTAATCCTTACAAGCCAACTATTGAAAATTAATCTGATGCTCGTTAGTGACTTGCTCTACAGGACGGAGTTTCCTGGAGTTCTAGTGAGAAGTCTTAACCAGTGACGTCCATCCAGTCAAATGTGAGAATGGATTTCCCACAGGTGACATTGGTCAGTGGTTGGTTGCATTACATCACGAATTGGCAAAATTTAGAATTCATGGGCTGACCATCGAATCAGATCCCAGTGGCTGAATGGCATGCGAGCTAGTTAGTCTTGTAACTGGAAGGTCCTGGGTTTGAACCTCAGTGAATGCGTGCTGCTATGATTTCCAGACTAGGATGAAACAGCTGTCCGGTTTTCCGGTGCTAGTTTTCAGTGGTTCTCTAGGTGATATCAATCCGTGATCAAACTCGTAAAATATAATATTTTACATAAAAGTTATACTAATAATGTGATTATTGCAGGATGAAAACAAGAGGTTAAAGGTCATCAGAATAATGCGACAGTAGATGAAGTCAACGAGATGTTTAGGTTAAGAGAGAGGGGGGTTAAAATAACTACAGAATTCAAGATCATTTAATTCGTAGGGGTTAACCACAAATTACTGCATGATTAGGAAATGTGTAAAGTAATGACGACCAAGAAGAATAGAATGACTAAGTAGAATTACGTAAGAATGCAACTTAAATGAACCAGCTATAACTGTTATCATAATAAAATGACAAAGTCAAAACATAATTATAAGGTGTGTAGAAAATGGAAAAGAAAACAGCCGTATAAATTTCTTCTGAACACACAGATTTGGTTTGTTCATATGGATTCCTATTGCTTCTGCTGTACATATAAAAGTTGAACTCGTAGATAATGCTAAAAGTTGGATGAAATACGATAATTAACTTTGGAGGCTTTGTTATAGTCAACTTGATGTCAATTATCGACGAGATGAGCTAATATTGAGCTGAGTATAGGTTTATTCAGACCTTCGCC
Organism: Trichobilharzia szidati; assembly: GCA_944472155.2. NCBI lineage: Eukaryota > Metazoa > Platyhelminthes > Trematoda > Strigeidida > Schistosomatidae > Trichobilharzia > Trichobilharzia szidati. Next base: position 56,908,545 of record OX235276.1, read on the forward strand.
AGACCAAGATGAAAAGTGTTCAGAAATTCAATGATGAACTTGCCTGATCGTATGCCCAACGTGACTACCTCCACACGAGCGAAGTAGGGCAGTTTGTTTTTATATCCTGGAATGATTATTAGTTGGCTAGTCAATAAACAGGATAACCTATCTCCGTCAGTAATTTTGCAGACTCTCCTCAGACGTTGTGACAAAATCCAACTATCAGCATATCTCGTGAATCACAAACTTAGGCGCACTGACATTTTTGGGCACCCCAGTTAACTGTTCTGATGACCACTAATCTCTTATTTTCACCCCGCGGTACCTGATATAATGACGTGATTAGTAAAATGTTGATAGAAAAGGAATAAATACACTAGTATAGAGCCTATGATTAGAAACTAATTGAAAAAGAATTTATTTCTCCATTCAATTTGTTGTTTATCCCAAAATAAGTAAATGGTAATTTTTGAATTACTGTCAGCACACGTTTTCCCTGATATTGCCGTCAAGATTAGAGTGATTAAATGTTGATTCCTTTGAAAAAAAGTGTCTGTATACAGCTTCTTTCATGTATTGTTGAATTTTTTCTTTTGTAACTGAGTATTTGGGCTAATTTCCTGTACACTTTCATATACTTGTTCCTTAATCAAGTCATCCAAAAAATGAAATTCCTTTGTCTTCTTCATCGCCAATGTAAATTATTCAAATATTTGACCTGTTTTATGATTTATCACCCTAATGACTACATTCTGGTGAGTTTCATTCATTTCCACCAACACTGTACTGTTATTGATGTTCAATATAGTGCTGAAATGTCAGTTTGTTTCATAATACAAATTATTTCAAGTATGGGTTTTTGCAGGGCTTTTTTTGATGTGTTGAAGGTATTCATCAAGAGCTGACTTCAATTAGAGAACCATTGGAAAACCTGCCAGGGAATACTGAACAGCCGTTTCGTCCTAAACTGGAACTCCTCATCAGCATGCACCCATCTCAGTGGAGTTAGAACCCAGTACCTTCTGGTAACAAGGCTAAATAGCTCGTTGATCATTAAGCCACGGAGTCCCGATCAGATGGCCCATGAATTCCATTTTCTTCCAATTCATGATATAGTACGACCGCTTTTCAGTGTCTATCTTGATGAGTAATTACCTCACCTTCAACCTACTGCGCTCCACTATTCACGGCTTCCCACTAGAACCCCGGGTAACTGCCTGAATAGATCCAGTCGCTAGAAAGCATCGCATTGATTTTCAAGTACTGATTTTTGTAGGGATTTTGTCTGATGTGTTGGAGGTTTTCATCATGAGCTGACATGAGTTAGAGAACCTTTGAAAAACCACATGGGAGTATTGGACAGCTGTTTCGTCCTAGTTTGGGACTCTTCAAGCGATTATGTTTTTGGCTACACCTATTTGATTCTACATTAACCTCATAACTCTGTTATCCCACCTTGAATAGTTCAACTTCATTACAAACCAACATCACTTAAAACCAAAGAGAACTGGACAAACTATTTACTCTACTTCGGGACTCTTCTAATCAAATGAAAACATGCAAAAGAAATGATTCAGCACCTATTTTAGCCATCTGGAAGGTTCTGTCACCTCTACGAGAAAATCAGAAGGGACAAGTAAAACTATAAAACGGAAGTTTCAAAGCTGTGCAGTTATAACTGATATGATTATGGACAATCCATTGTGTTCAAAACGTCAGTCAGTAAATAATACTATTTCACACAGTATGATACATCTAATAAACAAATTAATAAGGAATTTATTTGTTAGGTGACGAATAACTATTTGCTAGTAATTAATACAAAACAAGAGAACAAAGAATTGAAGACGGAAATAAGATTGAAAACAATAAGTGAAACTGAATAAAAAGGATTACTTAGAGTTTGATAAACAACTATTCAGGCAAATCAGAATTGATTTTAAGGCCACGGTAGTAAAAGAGGTTGGATAAAGTGTTTCTTGTGGATTGTTCAAGCTTTAATTACACGAATATACCCGCGGAATCCTTTGTAATGGCTTGATCGTATTACTTTATGGAAGACTATGAATGAAGTCGCTCCTGATGCTGCTTGGCTAGAAGTAATGATCTGCTCCAGAATTCAGCTATTGACAGTTCTGAGTCTCTATTTTGATAGCCATACTGCTAAGTGTGATAAGCGACACAGGAATATTTTATGCCGCATGAATTAAACTGGCTACAGTGACTGCGAAGAACCGCTTAAACAGTTGGTCAATATGTCTGCAACAACAATAAACACGACATTGCGAAATGGTCGCGCTATGTCGTGAATTGGCAGAAGTTAGAATTCAAGGACCATTGGATCGGGTCCCAGTGGCTCAATGGTCTACGAGCTCGCCTCGTAACCAGAAGGTCCTGGGTTCGAATCCCGTTGGGCGCGTACTGCTGAAGAGTCCCAAACTAGGACGAAACAGCTGTCCAGTACTCCCAGCTGGTTTTCCAGTGGTTCTCTAACTGATGTCAGCTCATGATGAAACCCTCCATGCAATCAAACCAAATCCCTACAAAACCTATACTTGCAAATTAATCTGATGCTCACTAGTGACTGGCCCTATTCAGGCAGTTAACCTGGGGTTCTAGTGGGAAGCCGTGACCAGTAGGGTACAGCAGGTCGAAGATGAGGACAGTTACTCACGAAGAAGACATTGCGAAATGGTCGCGCTATGTCGTGAATTGGCAGAAGTTAGAATTCAAGGACCATTGGATCGGGTCCCAGTGGCTCAATGGTCTACGAGCTCGCCTCGTAACCAGAAGGTCCTGGGTTCGAATCCCGTTGGGCGCGTACTGCTGAAGAGTCCCAAACTAGGACGAAACAGCTGTCCAGTACTCCCAGCTGGTTTTCCAGTGGTTCTCTAACTGATGTCAGCTCATGATGAAACCCTCCATGCAATCAAACACGAATCAGTTGTTTTGGGAACAGAAAATAAGTGACGATGTTAACAGTTCGACTACTCTTACACTTCCCTTGAAATAATCCAAAACTTTTCTTAAGATATTCATTAGTTCTGATGAAATGTATCCTGGAATTCGGATCACAAGTCATTTTTAATAATAATTTCATATCAGAAAGCATATCATGTGAGATATGCACAAAATGTTGTATTAAGGCGAAACGAATGACTGCTTAGATTCTCTGTAAGACATCATAGTAGTGAACAGAACCGTCAAATTTCAAAGGAATCACTTCACCAATCCGACAGGTGATCCAGACAGAATCTAGGAAACTTTTCAGTTTGTAAATGAATGCTTTTTTCAAAGAATGCTTATGGGTAATAAGTGAGTACTAGTGAATAATATAACAAGTATTTCTTTGCTTTCAGTGATCTAACAGTTGATTAGAGTTGGCAGTTGTAATGTCAAAAATGAACACGTTGTGGCCTGAACACAGGGAACCGATTGCTATGTCCAAGTATATAGCCGTCTGAAACTTCCCTTAGACACGCACAGTCAAAAAACTCTCCAAAAACAGTAGAAAGATGATTATCCGCCTTGAAATCTATGGTCGTATTCACCAGTAATAACGTCAAAAACTCAAAATTACCTCAACAGTCCCATAAGACGGGTACACAGTCAAGAGAACTTTCTAAGTAAAAAACAAGTACTGTAGAACAAAATTAGTTAACCGAAGTTCAACCGTAAGAATTCGTTGAGAGTCAAGTAGAATACCTCCAGAGAGGTGGGTGAAAACTCTGTGAGCAACAATCACACACAGACACAAAATATTCCCGCGACCAATTCAAGGTCAGAACAACTTTAAGACACTCAAACGAAATCCTAGTGGTAAAACAACTCATTATCAATATGATCCATCACACAATCACAAAGAGAAGCATCACAATTACAGATTATACAGAGACAAAGACAAACAGTGAGTATCAAGACAAAATATTACATGCAAACGCCAGAATAATGATATACATTCCAGGGTGAACGAAAAGAATAGCAGTGACAAAGTTTGTTGAAACGGCCAAATAAGTATCAGCATTTTAATTGTACCCTTCATGAGGTATTTTCTGAACGATCATATAATTACAGCAGTACCATCTAATTCTAAGTCAATGCAAGTTTCATAAACAAAACTTTTACCTGTTTCATTTGGGCTAACATGATGTGCTAATATAATTTGAGTGAGAATAATATTCCTCTAGTGCATTGTATCATAGGTCCAGTCCTACAGAATTTTGAGTGGAATTGAAAGGGTAAGGGCATTCGTGGAGCTAATTTGAGCATTGAGTACAACCGACATGTGCATCTAAAGCTCTAAATTCCACTCGCAATCCAAAAAAGAAGTATATAAAAATTTGTTGATTTATTTTAAGTTTTGCACAATGATTATCATTGAGTTGGCTGGCAGCTAAATCTGTTAAATGAGTCATCAATTAGACAAAAATGAAGCAATTACATGCTAACACTAGCCGGTCTTCTGCAGTTAGTAGCGATATAATCGATCTAAATGCCAAGAAGAAGGTTGCATTTCCAGTCCACATGGGCGGGACAGTACCTAAATTATCATAGTTTCTGTCCACTGCAGTGTAAAATAGCGATGGTTAAATGTTTGTTCAAGCGCATTCACCGTATATGTACTGCCGATACAATTGAAGAAAAAAGACAACACCTCACTGAAATATTGTTAGATAACAATTACCCACTGAGATTCATTAGACGTTACGGAAGTGTCAACCATAGAGCTTTACCAATCCAATCAGCACCCAAAAAGGATGTTTACATATCCTTGCCGTTCAGAGGTGATCAACAAAGTCTAGTCACTAGACAAAAACTCAAGGCCGCAATTAATAGAACTTATCATGCAGCTAAACTTATCTTCATAAAGAAAACGAGAACTATGCTGTCCTGTAAACCCTTACATTATCCGAATGATAGTGTCACATCTCACTGTGTTTATCAATTTACATGTATGTGCGGAGACACGTACATAGGGAGGACCCATCGTTCTCTGCAGTTTAGGGCTACAGAACACATTCCAAAGTGGCTACAACAACAAATGAAATCGCCAGACACAACTGACCCCGGAAATAGATGTCCAACATCATCTATAGCGAAGCGCATTAGAGAGACAGGTCATAAGGTTGATTTCAACAATGCCTTTAAGCCGATATATAAGACAAGGTTGCGCCACATACTTAAATTCATTGAAGCCTTAGCCATAAAATGACTTAAACCTGTCTTTTATGTCCAAAAGTTATTTGTTATCACCTTAAACCTGCCTTGGTAAACCAATTTAGAACCAAGGACCAATTTACTTCATAATATTTTCAACCCCTTCTCTAGCCTGTTTTTTTTCTTTTTCTCTTTCTTACCCACACCTTTTGTGTCTCCCTACCCATTACTTTTGGCCTTGACTTGTATACAATCTGACCTGTATTGTAATTATTCATGCCTTCTTGCCTTCTATAAAAACTGTGTATGACAAGTACGTGTGTGATCAGAATGTCCGAAATGTGTTGCGTCAATACATTACACGTTTCAGATAAACTACGTCTTCTTATTGTGTTGTCGACATTTGACTATCTCCTAAAATAGATTAAATCTTTGGTAAAAGTGTTCGGGGGGCCTCAGTAATTCAGTTGAGGAATAATCGCCAACCATGCACGTCTTCTGGGGTCTGATTCCCGACCAGCGAACTGATATACCTCACTTAGCCGATAGGAAGATGGAAAAATAGCGATGGTTAGGCGTGGGGCTACCAACCCCACCCCTTAATGACAAAACCACCGCTATTGAAACTTCAAAGTTCTACCTTCAGTCCCTATGTTCAACTTGGAACTCAAAGGAATAAAGTAAAATCATAAAATAGTAAAGTCATTCAATTTCATTCATATTCTGCCACACAGTTAATCGTCACAGTACTTTTGAATAGTTTCAGTAAATCTTTGGGTATTTTATGCGCACGGTTACACATAAAATTAACAAAAAAGAAGTCATATTGGTTGGTGACAAGATGGCTATCACTTCTTAATCATTTTAATGGTTGGAAGAAGATTGAAGGAATATGATCAGAAGTATTCTTTCACATTATTATTATATTATTATTGTTCCCTTGGGTTCCTAGTGGAACATAGGGCTTCAATTGAACGTCTCCACTTGCTTCTGTCTTCTGCTGTACTTTTCACCTGTATCCATGCTAGTCCATACTGTTTCAACTCTCCTTTACACGATCTACTCCATGTCACCCTTGGACGTCCCACTCGCCGCCTCCCTTTCAGGTTCCACTCGACCCATGGGCTGACGCGCGATGTCACCCAGTGGCCTGCTCCTCAGTGAGTGTCCAATCGATCTCCACTTTCTCATGCATATTTGTTGAGCGATTGGTTCTTGTTTTGTTTGTTCCCATAGTTTCTTGTTGGTGATTCTTTCCGGCCATCTAATTTTCAGTATGGAGCGAAGACAGTTATTGATAAAGGTCTGCAACCTGCTGGAAATACTCATTGTTTGTGACCCGCCAAGTTTCTGATCCGTATAGAAGAACTGACGTTTGTATTGAAAATCCGAACTTTGTTGTTGATGTAGGCTGAGTGACGACGATTTTTAGATTGGTTTCAGGTTGATGAATGTGTTTCTCGCCTTCCCGATTCTCGATTTGACATCCTCGTCCGTTCCTCCTGTAGTTCAGACAATGTTCCCTAGATAAGTGAATGAAGTAACCGCTGGCTGTTGTTGTTGTTGCTGTTGTTGTTAGTTGGTTATTTTTTATAACCTCCGTCTTGTCCATGTTCACCTGAAGTCCTGTCTTCTCTGGCTGCTTCTTCGACCAGTTTGTCGGTTTTCGCTTGTAAGTCTTCGATTTTGTGTGACATCAAACATAAATCATCCACGCGCGGAATCCAGGTCTTCTAGATTCTTCACGTCGGTCCAGGATATCCCTGTCTTCTCGTTTCTCACTGTCTGACGCATAATCCAGTCCATCACAATTAGGAATATCATTGGTGAAAATAAACACCCTTGTTTGACTCCTGATTGACATGATTTGCCTTTCCTGAATCCAGCTTGTTCTGGTCGGAGTTCTGTATCCAGTACGTTTTTTATTCTCTCCAGGATGATGCGACTCAGGACTTTACTTGGCGTCGACAGGAGCATGATTCCTCGCCAGTTCTTGCAGAGTCCTGGGTCGCCCTTCTTTGGTAGTTTCACGAGGTAACCTTTCCTCCAGTCAGTAGGCACCTTTCCCTCCTTCCAGACGTTTTGCAATAATGGAATCAGCATATCTGCTGTCGTCTCTGGATCAGCTCTCTGTGCTTCCGGAGGTATTCCATCTCGTCAAGCTGCTTATCTAGCTTTCAGAAGCTTGATTGCATTCAAGACCTCAGCTTTCGTTGGAGGATTGGTGTCAACTTGCAGTTGTGTACGTGCCTAGATTACTAGCTCACTAGTTTTCTAGCCGGTCCCAAGCCCGGATAAAGAGGGAGGGCTGGGGCATGGCGCTGGCAACTCCACGCCCAAAACTTAACCAAATTGCTACAGAAACTTCAACGCACAAATATATTAAAAATTCTTTCATAGTATATTAACTTTTATTTACAGGCTTTAGTACTGATCAGCCAGTGTAAATCTGTTTTGTTATCGCTTGAAGAATAAATAATAGTGTTGCCCAACGATTTTTCGTTGTTCCATGTCAGTGACAATGCTAGCCTACTACGTATGAAGCTTAATCTTCTGAAACCAGCGATAGGTCCAGGATATCAGCCACCTGGATGTTTGACAGTCACTATTAACGGAATGAACAACGATTTGCCAACGTTCCACTCACATTTGTGTCAAAATTACTTACTACAGTCCAGGCAGATACAACATCCTAGTGGGTCGCAAAAGGAAAGAAAGGTGAGTTATTGGTGCCGCCGGAAAAGTCAATAAATATTAAACAACAGTGAGCTGAGATGAAAAACATTACTAATTCGTTCATTCATAGAAATCATTTTTCTAATCAAACTGACGGATGGGTTTTCGTGTTGTTGTTTTTTCTCTAACCCATTTCTCCTTAATGGTAATTCTCTATTATTCTTCATCAATACAAACTGAATTTTTTTACAACTTAATGTTAAGACAGAACTTGAAGGATGGGGTATTTTGTAAGACTGTTGTTATGCTGGGATTTGTTTTTTTTTCCTTTCAGCACCACACCGCACAGCATGACGTCATGTCGTAAGGCTTCAACCGTAACAAAATGTAGCCACAGGCTAAGTAGTCATGTCTTCACTAAAACAGCATACATTATTATTATTAGACTTGGAAAGAGAACAGAATGCGGTCAAAATAAACCCGTTTTTCTTGTCTGGTCTTTTGTCCATGAAAACAAAATGACTGTCTTTGAGTGAGTGATTGATTAAAAACGAAATCAGTCTTGTCACGTGGAAAATCTTATTGTCAAAACATTGTCAAAGACGAAAAAAAACAGAGGATGGATGGGAAGGCGAAGTCAGATTGGTAAAGTGAAGTGTAATACCTGAGGCGGAAATGTTTTCTATCATCCTGTACTGCAAGTAAATATGACTGAGATGTATAGTAAATTATCGGCATAGCTGTGAGTGAAGTTATTTTGTTAAAGACTGTTTTGCCACACTGCGTAATTATAAGCCTTTATTTGACAGTCAGTCGGCTCAGCAATCGGTATCATTTATAACTGATAGATTTATATAAAGAACCAGTATCATTTGGGTCACTGAAACCTAAGGAATACTGGATAGCTGTTCCATCCAATTGTGGAAATGTTCAGTAGCGAGAATTCATGACCCCGCCAGAGATCGAAGACGGGATGAAAATTATGTGACCAAGCCATTTAGATCGAAATCCAAATACCCATGATTTCTTGTCAGTTAATGATTCAGCAGTGCTCTAAAGTAATGCCTTCAATGAGCGTCAAATTCATTTTGACATAGTTTCCGATGGGGTTGTCTGTAAACTGGACCTGAAACCTAGATCATTTTGGCGATATGCGCAGTACACAATGTGATTTGATTTGATATCTAGTTCACCGAACTGGAGTTATTCATTGGGATTAAACTCTGAACATGATCGATTAGTTAGAAACAGATGACCGACAACATTTTCGAATAAACACATGAGCTCAGAAAGTCAATAACCGAAAGTGCTTGCAGTCCCCAAAAATCACTGTTACTAGGATTGCTATTCACAAAAGATATTATTAGTGAGATTTCTCCACAACGTTCAAAAAGGGCCTCGGAAATGCCTAATAATGCAGCTTAGCTATGCTGAATATTCACTGAGCAACTAATACTTAAATAAAAAAAATAAAGACAGACTTCCCTGTTTCGCCTGTTCCATTTGTACCTAAAGGTTCAACTTCTCCTGCAGAGCTAATTGCTTCCGGTGTACGATCGAGCAGGTTTACCATCGAATTTCTGAACATCTCCTATTATGGTTTGACAAAAGTCCGATACTGGACATCAAGACGACTCTGAAAAAGCGTTTAATGTTAATCATCGTATTTCAATTCCAGCTAATTCAATTAACTTGTATTCTTTCATAACTCCACGTAGTCATTTTATTCATCTTGGTCAACATTATTTTACAAGTTCCTTGAGTGTGTAATAACTTTTTGCCAACCCTTACGAGTTGACTGATCTAGGTTAAAAACTCAGGTATCTTGTCACTAACATCTACGAGTTGATTGTTTTGATGACTTTTGTTCTCTTACTTTCACCCTTATAGCTAATGTAGTGAGAAATCCACATTCGAAGTGCCACACAATCTCCAAAGAATCCTATTGGAATATGGCTTTACACCGCGATGCATAGATGGAAACATGACGCAAACAAGGCCGCTGAACAGATCCAGTTGACCATCCAATTCATTTTCGCTACTCAACCTCGAATTCGCAAGTGAAACTGAGGTGGAAATTCTGCAAAAATGGCTTTCAAATTCTCTCAGTAGAATATATACGTTACTCCCAATCTACAAATAATATTTTATTGCAAGAAGCTATTCGGCCAGCATATGGAAAACAAGTCTTCGCACTTGGCCATAACAACATTCATATAACAGTTCACTTGGTCATATGAATCTGAGTCGATCTGCCACCTGCAAAACGTGCTAGGACACACTATGTAATTTAGCTGTCGAACAAAGAATAAGAATATGTCAGTAATTTGATAACAGAGCATTTCATTCTTTGTGATAGTGATTTGGATAGGAGTACAATAATTACTGAATTCAATGAAGTACATCCGGCTATGAAATTCACATGCGAAGAGGAATCGCAAGACAGAATCGCCTTCCTGGATGTCCTCATACAAGAAAACCAGGTGGTAGAATAAAAAGAAATTTGCATAGAAAAAGTATTTGTACACGACGGTATACACATTTTCACAGCGTCGTTCCTATCAAGTGCATAAGAAATTTAGTGAAGACCCTCAGACACAGAGTTAGAGCTTTATGCTCAGAAGAAGTAATTGAAGATGAATTAAGCATTGTAGATGATACTTTGATCGAAAATAGCTATCCTGACAAATTTATCAAGAAACACATGACAAAGAAAGCGGCAAAGGGCTAATCATTATCTGTAAACAAGAAGCCAATTTATATACGACTACAATTCATGGGCGATATACCAAGTGAAATAATTACGAGGAAATTAAGAAAGTCAGTTCAAAGAACTTTTAATGCTGACGAACTACACGTATTATTCTCTTCATGACCGATGGTGATTCCTCGACTGAAAGATGAAGTGAAACAATTAGTCCCTTTGATAAATTTGAATAAGGCATTAAGAAGACAAATTTCGCGAGATGATATCATTTCGTAGTTTCTTTACAACCGCTTTACAACTAACATGGTTAACTGAGTAATTGTCATGAACTTTATTTTATTATTGTTAACCATGTTAGTTGTAAAGCGGTTGTAATTAAAGATGAAGTACCTAGACTAGCCACTTCAAATTGCATTTATCAATTCAACTTTTCTTGTGGAGCGAGTTATATTGGCCGTTGCTCTAGGAACTTGATTTTTCGTGCTCGAGAACATCTCCCACTATGGCTAAGTAAAGATGTAGTGAAAACTATTAACAGTTTGATATTGGACCATCTGGTGCAAACCAGCCACAAAGCCAGCATTGAAGAATCCTTCTCTATAATCTACCGGGTGCCTAATAAATAGCCGAAATCATCGAAGCACCGCATACTCCGAACAGCAAAGGCTATTGCGATTCGCCTCAAAAAACCAATGCTCTGTGTTCAAAAGAAGCAAGTCCAGACGGCCTCTACTACTGCCCTGGCCCTCAGTAGAGACTATAAATTCATGAATTTGTAATGTTATCTTTCCAAATTTTTCTGACATCCAGTTTATTTTATACTGATGCTATTGAGCTGTAATCTATCAACATTATTGATTTGATGTTATTTAAACAACATTAATGTTGTTCCTAACACTAATTCACTCATTCACTATAATGTGTATATATAACTGTAGAGCCTGATGATGAAGGGGTTATCGAAAAGAGTACTCTTTGTTCAGTATTCATTATTTTGAACATTTAGGTTCGTTGGACAAATCCTTCCTAGTCTTAAATATGATCTGATTACAACTCTCTAAAGGAGTGAGATCAAGACATCAGGATTTATATATATATATATATATATATATATAGTTGGGACATTAGCCATACAATAACTCAATCCAATGGTAGTTAGGAAAAAGAGGAACAGTCAACTTCTTTCCTTACCATGTTCATCATAAACAGTCTATTTTCTCAGGAACATCATTATTATCCGATTAATTTTTTTATCCAGACTACCTGCTTAATATATTTGCTATTTTTTGACCATGTTTGTGTCATGTACTTTTCTCTTGCTATTCATATTTTGACCTATGCGAAGAAACAGTTATGGAACGTTCTCATCACTTTGTTGTGTATCCATGAATGTAAAACCTAAGTGATTACTTAGCAGAAAACGTTTCCATACCTCAAAAATCTTTTTGTGATCCTCTGTTTCAAACATTTTTCACAGCGTTATCCAACAGATTTCGATGCACTGTATGTTTCACATACATTTGCGTACTAAGTTTGGCATAACAGGCAGTAATGAGCGATAAAATGCAGATAAGACAATCAGCAGAGGGGATAATATTAGCCTAAAGGCTTAATGAACATAGAGAAGACGGAATTGATGAAGATAACCAACCAACAAAAGCAAACACAAATTATTATCAGAGGAAGAAATCTTCAAAAACACCACTTCACTTAATTATCTAGGCGGCATCGTTTCAACTACAGGAACACGGAACGGCTGAGGAAGTCAAAACCAGTGAGGATCGGGAAGGCTAGACAGACACTCATGAATAAAAACTCTTTAGGAGATCTTCCGTACTCACTATAAAAATTCTGGATTTTCAACATTGAGATTAAGTCAGTCAGCTCTTCTGTATGGGTGAGACACCTAATGCTTCATTGAAAGCCTTTCCAACAGACTACTGCAGACATTTATCAACAGCTGATTCCTTTGCTGGTTCCCTACTGAAGACTGGTTGACCGCCGGGGAATAGTTGGCAGTAAAGCACTCTGCGAACGAGCCGACCATAAAACTATGGTTCAACAAATATGCTGAAGAAAATGGAGATAGATTAGGCATACTCTGACAAGACCATTGAGTGACATCCTGTGCCAGGCCATCCCTCAGGTGGAACCTGAATGGGGAACCACCAGCTGGATGTCGGTCGGAGGGTGACATGGATAAGTTTGTGTAGGAGGGGGGAATGAAAACTTACGGGCACTAGTAAGGCCAGCTTAAGATAATTGCAAAAACCAAGGTGAAATGAGGATGTACTGATAAAACCCTGTGTTACTGTCGGAAGGCAAGAGAATAAAAATAATAATAATAATTACGGCGAAGTGAATGTTAATGAATCATTTAACCTTAGTAATTTCAAGACCTCTTTCATTGTAGAACAACCTATCTACTGAGACTCTTTCTATCATTACTGCACATGTTTTATATAATTTTTAAAAGTTTATTCATCAGAAAGAGACAATAAAGAGCATGTTGCTTGTCAGAGAACTGAAGAATCGGAAAACTTTCATGAAGTAAAAATCAGAAAAGACACAAACAGATAATAGACTGGTTGGTGGGAATCACGGATCGATGACTGATGGCTAAAAATAAAAATGAGAACACGTTGCATAAATCGCTTATGTTTTCAACGGATTTCTTTTATGGAAGTTTTGAATCATAGTCATTTTTACTAACAGTTTTATGATACACAAAGTACTGTTTTCAAGTAACAGTTGTGTAGAGATTTTCTATGACTGGATGGAGGATTTAATCATGAGCTGACATCAGTTAACCTGGGAGTACTAGACAGCTGTTTCGTCAGCCTAGTTTGGGACTCTTCAGAACAACGCATCAACCGCCACAGTTTGAACCCAGGACCTCATGGTTACAAGGTGAGCTAGCTGCCTCATCTTCAACCTGCTGCACCCTGCCGGTAATGGCTTCTCACTAGGACCTTTGAAAGTGGTTGAACAGAGCGTTAGATCAATTTTCAAATATTGGTTTTGTAGGAAGCCATGACCCGTAGGATGCTGCAGGTTGGTCTGATGGTCCGTGAATTCTAACTTCTGCCAATTCATGACAACTGAGGCAGTAACTCATCGAAGAAGACATTGCGAAGTGGGCAGAAATAAGAAATCATGGGCTGGCCATTGGATCGGGTCTCAGTGGCTCAATGGTCTACGAGCTTGCTCACCTTGTAACCAGCAAGTCCTAGGTTCAAACTGTGGCGGTGGATGCGTACTTCAGAAGAGTCCCAAACTAGGCTGACGAAACAGCTGTCTAGTACTCTTAGGTTCTTTAACTGATGTTAGCTCATGAGGAAACCGTGCAACCAACAAATTATTGTTTATTTAATATCTGTAAATATTGTTATAATTTCACGATTTTGCATGTTCTTCTTCAATGAGGTTTTATCTGTTTAGCTTGAAATGACAGATAACCACACATACAGTATGTCCCGTTGATTTTAAAGTTACAAGATAGTGGAAAACAGAGAGCGCTGGACTTCTGTTTCGTTTTCTGAGGGGACTCCGCATCAGTGCCAATCTACGACCTTACCAAGGAATGAACCCTGGAATACAGGTTATGAGATCCAGCCCCATAATTATTCAGCCACTGGGGTCGGGATTCAGTGACCTATGATAGTACTACCTTCAATCAGTGCTTTCGATTATTATCAACTCCACACTGAAGTGATGAAATCCATTGATCACAAAGTCTCACTACAGCTTGAGGACATCTATCCAATAACCATCAATTGGTTGGCGATTGATATTTAGATTATTAGTTTTTGTAGATTTATGGAATACGTCAACAATCAACTTCAGTTTGAGTGATCACTGAAAACCAGGTATCAGTGAACTGCTCTTCCATCCTAGTTTGGGATTCTTTGATAGTGTAGAAAAAAAACCCAAATAAGACATTTTGGAAACAAAAGCATTGAGCGGAGAAATATTTACTTTTCAATTAGATCCTCATCCCTCTCTGGCTCTAATACACAGCATTTTTATTACAATACGTAACAATTTACCAATCAAGTGGCGATATGTTTGTTACCAATAATTTGTCAGTGTCGAAATGTCAGTAGGATGATAATTAACGAAGAAAATTAGTACACACAATTAAAAGGTAGAAATGGTTACAACACGTGGATTGCATAATGCATAATTTTGGAAAAATGAAGAGTACTTGAGGAATAAGTGTGTGCACAAGTTGATTACGTAACAGATTGTTAAAGAAAATAAAACGATTTGGACAATGATTACTTGCAACTAAGGCTTAAGTGGTCATAAGAATAAAGTAATTTTACAAGGATAGCATGTAATTAAAGGTGAAGTAGTCAGAAAAATAATAGAATAATTTGGACAATTACAATTTCTAAAGATTTAGGGAGAGAGGGGCGAAGTAGTCCGGCTTATACATTCATGTGACGATGGCCAAGATAAAGAAAGTGGCTATACGAATTTTTTCCGAATACACAGGTTTGGCTTCTTCAGGTGGATTCTTATCGCTTCAGCTGTTTGTAGAAGACGAACTCGTAAAGCAAAATTAAGACTAGTAGGAATGCAATAAATAATTTTAAATGCTGTATTAACGTCAACCTTATGCTCACTGTCTACAAGATGTACTAAAACAGAGCTAATAATAGATCTTGTTTGTCCCTTGCTTAACCACGCCGGATGATTTTTGGAAATACGATGACTAACTGTACGCGCGATGTAGCTGGCTCCGCAGTTGCAGTCAAACTGGTAGATACACATAGAGGAGGCAAATTTAGGTAGTTTATCCTTACTTCTCGAAAGAAGAATACGGGTGGTTGTGAAGAGACAACGTACCTCTGCTGCATAATAAGCTCTTTTAACTGAATTCTCCAGGCGCTGTGTTATAATTTCGCTGATGTTGTCACTGAGGAACTGCAGTTTTATGAACAGTGATTTTTTTCGGAACAGTCGGCATACTGACTCTCCTAAGTGCTGAATTCGTATTTTTCTCAATGAATCTATCTGGATAACCATTTTTTCCTGAGTAATTCTCGAATAATCTTAAGCTCCTCATTGAGGCAGTCGTCTGAACAGATTAACCTGGCTCTAAGAAGCAGACACTTTACCAGGTTACGTTTATATTTCAAAGGTACAAAAATCGGCAAATGACTGTACTGACCTGTTGTTGTAGGTTTCCTATACACATTCCTTCTTAGTGGACCATTTTCTTTCTTTGTCATGAAGACGTCTAGGAATGAGATACTGCTTTTACTTTATTCCTCTATGGTGGTGAAGTTTATTGCTGAATGGGCATCAATCAACTTGTCAAGGATGTCCATTGCATTATTCTTATTTTTCATAACCAGAAATGTATCATCCATATATCGACAATAGAAGTCCAAGTCATTAATTACTCCTTTAAGCGGTCCAATCTCTAACTTAGCGAGGAAAAATGCTCCATATATATATATTAGAGTACAGCCAGAAATAAGAATCTAATTGAAAAGTAAATATTTCTTCGCTCATTAATTCTGTTTTCTTTGATATTGCGCACATATGAACACATCGAGGATTAAACTTGAGGCCATCAGGTTACAAGGTGGGCTCGCTGAGCATTGAGTCACTGAGACATTACTATAAATAAACCTAATTCTTGCATGAATGTTTTATATAATTGTTTCTGAAAGTATTCATGCATACTATCATGTGATTTTCAAGCCTTTATGAAAATTAAAAGTATCTGATTACTGAAATTCCCAAGTAGTACGTAGTCATTTATTCGTAAACTATCCCTGCTAATTTTTTGTGAAGTATGTTTAGTGACGTCAATCACCTTCGTATGATTTATCATGAATGTTATATATATATATATATATATATATATATATATATATACAGTAAACAGTGATATTTTGATATTCGATAGTAGATAAAAGCCCATTTCCGCATTGTTTCAAGATCTCTTTATGCGAAGAAAAGCAAGTCATACAGAAAGCTGTTCCCGATATACACATCCGCATTATCGAACTTATGACATTCATATATGTATATTTTAAAGATTGATTTTGAATTAAAATTATCAAACTTCGAGAAAAATGTTCTTTCGATAAAGAAAGGAAGAAATTTGCAATGTAAAATGATATCATTCTATTTCACAGGTCCTCACCAGCTGCAGACTACCTGAAATTACAATGCTTATATAGATTATAATAACATACTTTAATGTTTGAGTGTTAGTAGAGAAGAAATACTATAAAATGGACGCATCCAAAATGAAAGTATTACAATTTTTAGTTTAAGTTCTCATTATCAATTTATACACTTTCAAAGTTGAAAAGAGGGTGAAGGGGTAAGACAGAAAACAGAAAAATTGATTAACAGAAACAGTGTTAGCTTGTAGGTTTACATAGCAACTCCAAAAAAACAAAGGCGATTACAGTTTATGAGATTAAGATTTGTTCAGTGAGTTGAGATCACTGAATTAGATCAGTAATTAATGTAATCAAAATCAAAATTCGATTACCAAGGGAGTGAGAGGTCAATCACACTCTTTCCATATGAGTAAGTTTGGTTTAAATCGTTTGATTGCGATCGCTTCGGCAAGTCGTAGTAAATTTGCTGTCCTTTGTCTATTTAATATTTTGAAGGACTTAGAAATCTCTACGATATGCCCGGTATCAACAATATGTCTGTTAATTACACTCTGAAAATATTTGCTTCCTTTCAGGCACCGGTTTCATGGAATATGTTCAGAAAGCCGGATAGAAGCCCTTCTTTCTATCCTTTCAATGTACTTGCTCCCGCAAGTGCATGTAAATTCATAAACGCAGTTGGAGGTGACATCAGCAGGGTATTTATCCAGTTTTGAGTAGCTTATAAAAGAAGTAATGCTGTATAATGTTGTGAGTTTGGCTGCAGTGAAGCTTCTTTTTATTGCACCTTTCATTCTTTTGTCAATCTTTTGTGACACTGCATCTCCTTTGAATGGGAGGGAGACAAATAAATACTTTTTTCTTTTCTAGAATTGGATGCTTCTATTTCTTATCTTTTTCTCTGCTATACTTCTGTATAAATCCCTCAGGGTATCCATTTTCCCTTAGGCATTTCTCGACGAAATCTAATTCTTCTTCAACCTTGCTTGGTGAATATAGCTTCGTGGCTCTGTCGTACAAAGTCCTCACTAATTCACGTTCATAGCTTATGGGACAAAAGCTGTATTAGTGAAGATATTGTCCAGCCCACGTTTCTTTTCTATAGATGAACTTTTCGATAATGCCTTCGTTTGTTCTTTTTACATTTAGATCCAAGAAATTGAACTTATTTTTATGTTCATATTCCATGGTGAATTTGATATTTGGATGGATCTCATTTAGGCGATCATATAATGCCGATGCTTGATCCATGTCGTTGCAAACAACAAATGTGTCATCAACATATCGGCGATAGTAGGTTGTTCCATTGATAGCAGAACTTAGTTGTGTCTGTTCTAGGTAGCCCATGAAGATATCAGCCAGGATAGGTCCCAGAGGCGAACCCATCGCGACCCCATCCATTTGTCGGTAGAGTTGATTGTTGAATTTGAATTGTATATCTTTTGTGCAGAGCAGCAGTAGTCGCTTCATCTCTGTTTCCGGTAACGGTGGTAGATCCGTTTGTTTACAAATGATATCAATTGTTTCTATCAGTGGTACGTTTGTAAACAAAGAGGTGACGTCATACGATACCATGAGTTTGTCTGATATATCAATATTGTCAACTTCCTTGGAAAACTGATAGCTATCCTTCAGGCTATGGGTTGCAAATTTAATTCGAACTGGCTCTATGGAATCAGCTAACCATCGAGCTAGCCTGTGGCATGGTGAGTCAATCATTGACAAGATTGGTCTTAAAGGCACATTTGGTTTATGGATTTTTGGTAGTCCGTACATGGACGGCAGGCGTCCTCCTTTTGACTTCAGTTTATTGTATGTTTCGCTGTTGACTAATTTCTTCATTAAAAGTTCTTTGAGACATTTATTTACTTTATTTCCAAACGACGTTGTGGCGTCTTTTTTGTTGTCTACTTGGTATTTTTCTTTGTCGTTTAGAATTGTCATTGTTGTATTTATATAATCAGCTTTGTTCATTATAACAACCCCAGAGCCTTTATCAGGTCCATTTATGACAATTTCATCATTCTCATATGGTTTCTTCAAAGCTATTCTATGCTCTTCGGTCAGCATCTTCTGCTTTTCCATTGACGATATGTGGTATTGGTTAGCAATATCAACGAGTTTAGACTTTAGCCATACTTCTTTATCCCCGTCTAAGGGTTCCAGGTTGTAGAGTTGATGGTATAAGTGTTCGAATTGTGCTTCTGTGTCTATGCGACTGATATGCTTCTTGGGGACGTGAAACTTGAATCCTAGAGATAAGGCTTCTAATTCGATTTTGCTTAATTGTAAATTGTCACCGTTGAACTCCCGAACAGCTTTCTGTATCCTAATTGCGCTCCACCAGAGTGTTTATCGCGTTTCTAATACATTTCCATCATCTTCAAAATATTTGTCGTGTGGAATCTTCTTAGTTTGTTCGCCGCGAGATTTTGCGGCTGCTTATCCATTCTGGCAATCTGATCCTCAGTATGAAGCGAAAGTAGCAGTTGTTATTGAATTTCAAGTTTTTTGGAAATGCTTTCGATGATGCATTAAGTTTCTGAGACTTGTGGAAGCACTGAAGTGTCACTAGTTTTGAAGATGCAAGTCTTTTATCGT
This sequence comes from Trichobilharzia szidati, assembly GCA_944472155.2. Lineage (NCBI taxonomy): Eukaryota > Metazoa > Platyhelminthes > Trematoda > Strigeidida > Schistosomatidae > Trichobilharzia > Trichobilharzia szidati. Next base: position 56,927,820 of record OX235276.1, read on the forward strand.
AAGCTGAATGCGACCGATTTCCACTCTAATTTCTAGAGTGATGAAAGTCTATCATGCCTTTGACATCTCCTTTTTGAAGTTGATTATTATCAGATAGTTGAGTCAGTAATATTTAAACTTTCCCGTACAACCGTGAAATATCTGATTTACGACATGATTATAACTGATATTTCTAAAGCACTATAAACGTTTCAGAAAAAAGCTTCAATTTACTTTGAAATCCCTGAAAAGAGTGTTTGCGATAATTGATATCAAACTCAGTATTAAGTTGCTCCACCATATTTGCTAGTTTAAATTCATTTCAGAGACTACTTAGTTAATAAAGAACATTCCGATTTTTGATAAATTTGTCATCACATTCTACATTGATATAATAATAAAAATGATAGAATTATTGTTATTAGCATTAAATTCATGTGTGATGACGATTCCAAAACATAAAATTGCCTTTTCATTCGTCCTACTAACAAGAAGACCAGATGGCAGCATAATAAGGAATTCACATAAGAAGAGTAATTGGATAGTTCAGTATACACATTATCACAGCTTTATTCCTTTCCGGTATAAAAGAAATTTCGTAAACAACGTCACCTGTAGGGTCAGAACTATTTATTCAGAAGATGCGATTGAAGAAAACCTTAAAGTCGTATGCAACACGTTACTTGAAAATAGCTATCTTCAAAACTTCATCAATAAACACATGACCAAGATTGTAGAAAAGACTCCTTCTGTATCCATTAAAGAGGAGGCTTTATATAATATTCGACTACAATTCAAAAGTGAGGTAAGAAGTAAAGTAATGATCAATAATCAAGTGCTGGTTTGCAGGGATTTGATTTGTTTCAAGATCTCATCATGAACTGACATCAGCTAGAAAAGTATTGAAAGTCGTGACGGTAATGGACAACTCGCTGTTTTATCCTTGTTTGGGACTATTCTGCAGCAGTCATTCAACGGAATTTGAACCCAGGACCTTCCGGTTACAAGGTGAGCCCGTAGAACATTAAGCCATGAGGACTCGATCCAATGGCCAGCCCATGAATTCAAACTTATGCTAATTCATGATATCAAGCGACCACCAGCGAATGTCATGGGTGAGCATTTCTTTGCATACCCAACCTGCTGTACCCCACAGGTCACGAATTCCCACTAGTGTTAGTTTGAAGGGATTTGAGGGGTTTCAGGACTTAATCATGAACTAATATTGGTTATGGGTCGCGCCATACCATGAACTGCCAGAAGTTGAAATTCATGGGCTGGTCATTGGATCGGTTCCCCATGGCCTAACTGTCTACGAAGTTACCTTGTAGCCGAAAGGTCCTGGGTACGAACCCCGTTAGGTAATTACCGATGAAAAGTCCCAGACTAAGGCGAAGCGGCGTACTGTCCAGCACTGTCAGGTCTTCCAATGGCTGTCTAACTGATGTCAGCTCATGATGAAGTCCTAATAGCCAAAAAGTTGAGAAAACCGATTCAAAGGTTTATTGCCAATAAGCCTTATCTTCTATTTTACACACAAGTGGCTGTGAGACTGAAACTGAGGTTAAACACTTCTAATTGTATCTATCACTACAGCTGCTCTTGTGGAGCCAATTATATTGGTGATTAATTTATCCGCGAACCTAATTTTTCGTTCTCCGAAATAGCTAGTTACAAGTGTGGCCTCATAAAGATATTGTTAAAGCTGTCAGCAGTTCTGCTTGGGACCACCTCACTCAAACAGCCTAACTTTGAAAGCCTTTCTCTACCATCTATTGGATACCGAATAAATTGCCAAAAGACCTGTAAATTCTGAAGACTCCAAACAGCAGATACCATTGCAGTGTAGCTTAATCAACCGGATATGCGTGTCCAAATGTAGCAGGTCCAGACAGCTGTTACTAATACTCTGGCCTGTTGCCGAACCTATAAATTCATAAATTCCGTACTACTTCCCTTATCTGATATTCAGTTTGGCTTTATATTATTGCATATTATCTCTCTCTTACTGATGCCTTTGAAATGTAATCTATCAACACTAGCTATTGATTCAGTGTAATTTGGAACATCATTGATGTTGTTAGTAATGAGAATATCTGTTTAATTACTACTGTCATATTATTATGGGACCTAATGAAGAATAGTGGAACATAAGGCTTCAATTTAAAGCTTTGAAGTTTCGGTGGCAGCGGTAATTGATTTTTGACGAGATGAGCTTTTTTGTTTCATTCCCAACCTTCCCTCTTTACCAATCTGATTACTAGCTTAACGAGGTAAAGGAGTCCGTCGGCCAGTTATCGAGCCCTGAATCACCTGTGTGGTTGTCGAGTATCCTACCTGTGTGCCATTGGTTGAAACATTCGCCTACTCGTCTGTTGTATTCAGAATTCTTGACATATACTTTTACTGAAAAGAAAATTTGTAGATCAGCAAAAGAGTCTCTTTTGGCAAATTCATTTTCTTAGCTATACAATCCCAAATATATATATGATTGTATGGAGGATTTCATCATGAGCTGACATCAGTTAGAGAACCACTGGAAAACCTGGGAGTACTGGACAACTGTTTCCTCCCAGTTTGAGACTCTTCATCAGTGCGGGATTCGAACCCAGGACCTTCTGGTTACAAGGCAAGCTCGGAGACCATTGAGCCACTGGGACCCGATCCAATGGTCCTTGAATTCTAACTTCTGCCAATTCATGGCATACCGCGACCATTTCGCAATGTCTTTTTCAATGAGTTGCTGGCTCATGTTCAACCTGCTGCACCCTACTGGTCACGGCTTCCCACTAGAACTCCTGGTAAGTGGCTGAATAGGGCCAGTCGGTAGTGAGCACCAGATTAATTTTCAAGTATTGGTTTTGTAGGGATTTTATTTGATTGCATGGAGGATTTCATCATGAGCTGACATCAGTTATTTTGTAGGCATGTGTGCATTAAGCTTCTCAAACACAAGTACAATTGTTTATCGTTGTTTTAACTAAGTTGGTGAAATTTAGTAAGTTTTCGGTAGAGTTATGTAATACAAAAACGGTCAGGAAAATTGAGTATTAATGAAACTAGGGTGGTGACAATGATAGGTGATGAGTTGTCACAAACAGTTGTTAAAAAACAGTTACATAATAATATGAATAGTTTGATGATTGAGTTGTACTCGAGATACACATAGGAAAAAAATTGAGAATACGAAATTACGTAAGAGTTCTAAATGAATACAAGAATTATAAACAATTAAAGAAAAAGGTAAACAAACAAGATTAAGTCATCAAAAATCAACAAAATCGTTACCATGACAGTAGAAGTGGTTGAGTAATTCTCTTTCGTGTGCATATCTCCGGTTTTTCTATGTGAATGTCCAGAGATTCAGCAATACAAAGAAGACGAAACCTTATTGCATTTGATAGGTTATTCTTGACTCTGTAGATTACTTTGAAGCAGGAGGCATTTGTTGAGATGGAATGATCAGTGTGAACCAGGTGTTCAAATATCGCACTAAGTATAGCACCATTATCACCTTTTCTTTTAGTACGTTAGCAATGTCTTTTATAAAAAAACCAATTAACACCTATGTTGATGATCAGTGTTCCACTTTTGAGCCAGATGTCACTGTGTATCAAAATGCCTAATAATACTTCATATATCTACTCACCTTAATTTCATAGAATTAGGCAATATTTTATTCGGTTTTAGACTGTCTTTGTCTTATCAGGTGGCTAAACTAATTACTTCGGATTGAAAATAAACCTAGACATTATCACAAGAAAAAATATGTTATAGGTGAAGCTTTTTTAAAAAGAAAAATTCACATCACTTGCAAGGGAAACAATGAGTATTGATTACAATAGGGAGTGAGTAGAAGCGTCGCTTAATTATGTTACAGGCGAATGTATGTGTACCATGTGCTACATAATTTGCTACGACATTCGTCTTACTCTCTGGCTTCATTTTATTTGTATCACACAGAGGAGGAATGTGTAACAATAGTAGAGGAGAAAAAAAGTGGAATTATAAAATGGCCTTTGCTATTATTGTTCTAGTTGAATTAAGTGTAACAATGCGTATATCCTACGCATCCTACTTAAGATAGATATTATAACGTGATTTTATGTAATTAGCACGAAACATGGTATTGAAATTTTGTCTTACTATTAAGACGAAGATAACGTGAAACTTCGAATTTTCTTTTGTTACTCTTTGTAGAAATGCATAAATCTGATGTGTCATATGACAGCTGTCAGCGCTAAATTGAATTATTTCTCTTAAAGGAATGTTGTGCTTTGTTTAACTTGATTCTTATTTCTCCTCCGCCTGCTGTAAAATAAAAGAGATAACGAACATTTCAAGGTTGAATAGAAATCCTTGTTTGAATAAATATGATTTCCTTTGTGTATCAAACTTAAATTCCTTCAAATATCAACTGAAATTCTTTTATTAAAAAGAAACAGCAAATGACTGTGAAACTTTAAGGTTTACATAATGTTTATTTTTAAATTTTGTAAATTATACGACAAACGGAGTAGAGACTTTCTTTTTAGACACATCAAAAATTGGAAAAAGAATTGTGCCTGATACTCGAACGGCTGCCCCTCAAGTTTCTGATCCCTTTCCTCCTTGTTTTTCCTTCTTCTTACATGACTTGTCAAATTCTAAACAAGTCAAATTTGCTGAATATGCTGATTATATGACTATTTCTTTGTCAGTTACTTCCAGATCTAACAGTTCCCAGCAGAATAGCTTTTGTCAGACATCATCCATTTGTGTAAGTTAAACGGTCTTACTTTAAATCCCACCTCTGCCTTTAAGCATAAGCGCGGTTTACAAGAACTGGTTCATTCACATGATGCTTGTAGCATAGTGGGCAATCTCAAGCACCAAGTGCCTTGGAAGAATTCTTTCCTTTGACTTTTCTTAGTGATCCCATATCTTGTTGATTTCTAAGAAAATATAACGTCTAACCTACTATATTAAACAGCCTTTACTTTTATAGTTCGTTAACTCTTACATCTTAACTACTGTTCTTTATTGATGCACCTCAGTCTCTCCTGGACTACTTAAAAAAACTATGTCATATTGTGAATGCGTATTAAGGTTTGTCAGTATGGAGAAGTCTGTCTGTCTGGATTAGACACAGAACTTGGCACCGAAATGCAGCAGTTCGAGTTGCCACGTTACAAATAGCACACAAATGTAGACAAGAAAATGAGTGAAGGGAATCAGTAGAGTTTTGACAAGTATAAGAGTGAAACAGAATGAGTAATGGTAGAAAGGAATATGAAAGATTACAGAGACAACGATTTTGAGCCATGTCACCTATTGTCTCCAGCCATTGATTCTTACAGTCCCGAGGGCCTCAACCTGGAAGTCTGCATCTCTCTACCTGACCCAGTTTAACTGTCAAGGATTTCAGTTTGCACTAAACAAAGGACTAGACACAGCACTAGTCAATGACTAGTGTCAAGTCAAATTAAAACCGACGGAACTTAAAATCCACGAGTCACTGAATCCCGAACCAAGTCACTGGGTGACTGATGAGCCTGATCTCGTAACCCGAAGGATTCAGGTTCAATCCCTGATAGAATGATAAGCATGTCCTACAGAAGTGTGTCTCAAACTAGGATGGAACAGCTGTCCAGTTCACCCTGGTTTTCAATTATCTCTAACTTATATCAGCTCGTTGAGAAATCTACCGCGAAATAGCAATCAAAGGTTCAGAATATTATGCGTTTCGCTTATATATATAGTGGTTGAGGAAAATAATACGTAAAGATATGAAGACTTCAAGTCCTTGTGCTGCTTGGTTTTGAATCCTACTGACACTACTGTGCATTAAAGTTAACATTGCATAGAATTCTAAGGTTGTAAATGACAATACGACTACAATTGTGTAACCTTGAGTCACTCAGATCATCTTTGTATTCATCTTATCGTTAATTTAAGAACCAATCCCTATCTTACTTTAGATATTTTTTAGGGATCTAGGCATTTAAAGATGTCTGATAACATATTTCAGTAGTGATTAGACTGTATTTCATCATTTGGAATTTATTTCATTTTTCATTCGTCTCATAATAAAAAAATTTATGCTTGATTCAACAAGACTTTTCGGTTGAAAACACCTACTACTACTACTACTACTACTTCTACTACTACTATTGCAAGCGACTCATAAAATTCCAGATTTAAAAAATATCAATAAATTGTTTTGACACTTTGATTTCTATTCATTTGGTCGCAAACAGACCATGAATTTCACTGATAAGTCTCTGAGATGTCTGATAAGACAAAAGCAATAAAGATGCTTTATACAACCGGTTCCTTTTATCAGTTCCAAACAAAGACAGAACGAAAATATTTATCGGATAATATGAAGAGCTCGTTCTATTTCGTGGATTCCGTTCAATTGACTCCATCCTCAGCATAATTTAATTATCAGCTATAAAATTACTGAACATACACTTTTCTCAGTGACTTCGACTTATAGATAGAAAGCATCGGTCGGTCGGTCGGTTTTCGACATAGAACTTTGCACATATGTGCGGCAGTTCAAGTCGCCACAATCTATGTAGCACGCAAAGCAAGAGAAGGAAGTAGAAGAAATGCATAATATAGACAGTAAACAGTGGTGTGAGACAAAGGAATAGTAATAACGGAGAACAAAACAGCTTAATTGGAAATCATAAGTCACAAGGAGTGGATGCATCTGCGCCACTGAGAACGATTTTGAGCCATGTCACCAATTGTTTCCAACCATTGGTTTTTACCGTCCCGAGGGCCCCAACCAGGAAGTCTACATCTTCCTACGTGGCTTAGATTAACTGTTGTGGATTTCATTGATTGGTGCCATGTTTTGGTTTGACCAATAGAAAGCATAAGCAACTTAATTCCAAAAGTCATGTGAGTAGACCAGTTTTTCGGTCTACTCAAAGACTAACTACTTAGTGCACAATTAGGCAACCGGCGGGGGGTGGGGTGGAGTTCACATCTATCTTGGAAACAAGAATTGACTAAAGACTAAAGAATACAAGACTGAATAACAGAGTGAATTAATACACCTTACGGTTGGGACTTCAAGGGAGGGGGAGTGAATAAGTGAAGTGTAATTTTGACATACACTAAACAGTTAAGTAAATTCGGGAGATTAATAGTGAGTGTAAACAAGTAAAAGAAAATCAAAACACAACACACAGGTTGGGTCGAACTCTTTTGATCACAACAGTTTCTGAGATCCTAAGTATTTTGAAGGCCTGACTAATTTCCACTGTATGTACCGTGTGAATTCATTGTCTGGCAGTTACACTTGAGAAAACTATGCTGCGTTTCATATAGAAACTTTTAGGGGAATGCTCAGAATATTCGGTAGATACCCTATTATCAGTTTTTCCTATGTACTTGCTGCCTCAAGTACAAGTGAACTGGTAAGTACAGTTTAAGTTGTCATGAGGAGGAGCATACTTATATCTACTTTTGACTGAGTTAACGAGAATACCGTGTTGTAAAATGGAATGCACCTATGATTGCTTCTTTCGATTCTTTTGGATAATTCTTCTCCTTTATAGGCAATAACGATGATTGAGATACACTTCGACACTGTTCAAACATCCACAAATTGATGCTACTTTCCTGCTGTGATACCCTTTCTTCTATTTGTTCATTCAACTTAACTTTTCAAACCTGTGCAGTAGAAATTTTGAATGACTGTGCATAAATGAATGCTTTAGATATAATAGAGAAGATTTGTAGCTCAGGTGGATGATTTTGGTGTGGTTGTGTTCTCTGAGCTGGATGGTTTGGTTGTAAGCTACTGTACTTAATATGAGAATTATATATCCCCAACAATAAGAAGGATATGTAGCAGTGATACAATCGATGGTCAACTGAACAGACTCAGACAAGACCTCATGGAAAATGAATATCTTTCAAGATTCATCAAGAAAAAGCGTGAAAGTAAAACAAAAACCCAATAGAACCCACATGGTGCCTAAGAAACTGCTATTGACGAACGTTGAATTTAAAGGTGATACCACAGCTAAGATTCTGAAGAACCTATTATCCAGATCGCTTAGAAAAACCTACTTTTTTTCTGAGCTATGGACCAATTAATACTGCCGACAGATGATCAATGGATATGTGAAGGATAAACTGCCTATTCGGGCCACTTCATTGTATGTTTATAAATTCACCTGCTCCTGCGGAGCTATTTATATTGACCGTACAAAGAGCACATTTTCCAAATGCATCACTGAACATAATCCGGTATGGTTAGCAAAAAGGCAATGCAAGACAGTTACTAGCCCAATTGTCGAGCACTTAGTGAACTCAAGCCACGTAGCTTCACCAGAGTCATCTTTCAAGTTTACCTACAAGGTGAGGCCGAATGGTACAAGGGGCTCCAGGTTTCGGCATTTGTGCTTGGCGGAGGCTTTTGGGATTCACCAGTGCAACTTCGAAGTCTGTTTACAGAAAAAGTTCGTCCAATCTCTTGTTCTACAAGGGTCGTACCCTCTTCATTAGTCGTTCCCTGAAAATCTTTCACCCTTCATTTTAAAAGATTAATCCGCCTTTACTTTAATAATTAATTCACTATTATCACTCTCACATATTCTCTTTGTACGTTTTCTCATCTTCTTCGCACTTGTTAAACTGACACTTAACTACCTTTCTTCTCACTCAGTAACAGTTTTAACCTTATCAAATGTCCAACGTTTTCTTCATTTGTGCCGTTGAGTACTACGTAACTTATAACTTTTATTTTTACTTATGAAGCCCCCTTATATGAATTATGTTACTCCTATTACTCAATAATCGGCTACTAAATATTTTTGGTAAATATAAATACGACTTTACAGCCTCTGAAGATGCCTTCGTCGATAAAGAAAATTCTCTTCTCTGAATTTATCCTTTATCTTTTTCGTGATTATAAAGTGTCATAATTACTGAGAAGATTGACATATTGTGCAACTGGGGGTTAGAAATGTAGAAATAACAACAATAGACAGGATGTTTGGATAAAAGCATCTGGTGGGATGATAACTAATGTGACGAATAATTGTTTATGCAATCAGGGATTAAATATGTAAAAATAATAAAATAAAAAAATAGACAGGAAGTTCGGATATGAAAATATGGTAGTTTAAATAGGGATTAAATAGGGATATGGGCCATCTAACAGCTCTAACCCACGCTATGTATCGAAAATAAATACGTTCAACCCTTGTCCCTGCCATGGCCATCATAAACAGGTTGTTCTTCAAATAGTGACTATCCCATTTACTTTCTTATCCAAACTTCCTGTTTATTCACGTTATTTTTAATTTTTCCTTAATCCCTATTTAAACTACCATATTTTCATATCCGAACTTCCTGTCTATTTTTTTATTTTATTATTTTTACATATTTAATCCCTGATTGCATAAACAATTATTCGTCACATTAGTTATCATCCCACCAGATGCTTTTATCCAAACATCCTGTCTATTGTTGTTATTTCTACATTTCTAACCCCCAGTTGCCCAATATGTCAATCTTCTCAGTAATCATGATGCTACTTCATCTGAGCTTTATTCGTCCCCCTGATTATAAAGTGCACCAAAATAAATTCAAGGGATTATGACTAGAATTATTCATTGACTCAGAGGGTCAGCAACAAATATAAATTTTTCCTTAACAGAAAGACTCAACACAGGTAATTTGGTGCAATATTTATAAATTTGTCGTACGATTTCAGTCACAACAGCAAGCTAAGTGTCAATCATTGTTATTCTCTTGGATTGCGAGTGAAAGATAAAGCAACAGAAGCCACTCTCCATTTCACCTTGTTCTCCACAGTCTCTTTTAGCCAGCTCCACGACTGCCTATAAGCTTTATCTCCTCTTCACATGATCTCATTTATATCAACCTCGAAATGATACCCAACAACTAGTCGTTTCCCATTTTGGTTCCACTAGAGGGATAGCCTGGTGTGCGATGTCACTGAGCTGTCTCTCCAACACATGTCCATTCCATTTACGAATCCTTCTGCAGATTTGTTGGGAAATCGGTTGTTAATTGGTTCTTTGTCAGGATTCCGTGTTGTTCTTCCTTCCTGGCCGTCTGATCCTCGGTATCGGACCAGTGAAAGCAGTTATTGATGAATGTCTACAGTAGCCTGCTATAAATGATTTTTGGTGATGTGTGCGTCAAGTAGAAGCATAAAATGACCTGATATTAGTTCTGAAATTCTGAATCTTGTTTCTTATGCCGATTGTATTAGATTTGCACACTGATTTCAGATTACTGATTGTGTGTCGCCGTTTTCCGATCTTGCTTTTGATTTTTCCATCTTTAACGCCCGATGCTACTTTTTCTATTCCTTTAAGTTCGCAGTGGAACGTAGGGTTCCTTCAAGCTACTGGCTTAAAGTTTCAGTAGCTATGGTGTTTATTTTTAACTGGATAGTGTTGCTAGCCTCATGCCCAACCTTCCCTCTTTACCAGTCTCATTACTCACTTGGCGAGATAAAAGGAGTGCATCCGTGGCCGGGAATTGAACCCCGAACCACTTGCTTAATTGGCAAGCATCCTACGACTGTGCCACCAACACTGCTGCTTAGACAGTCTAAAAAGTGAATTTTTTTATATTTCTCTCTCCCCGTCACTCTGGTATCATAAAGTAAAGAATTATCTGAAATTGCCTTCAGTACTTCCAAGGCAAACAGTACATCATTTAAAGATGCATCTATACAATGATTCCACAGCTACACTAAAGTGAATCAAATTGATGGTGTTAGTTTTGATTTAACGTCGATTTTATCCAATAAAATTACACGAGATTTGTTTCGTTCGACTTTTGTTTTTTTAACTTATATTGATCTGAAAGAGATACTTTTGTTTCTTTTTATTATTCTGATTTACAAGAACTGTTTAAGTATTGGTTTGTAGGGATTTGATTGATTGGTTTCAGAATTTCATCATGAGCTGACATTAATTTAAGAACCATTGGAAAACCTGGGAGTACTGGATAGCTATGTCGTGAATTTTCAGAAGTTAGAATTCATGGACCATTGGATCGGCTCTCAGTGGTGCTACGGTCAACGAGCTCACCTTGTAACCAGAAGGTTTTGAGTTCGAGCCTCAGTGGGTGCGTACTGCTGAAGACTGCCAAATTAGGAATTCTTTTTTTTCATTTCAGAGCATTCATTAAAAAAATCCTAACTTAATGTTTTTAACTCAGGCTGTTATATTTATGAAAATTTTAACCGAAATTTTGTTTGGAAAATCCTCCTTTAGCGATCTAATTACAATATATTTATACTTATTTGGGTGATTCAACCAACTTTGTAACTGTTATCAGTTTCCCTCCTAGACTATGTACTGTTATTCAGACGTTTCGTATCATGAGTTAAACTAATCCTTATTACTTCTAATTGTTCCTATTTAGTCTCTAACTTTAATACTCCTCTTTGTGGTCGTGCGATACATTGATAATGTGTTGTTTTACGATGCGATTTGTTTGAGTGAATCCGAGATGATTCTGACCATAGACTGTCTGCAGGAATTGTTTGGTTTGTGTGATTCTTGATGACAGAGTTATGATCTTACCTTTTTTGGAAAATTCTACTTGATTCTTAGGTACTTTTTACAGTTGAATTTTGGGTTAAATCATTTTGTTTTACTGTACTTGTTTTCTATTTAGAAATTTACAATTTTCTGCGTAATGATACTGTTGAGGTAATTTTGAATTTTTGACGTTATTTCTGAATGAAATGCAGATTTCTCCAGGAGCGTCTTTGCAGCTTTCTTGACTGTGCATATCTGAATGGAGTTTTGTCAGCTATGCAGTAGGACGTAGCCATCGGTTTCCTGAGTAGAGACCTCAACGAGTCCGTTTCAGTCGTGAGAATTATCACAATTCATTTCTCGCTTCCTAAATGTAACCACTATTTATGTGTATTAAGTAAACTGTTGCACACATGAGTCATTATTATTAATTTATATTTGACATAATGGTTCACCTCAATATGTGGATGGTACACATTAAACACTTATAAATCACACAGATTTCCTCTACAACATCGGTTTCAATGACGTCCTCTCCGCAAGAGGGTTTAATTATGATGCTTTCCTTGTCTCAGAGGAGAATTCAATATGAAGTTGACTAACTTGGATTCCCCATAAATGATATAAATGTGTTCTTCCAAATATCACTTTCTGTCAGTGGTTATTAATTGCATTAATACCGGTCGTTTCAAATGATTTGGAATTTTACTTCTGCGTTATGTTATGACCGCTAATTCTTCTGAGCACCAGCATTCTGGAAATTACACTGCAGTTTTATTACCTCTACTGTTCAAAATTTCTGTATTTTCTCGGTGGAATTGGTGCTCATGCATGTCAACCTGCGTTGTTATGGAAAAATATATGTCATGCCTTTTGAAAGTTAGTTTATATTCCTGGAGTTTGAGTCGAAACAGCCGCTAACTTTAAGCAATTTAGTACCTAATTCATGCAAAATTATCTTGTAAATGGTGTTGTCATCTTATCTTGTTATCATTTGCTGTATTGTATTTGCTAAGTGAGCAATATCAATTCAGAATGGTTTTAGCATTCTAGCCGTTAGTTCAAAAACATTCTGCTTGTGTAGTAGGTCGAATTTTCTTTCGGCTTCTGAGTTGGGTTTCTTGTAAGTCTGAAGATTTTTGATGAAAGCATAAAGGGAATCCATTTTTCGCTCAAGACAGTTAAAACTTTTTTCTCATCTGTTCTCCTGAGGACTAAAAATCTGCAGTGTTTTTTAGCCCTGTGGGTTGTACACAGTTTTTACGCAGTTACGTTTGTGGGCTGTTGGATAACTATTCATAGGAAGTAGCTAGCACATTATAATTCAGTCAATGGGGTTTGAATTCAAGCTCCAATCAATTCGTGGTAGGGCAATACTGCTACTTAGTGTCTTCTGTCAGTTTGTATCCTCACAAAAGACTTGAGGGATCCCACCGGATGTAAATTGACATTTAAACTCCAGAGAACCTATCTTGTTGGCAGTTACGAATGGCCAGTGGTTCTCTAACTAATTTGACTTCATAATGGAATGTACCTTGTGAACAAAAGTGCAATTTAAAAACAAACAGACCAATTTTCTTAAATTATGCATTTCTTATGCAGTGGTAATTATGCATTTCTTATACAATGGTAAGTAAAAGCTTGTATGCAGTGTCAGCTTCTTTCTCTCCGTCGAGTAGTTTATGCTGAAATCCAACGACAAATCCAACGATTCAGAAACACGAGCCCTAAGAAATATACAAAGAACCCCGATTTCGTTGTATTAGTACATGAAATGTGTCATCTATCAACGCTATTAAGTTTAAGCGTACATAAGTTTCTTGGCTTAAAAAAGATGTTTCGCAAGAACTTCTCTATATCAAATAACTGAAAATATTCATTGAGTCATGAAGAAAATAAAAGACAATTCAGCGAAGAAAATTTTCGTTTCGACGAAGTCATCAACTAGGCTGTACATTCGTGTATTTGTATTAAATCTGTGAGAAAGTTCCGGAATTATTTTCGGTGAAAGGCCAAATTAATAAAATTACTAAGTGTATTGAGCAGAAATAGGTTGTGGCACTATTCTAGAAATATTAAAGTTCAAAGGTCAAATGAAAATTTATAATGTGTAATAGTCTGGAAGGTTAGATAGGAACGGCATAATAAGTTATAATTACTCAGAAGTGGCTTTAGAAGTGAGAATAAAAGTTGTAAACTACGTAGTACTCAACGACACGACGGAAGAAAGGGTTAGAAATTTGATAAGGTTAAAGAAAGCTGAGTGTCAATTTAACAAGTGTGAAAATGTGTGAGTGAGTTCATTATTAAAGTAAACTGAAAAGGGAAATTGAAAATAAATAGAAATCAAAAAGAATTGAAAATTAATATAAAAAATGTTTTCTACAGGGAGGTTAAAACCATGGTGGAATAAGAGACTGGACAAACATTTTTTTGTATACAGAGATCGAGTTTGTATTGACGAATTGCCAGCGCCTCCGCCATACACAAAAGCCGAAGTCTAACGCCCTTTGTACGATTTGGCCTCACCTTGTTCATGATCTTGAAAGATGTCTCTGGTGGGACTATGTGGCTTGAGTTCACTAAGTGCTTCTCTAAATGTCGTATCGTTTCTGCTGAAAGTAATTCACGTATCTATGTAGATTTAAAAAGGGTTCTTCTATCTGAAATTCGAGATCCTGCATCATGAAGGCAGGGAGTTGATGTAAGATAAATTAACCTGACTGAAATCCAAATTCGATGAGAATTTTTACTGACAAAACTGGTCCAACTCATTGTTTCCCTAACTAGCATTTATGCAAATTCAGTAATGGAACAACAGTTGCATTAAAAAGGAGCGTGGGTAGTTGCGAAAATGAACTATATATTTCAACTCTTCTTGACACTATTCAGTAATTCGCCTTCTCGGATCCTATATCACCTGGTGATCACAGTTTTTCAGACTAGTTGTATTTTATAAATCTTGTTAACACACCACTTGGACTGCATAAGAATCAGATGTACCGGTTATCAACTCTCCCAGAAAAACCATTAAAATATTAACACATAAGAGAAGATAATATGAATAGCTGATTTCCCGACATCAGCTTATGCATAACTTTATACTACTGACTGATAGAGTTGAGTAGTTGTACACCTCTCGCATCAACTGGCAGCACTCTCAAGCCAGATCACAGTAATCCATCAGGATATATAAGAGATAAAAGAAGAAAGAACTCTCGTAAGATTTAGATATGATGGAGAAGATTTGTAGCTCAGGTAGATGATGTTGATGTGGTTGTGTTCTGTGAGCTAGGTAATTAATTTGCGAATTTGCGACTCATTGCAGCACTCCCACCTTGAGGAAAATTGAAGAAAGATATCTCATGGACGTCTTCCACAAGAATGGATATCCACGGAATTTCATCAAAAGACATATACCCCCCAAGCTAACCTATCAAACCAAAAGCCCCCAAGGAAAGCACAAAGAAAGTCGCCCTACCATATATAAAGGATATATTTCAGAAATCACTGCAAGACTCGTCAAACCTTTAGGAATTGACGTTGAACACAAACCAACAAAATCACTCCACTCATTTCTATGTCAACCAAAAGACTCAACAGCGAAAGAAGATAAAACCAACATCATCTACAAAATAGATTGTATCAACTGCGAAAAACACTACATTGGCCAAAGTGGACGTCCCCTTCGTCTTCGTATCCACGAACATCAGCTAGCTGTCAAAAGACATGATATCCACTCCCTCATATAACTACATACAGACAACCACGGACATCGATTCGACTGGGACAACGTTCAAATATTAGACAGAGGAAACAACAAGAATGCTAGAGAATTTTTAGAAGCCTGGCATTCCAATGAATCATCAATCAATAGACACATCGAAATAGACAAAATTTATCAACCCATAAGAAAGAAACGTCACACACAAAGGGTCAAAGTTCAAGTAAAACAAAAACAATCAGTTCCAATAAAAGTAGCCTAGAAGGTGTGAAAACACACAAAAACAACCAATGACGTCCAAGGTCACCGGGAGAGATGATTAATAAACACGTAGAGAAATCTGAAAGCTCACTTCAAATTGAAGTGTGCGCTGAAGATGTTGCCTAGCAAGTAGAGCGATGAAAGCTTCGCAAATTAACTACCCAGCTCAGAGAACCTAACCACATCAAAAACACAAAACTCAGCAGAAAAATATATTTTTCGGCGATTTCATCCTCGAAATCAGCTGAACACAATCACATTTAAACACATTAGTTTATACAGATACAAATATCATTCAGTTCCACATAGTGAAGAAGGAGACTAACGGTTATGATAACTACCAACTTGAAATAAGGGTGTGAAAGTGCGAATATAGATTTTCCAGGAGCTTAGAAACCAAAATTAAACCGGATTAAAAAATAGTTGAGTAATATGTAAAATATTTTCTTTAATGAACATATTTCTAAACGGGATGAGCGTGGAAACAAATTGAAATAATAGTTTTTATAACAGAAATAAAAAATGAAGGAGATGATGAAACAAAATGCTCAAACTAGGGAGTCAAACCGAGCTAAACCCATTGGAGGTGTAGAGTTTGAACTAATTGCGTTTGAACACATAAGTTTGGCTTTTCATGCATATGGTTAAAGCCTCTGCAGTACAAAGAGGTGGGGAGTACAGTGCCTTGAGGAAATTTTTATTCACTTTTTAAGTGAGTTAGAATGATGAGTCAGTTGAGATAGTACAAAAGGTGTTGATGAGGTATTCAATTATGGAGCTTCTGATTGAACCACTTTCCCATCTTTGCAGCCATCCTGGGTAGTGTTCTCTAACACATTATGGAGAGACACGAATATAATGACCTTCATATCTCTTCCCACTGGAGTATGTGAATTGATATAGGCATATTGGAGTGGTCATATGGTGGAGCTTGTCCTTTCCATTGCTCAGAAGCAATTAGCGGACACAGAATATCTCTCTTAGTGTTCCTGCATGCTTTGTCTTCAATAAGGATTTAGAGCTTCTTCTGCTAAGTCTCTCCTGAAGTCCTGATTCATGTACAATATTTTCTTCAAGACTGAAGTGCATTCTTCTTGACTTTGGTTTTATTGCTCTTCTCCTCGAAAAGTTCTGTTTAACCACTGAGGATATTTTTTGAGAAATAAGAGCCCTTCTTCTCAGTAGTCAATGCTGCATATTCTTATGATACGGTTGACCAAATGAAATCATTAAATGTGAACTTATGTATATAATTTAGACTGCACAGCCTTTGAAGATAAAATCACTACTTGTTCTTTTCTGTCGAAGTGATTTACAAACTGAGAATTGGATCTAATTAGGCAAATTAAATAGACAAGAGAATATGGCAAAGATATCACTTTATTGTTTATAAACAACTATTCTTCTCTCCATAAAACCCTATATTGATTAACATAGATTAAAAGAAATAATAGTGAATGACTTCATTGCTTTCATATACATGTTAAACAGGATAAAGTCATTCTTGAATAGTTGTCTACAATTCAGGAAGTGAACAGCGAAAGCAAACAATCCATCTTATAAAACATTTCCTTCTTTTGTTTCAGTCTATTTTCTGTCAGGTTTTTACGTCATAAAGGATAAAGCATAAAGCATATTCTTCAGCGTACTAAAAATAAACGCCATAGTCTGGCTAATTTAATTCACTGTGTAACTTGAGTAGGGAGAAAAGAAGTTGGAAGATATTATATTTCACAGATAAATTTGTGAAGCAGTAATAATGCAGCATATAGATGCCTAATATATTCTTTTGTTATCCTGTTAAATTTCTCTTTGTTAAATATTTGATGAATTGATAATTGAGCATAGGACAGTTTATTAACTTAAACCTACATTCAGTTCATCGATGATTTTTAAAGGAAGTCAAGATCCGAGTTGAATTATGATGACTTTAGATTGAAAACGCACCGGTGTTTTTGACCACTTACTTGTCAGTGGATAAGGAGAACTATCATTAATAATCAAAGGCTACTTTGAAGTCCATTCAAGAATTCAGATGCCAATTTCATCCGAATCTCTTTTTCTAAGTACTGTTTAGATAATGGGTCGATACCAAGTAGTTAGTGTGAAGAGGCAACCGATGGGCAAATAATGAGGCGTTAACAGTGTAGGAAATCAATGCATATTCGTATTGGCAAGGTACACTCACTAAGTTCATTTTTTTCTACGAACTTTCTTTTCTAAATCGAAGCTGTCACTGACAGATATACTTTTCATCTATAATTATTGGGTATTGAAGATTGTTCTGAGATAAATGGCTGCATAAAAAGGGAATTCGCTGGTATCTTTCGTGTAGTGGTACCACCATTGCAGAGATATAGCCTCCTGGATGATGAATGAATACTGTTATGTTGCTACCGGGATGAGATAGTTTTGCTGTTCATATTGATGAAACAATTCTGATAAGAAAAATATATAATCGTGGTTGCCCTAATGTGAACAATGTTTGGGATTATGGGAACTTACGACAAGAAAATTCAGAAAGTATTGTAGAAGCAATTCACAATCGTAGTGCAGATTCTCTTCTACTTATTACACGGGGTTTGATTATTCCTGACAGTACTATTCATACATAAAAAAAGTCGAATAAAATCGTTTATCAGATTTGGGTTTCACCAATCAATGAGTCAATCGATCAGATATTTTTGTTGATCCTCTTGTTGGGATCCATAATACTTTAATAGAGGGTTTTTGTGGAGGACCGCGAAATGAGATAGAGGCCATAAATAGGCCAGAAAAAGAACTCATCTTTAGTTACATGGATGGATACATGTATAGAAACTTGATTAACTTGGAAACCTATAATCCTCATTATATTAGATGGTTGAAGGGAACTGGAAGAAAGCCTTGCTTGACATAGGTTTCGTGATAGTTGCCACTCACCAATCTGCTACTATCTTGAGAGAACTTATGTCTCTTCTGAAATTCAAACCCGCCTCACCAAGTGCTGCAGTCAGAAACATTACCACTGAGATGTTCGGGCTTTTGATTCGCCTCATGTATGGCTATTGTCCAATCGAAGTATCCAATACAGTCGTACAGGTGATCAGTCGCGAGCATCACTGTATGATGTGGCTTGAGTCTCAGAAGGGACATGAGTCCTTTCAGTATAGTTGCAGATACGCCCTTAATAGTGGTGAATACCAACTAGCACGACACCTAGCTACAAGACTTCCTGCCGATTGTCTGCAACCATCTAATATCAACAGTTCGAAGTGCAACATGATGGTGAGCCACCTAGAATGGTGGCCACACTGAAAACGTGACTGACAGAATCCAGTCTGAACCAAAAAAAATTAAACACTCTATACTACTCAGTGACTAGTGTCCAATGAATGTACTCCTGATTGTAATTGGGAGATATTAAGTCTAGTCAGAGAAAATTACCCTGTTTAATATGTTTAATGAGTATTCTGTGTACTTCTTTTGTAAACAAACGTCATTTTTATGTAAAAACTACCAATTTTTCTTACTAGTCACGCCAGAGCCATTCCTACATTGTCATTCCACGGGTCACTATAGTTTTACTTCACCAAGTCAAGAATAAACATTAAAGCATAGTGATTAATAATCATAAGATTTGAAGGGATTTGGATTAATTTCACTTCAGTTATTAGATTTTGTCACGAATTGGCATCAGCTAGAGAGAAACCTTAATTAATCCGAATCCCCAGCTCACTGATTGCCACTTGATACATGTCATGAAGCTGAGCTTAGAGGTCATGGCTAGTTAGGTCCACCTTGTCAAGTTAAAACGGATGCTCACTGTCGTTTTGATTTCAAAGGTTGACCAAGTTCAAATTAAGGAGTAACTGAATTCCGGTCTCATAGCCGGATAGTTCTTGGTAAAATTCCAGCTGCCCTTGTGGGTTTCGAAACACTGAAAAGTATTGGAAGAGGACAAAACAGATTCCATTGACCTATTTAATCAATTCTGGTTTGGTGAAGAATTCTAATAAGTGAAATTTAAGTGGTGGTAATCACCGCTAAATAGTTTACATGGAAATCGGAATTTTGAAAACTGTCGTTGAGGGTAGAATTCTGGAAATCACATCAATTTCAAAAGTTTACATTAATGAGTTGTGGAAAGTTGGTGTGAAAAGAACAATGACTGAGTCTAATTACTAACTAAACACGATAATTCGAATTCAAATTATTAGTGATGCCAATTAAAAGTTTGAGGTTGATTAATGAAGAAAGAATATTCTTTCCGATAACTTCTTCTTCATCAGGCTCTACACTTATACGACCGTAATAATTAAAGAAGTATTAATGAGAACAAAACACGCAGTTCACCGAAGAGTCTCTTTTTTGGCGACGACTTCATTTTCTTAACTGTATAATCGGGATTCTATATATGGGTTATTTTGTATGTATGTGTACATTAAGTCTGTCAAACAAAAATACAAATGGTTATGGTTACTTTAACTAGACATATGAAAATTAGTAGGTTTCGAGTGGATTTACGTAATACAGAAACGGGTGTTGATGAAACTGATGTAGTAACGAAGGTGATGAATTGTCACAAACAGTTGCTAAAAAAGAGTTGCATAATAATATGAATAGTCTGGCGATTGAGTTGTATCCAGGACACAAATAGGAACAAAGTCGAGAATACGAAATTATGTAAGAGTTCTAAGTAAATACATGAATTATAAGCAATTAATGAAAAAGCGAAACAAACAAGATTACGTCATCAAAAATCAACAAAGTTGTTACGATGACAGTAGAAGTTGTTGAGTAATTCTCTTTTGTATGCACAGCTCCGGTTTTTCTATGTGAATGGCCAGAGCTTCACTGATATAGACAAGACGATACTGTATTGCCCTTGGTAGGTTATTCTTGACTCTGTAGATTCCTATGAAGGAGGCATTTGTTGAGATGGAATGATCAGTGTTAACCAGGTGCTCAGTTATCTCACTCCTTGAAACACTACTATTACCCTTTCACAACCATGCTGGATAGTGTTCTTGAATCCTCTTTGACAGGATGCACGCCGGACGACCAGTGAACCTGGCCCCACAGCAGCAGGTGAACTGATATATGCACATAGAAGTGGACAGATGCGGGATCTTGTTCTTGAGGCTTCTGCAGAACAGTGAGCGACTGGGGAACCCTATTTTTAGCGTTGTTGCAAAGAATGTTCTTCTCAGAGATAGTGTGATCCTTCTCTTGAGAACATCGCTTGTCAAATCTCCCTTGAAATGCAGAATATCTACCAGCCATTTTGCAATAGAGTGGTCGAGGAAACCTGGCATATCCAGAATTGGACGAAGTGGAAGACCAAGCTAGTGGACCTTCGATAGACCATAAAGTCTTGGTATTATTGAACCTGTTGTCCATATCTGGTCTTAGATATCGCCACTGTTTAGTTGACTGGCCTCCATTCTCTTCAAAGCGTCTTTGAGCTACTTCTGAATCAGTTCCCTTTTGTTTCTTTCTTTGGAAGGCTTGGGAAATTTATCATCACCTGTTCATTTTCTCAATGCAGCCTTTTCAATCCAGAAGCACTGCACCAGCACCCTTGTTGGGGCAAGTTATTAGCAGACCGTTTTTATATTATGTAACTCCATCCAAAACTTACTAATCTTCACCTGCTTAGGGAAAATAACCATAATCAATTGTATTTTTGTTTGATAGACTTATTTTGTATGTATGTACACATACATACTGTTCTCATTAATGTCTGGATAGGGATTATCCATGAATTAAAGAAATATTGTTATTAACAACGTTATTGTTGTTTTGAATTACAAACAGCTGTGATCATTGCAATCAGCCTTAATAAACTGGATCTCTGAGTACCAATGAATCAGGTAAATTTAGCCACTGCTGCTACCATGACCTGCTGCTCAACCTATGGATTCACAAATTCTGTCTGGCACTTCCGTTCATTTATCTGATATTCAACCAGTTCATTGTTATAATAGTGCATATTATCACTCTATCTCAAATTGATTACCTCGAAATATAATCATTCTGTAGACATTAACTATTGATTCAGTGTGATTAAAACAACAGTAATGTTGTCAATAACAACAACATTCCTGTAATTACTTCTGTCATTTATGGGTAGAAACGGATGGAGAAGAGTTCATTAAATAGAACACTCTCGATTCATTAATCAGTCTGTTAATTTTTCAATTCAAAATATTGTCAAACAATAAACAATTAAAAAATTAGGATTGACAAAATCTACGCACCAAAAGTTGACCATATACTTCACACATTTCATTGAGGTAAGTGAATTGTGTATTTTAGATAACCTAAGAGACAATTTAGCTGTCTCCTTCCTGTTACAAGTCATTCGTAAGAGATTAGCTTTCAGTAGTTAATGTGTTTTGTTTCTTGAATTGAAGGCTACTTTATTGTTTTGGAATAATAATGGAAAATTTCCTCTCATTGTTTTTCCTCATTTGATGGATTAACACAGATTTGTACAGGAGGGTGGTTGGGAAATTGATCCGAATGCATCATAGCATTTCAACAGTAAGATTAACGTAAAATACTGTATGTTTACTTCATAAAATAGTATAGAAATTGTCAGAATCGCCACTACTAATAGTTTTATAGGGTAATATCTACACTTCTAGGTGGTTTCTTTCCCGAAGGACATTCTTACAACTGTGAAATTACTGACAGTGAATGTAAGTTATGTTCCATAAATTCTTATCCTACATTGTTTAAGTAGTGTGACGTGTTTACTGCCTAGCTAAAGGATCTAAAAGCCTTCTGTTTCTAAGATGGTTGCCTGATTTAAGGTAGTTGTTAATAGCTTTACCGATATTCCAATGACGCAATTGAATATAGCGTCTGGTTTTTATCTAAAATCATTTCAGTAATAAATCTTTTCTGATAGGACTGGACATGTAATGTTGGCGTAAAATGCTTCTGAAGGTATTTCAAAACGTTTTGGTGTAGTTATTTACAAAGTTCACTTCTAATAGTTTCAAAAACAACACTTGTCACTTCATATAGATCAGAAACGTCAGACGATATCAGAAGAGTACTCAATAAGCACAACGTCAAAGTTTTATTCAAAACATCAAACTCACTACAAAGCAACCTTGTCTATATAAAAGACCGAATCCCTAAGGATTCGCAATCTAATTGTGTCCACAAAATAAAATGTTAGCATGGTATGTGATGCGATATACATCGGAAAAACCTCACCAGAGAGAAATCAATATCAGAAGAAATGAACACTGTAGAGCATCTGTTAGACAACCGAGAAATCCAGTTGAAGTAGAAAAGCTTGGTAAACCGTCAGCAATAGATCTACACCCTTTAGAATCTGGTCACAAAATTGATTTTGACAATACTTAAATCATAACTGAGAAAAATTTCAGAAATCACAAAGAATTCAAATGAACTGTCGTCAAGATTTGACAGAATAGTTTTAAAATATTTGGGCGCCGAGTGAGAAGTAGATATTTGTAAAAAATAAACCTCCGCTATGTTAATTTCGATTGATTTCCCTGAAGAAGTTCGGACCAGATTGCCGAATGAAACGTTGGAAATACTCATTTCAATCTCGCTGAGATTTTCCAAATACACTTTTTTACAAATCACAAAGAGCGTTTAATATCAGAAGCAATTCATATTAACTGGAATCCAAATTGTCAGAATAGGAGTGATGGACTAAGACAGAAATTGATCTAGTTACAACAACCTCCTCTCCCATAAAATGACATAATCAAATGAATGTGATAAGCTTCTCAGCTTATCACATCCAACAATGTACACCTGGTTTTGTTATCTTTACCAATTGGCTAGCTTGACAACAAAAAAAATTACCCCATTCTGAAGAACGATGATAAAGTTACCGTGTATAAGCTTAGATTTTGTAAATTCTAGTTTAATAATACTTTGATAGGGCCACTATCAATAAATAGCGAAACGTTAGTAAAAACAACAATATCTTTTTGTTTCGCATTCATTGGGAAATACAAAAAAACTTTTATTATAATGAAGTCAGTTGCAACGTTATATTCATGACTTTATTCTTTGTGCTAGTGGTTAGATGATAAGCTTTCCTTTTGACAAGCAGCCTTCAGTTTAGTTTGTTCACAAGTATGTATGTTTCATGACGCAGCTGCTGACAGTCGTACGAATTACGTGACCATGATTCTCCTCAGTCATAGCAGGTGTGCAGACGCTAGTTGACTACCAGCAAAAGCGTAATAACACTTAGCGGTACAATAAAGAGGAACAGAGGGTATGTTGACTCTATAAATATCTTTAGACGCAGCCAGCAATGAAAAACGTATTTATAAAGGGGACGTTTTTACACGGGGAGTCGAATAATGTATACATTTTCTTTGGTGATATGTAAACCGTAGGCTTGAAACTAAGGTAGATTGAAAGTAAGATTAGTGGATTTTTCTTGCTACATGCCATCCGTTCATTCAGAAAGAAACCAACACATGTTAAACCCACAGACGATGTTCAAGAGAACATGACTAGCAAGAAGGAGAAACAAAGAAAACAATGAGATGATCACTTCAGAGACTTCTAAACTGATCACCACCTGCATCTCCTCCAGAAATAACTCCAACAGCACCTACAGAATTGCAAGTGGAAGCCAACTCTTCAAAAATGCACAGAAATTTGAATGCATTCAAGCTGTGGAGGGCCGAGAAGGTGACTGGACTGAGTACAATCGCTCCTGAAGCACTAAAAGCGCATTCAGTGAGAGCAGTGAATATGTCAAATCCACTATTGCAAAATGTCTGGAAGGAAGGAAAGCTGCCTACTGATTAGAAGAAAGCCGACATTGTGAAATTACCAAAGAAGAGCGACTAACGCCTCTGCGATAGCTAACGCGGAATCGTGCTCTTGTTCACGCCAAGTAAAATACTAAATATCATCATCCTGGCGAGAATAAAAGGTACACTGGATGCAGAAATCGCCCGCCGGAACAAGCATGAAAATCAAATTATGTGCCAATCGAATTGTAACTCTAAACGTCATCGTCAAATAGAACATAGAATGGTTGTCGAATTTCTACTTAGTGCTGACCACAAAGTAATTTGGAAACTGCTTCGAAACCGTGATGCGGTCCAAATATTTATCAGTCTCATTCAAAAGCTATATGACAATCACACATGTTAAGTGACCCACAACAGATAACAGCGAGGCGTTTGAAGTGAATACTGAAGCAAGACAAGGCTGTCTACTAATAATGATGATTTGCCAACCGTGGTAGACTGGAGTTCACCGAAGACTGCAGTGAGCGAGAAGACAGGAGTACATTGAACTGACTCTAAAAGACACCAGAATATCTGAACCTCATGGAAGATTTAAATCTGGTTTAACACAAACTCGAAAACTTGCAAGTGACAACCAACAGGTTGACAGAAGTGAGCATGGAGAAAACGAAGTTGATGAAGATAACCAACAAAATAACAATATGCATCAATCAATATCGCCCGGAGACGTTTGGGGCAGGTCACTTTCTTCACTTATCTAGGAAGCAGCGTTTCGAATACAGGTAGACGGAACGGATCAGGATGTCGAAACAAAGATCAGAAAGGTAAAGCAGACATTCATCACTCTGAAGTCAATTCAGAAATCTCCTGTATTCGGCATAGAGAACAAGATCTGAATTTTCAACACCAATGTTATGTCAGTCAGTTTTTCGACGTGAATCATGTAGGACATTTCAAATAGGTATCAGACTTTCATTAACAGCTCTATTCGCTCCATAGTGAAGATTGGATGGCCAGATAGAATTAGCAACAAAAACGTTCAGGGAAGAACCAGCCGTAAACCCATCAATCAACAAGTATGCGGAAGAAAATGGAAATGAACTGAACACACACTGAAGAGGCCACCGAGTGACATTGCACGCCAGGTCATCGCTCCAGTGGAACCACGCTGGGAAGCAATGAGATGAGCTGGGTTTCAAGTGTGACATGAAGAAAATCGTTTAAGGAGGTGCTGAAATTCTTTAGATAGTCAAACAGCCAGCCGAAGGGGACTGCAGAGAGCAGGGTAGAATGAAGACTTGATGTTTACACCCTATGTTTCACTCGAAACTAAAGGAGATAATAAACATTAGCAAGCCATATGTTTGTTGTTTTCATTACTTCATAGGATTCTTGTTTTCCAGACAAGCCAGAATTTAAAAATTAAGCTTTATTTCTATTTTTCGCCTTAAAAATGATTGATGAACCTGTTGACAATTGACATTCAGACATTTAAATCTCATTCGTTTGACGTATTTAAAATTTTTACTATTGTTTTATTATAAACATACCCATTTATTCACAACGAAAAACACAGTTTTTTGCTCAGCGAAGAAATGTATCTTTTCAACAACTTCACTGTCAAGCTGTACAGTCGTATTTATAAAACGGAAAAAGTCATTAAGTGGCATTAGCAATTGCTCAATCAATATTTCACATATGATAAGAATAAAGATAATAAAAATGATATATAAAGGGGTTTGTGAGTTTGGCGTTCGAAGGTGACGCTGTTGCTGAAGTCATTAAAAACCGTTGACCTAAATGTATTGAACACTGTATTTATGCAGCTGACTTACATTTGCTATTTGCCAGCAGAAATGTGTTTCTACAATGCGTCAAGTATAAACTACTGTTTATGTTCACCTCTACATGCATATGCTCATTCACATGGTCGTGTGAAGCTGATAACATTGGACGTTGTAAGCATGTTCTCCGTAAACGCGTAGTTGAACACTTATCAGTTTGCTTAAAGAAAGGTGAGCATGGGATGACGAAATCTTCAGTCTGAAAATACAGGAGTGAGGTCACTCAACTCCTCTAAAGTTATCTACAGGACCAAATCCAATCACTTCAAAAGCTTATGTTTTCTCTACTTGTGGAAAGCCAAAGCCTTAGCTATATACATGGACAGAAAGCTAAATTATGTGTTCAAAAACCTGTTGTTAAACCCCTCACTTCACCATGGTCATAGTAATGTTCTTTTATTTTATTTTGTTGTAACACTTGAATGCATTCCATTTCCCTTTCGCCGTCTTTATTTTTACCATCATCACACTGTTAATTTTCTAGACAACACTTGACCTACAATTTTAAAATCTTTATGCCAGTTCACTTATTTAATGATCTTTAAAAGTTTTGTAATTCATCCACTTCGAAGCTACCCCCTTAATATATCATTTTAATTACCTTTATTCTTATCATATATGCAATATTGGCTGAACAGTTTCTTGTTCCACTCACTGTTTTTGCCCTTAATGCAAATGTGATTGTACAGCTTGAAATTGAAGTCGTTTTATTATAAACATACGATGGTATTTTAGGAACAACTTTCTGAGCAGTGTAAAGGTCCCCTTGTTATTTACTTAGGGAAATATATTTCGTTTCCATAACAAAGAATGACTATATTCTTATATCTTGCTATGTGTTTAAAAATGCTAGAAGGCAAGTGACGCTTTATCAGGTGTATTTGAAAAAGTAATATTATTCTTATGGAATCGTTGAAGGAACAAAGACATTTCTCTAGATTTATAGGTCCGTATATCCAGACCAACAGTTTTTATTATTACTACTGCTGTACTGGTAATATGAATTACATTATGTACACATTACACAAAATGAGTCCTTCTCTCAAGATTCAAAATCTGATTATATTCCGGCTAACAAAACAGAAAGAATCACAAGATCAGGCAGACGAGTACATTGGCCACAAAGATTTGTACAGACAATTTATTTCTAATTCATTTCCATACTACCTTATTACGGTACTATTAACTGTATGTTAAGATATAAATCTATTCTGTAACTCTTTACAATAACAACCCCATTATTATTCTAATAATTTTTCTGGTTTTATTGTTACATTTTGCACAACTTTCTAAATATTTCGGTTCGTTTCGAAGTTGTTAACATTTTTGCATATATACAGTTATATTATCAAACCTCAAAAACTTAAAATCCTCAATTCGGCTTTCATACCACAAACTCGTATATATTTCTTCTGTAATTGTAATTTACAATATCATTCCGAATACAGGTAAACTTCATTTACCTGCATTCCACGGAGGGGCTATTGTAGTGACCCGTTTTATTACTCATCATCGCAGTATACTTTCATTGTGTAATTGTACTTTCATTTGTTTATTACTCTAAATCATGCATGTTAACAATTGATACTTTTTGTACTCGCTCGATTTTTGAATTTTGATTGCTGCAATAATACACTGTCGTATTCCTTCGCAAGTGCCTATTTAATTACGTTGTGGATGTCGAGTAATCACAACGTTAGGACACAATAATAAACGCGAAGAAGTACTAGGATATACGTGTACGCTAGTTTGGTCAAAAAGAACAGTACAAAAAATCTAATTTTGGCAGCCTGCGGCTTAAATCACTCAGCTACAGAAATTTCAGTCCATTACAATACTTAACCTGCTCTTCACTCCTGCTTGTTTTAATCATGTAATGATATCCATTTGTCACTAAAGAAACTGCCGCGCATTTTTAATTAACTTTTGAGAACAAAAATGATGTACAGTTCTCGAAGGAAATGAAACAAAAACACACAGTAGGGAATTTTAATCTATCTTTGTATGGAAAAACACAGCATCACAAGATACACTACGGATTATTATTTTATTTTTACATCCTGTATGAAGAAGGAATACTTTTTAAACTGAATATGCTGAGAATTTTTGTACTGCGTGTGTTAACATACTGTCTGAAACAGGGCATTTTTATTATTATTATTAATTCACACCATTTGCGACACTCCAGTTGATTAATTTCCTTCACTAAGTCTAATTATTCAACAAATGCTTAACATCCTTGTTAGTTTCCACAAAATAGATAATAACGGAATAGTTCTTGGAAAATCCTTACTCAGTAAGATCATTACAATATTGATGCATACGTCGAT
This sequence comes from Trichobilharzia szidati, assembly GCA_944472155.2. NCBI lineage: Eukaryota > Metazoa > Platyhelminthes > Trematoda > Strigeidida > Schistosomatidae > Trichobilharzia > Trichobilharzia szidati. Next base: position 56,956,242 of record OX235276.1, read on the forward strand.
GGTTCAGCTAACATTGTGATTATAATCCTTTCTTTCTCCAAGGCTGTATTTCATTTTTCTGCAATTTGCATATCATTTGATTGACTTAACCCTCATTATTTGTCTTCGTTCCTGCCCTTTTTATTCCTTCACGTTCCCTAGTGGAACATAGGGCTTCAAGCTAGAGCGCTGAAATTTCAGTAGCAGTGGTGTTTGTTTCTGACAGGGTGGGCTTGCTAGTCTCATGCCCAACTTTCACTCTTTGCCATTCTCATTACATGCTTACCAAGGTAGAGGAGTGAGTGGGCCTGCGACTTAATCCCGTGGTTGGCGAGAATTCTACCGCTGCGCCACCAACGCACTTTATTCCTGCTTAGTCTCCAATTTTAATGCTTCTCTCTATGGTTTTGCGAAATCTTGATAAAGGTGTTATTTTACGACTTCGACTTTTTTTAAGTGAAAGAAGGTGATTGTAACTTTCTACCGAGTACAGGACTTGCTTGATGTGTGATTCTTGGGGACAGTATTTTGATCCGACATTGTCAGGGATACACTTCTTAATTCTTAGGTAGTTGGTGTCGTTAAATTGATCAACAACATTTGTTCTACTGCATTATTGAGAGTATTCTGTGTTAGAGGGTTGGGAGAAATCGGAAGGAAGCCTTGCTTGAACTAGGTTTCGTGCTAGTTGGCACTCACCAGTCAGCAAGGTCACATTACAAATCTGACTGGTATAATTCAGTCTGCACCAAATAAAAGACTAGACACATGACACTAGTTACTAATGTCCAATCAAAGTATGCAACACAGTCCTACATCAGGTCAATCGTAAGCCCGAATAGCTGAGTGGAAACGTCCCTGACTGCAGTACTGGATGAGTCGGGTTCGAATCTCAGAAGAGGTAGTAGCAGATACGGCTTGCTGACTGGTGAGTGGCAATTTTTATGAAACCTAGGTCAGTCAAGGCTTCCTGGAGGTCGCCTTCAACCATCTTATACCAGCAATTCAAAGTGCAGTGTGATGGCAAGTCACCTAGTGGCATGGTGGCCACATTGAAAACTTGACTGATAGAACTCAGTCTGCGCCAATGATAGCACTAGACACACCCATTACACTAGTTACTGACTAGTGTCCAATCAAAATAATCCGCTGTTTTTGATATGCTATTATCGTTGAACAGTACCAGAGGTTTTATCCTGATCAACTGCGTTTTTGCTGTCATTGGAGCTATTTAATTAATTCGTGAAACTCTAAAAAGTTACTGTACAGTGGAACGCACAGATTGTTATCTTGCATTCAGACCAAAAGACATCCATTATGGTCACTAGAATACCAATGAAACTAGATAAACATTTCAGTGAGATACACAGTTTTTGCAAATATTCCTACAAAGTTTTAGAAAGTGCATCTCAACTACATTCTCAATTTCGTCATTATATGACAGAATAATAACCTAAAATAAAACGAATAAAGTGGAATAATGCAGTCATTCTAAAGTCTCTAGTGATTTCAGTTTATAACATAAGTTTGAAAAACTTGCGTGAAAAAATGTGTTGCATAGTAAGTCAGTCGCTTTAATTCATCAGGTGATTTAAATACAATAAAAGAACTGGGAAACTAAAATATTCAAACTCTCATTTTTTTTGTTCTGGTGAATTTGCCTACGGTTATTTAACCAATTTGATAAAGGTAATAAATTTATTTACATTCTACTTTTTTGGCGCTGTTGGCTGTGTACACATTGTTGACTATATTACGAATATTTTTTACGTCTGGTTAAATTCTCAACAGGTGTATCTCAATAACAATTTATGATCTGGGGCGTACAAAGTTTGTTGTCAAAACAATGGGCAAGGAACAAATTTATGAAGTGAAAATTTAAGGCTCAAAAATAGAATTAGAATGTGGAGAAGAGAGCTAAACTTTAGTTGAATATACGTTTGATGAACGAAATATTCCCATATTGAGTCATAAGAAAAATTCGTAAAGAGCGAAGAAATTTTTCTTTTCAACGATTCATTTTCATGAACTGTATAAGGATAATTATATTTAACAAAGAAATCACTAGACCAATCAGATACTGATAAACTTTGTCCTCGAAAAGTGTATAACGTAATGTGAGGTGTAACCTAGCAGTAATTCACTGGGACCCGATCCAGTGGTATTTGAATTCTAACTTCTGACAATTCACGACATAGCGCGACTACTTCGCAACGTCTTCTTCCGTGAATTACTGCCTCATCTTCAAGCTGCTGTACCCTGATGGGCACGGCTTACCACTATAACCCAAAGTTAACTGCCTAAATAGAGCCAGTCGCTAGTTAGCATCAGATTAATTTTCAAGTATTGGTTTTGTAGAGATTTTGTTTGATTGCATGAAGGATTTCATCATGAGCTGATATCAGTTAGCTATGTCGTGAATTGGCAGAAGTTAGGATTCAAGGTCCATTGGATTGGGTCCCAGTGGTGGCTTAATGGTCTACGAGCTAGCTCACCTAGTATCCAGAAGGTCCTGGGTCCGAACCCCACTCGGTGGGTGAGTACTAATGAAGAGTCTTAAACTAGGACGAAACGGTTGTCCAGTACTCCGAGATTTTCCAGTGGTTCTCTAACCGATGTCAGCTCATGATAAAATCCTCAATGCAATCAAACAAAATCCTTACAAAACCAATACTTGAAGACTAATTGTAAGTTAGAAAAGAGGCAGAAGTTTGCATGACGTAATACGTGTGAGATAATGACTAATGAATAAGCTCGTGTAGAATGGACAGGAACTAGTGGAAAGGTGATAGAGTTTTTTTAAATAAAATCTGTATAAAAAGCAATGCTATTATTTAACAGTAATAGGATCGTAATAAAATATGGATAATGGGAATAATAATGATAATAAAATAATAGCAGTAACAACAGTAATAATATTAAACTTACATAATAAAAAATAAGAAACAAAATTATAGTAAGAACTTCATTCTGGCCATGGTAAGGCAAGACAAGGTATATGTCGCCTTTGAATGCAGAGGTCCGGTTTCAGATCTCGAATAGCTAACGCTTCAGCTATGTACAGATGGCATATGCGAAGTCCCTTTGTACGATATTGAGAAACTCTGTATAGCACTGTGAAACATTCATTTGGGGTGCTCGATGTTCAGATATAACAAAGTGTTCGAGGATAGAGCTGCTGCTATTCTTCTTTTCTCCTCTGGCTAACCAAGCTGGACAGTGTTCCAGAATATGTTTGTGGACTTGACGTTACGTACGGCTGATATACTTTGCTCCACACAAGCAAATAAATTGATAAATACAGATTGAAGTGGCCAAAAGCAGTATCTGATCCTTAATGTAAGACTGGATTAACTGTCTGCTAGAGAATTCGATACGTAAGGTGGTTGTTGAAAATGTCTTCCTCAGAAATTTAGAAAGGCTGTTTCTAAGAATTTCTGCTTCAGTGTGTCACCTTTGAATTCCAGGTTCATGAAGAGAGTTTTCCTAGGAACAGTTGTAATTTCTGGTGACGGAGGCTTCTCTTTCGTGTTTTTACTTATGAATCTAGGTGGATCCCCGTTCTTAAGTAGGGTTTCACGTAAAATAATTAATTCTCTTTCTATCATGATTTCCGAACAGATTTTTATTAACTCTGAACTTAATGTACGTACCAGGTTTTGCTTTCGGATCAGTGGGACGAAGCTCTGGAAGTTGATAAACTTTCCCATCCTTGTTGGCTTGCGATGTATATATATACTTTTCTCTCCAAAGACTACGTGTTTTGAAACCATACGTCTGTATATATATATACATATATATAACGGAAAAATGCATTAAGTGGTACTAATAATCGCCCAGTGAATATATACACATGCTGACATGAATAAAGATGATTAACATGATGTTTAAAGGGTTAGAGTCGAAGCAAATGGCTTACGAAAATTTGAAAGATGAATGAGTAAGTGAATGGGTATCAAGATTTGATAAGTAAGCCAACTCTTGTGAAGAGTTAAAAGTGCCATGATGATAAGAATAAAGAAGGCGAAAATGAAGTGAAGGAGAAGGAGTGAGGGAATGAACTCAAGTGGGAAAAAATAGCTTAAGAAAAGAGGTTAAACAAAAAGTTCGCGAGTATAAGTCTAGGGATATCTAGAGGTTCAGTTAAACATAACTCGAGAGAAAACGTGAACTTTTGGAATGACTGTAAATAACGTTATACCAATTTGTTTGGTTGGAATGTTTCATCATGCGCTGACATATAGTTTGAGAACCATTGGAAAACCTGCAGGGAGTGCTGGACAGCTATTTCGTCCGGTAGATGCGTACTGATTAAGAGTCTTGAACTAGGACGAAACAACTGCTCAGTACTCTCAGGTTTTCCAGTAGTTCTCCAATTGATGTTAGCCCATTAAGAAACCTTCCAACCAATCAAATACAATCGTTAAAAACCAATACTCTAAAAAACACAATTTATTTGTTTAATAATCGTTAAAAATTTTGTAATTCATTCAATTCAACTCCACGCCTCTTAAACATTATGCTGATTCGTGGAAAAGAGAAAGCCGGAACAAGTGATTCAGCGACCAGTCTCTTCGCACAGAATTCATCATCAACTTGTACAATCGTATACATAGGATTTTCTCTTAGTTATAATGTGAACTGGCTCCATAGTGAACATCAAATGGCCATTTGGCCAGAGAGAATTAGCAAAGCGAAACTCTGGCGATGAATAAACCAACTAAGAGAAGATTGCTCAACAAATATGCAGGAGAAAATGGAGATGGATTGATGGGGCATTTGTTGAGGAGGTCATCGAATGACATGGTGTACAATGCGGGCCACTGCTCGACTGGAATCGCAATGAGAAGTGATGAGTGGATCGTCGGTGCGAAGGTGACATAGAGGAGATAGTTTAGCGAGGAGGAGATGGGAGATTATTATCAACTGTGAACCCAGCAGGACAGCACCAAATAGAACAGAGTAGAGATGCGTTATTGAAGCGTTATGCTCCACTTGGAACTAAAAGTAATAATAAAGAATAATAAGATAGTAATACTGAGTTAAATAACCAAGGGTGACAAGTGAGATAATTCTGGGAATTTTTCAAGGCGAAATTATTAATATCAGTTGCCATAATAGGGGAAAGATATACAGACTGAATAAATAAAATGGAAAATAAGTAGGGCTAAACTATGAATGGAGGTTATCATACTTTAGCATAGATGGATTAAGACCACGGGCTTTAGGGGAGGGTATGAGCAAACGTTTTCTGTATAAATAGATCTGGATTTTTCATTTCGATTGCCAAAACCTTAGCAGTACAGAGGAGTGAGATACGTGTTGACTTAGACAAATTATTTTTCACCTTAGTTATGGAATAAAGCCCATGTGTTGAGAAGCATCCATAAGGAAAGCAATATGTAAATTAAAACTTACACTACAAGAAAACGGATATCTGAGGAACGTTTCAGTAAAGATAAGCTAACGACGGATATCATAGATAAGAAGCCCTCACATCCTAATTAAAGTTACAAAGGGGAGATTGCAGCGAACATTCTAAAATGTCAACTCAGTGGAGCAGTAGATGGAACATTTCTTGAACTCCGTCATTGAGTCAAGAATAAGTTTCCAATGATGGCCTCATCCGTGTGCATTTATGAATTCAACTGCTCATGTGGAGCTAGTTACAATGACCGTTCTCAGACAGCTTTATCCATGCGCACACGTTAACATGTACATGTTTGTAAGAGGAAACCAAGTGCATAAACAGTGCAGCTTTGACCCACTTGGTAGATACTGGACATTCCATAAAACCAGAACAGGCGTTCTCGATTATCTGTCATGTTCCTGGTAATCTGTGTCTTCTGTCACTAATTGAGGTGGTAGCAGTCATTATCAGAAGACCTGGTCTATACAAATAACGGTAGTTTGTCTAACCATCTTGTTTACCCTAGAATAAACAAATAAGATCGAAAAGTCCTCCAAAGACCATGGCACATGAATTCCTATCCCATTTTTTGTCTTTTTTCCTTTGTTTCACTGACATGCGTTTATCTCATATCTTTAAAGACTTTACGACCTTTCTTACGACATCTGTTAACTTAAGTTTACGTAACACTCTTCAAAGCTGTTATTATGTTTTGCATAATCCCGCCTCGGTGGCATAGAGGTTAGGACGCTCGCCGACCATGCACATGGTCCAGGGTTCAATTCCCGGCCGGCGAACTACTCTACCTAGCTGAGCCAATATGTAAAAAAGCTGGTAAAGAAGAAAGGTTGAGCATGAGGCTAGCAACCCCATCCTGTAAAAGTAAACACCGCTACAGAAACTTCAAGCTACTAGCTTGAAGCCCTATGTTCCACTGGGAACGTGAAGTAATAAAAAAATAATCCCGTTCACTGCACTTCATTAAAATCATTATTACCTGATAATCATTGACAAATATCGACTTTAAGTTTTGCACCATACCGTCGTTATTATTTCATCAACATTATTGCTATTATTTTTCGCCCTTCGTCTTACGTTTAGTCTATTCAATTTGCTTATCTTTTTACAGGATTCACATGCTACTGACAACATTCACCCTCGAAACCTGTACTTTTGTTGACTATAAATACATATACATCAATGAGTTGAATTAGTTGTGTTCTCTGAGCAGCTGGTGGATTCAATCGCAAAGCTTTCGTTGTTTCTAATCTAGACAACATCGTTTCAGCTCAGGTTTTAGTATAAAATGAACTTATTTAAATTCTGCATGAATGATGTAATTGTATCTCCTGGCAACCACTGTCACGAATGGTTGTTAATTTACGTCTCTATTGATCGTATTCTTATTAACTTGGAATTCGAACTTTCTTATAGTGTGATGTACATTTTATTAGCTGGTAAATTTGGTGCATACTAATGTGTTTGCTAATTCCTAATTCACTTGAGAACCAGCCTTCTATAAATCCCCTGACTGCATTTTTGGTGTTTCCTCTGTTTAAAATTTCTACATTATCCCAATCAAATTGGTGTCCATATTTATCTACATACATTGATACGAAAGAATATATATGTCATGTCTTTCTACAGCCAGTTTGTGTCTTTCGATTTGGATTTGAAGAGGACGCCCACTTTGATCAGAAAGTTCCTATAGGCCTAGTACTCGAATGAATCACCCAGCGATTAACGAAAACACACATTACTATAGACCAAATTTACCAGCTAATGAAAAGTAAATCATCATATGACAAGAAAGTTCGAATTCCAAGTTAATAAAAATATGATTAGTAGAGACTAACAACCAGTCACGACAGTGGTTGCCGGGAGATACATTTATATCATTCATGGATAATTTAAATAAGTCCACTTTATACTAAAACCTACACGGAACACATTGTGTAGATGAGAGACAAGGAAAGCTTCGCAAATAAATCAACCAGCTGCTCAGAGAACACAACTAATTCAATATCATTCACTTGAGCTACAAATATTCTCCATTATTTCAGCAATAAATTATTTCATCTCATTTTATCTCATATTCTTACTGATCATACATACTGTAAATGATTATCAAAACTAATTGACCATTGTTCCATTTTGTACTTTTTCCACAACATACTTTCTGATAAAATTCTAATTTGCCATTACAGGTACTATTGTGTATGCTAAAATTAATGGGTTTATAATTGTAGAGCCTGAAGAAGAATCTATTGAAAACAATTGTTTATTCTAATTGATTTCATTCTGAATAAAAGTACAAATGGTCATAGTATTCTGAAGACAATGTGTCTTTATATATGTATATAACTTGGGTATTTTAATTCTCATTATTTCCTTGAAAGGCGTTCAGACCAGTTCGCCAAACGCAACGGTAGAATTATTCACTTCATACAAAAACTATTTTTACACGTACCCACTTCTCACTCGCCTCTCACTTATTGTGTAACTATCCAATTAAATCATGAACACAATTCTTGTAGATGAGTTCTTGACCCACAGATCCTCTTGTCAAGTTTTGTAGCAACTTCCTTTCATCAAATCCGCTTGCGTCACATTTCATTTTTCTGTATTAGTTTCCGCATTAAGGGTGAATTGCGTCGCCTGGATTCTTCTAATAATTTACTTATGTAAATAGACAGAATTGTAGCTCCATGTATCATTGCATTATGTAAAAAACTTCTTATAGAAGATAGCTATGTAATGCATATAATGCACCAGCCTTATAATAAACGCAATTTTTGCGTATAAAATACATATATATTCATTAAAGTAATGAATTAAAAGGCATGCCTCTGTTACACAGGATACCCTTCTCCGACGTGTAATAAAATACCTCTCAGTAAGAATGCGATTAACAATTTTAAATGCTGTACTTACATCAACTTTATGCCCACTATCTACAAGGTGTGCTAAAACAGAGCTACGAATAGATCTTGTTTGTCTGTTACTTAACTATGTTGGATGATTTTTGGAAATACGATTATGAACCTGTTTAATTGTACGCCCAACATATCTGGCTCCGCAGATGCAGTCATACTGTGGGGTACACATTCCATGCATGTACCTATCTACGTCTTCTAATGCTAACGTGAAAATATCTCTAATCAAATTTTAAATGGAACCAACTGCAATATTGCCCTCATTAGGTTAACCCAGACCCAAACTGTCCTTAGTCTAAATCTCAACTTAATCTTTCCCAAACCTAACCTACAACTTGTCAGATATTTCACTTGATAACACAACGCTCCGTTAAGTATATTTTATCCATGACTACAATAGTATTTACCAGGTTTCACTGATTTTCTCACTAAGCGTTTCAGGTCACTGGTACTCACTGGTGCTACCATTTTAACTTGGCCGGAAAGTGAAAAGTGTTCGAAATATGAACAGTATTAAGGGATGACAAGGAGCACTGGAAGGACAAGTTACCAATGCAGCGCAAGCTGAAACATGAAATCACAGCAATCAAAAAATCGATATGATTATGAGTAATAATTTATACTCGAAACGTCATGCAGTTGTTAATATTCCATCACTGCGTGATTAATAAAATAAATTTGTCAGAAATGGAACTACATTTTACCACAGTGCCCAAAGTGTACACCCACATTGATGAAATTTTTCTGTCTGCAAAGAAAAAGGCTTCAATAACCGAATCGCTGCTGCTTTGTCGTAACATAGTCACCTACTATTACTGTTTATTTATCAACCAGAAAGCTGTGGTGAAAGTGATGATGTCACCCGTAACACGAATATTTTGAACTAAAAGCACTGCTAGGCAATCTTGCATTGAATGATATATTCGGTAGTTTTTTTTTCAAGGACCCTCTCACTACTTCACACGTTCAGGTAGTGGAAGAATAAATGCAACTGAGGATAACACAAGTGGTTCTCACACCCACATCTGTTTCCCTAAGCATGCATTTTTATGTTGTTGTTGACCACTAGTAACTTTGCAGCAGGATGCGTTATTGCGACACATGCATTCAATCAGATATTATTGTGTGTAGCCATTTCGTACCTTTGAATGATAACCAAGTGGATATATTCCCCTTTGATACAGGTATTTCCATCAATTGCTCGCTTTTCCGATAAGAAATATTTGCAAATAAACTTAGTAGGGTATCTATTATCGACCAGCACTTTACAATTTAGCTTCAATTTATCACCCATCAGCTTTTAAGAAGATAGTCTGGTGGCCAGTGAAGACAAGCTTTTGACTAGAGTTCTTTTCTCTAAAATAGAACAGGTACTTTTATTTGGTGCATAACTGTTTGTATATCATTTTTATTCCAACATATATATATATATTGTTAAGTATATTTAGTGATTTTAGCATTTAAGTATTTGAAATTATTCGCATTTGACAATGACATCATAAATTATTAAACTGTACACAAATTTTCAATTAACTGCCCTGGTGGTATATTTTTCGTGCACACGAAATGAAATCGAATTCAACTCATTTCACAATGTTTATTGCCGCCCCCACCTTGTACAAAAAATACTTTCTTATCATTTCATAATCACATGATGGTATGCAACTACGTTGAAGAAAACAGAATTCTTATGGGTTTCATAGAAAATATTCCTCCAAGTCATAAGAATTATGCCAAGAAAGACGAATAGAAATATGGGAAGCCAGTATTCAAGAATATATAACCATAAAAAGAGACATTTTTAGCAGAAAGAATTTAGAATTAGACAGAATATTGTTATTCTATCAGATCAGGAGTCGTGAAACTTAAAAATAAAGCAGAGTGAATCAAAGAAATTGAGGATCCACCGAAAAGAAATTTTGTATACCAACAGATTCTTGCCTAAACATTCGTCTAATCGTGTCCATTCTTCATTTTATGAGTGGGATATGAGACTTCCGTAGCGCATCTCCACCGTATTTAGTTCTGTTGCCTCACTCGCTGTAAATCCAGTCCCTCTCTATTTCCTTCCGCACGTTTGCCGGATTCGCTTTCTCTTAATTATTGCATATGCATTTCAGCCATCCATTTCATCCCCAGGATGGAGTCAGAAAAAATAGTCCTTAGTAGAGTACTGCGATGGCCTGTTAGAAATGCTTTCGGTTACTCTCGTGTCAAGCCTTTGAACCACATAGAATTAATGACCTTTCATAAGTGTCGGAAATATGGGACATTTTATCAATAATAATCTGCTTTATTCCAAATCAGCACTTATAGTACAACATTGAATTATCAGTATTTGTCATAATATTGCATCTAATTTACTCAAGATGTAAATAAAATTAACTAAAGGAATAAAGTCAAAAATGTGTGGAGTACAAAATGAGAATAATAACTCTAAACATCATAACTGTGAGTTTGTTTCAGACACTATTGTCGATACATTATGAGAATTTTAGCATGCTATAGAGTATTGAATCCAATGTTCTGTTGATATAACATAGTGAAGGGAAAACAAAGAATAACATTTATTACAGAGCCTAAATGGTGTTTACACTTATAAGAAAATAACCACAAATAAATGAGAGGATTGTCAATAAAACAAGTGCAATAACTGTAAAGCTTGGTGGAATAAGCATGGAAAAAATCGTTTATTTACTAGTGCAAAGAAGATTAGTTAGTTCTTGCCTGACATCATTTTCATCACATAAAATATGTGCCAAGTCTGTTATCTTGAAATTTTCATACTTAGACGTACGTGCATAAAGTCTTTTGAAATGACTTCTTGTTTTACACGAGGAGACACACGATGAAAGCTGTGGGTAAAGTGGTTGCTTACAGTCTGTCAAAGTCGCTTTAGCAAATTTGTTGCATGAAATCAAGTGCCTATCAATGACGATGTCAACGATATGGTTCAATGGGAAACAACTCGCTCTAATGACAGTCTTAAGTGTTCTATGAAGTATGACATAGTCTTTGTTAAGCAATCCCGGAAAGAATTAGGCTGAACAGTAAAGAAGAATAGGTAGGATGGAAGAGTTGACAAACTAAAAGAGGAGGGGTTGAGTTGTGCTTGAGTGCCTTAACTTATTAATATAAAAAGTCAGATGGAATATTTTTTTAGAAATCCCTAAGACGTGTGAAGATCAGGATAGATCAGAAGAAAGAACTGGTCTAAGATGATTAACGTCAGACTTGATTTCTATATCACTATCATCAATTTACAACGTTACTAGGAATTAACAGTTTTATTCAACTTTCTTTCCCATCGGAAACTGAAATTAACGCTCTGACATTTGGAAGGATTCAGTTTAAGACCATCAGACGAAGACCATTTGCTGACTCCTGATAGAAAGCTGTTCAACTTAGTACAGTCTGACCGGAAATAAACAGGCATTGGAACAGTTAGATCATCCGCATACTCAACAGAGTTCATTTCATCAGAGTGAAGCAAACAATGCAAAAAGAAAGAAAACAGAAATGCAGAAAGAACAGAACAGAAGTTGACGACTTCCGCTGACATACAGTGTACTGTTATCTTTTTAAGAAGTAAGAATGCAACCAGTTGACAATCCAGCACTCAGTTTGAGTTCCAGTAACTTGTCTGATGTGCTTATAATAGTAGAATTTCTCAATGGTGTTAAAGTAATGAATGCCTGTCTCGTTTTTTCAATCCGATTCTGGCCTGCTTTAACATTTCGATCAATGGTGCGTTTAGCTGAAGGAATGCTGATGTTAAAAGTGAAGGACAACAATTAACTGTGGTTAGCGTTTGTTGTTGTTAGGTCAGTATGTTCACCTCAGTTGGCTACTGTATTTTCACCTGAAGTCCTGTATTCTTTGCCAACCTCTTCCACCAAATTCATAGTTTTGACTGCGTATATTCGACTTTGTCTGAAATCCTGCATAAATGATTCGAGAAGTCTACATCTCTTGGAGTCATTCAAACGTAAGCTAATCTTATCGTTTCTCGTGGCCTGTCCCATTGTCTAGTCCAACACAATAAGGAAGATGACGGATGGTATTAGGTAACCACGTCTTAGTTCTCTCTTCATTTCAAAAGGCTTACATGAGCTATCTGTTTTGAATTAGTTGGCATTTGATAACACTGTAAAGCTGTTGAATGTGATGAATGGACTTTTGCAGTGCTGAACTCCGAGGTGTTGAATCAGTTTTCGAATTATCACACTCTCAATACCTTTCCAAGCCTTTCCAAAGTCGATAGATTCGAAAGTTATCATCTTAATAATAATAACAAGAGCTTTATTCTGAACAGTGTTTATATAATGTACAGAATCTTCAGCTAAATTCATCGCAAAGTATTTTCTCAGTGTTCAGGACCGTGAAGTAAAATACTGACTGGCAGTAAATACAGTGATACATTTCGGTTTCACCTGAAGCGAAAACCAATCTCATACAAAATGTTTTTTTTTTTTGTCTCCTTTGAGAAATGCACAACATAAGGGGTTGAAAGTCAATTTAGAAAGGTGCAGGAGTATATTTTTTGACTAGAAGACATAATCTTAGCTGAATATTTGAAGACTGCAGATAATTAGTTTTATTGCGCTGTCAATGCTGGTGAACACTGAATAGTTTGTTCGTTCGAACTGATCTCTATAATGGCGAGAGATGAGAAGACTGTCACTGCTTTATCATGTCCTGGTTGCCAGAAAACTGGAGAAACACGATCAGAATTATTGTTGTACACTATATTAACGTTTATTTACAAACTTTGACCCTGATAAACCATTGTATTGCCTATTAGACAGAGTCTTAGCCAAAAAGCCAGGATAGCTGCGATCTGGGTATTTGATAGTGGCAGTTGTCCAAAAAATCTGCTGTAATTGCTGAAAACAAATTTCATACCAACTTAAAGCAATTCAGTAGATGATGACTAGCAGTAGAATCCAGGATGCGCACTTTTTTCCCATTTGATACTCGTCAATGGGATGTACCTACATTCCCCAGTGAGAGATGGTTTCCCTACTGAGATTCGAACCCAGAGGGCGAACATTTTGGTCCAGTTAATCAACGGTAAATCACAGTGAATTAAGAACAAATAATTAACTGGTGCCTGTTGCACAAGAGGTGACTCTCGTGGCCCAAGGGGTTCAGTGAAACGTTTTGGCGTTTGAAACTGTGAGTACTGCGCTCGATACTCAGAGAAGAATGCAGGTACAGTCAGTAGATAAGTCCCAAAGGGGATGAAATCATCACCCTGAATTCCAGCACTAGTCACCATCCACCAAATTACTTCAAGTTTATCCTCAGACATCGGTGAAGCGTCAGCACTATGAATGTTAACGTGTCAGCGAAGGCATAACATCTCGGGTAAATCACTAATCGGTGAAACCAGAAGTGAACTGAAAATAAATTTCAAATCAGTAGTAGAGAATCGACAGCTGTTACCTTCACAACCATTTTAAGAAGAAGACAACAATTTTCAACATGTCGACACCTCTGCTGAGAAAAAGCTACCAGAAAATTATGAATATTTTCAAACATAAGGTTAAACCAAAAGAGCAACACTTAATTGTAACCACAGCATAGTTATGGGACATAACAGAAGCTGCGTAAGAGCACTGTTCGAAGATGCTGGGACACACTACAGTCATTTCACACCAACAAAAATACAAAAGAAATGTCTGACAGTCTTCTGTGAAACTTCATAAATTCAGCCAACAAAGGTATCACCACCTTGCGAAACTATAAGCAGTAAAATTCTATCACGTCTGGAGAACATTTTAAAATCACAGAGTATTAAAGGCCTTCAAAATAGAGATTCTCCAGTCGCTAGAGCAAACGCTTCATTCTATCTATAACCGAAATGTTGTTTAGGATATCCCTCCTAAACGAGCTAATTACAATGTCAAAATAGAATTTGATGTTCCAGATAACGTTGTTATTATTATCATCTTTTCCCCTTGGTTTTATATCATTGTCTGAATATCTGCATACCGCCTATCAATTTAATCCTCATTAATTTTCTTCCTGTTTAATCTCTAATTTTATTGCTTCTCTTTGTGGTCGTGCGTTCACATTAATAATGCTCAATCAACTGGGATTTTGTCTGAGTGAATAATAAAGGTGATTCTGAACTTTGACTTTCTCCCGGAATTCTTAGGTGTGTGATTTTTTCTGACAGAGTTTTGATCTCAGCTTGCTGCGAATATTCTTCCCGATCCTCAGTACTTGTTTTGTACTGGAGAAAATACTGGGTCTATATAGCTAATTAACGCCATTGTTGAGTGACGCAAATTTTATGAGGCGTCAGTGGCTTAGCGGTAAAATACTCGCTAACCACACAGGTTGTTCGGGGTTCAATCCTCGGCCGATACATTCCTTCACCTCTCTAAACCAGTTATAAGACTAGTAAAGAGGGAATGTTGGGCATGAGGCTAGCAACACCATCCTATAAAAATAAATACCACTGCTACTGGAACTTCAAGTCTGTAGCCTGAAGACCTATGTTCCACTGGGAACATAGAGGAATAAATAATATAATAAAATAAAAATATTTTATGGCAAATAAGTGCCTTTTTGTTGCCACTGAGGCATTTTGTGACAGTGAATGATTCAAGGAACTTTTAGTCAGCCACTGATTAGAGCGCAAATATCGATTTCCTGAGTTCAGACCACAACACGTCGGTTAAGTCGTTACAGCATCATAGTAAACCAAAAGTAAAAGTGAGGAAATATGACATTCACCAGCATTCATACGATAAACTACCGTAATTATCAAGAATACTGTTTCACTAAAAAGAACATATTCATTATTTAAGTATCTGCAAACGGAGTCACCATGTCAAAGGATATGGTATTTCTTTCAAATCAGTATAGATGGATGACAACCGTAGGAAACGGGGAAACCTGAAGGAAGACTCTTAAAAGTCAATGACAATCTGGCTTTCAAGTCATTCAGCCTTCAGTGAACAGGCTAATTAAGCTTAGAACTTAGATTACTTGGTTGAGAGGGATTCAGCACAAGGCTGACACAACGAGGAGCACCAATACACACCAATATACAGATCACAAAAAAACCTTACTATCGAGCAACAATTGTCAGACTCACCAAGATAGAGAGAATTCCGCTCACAGAAAGAATCCAAAAAATAACCACACTGAACTTTGAAGCTGGTGCTGATTATTTTGTCAGTTAAAAAAATTTTGAGAACTTCTCAATTGAAACAACTTGAGAATTGAATAACGTTGAAAATTGTATTGGTTTTTGCGTGACAACCGTATTCATTGTGAGCAGGTTAGCCTTCACTGAATTATAAATTTAGACTATTCAGTTATCCCTTTTTTGCATTTTACTTTTCAACTTACTATCTGATGCCTACTTACACTATACCTTCTATTTTGGTTGTATTTTTCCAATATTAGAGAGACTGTCAGTGTTCATCGACTCGAATGTTTATCTCTTGCTTGCGTGATACCAAATTTGGCTTCTTATTTCTTTAGCATACATAAATATAAACTATTTTAATATGATATCCTTGTTAAAATTGTTTAAGTTATTCAGAAATGATGATTTTTTCAGTCTTTGCTAAAATATTTTTAGACAGAAACCCAATAATATATTAATTCAATGAAATGCACATTCAATTATCAAATTCGTGTGTGAAGAAGACTCCATTTGTAGACATCCTGCTGACAGGAAGATCAGATGAAAGTAGGCTTAAAAATGGAGTTTGTATAAGAAAGATAATTGAACAGGTCAATCAATATACACACATTTTCATAGCGCCGATCCTCACCAGTAAAAAAAATAAATTTGGCAAAGAAAATAAGCTACAAGGTCAGAGATATCTGTTGAGAAAATGCGACTTAAGACGAAGCTGTCGTTGTATAGGAGGCATTATTTGAAAACGGAAGAAAAGATTCTTACGTATCGATCAACAAGAAACCTTTATATTTACGAATGCAGTTCAAAGGCGTTGAGAATATCAACTTGAGGAACAGTTAATGGCTGTAAGCTGCAGCTTATATTTTCAACACAACTGGTTGTAATTTCGAAACTGAAAGATTAAGTATCTAGACTAACCACCTCTAAATGAATTGAAAGATTCAGTTACTCATTCTGAGCCAGTTATATTAGCCACTGATCTCTCTAGAAACCCAATGTTTCGTTCTTAGGAAGATCTGCCAGCATGACTAAACCAAGGATATTGTTAAAAACAATAAAAGTTCGATACTGGATCAACATTGAATAGTATTTCTCCATCATCTACCAGGTACAGAATAAATTTCCAGGGGACTCTAGATACTGTAAACGCGAAATAACAGAGGCAGTTGAAATTTACTCAAGTATACTTCAGCTATGTGTGTAATAGAAGCAATTCTAACCAGTGCTGCGACCCTAGTCTCCTTTCAAACCTGATATTCAATTAGGCTAGTGTTATATTAATGCATATTATCTGTTTTTTACTAATGCTTTTGAAATGTAATCTATCGACACTAACTAATGTTACAATTTAATTTGAAATAACATCACTTTTGCTGATAAGAATATTTCTTTAATTACTACTGTTATATAAATATAGGGCATGATGAAGAAGAGGTGATCAGAAAGAAAAATTTACGAGTGTGACCTTGGATTGATATTAGTTAGGGAACCATTGAAAACCAGCACCGGAGTTCCAGACAGCTATTTCAGCCCAGCCTTTGGGAATCATCGGCAGTAGGCACCCACCAGCAAGGTTCGAACCCAGAGCCTTCCGGTTACAAGGAAAGCTGGCTCGTAGACCATTCAGCCAATGGGACCCGATTCAATGGCCCATGAATTGTAAATTCTATCAATTTGTGATTTAGTGTCGCCACCAACCACTGTCATCAGTGGGAAATCCATCCTCACATTTGATTGGTTGGTTCTCTAACTGATATCAATCAGTGGTCAAAGTCGTAAAAACAAATTTCATTCTTACAAACCAACTCTAGAAAGTTCTTTGTTCATTAATTCGCTTTTTAAAATTTCTAATGAGTATCCTCAATGACTTAAATCTACGTTTCTTCTTACTTTCATAACGCGACTATGATATTAACTAAAGTAGTTTTTTTATTAAGAAGAAGAGAACACGACGTTCAGTAAAGATGTTGATCTTTTCGGCGATTTCGCTTTCAAAAGCTGTACAATCAGAATTTAAATACACAATTTGTTTTAATTGATTTCACATAATTACGAAGGCGAATAAATGATGACAGTTCTTTTCAACAAGATATAGTTTACGAGGGTCTTAGAAACAAAAATTACACAAGATTGGGATATAATTGTTAAATAGTTATTTTAAAAGAATTATAAATATGAGCAGGAAAAGCATGGAAACAAACTTAAAATAACTGTTCTTGTAACTGAAAAAATGGGATGAATTGAATGAAAACAAAGAGAGAAGAATCACACACACACAGCGAACGAAAAAATTCAAGAAAAAGGAGGTAAAGGGAACACACCGAACTAGGTCCATGGGAATTGTAGAAGTTGGACTAATTTCTTTTGAACACATAGCTTCGTCTTTCCGATGTATATAGTGAAAGCTTCTGTAGTACGGAGAAGTACGGAAACACACAGCTTTCGGTAGATTTCTGTTGACTTTGTAAATTACTTTGAATTAATCAGTTGAGATGTTGTGATAGGTGTTGATCAGATGTTCAGTAATGTCACTTCTGATCGAAACAGTGCCTCCTTTTTATAACCATGCTGGGTAATATTCTCTAACACGTTTCGAAAGGACGCGCATACAATGACCTGTGTACCTATCTTCGTAGGAGCAGGTGAACTGGTAAATGCACATTGAATTAGTCATATACGAGGGTTTGTCCTTAGCGTTGTTTTGAAGTATTAGACGGCTATAGAATGTCACTCTAGTGTTGCTGCAGCTTAGTGACCTCCGACTGAACATTTGGATTCACAGATTTCTTGGGATTAAGTTTGTCTGTATGTGTCAAAGGTTATTTTAATAGTGAGTATTACTCCACATTTTACCCTAAGTATTATACTGTCCAAACATGAGAAGATATAATCACACATTTTCTCAAATGACAAATGAAGTTATATTTAGATGGTTGGAAACAATCGGCAGGAAGTCTCGCTTGGCCCTAGGTTTCTTACTAGTTGTCACTCGTCATTGAGGCTTACCGGCAACCTTGAAGGAAATCATATCCATTCTAAGATTCGAACCCGCGTCACCCGGTGCTGCAGTCGGAGATGTTATCACTGTGCTATTCGGGCTCGTGACTGACCTCCTGTAAGACCACATTGCAAACTTGAATGATAGAATTCAGTCTGCACCGAACAAAGGACTCAACTTATCAAACTAATTATTAATGTCCAATTTAAGTATCCACTACAGTCCTACGGGAGGCCAATCGCGAGCCCAAACAGCTCAGTGATAACATCTCTGACTGCAGCACTGGGCGACGCAGGTTCGAATCTCAGAAGGGACATGAGTTCCTACAAGATAGTTGCAGATATCTCTTTCTGACTGATGAGTGCCAGCTAGCACAAAACGTAGGTCAGGTAAGGCTTCCTACCGATTACCTCCAACTATCTAATATCATCAAATCAATGTGCACTGTGATGGCAAGCTACCTAGAATGGTGGCCACATTGAAAACCTGACTAATATAATTCAGTCTGCACCAAACCAGAGGACTAGACACATCACACTAGTTGCCAGTGTCCAATCGAAGATATATTCTATTAATTTACAGACATTTCAGTGAGTAGATTAGTTTTTGGTTCTGCATGTATTTGCTTTCTGTGAGTAGCGAAACCAACATGTTGTGGTCTATACGTGGGAAACCAGTCTTTGTATTCAACTGTAAAACTAATTTTAACTCCAAATACAATTATAAATGTACTTATACTTTCAGGTGCAAGTACATTTGAAAGTCAGGAAGAAGGCATTCTATCCGCCTTTGTGACAATATCCAAAGAAAAGACTGCACATATTTGAAGAGTGGATTCTTCAGGTCATTTCGTGGAGATTTCCAAATCCTTCAAATTTGTTAAATATACAAAAGAATGTGAATTTATTTCTATTTTCTGAGGCAGTAGCAATGAATTTTCCCAAACCAGACTTATGCAGACTGAAAGAGAGTGTTATCAGTCTTTCAGTCCCGTTGCTAAAGCATTCTGAAAACATGGATTAGTCATTGACATTAGTGATTTCGTCTCACTGAGTAAATTTCAGTCTTATGACCACAACTTTCTTGAGTTGCAGTGTGAATATTTATATATCAACTGACGCTGTTTATGAGATTTTCCTGTTGTCTGTTTTCGCTTCCATGTGAAGCAGAATGGTTTCATTTCATTTTACAAGTCTGATCTTTCATTTTTTCTCGAAAAAAAAATAACTTCATTCAATTCGGAGTAGTAGTTTTCACTTTATAGGAATAATATCATTAAATCTGTATGTACAAAACCAAACATAATGTCTTCATATTCATATCACAGCGTGACTTATCAGAATAGAAAGTGCCCTAAAGTCAATTTATAAACTGTTTTTCATGAACTTCTTGTCCAGGAGAATTTTAACCAAGCCTGTTGGTTTTCATTCTCAAGAATTCCAAACATATGTGATACGACAAATATGATATCAGAATGTGTAATTAAGATAAATATTTTTCCCTATGTTTCCAAACGACTTCCTTTTGTTTATTCAAACTTATTTATGGTTTTTTTTAATTTACTTTGCGAGATGACATTCCTTGTCGTTTAAATTCAATAATAAACCTGCCAATAACAACTGAATATACAATGTTTTTGATTTAAAACTGTGTGAACAATTTTAATTTAATTCAATTTTATATTTTCCCGTCGATTGATTTTTTGGTCCGAAGTGCACGGTCTCAGGTTGACATGTTGGCTTCTTGTGCAGATGCTTCGACGATGTCCGAGCAAGTAATTATAATTTAATTTGTCGATGGTGACTAGCAGTGGAATCCAGCTAGGATGTGCACTTCGTCCTGTTTTGGATTCGTCATCTGGATGTTCCTGCATTTCACAGTGAGTGAGGATGTCCCCACAGGGGCCAGAACAGAATGCACATAGTTTCAAACACCAGTCAAAGCGTTATCCACTAGACCAATTGGTCCACGAGAGCCACCTCTTTTGCAACGAGTCATATTCATTCAATTTTAATTCAGTTTTAGATTTTTCCGCCGATTGATTGGACCGAAGTGTTCTGTCCCAGGTTTTTGTTAACTTAGTTCACTACTGAGAAAAAAAAATACTTTCTCAGCTGGAAACTTCTGGAAACTTCATACTTCCAATCTGTTTCAGACAAAGAGTGAAAAGGCAGTTTATTTACATTGTCTACAGTTTAGTGTGAGATTAATGTTCTCTGGAATACGTATAGAGGAGCACCTAAAGTGGAAATAAATGTCAAAAATTTTATAACATAATTTGGTGGACGCTAACCAGCAGTGGAATCCAGGACATTGAACATTTCAACCTGCATTTCTAAGTGAGTGGTATTCTTCTTATTCAGACTCAGGTATACAGTGCTTCGGTGTGGGCTGCTTCGGTCCACGTCTGTGAAACTTGGCCTTTCCGAGCTGAGGATGTGCGGCGTCTCTGAGTGTTTGATCGTCGATGTCTTCGCAGGATTGCTTGCGTTCAACGGCGTCATCGAGTGGGTAATTCTGAGGTTTGGCAGCGTGTGTTTGAACACAATGGAGATCACCATTTGTTGAATGTCGTCATCTGGAAACACCGGCCATGTGCTACAATGTCATAACGGAGGCTTCCGTACAAGTCTGTGTTCGCTAGCCAGCACATGGACTGGATGGAGAAAGTGGAGAGGTGGTAAGACCATGACGTGGCATCGTGAGATGAAGGATGTTTGTGGAAGGTTAGTATCGGTTTGCGCGTAACGACTCCCTGGTTAGAGTACGAGAGATAGCTAGAATCAGTAGCTCGGAACGTTATCGGATATGGCCAAGAATCGCAATCATCAATGGCGAACGTGTTACAATTTCCTTCTTTCTTCCCTTTCCGATGATAGTTGACGAATACTGTTTGAATTGATTAAGTATGGCTGCTTTCCTTCTTGATGAAGTTCTTTATCTGTTCTCCACACATATTTTACTTTTAATCTATGTTGTTTTATTATTATTGTGTGGCGCATCTTTTTGGTGCCATACCGTTCCAGGATTTTCTTCGTTTAAATAATAAATATACTCAGACTCAAACCGAGAAGGCCGATATTACTGTCTAATCAGTCAAATCAAATTAATTTAAAAGCAAACAATAACTGATGCCTAATGCAAAAGAGGTGCTTCTTCTGACCAACATGGTCTTGTGAACAACGCCTTACCTTTTGAAACAATAGGTGCTGTATTCGAGTCTCAATCTCAGTGTGGAGTCCTCATCACTCGCTGTATGATGCAGAAATAAGGGAAAAATGTACATCATGGATTCCACCGTTAGTGACTGTCCATCAAATTACTTCAGACATTGTCGAAAAGTCTGTACTTGGAGCCTACATGTCAACAAAGGCCTAATACTTGCCTCTAGTCAATAAAGGGTAAAATCAAAGTCGAATTAAAAGCAAATAACTTATAGAAACAAGTTTAAGAAGTCGTAATTTCCTTAAATAAGCATTGACAGAGGTGGAGAAAATCACTTTCATTCTCAGTCTAAATTTCAATTCATGTTTTTCCTCGCATGCATTACTGATGAAGACACTTGTTCCCTGCTTACTTTACAAGAGACAACTAAATTGTCTAAACAGTACCTAAGACACATCGGTTATGTATGTGATTGCTAGCGAATTTAAAGTGATCTCTGAATACTGAAAAAGCAAACCATTTGTGATAACCAAATCCCAAGCATTTTCAGGTCTGATCTCAGATAGCCGAATCAGTGTTTAGACTACTTCGATCTGACTACTGATTGGTTTGAGTAGCACATAACTACTCATTTCATTCAATCAGTAGTGTATAGTTCTATGCAAATATACTTGGTTTGCTGATTGCCATTTCTGGTACAAATAAGATCACATTCTGTGGTCTAAATAATTTGGTTTCCAATAGAATCTTTGGTGAAAATCACACACACATACACACACCCAACCGAACCATGTACGCTGCTATTTGTTATGAGCTTGTTTTTGGCAAACGCGTAGCTGAATGAAAAGTGAGCATGGGGTGCCGAGATCTTCAGTCTGAGAACACAGGAGTAAGGTCATTCAACTTCACGTGATTTATCCTTTAAAAGTTATCCACAGGATTAAATCCAACCACTCCAAAAGTTTACGTTTTCTCCATTTATGCATTGCCAAAGCTTCAGCTATACATATGGACAGAAACCTAAATTATTTGTTCAAAAATGTTTCGTTGGGCCCCTTTCTTCACCAGGGTAATAGTTATGTTCTTTTATTTTATTCTGTTTTCGATAAAGAAAGAAAGACGAAATTTTCAGTGTTAAAATGATATCATTTTATTTCATAGGTTCTCATCAGCGGCAGACTACCTGAAATTACAATGGTTATATAAATGATAATATCATACTTTAATGTTTGAGTGGTAGTAGAGAAGAGATACTTTAAAAGTGACGCATCCAAAATGAAAGCATTACAATTTTTAGTTTAAGTTTTCATCATCAATTTATACGCTTTTAAAGTTGAAAAGATGAGGGAGGGGTAAGACAGAAAACAGAAAAGAATTGTTTAACAGAAACAATGTTAGCTTGTAGGTTCACATAGCAACTCCAAAAAAAACAAAGGCGGTTACAGTTTATGAGATTAAGATTTGTTCAGTAAGTTGAGGTCACTGAATTAGATGACTAATTAATGTAATCAAAATCAAAATTGAGTTACCAGGGAGGTGAAAGGTTAATCACACTCTATCTGTATGCATAAGTCTGATTTAAATCGTTTGATTGTGATCGCTTCGGCAAACCCTAGCAAATTTGCTGTCCTTTGTTTATTTAATATTTTGAAAGACTTAGAAATTTCTACGAGATGACCAATATCAACGATATGTCTGGCAAATGCACTCTGAGAATATTTACCTCCTTTTAGACACAAGTTTCTTGGAATATGATCAGAAAACCGGATAGAAGCCCTTCTTTCGATTCTTCGAATGTACTTGATCCCGCAAGTGCACGTAAATTCATAAACGCAGTTGAAGATGACATCAGCAGGGTATTTATCCAGTTTTGAGTGGCTTATAGAAGAAATGTTCTACCACTTGAATTCATTTCACTTCACTTCATTTTCGATTTCTTTGTCGTTATCATCATCGCAGTGTTAATATTTTAGACAAAACTTTATTTGCAATTTTAAAATCTTTATACCATTTCACTTCTTAAATAATTTTTGAAAGTTTCGTATTTCACCTACTTCAACTCGACCCCCTAAATATATCACCTTAATTATCTTTATTCCTGTCGAATGTGCAATATTGACTGAGCAATTGCTAGTGTTACTTAATACCTTTTTCAATAATATAAATACGATTGTACAGCTTGAAAATGAAGTTGTTGAAGAGAAGTACATGCGTAAGTTTGAGAAACATTGGAAATCCTGGGAGTACTGGACAGCTGTTTCGTCAGCCATGTTTGGGACTCTTCATTGGTACACACATGCCGACAGAGTTCGAACATAGGACTTTCTGGTTGCAAGTCGAGATCGTTGACCACCATGCCACTGGGATCTGATCCAATGGCCCATGAATTCTAATGCTTGACAATTCTTGGCTGAAGAGTCACAAACTAGGACGAAACAGCTATACAGTACTCCCTACAGGTTTTCCAGTGGTTCTCTAGCTGATGTCTGCTCATGATGAAACCCTTCAACCATTCAAACACAATCCCTACAAAACCAATATTCTATCATATATATGCTGAGCAAAAATATGGTTTCCCTTATGATTTAATGGGTATATATTTCGTGACCTTGCAAACTGTTGACCAATTTTCAAATTGTGAATTTCATTTAACAGGTCATTATTGCAAATATATTGTTCATGGAGATATTTTTGGAGAGACTATTCTGCCACACTGCTGACAAATGTCGCATTCCATTATCCATCTGAAACCTGTGCTGCAATTTGACTATCGGAGACTGTTGTCTACACATCTTTACTAATATCCATATCAATGAATTTCCTAATAGTCCTACTGTTCCGATTCACTTTTCATTAAAATACTGGAAATAAGTCTATATTATGCAAAATAAAATCGCAGAGTTATTCAACTATTAACAAGAATGAATTTTTTTTATTTGGTAGCTGAATGGCTCTCTTTTTTATGTTAGGAAATATGTGTTGATATAAATCTGAATTTTAAAAAATGTTTGCTGTCATAGATTTTGATAAACGTCAAACTTAAAACTCATTTTATCTATGAAATATCACATTACAGTGTATATTTAGCTTTTGAATATTTTAAGGTAAGGCTTTTTAATTCTGTAGTGCAACACGATGCTGCGTAGGTTACATTGAAACAGATGGTTATTTTATTATATTGTATGGCTCAGATGATTATTTAATATAATTATTTCCTTGGGTTCCTATTGGAACAGAGAGAATCAGAAGCGTGTCTCCGTTTCAATCTCTTCTCTGTATACTCTTTTTACACGCCTCTGTAACTGCCTACAAGATTTTATTACCCGCCACACCATCTCCTCCATATCACACTCAGGCAGCTGCCCAACTCGTTGTTTCTCATTCAGATTCCCGTCTTAGGATTGGTGCGCGATGTCACTCAAGTATCACCTCCGAGTATGTCCAATCTACCTCCATTTGCTTCTGTGTGTTAGTTGGCCAGTAGGCTCTTACCGATTCGCTAGAGTTCCCTAATTCCCTACTTTTTCTGAACGGTCATTTGATCTTCAGTATGAATTCAGCGGAAGCCGCCGATAAACGTCTGCAGTAGCCTGTTTGGAGCATTTAAAATATATAGAATCAATAATTTCGATGACACCACTGTTGAAAATCCGAATCTTCTTTATTCCGAGTGCAGCAGACTTTCACACAGATTTCAGCGTAACAACGATCTGTGTTGTCTTGACGATTCTAGTTTTGACATCCTGATCTGTTCCACCTACCTATAATTGAAATGATGCTGCCGAGATAAGCGAAAGTGCTGTCCTCCTTCAAATTTTTCCATTTGATAGCGATTGCTATTTACTGCTATTGGTCCTTGGTTGTCTTCATCACATCTGCCTTCTCTATGTCCATTTAAATTCTCCTATTTGCTGATGTTTCGGTTGAATTTTTGTTTTTCGCCTGCAGACTTTCGGACGTATGTGACATTAAACATAAGTCGCGCTCGAAGTTCAAATCTTCTAGAGTCTGTCTTCTCATTCCTCACGGTCTGCTGCATAATCCAGTCCAGGACAGCAGTATAAAAAATTAAGACGGAAAATAATAGAAAAATCAATGAGTAGGTGTTTTAGCCAATTCAATGTAATAAGTGATGATGAGGGTTTTGCTAGGACATAGATCCAACTACCACGATTTACGATAAACTGTTGACTCAGTACCACATTTTGTTTCTGTGAATTAGTATTTTCAATCTTTCGAGGTTGGTGTTTTATAGATAACTCACTGTCATCAAATCATCATGCTTTTTGTCACTGACAAGCGTGTTTTTACAAGATAAGTGATTTCAAAGTCCTTTGACACGGAAAACCTTCTTACTTCTGTCTTCGAAATGCTAACATATTTTCAAGCTTCAGTGCCACATTATAGTATAAATCTGATGACTGATAATTTGGAGTTTCATGCATTTTCGAGTTGTTTTCTTGTTTATCAACTGTTAAATGTCTTGTTAACCGCGATTTTCAAACATAAACTTTGAAAACATTTTAAATTAGACTAATTCTAAGGTGGTAAGGTTAAATTTGTCCATCGCATGCGTGGCTAATCTAGTTTACTCTCTGAAGGATCAGCGGCTGTATGTAATATATATATATATGTATATATATAAAGAGAGACAGAATGAGGTTGGAAGTACACACATTTGTCATTGCTCCTATTTAATCTCTAATTCTAGCGTTTCTCTTCGTGGTTGAGCAATGATGCCGATAATACGTTGTTTTGATGAGTTGATCACGGATTGATATCAGTAAGGGAACCATTAAGAACTAGGGAGTACTGGACAGCTGCTTCATCCTAATTTGGAACTCATCCGCAGTGCGCACCCACCACCACAGTTCGAATACAGGATCTTCGTATACCATTCTGCCACTAGAACCCGATTCAACGGCCAACCCATGAATTTTAACTTCCACCAATTCGTGATTTTAGGGTGGACCATCAATCAGTGTTACAGGTGGGAAAGCCACCCCCACAATTGACTGGATGGACCTCATTGGTCATGACTTCTCAGTGGAAATTCAGGAAATTCCATCCTGCGGCAAATCACTAGCGAGCATTAGATTATTTTCAAGATTTGATTTGTAAACATTTGATTTGCTTTTCGAGTTAGACTATGTATTGATTACAATTAGAGAACCACTGAAAACCACGAAGTACTGGACAGCTATTTCGTCCAAAGTTTTAGAATCATCATCAGTAAGCACCTACTGTGTTTCAAACCTAGGACCATCCGGTTAAAAGGCAAGCTCGTATTCCATTCAGCCACCGGGACCCGACTACATTTCTTTTTGGATGATCCAAGGTGATTCGGTCTTTAGACTGTGAGAATTATTTCATGCGTGATCCTGGCTGAAGGAGCTTTGACCTCACTTTGCTGGGAATACTCTACTTGGTTTTTAGGTACTTCTTAGGATTGATTTTGGTTAGATGATTCTGTTGTATAATACTTGTTTTGTAACTGAAGATTAATTTGATCCATATGACTGCTGAATGGCACTGTTGCAGTAATTTTAACTGTCTGGTATGTTAGTACTGCAGATTTTACCCCCCAAATAACTGTCTTTTTGCTCTGGTTGAGGCAATTTTCGACTGTGAATAACGCAAGGGAGTTTTGATCAGATACACAGTAGGACGCGAAGATTGGTTTCCTGAGTTTAGACTACAACACATGAGCTTTTTTGTCGCTAGAGGAGCTTTTCATTGGATTTTATTTCCGAAGGAGGCTTTCAATTGGCAATTTAGGTGACCTAACCCAGTGTTGGATTCTGGCCGCGACATCAACTGAATAAAACAAGACTAACGAGGACAGTGGTAATGTTCGTAAGGCATTTATTAACACAACTATTCTTAAATAATAATAATAATAACGATTCCCCTGCCAGTCACTGCTTTTGTTTCTCTCAGCATTATCATCATCATTACCTTTTCCACTGATATACAAATTATGACTGCTTTTACGAAGACATTACGTAGCAGACTATACATATATATACATATAAGTAGTACATGCCACTAAGACATCTACGGTGACAGATAAATAACGGATTAGTTCTGATTTATTACAGTTATATTTAAATAGTTTACACACAATGATAAGTTTTTTTAATTTTGATTACATTTCAAGCGGAATTACTGCCTGGGACTACACCAACTGTTAAAATTGTTTTTTTATCCACACATGATGTATAATCATATAAACATAGTCTATTTTTTGTTCGTTCAGTTTTTTGTATCCAGAATTATAATATAGTTTGTTGACGGTTGTGCTGAATCACCCTTATTACATATTTATTGGGTGCAGTCTTAATGAATACAGATTGTGTTATTAGTCTTTCTTTCCATTCGTTCATATTCGATTTCAGAATACAAATGTTGTCCCAATCAATGATGTGATTTTGATACCATGTATGCACATCTATTGATGAATTCTTTTTGTAAATTACTGTAAGCTTGCCTTCCTGTGGGACGACCTGCAGTTTGACGTTTATGCTCGTTCACACTTATTCTGAGTGCGCCAGACGTTTGATCTACATATTTAATCGGAAATTCAGCATAAGATATTTTAAATAAATTGCATTACTTTCATCCATCATTTTTTTATCGGATCTTGTAGTTGATGCATTCTATTTCTAATTAAATTCGTTGGTTTAAACGTGGTAGTAATCCCAGTAATTTTGTGGTTTATTTGAACTGTCTCTGAAGTGCCACTTCCGTATAGTATTGTGACCGCTTTTTAGTTTGCAATCCTCTTTTTTGTCACCCTCTCCTTTGACCCTCTTCTTTTCTCCTTCATTACATTATTTCTGATAAAATATTTGGGTAGTTTGTTATCGAGTAACATTTTGAATAGGACGTTTATTTCTTTACTGTGGTCATCTGGTGTTGTTGTAAGTCTAAGTATTCTATCTGCAAGATTTCGCATTCATTCTTGTTTTACCGTAAGTGGATGAGCTGAGTGATAATCAAAGAATCTCTCAGGATGAGCAGTTTTTTAATATTTATCATCATTTTTATGCTGCAATCTGTTATTGTTTTTACTCTGCATTCTAACATAGGTAGTTCTCTAATTTCATTATCTATTCTCATAATGAATTTTATTAAATTCTACATGAGAAGAATTTCTCAATGTAATTCTTTTTCATTGTTACCAACGTATCATCTTCATATCTACACAAACATTTTATTGATGATGTCAATGTTTTAAGTGTATGTCCTTCGCAAAAATCCATGAATATATCAGCTATTATTGGTGAGATAAGCGTTCCCCTAGCTATTCTTTCGTTTTGTCAGGACAATTACTTTCCTTCAAATATGATATACGTGCCTGTTAAACAGAATTCAACCATTTTTATCATCACTTCTAGGGACAATTTTGTTCTGTCTTTTAGGCCATCATCTTCATTTAGTCTTGATCGCAGTGTAAACATGGCCATTTGAATAGATACTTTAGTTTAGAGACTGTTCACATCAAAGTTGACTAGTATTTCCTCTTCGTCTATTTTAGTGTATTTTAGTCGTCTCACTAACTCAAATGAATCTAATAGTCTAGCTCTTGAGTTGTCTCCTATGGGTTTCATTATCGTCACAGCAAATCTTAACACTATAGTCGTCGGTGTGTTTCTAAATTCGACAATCGGTCTTATTGGATACCCTTCTTTATGCAGTATGATTATACTATATATCTTAGATATGTATTGCATGGTCTTTAACCATTTTGACTTAGGAAACTGTTTCTTTCACCTGTCCAACAACCTCTGCTGTTTCTTTCAACTGTTTTGCTTGTGACAGATTTGTTCATGAAACTGAATATATTCTCTAAAATACCAAGGCGACGACTTCGTAATAGCGCTAGTAGTTCAATAGTAAGTAGCATGGCGACTACGCCTCAGGTGGTTCGGCCGACGTCGTGCCTCGAAACCTCGCTAATCTGGTAGCAGAGCCACTAAAAAGGCGAGATTAGGCGTGAGGCTAGAAATCCCATCTCGTAAAAAAAGAATAAGATCACTGCTATTGAAACTTCAAGGCTCAAGCTTGCACCCTCTATGTTCCACTCAGAACAGAAAGAAATAGGAAGGAGAAGCAGAGATTTAGTAATCTAGCGGAGAAGCGACCATCTTGAGACTGTAACATTGCCTTATATTTAAAAGTACATTAATTACACTGTCTAGTGGATGCTGCGGTGACGGTCAAACTCCGCTCCATGGGATGGTGAGACATTCGGAGTTTAGCCCTGGAGAAGAGATTAAAAGCTTTCTGCACTTTGTAAGTTTATGAACTCACCAAATGAAACTTACAAATTCACATTATAAATTAGAAGATAAAATTCAACAACAGTTCCATTCATTATAAAAAATGTTTCAGACGTTGTTTCAAGCAAAAGAGAAATAAAAAATAATTTAGCAGTGTATTAACAAAATATTTAATATATATATTTTGGAATCAACTCTAATAAACTTGGTAGATTCATCAAATTGAAACGTGTTTTGAAATTCTTCTGGCATAAAAGAGAAAAACAAACTGTAACAAAAATTTCAAGACAAACCACACACACTGGGTGTCTGGTATACCAAGAAGGTTGTGTATTCTACTGTGGCTGTTGTTGTTGTTTTCGTTGTCGTTAGCGATGTCGTCGTTGTTTTTTCCAACATCATCTCAATCCGGATGACGTATACCCTAATTTTTCTATCTGTCTCTCACAGTATATATATTAGAAAGTAACGTTTAGTGCAAAACTTGTCTTCCTCAGCTTTTCAAAATTGTAAAAATTTTCAAAAAACAAAAAGACAAACATTCTGAGAGAAAAATTTATGTTTTTCATGTAAATTGTGTATACTGTATGTTGCGTGATATAAACAAGTATGTTGTGTTTTCTGAAATTTTATTGCTTCGTTAGTAAATTATCACTGGAGTGAATATACGATAGGGCGGGGGAGCGGATTTTATGCAGAAAAAATGAAACAAGAAATAACTTCTGGTGACAGTAGGTTGCATCATTTGTTGTGCGGTTTTTTTCATTATTTATTTGTTGCTTAGTGAAAGTGGAGCCTGATTTCTTGGTGCGGTTATACAAAATGACAGTTATTTGGCAGTTATTCTGCTTTCGTATACAAGAAGCGAAACGTTTTCTAACTATTTTTTTGCCTCATTCGTTTGAGTTTCGAATGGAACATAGGAATTCAAGCTTCAGCTTTCGAGCTTCAGCAGTAAAGCTTTTATGAAGGTGTAGTTGCTGGCTCCTAGCTTAACTTTGATTTTGATTTTTGATGTAAATTTGAACTCCCATTCGAATTTTATCTGACCTGCGGTCTGTTCGAATAATAATTTAATCTCCTCACTTACCAAACAAGAATTTTACTGCGGTATTTAAGGATAAAAGTAGGTTGAGAAATCAGTAATTCAGCTGAGAATAGAATTCAACACCTCAAAATAGTTTACTGAACATATAAGCATTGTGATTTGACACTAGTAACTAGTGTGATGCGTCTAGTCCTCTCTTTGGTGCACAGTGAATTCCATCAGTCAGTGGTAACGTCTCTGACTGCAGGAGGTACTGGGTGACGCGGGTTCGAATCTCAGAAGGGACATGAGTTACTTCAAGGTTGCAGATACACCTTGCTGACGAGTGCCAACTAGCACGAAACCTAGGTCCAAGGCTTCCTGCCGATTGCCAACCATCTAATACAATTATGATATTTACAATATCACACCTAATTTTCTCAGCAGATAATACAGAGGGAATAATTCAACAGGGCATTTACATTGGTAATGTTTTTCAATAAGAATATGACCATAACCAGTGGATGGTGACTAACAATGGAATCCAGCCAGGGGCAAAATTTCGTCCTATCCGGGACTCGTCATCGGGATGTACCTGCATTTCTCAGTGAGCGATGATGTTCTCACTGAAGTTTGAACCTAATGCCTATAGTTTCAAACTCCAAAGCATTATCCACTAGACCACTTGGGCCACGAGAGCCACCTCTTGTACGGGTCATATTCATTCAATTTTAATTCAGTTTTTGAGATTTTCCCGTCGATTGATAGGAACGAATTGGTCGGTCTCAGGTTGACATGTCTACTTCTTGTGCAGATGCTTCGACGATATATATATATATATGGATGACTTGTTTTGCGTAAATTACAACAAAGTCCTTGTGGAATGGCGCAGTTCGGAAACTCCAGAGTGTATTAGATGAAGCCAGGAAGAAATCAGAATTAACTGTGATTGCGTAATTATGTATATGAACATAGAATTAAAATTCAAGTGGAAATATTATTAACAATATAATAATGAAGGCTGTTTACTTATTGTATAGAGAGAGTGTTCAAGGTCAGACAATATAATACTCACTAATTTTTTGCATGAGTTCATGTGTATATCTACAGTGGTATTAACAAGATGGTTTAGTGTCACTCCACTCGACTTACTGACAGCTTTTAATGACCTTCTCAATGTTGCAAAGTCTTTCCTAAGTAGCCCAGGGAAGAATTTGAGGGAACAATAATGAATAATAAATAAAATACATGTATTAACAAATTGCACCAGTAAAGACTGGTTGATACGACATTGCTTTTATATCCTTACATTGAATGTAAAGTAAACATCTGTGATGTATCATTCGCATGACCTAACAAATTCATAAATGCAATAATTAGCCCCTTTAGAGCTTAGCTCAATAGATATACGGTGAAAATAGAAATTTTTCGTATATGTGATGTTTCTTGATTATGCTGAGTGACAATGGTATCATATAATCCAACATTCGTCCTGTTGATAGATACATTAGCTTGCTAAAGAAGTTCTTATTTAACTCTAGACATTTTCGACTACTTTCAAAGGCGAAGTCAAACAGAAACATTTATGTAATCTGTACTGTTTTATTTGACTTTAACTCATGAGTAATATGTAGTAACGAACTTGAGCAATTATCGGTACCAAACTGAATGACATAATAATAATAGTAGTAGCTAACTGGCTAATATGTTTTGGGTGATTTGCAATCAAGTCCCTATGGAATGGTGCAGCCTGGAAATTGGGGACTGTGTTACATTAGACCAGGAGGAAATCAGAATCAACTGGAAGTGTCTAAATGTGAATTTAATATATGGAAAAATTATAAAAGATGGTTACGGGGAAGAAAACTTTCTTCTCGACGAAGACTGTACATTAATGCGTAGTATATGTAAAGCCAGTAGATATACTAAGTTTTCACGTTCTGCTATTTGCTAAACGCAATACACTGTCAAATATGGACACAATGTCGTATTAAGAAACACAAGTGAAAAGTTGAATAATGTATTGCGAACGAAAATGAACTTTTAAGTACACGAAATAAACTTAAGCGTGCGTGACCACGCCGAGTATGTATATATATATATATATATATATATGTATGTAACAATCGAAAAATATTGTTCACTCTTACAATGCCAAATGAGTTAGGCATTTGGTATCCCATTCAGATCACAAAGGAATAATAACAGTAAAGAGTAAACCGAAGTTTTGGACACGGCTATCAAGTTTTTTCCCTGAGGTTAAAAAATATCTTTCGGTGAAAGTATTTTATAAATTTTTGACAGGCCGAACTTATATATTTCAGAAATCATATTCTTACATATTCCTTTATTATAACCTTTGGAAATGTACATAAATATAACATATTTGTTTCTTAACAAGTGGATTTTGCTATAATTGACAAAATGACATCAAAGAACCCATTTTAATTCATGTAACAATGTCTTAGTTAGATTCGTATGCCTGGAAATAAACATACAGTTCAACTTTTTGAACTTATTCTAAAGGCTCAGTAAGACTTGTATAATATATACAGTGAAAAAGACGTTCGCCTTTACACATATGGATTTGAAATGTATATATTACCGACACTGCTGAAGGTTTTACATGCTTATTACAAAACAGTGATGAACTGTTGTTTTTTCTCTCCTCAGATAAGTACTTTAAACAAAAACAGTGGATATCTTAAATATTTTGGAGGAAAACTGTTTTTTTAGTAAATTTATCCTCAGGCTATACATATATATTTGTATATATTGTTATAAATTGACAGAGATTATCATACGCTAAACAGTTGAAAATGAAATTACTTCGCAAAAGCTGTACCCTAATCGATAGAATTGATTGTAGTTGAGTCTCAAAAGGTAGCTAATCTTGATTCTGATCAAAAAGCTTTCGGAGAGGAATAGATGGAAATAGGATTGAGGCGACTGCACATTAGTTAACTTGCTTTAAACTCAGGCTATCAAAATACTCTGCTCCCTAAAAAATCCTGTCAAATCCTATCATTTTATCCATCAAATCATCATATTATTATCTCGTTGAGTTACGAGAGAAACACAGGGCTTCAGCCACACCTCTCCATTTTTTCCTGTTCTCTACTGTTCTCTCCAGCCGGCCGTATGATTGCACATTAGATGTCATCTCCTCCTAACACGATCTCCTTTATTCCACCCTCGAACCAACACCCAACTCGTCAAATCCTGTTTGGGTTCCATTCGAGTGATAGTCTGAATCGAGGTGTCACCCAACGGTGTCCTCAGTGTGTGTCTGATCCGTCTTCATTTCCTTCGGGATGTTTACTGATTAGTAGATTCTTGATTATTTACCGGAATTTCCTCTTGCTGATTCTCCTGGCTTTGGCATCCCCATCCTTTCCGTCTCAATGTAATTAAAATGGTGTTGCCTAGATAAGGGAAGGAAGTGACCGCTTTCCAATTTGCTCATTCGGTAGTGATTGGTGATTTTTGTTGTTATTGTTGTTGTTGATGGTGATGGTGGTCGATTGTCTTAGTCACCTCCATATTCACACTTGAGGATAGACAAAAGCCATTGTCGTATTGCGATTGAATGGTGTTGATACAGATTGGGGGCACTACCTAGTGTTGAGGTAGTTTCCGCTCCCCATATAGTGCTAACTTGTCCTTCTTCTACTTTTGTTGGATGACTGATGTTTACTGGCAGTTCTGTTCCTACTGCTGATGGTATTTTTGGATGCTTAGCAAGTGATCGTCATCAAATCAAGAAGAACAAAATTTTTAGTTTTATATTTGCAAATCTCAATTCGGAGTTTCCATCCTCTTAACTGCTGAACACCGAAGATGTTTGTTATGCAAATTTGAGGTGTAAGCATAAAATAATAAGTGTAATACGATGGTATAGTTAGTTATAAATTACAGGGAAAGAAACCAGTTATTTATAATGAATTTAGAGGAGGATTCTAGAAGTCATTTGGTAGCTGGCTTAACAATTATAATAACAATAAACCAGTGTATAACATAATAATATACAAGATAGCATTTAGGAATAACTTGGTATCAATTAAATGATTTAAGAACATTGAGTTGAATGAAAAAGCTTTAAGTGGTGCATTTCTGAAAACATTTCAACTTGTCACTTCTCAATGTTCATACAAATCCCAATGAAAATCATCATAGTAACTGGATACGAGCAACAAAGCTTACAAAGGGATATTACTTTGAGTCAATTATTCAGAGTGAACTGTAGAATTTGAGGTTAGATCTATTGAGAAAAGAGTAAATATGTTATAATATGAAGGTGTTGAAAGTTCCAATCTGTATAAAATCATTGTTTAGGAGTAAAATAATTTTCAAACAAAGCTATATTAACACGTAAAAGCACAGACGGTACCTTGAAGAGAAAAATTTATAGGAAAGCAACGTGGAATGGACAATACACTCACTTCCATAGCTTCATATCTATACAATATAAGCGCAACCTAATTCGTTGTCTTAGTTATAGAATTAGACGCATATGTACCGACGATTGTATTGAAGATGAAATATGAAATCTTACAAACGCCTTGCTACAAAACGACTATCCTACCAGCTTTGTATAGAAGTATATCTATGAAACTACACATAAAACTAAGCGAGACACAGTAAGTAAGAAAAAGCTTTACTTAAATGTACAATTCAAAGGCGATATATCCAGCGATATATTAAACCGTAATTTAGCTAGATCAATTGAAAGAACTTTTAGTGCCGCAAAACTGCATGTCACTTTCTCAACCAAACCGATATTGACACTGTGCATTAAAGATAGATTACCCAAAATAGCGACATCAATGTGTGTACATAAATTCAACTGCTCCTGTGGAGGTAGTTATATAGGTCGTACCCAAAGGAATTTGTCTTTACGCACTCGTGAACATATTCCTGTTTGGCTTGGGAAAAGAGCAGCCAAATCAATAAATAGTGCAATTCTGTCTCATCTAGTGGATAGCGAACACAGCATCAAAGTAGATGAGTCATTCACAGTTGTGTGTCGAGTACCGAACAATCTCCCCAAAGGCACACGATTACGCCTCTTAGCCATAGCTGAGGCTTTAGAGATTAGTAAAGAAAGACCATACCCATGTGTACAGGAAAACTTATTCACTCTGTTTGTCTACCCTGGCCCACTATAAGGTCAACATGATCATAATTTTTCGTCCTAATATTATCATTATTATCATTTTGTGATATTTATCCATTTCTCCACCCAGATTATTCCACCTTATTGTTACCCACAATTTTTGTCAACCTTTATGATTTTATATTAAGCCTACCAATTCTGTAACATCTTATTACAATTTACAATTTAGCCTCTATATTTTACCACTAGACATTATCGGTCAGCCCTTACATTCAGTGTCCCCTTTGTTAATGTGTGTTTGTATGTATTTCTTGGTTATCGTATTTCTCTCACCCCAATGACATTTGTATGCTGTTGACTATGAAACAACACCATTGTTCATTCACACTTCATCACATTTTGCTGACTATACACCGTATACACATTTGATTGACTATGTTAACTAATGGACTATCATCTCAACTTACACATGCACCCCAATACAGTTTCTGATATTATTTTCATTTGCCTTTATTGGCTATAGAGATATTCGGGTTTTTTTTTTCCTTCACGTTCCCCAGTGGAACATAGGTCTTCAAGCTAGTGGCTTGAAGTTTCTGTAGCAGTGTTTATTTTAGAGGATGGGGTTGCTAGCCTCATGCCCAACCTTTCCTCTTCACCAGCATTATTTCTGGCTTAGTGAAGTAAAGGAGTGCGTCGGCCGGGGATCGAACCCCGGACCATATGCATGGTTGGCGAGCGTCCTAACCACTATGCCAGCGACGCACTAATTGGCTATATGTACTCTATTATTCATGGATTTATAACTGTAGAGCCTGAAGAAGAAGTTATAGAAAACAATTGTTCGCTCAAAATCTTGTTTTAATTGTTTATTTCGTTGATATTTTGACGTCTGCATACAACTGGAATAATGGAAGCCGATAATACGGGTTCAACATACTGCAGTTTGTTATTAGATCGATGGAGGTAATCGATTAGGAAGCACAGGCCGATCTAGGTTTTGCACTCGGTAGTACTCAACAGTCAGCAGGGCATATCTGCGAAGATTCGAACCTTGGTCGACCACTGGTGCAGGCAGAGATGTTACCACTGAGGTGTTTGGACTCACAGCTGACCTCCTGTAAGACTGAATGTACACGATACTTTGATAAGACACTAGGTAATTATTAGTGTCGTACGTCTTGTCTTTTTCTTGGTGCAAACTGAAATCTGTCAGTGGAATTTGCGATGTGGCTCAGTGATAACCTCACTGACTGTACCATTGAGTGTTACGTGTTGAAATTTTAGGAGGGAAATGAGTTGCTCCATGATTGCAGATACGCCTTGATCACTGGTGAGTACCAACAATCACGAGACATGTGTGCAAGGCTTCTTGCAAGTTGCCACAAACCATCTAATAACAACATTTTAGAGTGCTCTGTGATGACGAACCACCTAGCTTGGTGGCCACACTGCACAGCTGACTGATAGAATTCAGTCTACACAAAACATAGGACTAAACCAGTAAATTAGAAAAAGACTTACTGAAGTTTTGCTAAGATACGTAAGCCCGGGTTTAACCGTTTGGTAGCGATGACCTCTGTCAACTTCAAAAGACTTGAGATTGATTCTTTTTTCAAGTACTGGTTATGCAGTGATTTTTGTTTGATGTTAGCTCATGATGAAATCCTCCATCCAATTAATTTTTTGTCCATTTTGTTTTTGAAAGAATTCAAGATATCTACTTGGTGTTCCATGTCAACTAGATGTCCCATGATAGCGCTGAAGAAAGACTTACTTCCTCTTAAATGCAGACTTTTCTGTGTATCTATTCAGAAAATTTAAGAAAGGCCACTCCTTCCGTTCTTCTAATGCTTCTGCATCGGGAGTAACATGTAAACTAATATAGGACGTCCAATCCATTCGAGAGAATTTTGCGAACGTGCTGCTTGGTATAACGGAATCAGCCTAACCGTAAGGAATGTCTTAGTCAACAATTCCTTAAGTCGTCTGTTGATTATCCCTGCTGTTATTTGTATTCACTGTTTTATTTTCTATATCATTCCACTGTTCTTATTTCCTTCAGATCGGTAGATAAGCCTCTGTAGATAGCGACTGTCTCACAGACAATATCTATAATTTGCAGTTACCCATCCAATTTGTCAATGAAATGAGACTACTGTAACGACCAAGACCACCGTATACTGATCAGAGCTTAGTCGAGCTAACCATAACTTCTTTGAGCTCTGTGAAGTACAACATGTCCCGAGGATTAAATCTACAGTACCATTTAAAACTGATGATAAATTCAAACTCAAAAACACCTCAACAGAACTAATAAGACATCAGATACAAAGCAAGAATTAGTTCCACATCATCGGCTCTAAACTTGTACATAGTTATTTTACATGAAAATGTTTCACCAATCATGTCGTCATTTCACTTTAATCAATTTTAGGCATAGGCAGGGTGAAATCTAGAAGTTAAAGGTCATTAATACAAATGACTAATAGTTGTTAGTAAGAAGATATCCAAGTTTCTAAAAGATGGGGTGAAAACTAATTACGGAATTCTAGATAAGTTTATTTATTCTTAGGCACTGGTAACAAGTTATTACATAATCAAGGAATTTTTAAAATAGCACTGATGACTAGGAAGAATAGGATGACTCATAAGAGTCGCATAAACTACAAACAAGTTAATAGAACTAGCTAGAATTTTGAAAATTGTAAAAACTAACAAAGTCAAAAGAAAGTTACAAGAGGAGGGAAAAAACCATTTTCACAAACTTAAAACATATTATTTAGTTCACCAAACCAGAATTATCTGTTCAAACGAGACATTGAATGAAGAACTCGCGATCTACTAAGTAGAATTAAATATCCAACTAAATTCGTAAACAAACAGATGAACTCAGAAAGTGAAAAGTTTAAGTTGTCGACTGTCTCCAAAATATCAGTCATCCCAGGGTCATAATTCATGGATGATGTCAATAGTGAGATCTTATCACAATATCTGAGTAGGGTCTTCAAAAAATTGCTATGTAGCTAAGCAATGCTGTGTATTCACTAACCGATCAATACTTAGTTGAAGAAATAAAGACAAACTGCCTTATTTCGACTCTTCCATGTGTATTTACCAGTTTAACTGACCGTGCGGAGCTAGTTACATAGGTCGTACGATCAGGCAAGTTCATCTTGGTCTGGCTAAGGTCTGAATAAAGCTATATGCAGCTCAATACTAGCTTTTCTTGTCGGTAGTGGACATAAAATCGATTCTAGGAAAGCGTTTAAAATTATTTACCATATATCACCCAATCTCTCGCATGGTCTGTGACTACGATTTTTACATACATCACAGGCAATCGGAATTCATGTGAACAAGCAAAACCTGTATGCTCAAAAGGAAATTTGTACAGCCCCCTGCTTTGCCATAGCGAAATACATAATACGTATTAAGTTTGTAAAAATGGTTTTTTCCCTCCTCTTGTAACTTTGTTTTGACTTTGTTAGTTTTTACAATTTTCACAATTCTAGCTAGTTCTATTAACTTGTTTGTAGTTTATGCGACTCTTATGAGTCATCCTATTCTTCCTAGTCATCAGTGCTATTTTAAAAATTCCTTGATTATGTAATAACTTGTTACCAGTGCCTAAGAATAAATAAACTTATCTTGAATTCCGTAATTAATTTTCACCCGTCTTTTAGAAACTTGGATATCTTCTTACTGATGACTGTTAGTTATATGTTATGATGACCTTTAACCTCTAGATTTCACCCTGCCTATGCCTAAAATAGATTAAAGTGAAATGACGACATGATTGGTGAAACATTTTCATGTAAAATAACTATGTACAAGTTTAAAGCCGATAATGTTGATTTTTTTAAATGCGTAAATATCAAGTGTATGAATTGCTTGCGAATCAGGTAGCATACACCCGACAACTTAAAATCAAAACTCTCTCAGTGAGAATCACACGCAGAACGATTCTCAAAGACAGCCCACGGTCAAAATGAACTTAATTTATTATTATTGTTGCTCCCTTGGGTTAAAGGTGGAACATAGGGCTTCAACCGCACGTCTCCACTTGCTTCTGTCTTCTGCTATACTTTTCACCTCCATCCATGTTAGTCCATACTAATTCAACTCTTCTTCACACGATCTTCTCCATGTCACCCTTGGACGTCCCACTCGCCGCTTCCCTTTCGAGTTCCACTCGAGCGTTGGCCTGACGCGCGATTTCACCCAACGGCCTCCTCGGCGACTGTCCAATCCATCTCCACTTTCTCCTGCATATTTGTTGAGCGATCGGTTCTTGTTTTGTTTGTTCCCATAGTTTCTTGTTGGTCATTCTTTCCGGCCATCTGATCTTGAGTATAGAACGAAGACAGTTGTTGATAAAGGTGTGCAACAGGCTGTTGGAAATATTCTTTGTGACCCGCCAAGTTTCTGTTTGATCCGTATAGAAGAACTGACTGACTTGACGTTTGTATTGAAAATCCGAATTTTGTTGTTGATGCAGGCTGAGTGACGAAGACTTCCAGATTGGTTTCAGTTTGATGAATGTGTTTCTCGCCTTCCCAACTCTCGATTTGACATCCTCGTCCGTTCCTCCTGTAGTTGAGACAATGTTCCCTAGATAAGTGAATGAAGTAACCTCTTTCAAATCCCTCCCGTTGATGGTGATTGGCGCTGGATGTTCCTGCTGCTGTTGTTGTTGGTGGTGGTGGTTATTTTCATAACCTCCGTCTTGTCTATGTTCACCTGGAGTCCTGTATTTGCTGCTTCTTCAACCAGTTTGTCGGTTTTCGCTTGTAAGTCTTCGATTTAGTGTGACATCAAACATAGATCATCCGCGAAATCCAGATCTTTTAGGTTCTTTACGTTGGTCCAGGATATCCCTGTCTTCTCGTTTCCCACTGTCTGAAAATGAACTTAATTTACTCAAACAAAATCGCTGCCTTAAAAATACCCATTATCAGCATCATTTAAGTTAGCGATTGAACAGTCACAAGGACAAATATTAAGAGGAAAGTGAACAGATTATACGCAACCAACAGTTTAATGACATAGCTTCTGCAGGAGAAAGAAGAAAATAATTACAAAACTAGTTGAGACATCTGAATAAGTGGCAATACAGCAAATTTATTTTTCAAGAGGGATTTGCGAAACAATAATTCCAGTACAACAACTATTTTGATTATTGTTATTTTTACAATTGTTATTGTGAGACAAAACGATTCGATATTTTTGTGATTATATAATGAAAAAAGTCCACTCCAGATTAAAATCAGAGAAATTAAGGTGAGTACAAAATACAGTGCCACACGTTTCTAATACCTGTTGAACTATTCGTGCATTAACTCAGTTACATTCGATCCTATCTACTGTAATACACTTACCGATAAAACTTTATGTTCGCCTTCATTTAGTGAGTATATACGATAACATGTACCAGTCTGAGAGTACATAGCCTCAGGAAAAATAACAACTCGAAAACTATTGCCTCTATTCAATTATTTCCTAATTCAAAATAAGCATCATTTAGGTAAATTTGAATAAAACAAGGACAGCAGTGGTTTCTGCAGAATAAAATGGTGCCATCATTGCTTATTTCGTTGGCTTCTCATGAGCCACTTACAAACCGGAGACATTATTAAGTATATCTACAGAAACAATTTTAACACACTTGTACAGAACTCATTTTTAAACAAAAATCTATCGATCAGTATATGCATTAAATTCTATTAATATAATAAACGCTTTATCCCAAACAATAATGTCCATACACAATTGCAACTTCGGGCACTACGTAATCAAATGAAAGAGAGGATGAAAACATCCGGTTACCAGGTCAAGGAAAGATCGGGTTTCAGGCGCTTGATGGAGACTGTTATGGCCAGCTTGAAGAGAATTGAGCTTTTTTGTCTATTGATAAATTGGAACGATCTTGAGACATCCCACTCATGACCATTGTCAAAGCGATGCCTGGCGATGACACTGTTTGAAGCATCTATTCCGCTGAGACATAGGCTTTTTGGAACATGTTCAGAAAATCAGAAGTACACCATTCTTTCTGTTCTCCAAGTGCAGCTGCTCCCGCAGATAAACTCAAGTCTGTACACAGTTGGAGTTAACATGAGGAGGGTATCTGTCAGCTTTTGACTGCACCAGAGAGCATATTGTTCGATAGACGGGAACCAGCTTAGTTGCAGGATAGGCTCTGGCTAGTGACGTATTCAATCTTGTGTTGACTACTTCTGCAATATTACCACCTTTCAAATCGAGCTGTATGAAGAAAGGCTTTTTCCCTGTGTGATTTGTTTCACGTTTGAAGCTTCACGTCTACAATAATTGCTAATGAATTTCTGAGGGTAACCATTGTTTTTCAAAATGTTTTCGAGAACCATAAAGTTTTCCGCTAATTTCTCTGTAGAGCATATTCTCTTAGCTCTATAGTATAAAGTCTTGACTAATGGTATTCATTATAATAAAGGTTTTTGTATTTCCCAATGAATGAAAAACAAAACGATATTGTTTTTACTGACGTTTCGCTATTAAATGCTCCTAATAACTTTATCAAAGTATTATTAAACCAGAATTAACAAAATCTCAGCATATATATGACAAAGAGTTAAGAGGTGAGAAAATAGACTTAGGTCAAATTAAAAGGACATGTTGAAAGTCAAAATAACAATGAAGATCACTAAACCAAATAAAAAAGGCGATAGTACATCTGCTATGGTATCTAAACAAAGTTCACTAACTTGATCACCGTTCGTCAGTATGGGGGCACTTTTCGTTGTCAAGTTGGTGAATTGGTAAAGATAACAAAACCAAGTGTAGATTGTTGGATTTGATCAGTGTGTAAAATTATAAAACAGCGTGTTTTTATACCATGGTATTGCTTATCACTTTCGTGTTGATTTTGTCAATTCATAGGGGAGGGAGGTGTTGTAACCAGGTCAGATTCTGTTTCAGTCCATCATTCTTATTCAGGCAATTTGGATTCCACTTGGTATGAAGTGCTTCTGATGTTGTTAGAAGTTCTTTGTGATTTCTGAAGCTTTTCTGGATTATTTCAATTTTGTCAAAATCAATTTTGTGGCCTGATTCTATAGCTGATGGTTTTTCAAGCTTTCTAGTTCAACTGGATTTCTCGGTGGTCGAATAGATGCTCTACAGTGTTCATTTCT
The DNA here is from genome assembly GCA_944472155.2 of Trichobilharzia szidati. NCBI lineage: Eukaryota > Metazoa > Platyhelminthes > Trematoda > Strigeidida > Schistosomatidae > Trichobilharzia > Trichobilharzia szidati. Next base: position 56,999,501 of record OX235276.1, read on the forward strand.
TCTGATTTTGATTTCTCTCTCGTGAGTTTTGCCCAATGTATATCGCATAACATTCCAAGCATTTTATTTTATAGGCACAATTAGATAGAGAATGTTTTGTGATTTGGTCTTTTACATGGACAAGCTTGCTTCGCTCTGTGCATGTCTGATGTTTTAAAGAAAACTCTAATGTCGAGCTTATTGAGTACTCTTCTGATATCGTCTGCCATCTCTGCTCTATATGGAATGACGGCTGTTGAGGTCCATGAATTCAGAATGCGCTTTTGACCATACCTAATGTCTGCGTTGATTTTGTTGATGAATTCCTTGGGTAGTTGTTTTGCTTGAGAGTTTCAGTAATGTTTAATATTTTTTCTTTTTCTTTCTCATCCGTCAACATCAGAGTGTGCTCGTCTAAGAAGACTTGAAACAACTGAATTCTTTACGCTGATGGGGTGTGATGATTTGAAGTCTAAATATTTATTGGAGTGGGTTTTCTTCCTAAAAATAGGTATATCAAAATGTCTGTTTTCCCTCCTCTTAACTAGGCAGTCTAGAAATGGTAGTTCACTGACGCCTGATTCTGCTTCCGACGTACAATGGATTCTGGGGTATACACAGTTTATTTTCTCCAGGAATGAACTGTGTAGATCTCGTTTTAGAACTTCAAAAGTATCATCTACATATCTTAACCACATTTTAGGAGTCAGTATGCTTGGAAAGATGATATTTTCGAATCTATTCATGAAAAGGTCAGCAACTATTGGGGAGACTGATGAACCCATAGCAACACCATTTGTCTGTCTATATAAATTCCCTTCAAATGTAAAATAATTACCTTCTAGACAGAATTTCAAGCTCTTAATCATTTGACTGGTGTCCGGTGGACATCTTTGTGGTAGCGTTGTATCTGATTCTAGTAGACTGGAAATGATTTCAAGACTCGGTAATAGGGATACTAGTATATAATGAGTTAATATCATAGCTTACCATATTGTATTCTTTATCAGTTTCTCGGTGTTCCACTTAGGATTTCAAATCATATGAATTCCTGACAATATTTGGAGTGTCCTTTTGTAGTGGTTGTAATACCGAAAGTAAGTATTTAGATAATTTGTATGTCGGTGAGTTGGTGAAATCTATTACTGGTCTTAATGAAAATTTGGGTTTATGTATCTTTGATTAACTGTAGAATCTTGAAGGTACATAAGATTTTGGGTTAAGTTTAAACCAGAGAGAATTTCCAATTTTAGGTTTCATTTCTTGAAGGAGTCTGTTTGTATTTAGTTTCATTTTGTTGAATTCGGCAGATTTCTTCTTCTGTTCAATGAGTAAGTATGGTCCCTCAGATAGGTGTTCAATCGCCTTCTTTTCAAAATCCGTTCTATTCATTATCACAGTGACGTTTCTCATGTCGGCTTTCGTTATAACGATGCTTTTGTCTTTCTTTAAATTTCTTAAGTCTTCATATTCTTGTTTGGTGCGATTAGATGGTATGTTTCGTTGTGTCATTATTATGTGTGATATCTTTTGACGAACAGATTGTGATTCTTCATTGGTGAATTGTTGTAGAGCAGGTTCAATCATAGGTGCTATTTCCTGGACCAATAATAGCTTTCTAGTGATATTGAAATTCAGACCTCTCTGTAGTAATGAGACTTCATTTTTGGTCAGTGTCTTGTCTGACATGTTATGTATGGCTCTAATATTCTTTATATCATTTGCTGAGGGTTTCTTTGGTTGTTTCTTTTCTTCGAGTTTCAAGGATTTTTGAATTTGTCTTCTTTAAGGGACATTATGAAAATGAGATTCTCGTTCACTAAACAATTTTTGAAAGGATTCATAGATATGGTTTGGAACAAGTAATGTTAAACAGTCGTCTATATATTTGATTCTCGTTCGATAAGATTCAAGTTTGATGTTGTAGTTATGTATTCTTTCTCGTAAAAATACTTTGGAGGTATGATTTGCAGCAAGTATGGATTTGTGCGAATATTCAAGAAGTTTAACTCGTATTGACTTAGGAATAATTCCACTTTGTAGACAGCGTATGTTGAAAATACAATGATTATAGAAGTTACATTTATGCTTCGAAAGAGTAATCCGGTTTTTATTTAAGTTATATATGTCCAAACCAAGATCACTTTTAACTGTTTGAAAAAATTTGGGCATTGGGTATATGATATTCATTATAATAAAGGTTTTTGTATTTCCCAATGAATGAGAAACAAAACGATATTCTTTTTACTGACGTTTCACTATTTAATAATAATATTTTGACAAAGCTATTAGCATTAAATAGCGAAATGTCAGTAAAAAGAATATCGTTTTGTTTTTCATTCATTGGGAAATATAAAAATCTTTATTATAATGAATATCATATACCCGATGCCCAAATTTTTTCAAACAGTTAAAAGTGATCTTGGTTTGGACATATATAATTTGACTAGTGGCAGTTTAAAGCTATTTAGACAAGAACTACTAAAATGTAGGTATTTTCCATTCCAAGTAGGCTTTCGGTAAATTGACCTATGGAGACTACCATCTCTTAGGCGTTGCAGGGCAGTGCCAAGGAAATGAAACTTTCCATCATTTTCATGTTTCATAGTAATTTCAATATTTTTGTGTGAGTCGTTGAATAATCTGAGTAGTTAGGAAGCATGACTTTGATTGTTGCTCACAACAAATGTGTCATCGATATATCGACAATAAGAAGTTGTTTTGGCGATTGCATGCTTCCATTCAAAAACTGTTTGACGTTATTTTCGGTTAAATTTACCTAGAAAGTCGTCAGTGCTACTCTACTCACAGAAATACTGAAAAAAAATTTTAATTTCGGTTAAAAAGAAAGACCACATTTGATATCATCATTCTATTTCACAAGTTCTCATCAGCTGAGAACTGCTTGAAATTACAATGGCTACAAAAAGTAGCAACCTACTGTAATGTTTGAATGGTAGTAGAGGAAATGCTGTAAAATTAAGGCATTAAAAATGTAAGCATTGCAATTTTTCCTTTGACTTAAGAATAGAAAATGGAAGAAGGAGAAGATGACAGAAGACTGGCCAGATCACACAGCAAATCAAGAAGGTTATACTTCGTAAGATTAAAATTTGCTCAATGAGCTGGAATCACTAATATGGATGACTGCTCAATGTGATAATGATCAAAGTACAATTGCCAGAGAGGGTGAGAAATTGATTTCACCCCCTTTTCTGTATGCATAAATTTGGTTTGATTGCAACTGTTTCAACAAATCGTAGTAAATTTACTGTGCTTTTATGAATTTTTTATAAAATAAAAGATTTGGAAATCTCGACGAAATTCAATTAGGTATCCACAAGGTGTCTGATGATTGCACTTTGTCAATATCTACTTCCCTTTAGGAATAAGTTTCTTGGGATATGCTTAGAAAACAGAATAGAGGACCTTCTTCATGTCATTCTAACTTACTTTCTGTCATAAGTGTATATAAATTTATAGACGCAGCTGTAGATGATATCAGTAGGATACGTATCTAGTTTACATAGCCTTATAAAGCATGTGGTGATGCATAGTGTTACGAGCTTAGCCGAAAAGAAGCATACTTTTATTGCCCGTTTTATTCCCTTGTCAATATTCTGTGATACCGCCTCTCCTCTGAAAGAATGATAAACAAACACTTTTTTCTTTTCTACAGGTGAGTGTTTGATTTTCTCGTCTTTTTCTTTGCTATTATTATTATTATTGTTTCCTTAAGTTCCTAGAGGAACATACGGCTTCAATCGAACGTCTCTATTACATTCTGTTCTCTGCCAACATTTTCACCTAACTCCACATCTTACCACATGCTTTCTTCTCCTCTACACATGACCTCCTCCATGTCAACCTCTCACTGATGACCAACTCGCCGTTTCCCGTTAGGGTTCCCCTCGAGCGATGGCCTGGCGTGTGGTGTCACTCAATTGATGGTTTATTTTCTTAAAGCATGGCCAATCCACCTCCATTTCTTCCTGCATATTTGTTGCACAATTGGTTCCTACTGGGTTGGTCGGTTCGCTTACAAAGATCCCTCCCTGTTGCTGGTCTTTTCTGGTCATCTGATCTTGAGTGGTATTGAACGAAGACAGCTGTTGATAAAGGTCTGTAGTTTGTTCGAAGTGGTCTTCGTGACGCATCAAGTCTCTGATCCATATAGAAGCACTGAATATTCGTGCTTTTTGATTATCGCACTACATTTGCTTAGCTACACAACACTCTCATTTCTCAGGTGTTTCTGGCCAGAGAGTTGTGGAAATTTTTGTAGTTAATTCACCTTCGAACACTGAATCTGTGGATTTAATCTTGTTGACTATTGATACCTACAACCAACTGTTTGGCATTTTGTGACTGTTTAACACTAATATCTATAACTGTATATTTTATTAGATTTACATGCCCAAGTTGACTCAAGTCAGTGAGTCTGTGGCTTTGATATCATTTTTTAACTGTATATGACTGGGATACTACTGCTTAGGATTTCGTTGTTGTCGTTGTTGTCCCTGCCTTTCCTGTTGTGATTTTTTTCTTTCTTTGTTGTTCCGATTGCTTGATTTCTTGTTTTCTTGGTTCTTTTCTCTTTGCTATACATTTGGATAAATGTCTTCGGATACCTACTTTCCAGCAGGGAATTCTGAACAAAGCCTGATTCTTCTTCTAATGTGCTGGGAAAACATAACTTCCATTACAATATCAGGTAGTTCACTGATGATGACAACCTGTGAAATAGAATGATGATATCATTTTAATACTGGAAAATTTGGTCTCTCTTACTCTATCGAAATATATAAAAGGAATCAAGTGTATGAGAATTAATCACACAAAAATAACGGTTTGTTAAAAAGTGTACTTTATTAGAAAAATACACAAAAAGTTTTCATTTTAGATAAGTAAGTAGATGAGAAGTGGGCAAATGTGTTTTATATTTCCAAATCGTGGGCAAAAACTACTAATCGGGACAATAGAGGGAAAAGAACAAGAAGTTCAACAAAGATATCTTTCCGGCGATTTCATTCTCAAAAGCTGTACAATCACATTTATATAGATTAGTTTACATGGATACAATTATTATTTGTTTGAATCCACATGGTAACGGAGGATGAAAGTTTGAAGGTACAAATATAGATTACAAGGGGCTTACAGACAAGACTACATTACAACGTGTGCACAATTAATACTTGATAACTGAAGAAATAATTTTAAGGCGAATAAAAGATGACAATTATTTTCAAATTGATATGAATTACAAGAGGCATAGTAACAAAAATTACTCGACGGTAGAACGAATTACAGGTGTGAACAAAATGAGTATGGAAACAAATTGAAATCAAAACTTTCAACAAAAAATTACAAAGGATTAGAATATAATTGTAAAATGGTTATTCTAAACGGATTACAAGTGTGATCAGGAGGAGCATGGAAACAGACTTAAAATAACTGATTTTATAACTGAAAAAATAGGGTGAATTGAATGAAGGTAAAGAGAGAAAATTACACACATAGAGGACAAAACAAAAAACCTGAAGGATTACGGAACATACCGAACTAAGTCCATGGTAGTTGTAAAGGCTGAACTAATTTCTTTTGAACACACAGCTCCGACTTTTCAATGTTTATGGCGAGAGCTTTTGCAGTGCAGAGAAGTCGGAAACACACTGCCTTTGGTAGGTTTTTGTTTACTTTGTAAATGACTCTGAACGTTGAGTCAGATGAGATGCTATGACAGGTACTTACGAAGAAGGATGACAAAATTAAATAGGTTCACCTTTTAAATGGGCGGAAAATCCATATCTTCTTAATATCCAATAAGATAAAGTATAAATTTAAGATGAGATAATCATGAGACTGGTACAGTCTGGGTTGTTACAGAGCTGAACTCTGCGTAGTTTTGCCGCCAGATATCGTTAACACTGTAATTGGAGTAATGTTCCAAGCCCATTTTTCAATTTCGAATTTCTGTTGTTTAAGAAAAACTAGAAAGTTTCAATGTTCTTTGCTTTTCGAATGCAACTAGTGCAAGACAAGGTAGTCTATACACACAATAAGCCAGAACTTCAATCAGTTTAATGAGTTAAATGTTGAAATGAGTTCTGAATCGTACTTCTACAATTTATCTCCAAATTGTACATGTCAAAAGAAGATTGCTGTGTGTAAAACCTGGACACAGTGGCAGTATGTATTTCCATATTAATTTGCTTACTGCATACATTGTAGAGTGCAGCAGTATTATTTATTGAATGATGCTTTGAACACAATTTATTATGTTCATAACGGTATCAGTTATAGGTACAAAACTTCGAAACTTTATTTTATATTTTTCTTTGTCTTTTTCTGTTCGTTGAAGAGGCAGGCGAATTAACCAGATGCCCAGGGAAACAGGTGTTGAACCATTCTTATTACACATATTTCCAGTTGATTCGATAAATAAAGCTTCCTTTATCAATCTCCCCCTCCACATTCTATTTTATGGTTGTATTGTGTATTTTTGTTTTTTTGTTTTCCTTCACGTTCCCCAGTGGAACATAGAGCTTCAAGCTAGTGGCTTGAAGTATCTGTAGCAGTGTTTACTTTTTACAGGATGGGGCTGCTAGCCTCATGCTCAACCTTTCCTCTTCAACAGCATTATTTCTGGCTTAGTGAGGTGAAGGAGTGCGTCCAGTGGCCGGGAATTGAACCCCGGATCATGTGCATGGTCAGCGAGCGTCCTAACCGCTATGCCACCGACGTACTTTTACACTTGTGTTGTGTATAATTGTATGTAATGCTTCAGCTGGACTATCCTTCACATTAACTTCTCTTATTAGGGTCAACCAATCAGAATGTAGCTGCTAGGGTTTTGTTCTGTGCTGGTAGTAGGACTGACTGACCCCGTCCTGCTACTTTAACCTACGCATTTGACTTAACAGGCATTGCAAGGTATTAGATAGATTAAATTGTTTTGTTTAATTGGCTACTAGGGATCCTTTGACAAACAGAGCTTGTTTCTAATTAAGTATATGGGTTTGAATACTACTTTTATTCCTGCACTTTTAGGAATTCTCCGTAAGGTTCCCAAGGTTCTGTCTCTGTCTTGAAGTACTACTGACGATTTAAATTCCTTACGGTCGTTGCTGTCATCAATCTGCGCATACTTGTCATGCATTTCGTCATTGTTAATATTATTATTATCATCATCACAGTTACTAGCATTAATATCAATTATTTTTACTTTTACGCTTTCCTAAACATTTCCTGATTAGTTTAAAAGGGTTACTGTTAGGTTTTTAAATTTCTATTATATGGCTCACTTCCTGGATTAGATTTTCTATGTTTCTACAGAGGATTTGTGCATTGTTACTCAAATATTTCACCAGAACTATTTTTACTAACAAACGATGGGATGATACGCAATCCGAATTTTAGTTTCAATGTTTGTAGGGTTTCTGTAAACACTTGTGTCTGAATTCCCATACTATTTCCTTTTTATGCTACAATCCAAAGGTGGAAGCTACCCTTCCTGACTTCCCAATTCAGAAGTGAACTCAATTGCCTCTAATTTTGAACTGATATGTTCCTAAGTTGAAGTTCCCGGTCTAACACCAAACTTCTCCTCTAAACTGGGTTCCCTACTGGCTGAGTGAGGTCTATGAGTTAGTCAGCCGGAAAACAAACGCGAGGATTAGTTGGCGTCCACTCTATTAATGAACCACAGAATCACCAGTTTTCTTCAATAAATAACATAAAAAGCTATTATGGTCTGTATCCTTATTCTGTTGTGAAATGAAATTCCGTATGCTCAATAAGTCACGTGGTTCTAATGAACTGTTCAGAAAACAAATCTCTAAAGTCTCCTTTACAGCGGTGACTTCAGTGGTGCTTTTGTTAGTAATAATTACGCTGATGTACACAACATCATTATCAGTATTATTTATTTATTAGACAATAAAAGTGAATAATTTCCAAATGGAAAGTACATTTCCATATTTGTACTTTGTATGCCTTTGAAAATGAGAAATTGCGTGTTCATGTGGTCTTAGGAAGATGTCGGAGATATTATATAAAAAAAGCACATTCTCTCAGACCATTGAGATACTTGCTATACATTAATAAAAAATAAATGCAATTTCGGCTTCCTTTCATCTTTGTTTTTATCCACGCAGTCTCTGAGTACTGCTCTTTTTTGTTTAATGAAAAGCGAAGAAGATGAAAATTAAGGTGAAATGATAAAAGTCTGAATAGATTTGAAGTTTGTATTTTGGTGACTACCCTTGCGTGATATTTGAAGTTATTTATGGTTCGTGAATGGTATTCCGAACATTAATTACTGTTCCACTGGAATATTCTCAAGTTTATTAAGTGGAAAAACGTTTTCAACGAATCAAAACTCAAAAAATTTTGGAATCAAAAAGAGGAGCAATATATCAAAGAACTAAAAATAGGGTTGGTTTCTGATGCATTCAATAATTTTAAATTATTATGATCCATACAGATGTTTTAAGATACCAGAACTGTTTTTATGTCATACGAATCTCCCCGTTAACTGATCATAGTCACATCTAAATGGTCGTTATCTCTGTTGATGTGTCGAATTCTTGCTAGGACACTTCAACAATGCCTCCAGATGAACATGGTATCACTTGTGACGTTGGTTATCTTAAGCCAAAAGGTAATTCTGGATAGGTAGTGCAAAGTGCTGCTAGGAGAAACGATCAGCCGACATAGATTTGATTTGTATCGCCTTGTAGACTTTAGACAAATATGAATTATAGCGAAAATATTCATTCAGACATATATGATACACAAAATAATTGAACAAAGGATATCCTTTTCGATAATTTCCTCTTCTGGCTCTACAATTATATATGCATGTTTATATACACAGAATATTCTGGATTAGCAGTCAACAACAATATTAGTGTTTTTTAAATAATATCGATTTGTAAAGTAAGATAAATGGAATTACAGTTCAGTAAAGATGCTTAAATTATAACAGTAATAATAATAAAGATATAGTAGCAAAAAGAATATCAACTAAAATTAAGGAAATTTCTACAGAAAAATGAGCATCATTCGAACCTAAATGGCTAAGATAAGGACAACCAATGTCTAAACTAGCTTCTTTTGGATACACAAATTAGGCTTCTTAATGTGGATCACAACAGCTGGCCCCAGCAATATTTAGTAAACGAACTCTTAAGGCGAAGCAAGGATTTCCTGGTATGCAACAAATGACTTTGAAAGCCTGGTTAACATCAATCTTGTGTTCTGTATCCACAAGATGAGATAGAATAGCACTGCGAATAGATTTTGTTTGTCCTTTACTTAACCATGCGGGGTGATGTTCGGAAAAGGATATTCTTTGCTCAATTACTTTATTTTTATAAGTATGAATTAATGCGGAGTATTTCAACTGTTAAGTTTCGTCGTGGATTAACACTAGTTGAAGGGATCATCGTAAACCAGGAGGCACTGGACAGCTGTTTTGCCCCACCGTGGAACTCCCTAACAAGACAAACCCAGGACACACGGGTTACGAGACAAAGCCGGTTAACTATTCAAACACTTAGACCGGAATCCATTAGACTATGAATTTTAACTAATTTGGTCTCACGCAGCTCTCTCATATATATGTTATTTCTAAAGTGTATGAAAATATTCACTTAAAACTATATACTACTAATTGATTGAGATAAATAGTTGTATACCACTCATATCAACTAGTGATACTTGCTGGCCAGCCAGATCGACGTGATCCAAATATGGTACGACTATTTGTTTGGTTTGTGGCCGAGCCTCTTTGAGCTCAGAGAGCTTGATCGGGCTATCATGCACCATCGGTTGATATGACTTGTATGCAGTTATTCATCTGAACCAATCAGCATAGAGCAATAGCAAGAACGTAAATTTCAGACCCATTGCCATTACTTTCTCGTTTCTAAAGCTTATGGAACAACTAGTACTTCTTAAACTTGAAACCCTCCCTTAAAAGCTTCCAAGACCCTAAACAATTTGCATAAAGACAGGGTAGGAGCGCTTTAGACGCTGCAGCCGTCTTACACAACAGCATCGTCTCATCATTAGATAAAAGTGCCAAATACGTCCACTGCACGTTTCTTGACTTCACTTCTGCTTTCGACTCTGTACCTAGTTGTCTCTTGCTAAATAAGCTCTCTAGGACAAGAACTGAGTCCTGGGTCACAAACTGGCTGCAATCCTACTTCTCTAACAGAAAGAAGTACACCATATAGAGAGGTAAATCATCCTCTGCTGAACTCACTGAAGCCGGGGTCCCCCAAGGTGCTGTACTCTCCCCACTTCTCTTTTCTTTCTTTCTACATGACTTACCATCTTCAAATGACGTTAATTTTGTCAAAAATGCTGACGACCTGACTGTATCTTTGCCTTTCAAATGTCAAAGTGACTGCTCCAAACTAAATGGCTTTCTGTCAGAAATCAGCCAGTGGTCCAAGGAAAACGGTCTTACTTTAAACCCCTCCAAATGCCAAACAGTCAATTTCACCTTTAGGCATAAATCTGACCTAAACAAAGTGGTTAGCTCTCACGAGGTATGCAACATAGATGGCACTGAAATGGAGATCAAGTCGGAAATTAAATACCTAGGTGTCATTCTATCTGCTGATCTCTCCTGGTTGTCTCATATCTTGATGATTTCTAAGAAAATATTCCGTCTTACCTTCTACATCAAGAAGTTAAGACATTCTAAAATAATCCAACCCTTACTCCTACAATTCGTTAACTCTCGCTTTCTGCCTATTATTTTCTATTGTTCCCTTTTAGTTTTTCCAGGGCTACTGAAGAAGGAATATATCTTATTACGTAGGATGTTAAAGGTTGTCAGCAGGGTAAGCAACGTGCCATTTAACCAGCTTGTTAATATTCTGGTTGACAGGTACTTGGACTCATGTGAAAAATGGGCTAAATCCATTCTATCTAACTCACACCACCCACTTCACTCACAACTCTCCCCTTGTATCTCATCAGACGGAACCAGAAGCCTATATAGAAAACTATATGCTCGCACCAGCAAGTACAAAAACTCAACCATACCCTACTTAGCTCGTGTTCTGTGTGATAAAGAAAGCATTAGGCGTGACACCTATACTTCTTTAAATAGTCAGTAGTACAACTGAATCTCGTCTTTCCAACCCACATCATCAATATGTACAACATTTTCTTTCTTTCTTTTCCTTTTCTCTCTCTTCTTTTTCCGTTATGTGCTGCTTTGTCTCTTTCTCTCGCTTACGCCTGTTAATAAGAGAGCTCCCACTTTTCTAACACCTTCAAACACTGTTTCAGCTTTACCTTTGCTACTGACATGCCAATGTATTGTTGTAATAATGAACTGTGGGTTTCCTCAATCTATGTAGAATTCTATTTATTGATAATGTACTAACTGGATGCAATACTGTAGTAAAAATGCTGAGAATTCCATTCTGTATCACAAGTACTGCTTTGGAATAAAGCAAAATTATTATTATTATTGTTAGAGTATATAGTTTTATGCAAATAGGCTTTCTGCCTTGATTACCGTTCACGGCAACAATATGACCAGATACTGTGTGTGGTCCGAATAATTTGTTTACTAAAAGAAACTGTTGCGAAAAAAGTTAATGACGTAAAAAAAAATTCTTTTCAACGACCTCGCTTTCAATTAACTGTAGAGTTGTATTTTTACGACCGATAAAGGCATTAAGTGGCATTAGAACTTGCTCAATTAATACACATTTGATAAGAATAGGAATAATTAAAATGAAGTTTTAATGGGATAGAGTTGAAGTGGATGAATTACAAAACTTCAAAGAGTATTAAACAATTTAATAGGTTATAAGATTTTAAGTAAGTCAACTCTGAGGAAAAATAAAATGAGCAATGATAATAACAATAAAGAAGGTAAAGATGGGGTGAAGTGAAAGGAATTCAAGAGATCGAATAGTATGTAAAAGGAGATAACATCACTATGACCAATGTACACAAAGAAGTTTCACAAAACCTTTTTGAGTACATACTTTTGATCACTGCCCATGTATAACTAGAGCTTCGGTGACACATACGTGGAGAAAACGTAAACTTTTAGAGCAGCTGATTTTTATTATTATTATTATTATTATTGTATCCTTTAATTCCCACAGGAACATAGGGCTTCAGCCGTGCGTCTCCAGTGCGTTCTGTTCTCTGCTAAAGTCTTCACCTGGCTCCAAGTCTGCCCACACGTTTTCATCTCTTAACATGACCTCCTCCAAGTCAACCTTACACTGACGACCAACTCGCCGCTTCCCTTTCGGGTTCCACTCGAGCAATGGCTTGTCTAGTGATGTCACTTGATGGTTTCCTGAGAGTATGGCCAGCCAATCCATCTCCATTTCTCCCTGTGTATTTGTTTCACAATCGGTTCCTGCTGAGTTGGTTCGCTCCCAGAGATCTCTGTTGCTGAGGTTTTCTGGCCGGCCATATGATCTTAAGTATTGAGCGAAGACAACTGTTAATGAAGGTCTGTAGTTTGTTTCAGATGCTCTTTATGACGCGTAGTGCAAGTCTCTGATCCGTATAGTAACACTGACTTCACATTGGAGTGTAAAATCCGGATCTTATTTTTGACGCTGAGTGCTGTTGACCTCCACACAGACTTGAGAGTAGTGAAAGCTTTTCTTGCTTTTCCGATTCTCGCTTTGATATCCTAATCAGTTCCATCCGCCTGTAGTTGAAACGATGCTTCCTAGGGAGGTAGGTAAAAGAGGTTGTTTCTTTCAGGTTCCTCCCATTTATACTGATTGTTGTCAGTTGTTGTTGTTGCTGTTGGTGGTGTTGCCCAGGAATCTTCATTACCTCTGTCTTCTTTATGTTCACCTGAATGCCTATCTTAGCTGCTTCTTCTGCCACCTTGTTGCTTTTCGCTTGCATATCTTCCAGTTTATGGGAAATCAGACATATATCATCGGCGAATTCCAGATCCTCCAAGTTTTTGTGTGAGTCCATTTTATGCCTGTTTCCTCATTGCCCGCTGTTTGTCGCATTATCCAGTCTACTGTAGTCAGGAAAATCATTGGCGATAGTAGGCAGCCTTGTTTCCAGCTGAGTTTAGCTCTTTAGATAAATTTTAAAAGTAAATCACGTAGTGCTGAACGACATCACTCCAGAAAAAGATCACAAATTGAAGACTTCGTCAACCATTGCTCATCTGTCAATGACCAAAGCGGGTAGAGTTCAACTAAACGTTTCCTGAGACCATGCTTACAACGTCTAATGTAATCATGTGAAAGAGTACACAGAGGTGGAATTAAGCAGTAGTTTTTCCTTCACTCCTCAGTCAGAAAATACTGAGTCTAAGCCAGTGGCATACAAAAGGCGTTTAATGCTCTTGGGTAGACCACTTTTAATCACTTCGACAATTGGGTTATCTGTGAAAGCTAATTCGAAAAGTGTCTCCTTTGGCACTACGATTTGACTGAGAGGGATTTATTTCTTCATATTTCTTTCAGTAAACCTTCTAGGATATCCACTACTTACTGAACGTATTTTTGGAGATGATTTTTGATATTTTGGAGTATAGAGAATGGGAAAAGTTCCTCTTTTTTACCCGAAGTCAGTGTGCTGCCCTAAACAAGTTGTCTTTCTGTAGATAGTGAAAAAGCATAGATTCATGAATAATCTCCATCGAGACATTGTTAAAACAAATCACGTAGTTCAGAGAAGAGGCTCTTTTCAGCATATTTACTTTTTTATTTAGCTTTACAATCACATTTATTTATACAATTTCTCATGAAAAAGGTACTTTAAAAAGTGATGAGTTGTCACAATTACAATTTTCGAAAGAATGGTCACTGAACAAAGGAAATGTTTCGATTATTTCATCATTAGGTTCTAGTTATATACATACAAAATTGTGAACAAATTAGTGTTATGATAAACATTAAATCAATAATAATATCTATGGATTAAATTTATATAGGATCAACATAACAGTACACTGAATATCAGGAAAATTAGGAATAATAATAATAATACAAACTCATGAATTTATAGTCTGCATTGAAGGCTGGACAGGGCAGTAGTAGTGGTTAGTAGGACATGCTTCTTCTAGACACAGAGCACCAGTCGTTTCAAGTCAATCACGATAGCCTCTGCTGTTTGGTATATGTAGAACCTGGATTTGTCTGACAACTTGTTTGGTACCCGATAAATGATGGAGAAGGACTCTTCAACATTAGATCTGCGACCAGTTTGGACCAGGTGTTCTAATATAGAGCTATTTATGCTTCTCAATATTACACTTTCACTTAACCACTCTGGTAGATGTTCACAAGCGAGCAAGAAAAGTCAAGTTCCTAGAGCAGCAGCCAGTATAACTCTCTCCACAAGCCTAGTAGAATTGGTAGATATAATTAAAAGTGGTCAGTCTGGGTATTTCATCTTTCATTTGGGGAATCACCACCAGTCGTTTGGAAAATAAGACTGGTAGTTCGCCAGCATTAAAAGTTTTCTGAATAGATTTTTTTAACTTCCTCATAATTGTTTCTCTAGCTTTATCGCCATTGAATTGCAGTCGTATGTATAAAGGCTTCTTGTTTACGGATATTGTGTAGTCCTTTTCAACTTTAGTAGTCATATGTTTCCTGATAAATTTGTCAGGATAGCCATTTTCAATCAAGGTATCACACACAATCCTTAGTTCATCTTCAGTTACTTCTTACGAGCATGTAGATTTAACCCTCTACTTTACTAAATTTTTTTGTACTGGAGAGAGACGAAGCTGTGCAAAAGGCTATTTTGTCCTGTCCATGTGCTATTCCTATGTAAATTTCTCTTCATACCACCATCTGGTTTTTCTGTAAGGAGGATATCTAGGAAGGCAGTTCTATTTTGGGATTCCTCTTCGCACGTGAATTTCATAGTAGAATGTTCTTCATTGAATGGAGTTATTAACGTGTTCATGTCTGAATCATTATTACAAAGAATTAAGGTATCATCTATACATATACATATATATCTGCATATATCCATATTCAAAGGTCAATGGTATTTAAACATTAATGTTGTTTATAACACTAATTCATTCACAATTACGTATATATGACTGCAGAACCTAATGATGAAGTAATCGAAAAGAATATTTTTTGTTCAGTAACCATTCTTTTGAAAATTTTGATAGGTATTTTTAGTAAGTTACAATGATTATTGTTACCATTAGTCAATGCATAAAAGTGTTCGCAAGTGTAATATAGTTACCTAACAAGATGAATAGTTTAATCAGTGAGTAGGGATCATGATGTTCATAGAAATGAAGCAGATATGGAGCTATGTAAGAGTTCTAAAGAAATACAATAGTTTTGAGGAGTTAGAAAAGCAAACAAACAACATTCAAGCCAGTATAAATCAAGAAGGTTGTCATCTTGATAGTAGGATTGGTTGAATAATTTTCTTGTGCATGCAGAGCTCTGATTTTTCTATCTGAATGGCTCAGTATGCAGCAATACAAATGAGACGAAAGCGTATTACGTTTGGCGGGCTATTTGTCACTCTGTAGGTTACTCTGAAGGTGGCGTTTGCTGAGATGGAATGATCAGTGTTGGCAAGGTGTTCGATTATCTCACTCCTTGTAGAGCCATTACTACGTTTCTGCAGTCATGAGGGACACTGTTCTTGAACCCTTTTAGGGAGGATATTATTATCATTGTTCCCTCGGGTTCCTAGCGGTAAATAGGGCTTCAGCTGCACGTCTCCACTTGCTTCTGTCTTCTGGTGTACTTTTCACCTGCATCCATGTTAGTCCATACTGTTCCAACTTCTCTTCACACGACCTCCTTCATGTCATCATTGGACATCCCACACGCCGCTTCCCTTTCAAGTTCCACTCGAGCTATGGCCTGACGCGCGATGTCACCCAACGGCCTCCTCAGCGAGTGTCCAATCCATCTCCACTTCCTCCTGCATATTTGTTGAGCGATTGGTTCTTGTTTTGTTTGTCCCCATAGTTTCTTGTTGGTGATTCATTCCGGCCATCTGATCTTCAGTATAGAACGAAGACAGCTGTTGACAAAGGTCTGCAACAGGCTGTTGGAAATATTCTTTGTGACCCGCCAAGTTTCTGATCTGTATAGAAGAACTGACTGACTTGATGTTTGTATTGAAAATCCGAATTTTGTTGTTGATGCAGGCTGAGTGACGAAGATTTCCAGATTGGTTTTAGGTTGATGAATGTGTTTCTCGCCTTCCCGATTCTCGATTTGACATCCTCGTCCGTCCGTTCCTCCTGTGGTTGAGACAATGCTCCCTAGATAAGTGAATGAAGTAACCTCTTTCAAATCCCTCCCGTTGATGGTGATTGGCGCTGGATTTTGCTGCTGTCGTTGTTGTTGTTTGTTAGTTATTTTCATCACCCCTGTTTTGTCTATGTTCACCTGGAGTCCTGTTTTTGCTGCTTCTTTTTAGGGAGGATACTCATCGAATAACCAATGTACCTGGGGGCACAACAATATATGAACCCATAAATGCACATAGAATTGGTAAGGTGTGTGACCCCATCCTTAAGGTCTCTGTACACCAGTGGACTACCGGACAGCACTACCCTTAGTTTTGCTGCAAAGAATGTTCTTTTCGAAGATGGAGAAATATTGCAGATTAAGTCTCCCTTGAAATCCAGGATCATGTAAAGTTCCCTTTCCAGAGACAGTAATCTTCCGTTCCTCTAAATTTTTGGTTATTTCATATTCTTGCCAATGAATCTTATTGTGTTTTCATTCTGGAGAAAGGTTTGTTTCAAGAGACCTAGTTCTGCTTCCAGGGCTTCAGACCGACAGATACGTCGGATCCTAGTGTCAAGATATTTGATTAAATTCCAATCTTCTTCCAACAGGCATCCAACTATGGATACTTGTTAGTTGACTGTTCCAAGTAGCTTTTCTTTGAATTTTATTCCCGGAAGACACTCATTACATTCTTTGAGGTGGTCAATATCTGAACATTTATCATCAGAAACGAAAAACGAAACCCCATCACTTGCAGATGTAGTCTTTGAAGGACAAATATTTCGTTATATTTCATAGTTAAACTACTGACCAAAAAATGTACCATTTCAGAAATACAGAACATTTTCATTCTCTGGTATACAACCAGAATATTGACTAGGCTTTTTGACAACAACATGCATTTGCAATTTGTATTCGTTGATGGGACATCTAGATGTTTGCTTGTTCATTGTGTGGTAGTGTTTAGCTTTCATTATACTATATGTGTATGTATACAAAAGTTTATAAAGTATATATTGTTTAAATAACTCTTTAATTTCGACTTTACCACCACTAAGGGCTAAATGCATACTTGATTTTCTCTGTTTAATACCAGTACAGAATACTAGACACACAGTTTGATTGCCTGTTTAAAATCCATTTCAATATATATATATATATATATATTAATGATGACAATAAAAGATAGGATATCACATTTATGCTATAGTACGCATCTCTCTCTCTTTGAAGTACTCTGTTATTCTGCTGCTTTGATTATATATTTTGTCTATGCTTTGTTTTGTTTTTGAAAAAAAATTTAATATAAATCACTATGATGTAATCTACTTATAAAATGCACGTCTCCTGTTTTCCCCACAGAGGAAATAATTATACGATTAAAATAAAAATATTTGCAATTGACTAAGTTTCAGTGAATTTGTGTGGGATAAAAATTTTTTATTGCAATGATATTTTCCAATGGTGTGGGGGAGAGATTTATTTTTCTAATTCCTAGATTGGAACATTGGTCTTCAAGTTTTTTTTATGATTTAATGGTGGTGGGGTTACTAGTCTCCTCACGCCAGACATTCCTGTTTTCTAGGCTGGATGCACTTTGGAAGCGCGTATGTAGGCCAGGAATTGGTCCTGGAACTCTCGCCTGCCTGGCTAGCGCGAGCGTTCCTCCATCGCACTATTCTAACATTTGATTTGAAATACCTTTCAAATGGATGGTATAAAGTCCCTAATAGAGGAGCATGAATTATATTAATGAGGTCTTGTAAGCAAATCTTCGTAAGTCTTTTAAGTTAACATTAAAACCTACTTTGTTGTGTGCTACTGGCAGGATTAATAAGTAGTATATAGATGCAGACATAAATATGTATATCATTGGCAAGAATATCGGATGTTGGAGAGATGGATTTAATGAACGATGCTTGTGAAACAACATGGAAAATTTGAGAGGAAGACAAAGTTGTACAATACAACGTCGTAATGGAGGGCAAGTCTACCGAAAAGGTTATAAAGTTTCATCGATTATCACATATGAAAAAGTCAATTTCCTACATGAGCAATGTTATCTTAAATAAAATTATGTTAGACATGTGTTAGAGGTTATCAAGCAGAAATACACTTTTATTCTATGAAATCATGGACTGTTAGTCAGAGTCATTTAGCCGCGGTATAAGCTATCTGGATAGGGGTGCTTGAAACGGCCTATTATTTTTGAAAAAGGGTAATTCGGGTCACCGACTCAACGCTTACCTTAATCCTTCCCGAAACATATTCTAATTCTAACCTTGAACACCTCTAGTCTACGTGTAACTTAACATCAACCTACTGCTAACCTGTACCCACGTTAAACCTACAAACATAAGGAATAGTGACCATGGTGTGCGAACGCACCAATGATCCAGAACCGATACTAACCTTCGTTAGATCACAGAGCCTGGCGTGTATTCTACTTCAAAAGGCCAAAAAATACACATAATACTGAAATACATTAAATACAATATTTTTTCCTGACGTAGGTAAAGAAATACTTCCCAATTACAATGAAGGGCACAAGGCATATTACTGCTCGATACCTTGACGTCTTCTGCCATCTAGTGGCATCTTTTACACATGAGTGGTATCCATCTACATGTTAAGAGGGATTTGTACTGGTTGTTGAAGGCGAACTACTAAAGAAAATTCAAGGATTTTCATTATGAGTACTAGTATGGAGTGTTCTACTGACAAGATTTATAAGTAGTATACAGATGCAGACATAAATATATGTATTTCATTGGCAAGAATATCGAATTTTGGAGAGATGGATTTAATGAACCATCTATTGTGAAATAACAAAGAAAATATGTGAGGAAGACAAAGAGACACAATACAGAAGATACGTGCGAACTGCAATTCAAATACATTTTTGATACACGTATTTTAACCTGTGTCTATGTATCGATTTGCCGATAAATTATTCCGTCAGCTAAATTCTCTTGTCTTCTGCCGTTATACTACTTCTTTTAACTTAAACATTTACGTAAAACCAGGATAATGTGGAAGTATACGTTGCCACATGAGTTTCCGCTTATAAAAATTATACATTGAAATGGGTTTATAGAATGAATAATGGTTTGAAATTAATTTATTCAAAAAAAGCACAAGCATATGAAATGAAATTTCCCAACTGTAAAACTTGGTTTTTTTGTAATAGTTCGAATTTTTATTTTACAGCTTTTCTATGCATAGTAGAGTATTATAGATGTCTAAGATAGGTGTTGAATCAAGTGAAAACAATAGAATTGTATGGATGGTTGAGCAAGTGTCATCTGGACAAGATATTTAGAAAATTCTTGTTCCTCTATGGCAAATGAAAGTAGAATTGTTGGAACAAAGTTTCACAATTGTGGATTACATTTAGTTTGTAGTAATGAACACAAAAACAGTGCAAATGATGAAACGAATAGAAAAGGGTAAACTTCACACTAGCGTTTATAAAAGAAACCAATGCATTCCGCTAATAGATATTTAGACTTTAATTCATCTCATCCGTTATCTATCTATGAAGGCAGGCTTAGTTAAGTGTCTAACAAACTGAGCGGTAGTACTAAGTGGCACAAAAAAGACCTAAATGAGGAAATAAAACAGATAGAAGAAGCGTTGGTGTTAAATAACTAACTATTCTATAAAATCAGAAAAGGTCAAAAGCAAAATAAAAAATAATTGTGAAACTAATAATGATAACAAGAGAGAACATAAGGCATACACAGTTATAGTAATAATAATTTGTCTTATTCCAGAAACAGTACTAGTGGTACAGTGTGGAATTTTCAGCACATATCTTCAATATTTGAATCTAATTTTATCCAACGTTTAAAAGGAGTATTTCAAAAAAAATAAATATGAAGACAACAACAGCAAAAAAGAAACACAAAAACACAAAAATAATAATAAAAAAGATGCGAAAAAATACCAAGAAGTAGAAAGGAAAATAAACAGTATATAATAATATCTCAGTATTGGGTAGTGGAAGCTATGATATGATTATGCATGGTGACAGTAAAGCTATAGTCATACAAGAAGTTATAAAATGATATTTAAGAATGTTTATCGCCAAGAAGATCAGTTAATTTGGTTGAAACAGCACTAAACAATCATAAATTAACATTTCAGGGTTGTTGTTTTGTTTTTTATTGTCAGGTCTAATGCAGTGTTTGTAGTGGAAGTGTGAGTAATCCTGAATAATACAAAATTTTAAGATGATGGTAATGGCGTTCACAACCAAGATTGTCAGTTAATATTGCCGAAAAAAATAAAAAATAAAAAAACAACCATAAAAACTAATAATTACATGATGGTCAATGACAGGACAATTTTGTAATACTCATAGTGCTAATAGAGTCGGAACCAGTGGATACAGAAAAGAAGGAATATAGTATAGTACAAAAAAGGAAGCCAATGTTAATAATTTAGGTAGCTAAGTATGTTTGAGAAGGAGTTCACTAAAGAATACAAAATAAGAGAGAAATAAAAGAGCAAGTCATAGGTTTCACGCTTAACATTGTCTCTGTCGCTTAGAACACGGGCCAAGTGTGTTATGCTTGAGTTCCTGTACTCGGCTGTACGAGCATAGATTATTTTATACTGATTTCTGGTTTTACTTGATGAGATACAAGGCAAGAGTTGGGAGTAGAGGGGGTGTTGGGGGTCGGCGAATATGGTTTTTGACCATTTTTCGCATGTATTCAGATGCCTTTCAACTAATGTAGTGATGAGCTTATTGCGTTTTACACCACTAGTCCTACTAACTACTTTCAAAATCCTTCTCAGGATGGTATAGTCTTTTTTCAGTAGCCCAGGAAAGACTAACGGGGAGCAGTAAAGTAGAATAGGTAAGATACAAGAGTTGACAAATTGTGATAGTAGAGGTTGGGTGATTCCAGATTGTCTAAGTTTCTTAATGTAGTAGGTTAGACAGAACACTTTCTAAGAAATTGTTAGGGTATATGAGATGTCCAAGTAAGGTCGGAAGATAGAACTAGACCGAGGTATTTTGCATTAGACTTACTTTCAATTTTAGTCCCCTCAATGCAACAGGCTTCATGAGTACTTACTAGTGTTTGTAGATCTCGTTTATCCCTAAGTGAGAAGTCAACAGTCTGGCATTTTGAGGGATTCAGCATGAGGCCACTTAGTTTAGACCACTGACTGATGTCCGACAGGAAGCTATTTAATTTGAAACAGTCTGACTGAGACTTAATGGGAAACGATACAGTCAGGTCATCTGCATATTTGATGAAGTTGATTTCGTCTGAAACAGGTAAATCATGTAAGAAGAAGGAAAAGAGGAACGGAGACAGAACAGTACCCTGAGGAACTTCAGCTTCAGTAAGCAAAGGAGAGGAAGATACACGATTATATACCGTGTACTGCATCCTATTACAAAAGTAAGAGTGTAGTCAGTTGACAGCCCAGGGCTCAGTTTGTGTAAGGCTAACAATAGGCCTCTAGGTACAGAGTCGAAAGCATATGTATAATCAAGGAACGTACAACGGACATACTTGGCCCCTTTATCTAAGGAGGATACAATTTTGTGATGAAACACAGCAGCAGCGTCTGAAGTACGTCTACCCTGTTATACCATATATGGAGGGGACATCTGAAGCCCTACGTAGGATTCTCAATTAAGCTAGAATTAGGTTAAAGGACCCAGTTAACCCACTTAAACAAAATAATAAAATTTACAAAATATCTTGCAATGACTATGAGTTAAATCTACTACATCGGTCAAACTAGTAGGTCGGGAGTAGTCAGACTGTCGGAACATAAGATCTCCTTTTGTATATTTTCACACCCTCTTCACACTTGTTAAATTGACACTCAATTACCTTTATTCTCACTTAATAGCAATTTCAACCTTATCAAATTTCTATCTTTGTGCCGTTGAGTACCACGTAATTTACAACTTTTAATTTTCACTTCTAAAACTATTTCTGAGTAACTACATCAATTACGTCACCCCCTATTACTCAATAACTGACCGCTATATATTTTTGTAAGTATAAATACGATTGTACAGCCTCTGAAGATGATTTCGTCGATATAGAAAATTTTCTTCGCTGAATCTGTCTTTTATTTTCTTCCGAACATAAGAATTTAGCTAAGGTAAGAAAGGTTGACCCCGCGAAGATAAGTAGTTTAGAAAAAAACTCAGCGATTGCACTGCATGCAGTAACACACAACCACACAACAGGGTATATGGGACAGAGTAATATAGATAGGTGGAGAGAGAGATTGATTACTGAATCCTGTCTAGTTCATCGAGTCTACACCCAACACATGCAGTGGGAATGACTCATCACTCATACCAGAAATATGCAAAATATTACTAACAATCTATCTCCATTTCCTTCAAAATACCGCTGACTGTTTCGCTGTCAAAATTACCTATTGCTTCTCCTTTCCGGACAGCGAACTCTTCAGCCACACTGTGGTATATTCATAATTATTACGGAACAATGGAAGTATAGAAGTCGTCAGTCTGATATTACAGAATTCCTATAACATTTTACTTACTAATAGTACCAACTTCGCTGCCAAACACTCATGTGGTCCGAGGTTCGATCCTCAGCTGGTGCAAGTCTTAACCTCGGTTAGAAAAAAAGAAAAAAACCTTTAATATATGAAAAGACCTAACGGTATGGTTGAAGATTTATCAAAGTATTCAAAATCCAAATGTGAAAATATTAAAAACTGCATTAATCAACTTTTACCCTGCTAATATTTCGAGAACATAACTAACAAACGTAAGAATAGAAAACATTGTTTTATAAAATATAGTGTGGGAATTTCCTGAAATTCAGATAGTTAAGGCAAAATAACACTTTTTAAGAATAATACTCACTCATACAACGATAAACAAGCGTATAAATAGTAATATTTGGAAAAAAACGAAAATCTTATTAGGTTTTTTCTAAAAACCAACAAATGTTATTTTTCCTGAAGTTTTCTTAAAGCTGAGACATGTACACACACGATAACTAAACAAATGGCGTGCAACATGGTTTTCACGATAGAATTAGCATAATCTTTGAATGGCTTATACTGCTTCGTACGACTGTGATTGAAAGTCACAAAGGTACAAGATAATGCGTGCTCAGATATCCCAAAACTTCTTGGTTTTCCCATTCTGTTTCGCCATCCCAAATAAGAGAAAGCGTAGCTCTTAAAAACGTCCATACACTTGGTTCTTTTGATAACTTTTACCGGAGAAGCAAAGACCAGATTTTGTCAAACAGATAATCTATGGTGTTCGATTCTTCTGATTTTGATTTCTCTCTCACGAGATTTGTCCGATATATATCGCATCACATATCAAGCCAGCATTTTGTTTTTTAGACACAATTATAGGGAGAATGCTAGGGATTTGGTGTTTTATAAGGACAAGGTTGCTTTGCAGTGTATCTGATGTTTCGAAGAAAACTTTGGTGTTGTGCTTATTGAGTACTTGTTTGATATCGTCTGATGTCTTCTCTCTATATGGAATGACAACTGTTGAGGCCCATGTCTTCGGGAGACGTTTCCGACCATATTTCATGTCAGTGTTGATTTTGTTGACGAAGTTCTTTGTATAGTTATTTCGCTTGAGAGTCTCAGTAATGTTTGATACTTCTTCTTCCTCCTCTCTCTCATCCGTTATCAAAGAGTCTCTTTGTCTAAGAATACTTGAATTAACTGAAACCTTTTCACTGATGGGGTGTAATGACCCGAAGTCTAAATATTTGTTGGGGTTGGTTTTATTTCTGAATGTATTTTTTTTAATTCCTGTACATTTCCAGTGGAACAGTGGGCTTCAAGCTAGAGCTGTGAAGTTTCAGTAGCAGTGGTGTCAACTTTTTACGGGACGGGGTTGCTAACCTCATGCCCAACCTTCCCTCTTTACCAGTCTTATTACTGGATTAGCGAGGCAAGGGAGTGCGTCGGCCGTGCGTCGAACGCCGAACCATATGCACGGTTGGCGGGCATTCTACCGCTGTGCCACCGACTCACAAAAGCGCTCTCGCACCGGGTATCGAACTCGGGCCACCTGGGTGATAGCCAGGAATCCTAACCACTAAATATGTTTAAATATCTGTTTTCTCTCCTCTTAAACATGCAGTCTAGAAATAATAATTCACCGACTATTGGCAAAACTGGCGAACTCATAGAAACACCGTTTGTTTGTTTATTTAAATTCCCTTTAAATGTAAAATAATTACTTTCCAGACAAAATTTTAAGCTCTTAATTATTTCACTGGTGTCCAGCAGACACCTATGCGATAAGGTTGTGTCTGATTCCAGTAATACCATCCTACTTCACAGTTCCTCGTCAGGTTGCAACCCACAAACTGAAATTTCTCAGGGTTGTAAGAGAATGAAAATCGCTTACTTCACTGTTTGGATGGTAGTAGAGAAAATACTATAGAATTAACGTATCCGAAATTTAAGCATTACAAATTTAACTGTAAGCCACCATCATCTTGTATGTTCTCAAATTAGAATTGTAGGTGGGAGGAGAAGACATGAAACAGCCCACCCCCTTAAACAGTGTTAGATTTTAAGTTCACACCGCAAATCTGCAATTTCATAGTTTATAAGACTGAAACTTGCTCAATGAGCTGTAAAAGTACTCATATCAGTATGGAGTTACCAGAGGACTGTAACAGTGATTCTACTCTCTTTCTGTATGCATAAGTTTGGTTTGAAATATTTGAATGCAATTGACTCAGCCTGCCTTTCTGTCCTTCCAATGTACTTGTTGCTGCAAGTGCATGCACATTTATGAACATATTTGGTGGTGACATCAGCAGGATAATTATCCAGTTTAGACTGGCTAATAGAGTATATGGTGCAGTATAGTGTTACAAGCTTATAGTGCAGATTTGGTCTTTCTTTCTTTATCGAAAAGAATAGGGCATTTAGGGTTTCTTGGTGTAATCATTTGATGAAAACGTTTTTGCATATTCCAAGAGGGTTTGATAATGTTTTTCACACAACTTCTTTTTATAAAGTTGGTTATTGTATGTACGCTTGAATAATAAAAAGACTGACTAACCCTTCTGTGCATTGCCTGGTTGTGAAAACATATATTTGTGTAAATCTTAGTGAAATTAAAGTAAATAATTCCAACGTTTCTTCCCTGAAACTTTTTCGGACGTCTTCAGATAGATACTGCTTGACTTTATCTAACATTTTGCGCAAATGAACTACTATAACGGTAGAAGACGAAAGACCTGGTAAAGGAATGTTTATCTGCAATTTGGTGTCTACATGTAACGAAATTCTGCACACTTTATCTCCAAAGCACTATTTTCACAGATCTCCAATGACGTGCTACTTCTGACCTTCATAGTGTGTTTCTTAGTGTTCCTTTCATTTCTCCCATGTACCTCCACAACGCTGCATCATTTTCTCTCTCCGATATTGAATCTATTTCCCTGCTATCTGATGTTTTTAATGACGATTAACATCTCTTCATATACTACTGATAAATCTTATCAGTAGCACACGCATCTCTACAAGTACCTACTCATTTAATTGAGTCACATACAGACACATCGACTGAAGTAAGCAGTGGCTCGTATTCAATTCAAATCCAACGCCTGATATTAAAACAGGTTGTGATATTAAAATCAGCGAAGAAGTTTCAGTTCTAAGCCTCTCCTAAATATCTGAGAAATAACAAAGGAACACAAAGGAACGATAAAATGAAATTGTAGCTCGATTGCTCTGAATTTATAGGCATTCAATTTAGGCATAATTTCGTAAAGTTCTCAATACTTCAGGCACGTTTAAATTAAGAGACTTAAAATTACTCTTTTGAATAACTTGATCATAAATTGATTGGACTACAACGCCAAGTATTTTATATATGTTGGTGACAACTGCAGCATTAAGTGACGCGGGTAAGAATTTCTGAGAATACATGAGTCCAATTAAGATTGCAAACACGCCTTGCCGACTGATGAGGGCCAGAAAGCACGAAGCCTAGGACTAGAGCTCCCTGCCGACTACCTCCAATCACTTAAAACCAGTTCACTGTGCACTACGGTGGTAAGCAAAGGAGACCATGGAACAATTACTCAGCAACGATGAACACCTCCCACAAAAATCAAAAATGCAACACACAAGCTGGATGGGATGCATAAACCTATGCCTAACAACGTACTTCCAGCTCAACGGCCAAATATATGAACAAGTCAAAGGAACACCCATGGGATCACCAATATCAGATTTGAGTGCAGAAGCAGTGATGCAAAGACTCGAAAACATAATCATACCAAAGATCAAACCAAAGATTTGGATACTTTACGTGGACGACACATTTGTAATAATCAAAAGAAACGAGTAAGACAAAACTGACAACTTAATGAACAAAGTCTTCAACGACATCAAATTCACAAGAGAAGAGGAATCCGGGAACAAAATCCCATTTCTGGACGTCTTAGTCAAGCGAACAACCACAGGTGAATTAGAAACTCAAGTTTATAGAAAATCAACTCACCCAGACCAAATACTGAATTACAACAGCAACAATCCAATAACACACAAAAGGAATTGTATAGAAACACTACTGAAGAGGGCCAGGACTCATTGCAGCACTCCCACCTTAAGGAAAATTGAAGAAAGATATCTCATGGACGTCTTCCAAAAGAATGCAGATCCACGGAATTTCATCAAAAGACGTATACCCCCAAGCCAACCTATCAAATCAAAAGCCCCCAAGGAAATCCCAAAAAAAGACACCCTGTCATATATATATCGGAAATCACTGCAAGACTGGTTAAACCTTTAGGAACTGACGTCGCACACAAACCAACAAAATCACTTCACTCAGTTCTATGTCAACCAAAAGACTCAACAATGAAGGAAAATAAAACCAACATCATTTACAAAATAAATTGTAACAACTGCAAAAAACACTACATTTGCCAAAGTCAACGTCCCCTTCGTCTTCGTATCCACGATCATAAGCAAGCCGTCAAAATACATGATATCCACTCCCTCATATCACTACATACAGACAACCACAGGCATCAATTCGATTGGGACAATGTTCAAATATTAGATAGAAGAAACACCAAGAATGATAGAGAATTTTTACAAGCCTGGCATTCCAGTGAATCATCAATCAATAGACACATCGAAATTGACAAAATTTATCAACCGATAAGAAGGAAACCTCACACTCAAAAGGTCAAAGTTCAAGTAAAAAAACAATCAGTTCCAATACAAGTAGCCTAGAAGGTGTGAAAACACACAAAAACAACCAATGACGTCCAAGGTCACCGGGAGAGATGATTAATAAACTCGTGGAGAAATGTAAAAGCTCACTTCAACAAATTGAAGTATGCGCTGAAGATGTCACCCAGTAGAGTGATGAAAGCTTCGCAAATTAACTATTCAGCTCAGAGAAGACAACCACATCAAAATCATCCACCTCAGCTACAAATCTTCTCCATCATATCTGACTCATCTTAACATGGTGACCATATTGTGAACTTGAATGACGGAATTCAGTCTGCATCAACCCTAGGAGGAGACGCATAACATAGGTTACCATACAGTGACATATCAAAAAGTGATTATGATAGTGATTTTCCACTTTATAATTAACAGTCGTTATTGACATATGCAAGACATCAAGTAAACAAGGAGAAGACAGAGTTGGTGAAAGCAACCAACCAACAATAAAAGTCGCCAGTCACTACCAACAGGAGGCATCTAAAAGACGACAAATCTTTCTGTTACTTAGGAAGAATGTTTTTAAACTACGGACTGACTGGACAGATGGGGACGTCAAAACCAGAATCGGAAAGATAAGGTAGACATGCATCAGTTGAAAATATTCATATATGACCTTGGCGGCCTGTTTGAATTTTCGGGCCTGCTACCATAAAATCTACATATTGCATCCAACCTACCATTTACTCCATTTATTTATCACCCAAATATGAATTCTAAAAGGATCATTTACTCTCGCAAATTTATCATTCATTTACGACCCAATAACTTTCATATTCCCAAGAAGTCAAGGAGGAAGCATCGTAGTGGCTGGCAAAGAGCTCTTAAACGTACACCAATACACTTAACTACGGTCCCTGTCATAATGAACACTAACTGCCGCTCCCTGCCAAACAAAATAATGTACCTACAATCCTTGATGTCCACTGACAATTATCACAATACTGCGATAATCACATTACAAGAAACATGGTTACACGAACTGTACGATGACAATCTCATCTCTCTAAAGGACTTCATCCTATTTAGACAAGACCGAAAATGTTGTAATAAGAAAAATGGGGGTGGAGTAGCAACTTTCATTAACTCAAAATGGTCTATTTCTAATAATGTTTGCTTCTCATTCTCAAATGACTTCATAGACTGCATCACCGTCAAATGTCGTCCCAAACATCTCCCCAAATATAAACACATCTTTATCACAAACATGTATATATCTCCAAGTTGCTCACTATCTAATCTTTCAAATTTTGCTGATGAATTCACCATGTTTGCTGCCGCCAACTTCGATAACTCTCTATCTGTTATTACTGGGGACTTCAATTCGTCAGATTGCTCCTTCCTTGAAGCACTTGGTCACTCTAACATTGTCAAATTTCCCACTCGACTAGACAAAACACTTGATTTAGTTTTCACAAATGACCAAGGAATCTATGAAGCACGTAAACGTGCACCTATCCTCAACTCTGATCACTCTATTGTTCGTGTTCTACCAAAAATTTACAGCAAAACACATATTAAAGTCTTCTCGCATCTGTCTATGAAAGCACAACAAAGATGCTACTCATCTGACAACTTAATCTAAGGTGCATGTTACAAAATACCAACTGGGACTTATTCCACGAAAGTTCATTAGATGACACAATTGTCAATATAACGGATTATCTTAAGTTTTGCCTTGATATATGTTGTCCCAAACAAACTCTATTCAAACGCCTCGACCACTTCTCATCTCCTTATCTCAAACAACTTCGCAGGAAAAAAGAAACTTTATACAAATCCAAAGACAAGTTAGGACTCAAAAAGATTAATGCTCAGATCAAATCTGAAATCAAAAATCTTAATGCCATCTATAATGATACACTTTTATCATGTAAATCTCCAATCAGTATGTGGAAACTTTTCAATGAAATTACTGGTAATAGTAAGCGTTGTAATACTTTTCCCTCTTATGATGTTAATGCTCTTAATCAGTCTTTTATACGCTGTCCTTCTACTTTAACTACTTCCAATGTTGCCTATCATGTAGCTGAAAACTTTCATGACTTTAATACTCTCGATGTTCTAAAATGTCTTAAAACGCTCAAGCCCTCATGTAGCCTTGGTCATGATGGTATACCTGCCTATGTTCTAAAACAATGTGCAGATGTGTTGTGTCCTCCACTAACCAACATCCTAAATGCTTCTTTCTCCAAAAATATCGTACCTGATGCATGGAAAGACATCAAAATTGTCCCTGTCCCTAAACCTGGAAACGGCAAGAACGTAAAGTTCAGACCCATTGCCATCACTTTCCCGTTTCTAAAGCTTATGGAAAACTAATACTTCTTAAACTTGAACCCTCCCTTAAAAGCTTTGAAGACCCCAAACAATTTGCCTATAGACAGGGTAGGAGTACATTAGACGCTGCAGCTGTCTTACACAACAACATTGTCTCATCATTAGATAAAGGTGCCAAGTACGTCCGCTGCACGTTTCTTGACTTCACTTCTGCTTATGACTCTGTTCCTAGATGTCTCTTGCTAAATAAGCTCTCTATGACACAAACTGAGTCCTGGGTCACTAACTGGTTGCATTCCCACTTCTCAAACAGAATGCAGTACACCGTGTACAAAGGTAAATCATCCTCTGCTGTACTCACTGAAGCCGGTGTCCCCCAAGGTGCTGTACTCTCCCCACTTCTCTTTTCTTTCTTTCTACATGACTTACCATCTTCAAATGACATTAATTTTGTCAAATACGCTGACGATCTGTCTGTATCTTTGCCTGTCAAATGTCAAAGTGACTGCTCTAAACTTAATGGCTTTCTGTCAGAAATCAGCCAGTGGTCCAAGGAAAATGGTCTTACCCTAAACCCCTCCAAATGCCAAACAGTCAATTTCACCTTTAGGCATAAATCCGACCTAAACAAACTGTTTGGCTCTTACGAGGTATGCAACATAGATGGCAGTGAAACAGAAACTAAATCGGAAATTAAATACCTAGGTGTCATTCTATCTGCTGATCTCTCCTGGTCGTCTCATATCTTGATGATTTCTAAGAAAATATTCCGTCTTAACTTCTACATCAAGAAGTTAAGACATTCTGGTATTACCCAACCCTTACTCCTACAATTCGTTAATTCTCGCATCCTGCCTATTATTCTCTATTGTTCCCCCTTAGTTTTTCCAGGGCTACTGAAGAAAGACTATAACATATTACGCGGGATGTTAAATGTTGTTAGCAGGGTAAGCAACGTGCCACTTAACCAGCTTGCTAATACTCTGGTTGACAGGCACATGGACTCATGTGAAAAATGGGCCAAATCCATTTTATCTAACTCACACCACCCTCTACACTCACAACTCTCCCCCTGCATCTCATCAGGTAAAACCAGAAGCCTATATAGAAAACTATATGCTCGCACCAGCAAGTACAAAAACTCAACCATACCCTACTTAGCTCGTGTTCTGTGAGATAAAGAAAGCATTAGGCGTGACACCTATAATTCTTTAAATAGTCAGTAGTACAACTGAATCTCGTCTTTCCAACCCACATCATCAATATGTACAACATTTTCTTTCTTTCTTTTCCTTTTCTCTCTCTTCTTTTCCCGTTATGTGCTGCTTTGTCTCTCTCTCTCGCTTACGCCTGTTAATAAGAGAGCTCCCACTTTTCTAACACCTTCAAACACTGTTTCAGCTTTACCTTTGCTACCGACATGCCAATGTATTGTTGTAATACTGAACTGTGGTTTCCTTAATATATGTAGAATTCTATTTATTGATAATGTACTAACTGGATGCAATACTGTAGTAAAAATGCTGAGAATTCCATTCTGTATCACAAGTACTGTTTTGGAATAGAGCAAATTATTATTATTCTACAAACAGCACAAAAAAACAAAATTCGGATTTTCAGCACCAATGTTGTAAAGCCAGTCAGTTCTTGTATCTGAGTTAGAAACTTGGCATGCGCGTCACGAAGAGCGCTTGCAACAGACTACTGCAGACGTTTATCAACAGATGCCTTCGCTGGTTACATAAGATTAAATAACCAGAAAAAATTGGGAGCAAGAAACTCTGGAAAGAATTAACCAACAACCTGTTACTCAACAAATATTCCAAAGGAAAATGAAGGTGGATCTGACAGGCTCTGAGAACACCGTCGGGTGACATCGTACGTTAGGTCATAGCTCGAATGGTATCCGAATAAAAAACGAAGAGTTAGATAAAGTTCCAAGAGTGACATGGAGGAAGTCATATGAGAAGGAGATGAGAGTCACTGGGCAACCATGAGGCCAGGTG
The DNA here is from genome assembly GCA_944472155.2 of Trichobilharzia szidati. Taxonomy (NCBI): domain Eukaryota; kingdom Metazoa; phylum Platyhelminthes; class Trematoda; order Strigeidida; family Schistosomatidae; genus Trichobilharzia; species Trichobilharzia szidati. The sequence goes on from OX235276.1 coordinate 57,031,284, forward strand.
AGGAGGACCGTATAGAATAGGACAAAGTGGAGATGTTATATTGAAGCTCTAAGTTTCACTCAAAACCCAAAGGAACAACAATAATAATACTTCGTCTCAATCTTATAGTGTATTTGTGCTACACATTTTCAACAAGCTGATCACACACGGAATTCGCGTAGGAATATATATGAAATTAATAGAGAGTAGAATCCAACCAAAATGCACCGAAAACACAGTTGTTAAGGAAAAAAAGAGAGCTGACACAAACTCTTGTTGATAATAACTATCCAGACAAGTTCATCAGGAGATATAAAGTAGTCAGAACACCAAGACCCATTCATCAACTTGTCACTGGGAAAAACGTGTATATCAAGCTACTCTATATTGGGCATCATGGCGGCTTCGTGGTGAGAGATGGTTGCTAGCCAAATTGGTTGACAGTAATTGAGGTCAATGTTTATTTATCAAATATTAGTCATGTTGTGGTGAGAGATGGTTGCTAGCCAAATTGGTTGACAGTAATTGAGGTCAATGTTAGTCATGTGAAAACAAGGTCAAGATGGACAGGCGGATACAGTTAACATATAGATGAACTGACACAGCCACAAGAGATGCAAGGTTAACTTTGTGTGAGAAACAACCAGTCAACAGACTGTATTTTCTACTAACATTAACCTACAATAATGTACATAAAATCTATAAATATGTGTTGATTTTCCGTAATAAACGTTCTGTTGCCTGGCCCTTGTCTTCTGTTGTTACAGCTTGACAACTGGACAAAGACTGAGCACTGCTGTTAAAAAGACTTTTTATGCATCTAATATCATAATAATTGAGAATGTGAAGAAAATATATCCACTTAAGCCCTTCGAACATGCGAAAAATGATGTTACATCCCACTGTATTTACTAATTTGAATGTACATGTAGCCAGACATACATAGGGAGGACTCATCGATCTCTGAAAGTAAGGGCTGGCTGCAGAGCACATTCCTTAACTGCTTCAGAAGCAAATAGAATCCCCAGAATCCATTAACGGTGATAACAGGAGACCTAGCTCTTCTATTGCGAAACATATTATAGAGACAGGACATAAAATTGACGTTAACAGATCTTTCAAACCTATCTAAAGAAGGTGTTTGGGGCGTATCCTTAAGTTTGTAGAAGCCCTAGCAATTAGAAAGTTTAAGCGTTTGCGTTCAAAAACAATTCGTCATCACATTAAACTTTCCTTGGTAAATTTTGTTTTATACCATAGCAGATGTACTACTACCTCTGTTATTTGGTTTAGTGATCTTCATTGTTATTTTGACCTTCGATATGTCCTTTCAACTTGACCTAAGTCTATTTTCTCACCTCTTAACTCTTTATTAATTTCATATCTTTTTCTATGACCAGTCTGTGTGTGATCAGATAGTACTAAATTTGTTGCACAAGTACATTACACTATTCAAACAAATTACATCTTCATATTGCTTTGTCTAAATTCATGAAGGGAACTAATTTTTTTAAATAATAATAAAGTTGACATGTACATTTTCCTAACTGATATCTGAAATCACCCAGGAAACTATTTGAGACCTCACATGCTGAAAAAAGTAAAACGTTTGAATCTCAGCTGGTTTGAACTGGTGAGAACACATGATTACTTGGAATATTTCCACAGGATGGCCTTTCGAAATACAGTTCTGATCTGAGTTTATCGCAGCCCTATGCATCTAATAACTGTGAGTGAACCTCAAAATAACTAAAACTAAAGAAAATAGGCCGTTTCAGAATATTTGGCGAAAGCGCCAAGCTTAATACGGAGTTTGTGGCTTAAAATCTCGCATTATACAAGATTTATGTTGTACAAAACGAAGATTGTACACATTGTATTAGTAAAGACTGTTTGTGAACTTGAAAACTTGGAAAGATATTGATAATATTTTTAAGTTATCATTTGTTCTCTTTCACAGTGATTATAGTAAGCGAAGTTATGGTAACAATAAGCACTCCACTGACTATTACAGACTCGGAAAACCACTTAGGAATCTGGAAAGCCTCATATATCACGCAAGGGCAGTCACCAAAATACAAACTTCAAATCTATTCAAACTTTTATCATTCTGCCTTAATTTTCATCTTCTTCGCTTTTCATTAAACAATAAAAGAGCAGTACTCAGAGACTTTGTGGATAAAAACAAAGATGAAAGGAGGCCGAAATTGCATTTATTTTATAATAATGCACGGCAAGGATCTCAATAAAATGAGAGAATGTGAGTTTTTTATATATAATATCTCCAACATCTTCACTTGGCCACATGAACACGCAATTTCCCATCTTCAAAGGCATACAAAGTACAAATGTGGAAATTTACTGACCACTTGAAAATTATTCGCTTTTATTTTCTGATAAATAAATAATAATATTAATGGTTTTGTGTACATCAGCGTAATTATTACTAACAAAACCTTCAGTGAAGTCACCGCTTTAGGGGAGACTTTAAACAAAGGTGATTTCTGAACAGTTCATTAGAACAACGTGACTAATTGAAAAAGGAAAATTTGATGCATAATAGAACAAGCATACTAACTGTACTGCTGAGTTATTGGTTCAGTAATAAAGTGGACATCAACTATTCCTCGCGTATGCTTCTCGATTGAATTACTACTAGACCTCGCCTAGCGGGCAGTAAACCAGGTTTAGAGGGATGGGTTGGCGTGAGAGGGGAAACCTCACCTTCTGACCAAATCAGTTTGAAAGTGGAGGCAAATCAATTTACTTATCAGTTGGAGATTTAGGAAGAAGAGCATCCACTGTTAGATTGTAGCGCAAAAAGGAAAGAAGGTGGAAAGTTAAGCACTATGGTTTACAGAAAACGCACATATTAAACCGACATTTGGGTTTTGGATCATCCCGCCCTATGTAAGTAAAAATAAGATTGGTGAAATATTTAAGTAACAAGGCACAAAATCTAAGTAGTACCAAAGAAAATCTAAGACAGGAAGTGAGGCATATCAGAGAAACTTAAAGACCTTATAATTATCCCGATAAAATAATAAGGAAGTATGTAGAAAAATTTAAAAGTATAAATAGTTGATAATACTGGTATTAATAGTGATGAAAATAATAACAATGGTGATATGCATGGCAAACAAGCAGAGAATGATGACAACACTAGTAGTAGTACTTCCATTCAGGAAAAAACAACTTCTGAAACCCTATTCAGAATTCTTAAAAATGCACGGATAAAAATGGTATTCGAACACACAAACTCACTTAGAAACAAGCTTTGTCGGTTGATGGATCTTGTGCACCCCACTAAACAAAATAATTTAGTTTATCTAAAACCTTGCAATGATTATTTACAAGTCAATCAGACTGTCGCATCACAAAAGCCCAGCAGCAAAATCTAGATTAGCTGACCCTAATAAAATGAGAAATCTGGAGAACAGTCTAGGCTGAGATTGCACAACATGCAACTGCACATAATCATACGACAGGATGGGATAAGATGACAGTTCTCACTGAGTGGAGAGAGAGATTGTTAACGCAGAATCTTAATTTACGGAATCAACTGAAAATACGTGTGACGGAAACGACTCAACGCCTGTTAAGGGTTATCTGCAAAATTTTACTACACCTATAACGAATTGGAAGAAATAAAGAAAATTATAACAATAAATATTCGAAATTGTGTAGTTATAGATAATATGATGATGAACTATATTAATTTCTGTTCCAAACATCATTTTACAAATACTACTGTTTCATTGTGTGATGTACCTAATAAACGAATTATTATGGAAGGATCACTACCCCATTAGTACCGTTATTGAAAGCTGAAAACTGGAGTTTGAAGCCCCACATTCCATTCGGAACTTGCTACCGAGTTCCTCAAAGAAATGAAAAGAGAAATCTACGAAAAATAGAAGAAATACTCGAACTTTTCCATTAGACACAGTTTCTTCAATCATACAGCATTCTATCTTAAGAATAAATAAGAAATAATATGAAATGTAAATATCTGTTTGAAATGGAAACTCATTATGAGTGTGAGAGGTATTCAGCCCAAAAACTCAACTTGGAACTTAAATTCACCAAACAAAACAGGTAGAAATTCTCTGACTTTTATAAATAAATTCATCTTTATTCACCTTTTTACCTAATTAATTTAGTTTTACCTAATATAGCTCAGACATTGTGGAATTATATTTGAAAGCAACCACTAGCATTAAAAAGTCGAGGATTTTCTCAGATTGCGTGCATTTCATCTGCGACAAGTTTTTTTTTATGGTGATTCTGATTTTTTCACAAGAAGAATTTTATTAATAATCATCATAGACCAAAAAAGATGGAGGGTAATAAAATCAACAATTCGTTTTGAAACAGGCTGTGTCTGCGTAGACGATGAAATGTTAACAAAAATCTTTTTTCTGATTGACTTTTCTGATGAAACACGATGAGATTATTTTAAGTAAATTTTATAACACAATCCATGGTTTTTGGGGTTTGGTCTTTTTTTTCAATGTTCCAAGTTTTAATTTGTTTCAACATAACCAAGTTTTGTGGGAATAAAAGGCAAGTTAAAATGTTACGGTGCGGTGCTATTTCTATGACATGTGTCTCATTAAACATTGGTACAAAGTTTTGTATCTTATAACTTGCAAAATATAATCTCTTGTGTTTAAATTAAACGTTTTAGAAATGTATGTATATACTGAGGAAGACTAAATTCTTTTGAATGTTCAGTTTCACAGAATATTAAAGTCCTGTTTATGTACTCAATAAATCTGCAGAAGAAAATGGACATGGACTGGAATTTACGCTAAGGAGGCCATCGAATGACATCGCGCGCAATACAGGCCATTGTTGAAGTGGAATTCCAATGGGAAGCGACGATTAAGTCGTCAAGAGGAGATGAAAGATTATGGGCAACTGTGTACCAAGCTGAAGAAGGGAGAAGAAAATGGAACAAAGTGTAGATGTGTTGATAAAGTCCAATGTTCCACTCGGAACCCAAAGGAATAATAATGCAATGTACTTTATCAGGCGTTCTTCTTTATTTGTTGAATGCAATCTTGAGATTGTGTTATTTTTCTCGCTGAAATTCCTAGAATATGTAAACACTGATTTCGAGAAATGTATTAAAATCCTAATGTGTGCTTTGTTTCATTCTTTTAAGTTGTGGCACAGCGGTTAGGACTCTCACCGACTATGCATGCACATGGTCCGGGGTTCGATGCCCTGTCGACGCACACCTGATATCAATGGTTGGCCTGCAGAATTTGGGCTACCGGTATCACATGCTGAAAATTCCACACTTGTACCAAAAATACGTTGTGAAGTCAAGCTTTTATCAAAAAGAGTATAAAACATAAATCCTTGTGTAAATTTAACCAAGTTGCTCTGACTGGAATATTGAATCATATATATTCCATCATTTGTTTATCTATAGATCTATATAATTAAATATATTAGCGTCGGTGGAAGTGAATAAAATCCAAAAAGAGGTTACTTTTAGTGAAAACTATAAGGAATAGATGGTTGAATCAGTAAAGCCACAGGCGATATATGTTTTAGACATATACTATTATTATAGCCGGAAAGTTATCAGTTGTTACTAGCTTATGCTAGAAATGAATGCTATTCGAAGAGTGGAATACTTCTCATATGAGACCTAAACCAATTGCTATTTTTAACTCTGAAAAGAGATTGGTTATTGTTATTCCATTGGATTCCGAGTGGGACAATGGGCTTTATCATGTCATCTTCATTTCACCCTGTTCTCAACAGTCCTGTTTAGCTCGCCACACGATTGCCCATAGGCTCTAGTATCCTTTTTACACGATCTCCTGCATGTCACCCTAGGATGCTCCACTCACTGTTTCCTATTTGGGTTCCGCTAGAACGATGACTTAGAATGCGATGTCACGCGACGGTCTTATCAGCGTGCCTCCGATCCGTTTCCATTTTCTACGATATATTTGTTGAGCAAGAGATTTTTGGTCAACTTGATCTCAGAGTTCTTCGTCACTTCTCATTTCCGGCTGGTCGCCTGACCTTCAGTATGGAACCAGAGATGGCAGCTATTTAAAAAAAGTCCGCAGAATCCTGTTGGAGATGCTTTTCGTGACGAAATTGTCAAGTCTTTGATGTACATAGAAGAAGTGACTTAAAACTGGTTTTAAGAATCCGAATTTTGTTCTCTATGGTGGGTGCAGAAGGTTTTAAAATTTATTTCAGTGTGATGAAGTTCTCTCTTGCTTTTCCGATCCTGATTTAAACATCCTCACACGTTTCGCCTGTATTTGAAACGATGCTTCCTAGATAGTAGAAGGATGTGACCTCTTTTCCTCCCACTGATATTGTTTGCTGACTACTGTTGATTGGTTATCTTCATCATCCCTGATATAAGACATAAATCGTTCACTCATTCTAGATCTTCTAGTCTTCTTATCTGTCCAACATATGCCTTTCTTCGCACTCCTCACGGTTTACCACGTGATCCAGTTCACCACGATCAGAAATATATCCATGTGTGATGGTAGTCAGCCCTGTCTTACTCCTGTTTTCACTTCAAAATCTTCGCTAAGATTTCCGTTGTTAATCAAATATGGCTGCTGAATGGGGTTGGTAAAGGTTTAGGACACTCCATTGCGCTGAAAGAGCTTGCAAATTATTTCACCGTCAACGCTGCTGAAGGCCTTTTCGAATTCGATGAAGCTGAGCTAGCAATTTGACTGCCATTCTATGCTGGGTTCGATTATGATGTACAGAGTTGGGATTTGATACTAACACGATTCGCTTCTCCTGAATCCTTGAAGAAAATACGTTACGATTACTATTTCCATAGTAAGAATCAATGTCTGTCTCAAATTTATTGTTCACTATGCTGTAAAGTCTCGACAGGAACTTCATTAAACTGGTTCAGGTGTCTGCACATATATATTTTTTTCACTTATCTAGGCAGCATCTTTTAGAATAAATGTGGTTTAGTTAAACATATCAAAGCAAGGATCAAGAAAGGAAGATGGAGTTTCTCTGCTGTGAAAAACTGTGAAGGTCTACAACAATTAACACTGGAGACAAAATCACAGTCTGTAAAACTTGCATCAAATCATTGCTTCTATGTGGTTCAAAGAATTGGTAGATGGGTCACCAAAAGCATTTCTGACAGGCTACTACAGACTTTCATCAACAGTCGCTTTCGCTGGTTCTCTGTAATGAACATCAGATGGCCAGCCAGAAAGGACAAGCAGAAAGAACCTATGTTGTACAACTAACTAACCACAAATCGATTGCCTAAAAAACATGATGAAGGAAATGAAGATGAATGGGGCACACGCTGAGGAGTGGTGATATCTTGCGCCAGGTCTCTCGATTAGAACCGCAACATGGAATGACGAAATGTTCGCCTACCCGAAAGTGACTTGGGCGAGACCATATGAAGAAGAAATGAAGACAACTGGGTATTTGTTATGCCAGCTTGACAAGACTGCAGAGAATATGGTGTGGTGATGGAGATGTGCTGCTGAAGACTTTTTCACAGCTCGAAATCCAGAAGACAAAAAATGATTCGGGTGTTTTTTTGAACCCATCAAAAGATACCTTGTTAAATCTACTTCGTATTCTTACAGTTTTAATCAAGCTCAAATGTTCCAAATTATTGGTCCACATGCCTACGATGTATATTTAATCTATGGAAAATTTTCTTCACTAAAGTAATACTTTGATTAAAAATCAGTACGTCGCACTCACTGTGAATTACGAGTGGTAGTCAATACGTGATCCACTTAGTAGCTAAAGGTGAATACGTATAACCTACCCTGATTACAGGATTTCATCATGAGCTGACACTGGTTAGAGAGCCACTGGAAAACCTGGGAGTACTGGACAGCTGTTTCGTCCTAGTTTGGGTCTCTTTAGCAGTACGCACCCACCGGGGTTCGAACCTAGGACCTTCTGGTTATAAAACGAGCTCGCATACCATTAGGCCACTGGGACCTCGACCCGACGGCCCATGAATTATAACTTCTGCAAATTCACGATAAAGCGCGGCCGCTTGCCAATGTCTTCGGCGAGTATTTTTCCTCATACCGTACCTGACAGAAGTTAGAATTCATGGGCCATTGGATCAAGTTCCAGTGGCTTAATGGTCTATGAGCTCGCCTTGTAACCAGAAGGTCGTGGGTTCGAACCCCAGTGGGTGCGTACTGATGAAGAGTCAAAAAACTAGGACGAAACAGCTGTCCAGTGCTCCCAGGTTTTCCAGTGGCTCTCTAACCAGTGTCAGCTGATGATGAAATCCTGTAACCAACCAATCAAATCCCTACAAACCAATACTTGAATAACCTACCTTTTTAAAAGTTGGAAAGATTTATTGATAAACAAAGAATGTTCTTTTTTTAATAAACTCTTCTTCATCAGTTCCTATACTTATCTGACAATAATAATTAAAGGAATGTGATTACTATTAACAATATTAACGCTATTTCAATTTACAATGAATCAGTAGTTGGTATCAACACATTGGATTTCAGTAAGAGGTAGACAATATGCACTAATATAGCACTAAAATGATTGAATATTAGATAAATTAGGGGAAGTTTAGCACAGCATTTATACATTTATATGCTGAACAGCATTCCAGCGTAGCAGTAGTGACTGACCGGACTTGTTTCTTTTACACACAGAGCTGCAGTTGTTTTAAGCGAATTATGATTTCCTCTGCAGTTTAGAGTATTCGATATTCAGAGGTCTTTGGTAATTTATTCGATTCCCCGTGGATGATAGAGGAAGATTCTTCACTGCTAGCTTTGTGGTCATTTTGAACCAGATGATCTAATACAAAACTGGTGATGGTTTTAACAGCATCTTTATCTAGCCACACGAATAACCAGGTTCCTGGAGAGGCCAGTATAATTGAACTGATATAGACAATTAGAAGTTACTGGCCTAGTTATGTTATGGGGAAAACACAGGCTGCAGCCCATCTACATTAGACGTTCTATGAACCAATTTTCTCAGGTTGTTTTTGGCTGTTATTTCACTTCATGTACAGTGGTGCTCTTCTGGCCTGTTGCTCAACCTTTAAATTCATAAAATGTCTATTGCTCCTCTTAACTAATTTTGATATTCAATCAGTTCATTATTGCGTATTATCTCTCTCTGTCTTACTGATTCTGTTGAAATGAATTCTGTCGATACTAACCACTATTGATTCAAGGTTATTTAAAACGGCACTAATGGTGTTAGAGAATATAGAATTGGATGACGGATTTGTCAAAAATCTCAATATTCTTTTTACTAGTTGATCACGGATTGATATCATTTAGAGAACCACTGAAAACTAGCACTGGAGTACTGGACAGCCAGCCGTTTCGTCCTAGTTCTAGGAATCATCGGCAGTACGCACCCACCGCCAGGGCTCAAACCCAGGACCTTCCGGTTACAAGGCAATCTGGCTCGTATGCCATTCAGCCACTGAGACCCGATTCAATAGCCAACCCATGAATTCTAACTTCTACTTATTCGTGATTTAGCGCGACGCCAAACAATGTCGTCAGGTTCGAATCCCAGTGGATGCGTATTACCAACGATTCCCAAACAAGGATGAAACAGCTGGCTGTCCAGTACTCCTCGGTGGTTTTCATTGGTTCTCTAACTGATATCAATCAGTGATCAACTCGTAAAAACAGAGCTAACCCTTAAAAACCAAACTATAGAAAATTAATCTGATGTTCGCTAATGACTTGCTACAGAATGGAGTTTCCTGAAGTTCTAGTGAAAAGTCGTGACCAGTGAGGTCCATCCAGTCAAGTGTGAGGAAGGATGTCCTACCTACAACATTGAGTTGAGGTCGCGCTAACTCACAAATTGGTAGAAGTTAGAATTCATGGACTCCTAATTGAATCGGGTCCCAGTGGCTTAATGGTATACGAGGTTACCTTGTAACCGGAAGGTCCTGAATTCGAACCCCAATGGGTGCGTACTTCCGATGATTCCCAAACTAGAATGAATTTGCTCTTCAGTACTCCCTGGTTTTCAATGGTTCTCCAACTGATATCACTCCGTGATCAACTCGTAAAAACAAAGCTAACCCTTACAAACCAACTATTGAATATTCTTTGTCCATAAATCAGTTGTATTTTTTTTGCTTTTATTTTTAATAATTTTTATTACACTTCATTCAGAGAGAAGTGTAAATTATCTCCTATATTTAAGGCATATTATGAATTGTCTCAAAGTAGAGCATATTTACTTACATGCGCTTGTCTTCTTTATATATGAAAAGGTTTCATCTCTCTCCTCCTCTGTCTGTTGGATAGGTTTGCTGGAAATAATTATTATGAATTAAAAAATATATATATGTGTGTCTGTATACAATTACGCTTGAGAAACAAATAATGAAGTATTATAATGCCTAAATTTCTATGCACAAGAAATATTTCGTTTCTTCTGCTCCCGCTTTTGATTCTTCGCTTCATTAAAACAATAAATTTGTTCAATGAAAGAAAGCATGAATGAATAATATTTACTTTATTTTTAATTTAAAAAATTACCAAAAGTTTTAAAACACACTTAGAGTCTTAAACTGAGATTGTGATTTTTCTAAAATTGTGTCATTGAACCGGAAATTTATTGTTTCTTATGTAGAAAAATGTATATGAGGTGTTTCAAAGCATGTGATACACAAAAGAAGGTATTTAGCAGCTAAAATAAAATCATTATTATTCCCAATGGATTTCAGTAGGTCACCTCCATTTCAACTTATTCGCACCAGTCCGTTCTGAGGTTCCCCCCTCCCTATCCACTTTTGCCCATAGACTCCCATCTCCTCCTCACGCGATCCCCTTTCATTGACACCTATGAAACCCAGCTAATGCCGTCAATCTCCACTTCGATTTCATTCTGACGATGGCATGTCACGTGATGTTACTCATAGGTCACCTCAACGAGTGTTCAATCCATCTACATTTTATTCATCAGATCTGTTGAGCTATAGATTCATGGTTGGTTGCTTCCCAGAGATTATTGTTGATCGTTCTTTCTTCAGTATGTAACCAGAAAAGGCAATCGTCGATAAAAGCCTGAAGTAGCCTGTTCTAAATGTTTTTCGTGATGCGTTTGCTAAGTCTCTGATTCATGAAGTATAAAGCACTTTACAGTGGTGTTGAAAAATCGAATTTCGTTGTTTCCGCTGAATGCAGAAGATTTTCAAAAGGATTTTAGAGTGATGAAGATCTGCTAAGCGTATCTGATGCTGGTTTTGACACAGTAACAACAGAAGACAAGGGCCAGGCAACAGATCAGTTTTATTACGAAAACCAACAGGTATTTATATGTATTTTACGTACATTAATAAGGCTCTGCCCGCAGAAAGAAGGCGGTCTTCTGATTGGTTGTTTGCGAACAAACGCAGTCTTCTGCTTTCTCGTTTTCGATATTTCTCGGATATGCGAGCCACTTGTCTGCGAATCATATTTGTCGACGTCTAGGTCAGCCGTGATCGGTTGTTGAATCAGCCTAGATTAATTTCCACCAATCAGCGTAGATCAATGTCTACCAATTGGCTAGCAGCTTGCTCTCACCACAACACCATAACTCGTGCTGTCTGGTTGTAGTTAAAGCTAAGCTGTCTAAATAAGTGACTGGTTATTGTTGTTTTTGGTCATCTACTTTAACTTCGTATTGTATCTATTCACTTGAAGTCCTGTCTTCGCTTCCAGCCTCTTCTGACTGTTTGTTGGTTTTCACCTGTAGATTTTTAATGCCAGTCTTGATGTTGATAAAGATATGGCTCACCCTCTAGTGTTCAAGCGGTTTCCCGAATACTTCGTGGTCCACACTGTCGAAGGTCTTTTCAAAGTCAATGAAATTGAGTTTCCTATTCGGCTGCCATCCTCTGCTCTGTTCAGTAATGCTGTGTGCAGTTGTATTAGTCTCCCTTCTTTGGTAGTCTGACGAGCTACATACACTTCTTTCCAATCATTAGTTACCTTTCCTTTTTCCTGAGTGACGTCGGCATATCCATTGCCGTCACTGTATCCGTTCCCAGTGCTTCAGAAGGAATTCTCTCCGAGCCTGCTGCTTTCTTGACTGGCTTTCGGTAGCGCAACTGCACTTAGGACATTTGATTTTGTTGGAGGACTGGTGTCCACTGGCAGTGCTGTGAGTGATGCTCGGGGTATTTCTTGGCGGGTTGCAGGTGGTGGTAGATTCAAGAATCCTTTGAAATGATCAGCCCACAGTTTCACTTGTTTATCCTCTTTGGTAATCAGGTTCCGTTGACCACTTTTATAGTTTTCACCCAAGTTGATCTCTTCCCAGACAGAGACCTGGTTATCTGATATAATGCTTTGAGGTCTCTTTTACCTGCAGCCTATCCTTCTTCACTTGTCAGCGTGTTGCGCAATTGTCTTTTATCTTTCTCTCCCTCTTCTTGACTTCTCCATTCATTGAGATGCCAGTTGAACTCAGCTCCTCCTTCTGTTGTTCACCTTTACTTGGTTCATATTCTGTTTTATCAGCCTTCCTTCTTCTCCTAGCTTCTAAGTGTCTATTGAGAGTCATTTTTTTGTCATGTCTCTTCTTTCTTCTTAGAACAGTTGTACACGTCTCCTTGAACGTCACTTCCAAAAAGAGTTTAACCGCTGTTCCACACAGATTTCCCTGATAATGCCACATAGTGTCTCCGGGTTTACTTTGATGGCTGCAGTGAACACGTGTTTTGCATTTTTATCTTTCACTTTCTGAGAGTTACACTTGAACTGTGGTCTGTCTCCAGTTATTCTGAAGGCATTCAGCTTTACTTTGGAGGTTCTTTGAATTAGATGATGGTTTCAGCCAACATCTGCTCCCATTCTCGACTTTGTACCCAGAAAATTGTCTGTACTTTCTTGAGCATCATTGAAATGAAACCTTTCTGGTTTGTGATGTATCCGTCTAGCGAAATCCGCGTCTCTTTGTGTTTATGCATGTGCTTGTACATGCTGCCTGCAATCACCGAATTACTGAAGGCGCATAATTCTGGGAGGAGTTCTTCGATCTCATTCATATCGCTGGTCAACAGCTTCTTGAACCATGATGAATTTCCTTCATGTATTGTCTGTTCCAAGTTTAGCATTCATATTGTCCCTTAGAATTCGCACATGGTATAACAGTATTACTCGAACAGGTTTGAGGTACGAGTATATTGGATAAATAAAGCAATCATAAATAATGAAACCCATTCATATGCTAGATTTGTCCACTAATTAGTACAAATACTGCAGTCCAATAGGCGATCTGTGCTGATTTGACAACTGAACTACATCTAATTATTATTTCCAGTTGTCAAATACATCATAAGTAGTACTGTTGCATAAAAGCTTGTAATTTAGTGATTTTATGGAAGATTTACAGAAAACGAAAGTGAAGTTGAATTCACTTCATACTACAGTGTTCATTGATCTTGCCTTATAATAATTTTTCGAAGACAATTATTTGTATGGCCAATTTATCAAGTTAACGCCACTTATGAGTATAATAGAAAATTTGGATCGGCTTTCAATGTAAGACACTATACATAACCTAAAGTACGTTTCATATCTTTAGTTTGTTAAATATTGTGCCGCATGAAAATCAGTAGCAGGGGGATTTTCGCAGAGTTGGTTTTTCTAGCAACACGCCCAAGGACTTAAGAGCGTTGAATGGTCTGCGCAAGACGGAGACTGAACCCCAGATCATATGCAAGGTTGGCAGGTACTCTAACGCTGAAACACCGGCACATGAAACATCATGGGTTGACCCAGGTTAGAGAACCACTGGAAAACGACGGAATATTAGACGGCTGTCTTATCCTAGTTTGTGACTCCTCATCAGCACACACCTACCACCAGGTTCCGAATCCAGGACCTTCAGGTTACAAGGTGAGCTGCTAGACCATTAAGCCAATGGAACCCTATCCAAAAAGTGAACCATGAATTCCAACTACCAGTTCACGGTGTTATACATTATTATTTACTGATGACGTTTCGAGCACAATCATATCAAGGTATTCACACAACTTTACAACTTCGTTTATATGGTTCCACTGTTTCTCATCGCTTGATTTGATTGTTAGTAGTATTTTCCATGTTTTTGGCATGAGTGATGAGTCATTCCTATCCCACGAGTGTTGGGTGTAGACTGGATGACCAAAGATTCAGTAATCAAACTTTATCTCTACTTACGTATATTACTTCTTAGAATATTAACCCTCTCCCACCCTATTGTGTGGTTGTGTGGTAATGCATGCAGTGCGATTGCTGAGCTTTTTTCTAAATTACTTTTCCTCATGGGGTCAACCATTCTTACTTTAGCTAAATTCTTATGTTCCGACAATCTGATTACCCTCAACCCACTTGTTTGATCTATACAGTTGACGTCACTCACAGTCATTGCAGGGTATTTTGTAAATTATATTATTTTGCTTAAGAGGGTCCACGTGGTCCTCAAACCTACAGAACTTGTCCCTGAGTGAGCTTTTTGAGGCATAAATGCCACTCTAATTCATGGTTTATTAGGAATCCTATGCAGGGTCTCAGATTCCCCTTCCTCTCCTCACACCCAACCTACTTTATATCACTCACTGGTCATGACTTCCCACTAGAACACAAAGATACTAACTCAGCAGTTTGCATAAAACTCAACATTTTTGAAAAGCAAACATATGAAACGTACTTAAGTTTTGAATAATGTTTCACACTGAAAATCAGTCAAAATGTTACCATACTCATATGTGACGGAAACTTGATCAGCTGGCTATCTGACAGTTTCATGCTATCAGTTCCCTTCATAAAACTGTCGTTAATCAATAACAATAAGCACTGTAATATGAATTGAATTCAACTTCACTTCCTGTGCTCTAGATCCTCCATATAAGCACTAAATTACCCGTTTGTAATAAAATTTAGCACTTAGAGACATCTTTGTCAATTGCGAAGAATTTGATGTAGGTCAGTAGTGCTGTTAACACTTATGAAATATTGAGCTCCATTAGTGGTACTAATTAATGGGCAATATCTAACATGTGGACAAGTTCTAAAGCTTATGACTGCTTTATTTATTCAACTTCCAGAAAGTTTCAATGAGTTTGTAACTCAAACCTATTTGAGTAATATTTGAGTAATATCATGTGAAAATTCTAATCTCTGATATGAATGCTTAAATGGGAGCAGATAATACAGGAAGAGAATTCATCATGGGTCTAGAGGTTTGTGGCAAAATGAATTACAGTAGAGAACTATTCGCAGACTTCTGTGCATTCAGTGATTTGGTGATTGAAGACAGCGTGTAGAAGCACAAGGATAAATACAAGGCAACGTGGATTTCACGTGATATACTCACTGAAATCCGAATGATTACATCTCAATCTCATGAATTTGAAGAAGCAGTCTGCCAGACACAAAATCAACATGTCGAGTAGATGTGGGCTCAGGCCATTATCCAGTTGATTTACTATTTCACTATTCTTCAAGTGAAGATGTAGTAACTGTGCGTCGGTGGCACAGCGGTTAGGACGCTCGCCGACAATGCACATGGTCCAGGGTTCGATCTCTGGCCGACGCACACCCGATATCAATGGTTCCAATGCGAAATTTGGGCTACCGATATCACATGCAGAAAATTCCACACCTGTACCAAAAATACTTTATGGTTTGAAGCTATAATCAAAAAGATCAAAACTACATAGTCCACTAGTCAGATCTACAGACAATTTAATTGAAAATTGAGGTAGTAAATATCAAAACTAAACCTCCCAGTGAACTATTATTCTAATGAATTTGGATTATTCATGCCTGTAATTTTAGCTACCGAGATCAACTCATTGTAGACTGAAAGCAGGAAATCAATCTTTGAGTCCTACTCCATAACCGTCTTAAATTTTCCTAAGAGACAAACAGTCACAAAAAGCTCCAGAGACAGCAATAAGACTATTAATATTCGTTGACAAATCTATGTGTGGTTCTCAACAGTTCTGTTAACCACCTGTACATACAAAGTAGGATTCGAAATACAAAAGGAGAACACAGAATCAAGTATAACATTGCTGACAAGATGAGATCCAAGCATTGTCAGAAACATTCTCAAAGACCCTAAAAGGTCAGAATAACATTGACCTACTCAAACACAATGACATCGCACAACAACCCAGCATTAATGTCATCCTAAGACCGCAGAGAAAAGCATCAAAATTATAGATTAAACAATAACGAAAGTATTCATTCAGACAAATATTTTTAAAACACAAAATAATTGAGCAAGGGATAATTTATTCTCGATAATTTCTTCTTCTGGCTCTAAAACTATATAGATATATATGTTTATATACATAGAATATTCTAGAATAGTAGTCAATAACAATATAAGTGTTTTTTAAATAATGTCGATTTGTAAAGTAAGATCAATGCAATTATAGTCCATTAAAGATGCTTAAATAATAATAATAAAGATATAGTAGCAGATACAATATCAACTAAAATTAGGAAAATTCCACAAACATTCGGGATCATTCAAACCTAGATGGTCAAGGTAAGGATAATGTCTGAACTATCTTCTTTTGGACGCACTAATTAGGCTTCTTAGCATAGATGCCAACATCTGGCCTCAGCAATATTTAGTCGTCGAACTCTTAATGTGAATTTAAGATTTGTTGGTATGCGGTAAATGACTCTGAAAGCCTGGTTAACATCAATCTTGTGTGCTGTGTCTATGTGTATCTACTTTTTATGCAGCTAATATCAATATAAATGAGAACGTAAAGCCAATATATCCATCTAATCCCTTCGAACATTCGAAAAATTACGTCACATCCCACTGTATTTACCAACTTGAATGTACGTGTGGACACACATACATAGGGAGGACTCATCGATGTCTGGAAGTAAGGGTTGGCTTCAGAGGATATTCCTAAATGGCTCCAGAAACAAATGGAATCTTCAGAACCTATTAATGGTGAGAACAGGAGACCTAGCTCCTCTTTTGCGAAACATATTTTATAGACAGGACATAAAATTGACGTTAACAGATCTTTTAAACCTATCTATAAAACGTGTTTGGGGCGTATCCTTAAGTATGTGGAAGCGCTAGCAATTAGAAAGTATAAACCACCTTTATGTGTTCTTCGCTCAATCTTTCTGTTTTCTAAATGTCTGAATGGGGATTTCTTCTATATTGAATTCGTCATCACATTAAACCTTCTTTGGTAAATATTGTTTTGATAACATAGCAAATGTACTAATACCTCTGTTATTTGGTTAAGTGGTCTTCATTGTTATTTTTACCTTTAATATGTCCTTTTAACCTGACCTAAATTTATTTTGTCACCTCTTAACTCTTTATTAATTTCATATATACTCCTATGACAAGTCCGTGTGTGATCAGATTGTTCGAAATATGTTGCGCAAATACGCATTACACGATTCAGACAAATTACATCTTCTTATTGTTTTATTTATTTAAACTCTAATTATCTGTCCACCTCACCTTTAGTATCACACAACTCTTAAGATTTGACATAATTTATTTATTGAATTTTCTGCACAAACACATACTACTTACTACCTTCGTTATTCTTACCGCCACGTACATAAACCTTATTATCATTATGATCATCGTTATTACTGAGGTTCAAAACATTTACCCCGCTATTATTTGATCTACAAACTTACCGTCATTGGTTAGATTCTTTATATATAAAGCTTTATAAACTCGAGTAAGGCTTGAAGGAGATCTAATTGAAAACAATATTGTTCGTTTACATGTCTTATTCTAATATAGATATGATGGAGAAGATTTGTAGCTCAGGTGAATGATCTTGATGTAGTTGTGTTCTTTGAGCTGAATAGTTAATTTGCAAAGCTTTCATCACCCTATTAGGTGACATCTTCAGCGCATACTTCAATTTGAAGTGAGCTTTTAGATTCCTCTACTAGTTTATTAATCATCTCTCCCGGTGACCTTGAACGTGATTGGTTGTTTTTGTATGTTTTCACGCCTTCTAGGCTACTTGTATTATAATTGATTGTTTGTTTTTTACTTGAACTTTGACCCCTTTCTTCAACTGAAGAAAGATATCTCATGGACGTCTTCCAAAAGAATGGACATCCAAGGAATTTCATCAAAAGACATGTACCCCCAAGCCAACCTATCAAACCAAAAGCCCTCAAGGAAAGCACAAAGAAAGTCGCCCTATCATATATAAAGGATATACCCTAAATCACTGCAAGACTCGTCAAACCTTTAGGAATTGACGTCGCAGACACACCAACAAAATCACTTCACTCAGCTGGCTCTATGTCAACCAAAATACTTAACAATGAAAGAAGATAAAACCAACGTCATCTACAAAATAAATTGTAACAACTGTGAAAAACACAACATTGGCCAAAGTGAACTTCTTCTTCGACTTCGTATCAACGAATATAATTTTGATACTTCACGGTCTTTATCGTAGGGTCAGAAAACAACTTACTGTGAGCTAAACTCAAGGAACCGACTTTCGCGTCATACTGCATACCTGCCCGAAGCTTTCTTCAGAGATGCACAGTGAAAAAACATTCCAAAGACCATTATTCGTCGACAAACCTATGTGTGGTGGTCAACAATGCTGTCAGACGGATGTATAGACAAGGCAAGTTTCTAAGCATAAAAACACTACTTGGAATCAAGTAGAGTATTCTAAAAATGGTGAGACTGAAAAATTTGTCCTCAAGAATCAGACACCATACTATTTTTCGCACACAGTTCAACATGAAAATGACCTGGATTTGCTCAAACACAACCACGTCGTAAAACAACACATTACAACTACCACTCATTACACAACCACCAAGCGAAGCATTAACGTGAGAGGTTAAACAGCGACATAGAAAAGTAATAAGGATCAAACCAATATATGAGATATATTGCGTCCATTGCAAGTGTAAGGATTGAACGAACTTCTTTGTGCAGAGTTCAGGACTCAGCAAGTGAATTGTCACTGCTTCTGCAGTTTGAAGAAGTCTGACTCGTACACTTTTAGGAAGACTGCTTCGTATTCTGTAGATGACTTTGAATTTTGTTTGGGGTGTGGCTTGGTGTCCGGCCTCTATCAGATGTCATAAGATAGAGCTGCGGGGGCATCGTTCCTCTCCTTCGTAAAACCATGCTGGTAAGTGTTTGGTGATACGTTTAGAAAGCGAACGCTGGGTGCGGTCGACATACCTGGCTCCATAAGAGCAGATGAATTAGTAGATACATATTGATGAGGCCAGCAGTGGTATATATATATACATATATATATATAAGTCAGGAGAGTATGGTGTCGGCGAAAACCGGATAATAATAACAAAATCATTTGAAACATCCAGAGGAGTATAAGTGTCGTAAACAGTCGTCAGTTGAGGAGGAATTTTTCCAACAGTTATTCTGTCGCACTAGTATATCATCTAATCATTTCGCATTTCGCCGTTTTATCTAATGACTTTTTCCTCAGTCTAAATTTAGACTCTTCTGTTTCCCTTTTTTCTGTTTCATCCAGAAAAGGCGTGACGATTTTCAAGGACCTTCACTGATGTTTCAAGTCTTTTAGTGAATTTCAGACAGAATAGAATTTTTCGTATGTTTGAAGAATATGGGGAATGGATTTCATACTTTTTGAAACTCCCAGATTAATTAGCAAAATGTCATGTACCAAATAGAATAAAAAATTTTCAATAATGAAAAATCATGTGGTCGCACGAGTTTTATCGTTTCTAATTTTATCCCACTGTTTCCTCACACGACTCAACTTGTCTGTATATTAAGTATAAGTTCGTATTCTCTGAGGTTATTACTGCTCCATTCCTCTTTAATTATAATTAATAATTCAAAACTTATGAGATATATATCACATCCTGACATCGGAGTGAATAAAAGTTAGGTTATAAAATTAATTAATTAGCTTTAACCACAACCAGTTGATGATATAAAAAGTAAAGTGAACAGTGAAAAATGATATATATATATATATATTGGTTAGAGAACCACTGGGAAACCTGTAACCAATCAAATCCCTACAAACCAACACTTGAATATCTATGAGATCCTCACCAGCGACTTGCCCTATTCAGGTAGGTAGGGGGTTCTAGTGAGAAGTCATGACCAGTAGAGTGCAGCAGGTCGAGTGTGAAGATAAATACTCGCCGAAGACATTGGCTAGTGGTCACGCTATGTCGTGAATTGGCAGAGGTTATAATTCATGGGCTGGTCATTGGATCGGGTCCCAGTGGCTTAATGGTCTACGAGCTCGCCTTGTAACCAGAAGGTCCTGAGTTCGAACCCTAGTGGGAACGTACTGTGAAGGGTCCTAGGCTAGGACGAAACAGCTGCCCAGTATCCCCAGGTTTTCCAGTGGTTCTCTAACCAATGTCAACTCATGATGAAATCCTGTAACCAATCAAATCCCTACAAACCAAAATTTGGATATATATATATATATGTATTGATACTCAGATACTAGGCAATACTCCTTGAGAGATTAACGGAATAATCGTTTGAAAAATGCCTGCTGAGAGATCTGATTAAAGTATTATTACTTATATGGATGTTTTAACTAAATTTGCAACTATTATCAGTTTTCTTAATACAAGGCTGTACATAACTATTCGGATATTTGCATGTCATCTGTTCATTAAGCCCTTATTCTTTGTCTTTATTCTTAGTTACTCTCTAATCGTTATGCTTCTCTTTGTGATTCTGTGATGATACAGATAATGTGTCGTTCTATGAATGCGATTTGTTCGAGTGAATCAAGGTGATTTTGACCTTGGACTGTCTGAAAGAATTGTTTCGTGTGTGATTCTTTTGGACAGAGCTTTGATCTAACTTTGTTAGGAATACTTCCACTTAGATTCTAAGGTTCTTCTTACAACCGAGCTTTAGTGAACTGATTTTTTTGTATTGTACCTGTTTTGCACTTGGAACCTCCACATGACTGTAAAGCTGTCTAATGGTACACAGATCCAGTAAGGAACAATCATCGTTTTTATTTCTTTTGAGTGTTTTTCGATTTTGTGTCTCCCAAAGAAATTTCGGACAGGTACAGAGTAGAAGTGATTCAGTGGTACAATGGTAGGCTGCTCACCAAACACCTATGTGGTTCAGGGTCCGATCCCCAGCCGACGCACTCCTTTGTCTTGCTAAGCCAGTAATAAGACTGTTAAAGGAAGAAGGTTGGGCAAGAGGCTAGAAACCCCACCACGTAAAAATAGAAACCACTGCTACCGAAACTCCAAGCCACTAGTTTGATGCCCTATGTTCCGCTGGGTACGTAGAGGAATAAAAAATAGAGTGAAGCTCCTGGGATCAGATCACAATGTGTCGGGTTTTTGTATTGAAAGGATAATATGTTTAATAGACCTCTGTGCAACGATACTAGTCCTGATGGCTTGGCAATCCGCACAACGCTGGTTTCTGTCCTACAGTGACTTCGACTGACATTTTACTTTAAACCGTCAACCATTATATCAGTGACAGTTTGCCGAACTAACAACAAACATCTCACCAGAAAACAGGAGGTTTTTAAAATATCTACTACTGATTGATTGGATAGCTGGAATTATTTCGCTGTTACATAGATTCGTAATAACCTCGCCTAGTTTGCTAGTCCTCCAGTATTTTAACTGGTTCTAAACCCGGGAAGATTGGGCGTGAGGCTAGTGACCCTGCTCTAGAAAATCAATCCAGCCGCCAAAGAAACTTCAAAGCACGGCAAGAATGTAGAAAACAAACTTATTCTTCGTTTGAATCAGAGAGACGAAATGACGAGGAATGGTGAACGCCTTCAAGAAGCCAGTCAGCCTGTGTGTCTTCTTTCGACAGAATCAAAAATAAGGATGGGGACGTGGAGTTTTCGCACAACAGACGAAGTTAGGTTGCCAGATAAGTGAGAATATATGGCATTGAGAGGCCAGTAATCTGTGAGAGCAGATGGAATGGGTATGAACTATCTAAATTCTCTCTAAAAATGCACAATAAGTCACGGGCAACAGAAACCTCAGAAAATAATATAAGAAAACTGAGTCTCTATCAATGAGAAGAAAAGCATAAATGAAATCAAAAGGCGATGGTCAGGGGAATCTAATTACCGAAGAAAAGAAACAAGGGAAACAATGGGCTGTTAACCTTAAAGCAGTGTTGAGCCAACCATCCTGTGCAACCCCCCTAGGGACAACATCAACAGCACGTAAAGAAGTTCCAAGGGACAGCAATCCTCTAAAAAAAGAAAAAGTCTTGAATGCAGTCAAACTACTCAAAAACGGAAAGGTAGTAGGAGCAAAAAAACCCTTACCAAAACACTGAAAACGCATCCAGAGACTGGAGTGAATATGCCGACACCACTAGTGAAAAACATCTGGAACGAAGGAAAGTTACCCACTGGTTGTAAGAAAGGACACCTTGTCAAACTGCTAAAGAAAGGGGACCTATGACTCTGCAAAAGCTGGCGTGGAATAATGCTCTTGTCCAACCTGGATTTCGGAAAAGAAAATCATGTTTGGATCGATTTACCATCCTACACATCACCATTAAATAAATCATAGTATGACAATCAAATCTATACCACAATTTCATTGACTTAGATATCGATGACCGAGAAGCAATATGGAAACTAACTCGACACTACGGTGTGCCTGAAGTCTACATCAATCTCATTCAACAGCTATACGACAATGCCACGTGTCAGGTGATCCATAATGGAAAACTCAGTGATGCGTTCGAAGTGAATACAGGAGGAAGATAAGGCTGTCAATTGTCACCAATGATATTCTTAACTGTGATGGACTGGATTATGCGTCAGACTGGGCATAGAGAGAGTGCAAAAAGAGGTACGCTGGATGACAGATTAGAGGACTCTAGAAGATCTGGATTTCGCAGATGATTAATATCTAATTTCACATAGATTTGAAGACTTTATCAACAATCCACAGTCATCATCAATGGAATAAGTTTGAAAGAAGTCACTTCCTTCACTTATCTGGGCATCATCGTTTCATATACAGGCAGACGGGATGGAACCGAATGTTGAAAGCAGATTGCGAAAGCCAAGGGTTACCTTCATCATTATTAATTCAGTTTGGAAATACTCTGCGCTCGGAATACAGAATAAGATTTGGATTCTTGCTCTGCTTCAATTCAATATTAAGTCAATCATCTTTTGTACATCGGTAAGAGACTTCGAATGGTATTTCCAAATGCCTACCACAGACTTTTATCAATAGCTGTCTTTGAAGTATATTGAAAACCAGATGGCTGGCCAGTAAGAATTATAAACAATAAACTCTGAGGACGAACCAATCAAGAACCTGCCACTCAGTAATATGTACAATAAAACAGAGACCTACCGGACAGACGCCTAAGAGACCGTTGGGTGATATTCCGCGTCATGCACTCCCTCGAATGGGAGACGAGTTTGAAACGAAGCGTTGGGCTGATGTCCGAGATGACATGGAAGATATTGTGCGAGGAAGAGATGAGAGATCATGGGAAATCGTGGACACAGTCGAAGAAGACTCCAAAGAACAGGACAAAGTGGAGATGTGCTGTTGATGCCCTATTTTCACTTGTCTACAACTCACTTGAACACTTTGTGTCACGCCTGTTCGATGCAATGACTCCAGTGAGACCGAAATATTTAGGTTAAATAACTGTAAGCAGACAGTTGGTTCACACTTTTGAATTATTTTTGCTGAAATATAACAATTGTTCTGACTTCAATCATTTTTTCAGCCTAATTTCTTGTCTTTTGATGATACAAAGAGAATGTGTAATTACTTTTCTGCTTTTCATGAAGCTTTTGATCCCGTCTTCTTTTTCTCTCATCAAAGTAGTCAGTATAAGAGGGAAAACACGAAACTTTTTTTATTCCTTCTGCTTTCATGAAAATATCACTTTTTTTCTTTCCTAGTAGTAATTATCTTCAAAAGAAGTTGTGTGATAGTGCTTGGGATCAGAAGTATCTCACTTGTAATTAATTCATCCCTACTTATTCTAACAAGCATTTTACAAGGAAATAAGAGACACACCTAAGCAAAAAGGTAATAATTATGATAGGTTGTTAAACGGCTTTACTTTTATTTCCCATTCTTCTGACAAATTCAGAGATGTATTTTACATTTTAGGGCGTTATTCCCTGCTTGTTTTACTCTTTAGATTTCTGAATCATAGTGAATACTCAAAAAGTACGTTGCTCACATATAATTATACACATTTTCTTATCTTGCCAGACATAAAGTTTCTAGAATTTTAATATTTCAAATTTAATTACAGATTGATATCAACCAACTAGAGAAATACTTTCTAGTTTGGAGCTCACTGGTGCTAGGCATCCACCCTGTGGTGTTTCATCCCACTAACTTTCAGTTACAAGGTTAGCTGGTAGACCGCTCAGCCGCTAGGATCAAATTCAATGGCTTATGAATTCTGACTTCCACCGATTCGTGATTTTGGTGCAACCACCAGTCAATTTAAATATTCTCTAATATTCCATCAACCAGGATAGTCTTATCAGCAAAGTATGCTCTGATTCACGTGCACATATTTATGCAAAATTTTCACTTACCTTGAACTCTGACTTGGAACTGCTACCCATGAGGTGCGTAAAATATTGTTATTCCCTTGAGTTCTGAGGGAAACATGGAGCTTCAGCAAATCATCTCTACTTTGGCCTATTTTCTGCCAATATTCTTCAGCTTGGTCCACGATCGCCCATGATCTCTCATCTCCTCTTCCCCACACGATCCTATCCACGTAGCTCTGGTACTGACGACCCACGCATAACTTTCCAATGGAATTCCACTCGAGCCGTGGCCTGCATTTAGCACGACTTTATTTGACGGCCTCCATCTCCATTTTCTACTTATTTGTTGAGTGGTCGCCTCTTGGTTAGTTTTTCCCAACCAGATTTTGTTGTTGCTAATTCCTTCTGGCCAACTGGTCAGTAAATCTTCAATTTGGAGCTAGCGAAGATGGAAGCTGTTGATAAAAGTCTACAGTAAACTGTTGGAAATCCTTTCCATGACATGCGGTGCAAGTTTCTGACCAAAATAGAAGGACCAACTTGACATAGGTGTTTAAAATCCGAGCCTTGTTGTCTATGCTTAGTGAGAGGAGAAGATTTTCAAACTGGTTTCAGGTGGATTAGGGCTTATCTTGCCTTTCCGATTCTGACTTTGATATATTCATCCATTCCGCCTGTAGTTGAAATGATGCTTCTTAGCTAAGTGCGGGAAGTAACCTCTGTTAAATCTCCCTCGTTGAAGGTGATCGGTGCTGGTTGTTGTTGTGGTGGTGGTTTGTTGTTTATCTTCATCACCTCCGTCTTCTCTTTGTTCGCCTGCAGTCCAGTCTTCGCTGCCGGTCTCTTTTGCCAGTTTGTTGGTTTTCACCTGGCAGTCTTAGAGTTTGTATGACATTAACTAAAAGTCATCTTTGAAATCCAGATCTTCCAGAGCCTTCCTATCAGTCTATCGTTTGAAGCATAATCCAGTCCACCACAACTAGTAACATCATCGGGGATAATAGGCAGTCAGTTCGTCTCACTCCTGTATTCACTTCGAAAGCATAAATATTTCATGTTAATCGCTTCATTTCGATACCTTAAATTAGGCAGAAGTCAGATAGAGAGAATATTTTTTTGAAATGCATACCCCATAATACATCAATAACATAAATCTACACTATAAAGTCACATGAAGTTATTTTAAAAAAATAGTATTCGTGATCAGCACTTCTTTGTTCAACTTGACGTCCCTTTTTCATTCTCAACGTATTGTTGAACACAACATTATTTGGCTGCTGGGTTGTTGGATCTTTAGACGTTGGACATAACAAAGTATTCAGCATTGTTAAAGCTGGTGCAAAAGTCATAATTCAAAAAGGATTAGAGTGTGGTAGCTTTCAAAATAAGTTACTCATGATCCTATTGCTAATATATACAAATGTTTTGATCCTGGTGTGTGTGCAGTGGAATACCTGATTATCAGAGTGAGTCGAGGTGTTGTATTACTTGCACGATTCGGAATTCTGTGATATTATCTCTTACCATGAATTTTATCAGTCAGCAGAGCAGCCAATGATGTTCATTGTATCGTCACCTTTAATTCATTTTTCTAGAAATCTATGTAAAACAGTCAAAAGTGTTCTTCGTACGTTTAACAACTTTTCTCCCTTATCACAGATTCACATTTTGTGCTCATATCAAGTCTTGTATTGTAGTATTTTATACATATGAATTTAGGAAAAACACTGCCCCCATAATACTACTCTTATTCTTAAAAAATGTGATGGCATATTTTTATTATATTGCCAAAGAAGCGCCCTAACTTGCTGGCATATTTCAAATCTTGATATGTAGTGAGATAATAAATTCATTACTGAGTCCTGATAAAGACATGCTATTGAACAATCGACAATCTCTCTTCTTCCTCTCTGAGCATAGTTGCCAAAGCTATTATCATAATAATTTTACTTCTGAGATTATGCAGTGAAGAATTCTTAAAATTTCCTTAATGGATAGTCGAAGTACAAACTAAATAATGTTTGAAGAGTTAAATAGTTCAATTATAATACCCTGATCTACCTAAATGAACATTAAGCTTTCAAATATCAAACGTGAAATACTTCCTAAGATGTTCGCTCTTATGTCTAAATGACCAGTAACCTCAAAGACACAGAGCAGTCGAAAAAAATAGAAGTGAAAGGGCTTTTTCACCAGGTTTTACTCAGTAAACAATTCAATCGTAATAACGTATACATATTGGTGAACATATAGAAAGTTTCTTACTTTGAAGTAGTTCCTTATTATTATTATTATTGTTTCCTTTAATTCCTAGAGGAACATAGGGCTTCAGCCGTGCGTCTCCATTGCGTTCGGTTCTCTACTAGAGTCTTCACCTGGTTCCAAGTCTGCCCACACGTTTTCATCTCCTCTTCACATGATTTCCTCCAATTCACCCTTGGACGCCCAACTCGCCACTTCCCTTTCAGGTTCCTTAGGTGAACAAAATAACATTACTCATTCATGATGAAGAATTTGAAATGTTGATACATGGTGAAGATGAATCCAAAAGTAACAAAAAAGGCCACGCTCGCAGAAAGGGGTTACCTGAACCCATTTATTGACAGAAACACGAAAGATAAGCAGTCTAAATTCGTCACTGACTTAGTTCTAATGAAAACCATATTCATGAACTTGGAATTCAAAGGTGATCAAGCCTCAGGTATGCTCAAAAACTATCTGTCTAAATCACTCAGTAAAAGGTTCTTTGCTGCAAAATTACAAATGACGTTCACCAGCCGCAAGTTGTTCTCCATCTCTGTAAAAGATAAGCTCCTCCGTCTGACAGCCTCCGTGTGCATCTTTCAGTTCGCCTGGTCTTGTGGAGCGAGGTACATTGCCGTAGCCAGAGAACATTTTCCATGCGGATAAAAGAACATATTCTAGCACCATGGTTTTACAAGGGAGAAAGGAAGTGTGTGCGAAGCTCTTTCCCAGAACACCTGATCGACTCCTTTCACTCTGTCAACCCTGGCCATGACTTTAAGGTCATCTATCGAATCCATGCTAACTTGCATTATTTCTTCGTTATGAACTTTTGAGGCTTTGGCCATTCATGAATTTAAGCCAGACCTTTGTGTACAAAAGAAGTCTGTACAATCCCTACTTCTGCCTGGGCCACAGAGAGATAGACATTTATTTATTTATGTATTTTGTCCATTTAGTTATTCTATGGACCTTCCCCATATTACTATGATTATTATTATCATCACTATTAATAATATTCTCACACTGAATTGTTCGCCCTTGTTTCACTTGTCATTTTAAATCCAAAATTATAATTTTTTTTTGTTTTTACAATACTGAATTCTATCTTATCAGATTTCACACCATGTTATGTCTACAATCCCCATGATTATACACACGTTTCCATCACCTATAAACCTTATGAATTATTCTATATATGACATTAATTGTTTTGCTACTTGACATTAAATTATGATTATAATCACAAATATTTTAATTGTACTTCGTAATACTATAACTATTTCATATATTCACACCTTTGACCTAATTCCCTCACAGGATATAATTTCTCAAGAAAACCATATACTATTGTATAGCTTGATAATTAATTCGCTGAAAAAAGTCTCTTTGCTGTGTGCTCTTAAGAAAGCATTAGAAAATTCAGTAGGAAGTGGATAGTGGAGTATGCCTTTGAGTCTTTGTAGAAACACTGTCAATCCAAGTGATCAATTCAAACATGAAGAAGTTTAGTTTCTGGATTTCACTGCTAGTCGCCATCGACCAAATATCATTATGTTAATCTTAAGGAATTCTATGACTGCCTGTACTAGTGTTGGAACCGGAGAAAAGGTATTGTGGATCAACATTAAAACACTGTTCGTAAACTTACCGTTCAACCCTAAGCTGGATTAAAAATGAACTCCCTGGATTTTTATTGCCATGCACCAGTAATTTACTAGCCAGGTGAAATAATTATGTCACCAGTTGTAATTTTGGGGTATTGTACAATTTCCATTGGACAGTAAATCCGCCTACTCAGTCAATCGTCTCTGTCTTTCACAGTGAGGAAAACGTATTCTTGCCGTCAGTCGTATATCGTCATATGTCGAAGTATGAGTAAGAGTGATCCTAAATTTCGTATAACTTGAGTGACATCAACTAGAATCCTAACTGTCACCACAATGCAGGGAATCAGATCCAACAATGACAGTCAAATGGAAAATCAGGATAGCTTCAATAAATAAAGATGGTCATCTGCTCACGAATGGTATCCACGCAGCAAACATCTTGGGTTTCTTTGAAACATTACAACCATACAGAATGCAGTTTCGCATAATACTTCATGATTTAGATTCGGAAGGGTTTCAACTTGAACCAAACCAGAATAACCGTCATTCAGGAATAATCTTAAAATAAGATAAATAAGCTTGAAGAGGAGGAATTAGAAAGGATGGAAATAAAGGACATTAGTTTACCCACTGTGCGAATTCAGATCATATTCTCGAGAAAACGTTATTTCTTGCCCTCTGTAGAAAAACATCAAGATTACCTGGCAATTCAAACTCGGAATGTTATGAATATTTATCGTTCCGTGAAGATTTCTAAGTAAAATTAATTCATGAGTTGTCACAAACTAATGGTTTCCACACTTAAAGGAGTCAATGTTAAAAATAAATTGTGCCTAAGAGGGAACGCCTTCTATGAAAACTACTTATCAACCTATGCCGCAGACACTTACCTTTGATAATGTAAGCTAACCAGTTAATTAGCTTTGCACATCCCGTATTCAGCCATGGATAAACTGATCAAAGTAAAGTCATCATTGAATAATGGTGCGGCACAATTCAAGTTCAGAGATCACGCGAACTTAGGTATCGCATGCTTAATGAGCTCATAACACCAGATGACTTAGAAGTCACTGGAACGTAAAATCAACCTTTTTTGGCAAATGAAGCGAATCACAGTGAATTCAACAAACCTACGTATTGAACTGTCCACCCACGAGTTCTGAAGCTTTGAAATACACGCTCACACACACTTATCAAAACAATGACACTTATAATATACAAAAGATAACATTTATAAATATCAAACAAACTATATTTACACTCATTTGTGAAAACTAATACACTCAGATTTCAAATGATTTTATGTAACCCAACACCACAAAGCAACATATCATCAGTTGAGAAAATGGGTAAATTCTCATCTAAATGGAAGTTGAATGAAGCACGGACGGGTCTGCAGATGTACCAGACATGTTCCTCCGCATGCATAGTTGATGAGAACAGTTTGAAACACACATATTCGAGGCAAATTCAACCCAGTTCATTGGAGTATACATTGAGTTGATCATGTATAGTAGGCAGGCTTTCAGCAGCAATGCTCTCCCTCGTTTTCTGCTCCACATCACATGGAAGTTACAGTACCCATTGCCAATTCACTATAAGCATATTTATTATTTTGTTATACAGTGACTATCAAATTTGCTCTTTGTGTTTCCCTCAGAACATCTGATTATTTCTCACGTCATCTTCTAATCCATCTCACATGTTCTTACTCTCTCCATCTCTGTCTTTCTCCTATAACCTGCGTTGTACATTACAACAGACGTCAACGACTAATCGAATCTTGTGGAGGAATTCTTGAATAAGGAAAGATACTGTTCTTCAACCTGATGAAGAATGTTTTCATCAACAACTGGGGAATGCTTCCACCATCATCCATACGAATGCTTCTGCCCTAAGGAGGCACAGTGTTGCTCTGGTCAGTGAGTTGAAGCAGTACGTTCAAGATGAGAAAAGTAAAGATAGACCTGTTATAAATACTCAGCTTCAGTAATATTGTATTTTCTAATTGTTTAAAAGTAAATGTCCCATTCATGTCATTACTAAGCGAAAGCAAATAATGCAAGCTTAATTTTTTATAAATTATGGTGGTCATATAGAAAGTGTTTCACCTATTAGTTAGCTTGTTAAGTAAACAACAAAACAATAATTAACCATGTTTAGGAACTTAAAATGTTAACACTTAGTGAAGATTAATTCGTAAACAACATGAAAATCACTAAAAAAAATTCACCAAGAAGGTAACAACAAAGAAAGCGAGATATTTAAACGACATTTCTTTTAATTTGCTGGTTAAAATTATTATTATGACATATTTCGTTTATTTCTGTTCACCTTCAACTCTGCTTGTGTTTTGGTGTCCCAAATACTCATGATTTCCCGCTTAGTACATTCATTTAGCCAGACTGCTGCATGGTCCACGCGCGCAGGGAAGCAGTCAATGAGGTTCTGTGAAAATGTAATTCATCAGGTAGCGTTATTTTCGAATGACGCATGCCATTCTTCGGGAGCTAAAATTATCCATGCCAAATGTTCCTATTCGAATTCTTTACACCTCAAAATGTGTGATCTGTAAATAACACAATTGATTTTATTCGTTAAAATTTCTGGGAAATACCTAGCCAGAACTATAATGATCAAAAATATTACGGCCCACAAAGCTGAATCATTTAGTGTACATGGCCAAAAGGCCAGGTTCAAAAAAAACGAAAAAGAACTCCTACAATAATATTAATTCGTCTTGTTTAGTAAGAACTTCATTCTGATGCAAGTGGTTTCCACCTACTCATACTAGTCAGTAACTAGGTAGTGAGAGAGAGAGGGAAATTATACTCAGGGTATGTTAGCAGACAATTAATCAGTGAGTTACAGTGAAGTGCAACAATTCGACTACATCAATAAACTGCAATCTACAGAGAATTACGAATAATTCACTCATCTGTATGCCAGTCAGCAAAATTCATTACAAACAAGCAATGATGAAGTACTGACAAAAAAAGCAGTGAGAATTTAAAGTTCAGGTTAAGCGATTAGCCGCATATGTACTTTTGAATTAAAGTCTTCTCTCAAGTATGTTGTTGCATGAGTTGATAAAAAACAATAATTCTCCTCAAAATAATCAGTCAAGCTAACAATTAAAGCTCAGTAACTGGATAGAAACGCTTTTTTTAACACCAACTATATTCCAAAGACGCACTGGATACAGAATTCCGACCAGAAAAAGCTGGATTCAGGAAAGGCAAATCATGTTCTGACCAAATTGCAACTCTACGCATCATCATCGAACAAAGCATGGAATGGCAATCAAATATCTACCTCAACTTTATAGAACTTGAGAAGGCCTTCAACAGCGTTGACCGCGAAGTAATTTGGAAACTACTCAAGTACTACGGCGTACCCGAAATATTCATCAACCTTATTCAACAGCTGAACGACAACGGCACATGTCCAGTGATCGACAACGGAAAACTCAGCGAGGCGTATGGGCTAAACACAGGAATCAGACAACAGTGCTTTTTATCACCAATGATATTCCTAATTGTGGTGGACTGGATTATGCGTCAGATAGTGAGAAACGAGAAGACAGGGATATCTTGGACCGACGTGGAGAACGTAGAAGACATGGATTTCGTGGATGATTTCTTTTTTATGTCACACAAAATCAAAGACTTACAAGCAAAAACCGATAAACTGGTTGGTCGAAGAAGCAGCAAAGACAGGACTCCAGGTGAACATAGACAAGACAGAGGTTATGAAAATAACCAACCAACAACAACAACAGCAGCAACATACAGCGCCAATCACCATCAATGGGAGGGATTTGGAAGTGGTTACTTCATTTACTTATCTAGGGAGCATTGTCTCAACTACAGGAGGAACGGATGAGGATATCAGATCGAGAATCGGGAAGGCGAGAAACACATTCATCAACCTGAAACCAATCTGGAAATCTTCGTCACTCAGCCTGCATCAACAACAAAATTCGGATTTTCAATACAAACATCAAGTCAGTCAGTTCTTCTATACAGATCAGAAACTTGGCGGGTCACAAAGAATATTTCCAACAGCCTGTTGCAGACCTTTGTCAACAGCTGTCTTCGTTCTATACTGAAGATCAGATGGCCGGAATGAATCACCAACAAGAAACTATGGGGACAAACAAAACAAGAACCAATCGCTCAACAAATATGCAGGAGGAAGTGGAGATGGATTGGACACTCGCTGAGGAGGCCGTTGGGTGACATCGCGCGTCAGGCCATAGCTCGAGTGGAACTTGAAAGGGAAGCGGCGTGTGGGATGTCCAAGGATGACATGAAGGAGGTCGTGTGAAGAGAAGTTGGAACAGTATGGACTAACATGGATGCAGGTGAAAAGTACAGCAGAAGACAGAAGCAAGTGGAGACGTGCAGCTGAAGCCCTTTGT
The DNA here is from genome assembly GCA_944472155.2 of Trichobilharzia szidati. Classification (NCBI taxonomy): domain Eukaryota; kingdom Metazoa; phylum Platyhelminthes; class Trematoda; order Strigeidida; family Schistosomatidae; genus Trichobilharzia; species Trichobilharzia szidati. Next base: position 57,064,087 of record OX235276.1, read on the forward strand.
TCCACTAGGAACCCAAGGGAACAATTAAAAATAATATTCCAAAGTCTTATTTTGTCTCATCATCTAAAAATAACTCAACTCATGTACTTTACAAAGGCGTTTCATGTAACTGACTCTTTGATTTCTAAATATAATTAAAGGAACGAAGATCAGATAGTCGGATGAAAGAACAGTAATTAAATATCTCACATCACATGAAAGGCATATTTCGTGGACTTTGGAATGAATACTGCAAAAGACACAGAATATGAGGTTTATTTAACAACCTTTGATCTAAATAGCATCACCCTGCACATAATTTTAGCACAACTTTTGTGCCTTCCCATCCAATATATCATTTTGAAGCCTATAAGTACAAAAAAACAGCTAGCTGAAATTGAGTAAAAGGCAGAGAGTTATGTAAGAGTACAATTTTATGATTCCGGCACAATATAATTCAATATGATAGACGTTTATTTGATACATTATTCGTAACTGCAAGACATTTTAATGATAGTGTATTGCTTTTCATCATATCAGTGTATATTCATACGACCAAATAACTTGCTTTACATGGCCACTTTTCTGAAACCGGTCGCAGTACTTCAAAATTCGAATCCTCTATTCACTGAATTATAATTCAAATTAGCAGCTATCGAAGCTACTTCATAGTAGTCCTTCGGTGAAGACAATTCACGGATCTTGACGACCAGATGCTTCTAATAATTGTGCAGCCGTTTGCAGCTAAATTTACCCTTTTATGAATTGAACTGGTAAATTGTTTTTTGATTACAGCTTGATTCCACACCACATTTTTAGGTAGAGGTATGGAATTTTCAGCATGTGATATCGGTAGCCCAAATTTTGCAGGCTGACCATAGATATCAGGTGTGCGTTGGCAGGGGATCGAACTTCGGACCATATGCATGGTCGGCGAGAGTCCCAACCACTGTGCCACCGACGCACAATGAACGTTATCTTCTTCTTTATCTATCCTCTCTTACTGTTTCCTCTGCATTAAATTTCCTACCACTATAAGTTTGCACTCTGTTCACGTTGTCACAACTCGTTTTCCATTGAAATTCATCCCACTTAATGTATAAACATTCTTTATTACCTATAGTAATTATCCTCCTATAATTAGACGGAATCTGCTGTACGCGTATCATATAAATTCAAGTTTTTATATGAATATTTCCGATCTGTTTAATACTCACCGTTCGTTGACCTTGACAACCATCAGCAGTTACTTTTAATCAAGCAAAGTAGCCACCGAAACCACATCATTCTAGACTAGTACATTATACTCACTACTTTACATGTAATATAGTACTGTATTTTAGATACATCACGTGGTTTCGATTTGACGCGTAAATTAAACGTCCAGTGTATTCAGTAGAAATTTCGATAACGAGTGTGGTTCCAGCTTTTTGAGAAGCAATCCAGAATTATTGGATGAGGTTACATGTCAAATAATCTTGTGTGTGGGAAGTCTTAATTTAGTTCATTCGATTTTTTAGGCCAAGGGTGAACTAAGGTAAGGCAATCTTCTTTCTTATACAAAGATTATGATTGTTCTCTTGAATTCTCATAGCTTCAGCTATGTGTAAAAGGCGAATTCGAAAGATTCGATGGAATGAAACAGATAAACCTTCAAGGCAGTTTTTTGATTAACTTGGTGGCCAATGTCAATCACCTATTTCATTAATTTTTTTCACTTTCGTTCCCCAGTGGAACATAGGGCTTCAAGCTAGAAGCTTGAAGTTTCTGTAGCAGTGTTTATTTTTACAGGATGGGGTTGCTAGCCTCATGCCCAACCTTTCCTTTTCATCAGCATTATTTCTGGCTTAGCGAGGTAAAGGAGTGCGTCTGCCGGGGATCGAACCCCCGACCATGTGCATGGTCGGCGAGCGTCCTTAGCGCAATTCCACCGACGCACAATCAATCAAATGAGACAAAATAGAACTTCTTATAGTTTTCGACAGGTCTTTCATGAAAAACGAAGACAGATATTCAGAAGTACGTTTGTTAATTCGTCTAGTTGTTTGACCTTTATGGTTTTTAAAGTATTGATGCTGGGTTCGAACCACGGTGGGTACGTATTGATCAAGAGTCCCAAACTGGGCTGACGAAACAAATGTTCAGTACTCCCAGGTTTTTCAATGGTCCTCTAACTGATGTCAGCTCACGAAGAAATCCTCCAAACCATATAGTTTTCTCAATCTAGCTAAATTAATTTTGTATCAGATGGGTGCAGACATAGTTCCTCTATAGAAATCTTCCCCTCTCTCTTGAGTGAAATATTCCTTTTTCTGCTCACCTGAATTTGAATAAAGTAATAATTTAACACAAGCAAATCTTTCACAATCTAAAAGAGAAATGCAGACAATACATCACATCATACTGATTCTTAAAAGTTGCTGAACGTGTGACAACTGGAGGATGTCATCACTTTTATAATAAACAAAGTTCTGTTTGAACGAAAGACTAGTGCATTCCTACATTTTTCTCGTATTTTCAGTCTTAGTCGCTGACAAATCATAGCTAATCTTGCGGTTATGAATCCTGGATCTTTAGCATTTAGAATTACATTTCTATTTACTTACTGTAGCTACCACAACATAGTTCTTCATTAGTGAAAAAATTCACAGAACTTGATAACGAAACTCACAGAAATTTGATGCATCATAGTGCGGAAATATTCGGATTTCTCGGAAGTGAAGTAAAACACACTGAGTGAGGTTATACGTCGAATAATTTTGATGTCCAGCGTGTGAATTAATGTTTTTTTGATGTTTTATTTCTATAAAAATTGCTCATGATTCGACATTTTCATTCAAGCATTCATTATAATTGTTCACTAATCGTTAAACATGTTGAACAGCTTACTACGGATAAAGAGATTAACCTAATTATCAGACACACGCCTCTGTTACTTCTATTGATTAGACTATATCATGTAATACTTAATTAATTCCTAGGTGTCTTTAATTATATGCCATATTGAAATAATCATTCTACTCATTTCTTGCTTTCAAACTGGAATAAGGAAACAAAATTGAAGCTGAAATTCATACACAGACTATTTGAGATGTTCATGCAGCAATCGATTCCCCCATATTAGTTTGAATAAAGAAACCAAGACTTCGTTTAACTTTGCAGAATCTCTTCAACTGCATACATCCTCAACAAAATCAGTTAAATGTTACAAAATGATGTCTGAACATACTTTTCACAATGAGATCGAGTTATTGATAGGAAGCATGGGTAACATAACTTCAAAGAAGATGGAAGTAGATGAATTATTCAGTGTAAAGCGAGAGTAGCTATTTATGTAATAGCTAGTCAAGGAGGGTAGATTTCAGATTTTACGTGTGTGTTCTCTTAAAAAACATTCAACTTGATTTTTACTTTGATATACACCTCACTGTAAACCTTTCAAATCTACGTAATCTATAAATAGGTATTAAGACAAGAATCTAATGTAACACAATAATAGTTTCACCGTTTACCCAATTCTTGTCACCAAAATACAGTCGTATCTTAAACAATTATTAAATTGGCTGTTATCATTGATATTCCAATCCTGTCTCATTGAAACGTTAAAGGTTAAAGTTACTTAGAAGCAGATTGAGGAATAACACATAGTAAAATAAATTGAAACTATTTCATTAAATGTGTTTGATATCTTCAAAATAACTTCATCTATATTCATCTGTCACCATGCACGATATTGTTTTTCAAGTCTTCTGCATAGAAGCTTGTTCAGCTGGCCGACATCGATTCACCACTCTTTCATCTTTCTAGCTGATGGTATCATCTTAAGATTTTCCAACTCGTTATTTATCTCTCCATTTGACGCAGTCTAAACGTAATCCCTTTCTTAGAATTTTAACGAATGTGGTATTATTTTCTGGTTTTAGGAATCTTTATGGTGAAGACTATAACAGGGTTGTTTTCCTTTTTGAATAATATTTGTGGTGATGACGTTTAATATAGCATTTCTCTTGTATATGACAGCTATGACAAAAGAAGTCGTCAACATCTCTCCCCTCTTTCAGTAAATTACAATTTTTGCACTCCTTTCAAATCCTTGTTTTATACTGAAATTATGATTTTACCTAGTCCTTTCAGGAATTGTAGTCAATTTTGCAATTAAGTGAATTTGAAATAAATACCAAGTTGAGTCATAAGAAAAGGCACAAACAACGAAGAAAATTTTCTTTTCGACGATTCATTTGCATGAGCTGCTGTACAGTAATCATAATTATAATTAACAAAGAAATCTTTAGATCAGATACTGGTAAACTTTGTCCTTGAAAAATTGTATTACATAATGTAAGGTGTAACCTAGAAGGGATGACTAATTGTAAGTTAGAAAGGAGACAGAAGTTGGCATGACGCAATAATAAGTGTGAGATAATGACTAATCAGTAGGCTCGTGTAGAATGGACAGGAATTAGTGGAAAGGCTATAAAGTGTTTTTGTATAAAATATGTATGAAAAGCAATGTTACTAATAAACAGTAATAGAGTGGCAATAAAATGTGGATGATAGGGATAATAATGATAATAAAAGTATTAATAAAATAAAGTAATAGTAGTAATAATAGTGAACTTACATACTAAGGAAAGAAGCAAAATTGTGGTAAGAACTTTACTCTGGCCATGGTAGGGCAAGATAATGTATGTATCGCTTTTGGATGTAAAGGTCCGGTTTCAGATGGCGTATCCGAAGTCACTTTTTACGATATTGAGGGACTCTGTGTAACACTGTGAAGCATTCATGTGGGGGTGCTCGATGTCTAGAGATGACAAGGTGTTTGAAGAAAGAGCTGCTGCTATTCTTCTTTTCTCCTCTGGATAACCAAGCTGGGCATTGTACCAGAATACGTTTGTAGACTTGACGTTGCGTGCGGCCGATATAATTTGCTCCACACGAGCAAGTAAATTGATAAATACACATTGAAGTGGCCAATACAATTTTCCAAGGACAAAATTTACCAGTAACTGATTGGTCTAAAGATTTCTTTGTTAATTATAATTACGATTGTACAGCTCATGAAAATGAATCGTCGAAAAGAAAAATGTCTTCGCTGTTTGTGCCTTTTCTTATGACTCAATATGGGAATATTTCGTTCATTGAAGAAATACCAAGTTCACAACGTATATTAGATCACATTTCATCAGGATGTTGAGAGTGGATGACAACACTTGTTCACACCATTTCCTATCGACGTCGATTGTTGATGCTTATATTTCTGTCACTGTAATGCCTATATATAGTACATTTGAGGATGACATGATCATGGTCGTGTAAATTTTCATTTAATTCTGAACAAGTATTTTCAAATGTTAGTCAAAATCTAGCTGACTTCACTCTCCTGGGCCTTTGTTCACAAATTTACCTGAGTAGTTTTACAGAATATTTACAGCATGCATCACTGACGATCAAAGTCAGACTGAAATCATCAGTTACATTGTGTTAAAAGTAGAAGTCAGGTAAATAAAATTCAGCGAAGTGTTTATAGTACCGGTTTTATAGGAAATAAAAAGACAGTTGCAGCGAAGAAAATTTTTTTTCGACGAAGTCATCACCTAGGCTGTACATTCGTGTGTTTATAACAAATGGATGGAAAGTTCCAGAATAATACCGATTAACGGTCAAATAAATAAAAAATTACAATTAGGAATTAAAAAAACATAATAAACAGGGGGATGGATAAAACTCAAACAAAGTAGCATCATAATTACTGAGAAGATTCACATTGTGCAGTTGGGGGTTAGAAATGTAGAAATAACAACAATATACAGGATGTTTGGATAAAAAACTAATGTGATGAATAATTGTTTATGCAATCAGGGATTAAATATGTAGAAATGGTTAAATGAAAAAATATACAGGAAGTGTGGATATGAAAATATGGTAGTGTAGATAGGGATTAAGAAAGACTTGAAATAACACGAATAAACAGGAAGTTTAGATAAGAAAGGCGATGGGATAGTCATTATTATTGTTATTGTATCCCTTAATTCCTAGAGGAACATAGGGCTTCAGCCGTGCGTCTCCATTGCGTTCGGTTCTCTGCTAGAGTCTTCACCTGGCTCCATGTCTGCACACACGTTTTCATCACCTCTCCACATCACCTCCTCCAAGTCACCCTTGCACTGACGACCAACTCGCCGCTTCCCTTTCGGGTTCCACTCGAGCAATGGCTTGTCTAGTGATGTCACTTGATGGTTTCCTCAGAGTATGACCAATCCACCTACCTCAATTTCTTCCTGCCTATTTGTTTCACAATCGGTTCCTGGTTGGCTTGCTCTCAGGGATCTCTGTTGCCGATCTTTTTTGGCCATTTGAGTATTGAGCGAAGACAACTGTTGATGAAGGTCTGTAGTTTGTTTGAGGTGCTCTTTATGACGCACCAAGTCTCTGATCCGTATAGTAGCACTGACTTCACACTGGAGTTGACAATCCGGACCTTATTTTTGATGCTGAGTGCTGTTGACCTCCACACAGACTTGAGAGTAGTGAAAGCTTGACTTGCTTTGATATCCTCGTCAGTTCCACCTGTAGTTGAAAAGATGCTTCTCAGGTAGGTGAAGGAGGTTGTTTCTTTCAGGTTCTCTATATTTATGCTGATTGTTGTCTGCTGTTATTGCTGTTGTTGTTGATGGTGTTGCCCAGGAATCTTCATCACCTCTGTTTTCTCCATGTTCACCTGAAGTTCTATCTTTGATGTTTCTTCTGCCAACTTGTTGCTTTTCGCTTGCATATATTCCAGTTTGTGGGAAATCAGACATATATCATCGACGAAGTCCAGATCCTCCAAGTTTTCTGTGTGTGTCCATTTTATGCCTGTTTCCTCATTGCCCGCTGTTTGTCGCATTATCCAGTCTACTGCAATCAGGAAAGTCATTGGCGATAGTAGGCTGCCAGCTTGTCTTACTCCTGTCCTCACTTCGAAGAATTCCGTGAGTTTTCCGTTGTGGATTACTTGGCATGCAGCATTGTCGTACAGCTGTTGGATGAGATGTATATATATATATACGTATATATAATAATAACCACACACTAATATATTCAGCACAATAATTATCACAGCGAACTTCTTGTTTGTGCTTTGCAGTTGTGAATCCATTTGTGTATCTGAACCCAGCTGACTATTATTCTATCTTCTACTTTCAACCCAAAACAGGTTCTGTCATAGTTTTGATTTGCTTTTGCTTCCTACTGAAGTTCAGCATCAATGAGCTGATAACTATAGGCTATGGAGAAGAAGTTATTGGGAAAAAAACTTGTTCGGTCTGATTACTTTTGTTCTGGGAATATGTCAAATACACATACCAAGACTGAATCAGCTACGATTTCACTTTACCTGTTGTTTGCAATAAATACATTGATAAACCGATAATGTGCATAATTTATCAACATGAAATTAGCCTGCCTGAAGGAAAGTTGCATGAATGTTTATATTTATACAAATTTTTGCCTATAAATTGATAAATAATGCAACGCATTCTACCGACGTCATAGGAATATTTACGCAAATGATAAAAGTAGTTGCGTAATAGACACTAAAATGACTATTTCATTGAAAACCTAGGTGTTGTTGATTCCATTAGGAAATAAAATGAAATTTATCAAAGGGAAAACCGATTGGTTTATGTAAACTATCTAAGAGAAGACTAATAATACCTAAAAAGCGAAATTAAACAATTTACTTAGCTTGGTGAATTCCTTTATGTATAAGAGATATCAATGAATCCAGTTAATAGTTAAAAAAATTAATTCCGAACGACGAAGCTTCAACTGATACTTTTAGAACTATGTACAACTAGTGGGAAAAACAGAATAACATCAAAGTCATTGCCTTTTTCTTTGACAACTGCTAAATGCGGTAATTTTCGGAAAATTGTAATACATGGTGTGATGTCGCAGTAAAATATTGATTATTAATCTGCTCAAGTGTGCTTGTTGTGGGTATTTTCATTCTCTTAGCTCAGATGCTTGTTTGGTTGCTTAGAAGTAATGTATTTCTCGAGGACAATTAAAAGTCATGAGTCTGTTAGGGACTAATGCAGCTTGACACAAGAGGTGGATCTCGTGGTCAAAGTGGTTCAGAGGATAACGCTTTGTATTCTGAAACTTTGGGCACTGGGTTCGAGCCTCGGTGGGAACATCATCTCTCAATGAGGAATGCAGGTAAATCCAGCTGACAAGCAAGTCACAAATAAAACGAAACACGCTTCCTAGATTCCACCGCTAGCCATCATCCACCAGTTAACTTCTAATTACTTACCCAAACATCGTCAAAGTATCTAAACAAGAAGCTGACTTGTCAACCTGAGACCAAGCACTTCGGTCCATCAATCAGCAGGAAATCTAAAATCGAATTAAATACTATAGTCTTTGTCAACTCCGGTATAGAAAGACGTTAGTTAAGTCCTTGTTCAAAAATTCAAAGCCTCGCTGATATATTATTGGATAATAACTACCTAGTGAAATTTTTCAAAATAATAATAATTTGCTTTATTCCAAAACAGTACATGCGATACAGAATGGAATTCTCAGCATTTTTACTACAGTATTGAATCCACTTAGTACATTATCAATAAATAGAATTCTACATAGATTGAGGAAACCACAGTTCATTATTACAACAATACATTGGCATGTCAGTAGCAAAGGTAAAGCTGAAACAGTGTTTGAAGGTGTTAGAAAAGTGGGAGCTGTCTTATTAACTGGCGTAAGCGAGAGAAAGAGACAAAGCAGCACATAACGGAAAAAGAAGAGAGAGAAAAGGAAAAGAAAGAAAGAAAATGTTGTACCTATTGATGATGTGGGTTGGAAAGACGAGATTCAGTTGTACTACTGACTATTTAAAGAATTATAGGTGTCACACCTAATGCTTTCTTTGTCACACAGAACACGAGCTAAGTAGGGTATGGTTGAGTTTTTGAACTTGCTGGTGCGAGCATATAGTTTTCTATATAGGCTTCTGGTTTTACCTGATGAGATGCAGAAGGAGATTTGTGAGTGAAGAGGGTGGTGTGAGTTAGATAAAATGGATTTGGCCCATTTTTCACATGAGTCCATGTGCCTGTCAACCAGAATATTAACAAGCTGGTTAAGTTGCACGTTGCTTACCCTGCTGACAACCTTTAACATCCTGCGTAATATGTTATAGTCTTTCTTCAGTAGCCCGAGGAAAAACTAAGGGGGAACAATAGAGAATAATAGGCAGGATGCGAGAATTAACGAATTGTAGGAGTAGGGGTTGGGTTATACCAGAATGTCTTAACTTCTTGATGTAGAAGTTAAGACTGAATATTTTCTTAGAAATTGCTAAGATATGAGACGACCAGGAGAGATCAGCAGATAGAATGACACCTAGGTATTTAATTTCCGATTTAGTTTCTATTTCAGTGCCATCTATGTTGCATACCTCGTAAGAGCCAAACAGTTTGTTTAGGTCGGATTTATGCCTAAAGGTGAAAGTGACCGTTTGACATTTGGAGGGGTTCAGGGTAAGACCATTTTCCTTGGACCACTGGCTGATTTCTGACTGAAAGCCATTGAGTTTAGAGCAGTCACTTTGACATTTGACAGGCAAAGATGCAGTCAGGTCGTCAGAATATTTGACAAAATTAATGTCATTTGTAGATGGTAAGTCATGTAGAAAGAAAGAAAAGAGAAGTGGGGAGAGTACAGCACCTTGGGGGACACCGGCTTCAGTGAGTACAGCAGAGGATGATTTACCTTTGTACACGGTGTACTGCATTCTGTTTGAGAAGTGGGAATGCAACCAGTTAGTGACCCAGGACTCAGTTTGTGTCATAGAGAGCTTATTTAGCAGGAGACATCTAGGAACAGAGTCGAAAGCAGAAGTGAAGTCAAGAAACGTGCAGTGGACGTATTCGACACCTTTATCTAATGATGAAACGATGTTGTTGTGTAAGACAGCTGCAGCGTCTAATGTACTCCTGCCCTGTCTATAGGCAAATTGTTTGGAGTCTTCGAAGTTTTTAAGGGAGGGTTCAAGTTTAAGAAGTATTAGTTTTCCATAAGCTTTAGAAACGGGAAAGTGATGGCAATGGGTCTGAACTTTACGTTCTTGCCGTTTCCAGGTTTAGGGACAGGGACAATTTTGATGTCTTTCCATGCATCAGGTACGATATTTTTGGAGAAAGAAGCATTTAGGATGTTGGTTAGTGGAGAACACAACACATCTGCACATTGTTTTAGAACATAGGCAGGTATACCATCAGGGCCAAGGCTACGTGAGGGCTTGAGCGTTTTAAAACATTTTAGGACATCGAGAGTATTAAAGTCATGAAAGTTTTCAGTTACATGATAGGCAACATTAGAAGTAGTTAAAGTAGAAGGACAGCGTATAAAAGACTGATTAAGAGCATTAACATCATAAGAGGGAAAAGCATTACAACGCTCACTATTACCAGTAATTTCATTGAAAAGTTTCCACAGGCTGATTGGAGATTTACATGATAAAAGTGTATCATTATAGATGGCATTAAGATTTTTGATTTCAGATTTGATCTGAGCATTAATCTTTTTGAGTCCTAACTTGTCTTTGGAATTGTATAAAGTTTCTTTTTTCCTGCGAAGTTGTTTGAGATAAGGAGATGAGAAGCGGTCGAGGCGTTTGAATAGAGTTTGTTTGGGACAGCATATATCAAGGCAAAACTTAAGATAATCCGTTATATTGACAATTGTGTCATCTAATGAACTTTCGTGGAATAAGTCCCAGTTGGTATTTTGTAACATGCTCCTTAGATTAAGTTGTCAGATGAGTAGCATCTTTGTTGTGCTTTCATTGACAGATGTAAGAAGACTTTGATATGTGTTTTGCTGTATATTTTTGGTAGAGCACGAACAATAGAGTGATCAGAGTTGAGGATCGGGGCACGTTTACGTGCTTCATAGATTCCTTCATCATTTGTAAAAACTAAATCAATTTTTTTGGTCTAGTCGAGTGGGAAATTTGACAATGTTACAGTGACCAAGTGCTTCAAGGAAGGAGCAATCTGACGAGTGGAAGTCCCCAGTAATAACAGATAGTGGAGTAGAAGGAGAAGTATTAACCAAAAGGCACAATCATACGGTAGGCTTATTTGGTGCAAGCAAACAGAGTGATACAGTATTACTCACTCTATGACGCTGGACAAACAGCTTGTCGCTGATGAACACTGAACTGTTTCATCAACATTATTATGGTGAATCAGTGACATACCACCGTTCAGGTTGTTTAACACCTTGAAAATTTCCATCATTTTGCTTCACAAGTTTAGATTTTACACACAACAGAAGCCATGCAAACCTACTTGGAAAGGCCAAAATTATTCTATGGACGAAATGCATGCAGACACCTGCTTTGCTGCAATTATCACTGATCATGTGGAAACTGATAATTTCCTTTCTCTCCATATCCTAATGAATCGTTCTCCTTTCACTTATATTCACCTGATGTGATTTGCTTCTGCACGTGTTGATCGTTGGACAGAGTCGCTTATTCATTTTTTTTAATTATTCTTTATTGTATAAACCAGACAGACTATAGACCCACTTAACTTTCACTATATATTAAGGTGAATTTATTTCTATCCCGCTTTAGATTGTTCTAATAATTTTTTTCTAATTTAGGTATTGTGAGTTTTTTATGTTGACTGGCGTTAACTAACTCATTACCGCTAAATTGTTTAATTGTGTTTTCTATGAAAAACTCCGTGTATTAATGTAGAGCCACTTGCAGTGACCTAGCTGGATATCGAACATTTCTTTGATATGAAAATTAATTCATCTTACAGTTGTAGAGTACAATTCGAATAACAGAGTAATTTCATTCCATATAACACGCTCTGTGACCAGAACTGCGTCCTAGTAGACCAGAAGCAAATACTAACTTAATGCTCTTGTTAATCTGTCCTAATCGCGCCTCAACAACTACAACAACAATAACACCGTCGGCATGCAAAGACAGAAGAAGAGACTGGACGTCAATAAGAGAGCTTTCACTGTCTCGAAAAACAGTCAAAATGCTAAACAGAAACTCTGTGTATATACAGCGAGAATGAGCTTGAAAATGCAGTAATACAGTGATGCATTGCAAGTATTAACAGCCAGTGGGAATCCAGTAATCCAAACAGAGAGAAAAACAAAGGGTTCATGCTAGTGAGCGATAACTCCACAAAATAGTAATTTTTAAGGTTTTAGGCAAAACTAGGTGAATATATAACACACTGGGAAACTGTATTACTGATTTTGAGCACAGTTTATCGCTCACATTCACTTCACATACCACACGAATAGCTCCACTGCTTCAATTTTGGAACACGAAGTCAGGTAACAATATGTGACACAGTGACAGCCGTTATATAGTGAAAGAGGAAGACAGACGGAGAGAAGTGGTTAGGTAATCCTTGTTCGTCAATTCTACGCCAAGAGACAGCAGTAGAAATGATTATTATCTTCACTTCAAAAACATCCGTTATCGTTTTCTCGTGATGACATAGTTTCTGAACTGCTTTGTGGTCAACACTTTCGAAGGATGTTTCAAAGCCGATGAAGCTAAGGTAGAGGTTTGATTGCTACTCTATGCTATGTTTCATGATGATGATGAGTGCCGTTTCAGTCTGATCCATGCATGATTTGCTTTTCCTTATTTCAGCTTCTCCAGGAAGCTGTATTGTATCCAGAGCATTTTCATCCTCTCCAGAATGAAGTAATATAACTTGGTGTGGATAGGAGCATGATTCAATGCTGCAATATGAAGTAAAATTTCCACCCCTTTGAAATGAATTAAAATGTCAATATTAACTGCTCCTTTATCAATCCTTTTTTACTGTTTCCTTTGTATGAAATTTCGTGACACTATGTGCGAGCGAGTAGTATACGTTTGCATTCTCGATACTATGTCACTACTCCATCAACATAACTCTTATTCTCTATTGAAATTGAAATTACTTAATGTTGTTATAATTATCTTCCTATAGTTCGATTTAATCTACTGTACATTCACTTTATATATTCCACCCCCTGTCGAACATCGTCTATTCTTATTCATTTCTTCTTTTTCGGACCTGTTCAGCGCTGGTCGTGGATCGCCTTTGAAACACTGCAGCAGTTATTTGTCATCAGGCGAAATGAAGTCGTCTAGCTCTAGACACCATAACATTTAAGGCTCATCCGTCATACTCATTATTTTATGTAGAATACAACACTTCATTTTAGATTTTGTCCCGTGAAGTAAGGAGTAAGAGGCTTAAGAGATGCTCAGCAATACGTCTGTTAATTTGTCTAGTTGTTAACAACTTTACAGCTGTCTGCATCTGAACAAATTGATTTTGTACTGGGTTGGTACAGACGTAGTTTCTCTATAATTATCTCTCTCCAGAGTGAAACATCGTCTCTTCTGCTCAGCTGAAGATCAAGAAAATGGTAATTCAGAGGAGGAGAATCTTTCACAGCCAGAAAAATAGGAACACAGACAGCGAGTTATATCATAGTGGTGCACAATAGTTAGTTGTTGGACATGTCACGATTTGAGGATATCAGTAGATTTATGACAATCAGTAATTCGCTTAAACACAATTTGAGCACTCCTTAATTTTCCTTTATTGTCAACCCTGGTCACTGATAAATCATTCCAATGTGTCTTCCTTATTTTTACGTCATTAAAATGTTTTAAAAAATGTGATTAGTAATCATATTGTAACTAGAGGAGGTGAAAACTGGTAAATATTGACAAGAGTTGCATAATATGAAAGACACTCAGAAAAATAGGATGTTAATGAAAGAATAAGGGGACGAGTGTCCAAAGTGAATTATATAATAGATAAAAAAATTAAATAAAGGGTTGGTACAGAGAAAGCTGTTACCATAAAGGTCATTCAAAAATTCAAAAAGTATCAATAATAAAGAATATTACTTGGAATTATACCCAAGTTAGTTTTGGTGAAAGCGAAGTAAAACATACGGAATGAGGTTATTCGTCAAACAGTTTTGACATCCAAATGATAAAATCATGTTTGATGTTTCCTATCTCTGAAAATTGTTCATAATATTACATTAAAACTCAACAGTTCATTTTAATTGTTCACTAATTGCTGGACATATTGAATAGCTTCCCATAGAGCAAAAGAATGAACTAATTTCCAGACATGAGTTGATAAAATCATAACATGTAATACTAGAGTTGTTGCATGTTGTGTTTAATCTCAGGTGTCTTTATTAACACGCTACATTGAAGTTATTAGATTTAGCATGTCTTGTTTTGAAACTGGGGCGCGAGAATAAACATCGCAATCGAAATTGATACACTGCCTGTTCGGTGTCTATTTATCTCGTAAATCCGAACATAGTCATATCAAAATGAAATAAAAATTGGTGTTTCAACTCTATCAGTGGGGCAGGATTAGTAATAGAAATTAGTAAATAAGACTGGGAGTTATGAAACACTTAGGTCAGACAGTTCTGAATGAAAAAGCACTTCTACGGACACTCCCCCATTCGGTATTTCACACATATCCTCTTAGTCTGTGAAACTGTAACAAACTAGAAGTGGAAAAATATAACCATTGAAATCACATTAACGAATAAAAAGGCTAAAACAGTCGACATTTTGAGTTTGAGTCGCAACCAAGTATTACTTCTGGACTTAGGGGACGTAAAGACTTTGTGAAAGTGAATAGCAATGTACAGTTATACACGCTTCACAAGAGGTGGCTTTTATTACACAACAGGCTTTTTTATTAAGGCTTTTGTTTTCGGAACGGCGGGTACTGAGCTCAAGTTTCAACGGGAACACCAGTGATCACTGAAGATGCATATAAACCGAGCCGACTACTCTGAGATATGACGACCAAGTCATCTCGGACGTCGCTGTTAGCCATCATCAAATATATGGCAATATGTTCACCATCAGGATTCATTTTATCGAAGACGTTATCAACATGGTATCAAATACCATTAAATATCTGTTTATGAGGTCAATTACATAGGTCAAACTAGTAGATCAAGTTCAACTAGATTATTGGAACGTAAACATTTAGCTAGACCTAGAATAACTGACCCTGCTAAGTTAAACAACCTAAAAAATATCTTGGCCATTGCACTGCATTCATTTGCATGTAATAACAAAATAGGATGGGTAGGACAGGGTGAGAATATTAAAAGGTAATATATATTTAAACGGAGAGAGAGGCTATTAGTTGAAGCTTTGTTTATCGATTCAAAATGGCACATGTGCAATCAAAATGACGCAGCGCCCGTACCGGAGATATGAAAAGTGGCAACAAACAACAAGGGGAAGTTGGACTGAGAGAAAGCGAGAAAATATGTATAAGACAACTTGTGAAAACGTGTGACTAAATCTATATGATTATGAGTGGCAATAATTTATGCTCAAAGCCTTGTCATCCAGTTGTTACTAAAATAAACTTATCTAATATGAAATTACATTCTACCACATTGCCTAAGTTCTATGCTAACACTGACGTTTAATATCATTTCTCCCATATGCAACAGCTTTAACAAATGAAGTCACCAAAATAATTTCCCTCTTCGGCTAAATAACAAACTCTACATATCTCTCAAATCCTGGAATTATGCTTATACCTAATGCTTTCAAGAATTGTGATCTGTCTTCTAATTAGGCGAATTTGAAATAAATCGTATGTTCACAGTAATTTGTCTCAGTATCAATGTATGTTTGGATCACATTTCATGAGGATGTTGAGAGTAGATTACAACATTTATTCACAATTGTTGCTATCTGCATCGATTATTGATGGCTATATTTCTATCCCTTTAGTGCATATATATATGTATATATATGATACAAATCAGGATGATATAAACATGCCCGTGTGATGTTTCGCTTATTTATCCACTCGTATAACCAAATGTAAAACAAAATCGGACAGATTTTACTTCCCCTCCATGTATCTTTGGTATGAATGGTTGGCAATTCTGGAGAATATTATGCTACGACCCACTATCGATAGTTTCCATCGGTACCAAAGATACATTAATGATATTTTTATCATATGTGACGAGAATACCGACATCGAAATGATGACTAAAAAGTTTAACAACTAACATCATGCTATCCAGTTCTTATTATAATCAGAGATGAACTCAGAATTCTACATTTTTTATGTTTTGCTAAAAAGGAGATCTTAAGGTTCTCTTCAAAGATCAATCTACAACAAATCAACATGGGATGGTCAGTACACGAATTTTTATATTTAAGTTCTTTAGAGAAGAAAGAGAAATCTAACCTACTCTTTATCCTCAAGAATAAGGAGAATATGTACCAGTGATACAATCGGTCGTGAACTAGAGAAACTCAGACAAGTCTTCATGGAAAACGGATACTCTTCAAGACTCCTTGATGAAAACTAGAAGTAAAACAAAAGCACGATGGAACCCACACGGTGCCTAAGAAACTGCTATTCATGAACGCTGAATTTAAACGTGGTACAGCAGCTGAGGTTCTGAAGAACCGCTTATCCAGATAACTGAGAAAAGTCTTCTTTGCGACTGAGCTATGGGTCAGTTTCTACTGTCGAAAAATAATCAGTTTATTTGTGAAGGATAAACTGTCGCCTTGAAACAATTTAATGTGTTAAAATTCACCTGCTCCTATGGAGCTGTTGGCAGCATAAATCTAACACTGTCTAAAAGCATCTCTGAATACAATCCAACCTGTTTAACAAAAGGACAATGCAACGCAGTTAATAACTCAATTCTCAAGCACTTGGTAAACTCAAAGCACGTAGCTCCATCAGAGTCATCTTTCAAGATTATTACCAAGGTGAGACCAAATGGTACAAAGGGTGTCAGGTTTCGCCATTTTTGTATGATGAAGAGGCGCTAACAATTCGTCAATACAACCCCAAAATCTGTATACAGAAAACGTTTTGTCCAGTATCTTATTCTACCACGGTCTTAACCTCTTCAATAGTCGTAATCCGCGTCGGTGGCACAGTGGTTAGGACTCTCGCCGACCATTCACATGGTCCGGGGTTCGATCCCCTGCCGACGCACACCCGATATCTATGGTCGGCCTGCAAAATTTGGACTACCGATATCCATGCTGAAAATGCCATACTTGTACTGAAAATACGGTGTGGCATCAAGCTGTAATCAAAATTTAAAAAAATAATAATTTTATTTTTTATTTTTTCAATCTTGTTTTTAGTGTGATTTTACTTTAATAATTAATTCACTATTATCACTCCCACATGTTCCTTTTGTACATTTTCTCACCAGCTACATTCACGTTAAATGGACGCTCAACTATCTTTCTTCTCATAACTCAATAACAATTTTAACCATATCAAATTTTTTCCTTTGTACCGTTGAGTACCACGTAATTTACAACTATTATTTTTTACTTCTAAAGCCACTTCTGAGTAATTGCATAAATTGTGTAATCCTCCATTACTCAATAATGGAGTTATATACATTTTTGGTAAATATAATCACGACTGTAAACATTTGAAGATGATTTCGTCGATAAAGAAAATTTTCTTCGCTGAATTTGTATTTTATTTTCCTTATGACTCAAGGGTTATTTTCGGAGATTTTACTCCCCTTGACTGTTTTTTCAAAGTAATCTGGTTAGTTTTACGGAATCTTTGTAGTATGCCATAGTGACTATTTTTGTCAACCTGAAATCATCAGTCACCATCGGCCACAAAAATTAACGAGTTAAATAAAATTTAACAAATGTTTATGCTACTAGTTTTCAGATAAAAATTATGATTTGGCTACTTCGATGAGTAACACTCAGCAAGTTGAGTCTGAACAGCTTAAACTTATTCTAAGGCAAATGAATTGAATATAAACTGACTGGTTAAAAATATATCGTAAGTGCAACGATTGTCACAGATAACAGAATTAACAATGAAGCAAACATGAGATATATTTTCCCAGGTGAAGTTTTATTACATTTTCGTCGCCCAACTGAATCACCTCTTCTGCCTGTCTCTCACGTAACTTCATACTGGAGAAACTGAAATGAATACATATTGGATGGATAAATATATTTTGAGTGCACTTGTTGTCACATAGAAAATGGAATTGATGATGTAAGAAACTGGTGAAAATTTATTGCATTTTTCCATCTCTCAATGTCTTTCGTTAATGTTTGAGATTTCTCCGAAAAGAGTCTCTTCGCTGGATGTTTTCTCTCTTTCATATGAGATTTATTTGTTATTTCCTTCACTTATTACATCTGAATGCTTCTAAGAAAGAAACTCACTGAGATAACTGCATCATCTAATACATCTGTTTATGAAGCATAGGGGTTTAGTTGAATTAGGTCATCCTTCATCCATCCATCCAACTACAGGAATCAAATTTGTAGAGCTACTTAGTTTCTACAATTCATAATTTTGTCGAAGTGTATATGACATTTCTCTTTCTTACAGAGGCGAAAAATAAGTGACGTGTTTGTATGAAAAATAGATTCACTTCAAAGACTAGTACAGTGAATACAAATTTGTAATAGCGAAGCATCTCAACAATAACCTTCCATGTAGTCATTTCTCCTGATCACGACTTTCACAAAGTACCGACGGAAATGACAATTAATTGATACTCATATTAAAAAATTGTTCTTATTTGATCTAAATTTAGACTTCATATTGATTCAGCGATGTGCATAACAAAGGTGATAATTTGGAGAAACCATGCAAAATCCAAAGATGTTATCAGTTTATCCCAATAAATAGTACTTCTTGTATCTGTTACAGAATAGAATATGCTAGCAGTGATAAGAGCACACTGTTCTTTCCTGTTGTGTATGCTTTCAAGTACAGAAACTACGCAAATCATATAATGTATTTTTTTTCAGTGCATTCAAGCATGTCGATGTGGGGAGATTAACCGCCAAGCTTCAAAGAAGGTATTTCACATCATATTTCTGTACATGGATGACCAGTGAAGCTTGACACCCAGTTATATACCGTAAAGTATTTTGTGTAACATGGGTTAGAATCATTGCCAATCGGAACTTCATATATATGATTCCATCAAGCCTTCAGAAGAAGAAGAAGATAATATTGTATACAACTGCAATAATTACTGCTAGTTTACATTTGATTACAAATATGTGTAAATAAACACAACTCATCAATCCTTGAATTTGTAAACAGTGTGCCGTCTGTGGAGGAGTAGACCTCATGAAATTATTATTAAGGTGACAAATGGCCGGCTTCAACAGCGTATAAAATGGATATACATACGCCCTGTGAAAATATTCGAGAAACAGTTCACGTGCATTTTCAAACTTCCTCGTACATCTTACCCACAAGAATGTTTTAGTCAAAGTTATTTATTTATTTCTTATAAAAAAGGTCTAATTACATTTTAAACTAACTACCGAATTGATGAGGAAGATTTATAGCCTTAGGTAGATAAAAAATATAGGTGCAAGTGTGCAGTCTCACCTGGACAGCTCATTCGCAAGTTTGTGTATGTAAGTTTTAAATGCAAGTTTTTATATGTAAGTTTTAAATCCAGTAATTCGAAAGGACTAAAGAGACTGATGATTCAGGCAATTTAGATTTCAAGCAGCACACAAAATATCCTCCATCATCATTATATATTTTTATGTTGCACCTCATGAATTTGTACAAATAAGAAAAGTACACACTGCGTTATGGGTGGTGAGAGAAGTGTGAGTTATAATGCAGGTTATAGCAGGATCGCAACTCACCATTAGTCGAAGAACGACGGTTCTCTCAACTATTCATGCTGTCAATGTCAATTAACGAATTGCTCCCGACCTCCTATTTCATTTTAATTGAAATTGACAATAAGTGTCGCATACGGGTCTCGAGTGTGATAATAAACTGATATACATGTGTCAGACGTTCACATAACACACGTAGAGATCGCCATCACGTGATTACGTGGTCAGCAGGTGGGTAGTGCATCTCACTAATTAGAGCATCTGACTGCTGACCGTGAATTTACTTCCTCGATTTTCGCCAATATCCAGTTTCTAATTTCACCTTCAACTAACAATCATTACATGATAATTTTGTTGTATTGTGGACTACGAATTAGCCAAAATAGCACAGATAGTTGAATACATCAACTTTGAAAACATAGATAGTTATGCATACACTAGACTAAACAATTATTTGACAGTAAAAATATTATTTACAGGCATTCTGTTGCTCAGTTCCTTCATTTACATTTTTCAAAATGTGTCTTACCACAAGTCTCAATAAAACAACCTGTTCTCAATACAAAGATCAATAATTGTCTAATTTTGCTTGATCCTCTCCAGGAAAATATCACAAACCTCGATAAACACTCGGCTACCTGCTTTTGCAAACTTGTTTAGGAGAAAGATTGACAGATCCCGAAGCATGGAAATATGTGGGAATTGATGTTCGTTTTCCTGAAGTATACTACTATGCAATATTCAACCACTACCATTCTCATAGATTACCAGAGTAATTTTACGGTTTTATGGCTTCTTAAGCAAGATTTCCAGGTCGTTAGAATTCTCACTTATGAATAGCAGCCAATTTCCGATAATTCTAGTGACCGCTTTGTGACTGACTGACTGACAACATGGAACTTTGCACCAATGTGCTGCATTTCGAGTCGCCACACATCATGTAGCACACAAAACAAGGGAAGAAAGTAAAAAGAAATGCATAACAAGTACAGTTAACAGGGATATGAGACAAAAAGAATAGTAATATCGAAGAATAATATAGTTTTATTGGATATTATAAGTCACAAGGAGTGGATGCATCTGCGTCAGCTATTGAGAACGATGAGTTTGAGCCGTATCATCAACTGTCTCCAGCCATTGGTTTTTACTGTCCTGAGGACCACAACCACGAAGTTTACACCTACCTACGTAGCTCGCTTAAATTGACTGTTGTGGATTTCATTGACTGATGAAGCCATGTTTTGGTTTAACCATCACTTGCTAGCACTTTTACAACCTGATCCACCCTTGATCAGTTAGCTAACATTGCCTATCGTCGAGGAAGGCGATCAGTGACTAGGCACGCATTCGTAACACATGTTCTAAACACCTCAGTTAATGTAGCTTCATAACCTCTTCGTCGAGTGATTTCCCCCCCTCGTTACCTAGCACTTGGCTGAGGCCTAACCTTCATATTGCTCAACTTATTGTACCACTTCACACGGGAGGTAGAACGAAGGCACCTATGATCAAAGATAGGTGGCCGGCCTTCTCATATCTTCCACTCTCAGTGGCCAGGTCTCACAGCCATAGAAAAGGACGGAGCAGACTGAGCAGTACACACGGGTTCAGTTGCTCATAATCACATCAAGGTACTCACACAACTTTATATAAACGAAGGTGGAAAGTTGTGCAAGTACCTTGATGTGATTATGACAAATAACTTGTGCTCAAAACGTCATCAGTAAACATTACTGTATAACACTGTGAGACTTCATCAAAATAAAATCTTATCCATAATGGAGTTATACTCACCCTACCACAGTGCCCAAGTTTCATACTTATATCGAGAAGTGTCAATGTTGGACAGCATATCTTTTATCTATTTGTCAAGATTCCATTAACAGAACTGTGGCAGTTTGCATTGTTCTACAGCCTTCGATTTCCCATAACTGTGGATAGTATGACTGCTGTTTTCGAGAAGTAGACAAATGTCACAGAAATTCCTAACCTGATGAATACAGTACGAAGTACCATGTCGTGAATATCCACTGGACGAAATAACCAATGCTTGACATTTCTAGATGTACTCATGACTTCTCAGCAACATGATATTTCTTCAGGAAGCTCAAGTGGACGGGATAGAATCTAAATAAGGATAGTTTCTATCCACTCCAGTATAAAAAGCCATCAGTTAAGTGCTTGTTCAGACATATTCAGCATATATTTACGGTGGATACATGTGTATCACAGATGTGAAACCCCATTGATGTATAATTAGATAATGACTGCCTAATAAAATTTGTCAAACGCTAGGGAGGTATCAACCGAAGGATTCCATCAAAGGGTTTATTTAACTGGTGGGAGCAAACAATAGTAATACAGTATTAATTATCCCATGACGGCAGACAAACAGCTTATCATAGACTAACACTGAACAGTTTCATCAATATTAATTAGGGGGGGACGAGGTACAGAAAGCCATTCTGGTAGTTTTCCACTTTCAAGGTAACCTTCATCTCGTTTTACAAGTTCAGCTTTCATATACAACAAAAGTCATGAAAACCAATTGGGAAAAACCCAAACTATGCTTCAGAAGACATTCATGTGGACAGTTGCTTCTCTACGATGAGAATATATATATCCAATGATTCTGGTAGCCAGTTTATGCGTCTTCTCCAACCTACATTTTAACTTAAAAATAATTTAATTTGTTCATTAATCCTCAAAAATGTTAAACAGCTTCCTAATGAAAAACAGTATGAACTAGTTATCAGACAGCTTTACATCTACTTCTTTTGTTAATATAATTATACCATGTAATACTAGTTGCTCCATAATGTGTCTTTGTTTACATCCCGTATTGAAACAATCCCTTTTTCTTATGTCTCGCTTTCAAACAGGAATGAGGGAATAAAAAATAAAGCAAAAATCCATGCAGAGACTGCTTCAAGTCTATTGATTTCGTACATTCGAAAATGAATTGAAAATTCATTTCAAATTTTTCATTGCCGCAGGACTAAGAAAGGAAAAGAAAAAGTAGAACTAGGGAATAGGAAACACTAAAGTTCGATAGTTCTGAAAGCGCACTCCTGACTCGGTACTTCACAAATATTCTCTTCCTTGAAGAGAGACTGTAACAAATTAGAAGTACACATGTTATAACTATTGATATAGCATTCAAGTAACATTTTCTGCAAGGGAATAAACTACCTAAAATAGTCGATACATTGGTGGAAATTTAACTTTGAACTTAAACGGTACATTTTTGGAAAAAATAAAAGAGAGTTTATGGAAGGAAATTATCTTAGTCGACAAAATCACCTTCAGAGACTGTACAGTCGTATTTACATTAACCAAACATGTATATTAGTCTATTATTGAGTAATAGGGGGTGACGCAATTGCTATAATTACTCGAAAGTGGCTTTAGAAGTTAAGAATAAAAGTTGTAAATTACGTATCACTGAACGGCACGAAGAAAGAAAGCGTTTGAAATTGAATAG
Organism: Trichobilharzia szidati; assembly: GCA_944472155.2. Taxonomy (NCBI): domain Eukaryota; kingdom Metazoa; phylum Platyhelminthes; class Trematoda; order Strigeidida; family Schistosomatidae; genus Trichobilharzia; species Trichobilharzia szidati. The sequence goes on from OX235276.1 coordinate 57,087,273, forward strand.
GGTTAAAAATGTTATTGAATAAGAAGAAACGTAGTTGAGTTTCCATTTAACGAGTGTGAAGACGGTGTGAAAGTGTACAAAAGGAACATATGAGAGTGATAATAGTGAATTAGCTTTTAAAGTAGAAGCAAACTAAAAAAGAATTTTTTTAATTAAAATTTCTTACAGGGAACCACTAGTGAAGAGGTTAAAACCACGGTAGAATGAGAGACTGAACAAACGTTTTCTGTTTACAGAGTTCGGGGTTATATTGAACAAGTGCCAACGCTTTCACCATACACAAAGGCGGAAACCTGACGCCCTTTGTACCACTAGGTCTCACCTTGTAGATAATCTTGAAAGACGACTATGGTGGGGCTAAGTGGCTTGAGTTCACCAAGTGTTCGAGAATTCGGCTAGTTACTAACTATCTTGCATTGTGCTTTTGTTAACCATGCCGGATAGTGTTCATAGACGCGTTTTGGAAAGTGTTTGCTTTTTGTGGTCAATGTAACTATCTTCTCAGGAGCAGGTGTATTTATAAACACACATCCAGGTGACCCACAGCGGCAGTTTGTCCTTCACCCATCTATTGATCATTTGTCAGCTGTAGAAATTTATCAGTAGCTCAGTCGATAAGAAGAATTTTTTAAGTAATCTGGATAAGCGGTTCTTCAAAATCTCAGCTGCAGTGTCACCTTTAAATTCACCTCCGTCTAGGTTCTGTTGGGTTTTTGTTTTACTTCCACGTTTCTTTTCTCGAGGGATCTTGGAGGATATCTATTTTCCCCATCTATTGTATCACTGGTGCATATTCTTCTTATTCTTGAGGATAAGGAGTGGATCAGTTTTCTTTTTCTTCTGAAAGGAACCGAGCTATGAAAATTCGTGTATTGACCATTCCATGTTCGTTTCCTGCAAACTGGTCTTTGCAAACAGCCGTCAAATCTCATTTTTGATCAAATGGAGGATTTTATCATGATCTGACATCAGTCAGAGAAGCAGTGGAGAATCTTGAAGTACTGGACGGCTGATTCTTCCAAGTTTTGGATTCTTCACAGTAAGCACCCACCACAAGAGGTTTTAACCCAGGACCCTCTGATTACAAGGTGAGCAAGCTCGTAGACCATTGAACAACTGGGACCAAATCCAGTGACTTATGAAGCAGCCAACCCATTAGCTCACTAACGACTGGCCATATTCAGGCAGTGACCTGAAGTTCTAGTGGGAAGCCGTCACCAGTAGGATGCACAGGTTGAAGGTGAGGCAGTAACACATCAAAGAAGACATTGCGATGTGGTCACGCTATGTCATGAACTGACCGAAGTTAGAATTCATAGACTGGCCATTTGATCTGTTGGGTCCCTTCGGCTAAATGGTCCACGAGCTAGCTCACCTTGTAATCAGAAGGTCCTGGGTTCAAACCTCTTGTGGTGGGTGCATACTGTGAAGAGTCCCGAACTTGAACGAAGCAGTTGTCCAGTACTCCCAGGTTTTCCAGTGCTTCTCTAATTGATGTCAGCTCATGATGAAATCCTCCATCCAATCAAACAAAATCCGTACAAAACCAATACTTGAAGATTTCCTTTTTAGCAAAACATTCATTCCGAGTTCATCTCTGATTCCGAAATAAACTAGACAGCATGATGGCAATTGTTGAACTCCCTAGTTATCATCTCAAATTTGGCATTCTCTTCACAAATGGTAGAATTATCATCCATGTATCTTTGGTATGTATGAAAAATATCGATATTAGTTCGTAACATACTATTTTCCAGGCTTGCAGAGAAGCAGTCTGCAAGTAAAGGACCCATTAGCAACCTCCCTGCCACACCTTCCCTTTGACTAAAGAGTTCGTTGTTGAACTTGAAGTGGACACTGAAAGTGCGTCTTAATTGTAATTCCTTTAAGTGGTGGGTCTGAATACCCACGTCTAGATTATTAACCTCGATGAATTTGCACATAAAGCAAATAGTTTCAGTGAAAGGAGTATTATTGGAGAGGTTTTTCAATTAAAGAAAGCAATGAGTTTGTGAAAGTGTAGAGGAATCACTAGTGATACCTGTCCCACGAAAATTGGCCTTCATGGGTTACGTTTTGAAACGATGGGCGCTTACTTCGAATCTCACTGTGAATGCTACCATTCACTGAGGATGCACGTACCCCCAAGCTGATGACCCTCAAATATGACGACAAGCTCATTCTAAACTCAACCGTTAACCACCATCAACCAATTGACACCATGTAAGCCAACAGAAATCCTCGAAACATCCGTATAACTAATCAACATAACAAAAAGGAATAAGATCGAATATAATTCAGTCAACAGGAATTTCGAATCAATTTAAATAAAATAATAAATCCTGATCAGCTACAAGAAGTACTTATTGTTATTTCAAAGAATGACAGCCATCAATTGTTTAAAACAAATACGTATTAGGTCATGAAGCCATTGTACCACGTGTGCAGTCTCAACGTTTATCCGATTGTCATTACCGAAATACAGTGTCATTAAAATAAATAAATTCACCTTTATCGTTGTTATTCCAACCCTCTTGCGTTGAAGCCTTGCAGGAAAAGTATATAGAGCAATGGATCAGACGTCGGTACATTGTGAAACAAGTTAAAGCCGTCTCATTAAGTCTGTTCGATATCCTCGACATAAGTTCATATATATTCATTTCCCATCTTATCCGACATTTTTAACAAAGAATTTTCCATGGAAACTGGATACAGTGACCGATTTCAATTCTATCTTCCTTTTTGATATGATCATTCCCATATTTTCATATCTTGTCATTTCACTCAATCCCAAATAAACCTTTTGATTCAAATTTTAATAAGTGTGATATTATGTTTTTGGATACAAAAGTTTTTCTGTTGATGTCTGTAACAATTTCGTCTTCGTTTTAACAATTTATGTATTGATGACGTTTTTTTATCATTTCTTCTCTATGTGACAGCTGTGACAACTGCAGTCACCACAATAAGTTCTCACTCACCTAATCTCGTGCCATACTTTTCTCTCAAATTCTTATTTCCCATTGAAATTATGATTTCAACCAAGGTTTTCAAAAATTGTTATCGGTTGCCTTGTATAGCGAATTTTAAATAAATCTGAGGATCACAATAACTTATCTCAGTATGTAAATATTCTGGATCATATTTCATTAGAATTTTGAGAGTGGATGACAATACTTGTTCCCACTGTTTGCTATCGGCATCGATTATTGATCGCTATATTTCTATCACTGTAATGTATATAAATATGTATTCATATATATGCATATATCAGAAAGAAATGAAAATTTCGATGTCAATTTTTGTTTATTTCTGAACAAATATAGTCAGATGGTTAATAAAATCCAACAGCTTTCTCTTTTTCTTGAACCGTTTTTCCCAAGAAATCTGAGTGGATCTACATAATCTTTGCAGCATGCATAACAGACCACTAAAGTCAACCTGAAATCATCGGTAACTTTCATTTATTAAACAGAAGCGAGGCAAGTGAAATTCTTAACAAATATCTATACAGCCAATTTTGAGACAAAAATTATGAGTAATTTTATATTTAAAATTTAGCAGACTACGTCGGAATGGCTTATGTTCAAAGAGATGGAAGTCATATAAATATAATTTGATTGGTTACAGGACTTCATCATGAGCTGACATCGGTTAGAGAAACATTGGAAAACCAGCACTGGAGTAATCGACCGTTGTTTCATCCTACTAGTTTGTGACTTTTCGTCACTACGCACCCACCACCAGGGTTTGAAACCAGGAGCTTCTTGTTACAAGGCTAGTGAACTCGTAGACCGCTAAGCCACTGTAACCGGATTCAATAGCCAGCTCATGAATTCCAAATTCTGCCAATTCACGACATAGTACTACCACTAGTCAATGTCTTCGGCGAGTATTTGTCCTCGCACGCGACCTACTGCACCCTATTGGGCATGACTTCCCCCTAGAACCCAAGTAGCTACCTACCTGAATAGAACCAGTCGCTTGTGAGCACCTCATTGGTATTCAATCAATCAAATCCCTACAAAAGTCCCAGTTTCTTAATAGTCCACAAGCTCACTAGCCTTGTAACTAGAAGGTCCTGGTTTCTAACCGTAGGTGTGTGCGTGCCTTTGAAGAGTGTCTAACTAGGACGATATGAACGGCTGTTTTAGTACTAATTGGTTTTCAATGGTTCTCTAACTGATATCAATCCAAACATATCTAATCCTCACAGACCAACTCTCGAAAATAACTGTAACACCCAGTACATCTTTTTATGAAGGATAGCAAGCAGTTCAGTTGAATTAAAGCATCAAATCATCCATCCAGATATTGGAATTCACTGGATCAATTTTGTGCCAAATACAGAGTTGGTTTAATGCATAAATTTGTTAAATTACAAATCACAAGGGATGTTTTTAGCTGTCTCTTGTGAATAGGTTTTCTTTCCCTACTGCTATCGTATTTGAACAGATTACTCTGTGATCAATGACACTTCACATCTTGAAATAAGCGCAAATCATTTAGGTGTATGTGTGGAGGATAAATATATTTCGATATTAAGTACAATAAATAAACATCTGTCAAATTCAAAGCATCTCGAGAATAATCTTCCTAACACGAATAATTTCTTCTACTCCCGATTTTGACAAAACTCCGATCAAAATGTAAATTACTTGATTAACATATATGCAAATCTTTCTTCTTATTTAATCTACATTTATGTGTAATACTGTTCAGTGATTTGCATAAATGAAAGTAGTGAAGTGTAAACAGTTATGTAAAATAAAAATTGTAGTGATATCCGACATGGTATTATCAATTTCTCCAGAGAAATCTATCATCCACTATGTTCCAGAAAATAATACGATATCAGTCGTCAAGAAACGGTGTTCAGCTGCATTTTGTATGATTTCAAAGAGCAGAAAATATCGGTCTGAAGACTATGTACAATTCGTCTGAATCACACAATGTATTTGTAGGTTGCGTAGAGGCAAGTTGGTTAGTCACGAACCGGTCAGAGGAAGTTATTCAGGAGAACTAAACATCAAGCTGTAAACGTAATATACTGTCTTCCCCACATTTTCGCACATAGATGACTAACTAAGCTTAACACCCTGGATAAAGACTGTCAACTACTCTGTTTAATTAAGGTTAGAACCATCGAGAATTGGAATCTTATATATGTGTGTTGTTCAAGCCTTCAGAAGGAAGGAAACATAATAATGTATGCAGCTGTAACACATAAGATTAGTTTAAGCTTGGTCTTATGTATACAAATGTAAATATGACTCATCAATTCTGGTATGTATAGACAGAAGAATGTATCTACAAATGTTCTTTATGGATGAGTGAGCAGCGTAAGCTTATGTTCAGTAGAATTAAATGTCCACCTTCGACAGAGTAGAAAATCGATGTTCACGCGTTGTTTAAATCCATTCATAGAACATTTTAAGAACAATTTCTTAACACAATATAAATGTTAGCCATAAGAATGGTTTAGTCAAAATCATTTTTTTCTAATAAAGAAGGTTAAAATCGCATTTAAAATTAAGTATGGAAATGGTGCTGCATTAGTGGCACAGCGGCAAGGACGATCGCCGACCATGCACATGGTCCGGGGTTCGGTCTCCGGCCACCAATGCACTCCTTTACCTCACTAAGCGACATATAATGCTGATAAAGAGGAAAGGTTGGACATGAGGCCAGCAACCGCATACTGTAAAAATAAATAAACACTGCTACCGAAACTTCAAGCCACTAGCTTGAAGCCCTTTATTCCACTGGGAACGTGAAAGAATAAAAAAAAATGGAAGTGATGAGGAAGATTTGTTGCTTAGGTGAATAATATTGATACAGTCGTGTAGTCTGGTTCGTATAGTTTATTAACGAAGTTTTCATCGTCATTATGACCAATATCAATGCAAACGTCAGCATGAGATCATATGAATTCAAGGCGGTTACTGACACATTGTTTCTCCAGGCCTGTTTGTGAAATTTCTGATAATACGTTCATCGATTTATCATTTATTCTATTCAAATATGAGCTTTTCAGATTAAACAGCATTCATATTTCACGCTGATATTTCTGGTCAGTAGTGAACTAAAACATTTTCGAGTATTTTTGATGACTGCTACTGAATGACACTCGTTAGTATACATTACACTTACTTATAGAAATCGTCATATCAAATGGAACATCGTCTGCTGAACTAAAGCACTCTCTTCGAGAATCCTTCTAGCTTTCAAAGTGTAATATGTGCATCATTTAAATATTAAATTAGTCCCTACCAAACATGGATATTTTTCTGATAGTGAACTGACAGAATTAAGTAATCCTATCCTGTTAAGATGTCAATTATCGACAGCAGGTAATTTCACATGACAGTAGAATTTGCTCTAAACTCTGTACATTATAGTCGATCAATTGTGATGGTACACTGCTAGAAGCATATGTAACAGAAAGCTTGTGAAATGTAAACAATTACAGGCTGTGATTCATTTCAACTAGAGAACACACCTCCAGTATAAGAGGTTTACTTAAAGCATTTAAATCACGGAATATACACATTTGATCATATGGAATAAAAAGACAGTTGCAGTGAAAAAAATTTTCTTTTCGACAAAATCATCAACCAGGCTGTACATTCGTGTATTTATAATGAATGGGTGGTAAGATTCCAGAATAATTTCCGTTCAAGGATCAAATTAATTAAATCACAATTGGGAATTAAAATGTCATAATACACAGGGGGACGGATAAAACTCAGACAAAGTAGCATCATAATTACTGAGAAGATTGACATATTGTGTAATAAGGGGTTAGAAATGTAGAACTAACAACAATAGACAGGATGTTTGCATAAAAATATCTAGTGTAATCATAACTAATGTGATGAATAATTGTTTATGTAATCAGGGATTGAATATATAGAAATAGTAAAATAACAAAATAAGCAGGAAGTTCTGATATGAAAATATGGTAGTGTAAACAGGGATTAAGAAAAACTTAAAATAACATGAATAAACAAGTAGTGTGGATAAGAAAGTCAATCAAGAGAACGAAAACGGGTATACATTTCAGTGACAGAACATCTGGTCAATTCAGGACATTCAGCGCCATTCGAAAAATCCTTCAAAATAATATACTGGATTCGATCAAACCTACCAAAGGGGTAAAATTAAGACATCTGCGCACAGCCGAGGCATTAGCCATCCAAAAGCTCAAATCCATGCTATGTATCCAAAAGAAATACGCCCAACCCTAGTCCCTGCCGTGGCCACCATAAACAGATAATTGTTCTAAAAGTGACTGTCCCATTGACTTTCTTATCCAAACTTCCTGTTTATTCATGTTATTTTAAGTTTTTGTTAATCCCTATTTACACTACCATATTTTCATATCCGAACTTCCTGTCTATGCTACTTTATTTGAGTTTTATCCATCCCCCTGTTTATTAAAGCATTTAAATAAACATAAATGTGAGTGAAGGTCAGATAAAACTACCCCACAGATGTAATTGTCAGAGTTCTATGTAGACACATACATATGAGTTAAACTCAACAAATAAGAATAATCGCAAAGGATAATAATTTAGGCAAAATGAAGTAGCACATGAAATGTTCCCCATCTTATACATAGTGATATGCCACCTTATAACTGGGCATGAATAAGAGAACCAAGTACGTGTCGTGGGTGGTGACAGAAGTTTGAGTGATGATTCAGGTGAAAGTGTGACTCGAAATGGCTATTTGTCTAAACACCAAGGCTTCTCACAGTCCTACACAATGTCATTATCAATTAACGAATTGTTCCTCATCTCCACATTCACTGTAATTCAGGTTGATAGGATATGTCCCACCCGGGTATCTTTTGTGATGTTAGACTCAGAGTCATGCAACACTCGCATACACGTGAATTTGGAGCTGCACACAGCCATCGTGATCAAATGGTGTGTACCGCAATTTAGTTACTGGAGGCCTTAGCTAGTAACCCGAAAGTCAGCACCTCGATCTTCGCCAAGATATATCTTTTTATTTCAATGAATACTCGTTACATGATAATTACATTACATTACAAAACCGACAAACTGGTTCAAAGAAGCAACAAAGACAGGACTCCAGGTGAACATAGACAAGACGGAGGTTATGAGAATAACCAACCAACAACAACAACAACAGCAACATACAGCGCCAATCACCATCAACGGGAGGGATTTGAAAGAGGTTACTTCTTTCACTTATCTAGGGAGCATTGTCTCAACTACAGGCACATGGAACGGACGAGGATGTCAAATCGAGAATCGGGAAGGCGAGAAACACATTCATCAACCTGAAACCAATCTGCAAATATTCGTCACTCAGCATCAACAACAAAATTCGGATTTTCAATACAAACGTCAAGTCAGTCAGTTCTTCTATACGGATCAAACAGAAACTTGGCGGGTCACAAAGAATATTTCCAACAGCCTGTTGCAGACCTTTATCAACAACTGTCTTCGCTCCATACTGAAGATTAGATGGCCGGAAAGAATCACAAACAAGAAGCTATGGGAACAAACAAAACAGGAACCAATCGCCCAACAAATATGCAGGAGGAAGTGGAGATGGATTGGACACTCGCTGAGGAGGCCATTGAGTGACATCGCGCGTCAGGCCAATGCTCGAGTGGAACCCGAAAGGGAAGCGACGGGTGGGACGTCCAAGGGTGACATGGAGGAGATCGTGTGAAGAGGAGCTAAAATAGTATGGACTAACATGGATGCAAGTGGGGACGCAGTTGAAGCCCTATGTTCTACTAGGAACCCAAGGGAACAATAATAATAATAATGACTACAAATTAGCCAGACTAACATGATGCTTTAAATATATGAACTCTTAATGCATGAATTCTTATACATACACTAGACTAAACACTTATTTAACAATGAATCTATTATTTACAGTTATTCTCTTGCTATGCTCCTACGTTCAAATTTTTCAAAATTTGTTTATCTAAAAGTCCAAATGAAACAACCTATTTTGAATACGAAGATCACAGATGATCTAATTTTCCTTAATTCTCTGATGAAAAATTTCACAAATAACCAGACACCTGATAAATGCTCGGCTACTCGCTGTTGTAAACTTTTTGAGGAGAGAGTTTGACGGATTGAAAACTAGAAGTCTCTTTTGGGATTAGTCAAATTGTGCCACCTGTACTTCAGGTGGTCATATTAAGTAAATGTTCGAAATTAGACCTGGTTTCTCCATCCCACTTAAGGATGATGATACAGTCAGTGTAGATAAGTATGTAGGTAGGTAGGAGCTGTACATTCCTGTAGTTTGCCCAACTTCATTAAATACATTTAACATTTTGTGCTGGATTTTGAATTGAGTCCTCATTCTTCCTCTGTTCCCATTGAATTCGTAACATTCACTCTTACTGGTTACCGTTAGCTCTTTTCATTCATTTATTTATTCGTTTTCTAGAGATTTCTGGCCAGTTCTCATGAATGAACATATAGAAAAACACATTTACTCCTTAAAAGTTGCATCTGTTGGTGCAGTGACCGAAACCAATGGGGTATGGTCTGAACACGGAAAGCTAATCTTTCCATTCCACTATATGAATAACCAGACATTCCCTGAGTTACACACAGCACAGAAGCGTCCCAAAGTCAGTAAAAAGACATGTCAGCAGGCGAATTCACTTCGGAAATGCTTTAAGACAGTTGTACAGATCAAATTAGTTCTCAGATACCAAACAGGTTCTATACAACGGAATTATTGATCCAAAACAATCATATGAGGCACCTGAGAATCAAGAAGGATATTCCAAGCAATGTCGAGTCAAAACTCTATCAGCAAGAATCACGCACCATAAAGAAGCATTGAAATTGGAGGAACAAAGACAAATGATGAACAAGTCAAGAGATGACACGCTTATCTCAGGTGAGTGATGACGGAATATCTGAATTAATAGTGATATCGCAAATATATCGTTAAGCAGGGATTTTCTAAACAATTATTCCGATGCAGTTCGTCAGAGATGTAATTGAAGCAACTCCTAAATACAGTGAATAAAAATATCACGACTGCGAGTTTTGTGTTTTATTTATCCCGTCCTCACAGATAGTTAGTAAATTGGATTGTTAATCCTTCTCAGACACAAGTAAATTCACATTTAAATGTTGGTGAAATTTGAGTACACTTATTGATATAAAAATAGAATTTACGCACTGTGGTGGGGTATATGACTCTATCATAGAGTAAATTTGTTTGGTAGTGTCTCACAGTGCTATGCAGTATTATTTACCGATGATAGAGATCACTGCTTATATTCGTATCCAGGACTCATAGTTATGTCTCAGACACTTTTCCTAGTGGAGCTCAAACATTTTATAATGACTCTATTAGTATGAACTCACATAAAACACACTATGTTCTAGTTAACGGAAAATTTTCAATGCAAATATAGGCAGTAGACAAACAAAACGGTTGCTTTCTGTTAAGATAACATCTGTAATACACCGAGATGAAATCTTCTGTAACAATGGTGAATTCAAAATAAATTAACTATCAGAATCATCGATTTTCTGTAAAGTCACTCCTTTCAGTTAATGAGTAAGACTCAGACACTGAAATTATGGAAAGCACAATTAGGATTTAATAAATGCCTCACACTTAAAATACAGGCAACTTAATGTGTAATTCCTGAGATCATATAAGTCGTCCCAACATAACGACAAACGTTTTATCCTCAGAATGTCAGATTATTAAATTCCTAATCATTTTATAGTCACAATTTGCCTAGGTTACCCACTGTCATTCCATTCCTTCATCACCAATGTAAGTTTTATGGATAATTATACACCTGATCCGAGGGTTAGTCTACCGTGTGACTCATTCCTAAACCTAGCTTCACCAGTAGTAACACTGGTAAACAGGGAAAGATGAACATGATGATAATAATTCCACACTGACGAGAAACATCATCTTACTGAGATTTTCATAATTTCAGACATAGACCTTCAGGTTTTTAAGGCACTAAATATGATACTTGGAGTATTTCTATAATGTGGGAAAAATGAGTACTTGTTTGAAAACATGTGTGGATAATGATGACAAAAGCTCATATATATATATATATATTTCAGCTTAAGGACTGTTGTGTACTTCCCTCTGAATAATTAACACATCAGATATAAGGGCAGAGTAAAGTTATTAAACGTATGAGACTGAGTCCGACTGAAGAACTTGAAAGAATCTTAGTGAAACATGAAGAGCTGTTTCTTTGGAGCCCGGAATAGGCCAGCTACCATATTCGTTTGGTTTTTCAACTGTTATCTGAATACAAACAAAGGGTGGGGTGGAAGTTGGCTTATATATTCTCTATTAATTTTAATCATATTCAATAATATCTATTTCTACAACTGTCGAAAATTGACCGATATTAATCAACAGCAACTAGACCTCTGGTTTGTGGATATGGCTTTACAGACTAAATCAGGATCACAGAATGAAGAAAAGTAGCTAGCAGAGACCATCTCTTAATGTCTATCAATTATACCTCATGTTCTCACAAGAGGCTATGAACTCAAACTAATGTCATCCGGCAATGAAACCCAATTTCTTCGTGGAATTCCTTTGTCCAAACGCAAAGTTATGATACACGGTTATTTTGCACAATTTAAACACTCCATCACGGTTTCTTTCTAGTTTTTTGTCTGTCATTTCGTGATTATGTATGTCAGGGTAAAAATACCAAAGATTTATTTTTTCAACTGTGTATCTACAGTTAACCTGTCAGTCGAGCTCTCCTTATCCCTAACAGATCCCTGATTTTAAATTTCTTCGAGGGATAAGTTCTTTTTTGGTTACATCTAGATTCCACACCGTATTTTTTGGTACAGGTATGGAATTTTCAGCATAGATATCGGTAGCCCAGTTTTGCAGGCCGACCATAGATATCAGGTGTGCGTCAGCAGGGGATCGAACTCCGGGCCATGTGCATGGTCGGCGAGAGTCCTAACCACTGTGCCACCTACGCACATTAGGAATTTTTTCCCTCACGTTCCCCAGTGGAACATAGGACTTCAAGCTAGTGGCTTGAAGTTTCTTTAGCTGTGTTTATTTTACAGTATGGGGTTTCTAGCCTCATGCCCAACCTTTCCTCTTCATCAGCATTATTTCTGGCTTAGCGACGTAAAGGAGTGCGTTAAGGCCGGAGATCAAACCCCGGATCATGTGCATGGTCGGCAAGCATCCTAACCGTTATGCCACTGAGTTGTTTACAATCAACCACACAATCATCCGAGGTGAACGAATGAACCTACTGACAGCAAACAGATTCGAGCTGTTAAACTTTCACTACGACATCTCAAACTATACTACAATTCTCCGTAATTAAAACTATTTTTCACAGCTATCAAAACTGGACAATCACTTTCATGTTTTTTATCCTCCATAGTAGGGAAAGATGTCTCGAGGTTACCGGGTGAAGCTATGCAAATTTCAGCTTCAGAATTATTTTCGAATTTTATACTACACCCGGTGGTATCACTGATATACTTAGGAGGTCACAAAACTAAGTATATTGTCCCATTTCTCTTAGATAGTTTATGTAAACCCATCGGTTTTCCTTTGATAAATTTCATTTTAAATGCTAATGGAATAAAGAACGCCTACCTCTTCAATAAAATACGTATTTCAGTGTTTTTAATACGCAACTACTTTTATCATTTGCGTAAATATTTCTATGACGTCGGTAGAATGCGTTGCATTATTCATAAAGTCATCTAAATAAAGATCTAAATAAATATATATAATCATGCAATCTCCAAACAGGCAAACTAATTTCATGTTAATAAATTATGAATTGTTTTGTTTTCTTGTGAATAATTTTATTGAAAACAACACGTGAAGAGAGATGGTAGCTCACTAAGTCTCGATATAAGTATGTTATATATATTTGCAGAACATAAACAATCTGAGAAAATCAGTGGTTCGAGTAACTTCTTTCTCCTTCAGGCTCAAGTGAATCACGATTATATATTAGAAACTGTCTACTGGGATAAAAGTACAAGGTGAAATAATAATCACTTGGTTTGAAGTAGCATCCAAGTGCAGAGAAATGATCATTAATGAATCTACAAGTATGTATGCATATATACATGCATATTGAGGATGTTTATTCCCTTAGCTGGATGATTCACACCCAAACCATCCATTGAAGAGTACCTAAGTTCACTAAGTTCATCAAATTACCCTGCAAAGTTCGATCATCATCACCAGATAAAAGGATATGCCTTCAACCCAATACAAATCAAATACCAATCATGCAGATATCTCATTATCACTCCAGTGAATGAAGAAAAGAACTTGGAAAGGAATTAAATAGCATATGGGATTCATACCGTCTTCAAAATTTATCGGGGCTAAATGATTGAAACCCAAGTACTTCCATTTGAACGCAGAAAACCAACTGACATGTGATTCTATTGTAAGGCCTTTCAAACTTCCATGCGTTACGCACAGTTAACATTTATATACAAGAAACATCAAAAAACCCAACTGGGTGTGATGTACTCTGTGGTACTCAATAATGCCATTCAATAGCTGTACTGTCAAGGGGTTTGTCAGCTTAAAAGATAAGAACTGAGGATCAGTAATAATATTCCGAACATTATGGAATCAAACCTCTCCCCACTCGAACCAAACGCAACACAGGATGTTTCCCGCTGACAGTCCAACATCAAGTGGTCACTTAACGAGGTAACTTACACTACAATGAAGTAAAATCTAAGTGGTTAAACAACACATTGTTATTAATAACACCATCACATTATGATGAAGTAGTCAGGCATTAAAAATGTGAAATCGACCAAAATCAAAAATAAATTAAAAGGATTAAGTCAAAGTAAGGCATGCGAATGCTAGAACGAAAATCTCACAGGTCAGGGGAGAAGGGATGTAATTACAAATTTAGGTGATACATTCGAATAAACATCAATATGATAAGTAGATTATTGATGGAGAGAATTACAGATCACTTATTCTGTTACACACGCTATGAGAAACTACACCAAAACATAGTGTTCGCTAGAATAGTTGGAATATGACGACTAAAACAGATCCACTATCTGTGCTTCTAAGTGATCTGAAACAACTTTTAATACCTTATATTTAAATTTGTATGCATGTGTACCCAGTTAGTTGTGCCAGTATTGAATGAACAGGTTTCAGAATTATTACAGGATTTATGCTTAATATATTTAGTTCGAAAAATGACAGATGCAACTTAAACGATATGTTGCTGTTCCTGTTGTAGGAAATAAATGTGTTCATTAGTGGTTTTTAAGACTTGGCCGAATAACAGGTGAAAGAAAGTCATTATATAAAATGAGACCAGAATATTATTGTAGATTTTGGTAGAACACGATTTGCATGCGATGTACGTTAAGTCAGTCACTTCTTCTATATGGGTCAGCAACTTGGTGAGTCATCGAAAGTGTTCTCAACAGGCTACTGAGCAATTTCATGAACACCTGCCTTCAATAACTCCATACTGAAGACCAGACGACCAGAAAGAGTTAACACCAAGAAACTGTGGAAATAAACAAATTACAAATCTACTGATCAACAGGAAGACCCTTTCAAAACTTTCAATTGTTTTGCTTAGAATGTCAAAGTTCTGATTATCAGTTTCCCAGTCTTAATTACTTCATGAAGAAGAACAGATGGCAATCAAAACCTACGTTTTTCTACCTATCCATTGATAATATCACCTCTTGATATGACATCTATTGTTTAATGTTGACTTGAGCTTATTTAATCAAACTGAGGAAGAGTTACAGAACAAGTGTGAATGTCACTTGTTCCCGAAAATTTTATGACTGACATAGATTCCTTCATCTAGCTGTCTCCTGACTATGACATGAAATGATATGCAACTCTCCTAACAAAATAATTTCCTCTAGAGTCAATTAAACTGTGAAGCCGGTGAAAACTTGTAGTTTTACTATGGTATATATGTATATAATTATATCATACTGGTTATCTGCATATTGTCTCCGTATGCCTTTCTCATCTTTATTCTATGACAACTTTCCCTACTTTTTCTTTAGTTATCACAATTTTTTCTACCATCTAACTGGCAGACAATAACCCTGTCAATCAGTAGAAATAAATGATAATTGAAAAGTGTCAGCGTTGAACAACTGATTCTTGATCTGCTTGTCAACATTCCATTAACAGACTAATGACAGTGAGCATTATCGTACAGATGAAAATTTTAACTGAAGTTAAAATGGAACGATGTTTGTGAAACCAGTTATATTTGGACGAAAATAGTCCAAAGTATTCATGACTCAGGGATTTTTCAAGGATAGTGTTCTACCTGTCCTCATTCTGCCACTACTTAAAACAGAGAATGCTGGTGCCTTGCAAAAGTTTCACTCTTAGAAGCCATACAACTGCTACATGATTCAAGAAACCCATTGGAAAACTTATAACTGAGTATTACACAATATTATACGTCAAGAAAATAACCATTTACTTCTGTGTAATTTCATGTTTCATGATAAAATCAAAGTAATAATAATTTGCTTTATTCCAGAAACAGTACTAGTGGTACAGTGTGGAATTTTCAACACATATCTACAATATTTGCATCTAATTTTATCCCACGTTTAAAAAGAGTATCTCAAAAAAAATAAATATAAAGACAACAACAGCAAAAAAAACACAAAATAATTTTTAAAAATGTGAAGAAATACCAAGGGTTGTTGTTTTGTTTTTTATTGTCAGGTCTAATGCAGCAATTCTAGTGGTAGTGTGAGTAATCCTGCATAATACAAAATTTTAAGATGGTGTTAATGGCATTCACAGCCAACGATCGCCAGTTAGTGTTGCCGAAAAAAATAAAAAAAACCACCACAAAAACTAATAATTGCATGATGGTTAATGACAGAACAATTTTGTAATACTCATAGTGTTAATATAGTCGGAACCAGTAGATACACAAAAAAAGGAATACAGTAAAGTACAAAAAAGTTAATAATTTAGGAAGCCAAGTATGTTTAAGAAGGTGTTCACTATAGAATACAAAATAAGAGAGAAATAAAAGAGCCTAAAATTATGTTATTAACAACAAAGCAAGTCATAGGTTTCGCGCTTAACATTGTCTCTGTCACTTAGAACACGGGCCAAGCATGGTATCGTTGAGTTCCTGTACTTGGTTGTACGAGCATACATTATTTTATACTGATCTCTGGTTTCACTTGATGAGATCCAAGGCGAGAGTTGGAAATAGAGGCGGTGTTGGGGGTCGGAGAGTATGGTTTTAGACCATTTTTCGCATGTATTCAGATGCCTTTCAACTAAAGTAGTGACGAGCTGACTGAGATTTACACCACTAGTCCTACTAACTACCTTCAAAATCCTTCTCAGGATGGTATAGTCCTTTTTCAGTAGCCCAGGAAAGACTAACGGGGAGCAGTAGAGTAGAATTGGTAAGATACAAGATACATTGTGAAAGTAGAGGTTGGGTGATTCCAGGTAGTCTAAGTTTCTTAATGTAGTAGGTTAGACAGAACACTTTCTTAGAAATCGTTAGGATATGAGAAGTCCAAGTAACGTCGGAAGATATAACTAGACCGAGGTATTTCAATTTTAATCCCCTCAATGCAACAGGCTTCACGAGTACTTACTGGTGTTTGTAGATCTCGTTTACGCCTAAGGGAGAAGTCAATAGTGTGGCATCAAATATCAAATCAATATGCAGTATAAGAGTCGTCTGTCAAGCTTCTTCCTGAACAAATTTACGACAGCATATAGCCGAATGTTCACAAATGTTCTCTCTTCTGTGATATTCCCAGGGAGAATCAATCGAGGTTAGGTCACTCGTGAGTGTTCTCCATCTTTAAAACAGATTGTCCCTGTGGTACTTGAAGATCAATATATTTTGAATCATTTCTTTGTAAAGTAGCTGTTTGGACTACTGAATACATAAATATCCGAGTGTTAGTGGAGTTAATGTATTTAATTATTCGTGTTAGTTTGGCTGATCTCAAATCTTTAATGCTACAAAATTATCATGTGATGAGTATTAGTTGAAAGTGAGCTAAAAAGCTGGATCGCAGGAAAATATAGAGCTGACAACATGTGAACTTCCAGGGATAGACTCTGAAAACTGGAGTGTAGTACCCATCTGTTAATCACAAATTCATTTAATCACGACTAATACATGCAATACTCAATTGATACATATGTGTAACTCACGCATGGCCATTATTCTATCATTACACTAGGCTAGCGGTTTGGACACCGCCTTTCATTCATAATCACAGTGCGTTAGTAAGTGCAGAACAGTTTGTCGATTGATATTGACATTGTGTAGGACTGAGAGAACCGTTTGTCTTTAGATAAATAGCCAGTCAGAAGCTCACTGTGACCTGGATGATCACTGAAACTTCTGTCACCACCCACAACACAGTGCCTGGTTTTCCTATTCATGTGCATTCATAAGGTCGCATATGTGTACGTACACGATGGAGAACATTTTGTGTGTTAATTCATTCAGGAGAATAAACTACATTTCCTGGATGTCTTGCTAAGTAGGAGAGAAGATGGGTCACTTGGGAGAAGCGTGTATAGAAGAAGCACTTTCACAGGGCATTACACACACTTCCTTAGTTACGTGCGCATTAAATATAAAAGGAATGTTGTTAAATGTCTTGCGAGCGGAGCAAGAAAGATATGTACGGATGACCTCATACAAAAGGAATTTGAATATATTCACGATTCCTTGATGGAGATGGGTTATCCGAGTAGTTTCATAAAGAAACATGTGAAAACATCGGAGAAAAAATCGGAGACTCTGAGTACAAGTAAGAAACCTCTATTTATTAAGTTACAATTTAATAGTGACTTATCAAGTGAGATTCTATTCCAAAGACTTTCAAGGAGTATACGAAGAACATTTTATGCAGCACACCTATGTTTGTCATTCTCCAGCCGACGAATGATTGGGACGCAAAGGAAGAATAAGCTTCATGGTTTTGCCACATCTATGTGCATTTATCAATTCAACTGCACCTTTGGTGACAGTTATATTGGGCGTACTACTAGACAACTTAGCCAACGTGTTAGTGAACATCTCCCATCGTGGTTTGGCAAAGGACAGACAAAGACAATCCGTAGCTCAATTTTGTCACACTTAATTGATAGTGGTCATATGATCGAGAAAACGAGAGCTTTCAAAGTGATTCATCGTATCCCACCGAATCTTTCCAATAGACTTCGTATTCGTCTACTGCACACCGCTGAGGTGATAGGCATTCGAACTAAACCTAAACTATGCATTCAAAAAACGTTCGTACAGCCATTATCCCTCCCTCGTTGGCCTATTAGGACATAACCAACTAGTGACGTCTACACCCTTGTTTATATTTTCAACCCCTTTCTTATCATCCCTTAATCTTATCACATCTTTATTAAAAACGTGTCTCATTTCCTTCCCTTATATATATTAGAGTTATGCCTGATGAGATCTAATTGAAAACAATATTGTTCGCTTAAATTTGTTGTTCTTAACTTTAAATATTACCTGAATTATCATCCTTTGCAACAGCATTTAGGGTAAACTAACTAAAGTTTTATAAACCATTTTTATACTTTTGTGAGTAGCACACCATATCGACCACTGTGCGTCGGTGGCACAGTGGTTAGGACTCTCGCCGACCATGCATATGGTCCGGGGTTCGATCCCCTGCCGACGCACACCCGATATCTATGGTCGGCCTGTAAATTTGGGCTACCGATATCCATGCTGAAAATGCCACACTTGTACTGAAAATACGGTGTGGAATCAAGCTGTAATCAAAAATAAAAAAATAAAATAAAAAAAATAAAAACAACACTCACTTGTTACGCACATTTTCGAGAAATTCAAACAATAATGATGCCTATGATTATACCCACATAAATTGTTTTAACTTACGCCAAGTTTGCTTACTGTCATTATTCCATTACCTTCCCTTGTATATATATCTTATGTCAGTGAAAAATTTTAAACATGCTTACTCCATGTTTACATTATTATCATATTGATGATACCTGTCAACTAGAGTCCCTCATGTGCATAAAGTGAAAATATATTATTATAAGATACATTTTATCGTTATATGAGGGAACTGACTTCAAGCTTCATTTATTTTCCCAAGTATCTGTAATCCATCCAACACATACTTGGGTTATTTTTTTGTTAATACGAAGTCAATATCTCTGTATTTCTTGATGTGGTCGGCTGAATCACTAGTTATCAAATGTTTCCCACAAACTAAAGACAAAATGACAGCTGCCATGTAATTTTACCGTAAATCATGTAGTTTAAATAATACTTATCCGTGCCTACACAACTGGTGTATGCTGCATAGGTAGGAATAAAAATGTACCTTACTATATTATCATTACTAACTATGCCTACTAATCGTATATGTAATTTATCGAATTGATGATGCCTGTAAACTGGTGTCCCTCATGTACAAAAAATGAAAATATATTATTCTTATTACTTACACCTCTGAGATAGTTTTATCTGACCTTTACTCACATTTATGTTTATTTAAATGCTTTAAGTAGACCTTTTATACATGAAGTGCATTCATTAGTTGATATGAATTCCAACCTGTAACTGTTCACATTTAATAAGCTTTCTGACAAATATGCCTTTGACAGTGTCCTATCACACTTCATGGACTATCATGTACAGATTTTAAAGCAAATTCTACTGGCATTTGAAGTGGAATACTGTTAATAAGTGGCATTTTAACCGATTAGAATCTTCTATAGTTTTGGTTTGTAAGGGTTAGTTATATTTTTACGAGTTGATCACGGATTGATATCAGTTAGTGAACCACTGAAAACCGGAGAGTACTGGACAGCTGTTTCATCCCAATTTGGGAATCCTTAGTAGTACGCACCCTTACAAACCAAAACTATAGAAAATTAATCTGATGCTCGCTAGTGACTTAATACAGGATGGAGTTTCCTGGAGTTCTAGTGAGAAGTCGTGACCAGTGAGGTCCATCCAGATGTCACGTGTGAGGATGGATTTCCCACCGACGACAATGGTTGGGGTCGCGCTAAATCACGAATTGGTAGAAGTTAGAATTCATGAGCTGGCCATTAAATCGGGTCTTAGTGGCTGAATGGTACACAAGATTAGAATCTTCCTAGTTTAGCGATTCATAATTAACTAATTATTCGTGTTTTGTAGACAATAATCTAATGTTTGAATGATTCAAATATGAAACTTTGAAAGCTGAAAAACATTTTTGAAGAGAGTGTTGCCAGTCAGCAGACGATGTTCTATTCATTATGACAATTTATATAATTAAGTGTAATATCCACTGACAAGTGTCCTTCAGTTGTATCAACCAAAAATATTTAAAAATATTATAGATGCGTCAGTGACGAGAAATGTGGACGCAAAATGCAAAAATGTTGTTTGATCTAAGAAGTTTATTTGTTAACTGAATCAGTGATGAATCCACGCAATACTTGTTAGACATTTTACGCAATTTGAAGGACCAACGTGTTAGTGAATACTTTGAGTTCATATGAAGTATGGTCTGAAGATGCTGACTCGAAAGACAGTTTTTACTTCGTGAATACGCCATTCAACTTAGATTAAATTGCTACACCCGTGCGGTCTGTCCACTCAAATGTTACTCCTCATTTCTATATTCAAATCTAAATTCAATTCTGCCTTTCTTATTAGAAACACATAATTGTGACCCAAACTTAAGGCTCAACCTTACACAGAATTTAGAAAATGCACCTGAAGTATTTTGTAAATGGATTTAAACGGCGAATGCCAATCCATTTTATGGTCTGTCAAAGATGCATATTTAATCCCCCTCCACCAATAATAAGTTCACCAGGCTCATTCCCCCGTAGATGACGAGTAAGGACTTATCGTTTTGTCTAAAAATGCACGGATTGATGAGTTATACCTATATATATGAGAACACGTAAAGTAATAATTAGTAGTACTTTCACAGTTGCATACAGAGTAGTCTTTCCATTTTTCTGAAGACTTGAAGAAAATGTACTGGGTTTCAAATCTCATTGATTTTATCTTAAATTAGGCAAAATATTTTTCGGTATGTACCTGTGTATTAAGCTATCTTAGTCATCCTTGTACAGAAATGTAGTGAATAGAGTATATCTTCTTTGAAGCTTGATCAGTGGTTTTCCGAAATAAATTCCTATGATAAATTCGTGTAGAACGAACTTGTTTCATTGCAGTATATAAATCCACCATGGGATTCGCATGAATTGTACCTGTTTCTTCAGACCGATAGTTTCTGCTTTTGAAAACAACCACATTGGAAATGAACAATGTATTATTATAGCTGCTAATATATTCCCTTCCAAAAAAGTTATAGGTTGTGGCATTTGCTTGGAGACACTGAAAACATCATATGGGAAATTTCATAAGATAATTTTCACAGTTGCTCAGATTTTATCACTTTCCCTCCGATATAATTTGCTATTTTTATAAAAATAATGTTATTCATCGAAGCAGCCAACTCACTAGCCCACTAGCGACTGGCCATATTCAGGCAGTGATCTGGGATTCTATTGAGAAGCCGTGACCAGCAGGGTAAAGCAGGTTGACGGTGAGGCAGTAAATCATCGAAGAAGACGTTGCGAAGTGGTCGCACTATGTCATGAATTGGCAGAAGTTAGAATTCATGGGCTAGACATTGCATTGGTCCCAGTGGCTCAATGGTGTACGAGCTCGCTAGCCTTGTAACCCGAAGGTTCTAGATCCGAACTATGGCGGTGGGTTCGTACTGTGAAGAGTCCCAAACTAGAACGAAACAGTCAGCTATCCATTACTCCAGTGCTGGTTTTCCAATAGTTCTCTGACCAATGTCAACTCATGATGAAATCCTGGTATTTATTTGACTTCCGTCCCTGTGAACATAAGCCATTCCGACGTAGTCTGATAAATTTTGAATATAAAATTACTCATAATTTTTTTCTCGAATTTGGCTGTATAGATATTTTGTTGAGAATTTCACTTGCTTTGCTTCTGTTTGTAACCGAAAGTTACCGATGATTTCAGGTTGACTTTGATGGACAGTTATGCATGCTGCGAAGTTTCTGTAGACCCACTGAGATTTCTTGGGGAAAACGGTTTTGGAAAAACAGAAAGCTGTTGGATTTTATTAACCATTTGACTATATTTGTTCAGAAATAAACATAAATTGACGCCGGCATTTTCATGTCATCCTGATATGTATATATATATATTTACATTACAGTGACAGACATATACCCATAAATAATCGACGCCGATAGCAAACAATGTGAAAAAGTGTTGTCATCCACTCTCAACAACCTGATGAAATATGATCCAAAATATTTGGATACTCAGATACGTTAGTGTGAACTTTGGATTGATTACAAATTCGCTATAAGAGGAAACCAATAACAATTTTTGAAAACCTTGAGTAAAATCATGATTTTAATGGGAAATAAGAATTTGAGAGAAAAGTATGGCACAAGATTAGGTGAGTGAGAAATTATTGTGGTGACTACATTTGTCAAAGCTGTCACATACAGAAGAAATGGTATTAAACGTAATCAGTGCATAAATTGTTAATACGAAGAAGAAATTGTTACCGACATCAACAGAAAAATTCTTGTAACCAAAAACATAATATCACACATTAAAATTCTAATAAAACGGTTTAGTTTAGATTGCGTGAAATGACAAGATATGAAAACATGGGAAGGATCATATCAGTTTTCATCACTACCAGATCCTCCGTGCGGAGATTGACACTGTATTCCCTCGACTGACTTCGGCTGTAGTGCAAAATATCTGAGTATGTATAGATATCAGGTGAACTGATCTAACCCCTGGTTATTACTCCCTTATCTTAGACACACTGAATATGTGGACAAGAAAGGGAACAATCATAGGATTGGTGAAATTCTATAGACTACTCTTTCACATATTCCATGATAGAATTAAAGAGTTATAGCACTTCTGAAATAGCTATTACAGTTTGTCATCTGCACAAAGCAAACATTGCACAACTGCCCCTCTTATACATCCATTTCAACCAACTGATAAAGACTGTTTCATACATTTATTCCTCTTAATGAATTTGAACAAAGCAGCAACTACACTTTTAGCAGAATAAAATGGTACCATATTTTATTTCGTCGCCTTCTCTTCAGTTGCTTACAGGGCAAAGACATTACTAAATGTATCTACAAGAACAATTTAACATACTTGCACAAAGCCCATTTAAACAGAAATCAATCGATCAGTATACACATACACTAATAATATATACATATATATATGCAATATTGAACACAATTCCGAGCAGTAGTAATCATATAAAATGAAAACTTTTCGGTATCTCGCATTAGGATGAAAAATATCCAGTTACCGGGGCAAAGAAAGACTGATAACTGCTTCTTTCTGAACGCACAAATCAGGTTTTAGGCGCTTGATGGAAAAGGCTTCAGCAAACTTAAGGAGAATTGAACTCTTTTGCTTATTGATAATTTTGAACGACTTTTCGATGTTCACCTCATGACTCTATACTTCTTTGATTAAGTTACCCCATAATATTCGTTTTGTGGGTGGGTCCAATGCATATAACATCTTTGAGACTTAAACATACACTACTTTGTTCCCTTAAAATGAAAAAAGCAATATCTCGCTGATTTTATCATTATTATTCCAAAACTCGCCACAGGAACGTATGGCTCATACGTATTAGTTGCAACGTTTACGCAAAGGAAAATCGACCAAGCACATTACACATAAGTGTCCTTCAAGCCTCTCTGTAAGCCGTTTGTGCCTCTATCCTCTGTGAAGATTAGCCGACCCGATTCTTGTGCAAAAGACTTCAAGAACAATATTGTGCCTGATGACAAATTCAATACCGATGAACCTATATCGAAGATGTTGAACAAACGTAATGAATAATTCCAATTTATTACACGCTGTACTAACGTCTAAGCTATTGTTTTGTGTCTTTGTCTTTCAACGTTTCAATGAAAGGGTATAATAATAAAACTTGTGCACTGTGGTAGAGTATAGTTTCATTGTGGGTAAAATTTATTTTGATAAAGTCTCACAGTGTGCTACACAGTAATATTTACTGATAACATTTTGAGCACAATTTATTGCTGCTTATAATCATATCAAGGTAATCACACAACTTTCCAGCTTCGTTTATATAATTCCATTACTTTTCATCTCTTGACTTGATTTGCAGTAGTGTTTTCCATATTTCCGGTTTGAGTGATGAGTCATTCCTATTGCACGAGTTGGGTGTAGACTCGATGAACAAGGATCCAGTAATCAACCTCTCTCGCTCTCCACCTACCTATATTATTTCCTAGAATTTTAATCCTCCCCCACCCTATTGTGTGATCGTGTGTTAATGCATGCAGTGCAGTCGCGGAGCTTTTTTTCTAAATTTCTTGTCTTCAATCTTCGTTACCTTAGCTAAATTCTTATGTTCTGGCGATCTAACTACTCCCGATCTACTAGTTTGACCTATGTAGTTGACCAAACTCGTAGTCATTGAAAAGTATTTTGTAAATTATCTTATCTTCTAGTCTACAGAGCTTGTCCCTGAGTGAGTTTTTAGGTTTTAATGCCACTATAACTCCTGCTTTATTGAGAATCCTACGTAAGACCTCAGATGTCCCCTCCTTATATGGTATAACAGTAGATGCCTCATATTCTCTCTTATCTATGTTATCATTACTAGTTACACAATCATTTTTATTTTTATTTTGACCTATTTTGATCTTCCTAATGAATTTTACAGGATAATTAGTTGTTTAACACCAACGCTTCTTTTATCTGTTTCATTTCACTATTTAGATCTTTTTTGTACTACTTAGCGCTACTGATCGGTTTGTTAGACACTTATCTAAGCCTGTCTTCATAGACAGATAACGGATGAGATGAATTAAAGTCTAAATACCTATTAGAATGCGTTGGTTTTTATATTCGCTAGTATGCAGTTTACCTTTTTCTATTCGTTTTATTTTACAATCTAACATAGCTAATTCTCCTTGTTCATATTCTGATTCAAATGTGAATTTTATTCCCTTTATTATTGAGTGTATTTAGCGTGTCAAGAAGCTCGAGATGATATGTTCTGATTTAACACTGTGAGTGAAAGTGTCACCCACATATCTTCACCATATTTTTGGAGTAGAATTAAATGTATTAAGAGCCATATTTTCCCAATGTTCATAAATATGTCTGCTACGATAGAAGATATTGGTGATCCCATTGCTATACCCTCTGTTTGTCTATATATTATGCCTTGGAATTTAATTGGAATTTAACGTCATCAGCAAATATTAATGTATAACATTGTAAGACTTTATCAAAGTAAATTTTACCCATAAGGGATGCAATGAAAAGGGCTTGGGATAATGACGATAAAAGATGAATTATTTATTTTAATACTACTGTGTTTTGGTGAAACTGTCAATGATCCAACACTTATTTGTTTTAAACAGTTAAGGTTTGTTACTCCTTGAAATATCAGTGAACCTTTCTGTTAGTTGATCAAGATTAATTCTCTGACTTAAATTGATTTGAATTTCCTGCTGACTGATTTACACAAATCCTCTGTCTTCGTTGTAAGATTGGCTCCTAGTATGGATGGTTTGACGGATTCTGCTCGTTTACACGCTGCAACTTGGTTGGTGGTGGCTAACAGCGGAGTGAAAGATGAGCTTGTCATTATATTTAGGCATCCTTAGTGGGGGATAGAAGTCCCTTAAAAAACTGCTGGGTTATAACAGGCACCTCTTGTGGAATGGGTAGCACTGTTCATTCCTATTCACATTCATAAGCTGCTCATTACTATTATTCCCTCGATTTCCGCGTGGAACATAAGGCTTCAGCAACACATCACAACTTTTTCCTATCTTCTGCAGTCATCTTCAGCTGGTTTCATGATTTCACGCAGTCTCTCATCTCCTTCTCATACGATATCCTCCATGCCAACCTCGCACTGAGGACCCACTCGTCACTTCTCATTGAGATTCCACTCGAGGTGCTGGCAAGCGATTTCATTTGATAGTCTCTTCAATATATGCCCAATCCATCTCCATTTCCTCATACATGAATACTCTGCAATCGGCTCTTGGTTGGTTTGTTCTCAACCAGAGTTTCTTGTTAATTATTCTTTCGGGCCATTTGATCTTCAGTAATAAGGTGCTTACATCCCATAAATCCAGAAGCGAAACTCGGTTACAGTTGAAAGTTAAATTTTCACCAATGTGTCGACTATTTCAGTCTTTTTATTCTCATACAGAAAATATTACCTTAAATGTCAGCTATATCAGTGAATTTATTCTCTTATTTCTAGTTTGCTACAGAACGACATACCGTACCGAATGAGGAGAATCGTGACAAGTGCATTTTTTAATCAGAACTATCTAACATCAGTATTTCATATTCCCTTGATTTTCCCTTTTCATTTTTTTGTTAATAACCGTCCTCCAATGACAAAGTTGAAATGCGTTTTCACTTCAGGTTGAAACGAAAATATTTAGATGTCCAAAGTGAACAGATCTCAAACAGTCCGGATATGATATTCAAGTGTTGGTTTGTAGGGATCTGATTGGCTACAGGATTTCATCATGAGCTGGCATTAGTTAGAGAACCATTGGAAAACCTTAGAGTACTGGACAGCTGTTTCGTTCTACTTTGGGACTCTTCAGCAGTACGCACCCACCAGTATTCGGACCCAGGACCTTCTGGTTGCAAGACTAGTGAGCTCGTAGACCATTAAGCCACTGGGGCCCGATCCAATGGTCCATGAATTCTAACTTCTGCCAATTCACGACATAGCGCGACCCCTAGCCAATGTCTTCGGCGAGTATTTGTCGTCACATCCGACCTGCTGCACCCTACTGGTCACGATTTCCCACCAGAACCCCAGGTAAATACCTACCTGAATAGGGCAAGTCGCTAGTGAGTATCTCATTGATATTTAAGTGTTGGTTTGTTCAGCTGTCCAGTACTCCCAGGTTTTCCAATGGTTCTCTAACTAATGTCAGCTCATGATGAAAATCCTGTAGTCCGAATATGAATTTCAATTTAGATTTTTTTCCCCTTATTCCATTTTGAAAGGAAGACATGCAGAATCTGATTATTTTGATATGGAATGTAAAAATCAAGACACCTGGGATTAAACTCAACATACAAATTCTAGTATTACATGGTAAACATTTATCAATAATCAAAAATAGATTCGTGTGTCTGATAGCTGGTTCATACTCATTTTCGCGAGTAAGCTATTCAACATGTTTAACAATTAGTGTGAACAATTAAAATGAACTGTTGGGTTTTGATGTGATATTATGAACAATTTTCAGAGACAGGAAACATCAAATATGATTTCCTCATTCGGATGTCAAAATTATTTGATGTATAACCTCATTCAGTATGCTTTCCTCCACTTTCGTGAAATATAAATATTCATCCGTACAGTGATGCACAAAGTGTCTCTATGTATAGTTATCAAGATCTGTGAATTTCTCATGAAAGAAAGACTGTATTGACGCATTTTCAACAATTAATGCAAAATGCAATTCGAAATACTTGCAGTTGTGTACGTGCTGTTGTTGGTATTACTGGACGGGTTGTAGGTGGTGGTCGATTCAAGAGTCCTTTGAAGTGGTCCGCCCATTGTTTAATCTGTCTTTCTTCTTTGGTAATTGGGTTCCTTTGGCTGTCTTTCATAGGTTTCACTTGTGTTGATCTCTTCCCGGATAGAGACTTGGTTATCTGATATAGTGTCCTCAGGTCCCTTTTGCCTACTGCCTTCTCAGCTTCAGTAGCCAGGTTGTCGTAGAATTGTCCTTTGTCCTTCCTGGCACTCTTCTTCACTTCTTTGTCCAGTGCTGTGTAAGTTGAGCTCAGTGTCTCTTTCTCTTGTCCTTCTTTGCATTGAATCATTTTCTCTTTCATCTTTCTCCTCTCCTCTATTAGCTTCCAAGTGTCTTTTGAGAGCCATTCCTTGTCTTGTCTCTTCTTTCTTCCTAAAACCGTTGAGCACGTTTCGTTGAATATCACCTTCAGAGAGTTCCAATGGTCTTCCACGGATGATTCCTCAGTGGTGCCACGTAGTTTTTCCTGCTTTGCTCTGACAGTTGCAGTGAAAATGTCCTGTGTGATTGTGTTCTTCAGTTTTTGCGTGTTGAGCTTGCATTGTGGCCTATCCCCAGCTATCCTCGAGGCTTTTAGCTTCACCTTGAAAGTCCCTTGTACTATATCATAATCTAAAGTATAGCAATAATTTGTCCGTAACTAGGACTGAAAATAAGGCAAAATGAAGGAGTGCTGTGATCATACCTTGCGACAGATCACTCACTGATTGTCATACAACTGCTGATACTCGCCAGTTATTGCACATGTTGAATCAACACTGTGCCTCAATATGGTATGACGTGTTGTCTGTGTATCTATTTCAAACTATGCAAGATTTGCCTAAGTAGAATTACCAATTCATTGATACTCAACTGAGTATAAGAGAAGATGCTTCACTTATCACAAAATGTCTATGGAAAATAAATACATCATCACCCATGCGATACAAAATCCATTCAGTCAGACAGAGAAAGCTCTATTCGTCAAACAACCAGATGTATTGCTGAGCACCACTCTCTTCATTATTTAGAATAGGTCACACAAAAACAAAAATCGAAGCTCTATTTTGACTCACTTGACTGACAGTGCTAATCTAGGAGATAAAAGAGCCGGCTTTTAGGTCTTCTATCGCATTCCATCGAATTCTTTCGTATTCACCCTTAGTACATAGTTGAACCTATAGGAATTCGAG
The DNA here is from genome assembly GCA_944472155.2 of Trichobilharzia szidati. NCBI lineage: Eukaryota > Metazoa > Platyhelminthes > Trematoda > Strigeidida > Schistosomatidae > Trichobilharzia > Trichobilharzia szidati. Next base: position 57,116,156 of record OX235276.1, read on the forward strand.
AAAAAAAACAATCCTTGTCTTCGTTTGCGTACAAAAGAAGTTTGCTTTACCTTTGTTTCATTCATGAAAAATCTCCATTTGAACATTAATAGACGGAAGACCAATAGTTCAGCGAAGAGTCAGTCTCTTTTCGGCGGCGAATTCATTTTCATAGCTGTACAATAGCAAATATATACTGTTGTTTTGCATGTGTGTATACATTAAATTTGCCAAACAAAAAATACAATTAGTAAATTCAGATGAATTGGATGTTGATATAAGAGCGTAGTAACAAAAGTGATGAGTTGTCACAAACGATTCGTAAAGAAGAGTTACGTAATAACATGAATAGTTTGGCGAAAGAGTTGTGCTCAGGGTGAACATGGAAACAAAAACATGCGGAGTTACTCAAGAGTTTTAAGTAGGTGAGAAAAATAAGCGTGCAAGCAAAAGTTAAGTCAAATCAACAGAGTTGTTACCATGATAGTAGAAGTTGTTGAATAATTTTCTTTTGTATGCATAGGTCTGATTCTTCTTACTGAATGTCTGGGGCTTTTGCAATGCAAAAAAGACGGAAACGTATTGTCTTTGGCAGGTTGTTCTTCACTCTGTAGATTACTTTGAAGGAGGTGTTTGTTGAGATGGAATGACGAGTGGTGACGAGATCTTCGATTATTGCACTCTTTATACGGCCACTACTTCGTTTCTGCAGCCATGCTGGATAGTTTTTTTGACCCATTTTGACAGGATGCGCATCGAACAACCAATGCACCTGGCTCCACAGCAACAGATGAACTGATATGTACTACAGAAGTGGTCAGGTGCTGGATCTTGTCCTTTGGGCTTCTGTAGATCAGTGGGCGACTGTAGAACACTACTCTCAATGTTGCCTCAAAGAAGGTTCTTCTGAAAGAAGAGAAAATTCTCCTCCTAAGAACATCACTGAGTAGGTCGCCTTTGTAGTCGAGGTTCATATAAGTTATCTTTTTCTACACGGATGGCGTCTCTTGCTTCTGGACTTTCTGTTTGATGTTTTTGTCTATGAATCTTGATGGATAACCGTTTTCCATGAAGATTTCTTTCAGGAAGTTCAGTAGTTCTTATTCCAGGGTTTCGGAGCTGCAGATGCGTCGGACGCGGGTAGCAAGCGATCTAATTAGGTTTCTTTTTCGACTGATTGCCACCCAGCTGTAGAAGCTTGTCAGTGCGCCGTTCCATGTGGGTTTCCTATGAATGGACCTTCGTAAAGTTCCGTCAGCTCTCCTTGTATGCAACAACATGTTTCTCGCTTGGCCTAGAAAAATCGAATAAACTAATTAAGAATTCCTATCCGTTTCTTACTCTTCACTTCACTAGATTTCAAGAATATTTGACAATATAACCTCAATTAATTATTATTGTAGATTTCTTCTCAAAAATCCAGAACAACACTCGTGATCGAACTTTCGATTGAGTTAACTGAACATAAGAGTTACACGTAAAGTCAAAAACACACGATATATCTATAATACGGAGATATGTTCTATTTTAAAAATGATTATTAAAGTGTGACCCTCAAATTCTGACGTATTTGAGGGGAAATTTCCGCATTTTGCTTAATATGACGTAACAGCAGAGCGGTATGAAGGGCTATCCCCATTTAGTATTAAATAGCTTGCGAATGTCCACATAAAGAATAAAGGAATAAGAATAAACTATGTTGATCACAGAGTGGAGTATGAATGAAGCATGGATATAAGGTATCATGTCACTATAAGAAGATAGGTACTACAGATAATGCAAACGTGTTTAAAAAACATCTCATGTTTACAGCGTAAAGAAAATTATGCTAATACTACTTACTAGTGCATAGTAGTTAAAAACTGAATACAAAAGAAAAGTATCACATGATATTAATAATAATTTTGCTTTATTCCAGAAACAGTACTAGTGATACAGTGTGGAATTTTCAGCACATATCTACAATACTGTATCTAATTTAATCAAACATTTAAAAGGAGCATTTCAAAAAATTAATTTAAAATACAACAACAAAAAACACAAAAATAACAAAAAAATATGCGAAAAATACCAAGAAGTAGAAAGGAAAACAAACAACATAATAAATAATACCTCAGTATTGGGAAGTGGAAACTATGATATGTTTATGCGTGGCGACAGTAAAGCTATAATCATACAAGAAGTTGTGAAATGATAATCATAAAAACTAATAATTACATTATGGTTAATGACAGGACAATTTTGTAATACTCATTGTGCTAATATAGTCGGAACCAGTAGATACACAAAAGAAGGAATAGAGTAAAGTACAAAAAAGTAAGCAGTGTTAATATTTTAGGTAGCTAAGTGTATTTAAGAAGGAGTTCACTACAGAAAACAAAATAAGAGAGAAATAAAAGAGCCTAAAATTATTTTGTTAACAACAAAGCAAGTCATAGACAGAACTTTCTTAGAAATCGTTAGGATATGAGATGTCCAAGTAAGGTCAGAGGACAGAACTAGACCGAGGTATTTTGCATTAGACTTAGTTTCAATTTTTAGCCCCCTCAATGCAACAGGCTTCATGAGAACTAACAAGTGTTTGTAGATCTCGTTTACGCCTAAGGGAGAAGCCAATAGTCTGGCATTTTGAGGGATTCAGCATGAGACAATTTAGTTTAGACCACTGACTGATATCCGACAGGAAGCTATTTAATTTGAAACAGTCTGACTGCGATTTAACGGGAAGCGAAACGGTCAGGTCATCTGCATATTTGACGAAGTTGATTTCGTCTGAAAGAGGTAAGTCATGTAAGAAGACTGAAAAGAGAAACGGAGAGAGAACAGCACCCTGAGGATCTCCAGCTTCAGTAAGCAAAGGAGAAGAAGATACACCATTGTATACCGTGTACTGCATCCTATTAGAAAAGTAAGAGTGCAGCCAGTTGATAGATTGGTAAGAAAGAAATTAGCTGTCATTGTCTGCTTCACTTGACAAAAACGCAAATTTTGTTGTACTCGCATGCACAATAGTCCTCTGAATACAAACATCAAGATCCTCCAATCATCTTGAACGAAGGACTATTTTGAAATAGCCTCAAGAACTAGCGTAACGGTAAGAGACTAGAGACTTGGTAATAGATGAATATTTAAGTTTTGATATCTCTATATAGCCAAATTAGTTACACATTATCTTCAACGCACCATTAGCACAGATCTCCCATGTTGTGCTACTTCTGGCCTTCTTTCGTACTGCGTTTCTTTCTCATCCTTTCATATCTTCCATATATCTCCATAATCCTGTATCATTTGCTTTCTGTGACAACAAATCAGCTATCTGATATCTTTACGCCGACAATATATATATATATAATACTGATAAATCTTGTCAGTATCACACGCCACACTAGTTAAAAATGTAATTCAAAAGACGCGAATATCTGGATAGTGAAGGAGTGCTCTTATACTTTAATAAAAGTGATCATGAAAACATTGATATTCTGAAATCATCACACTGTCAACCACTATCTTGGCTCACTATAATATGCGGTGTTTTATGACTCTTTACTCCATTCAAGATTGTGATGTATTCCTATTGGCTCACTTGGTTGACTCACCATCGAGTTACACTCTGAATAAAAGTAATACTGTTAGAAACGATCGGCAGTGTTTGGTTGTTGCTGTTGTTGCGACAGTAAAGATATACCTAGCCTAAAATTCAGTTGGCGTCGGTGGCACAGCGGTAGAGTGCTCGCCGACCATTAAGGTGGTCCGGAGTTCGATCTCAAGCCACCGACGCACTCCCTTACCTCGCGAAGCCAGTAGTAAGGCTAGGAAAGATGGAAGTTTAGGCATGCGGCTAGCAACTCCATCCTGTAAAAAATAATCACCACTGCTACAGGAACTTCAAGCCTCTAGTTTGGAGCCTTATGTTCCACTGGAACGTAAAAGAATAAAAATTTAGGTTGATGGAATAAAAACTGGACGAAATCAGATTACAATCAGTCAAAATCATTGTTTCATATATGTTAACAAACTTTGAAAGCCTTATGTGAACCCAGAATTATTATCCTTATATTTCCATTCAATCGGACAACTTCCAGTACAGTTTATCAGCATTTCTATTCTCATTTTTATGTAAGGTTGAATTCGACCGATTTGTTCATTTTTACACCAGGTAAGGTAATTCAGTATAACACAGTGACACACTGTTATCATAAATTGATGACATTTGAAGCACAATTCATTACCCGCAATCATGCAGAAATTCTACTCAGGCAAAACTATCTGAATTTTTTTCTCAATTTCAGATAGCTGTTTGTTTTGAACTTTAAAATAAAAAAAATCTAGCTGAAGACACACAAAACATATGCTAAAAGCCTCTTTTGAGCAAACTGGTCATGTCTGAATTTATCAAGAATTTTTGTATTTTCTGATTCTTTTCAGTATTCCTTTCAAAGTTCACGAAATATGCCGTTCGCGTGATGTAAGATATCTAATTATCTAATTCCTTTACAGTGATATCTGATCTACGTTCTTTAATTATATTTAGACATCAAAGAGTCAGTTACACTAAACGCCTTTCTAAAGTACATGAGGTGAGTTATCTTCAGATGAGACGGAAATGAGACTTTGGAATATATTTGGTGTTAAAAATAAAATGCAACACTCTTCATTTACTAAGCTTGAATTGTTGGGAAAACTGTTTTCAAATCTTTAAATATTCCCATTTTTAATATTTGAACAAGACACATATCCTAATAAATTGGTGAGGAGACACATGAACACCAGGTTCAATAAAAAGAAACAACTGTTCATGAAATTGCAATTTAACGAGGACGTGGCTGGCTAGTGAAGTCCTACATCTAAGATTATCAAGAGCAATAAAACGGAATTATACTGCCACCACCACCCTTTGTTCGTCATTTTCCGGCCGACCAATTGTGATTGCTCAAGCTGTGTCACTTCTATGTGTATCTACAAATTCAGCTGCTTCTGTGGAGAAAGCCATATAGAGCGAACAACTAGACAGCTCAACAAACGTATTAATAAGCCTCTTCCTTCATGCTTCGGGAAAGAACAAGTAAAATCTATAAGAACTTCCATTTTTTCTCATCTGATTGATAGCAGTTACCAAGTGGATAGAAGTAGTGCCTTCTAAGTTATCTATCGCATTCCATCGAACCTTTCTAATGGATTCCGAGCCTGCCTTTTACACATAGACGAAGCTATGGGAATTAATTCGAGAGAACACTACCAGTCTTTGCATACAAAAGATGTTTATTTTATCTTTTTTCTATCCCATGGCTTGGGGATTTATTCTAATCAGAACCCTCCTACCCTTTCTTATTTTCCATTTCCTTCGTACTTTTATGATATTTATTTAAACTCTGATTATCTGTCCACTTCACTTTTAGTCCTCTCAATTTTTTGTTTTTAATTTTTTATTTGTTCGTAACTGTGAACATCAATTTAGCTGTGTCTATCCCCTCACTATACTATATTAACAGAACATTAGATTCACTAATCTATAAGATGCTAAAATTTCAAGACTGAATTGATAATACTGTTCGAAACAAACTCACTGTTATTATTACTATTATCATATTTAATAATCTCAATTCGTGCTTCGAATATTTTTGACTTTATATCGTAAATGTGGACAAATTCCTCTGGTCAATTTTATTTATATTTTGAATAAATCAGGTGCAGTATTGTGACAAATGCTGAGAATTTCATTCTGTATTATAAGTACTGTTTTTGGAATAAAGCAGATTATTATTATTGCGTAACTTATACACATATTACTACCATCGTTATTCTTATCGTCACTTGCACAAACTTTATTGTCATTATTTTGTTATCATTATAATCATCGTTATTATTGACGTTCAAAACATTTACCACATTATTAATATTTGATTATACGGGATAAAAAGACAGTTGCATCGAAGAAAATTTTCTTTTCGACGAAATCATCAACAAGGCTGTACATTCTTGCATTTGTAATAAATGGGCAAGAAAGTTCTAGAATAATTTCCGTTCAAGGGTCAAATTAATTAAATTACAATTAAGAATTAAAATCCCATAATAAACAAGGGGGACGAATGAAACTCAAAAAAAGTAGCATCATAATTACTGAGAAGATTGACATTGTGCAATTAGGGGTTAGAAATGTAGAAATAACAACAATAGACAGGATGTTTGTATAAAAAGATTTCATAATGAGGTGACGTTAGTTAGAGAACCATTGGAAAACCTTGGATTGCTGGATACCTGTTTCGTCCTAGTTTGGGACTCTTCATCAGTACACACCCACCACCAGCGTTCGAACTCAGGACCTTCTCGTTACAAGGCGAGCTTGTATACAATTCAGCCACTGGGACCCGATGCAAAGGACAATGAATTCTAACTTCTGCCAATTCACGACATAGCGCGACCCCTAGCCAATGTCTTCGGCGAGTATTTGTCCTCACACCTGACCTCATGATGAAATCCTGTAACCAATCAAATCCCTACAAACCAACAATTGAATTATTTTTTTATCAGCTCATACAACATGCTTGAAAGCACTTTAACCCATTAAGTCATGCGATGAGTTTAGTTTACAATCAAGGAGGTTGGTAGCACTTAAGCTAAGCATAAGGTTGAGGTTATACAGCATTTAAAATTATCTATCGTATTCCTACTAATCCTAATTTTGCTCTACGAGTTCGTCTTCTACAGACAGCTGAAGCAATAGGAATCCACCTGAAGAAACCAAACCTGTGTGTTCAGAAGAAATTTGTACAGCCACTTTCCTTACCATGCCCATCATTACATGACTGTAAAAACCGGACTGTTTCGCTCCCCTCGCCCTAAACCTTTAAAAACTATAAAAATTATAATTGTCCAAATTATTTTATTTTTTCTGACCACTTCATCTTTAATTACGTGTTATCCTTGTGAAATTAATTTATTCTAACCATTTCTACGTTTTAAAGGTGTATTCATTTTCTTCGTTAATTATCAACCCATTGACATTTTGACACTGTTTAATTATTGTTAACAAACATATCGCCACGTGTTCGGTAAACTGTTGTGTATTGTAATAAAAATGCTATACGTGTATATTAGAGCAGAGTCAGAATGAGATGAGGATCTAATTGAAAATTAAGTATTTCTTCGCTCAACCTTTCTATTTTCAATATGTCTAAATGGGGATTTTTTCTATATTGAAAATAAAAACACCACAAATTTAAAAATACACTCAACCAAAATTGATTTTTAAATTTAATCATTTTGTTAATATTTTAGTCATTGCACTTTTAGGCAATTTTTTGACTGTCATGCAGATTTGTGAATTCGTAATCCTCACAAAAAACTGAAGTTATTCACGAACTCAAATTTTTATGGTTCCCTGTGAAACACTGATTAATTGTCTGCTAGTATAACCATAGCATGATTTCTCTCCCCGATTGTGTGCACCAGTTAGCGATTGCTTGGTATGAGCAGACAGAAACCACTCAGGCCAAAATGAAGTTCAAATGAACTGTCGTCAAGATTTGACAGAATAGTTCTAAAATATTTGGGCACCGAGTGAGAAGTAGACATTTGTAAAAAATTATATTTGTAGAATCGCAGCGAGATTGAAATGAGTAATTCCAACGTTTCCTGTGTTCGGCAATCTGGTCCCAACTTCTTCAGGGAAATTAATCGAAATTAACATAACAGAGGGTTATATATAAAAAAGAACATCACTTGTTTTTAAAAACTTTGTCCAACCGTGAGTCATTCAACAAGTATAATAAACAAAAATTTTTGAGCTGTGATCAAAATTTGACCTCGGACTTACAAATATTGGTCTACCTTTGTTAAACAATTTAAACAGAGTGTGGATGTGTGTGTGGGTAAACAGTTGTAAAACATTTCTTAACGTCTCCATAAGAAGATATGGACAGTCGGGAATTTTTGACCAAGTATTATTAATTAGCGATACATATCCATTTTTTATTTATTAATAAGGATTTCCTATGCATCAGCTAACATCACGCCTTCATGTCTGTTCAAACTGTTAGTATCTAGAATTTTATGATTAGACGTATTTTCAAAATTATGGTGTTTAGGATTAGAGTTTAGTTGAAGCACCCTGTCGGATTTATTGCTTTGTCTTCTTTCTGAAGATTGAGCTGCTTTATTCGACCTACTGGAGTTGTCAGGTGACTTGACAGCTAAGGATTTAGGATGTGCACACGCATGCACACTCTGTTTAAATTGTTTAACAAAGGTAGACCAATATTTGTAAGTCCGAGGTCAAATTTTGATCACGGCTCAAAAATTTTTGTTTATTATACTTGTTGAATGACTCACGGTTGGACAAAGTTTTTAAAAACAAGTGATGTTCTTTTTTATATATAACCCTCTGTTATGTTAATTTCGATTAATTTCCCTGAAGAAGTTGGGACCAGATTGCCGAACACAGGAAACGTTGGAATTACTCATTTCAATCTCGCTGCGATTCTACAAATATATTTTTTTTAAACTGAAGTTCTTGCTAGACGGATTTCAATGATATAAACACCAGTGTACTGCTTTTCTCGTAATGACCTGGCACATTAACAGTATACCAGGTCGGATTCAGCTCTGCAGTCCAAAACAGATTTGATCATTCTAGTTCTCGTCAGGTATTTTCAAGAAACAGAAACATATTAACTCGGATGCGTTATTTCCAGATTAGTAGGAGAACCATGGGAAACCAGTAGTGGAGTACTGGACAGCTGTTTTATCCACACTGCCCAAGTTTTATACTTGTTTCATCCTAGTTTGGCAGTCATTGGCAGTTCACAACCACTGGAGTTCGTACCCAGTACCTTCCAGTTAAAAGGCAAGCTCGTATAACATTCAGGCATCGGGACTCGATTAAATGGTCAACACATTAATTCTAACTTCTACCAATTCGTGATTTTAGGGGAAATCACCAACAAATCTCATAGGTGGGAAATCCATCCTCACAAATGACTGAATGGACCTTACTGGTCACGACTTCTCACTAGAACTCAAGGAAACTCCGTCCTGTAGCAAGTCACTAGTGAGCATCAGATTAATTTTCAAGAGTGGATTTGTTAGAATACGATTTGTTGGATGCGAAGGTTGATAAGAACGAAATCTCAAAGTTCAAGTCAAAGAAACAATCAGTTCCAATACAAGTAGCCTACAAAGTGTAAAACACACAAAAACAACCAATCACGTCCAAGGTCACCAGGGGAGATGATTAATAAACTCGTGGAGAAATCTAAAAGCTCACTTCAAACTGAAGTATGCGCTGAAGATTTTTCCCAGTAGGGTAACGAAAGCTTCGCAAATTAACTATCCAGCTCAGAGAACACAACCACATCAAAAACTGATCATTTTTATTGACTTGGAATTCGACCTTTCTCGTAACGCGATTTATATTTTATTAGTTGGTAAATTCGGTCTATATTAATATGCTTGTTAATCGCTGATTCGCTTGAGTACCAGGCTTCTAGGAATTCTCTGGCAATTTTGGTGTTTCCTCTATTTTAAAATTTTGACATTATCCCAATCAAATTGGTGTTCATAATTATCTCTATGCATTGATATGAAAGAATATATATCATGTCTTTTCGCAGCTGATTTGTTTTCTTGGATCCTGATTCCCAGAGGACTCCCAGTCTGACCGATGTGATATGTGTCACAGTTCATACAATTTATTCTGTAAGTGGTATTAATTTTATCTTCCTTTTCTGTTGGATCGTTCGATTTGCACAATATCGAATGAAGTGATTGTGCTGTCTGACTGGCTTGTGTGCTGTATATATTTCAAACGGCTTTAATATTCTAGCTGTTGTTTTGCAGATGTTTTTTAAATATGGTAGACTGAATTTTCTCACAGTCTTTGATGATGGTTCCTTGTTGGTGTTGTGACTCGATTTTAAAAAATTTGATGAAATTTCGTGGATATGCATTCATTCTAAAGGCAGTTAGTAGGTATTTTTTCTTCCATTCGCCTCAACACTGGAGTGCTACAGTGTGTTTCAACTCTTTCAAGCAATGTCTCCACACAGTTTCTTTTGTGAGTAACTGGATTATTGCTAGTATAGTTAAGTATTTGATCTGTGTGGGTTGATTTTCTACAAACTTGTGTCTCTAAATTTCCTGTGTCAGTTCTCCTGATTAAAACATCTAAAAACGTGATTTTCTTATCTAATTCTTCTTCTCTTGTGAATTTGATGTCTTCAAATATGTTTTTCATTAATTTATGGGTAAACTCAAAATCATTTCTTTTAATTATTACAAATGTATCATGAACGTAACGTACCCAGAGTTTCGGTTTAACTATAGGCAGTCAATAAAAAAATGATCAATACAGATATAAATCGACTACCATTCACGAAGACGGTTGCCAGGAGAAACAATTCTATCATTCATGGAGAATTTAAATCAGTTCATTTTATGCTAAAACTTGCACTGAAGATGTTGCCTATATAGTGGACGACGAAAGCGTCACAATTAAACCATCAGCCAGCTCAGAAAACACAACTAATTCCAAAACGAAGACAATTCATCTAAGAATTACTTATACCAGTCCACTGGCGTTGAATGCATAGGATCATTTAATACTTCATGATGAACCTGTCTTCAGTGTAAAAGAGACTTAGCTCTAACTGAAATTACATTATGAAATGAGGTAAAGAGATATTTCTACCAAGAGTAGAACAATTTTACTTGATACAACAGTAATTTTGAACACAAAGTTATTGAGAAAAGAATATCGTTTCCGAAAATTTCTTCTTCTGGCTCTACAATTATATTATATATATCTTTATATACATAGAATATTCTAGATTAGTAGTCAATAACAATATTAGTGTTTTTTTAGATAATATTGATTTGTTAAGTAAGATTACAGTGGAATTACATTTAAATACAGATGGATAAATTATAATAATAACAAAGATATAGTAGCAAATAGAATATCAACTAAAATTAAGTAAATTCCATAAAAATTGAGGATCATTCAAACCTAGATGGCCAAGGTAAGGATAATGTCTGAACTAACTTCTTTTGGATGCACAAATTAGGCTTCATAATATGAATCCAAACAGCCTCAGCAATATTTAGTAATCGAACTCTTAAGGTGAAATTGAAATTTTTTGGTATGCTGGAAATGACTTTGAAAGCCACCTGGTTAACATCAGTCTTGTGTTCTCTCTCCACAAGATGAGACAGAAAAGCGGTGCGAATAGATTTTGTTTTTCCTTTGCTTAATCACACAGGGCAATGATATAAGTCGACTGTATTATTATTACTTCCTTTAGTTCCTAGAGGGACATAGGGCTTCAGCCGTGCGTCTCTACTGCGTTCGGTTCTCTGCTAGAGTTTTCACCTGGCTCCAAGTCTGCCCATACGCTTTCAATTCTTCTTCACATGATCTCCTCCAGGTCACCCTTGGACGACCAACTCGCCGATTCCCTTTCGGGTTCCACTCGAGCAATGGCTTGTCTAGTGATGTCACTTGCTGGTTTCCTCAGAGTGTGGCCAATCCATCTCCATTTCTTCCTGCCTATTTGTTTCACAATCGGCTCCTGGTTGGTTCGCTCCCAGAGATCTTTGTTGCTGATCCTTTCCGGCCGTCTGATCTTGAGTAGAATTGAGCGAAGACATCTGTTAATGAAGCTCTGTAGCTTGTTTGAGGTACTCTTTGTGACACGTCAAGTCTCTGATCCGTATAGTAGTACTGACTTCACATTGGAGTTGAAAATCTGGATCTTATTTTTGACGCTGAATGTTGTTGACCTCCACAAAGACTTGAGAGTAATGAAAGCTTGCCTTGCTTTCCCGATTCTTGCTTTGATATCCTCGTCAGTTCCGTCAGCCTGTAGTTGAAACAATGCTTCCCAAGTAGGTAAAGGAGGTAGTTTCTTTCAGGTTCCTTCCATTTATGCTGATTGCTGTCTGTTGTTGTTGCTGTGGCTGTTGGTGTTGGCCAGGAGTCTTCATCACCTCCGTTTTCTCTATGTTCACCTGGAGTCCTATCTTTGATGCTTCTTCTGCCAACTTGTTACTTTTCACTTGCATATCTTCCAGTTTGTGGGAAATCAGACATATATCATCGGCGAAGTCCAGATCCTCCAAGTTCTTTGTGTGAGTCCATTTTATGCCTGTTTCCTCATTACCCGCTCTTTGTCGCATTATCCAATCTACTGCAATCAGGAAAATCATTGGCGGTAGTAGGCAACCCTGTCTTACTCCTGTCTTCACTTCGAAGGATTCCGTGAGCTTCCCGTTGTTGATTACTTCGCATGCAGCGTTGTCATACAACTGTTGGATGAGATGTATAATTGTCGGCGGCACCCCGTAGTAGCGAAGTAGTCGCCAAATCACCTCTCGATCGACGCTGTCGAAGGCCTTTTCAAAGTCGATGAAGTTGAGATAGAGAGGTGACTGCCATTCCAAACTTTGTTCAATGATGATCCGTAGTCTGGCGATTTGATCAATACATGACTTGTTTCTCCTATAAGTCGACTGTAATGTTTATTTTTAATTGTAGTGTGCAATGAATGCGGATAGCAGTAAATCAGGCGACACGCAGAGCACAAAAGCTGAAGATTGATATTCTGTTGCACTGGAAAAGGATTTCCAACAGGTTACTGCAGACTTTCATCAACAGCTGCCCACTTCTCTGGTTCCATGCTGAATATCAATTGGCCAGAAAGAATAAGCAACAAAAAACTCCGCCTGAGAACAAACCAAGCAAGATCTGATCGCTCAACAAATATGTAGGAGAAGGTGAAGATGGATTGGGCATACATTGAGGAGGCCGCTGAATGACATCGTGCGCCAGGTCAATGCTCGAGTGGAATCCAAATGGTAAGAGACGAGTGAGTCGTCAGTGCTAGGTTGACATGGGGGAGATCGCGTGACGAAGAGATGAGAGAGTTTGGTCAATCGTGAACCCAGCTGAAGAAGACAGAAGGAAATGGAACAAAGTGGAGATGTGTTGTTGAAGCCCTATATTCCACTCAGAACACAAAAGAATAATAATTATCTCTTTGTTGTTTATGTACAAAAAACAGAAATAAAAGGCAGTGACATTTATTTACACGTTTCAGATAAACTACGTCTTCTTATTGTGTTGTCGAAATTCACAAAGGGAACTAATTGCTTTAAATTATTCATGAAGTATTTATTATCTTTCTAGTCAGCATTTTCAGATCATACTACATTTGAATTCATAGTAATCACTAACACGCTGGTTCTTCAAACCACGTGACATAGCTGACAATTAGTGTGTGGATTCATCACTGATTCAATTCACAAATAAACTTCTAAGATCGAATAACGTTTTTCCATTTTGCGTCCATATTTCTCGTCGGTAGTGTTTCTATAACATATTTGAATATTTTTGGCGAACACTAATAAAAGGTACTTGTCAGCGGATGTAACACTTTCTCAGGTAAATCATCATATTGAAAGGAACATTGTCTGCTGAACGACCATATTCTCTTTAGACATTTCCTCGGGTTTCTGAGTTTCCTATTTGTATTATTCAAATTTTAGATTAGTGTCTACAATTAGTTAATTATGAATCGCTACACTAGGAAGATTCTAATCTATTAAAATGCCCCTTATTAACAATATTCAACTATAAATGCCAGTAGAATTTGCTTTAAAATCTGTACATGATAGTCCATGAAGTGTGATAGGACACTGTCAAAGGCATATTTGTCAGAAAGCTTATTAAATGTGAACAGTTACAGGTTGGAATTCATATCAACTAATGAATGCACTTCATGTATAAAAGGTCTACTTAAAGCCCTTAAATAAACATAGATGTGAGTGAAGGTCAGATAAAACTATCTCAGAGATGTAAATAATAATAATATATTGTCATTTTTTGTACATGAGGGACGCCAGTTTACAGGCATCATCAATTCGATAAATTACATATACGATAAGTAAGCATAGTTAGTAATGATAGTATAATAAGATACATATTTATTCCTACCTATGCAGGATACACCAGTTGTGTAGGCACGGATAAGTATTATTTAAACTACATGATTTACGGTTAAATTACATGGCAGCTGTCATTTTGTCTTTAGTTTGTGGGAAAAATTTGATAACTAGTGATTCAGCCGACCACATCAAGAAATACAGAGATATTGACTTCGTATTAACAAAAAATTAACCCAAGTATGTGTTGGATGGATTACAGATACTTGGGAAAATAAATGAAGCTTGAAGTCAGTTCCCTCATATAACGATAAAATGTATCTTATAATAATATATTTTCACTTTATGCACATGAGAGACTCCAGTTGACAGGCGTCATCAATATGATAATAATTTATACATCGAGTAAGCATGTTTAAAATTTTTCACTGATATAAGATATATATACAAGGGAAGGTAATGGAATAATGACAGTAAGCAAACTTTGCATAAGTTAAAACAATTTATGTGGATATAAACTTAGGCACCATTATTGTTTGAATTTGTCGAAAATGTGCGTAACAACTGAGTGTTGCGTTACATTTGGTCGATACATTGTACTACTCACAAAAGTATAAAAATGGCTTATAAAATGGTAGTTAGTTTACCGTAAACAATGTTTTAAGCAGTATAAATGTCAGAGTTCTGTGTAGACATCTATATGTGAGTTCAACTCAACAGATACGAATAATTGCAAAGGAGGATAACTTGGGCAATTTTTAAAAATGAAATGACACACAAAATATTCTTCATCGTGTACGTACTTATATGTGACCTTATGAATGCGCATGAATAAGAGAACCAGGCACTGTGTTATAGGTAGTGTCAGAAGTTTGAGTGATAATCCAGGTGACAGAGTGACTCGAAATGGCTATTTATCTAAAGACAAATGGTTCTCTCAGTCCTACACAATGTCACTATCAACTAACGAACTGTTCTGCACTTTCTAATCCACTGTGATTATGAATGATAGGCGGTGTCCCAACCGCTAGCGTAGTGTAATGATAGAATAATGGCCATGCGTGAGTCAAATGTGCGTCGGTGGCACAGTGGTTAGGATGCTCGCCGACCGTGCACATGGTCTGGCGTTTGATCCCCGGCCGACGCACTCCTTTACCTCGCTAAGCCAGGAACAAAGCTGGTAGAAGGAAAAGGTGGGGCATGAGGCTAGCAACCTCATACTGTAAAAATAAACACTCCTCAAGAAACTTCAAACCTCTAGCTTGAAGCCCTATGTTCCACTGGGAACGTGAAGGAATAAAAAAATAAGTCACACGTAGGTATCAATTGGGTACAGCATGTATCAGTCTGGATTAAATGATTTTTGGTTAACAGATGGGTACTAAACTCCAGTTATTAGAGTCTATCTCTGAAAGTCCGCAACTCTAAATTTTCCTGCGATCCAGATTTTGGGTCAATCTTTAAGTAATACTCATTACATGATGATTTTGAAGCATTAATGATTTGAGATAAGCCAAACTAACACGGATAATTAAATACATCAACTCCACTAACACTCGGATATTTGTGTATTCAGTAGACCAAACAGCTACTTTACAAAGAAACGATTCAAAATATATTGATCTTTAAGTATCATAGGAACAATCTGTTTTAAAGATGGAGAACACTCGCGAGTGACCTAATCTCGCTTGATTCTCCATAGGTATATCACCGAAGAGAGAATATTTGTGAACATTCGGCTATATGCTGTTGTAAATTTGTTAAGGAAGAAGCTTGACAGACACCTCTTATACTGAATATTGATTTTACTATGAAACATGAAATTACTCAGAAGTAAATGGTTGTTTTCTTGACGTATGGTATAGTTTAATACTCAGTTATAAGTTATCTGATGGGTCTCTTGAATCATTTAGCAGTTTTATGGCTTCTGAGAGTGAAACTTTTGCATTGCACCAGCATTCTCTGTTTTGATTAGTAGCAGAATGAGGGCAGGTAGAAGGCAATCCTTGAAAAATAAGGTTTTATCCCTAAGTCATGAATCTTTTGGACTATTTTCGCCCAATTGTAACTGATTTCACAAACATCGTTCCATTTTAAATTCACTTAGGGATTTCATCTGTAGGATAATGCTCATCATCATCAGTCCGTTAATGGAATGCTGACAAGCAGATCAAGAATCAGTTGTTCAACATTGACACTTTTCAATTATCAATTATTTCTACTGATTGACAGCGTTATTGCCTGCCAGTTAGATGATGAAAAAAATTGTGATAACTAAAGAAAAAGTAGGGACAGTTGTCATAGAATAAAGATGAGAAACGTATATGGATACAATATGCAGAGAAAGACTATAATATAATTGTATATATATATATATACCATAGTAAAACTATAAACTGTCAACGGCTCCACAGTTTAATTGACTCTAGAGGTAATTATTTTCTTAGAAGAGTTGCATATCATTTTAAATCACAGTCAGGAGACAGCTAGATGAAAGAATCTATGTCAGTCACGAAATTCTTGTGAACAAGTGACATTCACGCTTGTTCTGTAACTCCCCCTCAGTTTGAATAAATAAGCTCAAGTCAACATTAAACATTAGATGTCATATTAAGAGGTGATATTATCAATGGATAGGTAGAAAAACGTCGGTTTTGATCCATGTTTGTTCTTCTTCATAACGTAATTAAGACTGGGAAACTGATAATCAGAACTTTGTCATTCTAAGCAAAACAAGTAAGAGTTTCGAAAGGGAGTATCTGTTTTCAGTGTGTTTGTATTTTGTTTGTTCGCACAGTTTCTTGTTGCTTATTCTTTCTGGTCGTCTGATCTTCAGTATGCGGTCAATGAAGGCAGCTGTTCATGAAATTCCTCAGTAGCCTGTTGAAAATACTTTCGATGACTCACCAAGTTTCTCACCCATATAGAAGAAGTGACTGACTTAACATATATCGCATGCAAATCGTGTTCTGCCCAAATCTACAATAATATGCTGGTCACATTTTATATGATGACTTCCTTTCACCTGTTATTCGGCCAAGTCTTAAAAACCGCTAATGAACACATTTATTTCCTACAACAGGAACAGCAACATATCGTTTAAGTTGCATCTGTCATTTTTCGAACTAAATATATTAAGCATAAATCCTGTAATAATTCTGAAACCTGTTCATACAATACTGGCACAACTAACTGGGTACACATGCATCTAAATTTAAACATAAGTTATTAAAAATTGTTTCAGATCACTCAGAAGCACAGATAGTGGATCTGTTTTAGTCGTTATATTCCAACTATTCTAGCGAGCACTACGTCTTGGTGTAGTTCCTCACGACCAATGTAACAGAATGAGTGATCTGAAAATCCCTCCATCAATAATCTACCCACCATATTGATGTTTATTCGAATATATCAACTAATTTTTTAATGATAACCTTTCTCCCCTGACCTGTGGGATTATCGTTCTATCATTCACATACCTCATTTCGACTTAATCCTTATCATTTCTTGTTCGTTTACGTCGATTTCACATTTTTAATGCCTGACTACTTCAGCATCATATGATGGTGTTGATAACAACAGTGTTTTGCTTTACGATTGAGATTTCACTTCAGTGTAGTGTAAGTTTCCTCGTGAAGTGACTACTTGATGTTGGACTGTCAAAGGGAAATATACTGTGTTGTGCTTGATTCGAGTGGGCAGAGTTTTGATCCAAACTTGTTGGTTTCCTACTTTCAGATCGTTATGTTTCGGTTTTTTCATCATTTAGCCATATAAATTCTGAAGGCGGTATGAAATTCATGCACTATATATATATAATTCCTTCCCAAGTCCTTTTCTTCATTCATTGGAGTGATAATGAGATATCCGCACGATAGTTAGTTGATTTGTGTTGCATAGAAAGTATTTCCTTTTATCTGGTCATTTATAAACTATCATATATATATATATATATGTATTCAGAACAAAATATTTAGAGCGAACAGTTGTTTTCAATAAATTCTCCTTCAGGCTCTACAATTATAAAACCATTAATTTAAGCATACAATAGCCCGTCAGTAAAGGCAAATTAGAATCATAACAGAAAGTGTATTGTGAAACAAGTATAAGATGGGATGGAACAATAGTCAGATAGTTTTTTTTAATATGCATGGTCAATGAGAACATGGAACAAAATGAGATGAAGTAATTTAATTTAATGATGTGTGTATATACATAAATATAGTCAACAGAAAAATACAGGTTTCGAGAGCGAGTGTAATCAGGGTGTTTGAAACAATATGAAAATAAACCCACGAGTGGGGCGGTCTAGACATAAGTTCAAGGTTGAAAATAACGACAGTAAGAATGATTGTAAAATGATAATGATGATATGGTGTAAAATTACAATTACTATTGGTGAATGATTGTCAAATAATAATAATAAGGAATATAGTGAAGTGGAATGAATAAGATTTTGTAAATACGATAACAAGTTAGAAAAGCACTACTTAAACCTAAGGTAAACTAATCGTAGGGAAGGTCATGAAATCACAAAAGTCGAAAATGAACGTTTGTCAATGAAACAGAGGAAAAGAAGAAGAAAAGAAAAGAAAACTGTTAAAGGAATTTATAATGTTATTGTTTATGGAGGATTTATTGGCTTTATTGTAGGCCAAGGTAAACATAGAGGTTGAACATACTTCTTCTGTATGCAAAGAGATGGTCTTCTGGTCTTAATTGCAATCGTTGTCAAGCTCCTCTAGATAAATTACTAGCAACGCGGTAAATAACTGAGAACGCCTGGTCAAGTTTTATCGGGTGTCCAGTATCTACCAAATGGGCTAAGACTGCACTGTTTACGCATTTGGTTACCCCTTTACTCAACCATACAGGTACATGTTCACGCGCGGGCATGGATAAAGACCTCTGAGTACGGCCAATGTAACTAGCTCCTAATAAGCAGTTGAAATCATAGATACACATTGATGAGGCCATCTTTGGTAATTTATCCTTTACTTACTGTGTGAGCGCTGGTTTAGTTGAGAAGTTGAGTGCCAGTTTAGCTGCAGGAAATGTTCTATCTACTGCTCTATTAAGTCAACATTTTAGAATGCCTGATATGATTCTGATTTGCCTTTACTGACTGGCTACTGTATGCTTAAATTAATGGATTTATAATTGTAGAGCCTGAAGAGGAATTTATTGAAAACAATTGTTCGCTCTAAATATTTTGGTCTGAATAAATTGTGTGAATGATGATAGAACTTTGCAGGCTAGTTTGATGAAATTAGTGAACTTGCATACTCTTGAGCAGATGGTTTAGGTGTGAACTATCCATCTAAGGTAACAAACCTCCACTAAATATATATATATATATACAATTGTACATCCGTTGATGTACATTTCTCTCCGTTTAGGTGCTATTTAAAACGAAGTGAATATTCAAGTATTGTTTTTGTAGGGATTGTACATACTTCTTTTATACGAAAAGGTTTGTCTTAAAGTCATGAATGAATAGCCAAGGCCTTTACTGCCTTTAGAAGTCTGCAACGAAGAAAACGCAGGAAGTTAGCATGGAATCGGTTGATGATCTTAAAATCATGGTCACGGTTGGCAGAGTGAAAGTATTCTATCAGGTGTTCTAGAATAGAGCTTCTCACACACACTTCCTTCCTCCCTCGTAAAACCATGCAGCTGGAATATGTTCTCGTATCCCTGTGGATAGCATCCTCTGGCTACGGCCAATGTACCTTGCTCCACAAGAGCATGTGAACTGATAGATGCATATGCAAGCGGCCAGAAGGCGGGAGCTTATCTTTTACAGGGATGAAGAACAACTTGCGGCTGGTGAACGTCATTTGTAATATTGCTGTAAAGAACGTCTTACTGGCTGCTTTAGAGAGACAGCTTTTGATTATATCTGAAGCTTGATCACCTTTGAATTCCAAGTTCATGAATAAGGTTTTCTTTGGAACTGAGTCGGTGACCAGTTTAGACTGCCTACCTTTCGTGTTTCTGTCCATAAATCGATTCAGGTAACCGTTTTCGGTGAGTGTGGCTTTTAGGAAGTCAAGTTCTAAGTCACCGCAATCAGATCTACATATGTTTATTATCTTAAAGCAGATCAAATGAATTAGGTTCCTTTTCCTGGAGATAGGCACCCAACTGTAAAAATTAGTTGGTTGTCCGTTCCACGTACGTTTCCGGTGGATGGATCTTTTGAGAGATCCATCATTACGTCTACTAATGCACACATCAAGAAACGGAATATATGTTCAGATTCCTTTTCTATGGTGTATTGTAAAGAAGGATGGCAGTTGTTGAAAGCACACAAGACATTATCAGGAATTACGTTATTATTGGTTGGAGGATTCCATCACGAGCTGAGATCATTTAGAGAACCACTGGAAATCCTGGGAGTACTGGACAGCTGTTGAGTCAGACTAGTTTGGGTGAATATTACTTCATCTTGTACTTTTATCCCAGTAGAGTTTCTCATTTAGATTTTGATTCGCTTGAGCCTGAAAAAGAGAAGGTATTAGAACCATTGGCTTTCTATTATTATTTTTGCAAATCTTGAGACTGAATGAGCTACTATTTCACTTCACCTGTTGTTTTCAATAAAATTATTCACAAGAAAACAAA
Organism: Trichobilharzia szidati; assembly: GCA_944472155.2. Classification (NCBI taxonomy): domain Eukaryota; kingdom Metazoa; phylum Platyhelminthes; class Trematoda; order Strigeidida; family Schistosomatidae; genus Trichobilharzia; species Trichobilharzia szidati. Next base: position 57,136,697 of record OX235276.1, read on the forward strand.
ATTCATAATTTATCAACGTGAAATTACTCTGCCTAATTGGACATTGCATGATTATTTATATTTATTTAGATCTTTACTGATAACTTTATGAATAATGCAACGCATTCTACCAACGTCATAGAAATATTTACGCAAATGATAAAAGTAGTTGCGTAATAGACACTAAAATGACTATTTCATTAAGGAGGTAGGCGTTGTTCATTCGGTTAAGATATAAAATGAAAGTTGAACAAATGAAGAAGAAACGTTGGCGCAGAATAATCTGGATCCATTTTATTTCGTTGGTTCTCATCAGCTGCGCACAACCTAAATATTTCAATAAAAATAAAAAGTGTACAATTTTAACAAACCTTTGTCCATTAGCAAGCATATTGTCAAAGCGTCATAGTAAAATAAGGCGTTGCGATCTACAGGGTGTCTAAAGTGCTACGACATACATATATATTGTTAAAGGGAAGTTTCTTAAAAAAAACTGAGTAACAGTTGTGTATTTGGGGTGGTAACAAAAGGCAATTAGTAATAGTTACGTCATTAGATAGGAGAAGATCAAAACTTTGAAATTTCGGTACACATGAGGTGAGATGAGAAGTTGATGATGTAATACAGTGAGCGAAACTCCGAAGATCAAGAAAAATTATCTCTTAAGAGAGTCAAGCGAAAAATTAAGGGAGGAGGGCAAAGTGAAAAGTTAAGTTAACAAAATTAGAAAACAAAGAGTTACTAAGAAGTGAGTCACCAGGGTAATTGAAGTCCAACAGCAGATTCCTTTTGGACACATAAGTTAGACTTCAATCGTTTTATTGCTATGGCTTAAGCAAACCTGAGAAGACTTGAGGTACTTTGTCTGTTAATTATTTTGAATGATTCCAGCACATCTACTCGGTGTCCTTTGTCAATCAGGTGTTTGGCAATTGAAGAGCTTAAATAATTCGGTCCCTTTAACCGGAGGCTCCTTGGCACATGTTAGCAGAATCTGACGTAGGCCCTCCTCTCTTTTCTTCCAATGTAACTGCTCCCGCAGATACATGTGAATCGGTATACACAGTTGGAGGTAACATGTGAGGGGTACTGGTCAATCTTTGACTGCACCAGTGAAGAGGTTGTTCGGGATAGAGAGACTAATAACGCTGCAGGATACGTCCTAAACAGGTCTGCGCTTAGTCTTTTATTTACCATTCTCATAATGTCGTCGCCCTTGTAGTCGAGTTTGATGAAAATAGGCTTCTTACTGACTGTAGCTGTATCAAGCTACTTGAGTTCATTCTTACCATATTTGTTAATGAAACTTTGTGGGTAACCATTTTCTTTCAAGCATTTTTCAAGAAGCATTAGTTCACTGTCTAGTTTGTTTGGTGAACATATTCTCTTCGCTCTGGAGAAAAGCCTTTTCACCAGCGTTCGTTTATATCTCACTGGACAGAAGCTGTTGAAATTCAAGTAAACACCACTCCATGTTTCTTTACGATATACAGATCTTTCAAGTATCCTGTCGTATTTTCTCTCCAACATTACGTGCAAAACATGGAATTTTTCATCATCTTCATGCTCCATTGTGAAAGTGATGGATTATTATTATTATTCTGCGCAAGTGTTTCTTCTTTCTTTGAATAAGGCATTTAGAAGACAAATTTCGCGAGATGATGGTATCATTTCGTAGTTTCTTTACAACCGCTTTACAACTAACATGGTTAACAATAATAAAATAAAATAAAGTTCATGACAATTACTCAGTTAAATAAAAACAAAAGTACATACTAATGACCAATCATATTTAGATAGGTCAAGTAGTCCAGGGTAGGCGAAGATTGAAGTCTATTGATTTTTGTACACACAGTTTAGGCTGTATGTGATTAATCCAAAGTGCTTCCATCACCTTCAATAACCTTGAATTAGAGTTATGTGAAATAATTGTAAAACAGTCATTAATATTTATTTTGTGACCTGACATTAATAAGTGTTTTGCAATGGATGATGCTGGATTTCTATTCAGATTACTGGCATTGGGATTTTCTATGTGATTTAGTAGCCATTTTGGAACATGTTCTTTCCGACGACATTGGAACATTCTGTTGGTTCTACCTATATAGGTGTCACCGCAGCTGCAGGTGAACTTGTAGATACAGTTTGAAGTAGAGTCCACAGAATTTCGTCCTTTAATCGTAGGTACAGGGATTGAAAATGTTCGGCAAGTGAGGAAAAGAGATGCGGCGTAGAATGTGCGTTTGATGGCTGACCGGAGTCTTTGAGCTGTCAACTGCATAATCTGATCACCCTTGAATGGTAGGTTAATAAAGATAGCTTTCTTTGGTACCGAAGCTGTCTTTTCGAGATGTGGTCTTTCTTTACTGTGACAAGTGATAAAGTTTTCCGGATAACCATTAGCTAATAAAACTGAATGTATATGTCGAAACTCATTCATCACTGTGTCACTCGTGCATATTTTTCGGGCCCTTGAGAACAAACATTTCACTAGGGAACGTTTATACTGGATAGGAACAAAACTGGTAAAATGAAGATATTGTCCACTCCATGTATGTTTACGAAAAATAGATTTCTGAATCGTACCATCATCACATACAGCCTAAACTGTGTGTACAAAAATCAATAGACTTCAATCTTCGCCTACCCTGGACTACTTGACCTATCTAAATATGATTGGTCATTAGTATGTACTTTTGTTTTTATTTAACTGAGTAATTGTCATGAACTTTATTTTATTTTATTATTGTTAACCATGTTAGTTGTAAAGCGGTTGTAAAGAAACTACGAAATGATGCCATCATCTCGCGAAATTTGTCTTCTAAATGTCTTATTCAAATTTATCAAAGGGACTAATTGTTTCACTCTTCTTTCTTTGTTCAAATTTATAAAAGGGAATCACTGTATGAAAATGAAAGTTTTCCTTAATAGTAGAGCCCCTGAAGAGGTTATTAGAACCACTGGTTTGCTCTGGTTATTTTTGTTCTGGAAATATACATATATATTACATAATAATATCAACACTGTATGAGTTACCATCTCAGTTTACCTGTTGCTTCTGCTAAATACATCAGTAGGCAAATAAAATACAATTAGTCTGTCTGATTGAACATTGCATGAATATTTATGTTGTTTTCTTTTTTTTGCTAAATATTTGCTTATAATTTCATAAATAATTAAGTGCATTACATCAACGTCATAGAAATATTTACGCCAGCCATAAGATCGGTTGCTTGCATAATAAACATTGGAAAGCATATTTTAAAAGAGAGTTATTCGTTTTGTTACACGTAGGCACTGTTTACTACTGGGCTGGAAAATTGAATTAAATTTATCAAAAAGGGAAAACATAAATTATACTTAAGGAGAAAATTCATGCAGTTGAGAAACACCTGACTGCTGACAATATTTGGCCATATGAGTCAGAATCCAATGGCCAATCCAGTGGGCAGTGTGTTTAGCTTTGTAATATGAACTTCTTGGTTTCATTCCTTGGTGGATTCGTTGGTACAGTGACTGATGAGGAGTCTCAAACTGAGGTGAAAGAGCTATTCGATGTTCCTGATGTTGGTTCCTGAAGAAGTCTACACTGGAATCTATTCGAATCCCTACAAAACACCCTTCATAGAAATTACTTTGTTTGGCAAACTCTGTCTGAAATGTATTCTAGTGCAAAATTTCCAAACACTTCTGAAAGACAAAATCTCCAAAGGTTTATTCCATACTTAGAAATTTTTATTTCATTTATTAGAAGAAACGCAAAACACCAAAGTGACTGGCCGAACTTTATGCATGTATATGAACGCATCCAACCAGTAGGCTCCATAATACCACGTTTTATGAACTACCGAAAATTGACAAGACAGGATTACCCCTTCGTCCAGTTCTCGATATGCCGGGTTCATCTCACCACGGAATCGCTCAATGGTTAGCTGAAATACTAGAACTAGTTAGAAGGCAAGTGTTTAAGTTTTCCATTGATGATACGTTTAAATTTATTGACAGTATTAAGGACTTTAATGTTTCAGGCAAAGTCATGTTTTCATTATACGTGACTTCGGTATTTACCAGTGTACCTCTTATTGGAAACTGTTTAATATACATGTGATTATATTGATACTCATAGTTTGGAAATAGGGTTGCCTACAATCCACCTCAAAGAACTTTTATTCAGATGCACGATGAGTGTTCAGTTCACCTTCAATGATGAGATTTTTAGACAGGGAGATGGCATTGCGATGGGAATACCACGGAGTCCTTTGCTGGCTGATTGTTTTATGTCAAAGCTTGAAAATTCTCTACTAAGTCAAACCATCGGTCATTTTGACATTTATAAAATATACGTAGACGACACTTTCGTTATCTGCGATAATAACGTAATTCTTGATGATGTCTTGTGTGCTTTCAACAACTGCCATTCTTCTTTACAATTCACCGTAGAAAAGCAATCTGAACATATATTCCGTTTCTTGATATGTGCTTCAGTAGACGTAATGATGGATCTCTCAAAACATCCATCCACCGGAAACGTACGTGGAACGGACAACTAACTAATTTTTATACTTGGGTGCCTATCTCCAGGATAAGGAACCTAATTTATTCACTCTGCTTTAAGATAATAAACATTTGTAGTTCTGATTGCGTTGACTCAGAACCTGACTTCCTAAAGGCCACGCTCGCAGAAAATGGGTACCTGAACCGATTTATTGACAGTAACACGAAAGGTAAGCAGTCTAAACGGGTCACCGATTCAGTTCCAAAGAAAACCCTATTAATGAACTTGGAGTTCAAAGGTGATCAAAATTCAGATATGCTCAAAAGCCATCTCTCTAAAGCAGTCAGTAAGACGTTTTTTGCAGCAAAATTACACTTGACGTTCACTAGCCGCAAGTTGTTCTCCATCTCTGTAAAAGATGAGCTCCCCTGTCTGGCCGCCTTCATGTGCATCTAACAGTTCACCTGCTCTTGTGGAGCAAGGTACATTAGCTGTAGCTAGAGGACGGTTTCCACACGGATACGAGAACATATTCCAGCTGCATGGTTTTACAAGGGAGAAAGGGAGTGTATGCGAAACTCTATTTTAGAACACTTGATCGACTCCTGTCACTGTAGCAGTCCTTACCATGATTTTAAGATCACCTACCGAATTCATGCTAACTTCCCACGTTTTCTTCGTTACAGACTTCTAAAGACAGCGAAGGCCTTGGCTATTCATTTATGAATTTAAGCCAGACCTTTTCGTACAAAAGAGGTATGCACAATCCCTACTTCTGCCTTGGCCGTAGAGGGATAGGTATTTATACATTGATGTATTTTGTTTATTTAGTTATTCTATGTACCTTTCCCTTATTACTACGATTATTATTATTACTATTTCCACAATGAATTGTTCCGGCTTGTCCCACTTGTCATTCTAAATCCAAAATTATATTTTTTTTAGTTTTTACAATATTGAATTCTATCGTATCAAATTTCACACCATATTACGTAACATTTCACATTCGCCTACTAATCCTATAACTATGCACCCGTTTCCAACATCTATACACCTTATGCATTATTCTATATATGACAGTAATTGTTTTGCCACTTGACATTTGACTATGATTACAATCACAAACATTAAAATTCACTATGGAAGTAGAGAATGAAATTGGGGAACTGCCTATGTTAGACTGCAAAATACAAAGAATAACAGATGGTAGCATTAAAACGACGCTATATAGGACACTCTGGAAGATTCCTTGATTATCACTCAGCTCATCCACTCACCGTAAAACGAGGATTAATACAAGGTCTTGCAGATAAAATACGTAGACTTACAACAACGCCAGAGGACCAGTGTAAAGAAATAAACGTCCTATTCAAAATGGTACTCGAAAACAACTACCCAAAAGAATTTATAAAAGATAATATAAAAAAGAGAACAAAGAGAGTAAAACCGGAGAATAACAAGATGGAAGAATGCAAAAAGACAGTCACAATACCATATAAAAATGGTACATCAGAGGCAATTCAAAGAAACCTCAAAAATATCGGCATTCACACAACTTTTAAACCGACAAATTCAATCAAAAATAAAATGAATCAACTGAAAGATCCCATAAAAATGATGGATAAAAACACTTTGATTTACAAAATATCTTGTGCTGACTGTCCGACTAAATATGTGGGGCAAACGTCCAGATCACTCAAAATAAGAGTGAATGACCATAAACGCCAAACCAAAGGTCAACCAACAGGAACACAAGCCTACAAGAATTTTGAAAAAAATCCATCGATAGCTGCACATGCATGGGACAAAAACCAGAATATCAATTGGAACAATGTGTGTATTCTAAAAACTAACATGAACAAATGGAAAGAAAGACTTATAACAGCATCGTTATTCATTAAGGTCACACCGGATACATGTAACAAGGGTGACTCAGTACAACTATCAACAACTTGGAATATAATTCTGAATACAAAAACAAGAATTAAAAAAATTATGAACTATATATATGAGTACAAATCATAAATGTGTGAATAAAACAATACCAGCAGTGGTGTGAACACGGGCAGTAATTTTGCTCGAAATATTACCAATAACAAAACTTATCACTATGTGTAAACTTTTGAAATATAATTATACTTTATTTGATCTAATCCGCAATGCTCAAACTTTTTACTGATATTAATTTTAGTTTTAATTGCATTTCAATTCCCCCACCGGATATAACTTCTTAAAATCCATATATATACGACTGTACAGCTTGATAATAAATTCGTTGAGAAGAGTCTCTTCGCTTAATATTGTGTTCTTAATGACCTTTATAACTGTTAAGTGGGTTGATTCTAGGAGGATTTCTGGACAGTTCAGTGTCGTTTCATATTGAGTCACCATCCACCAATTAAATCAGAATTACATGCCCAGATATCGTGGAAGCATCTGCACAAGAAGCCGACGTGTCAACTTGAGTCCAATCACAAGAAGTGGCTCTCGTGGCCCAAGTGGTCCAGTGGATAACGCTTTGGCGTTTGAAACTACGGGCACTGGATACGAGTCTCGGTAGGAACATCATCACTCGCTACGGAATTCAGGCACATCCATCCGATGAGTTCCAAATAGGACGAAATGCGCACCCTGGATTCCACTACTAGTCACCATCCACCAATTAAATATCGTAGTAAATGTTTCATTTCGTGCTGGCTACCAGTAATTTTATTCATTTAGCACGCAAATAATAACTAAAAAAGTATGAAGTGATTCTAAGTAAAAATATGTTGTGCATCACATTGTATCAAGTGCTATTTGACATAAGCCTGACAGAAGGCAAATTAACCATCCTGAAATGGTTATTAACGATTGGAGAAGTTTCATGTAGAGATATTATGGATTTATCAGCTTTTGTTATGTCATGTAAATATTTTCCACAAACCGAGGTGTTTTAACGTCGAATACACAATATCGACAGAAGTAAAGTGAACAAGTAATGCATGCATTCTTTGTTCTCCACATAATCAGAAATATACAAATGAAATTAGCTATTAATTACCTTTATGCTCTGTAGTAATTTTTCCTGTTTGTCGTTTAATATTCCTACAAGATATCTGGTTTCCACTGTCTCCAAAGAGAACATGCTGTTTGACAGTCAAATGAAAGACTTGACAAACTTCTCGATTATACTGGATTATTATTGTCCCCTTGACTTCCGAATGGAACATAGGGCTTCAATGAGTAGTACACAAGTGATTGATAGAAAGAATAATTAGACAATGTTTACACATGATTAACTGCTTAGTTCATTTGGAATTGAGGAAGCTAAAGACAATCACATGAAAGTGATGGCGTGGAACTGAAGCCAATAGAGATGTGGAGCATTACTGGTGACTCCTGTCGACAACTTTGAAAGGCATAATTTTGGCACTATTATAGAATATAATTGTATATGACGTAAATTTGTTGAATGTAAAATATTACTATCATCATTATTATTATTATTTTCAGCATCAAAAATAAGATCTGGGTTTTCAACTCCAATGTGAAGTCAGTGCTACTATATGGATCAGAGACTTGGGGCGTCATAAAAAGCATCTCAAACAAACTACAGACCTTCATTAACAGTTGTCTTCGCTCAATACTACTCAAGATCAGATGGCCGGCCAGAAAAGATCAGCAACAGAGATCTCTGGCAATGAGCGAACCAACCACGAGCCGATTGTGAAATAAATAGGCATGAAGAAATGGAGATGGATTGGCCATACTCTGAGGAAACCATCAATTGACATCACTAGACAAGCCATTGCACGAGTGGAACCCGAAAGGGAAGCGGAGGGTTGGTCGTCCAAAGTTGATCTGGAGGAGGTTATGTGAAGAGGAGATGAAAGCATGTGTGCAGACTTGGAGCAAGATGAAAACTCTAGCAGAGAACCGAACTCAGTGGAGACGCACGGCTGAAGCCCTATGTTCCTCTAGGAATTAAAGGATATAATAATAATTATTATTATTAATTTTCGTCCCTTGGTTTCCGAGGCGAAGAGTCCTTCTTAGCTGGCTCCACCTTTTCCTGTAAGCTTACATCTCCGTCCCATGTGATCTCCTCCATTCCACCCTCCATCCCCAAACTCGTTATTTCCCATTGATGTCCCACGCGACAGCCTAACACGTGATGTCACTCAACAGCACCCTCAACGTATGTCTACTCCATTCCCGTTTCCTGCTGCACATTTAACGGGAGATGGGTACTTGGTTAGTTCGTCGCCAGAGTACAAGCCGACTGACCATCTAAACTTCAATATCAAGAGTAGACCAAGGTTGGTGGAAGTCTGAAGTAGCTTGCCTGGAAATGCATTTCGTCTATGTGCTATACACATAAAAGCGCTGACTTTAAACTTGTGCCAGAAATTCGAATTCCATATCCTTTTTTCACTGCTTACTGTGCATCTCTACACTCATCTCGTAGTAATGAACGCCTATTTTTCTTTTTCATGTTTCGTTAGCTCTATTAACTATAGAAAACTTATGTTGAATCTCATCTGGAAATTAGCACTGAAGATTCTGTCTGGAGTGACCACGAAAGATTTGCAATTTAACTACACAACAACCCCTCGTCACTGACCTGCAAATCTTCTTCAAAATTTTTATATCAGAACAAGATGATTTCACAGCGAACAATTGGTTTTGATAACTTCTTCGTCAAATCCTACAGTTAGAAATCCATGAATATTATAATACGAACAGCCAGCGAAAACAAATGAAAATTATGAAATAATAGAGAAGATTTGTAGCTCAGGTGGATGATTTGCAATTAATAGTGTTCTCTGATCTGGTTGGTTTAGTTGCGAAGCTTTCGTCCTCCTTCTGGACAACATCTTCAGCGCAATATTTAGCATAAAATGAAATGATTTAAATTTCTTCATGAGTGATATAATTGCGTCTCCAGAAAGTTTAAAATCCAAGTCAATAGAAAATGGCCAATACATATGTAAAGATAGTTACCAGGAGACGCAATTATATCACTCATGAAGAAATTTAAATCATTTCACTTTGTGCTAAATATTGCGCTGAAGGTGTTGTCCAGAAGGACGACGAAAGCTTCACAACTAAACCAACCAGCTCAGAGAACACTATTAATTGCAAATGAAAATTATATCAGAAACTGTATTGTTGGGATACATTTATAAGATGAAATGATAGTGCGTTAGTTAATACTATCACCTGAATGTATACACAGTGTGCAGTCAGTCAAAATTAGTGTTGGACTGAAGGGATTGGACTGGTTGCAGGTTTGATCTCGAGTTGATATCAGGTTAGAGAACCACGGGGAGACCTGTGAGTAAAAGATAGCTGCTGCATCTTTGTTTTGGGACTCTACAACCGTAAGCACTCACTGAACAGTCAAGTGGGAGATATATCATTGTACTTACAGTCAAGAGAATATAAATTTCATTGGGGATGATGAGTTATGTTCACTGGTGTGAGAGAAATATGATTACCACAAAATACATATAAACATATGTAGCGGTAAAAAATTCCCCAAAATTATTGACCATAGCAATCATCACTCAACATTGGATGCTGACCCTCACTGTTTAAGTCGACTTGTTTAGCTGAAGGCTTCCGGTCAAGCATCCGCGCCATTTGGTACTCCGTCGTGTCACGTTCGTGTACCATCACTAGCCAGCTAAGCATTCATCTCGGCCTACGATTTGGTCCCGAAATATATCTCGTAATTTGGACGATCAACTCTGGTATTTTGCTTTGCCCTTGGTCTACGAGGAATTATTGCTATAGAAGTTGTTGGTATTAGATCTTGCGTTAGTAAACTCCGTACAATCCGCGAACGTCGATGCCGTCAGCCTTTAAACATATGTTAACAAATGGGGACGCAATCCTTCACCTAGCTAAGCCAGTAGTAAGACTGGTAAAAAGGGAAGGTTGGGCATGACTCTAGCAACCCCATTCCGTAAAAATAATCATCATTGCTACAGAAACTTCAAGCCTCTAGCTCGAAGCCCTATGTTCCACTGGGGGAACGTAAAGGAATGAAAAAACAATCCTCGGTACTTATGCGTCTAATTCTATGACCAAGACAACGAGTTCACTTCTGCTTCTATCATATTGGCATGAAACAATGGAAATGGACATACTGTCCGTTCCGCTTCGCCTTTTTGTAGACATCTGTCTTTAACGTGCTATTTGACCTTTAACAGCAAGAACATTCAGAAAGGTGATGCTATTCCTCTTGATGATATTCTTCTTTGCAGGTGGATTTAATTGTAGGGTGCAAATTTCTCTGCTGAATTTATCAGTTAGAAGTGAAATCCTACTCAGCAATCTGATGAAAGACAAGGTAAATTATATGGAATAGAGTCATTTTACTAAGATAAGTAATGATACAAGAGGAATACTTCTGGTTGAGAAAAAGAGTATAAAAAATTAAAAAACCACCCGATGGTAATTGAAAAATAACTGTTACAGTCAACCGCATATATCATGAAATAATATACCAGTGGTGAATAATTCCAGTTGAGTAATTTGTCGTTTTCATTAGCCGTATATTCTTCACCTTATTCATATCTTTCCAGTTCTTATAAATTCTATACACCCTTTTCGTATTTACATCTTTTTCCAGTCTTGTTTGCCAATATAAAGAATATATTCACATAACTATGAGTTGATTGCGGATTTCTTCTAAGAAATACCAAGCAACAATCAAATTGATTAGCTAAACCAGGCATTGGGTGACGCGTAAAATCTTAAAACACAAGATTTCTTCAAAATTCTTTACTATATTTTACATATTGGAATGAAGTAGAATTTACAAACCTGAAAATTGTGAGATATTTGTGGCTGAACGTTATCGGATGAGCAGTCAGTGTGCATTAAATATGAAAAACAGTAAATATGCGTCAAAGGTGATCCACTGCCAGATTAAAAGGCGTGCGAATGCTACACAAAAAATAAGGCGATTCAACTAAACATAGTTCAAGAGCGAAGGGTATATAAATGAAGGATATACAGCAGATGGTGTTTAACTACTTACAAATGGTAAGTAGTATAAAACTAATCACAAAAGAAAGAAGAACAAAGATTGGAACTCACCGTGATTTTATTCTAACTCAACATCAATGCAGAAAACGTGTTGTATGACACTCTGTTGTAGTGGATTCTTCGAAGATGACAGCACTTAGTAACCCCTAATAGATATACATTAACTAAAATAGGTGAATTGTCCAGTATCTGATGGTTACACCAGAGGACAGTTGATAGGTGGGAAAAAAACCTGAATTTTTATTCTCTAGGTAGTGACAGGCTGGTACAGGTATCTTGAGTGTTCATTCCTACATATTTCTTAACTTTTCAATCAGGACTATGAAAAATCCTTCTTTTTTTCCTTCACGTTCCCCAGTGGAACATAGGGCTTCAAGCTAGTGGTTTGAAGTTTCTGTAGCAGTGTTTATTTCTACAGGATGGGGTTGCTAGCCTCATGCCCAACCTTTCCTCTTCACCAGCTTCTGGGCAACGGCATTCCTATTGTTTCAAATGTCGAATCGACATCCACTAGGTTGCTGAATCTACATAATCCTCAAATGTTAGTTTTGAGAACCCTATCTTTTCCAAATTACAACAAACAGATTCAAATTTATTCAAATTCAAGAAAGACGATATAAATTGTGATCCAAAGATATCAAAAATCAATTTGTTGAGTGCAATAGATCAGACTATTACCTGGTGAGGATATAAACTGTCTCAAATCAAACTTGTCACATTTTTATTTCAGTATACTTGTGCAGATATAAAGGAAGGCGTTCAATTACGGTTTGAATTTCCTCAGGTAGTTGATTTTGTATTATGTGCCTAGACAGAAATGCTGTAATTATCATATCAGATGTTATGCTTGGCTGTTTTAAAGATAATCTACCAACTTTCAGCGTTTTCTATATGTTAACTGATTAAAAATACTCATTTAAATTTTTTCACAAGAATGATTATTGAACAGAGAATACTCTTTCCGATAACGCCTTCTTCATCAGGCTATATATACATAACAGCGAATGAATTAATGATATTAGGAACATTAATGTTGTTTAAATAACATCGAATCAATAATAATAATATCAATGGATTACAGCTCGGTAGCATCAACATAACAGTAAAATGAATGTCAGAAAAATTAGGAAAGACAATAATACAAATTAATGAATTTATAGTCTCCACTAAAGGCCAGAGCAGTAGTAGTGGCTGGCTGGACTTGTTTCTTTTGCACGCCGAGCACTGGTTCTTTGAGGCGAATTGCAATAGCATCTGCTGTTTAAAGCATGTGGTGCTTCGATGTTTTTGGCAATTTATTTGGTACCCGATAGATGATGGAGAAGGATTCTTCAATGCTGGCCGGTTTGGACCAGCTGGTCTAATATTGAACTGTTGATGGTTTTTACTACACCTTTACTTAGCCATACTTGGAGATGTCCTCGAGGACAAAAAGTCAAGTGCCTAGAGCAACGGCCAATATAACTCGCTCCACAAGCGCAGTTGAATTGGTAGGTACAATTGGAAGTGGCTAATCTAGTCTAGGTACATCATCTACCATTTGAAGAAAATAAGACGTGTAGTTTGCCAGCATTAAGAGTTCTTTGAACTGATTTTCTTAACTTCTTAGTAATTGTTTCACTAGGTGAGTTACCCTTGAATTACAGTCGTATATATAAAGGCTTCTTATTTACAGACGGAGAATAGTCCTTTTCCGCTTTCTTTGTCATGTGTTTCTTAATAAACCTGCCATACTGTGCGCGAAAACACCTTGCGATAATAGCCGTTATCCTCACGTACTATGACTTATGTATATTATTTTGAAAAGATATCGATCGAAATGACCTTCGCATGAAGGTCACTAGAGTTTAATTCTGTCCAATAATTTATAAGGAATACATCATTTGTATCATTTTATTAACGAATTTTTTCTTCATTCAGTGATTTGGTTGGAAAATTATTCTTTATAAAACTGGAAATACTTTTCTGTTTTTATTTATTTGGAGAATGACAACAAATCAGCTGAATGTTGATTATGATAGCAAAACTGAAGAATGTGGAAGGATAAGCCAAGACAGACCAGTACCTAATTCTCCGGTAAATGAAACAAACACCCAGCAAAAATGTTGTACAAAAGATGAAAATGTAGACTATACAATACTCGATAGATATTTAGCTAAAATCCACTCAAATATGGATTCAAGATATCCACCTCCGGGAATACAATATCTAGATTCACGTAAACCGAGTTCTTTGTTCCCATCGAAAATGGTAAGCTGACAGGTGATGTTGGACTGTAATTCATTTTAAAACTTGTAGACATTTCCTTTAAATAATACAGATAAAAATAATGAAATGATCGAGGGAAATAAAAATGTTGGTTTCGATTTTACAAAGATTTATCAAAAACACGATTGGAGTAAGTATTTTGTTTCTGTAACCATTTGGGTTTAGAAAATATTCATATATCCCTTATATTTAATGTCTGTTTCTAAACTTCTTTTTTAAACTTTGTAATAATCATTTGCTGGGAATAGTCTTGTAATCCTCAGATTTGAAATTCTGATAATCTTTGCTAGATCACTGTTTTTTCCTATATTTATTTTTACCCATCATCACACTACTTTATATTTCTCCTTCTGTCTTAAATCTATAAGTTGTTTTCCAAAGTCATGGAAAACACCCATCGGGACATTAAAGGGGAAAGAACAAGAAGTCCAGCAAAAGATATCTTTTCAGATAAAGCAATAATAAAACGTAATTTGTCTGAATCATGTAATGTATTTGCACAAAACATTTCGAACACACGCACTGAAGACACACTTGATGAAGAAGAAAGAAAGTTGACACAAACTCTGGTTGATAACAGTTATCCAGACAAGTTGATCAGGAGATATAAAGTAGTCGAAACACCAAGACCTACTCTGCAACTTGCCCCTTAAGAAAGATGTGTACATCAAGCTACCATATATGGGGCATCATAGCAGCTTGACAACTAGACAAAGACTGAACGCTGTTGTTAAAAAGACTTTCGATGCAGCTAATATCATAATAATTGAGAATGTGAAGCCAATATATCCATCTAATGCCCTTCGAACATGCGAAAAATAATGTCATATCCCACTGTATTTACCAATTTGAATGTACGTGTGGACACACATACATAGGGAGAACTCGTCGATCTCTGAAAGGGCTATCTTCAGAACATATTCCCAAATGGCTCCAGAAGCAAATAGAATCCTCAGAACCCATTAATGGTGAGAACAGGAGACCTAGCTCCTCTATTGACAAACACATTATAGAGACAGGACATAAAATTGATGTTTACACTTCTTTTAAACCTATCTATCGATAAAACGTGTTTGAAGTGTATCCTACAGTTTGTGGAATCCCTAGATGGTAATTAGGAAGTTTAAACCACCTTTATGTGTTCAAAGCAACAGTTCGTCATCACACTAAACCTTCCTTGGTAAACTTTGTTTTGATACCATAGCAGATGTACTATTACCTCTGTTATTTGGTTTAGTGATCTTCATTGTTATTTTGACCTTCAATATGTCCTTTTACCTTGACCTAAATTTATTTTCTCACTTCTTAACTCTTTATTAATTTCATATATATTCCTATGGCAAGTCCGTCTGTGATCAAATTGTTCGAAATGTGTTGCGCAAATGCACATTACACGATTCAGACAAATTATGTCTTCTTATTGCTTTATCTAAATTCATAAAGGGAACTAATTGTTTTAGATATCTTTTCGGCGATTTCATTCTCAAAAGCTGTACAGTCACATTTTTATACATTAGTTTACATGGATACAACTATTATTTATTTAATTCCACATAGTAACGAAGGAGATAATAATTTTCAACTTGATATGAAAGTTTGAAGGTACGAATATAGATTACAAGAGGCTTAGAGACAAAAGTTACGCAGGGATAGAAAAAATTACAGGTGTGAACAAAATTAGCATGGGAACAAACTGAAATCATAATTTTCAACTTGAAATGTAAGCTAGGAGGTACGAATATAGATTACAAGAGGTATAAAAGCAAAGGCATATAATTGTAAAATAGTTATTCTAAACGGATTACAAGTGTGATCAGGAGGAGCATGGAAACAAACTGAAAATAACTGATTTTATAACTGAATAAAATGGGATGAATTGAACGAAGACGAAGAGAGAAAATTACACACACAGAGGACAAAACAAAAAACCTGAAGGATTACGGAACATACCGAACTAGGTCCATGTTAGTTATAAAGGATGGACTAGTTTCTTTTGAACACATTGCTCTGGCTTTTCGATGCATATGGTGAGAGCTTCCGCAGTACAAAGAAGCCTCTGATATATATTTTTTACTTTGTAAATGACTCTGAATGATCAGTCAGTAAAGTTGCTGTGACAGGTATTGATGAGGTGTTCAGTTATGGCGCTTCTGATTGAACCAGTACCTCCTCTTTGCAACCATGCTGTATGATGTTCGCTAACACGTTTTGACTCGCATAGTGTGTGACCAGCTCAGCTGATACACTCGCCTCAGTAGTTTCTGTATTGGATCTTTTTGATATGAATAGTTTCTCATCTGAGGTCTTAAAATAAGTCCCTTTAAATGTCATATTGTTAGTTTTTGATTTTCGACATGAACAAGACTTGCATGGACTGATTCAGTTCCATGATTCTTGAGATTTCGATAGGTACTGTAATAGGGAGTAAATCAAATATCTCTAATCTTTGTATGGTGAGAGCTGTCTACTAGCCAAGTGGTGGACAGTAATTGAGGTCAATGTTTATGTATCAAATATTAGTCATGTTGTGGTGAGAGATGGTTGCTGGCCAAATTGGTTGACAGTAATTGAGGTCAAAAGTCAAGGTGGACAGGCGGTTACAGTTAACATATAGATGAACTGACACAGCCACAAGAGATGCAAGGTCAACCTTGTGTGAGAAACAACCAATCAACAGACTGTATTTTCTACTAACATTGACCTACAATAATGTACATAAAAATCTATAAATACGTGTTGATTTTTCGTAATAAACGATCTGTTGCCTGGCCCTTGTCTTCTGTTGTTACATTTGGTGTCGCTGCCTACCGACAAATGGAAAGCCTATGCCCTGCAGTTTTTGATGGAGACATATGGATCTTCGCGCAGGACTTCGAGGATTCTTCGCAGTTGAGTGGCGTTCAAGATCTGTCAGCGATGAGGCTGCTACTTGGGACGCTGCTGGGAGGTCGGGAGAAAGCAGCATATGGAAGTGTGAGGCGAAATACCTACGAATGTGCGACAGGGTCAGGCAAACAGTTTCCAAAGTGGGAAGGACCATATATGGTCACGTTGAGATGGGGTTACGCAGACACAATCGCAATGGTAAACACCGTTAAACAAGTGGACATCCGCAAGCGCCGAGATTCCAGACAGCAAGACAACAGAGCAAAGTCCCAAGAACCGAGAAGACCGAGCCGACTTCAGTCCAAACTATTTGACGGGGGGACGAGTGTGGTGAGAGCTGTCTACTAGCCAAGTGGTGGACAGTAATTGAGGTCAATGTTTATGTATCAAATATTAGTCATGTTGTGGTGAGAGATGGTTGCTGGCCAAATTGGTTGACAGTAATTGAGGTCAAAAGTCAAGGTGGACAGGCGGTTACAGTTAACATATAGATGAACTGACACAGCCACAAGAGATGCAAGGTCAACCTTGTGTGAGAAACAACCAATCAACAGACTGTATTTTCTACTAACATTGACCTACAATAATGTACATAAAAATCTATAAATACGTGTTGATTTTTCGTAATAAACGATCTGTTGCCTGGCCCTTGTCTTCTGTTGTTACATTTGGTGTCGCTGCCTACCGACAAATGGAAAGCCTATGCCCTGCAGTTTTTGATGGAGACATATGGATCTTCGCGCAGGACTTCGAGGATTCTTCGCAGTTGAGTGGCGTTCAAGATCTGTCAGCGATGAGGCTGCTACTTGGGACGCTGCTGGGAGGTCGGGAGAAAGCAGCATATGGAAGTGTGAGGCGAAATACCTACGAATGTGCGACAGGGTCAGGCAAACAGTTTCCAAAGTGGGAAGGACCATATATGGTCACGTTGAGATGGGGTTACGCAGACACAATCGCAATGGTAAACACCGTTAAACAAGTGGACATCCGCAAGCGCCGAGATTCCAGACAGCAAGACAACAGAGCAAAGTCCCAAGAACCGAGAAGACCGAGCCGACTTCAGTCCAAACTATTTGACGGGGGGACGAGTGTGGTGAGAGCTGTCTACTAGCCAAGTGGTGGACAGTAATTGAGGTCAATGTTTATGTATCAAATATTAGTCATGTTGTGGTGAGAGATGGTTGCTGGCCAAATTGGTTGACAGTAATTGAGGTCAAAAGTCAAGGTGGACAGGCGGTTACAGTTAACATATAGATGAACTGACACAGCCACAAGAGATGCAAGGTCAACCTTGTGTGAGAAACAACCAATCAACAGACTGTATTTTCTACTAACATTGACCTACAATAATGTACATAAAAATCTATAAATACGTGTTGATTTTTCGTAATAAACGATCTGTTGCCTGGCCCTTGTCTTCTGTTGTTACAGTTGCATCAGTCTCACTTCAGATCCCTGTTTGTTGTCTCATATCTTGTTGATTTTCAATAAAGTCTTTCGTTTGACTTATTACATAGCGAAGTTAGGAATTTCTGGCATAACTTAACGTCCTCAATGGCAGTTTATTAATTCATATATTCTACGCATTCTTCATCCTTTATTGTTTCCCCTTATTCTCGTATGGGCTTCTCAGGAAAGACTATGTCATATTACATAGGGTTCTGAAGGCTGTAAGCAGGCATCCTTAGTGATTTGTCTTTGACTCAACGAACTGACCAATTGTTCTTGATAGGCATTTTCATTCTTTCGAGCCGTTATCCAGCGTCATCTTCTCTGATACTGAACATCCTCTTTATTCGTAACTTTTTCCCTAAATCTCTTTGGATGAAAACAGAAGAAATTTCAATAAAATTTATGTTCGTTATTCATTATATTCCATGAACTTTCATTTTTTGCGGTTTCATTATATTTACTATATTACGTATCGTTGCAATATGTAAAAACGCTGAAAATTCCATTCTATAAAATTATTATTGATTGGAATAAAGTGATTATAGTATCCTTTCGTGCAGAATGATCCGATGATTTTTGTCTCTACCTGCCTAACCACCTAAACTGAGCGGCAGTGAGCCCAGTAATTAAAAGTGGTAGTGAAGTCTGAAGTCGTAAATGTATATTTATCGTTTGATGATAAGAGATGGTTAGAGGCGATCGGCAGGATGCCTTGAACCTAGGTCTCGTGCTAGTTGGCACTCACCAATCAGCAAGACGTATCTGCAACCTTGAAGGGACTATTGTCCCCTCTGAAATTCTAACCCGCGTCATCCAGTGCCACCTGCAGTCAAAGATGTTACCACTAGGCTATTCGGAGTCGCGGTTGACTTTCTGTAGGACTGTGTTGGGTACTTTGATTAGACACACTAGTAACTAGTGTGATGTGTCTAGTACTTTCTTTGGTGAAGAATGAACTCTGTAAAATGTAAGTTGCTGCTACAGGACTGGACTACGTTTACCCCTAGCTTAGTGATAGGGAGTGAAGTGATAGAACCTATTTTGGAAGTTGTATCAGCACCAACGGATTGATTGGTGACGAAATCTTAGCACGGATCCAAAAAGCTCGGGCTGCTTTCGCTAACTTACACCATCTCTGGCGTAGGCGTGACATCCGACTATCAACCAAGGGACGTGTGTACTGCTCAGCAGTTCGCTCCGTCCTTCTCTATGGCTCCGAAACATGGCCAATACGAGTTGAAGACATGAAAAGGTTGACGGTTTTTGATCATTGATGTCTACGATCTGTTTCTCACGTTAGGTGGTATAATAAGGTAAGTAATGTTGACGTTAGGCGTAGAGTGTTCGGCAAAGAGGGAAAATCAATCGACGAGGCTATAAAGTTACATAGATTGAGATGGCTAGGTGACGTGCTGCGCACGCCTAACCATAGCCTCCCCCGACGGACATTACTAGCTGATATAAGTGCAGGTTGGAAAAGAGTAAGTGGTGGCCAAACAAAAACATGGCATCAATCCATGAAATCCTTGACAGTTAAACTGGGTCAGGTAGGGAGATGCAGACTTCCGGGTTGGGGCCCGCCCTCGGGACTCTAAGAATCAATGGCTGGAGACAATAGGTGACATGGCTCAAAATCGTTGTCAATGGCGCAGATGTATTCAGTCTCTGTAATCCTTCATATTCCTTTCTACCATTACTCATCCTGTTTCACTCTTATACTTGTCAAAACTCTATTGATTCTCTTCACTCATTTTCTTGTCTATCTTTGTGTGCTATTTGGAACGTGGCAACTCGAACTGGTGCACTTCGGTGCCAAGTTCTATGTTGAATCCAGCCAGCTATCAGTCAGGTTTGCAATGTGGCCACAATTCTAGGTAGCTCAACATCACGGTAAACATTGATTTGATGATATTAGGTGGATGGATTTTCCGTTCAATTTTTCCACTACACCTTCATACATGCAAAGTGTAACCCACTGAGCAGTGTGCAAATCCGATCATGTTTATATTTATATTTATATATTCAACGTAATTGTTTCTTTTTTTCAAACATTTGTCATCACGCACAGGGATCGAAGAGATGTCTATGCATTTATTCCTTACTACAAAATAGACACCTGGACTAATTCGGGTGTCTAGACTGAATCAAACCAGGTACACCGCTGATGATCTTGACCCCACACGAGTCAAATGACTCTCCAGTGTCTAAATCACTTTTAGCTGGTTAGCAAGCACAAACTGTCGATATGAGTGGCATCCGACTACTGATATCAGTCAATCAGTAGTATACAATGCCATCCATTTAAAGTGTCATTCAAGTGTTGGTTTGTAGGGATCTGATTGGTTACAGGATTTTCATCATGAGCTGACATTCGTTAGAGAACCATTGGAAAACCTGGGAGTACTGGATAGCTGTTTCGTCATAGTTTGGGACTCTCCATCAGTACGCACCCACTGGGATTCGAACCCAGGACCTCCGGGTTACAAGGCAAGCAAGCTCGTAGACCATTAAGCCACTGGGACATAGCGCGACCCCTAGCCAATGTCTTCGGCGAGTATTTGTCCTCACACCCGACCTGCTGCACCCTACTGGTCACGACTTCTCACTAGAACCCCAGGTAACTACCTACCTGAATAGGGCAAGTCGCTAGTAAGCATCTCATTGATATTCAAGTGTTGGTTTGTAGGGATTTGATTGGTTACAGGATTTTCATCATTCGTTGGTATGGGAACACAATAGCTATAGGAAAGTATTAATTTGAAAACTACCTTTAATTAAGAAAAGATTTTCTATATTCATTAAATTGATACTAAATTGTTAGTGTCTTCAGTTGGAAGTGATTAAGTCCACAATCAATTTGACTGACAAACTGAGTAATATTGTTTTGTCAAATTCAAATATTTGTGGAGTTTATATGAAGGGAATATAATGGCATGACTTTCAATCATTTAATGAGCATAAGCATTCTTCCCGCTTAGAAACTCTTCACTGGTACGCACCCATGAAACCACCAGGGATTGAACCGTGGACCTTTAGGTTACAAGGCGGACTTGCCTACTACTTTGCCACTAAAGTAGAATCCGGTGGTCCACGAATTCTAACTTCCACCAATTTGTAAAAATTAGCTAAATCTCCAATATCATCAAGGACTGTTTCTAACCACACCCAACTTGTTCGTCCCAGTTGGTCATCATAAATAATTTCAAACTGTATTATTAAGAGTCTCCGAATTTCTACGGATGAATTTCCATACAGTTTCTCCTAGTGTCCATGTTAAAATTATGGAAAAATTATTCTTCCCTGAAATGAAGGGAGATGGCATGAAAGTGTATACAAGATGAGTGATAGATATTAATGAGATTCACAAAATAAAGAAATTACATAGGGAAAAAAACTTTCTTGCAGAACTAAACAGATGCACTTCACATTTCGTTATACAACTCAGTCCCTTGGATATTATTCGCCGGACTGAGTTTTGTTTTTAATAGAGTAGTAAGTCACACTATTGTTGTGTGCGCCAATTTGGCCTGAGAAAGATAATTACTCATAAACGTTGGGTCTGTTCAACTCTGATTGACTTCACAGTAGATTACGTTATAAATCAATGGAGATTGACGAACCACTAAAGACACAGAAGGAGTGATAGCTATTTTGGCCAAATTTTGGAATCTTCAGCAGTTCTCGTTTCTCAACCTGGAATTCTTGAATTAAATCTTTTACAAAGCCATAAATGTGTACTTCTCAAGAAACCGAAATTGGCATGAAATAGACAGTTCTCAGAATGATGCTAGGACATATATATTTTAAATTCTGCATGTATTTATTATGAAATATAGTCAGTTATATCCAGTATGGAATAACCTTGAAAAATATGTTTCCTTAACCATAAGTAGCATACATTTCCGGCAGTGGATAAAGTTATGAGATGTTAGCAAACCGAAATCTTCCGGAATCATTTTTATGATGAAATGATACCGATTTGTGGGGTTGTCTAACTTGACTGGATGCACCCCTCCCCCAGGACACGATACTATAACACACACTGGGATAGACACAGTAGTCAAACTGGAAAAAACAACAACCGTAAGGACAACAGTGACGACTGCAGCAACGTTTATTAGACAAAATACACGGTGTATGATATCTACAGAACCAAAAATAAGCAACACAAATCTGATTGGTTACAGGATTTTCATCATGAGCTGACATTCGTTAGAGAACCATTGGAAAACCTGGGAGTACTGGACAGCTGTTTCGTCATAGTTTGGGGCTCTTCATCAGTACGTACCCACTGGGATTCGAACCCAGGACCTCCGGGTTACAAGGCAAGCAAGCTCGTAGACCATTAAGCCACTGGGACTCGATCCAATGGTCCATGAATTCTAACTTCTGCCAATTCACGAAATAGCGCGACCGCTAGCCGATGTCTTCGGCGAGTATTTGTCCTCACACCCGACCTGCTGCACCCTACTGGTCACGACTTCTCACTAGAACCCCAGGTAACTACCTACCTGAATAGGGCAAGTCGCTAGTAAGCATCTCATTGATATTCAAGTGTTGGTTTGTAGGGATTTGATTGGTTACAGGATTTTCATCATGAGCTGACATTAGTTAGAGAACCATTGGAAAACCTGGGAGTACTGGACAGCTGTTTCGTCCTAGCCTGTGAATCCTCAGTAGTTTGCACCGCTAAAGTTCCAGCTCAGAACATTCAGGTTGCAGGGAAATCTCGTCGAATATTCAGCCACTGGGAAGCGATCTAATAGCCCATGAATTTCAACTTCTTTCAATTTGCAACATATAAGCTCTCCTTGTAGCTGTAAGGTCTTGGGTTTGAACCCAAGTGGGTGCATGGTGCTTAAGAAACCCAAACTAAAGCTAAACTGCCGTCCAGTACTCTCTGGATTTTCAGTGGCTCTCCAAATGATGCTAGCTTGTAATCAAACCTGTAGCTAACCAAGTCTCTGCAAATCAACTTTTGAATATTGCAAAAGGTGCCTAATGTGGTCTGATAGGTTATGTTATTATTCAGCTAAGTAAACTATAGAAACAGTAGTGATTTGTCAATATTTTACGGTTTGAATTTATATCATATTTCAACGTATCCCGTAAATTTGACATACTTTCCATGTAAATTCGCCTGTTGATATGAAAATACATATGATAATCGGGCTCTTCTGCCAGTCGTCTGACCAAATGAACTTTGTCTCAACTAATAGTCTGTACGTTGGAACTGATATCTCATCGAAAGTTTTGACAAACCCACTGTAAATCGCCGCTCCCCCCTCCCGGGATCGCAATATCCCCTGTCGTGAAAATTTTCTCAGGTAGAGATTTAATTTCACCGTCTTCTAATTTTTGTCCCAAAAGCGTAATATTCCTTTAGCCTTTTAGCGAATATTTGTGTGCACTAGCTGGACTAGTTGGGCAGCACTGGTGGCGACTTCTCACCAGAACTACAGGCAACTTCATCCTTTAGCCAGTCACTAGCAGTCATCAGATTGATTTTCAGGAGTCAGTCTGCAGAGATTTGATTTGTCTCACGTTTTATCACAAGCTGATATCAGTTAAAGAACTGTCGCAAAATCATAGGGTAATGAACAGCTGTTTGGTCCTAGTTAGGCGCTTATCGGCAGTGTGAACCCACTGGGTTTCGAAGCCAGAACCTTCCGATTACAACCGCTGTGACCCAGCCAAATAAACCATGAATTCCAATTACTGCCAATTCACGAAATTTACCGCCACTGCCGGCCATTGTTACAGACGAGTAACTGTCATCGTTTTAACTGGAGGGTCCTAAGTTTGTATTCTAAGTCAGAATAACCAACTGCTTAGTTCGTAAAAATACAGAGAAGTAAGTCAACATCAACTTGATGTTCTGTTAACTGCCTTCTTCTTCCAAGTAAGTAAGATGAACAGTTTATTTTGCTTTAGATTATGATTAATGGCAAATTATATTCAATGATTGTCTGATTTCTTTTCACTCTCCAAGAACTAAGAGTCTTAAAAATGTACACTCCCAATTATTTTCACTTTCTTCTCCTTTTCTTTCTACCTCATCAGATATTCCACTGACTCCGTCACTTCAAATTACACTTACACAGAATTTCTGTGCTTATTTTTATTATCGTTATTGTAATTCAATGGGGGACACTGTGACGGAAAATGTTAAAAGTCAAGAGAAGCCATTATCCTCCTCCTCATCAGCAGCGGCAGCACAAGTTGAAAAGACACATCAAAGAAGAAGGCGAAAATCATCAGAACATATTCAACGGAATATATCATCGCCAACAATGCAGTTGTCCTGCTCCTCCTCATCATCATCGTCAGTATCATCAGCAGCATCAATTTCGTCGTCGTCCATGTCCTCGCTGTCATCCCCGTCACATCTATCGGCATCTGTTCATCAACACTCAGTTAGAAATAGAAAATATAAACACTCTGACAAAAAGAGAAAGCATCGTTTTCAGCGTAGTAACTTATGTCCATTCTTTTTTGTTGGGAGTTTATCAAGCGCTATAAAGCTGTCAGAACGTCCAAATGGTAGACCTGTAAGTTCTAAATTATAAAAAGTTGCGTTAAAATATACTGTGGAATTTAAGAACATAAAAGTCAGTATGGAGAGAGATCTCTTTTTTGATAACTTTTATTCAAAGTCATATACAGTTATTAAAGGGATATGCATTGTTCAGTATTAACTGGCAATGAGGGTTAGAAGTTGTTGTCAGTTATCAGCAGAACTAATCAAGACACACTCTGCTAGGATTCCACTAATTACAGATTCAACCACGAGATGACATCAGTTAGAGAACAATTGAGAATGGTTAACGAGCTCACCTTGTGACGTGGAGGTCCTGGGTTCGATCCTTGGTGGTTGCGTACTGCCGATGAGTCTCAAACTAGGATGAGATATCCGCTCAGTACTCCCATGGATTTTTTTCTACTGGTACTTTAACTAACCTCAGCTCATGATCAAACCCAAAACGAAGTGTATGATGCATACTTATTCATGTTAGAAATTTGTGAATACTTTTAAGTAGTCGAGGAAGACGACAGCTGATTGATTGAATGATGAATTATTATTGATTGTTATTGTTCCCTTGGGTTCCTAGTGGAACATAGGGCTTCAACTGCACGTCTCCACTTGCTTCTGTCTTCTGCTGTACTTTTCACCTGCATCCATGTTAGTCCATACTGTTTCAGCTCATCTTCGCACGATCTCCTTCATGTCACCCTTGCACCGACGTCCCACTCGCCGCTTACCTTTCGGGTTCCACTCGAGCTATGGCCTGACACGAAATAATTGTGATAAGAAATGCGGTAACAAAGAATTGAAAATAGGCTACAAGAATTTTTAAATAATGATTTTTTTATTCCTTCACGTTTCCAGTGGAACATAGGGCTTCGTGCTAGAGGCTTGTAGTTTTTGTTGCAGTGGTGTTTATTTTTACAGGATGAGGTTGCTAGCCTCATGTCCAACGTTCCCTCTTTACCAGTCTTATTACTGGCTAAACGAGGTAAAGCAGTGCATCGTCCAGGGACCGAACTACGGACCATATGCGTTTTTGACGAGCATTCTACCGCTGTGCCACCGACGCACAAAATAGTGATTAAATAAAATTTATCAATGCCACAAATCAGGAAATTAAAACTGACACTAAGGTTACGGTAGCAAATGATGCTGAAAAAAAATATTTTTGAACATAGAGCTCAAGGATGTTTTATGTATCCCCAGAGCTTCTATAGCGTGAAAATGTAAATTAAATCCCTCTGAATGGACAAATTTCTAATTACTAATACTTCCATGAGACTGCAATGAAATGATTGTTTTACATAAAATCTGAATTCACGAGAAATGTTAGCAGTGACTGGGATGGGTGGAGTATAACAGCAGTAGTTAAAAAAAGCATCTTAACGATAGTTCAGTCTGCTACCTACTAACTCCACTTGTCTCTCAGATGACTTTCCAGTTGCTTAAATTCTGTTTTGACGCAGTTTAATGCTGAAACAAGTGTTTGAAATAGTTAAGACTGACAGATTACCTGTCACTGATGACGTAACAGTGGTGGCTGGAACTGAACCGAAATTCTACAGCCTGTCTAACAGATGTATAGTGTTGAGCTGTTCTCTAAAACTAAGGAATATTTTAGCTAAGTGTGTATTGTATGAAAATTTTACAAACTTCTGACTAAAAGTATCTTTCTCTCCACGCCCTTGTGGAGTAGAAATGTATACCAAATAATGTCGCAGTTAAAAATATAATTATGTTTAAAGGACTCAGAATAGTCACTAATCTTACCTAGTTCAGTAGGTCACTAGTTGACCAACCAGTCCAAAACATGGGATAGGAAGTGGGCGAAATGCGTACAGACATTTTAAATCATTAACTAACTTATAAGTTACAACATTTTGTGTTCCAGACTGATTGGACACTAGTTAGTAACTAGTGCAATGTGTCTACTCCCTTCTTTGGTGCAGAATGAATTCTATGAGTCAAGTTTGCAATGTAGCCACCATCGCACTAGATGGCTAGCCATCATGGTGCACTGTGAATTGTTAACTTGACTGATAGAATTTAGTCTGCACCAAAGAAAGGACTAGACACATCACACTAATTACTGGCTGGTGTCCAATCAAAAATGTCCGATTCAGTCCTACAAGAGGTCAATCGCGACCCCCAATAGTGATAACCTCTCTGACTGCAGGTGGCACTGGATGATGCGGGTTTGAGTCTCAAAAGGGACATAATTCCCTTCAGGGTTGCAGGTACGCCTTGCTGATTGGCGAGTGCCAACTAGCATGAAACCTAGGTCAAAGGTTTCCTGTCGATTGCTCCTAACCATCTAATATCTATATGATCCTTTTATTTGAGAAATATCGAGCGACAGAAGACAAGGGCCAGGCAACAAATCGTTTATTGAAAAAATCAACAGATATTTATAAATTTTAATGTACACTATTATTCATTATTGTCAGCAGAGAAGCAACGTCTTCTGATTGGTTGTTTTCTTGCTGAATGTTATTCCGTACTGCGCTTGTGACCGTTTCTCAGAAAGTTAAGCCATATATCTGTGAATCCTATTTGCACACGTTAATTCTGCTGTGATTGGTTGATGAGTTCCTCAAGGTTAAGCTGTTATTTTTTTCTCGTGACCCTGATTAGGAAAGTAGTATTGACGTAAATTGCTGTCTGTCAATTTTGCCTAGCAGGCAGCTCTCACTTGAATATCAGAAAATGACCCCATTCACTTCAATAATTTACACTCCCACACATAAAGATAACAGATTGAATTCTTCTGACTCTTTTCTAATATCTTTATGTTTTTCCCATTCACTTTGTTATTGTTTAGTGGCCTGTTGTACTACTTTACCTACATCATGAAGAAAGTCCGTATACACAAGAATTTGTTACTAAAATACTGTGCTCTACAAACGATGATACCTTGAAACAACATACCCGAGAACACGAAGAAGAAGAAGAAGCGGTGCAAGAGCGTTCTTTTGATTATCATCATTCCTATAAACACCATCGCCACCATCAACAGCAACAACAACAACGACACCAGCATCAAGGCAAAGGAGATAAACAAAATCTACACAGAAAAGAACATTTCAACATAGATAATGATGATGATGAAAACGCAGAAAACGTAGCAGAAGAGAAAATGTCCACTGGATTAAACGATGCATTATCTGATAAACTAAATGATTTCAACAATGACGTTATCCTACCACAACTATCAAACTCTTCACTGATTACTTGTGAAAGCAATGTAAAGGAAAGTAATAATGATGAGTTAACAGCAAATCTATCTAATTCCACACATAAATCAACACAATCAGTAAAAATTAAAGCTAATTTAAATTTATCTAACGCTTATACGAGCGATAATTTAAACATTAAAACAAAATCTATTGATTCCATTGAACATTTATCCTACTGTTCATTGGCGGAAGAGAAGACTTCACACAGAAACCCTGCAACAGCAGACGAAGAAGAAGAATATGAAGACGTTAAAATAAAAACAAAGCAGAAGAAATCCCTTCAGTCACCTACATTCTTTCTAAAGTCAATAAAACATTATTGGAAGTCTATTGTCTGTAAAAGTATAAAAAATTATAATTGTAATTATATTACAGAGGAAACTTTAGATCACTTGTCAGGAAAAATTTCACATCTTCACTATGATACTGAAAATTTAAATGAAAAAGAACTTGACAAGAAGAAATTGAATGCGTCAGACAGTCAAACAGGTAATAGTTCGACAACAGAAGTGGTAAACTACAGTCAGCCACTTGAAACAACAACAACACCTGGTACAAACATCAATGCAGATTTTATAACTGATGATATCTATATTACAAATTACAAGTCGAAACATTTTCGTGGTCTGTTGTTTGAACGAAGTGCAGGTTTATTTCCATGGGATTGTACACAAATTGAAGCACGTGCCTACTTAATGTCAGCTTTTCCTGGTACACGATTAGCGCAATGGTTAAAGGAATGGAAACATGTAAGATAATTTATTTCAGGGTATAATTATTCATTGAAGATGACCACTGAAAATATTAAAAGAGACTGATTAATGAATCAAGAACATTCAGATTTTCCATAGCCTCTTCTTCATCAGGTTCTATATTTACATAACTATAATAATTAAAGATGTCCGAAATCACTGAGAGCACAGAACATTCTATGGTGTCTAAATAAGAGTGTTCTAAAAACACTGACTGTCCTTTTCGACGGGTTCGGGGCCAGAACTCAGGCGGCTGGAACTGGCTCAGCTCTGTGAGTTGACTTAATCGGAGTGACATACAGATGACCTCAGTTCACATGCATTTTTCATTGTAGTTTCGCTTCCCAGACTTTATTTCTGCCTTTATAAGGTACAGAAACTTGTAATGTTGCAGTTTGGAAGTTGGTAACTGAACACAATTCAGGATGACATCTGCAATGTTTTTGAACCTAAAAGATAATAAAGCAATTTACGCACTTTTCTCAGTCAAGTTTCCAAAACCTACTCACGGAATCTAGTCAGCATCAACTACAAGGACTAGACGTGTGACACGAGTTACTCCACAGGAACTAGTTAGTCAATCAATTTCAGTTTTACACAAAGTCACTGGTGAGCCCGAATAGCTCCTTTGACAGTAACAATGAGTGACTCGAGTTTGAATATGAGAGTAGATATCAGTTCATTCAAGGTTGTAAATACTCCTTATCACCTTGCTGATGGGCGTCAACAAGCATGAAATGAAAGTTCAAGGCTTCCTGCCATTTGCTTTAAACCATATAGCATTATAGGATTTTCATCATGAGCTGACATTAGTTAGAGAACAATTGGAAAACCTGGGAGTACTGGACAGCTACTTCGTCCTAGTTTGAGACTCTTCATCAGTACGCGCCCACCAAGATTCGAATCCAGGACCTTCTGGTTACAAGGCGAGCTCGTATACCGTTAAGCCACTGGGTCGGGTGTGAGGAAAAATACTCGCCGAAGACATAGGCTAGGCGTCACGCTATGTCGTGAATTTGCAGAAGTTAGAATTCATGGGCCATTGGATCGGGTTCCAGTAGCTTAATGGAATACGAGCTAGCCTTGTAACCAGAAGGTCCTGGGTTCGAACCCCGGTGGGTGCGTACTGCTGAAGAGTCCCGAACTAGGACGAGTTGGCTGTCCAATACTCCCAGGTCTTCCAAAGGTTCTCTAACTAATGTCAGCTCATGGTGAAAATCCTGTAACCAATCAAATCCCTACAAAGCAACAATTGAATATAGCATTATAATTTTAGTCTTTAAGTGAGGAGAAAACTCATCTTGCGATAAACATATAAGAACTAGCCTAACTAGCAGATAGTAAAAGATCTCACGATTCGTAAAACCCTAACGTCTAACTACTTCTGATGGACAAGAAACATGTTTAAACAAATCAGATTCCAGACCTGATCATGAGTGTATTAACTGTCTTCATTTTCAATAGGATCTTGAAACATAGACATGACTATTACCATCCAACACTAGCTATATTCATTGACCCTTCCTTAAGTCAATCCAGCGACCTATGAGAATATCTTTCTATACAAGAGGAAGCCTGGAAATTATACCTCTTCAGTGAAAACCTGATAAGAGCGAATGGTGGCCCATTCAGCGAAGCATCTGTCTTTAATTGTGTTATTTAAGTTATTTTGCTGCCTGTCCTGATATAGCTGAAATATGCTTTATTATAATGAATATCACATATACCCAATGCCCAAATTTTTTCAAACTGTTAAAAGTGAACTTGCTTTGGACATAAATGCTTTATTCATGTTTGTCTATTATCCCTTTAATTGCTCTAGTTTATCGTGTGTGAAACAAAAAGCTTGTACAGCAAACTTGCCAGATTTAGGTACAATATCATTTCTTGGTATTAGATGGTTGGAGGCAATCAGCAGAAAGTCACCTAGTGGCATGGTGGCCGCATTGCAAGCTTGACTGATAGAATTCAGTCTGCACCGTAAATAGGACTAGACACATTACACTAGTTAATGACTAGTGTCCAATCAACAATTTCAATACACTTAGTTTCTATTGGTCTGACAAGAGTGAAACGAATAAAGAAGTTCCAGTTACTTCTGAAACACAAGAAACTTCAGAAAAGATGAACTGACATCTTCAAACCGTAGAACAGTTTTCCACTCCTTGTGGAAACAGCTGTCTAACACTTTAATAAGGCTTTTTTCATTTTTTGCATTCTGAGGGGAGCATAGGACTTCAGGTTTTTGGAGTTTCAATAATCATGTTGCTTTTACATGGTGGGGTTGCTAGCTTCGCGTCTAACTTTCCCTAATTTCCGGGACTACATTCGGCTAGCAAACTAAGTGAGGTTTAGGAGTACGTTGGACACGCAAGTGGTTGGCGGTCATCCTACCACTCAACTACCGACGTTATGTTAACGACATGAATATAAACAGTCTTTTTTTAACCAATTCCTGTATATTTTATCTCTTTTTGTTTGATTTGATTGTGTTCTATGAGCTAGTTGATTTCACTGCAAAGCTTTCGTTGTCCTCCTAGAAAGCATTTTCAATGCAAACTTTAATATAAAGTGAACTTGTTTGAATTCTCCATGAGTGATATAATTTTCTATATCCCCTGACGACCGTTGTTGTGACTGGTTGTCAATCAAAATCGGTCATTTTTATTGACTTGGAATTTGAAATTTCTTCTCATGTAATTTATTATGTATTAGTTGGTAAATTTGATCTATGGTAATGTGTTTATTAATCGCTGATTTCTTTCCATACCAGACTTCTTGAAATTCCCTGGCATTTTTTTGGGTGTTTCCTGTGTTCGAAATTTCTACATTCTCTCTATCAGATTGATGTTCGTGATTGTTTACATGCACTGATGTGAAAAAAATACACATCGTGTCTTTTCACAGTTAATTTATGTTCACAGATTCTGATTCGAGGCGGACACTCAATTTGAAAAGTGTAGTGTTGATCGCAGCTTATGCAGTTGGATCCTGTGGTCTGCACAATATTGAATGAAGTCATTGTGCGGTTATTTCAGAGATATTCTTTACATATATATGTATGGTTGAATGAATTTTCTTGTGGTCTTCGAGAGCAGTTTCTTGTTGGTATTTTGACTTCTCAGGAGGCACAATTATGTGATTCACGGCGAATTCAAGCAAGCTGACTTTATAATAAAGCTTACGCTGAAGTTGTTGTTTTGGACGACAATGTAAGCTTTGCATTTAAATTAACCAGCTCAAAGAACACAACTAAATCGAAATCAAACACGCGAACTACAAATCTTCTCTATTATCTCCTTTTTATCTGTTTACACAGCCAAGTCATTATCCAACTTTAATTGCTATTGGACGAACCGCTGAAGGTGACATAGTCTGTAGTCGTCTGCATGGTTCAACCGCTTCACTTGACAATGCATTATACTGGTTGAACAATGTAACCTTAGCACATTTTAATAATTATCGACAATTTACAAAGCCTAGCTGTCCAGAGAAAACTGAGAAATTCCTACTGGCCTCAACAGCAGCATCATCTCCACCACCGTCATCAGAAGCAGCATCATTATTACTACAAGCGAATGACACCTGCCTACTTAATTCAACTATCCATTTGACTATACCGCCAACAAATGGGAATGATGACGGCGAGACGATACAATGTAAAGTTTATAATAAAATACCTAAAAGTAGTCATCATCAACCGCCGGAGTTGAATCATAGTCCCATAGCCATGGATGAACGTTCCAGTCAAATCGATGGTATACGTGTTACACGGAATATTAACAGCAGGCAATTAAAGTCGACAATAATTCAAGATGATTTCAAATATCGTATTATAAAATCACCAAAAGTTGATGAAGTAAGTTGTTTTATCGTAAAGAGTTGAATTAATTATCACTTTTTTTTCGAGTGATGTTTGGAATCCAGCAATTCATACTTGTTGAACTTCTTCATCAACAGATTAACTACACAAGAATGAGGAAGCTGTTATCTTCCTAAGAACTAAACCTGTTATACTTCTTTATGAATCCATAAAATTCACCAATAAGGCAAGCAGACTACAAATGACCTTTCGTAGGAAATATCTGAAGTTGTCTGATTTTATAGTTGTTGGTCGTTATCTGTAGATAGTTTCGCACCAAAGAAGTGTGGTGTTGAGCCGCATTGTTCTTTACTGACCATATCGATGATGTTTATTCCAATTATTATTGTTTCCTTTAATTTCTAGAGGAACATAGGCCTTCAGCCGAACGTCTCCATTGCATTAGGCTATCCACCAACGTTCCCATCACCTGGCTCCACGTCTGCCTACATGCTTCCATCATCTCCTCTTCACATGACCTCTTCCTCCATGTCACCCTCAGACTGACGGCCAACTCGCCGTTTCCCATTAGAGTTCCACTCGAGCAGTGGTCTGACGTGTGATGTCACTTGATGACGGTTTGTTTCCTCACAGTATGGCCAATGCGCTTCCATTTCTTCCTGCATATTTGTTGCCCAGTTGGTTCTTGCTGGGCTGGTTCGCTCCCAGAGATCCCTCCCTGCTGCTGATCTTTTCTGGCCAGCCATTTGATCTTGAGTGGTATTGAACGAAGACAGTTGTTGACGAAAGTCTGTAGTTTGTTCAAAGTACCCTTTGTGACGCGCCAAGTCTCTGACACGTATAGGAGCACTGACTTTATATTGGAGTTTAAAATCCGCATCCATGATGTTTGCTGAAAAACGAAATATGCCGGCTGAATAAGTCCATCTCCAGACTGAAATTGAGCACTTAATCCCAATTGATCGGAACGCTTTGAAGAGCGAATCAGCTGGGCTGTAGCTGCTATACAACTATTCACTATGCATCCCGAGTGTGGACGAAACACAGACACTGGGGTTACAAGCCCATTCAAGAATGAAAAAGGTGTCTCTAATCTTACTACAGGTGCGGCGGATGAAGATGCCAAGAACACAATCGGAAAGGCAAAACAGACCTTCATCACTCTGAAATCGTTTGGAAATCTTCTGCACTCAGCATAAAGAACAAAATTCGGATTTTCGACACCAATGTCAAGTCACTCAGTGTTTCTACATAGGTCAGAAACTTTGCCTACCCGTCACGAAAAGCATTGCGAACAGGCTGCCGTAGACTTTTACCAACAACTCCCCCCTTCTCTGGCTACATACTAAAAATTGGACGGCCGAACAGAAAAAATTAGCTACAATAAACTCTGGGAACGAACCAACTAGGGACCTATGGCTTGAAAAATATGTAGACGAAAACTGATAGGATCCAGCATAAAGTAGTATACCATCCTTTCTCACAACTCGTGTGATTTAGCTTGTGATGGAGTTACTATGTGGATCTATCATTTCTCACACATATTGTGATTGAGTGTGTGATCAATTCATCGTCTTTTGACTCACCTTGGTCTTTGTCGGATCGTCGACCAATCAGAATAGTGCAATGTCTTTTGATATTTACGTGGCCCAGTGAATCGGAAGGTACAACGGACAAATAGGCGTATGAGCGCACCAGTCGAGTTAATTACCATTATAGTAATTAACAGGTGCAGACATAACAAAGTAGCGACGGATTTATTCAGTTCAGTTCAGTTGTAACAAAAATGGAGGTTGATCGGATACACGCTGAAAAGATCATCTAATGATGTTGCGCGCTAAGCCTGCGCTCGAGTGAAACCCTCATGGAAAACGGTGAGTGGAGCGTCGATGGGTGACATGGAGGAGATCATGTAAGGAAGAGATCAGAGGATATAAATAACGGTGAGGTCCGTCTAAGAGAACCGCCGAAAACAACACAAAGTGGAGAGGTGCCGTTGAAACCCTATGTCCCAAATGGAACAAAAGGGAAGAATAATAATAATCCAAAAAGGTTTAAAGACGGGACGTCATGATTTATTGGAAGGAGTGTTCAGGTATGTTGATGACCAATTAGATAGCTTAAAGGAATCTAAGACACTCTCAGAAGAATAATGTATATCACCACAATTCCTGTCGTGGTAATCAAGAAATAACCGACAGGGTTCATAGACCTACGAAAAATTAGTGGGGTGAGAGATTAAAAAACACACATGTAAATCCTTAGTTATTAGATGGTTGGAGGCAATCGGCAGGAATCCGAGCCTGACCAAGGTCTCGTGCTTGTTGGCATTTACAAATCAGCAAGACGTATCTACAACCTTTACGGATATCATTTCCCCTCTGAGGTTCTGAGCTCAGTGGTAACTCCTCTGACTATAGTACATGTTCAAGTCTCAGAGCGAATCTGAAATCCTTCAAGATGACAGGTAAGACTTGCTTACGAGTGCCGAAAAGCACCAAACCCAATTCAGGCTGGGATTCCTTTTAACTGCATCCTGCCATCGAATAATACTTAACTACTGAAACGTAGCAAGTGAACTTAGCAGTTCAAGTAAGAAAAATAGTAATGGGTAAATATAATTATGGTTGCTGGAGAGTCTATCTCACTTATTACTGAACTTTCAGGGTGATATTCACGTGATGCTGATAATTGAAGATGAGATGAAAACATAGGCCATGGCAGGGATTCGAACCGATAATCTCCAGATTATAAGTCTGATACTTTACCACACGAAGTTCAGGGTGTAATACCAAACAGATCATTTATTAAATCATGCACTACTCTGAGTTTTCACATCAATTGGTTATGCTTAAATGTCAGTTTAGAGAATCAGTAGTTCAGCAACAGAATGCTCGGCAACTATGCATTACATGGCCCAGGGTTCGAAACCCGACTGGCATTCACCTTTGCCTCCCTAAACCGGTTTTAAATCCAACTAAATGTCAGTTTATCACCACACCAAGTGACAAGTTATGCTTCCTTCAGTCTCTTATAACTGTTTAACTAAGACAGTATACTTCTGAAACGTGAGATATCCTCACAAAATGTTTGTTTGATTTTATCTTGTTTAATTGAAATGTTTGTCTTGTGTGTTTTATCACCACATGTTATCACTCTACTCTCTTATGTGTGTATGTGTGTGTTAAATTTAAGGAAGCTTTATCATCACTTTTCGAACTTCCTCAAGAAGTTGAACCAAACCGACCTCGTGAAAGGTATAAAATCATTCAAAAAAGTGAGTTAACTGTTAAACATGCTTTATACATTTATCCCCCTTTATGAACTTTATTCAAGCCAGATCAATAGTTTATGCAGAATAAGATGGCACCATCATCATCATCATTTATTTTGTCGGCTTCTCATCAGCTGCCTACAGCCTAAAATAATTATCATTAAGTTTATGTGCAAACACAATTTATAACATACCTGCAAATGTTACATGACGTCAGTTAACAACAGGAGACTGCACCCTTATAAACAGTGTTCAGAAAATTTTCATCTACAGAATTGAAGTTTAAACAGAAATAATGTTTGCTTACAATGGCAAAGAAGTTACGTAATAAAGAGGTTAGAGGCAGAGATTACGTAATTAAACGACCGAGAGAGTAGAGACTTTGCGTTACCAGGACAAGTAAAGACTGCTAACTGTTTTTTTCAAAAACTTCATGCAATTCTTCCCATTAATAAACTTGAACAAAGTAAGAACAACAATTGTATCAGGATAATATGAGCTCATCTTTTATTATTTCGAGGATTCTTCTCAACTGGTTACAACCTGAATGATAAAAAATATGAATTACAGTACATTCAAGATTTGAACATACTTTTCCACGATCACAAGGAGTAATTGGTAGAAAGTAAAAGTAACATTAGTCCGGAATGATTTAACTAATTAAGAGTTACAAACACTAATTATTTATAGAATAATTAGACAATTAGGCTTGGAAACAAAAAACAGAGTTGCGTATATATATGTGTGTATAGAAACAAGGTTGAGCTAGAAAGAGCATAACAAGAAAGCAGACTACGCAACTAAAAAAATGTTTTATCTAATAGCCAATAGGAAAAAAAAAAGAAAAGAACAAGGTAGGGTGAGTCATGTTTAGATGAGAGAGTAGAGTTTTCTAAACAAGAAAAAGGGTGACTCATAAAAGTTGTATATTTTGTTATCACCAGGGCAGCGCAAGATTCACCATTGTCTCTTTCTGTGGACACATAGATTTAGTTTAAGTCGTTTGATAGCAGTTGCTTCAGCAAAGCGTATCAAGCTAGGTTTCTTTTGCTTGTTGATTATTTTGAACGACTTCAGGTTGTCTGCAATATGACCAGTGTCTAATAGATGACGCGCAATTGCACTGTTTATTGCTTGTGGACCTTTTAGTCTCAGGTTCTTTGGTATGTGTTCAGAAATGCGGACAATAACCCTTCTCTCTGTTCTTCCGATGTATGTGCTTTGGCACGTACATGTAAATTGGTAGGCACAGTTGTAGGTAACATGAGGTTGGTATTTGTTCACTTTTGCTTGTCTCAAACAACTAGTTGTTTGATAAACACATACAAGCTTGGCGGCTGGATATGTTCTTTTCAGGGCAGCGTTC
Organism: Trichobilharzia szidati; assembly: GCA_944472155.2. Lineage (NCBI taxonomy): Eukaryota > Metazoa > Platyhelminthes > Trematoda > Strigeidida > Schistosomatidae > Trichobilharzia > Trichobilharzia szidati. Next base: position 57,173,798 of record OX235276.1, read on the forward strand.
AGTCTGCATCTTTTTCTGTATCTTATAACTGTTTTTTATCGAACAAATAAATCAGGTTATAGGCTTTTGGTACCGATTACTTCAGCAAACTTGAGGAGAAGTTGGCTATTTCGTCTACTGATGATTTTAAAGGGATTTGCGATCTCCACCTCATGACCTGTATCAAGGAGATATATGGTATTGGCACTACTGTAAGCATTCGTTCCCTTGAAACTTAAGCTTTTTAGTACATTTTCAGAAAATCCTATCTATGCCACTCTTTCTGTTCTCTCAATGTAACTGCTTCCCTGGATCCATTTAAATCTTCATACACAGTTAGACCTAACATGGGAAGGGTATGTGTCGACTTTTGTTTGCACCAGAGAGCATGTTATCCGACAAACAGGAACCAGCTTAGCTGCAGGAGGGGTTGTCGCTGGTGAGGTATTCAATCTTCTGTTGACTAACCCAGCAATATTAGCACTTTTAAAGTCGAGTTAAATGAGGATGGGCTTCTTTTCCACTGTGATTTATTCGGCATTTGACCTTCACACCCTGCGTACTTGTTATTAAATTTCTGAGGGTAATAGTTGTTTCTCCACACCTTTTCGAGGATTAGAAACTCATCCTGTAATCTTTTTCTCTGAGGCATATATCCCTGACTCTATAAAGCCGAGTTTTCATCAGTGCTCGTTTATAGCTATTTGAACCAAAATTATCAACATATAAGTATTGTCCATTCCAGGTAGGCCTTCAGTTAACTTATCCCCGAAGACTACTATCTTTCAAGCATTGCAAAGAAATGAAACTTTCCAACATTTTCATGTTCCATAGTGAATTCAATATTTGTATGTGCGTCGTTGAATAATCCGAGTAGGTAGGAAGCAAATTTGTCATTGACATATTGACAATAACAAGTTGTTTCGTCGACTACAGGTTTCGACTTTGTTCTCTCAAGGTTGAGCATGAAGACGTTTGCTAAAACAGGGTTAATTGGAATTCCCGTAGCTACATTGTCTGTTTGGGGATGCATCTTTGGTACACATCAGCACTAGGTGTTTGAATTCCGATAATGAGAGTGTGAAATGATCAGAATGTTGACATTTTCATTGATTGGGATCACTGTGAACAAAGATATCACATTAAATGACATCATGAATATATTTGAAACGTTCATGTGGTTCAGACTGTCGACGAACTGTCATAATTAACTGCTGCTGACATCCGTCAACGTTTTAACATGTCAATATTTTAACTTTGGATGTTAAATTGCCTGGAATTACCATCATATGAATTCTCATTGTTTCTAGTCATCTTTATCGATGGCGAATGCTAATGAGAATGTTATCCTTAAAGGTCAAAATGATTCCTTTTTAGTAGTGGAAATCCAGAAATTCAAATTTGCACCTCAACTTATTCTAACTTCAGACTGTAAGATATAGTTAGATCAAGTAGATTCATGAGAAGACCATAGGATTTTGACTGTAGATTTCTATATGGTTAAATGTTCACTTTAGGTAAAGTAATATAGAAAGTTCTTTTGAGATTAAGCTTAAAATGCTGGCTTTATTTTCATTCCTTTATGTTCCCAGCGGAACACAGGGGCCTTCAAGCTACAGACTTGAAGTTTCGGTAGCGGTAGTGCTAATTTTTACAGGATGGGGTTGCTGGACTCATGCTCAACCTCCCCTCTTCCCCAGTCTTATTACTGGCTTAACAAGGCGAAGGAGTGAGTTGGCCGGGGATCGAACCACGGACCCCTTGCATGGTTGGCGAACATTCTGCCGCTGTGTCACCGACGCACCAAATTTTAGACTAGGGAAGTTAAATTGACTAATAGGATCGACAAAACAGTAGACACAATTAATGAAGTCAACAATTGTTTGCTTTGGGTCAGGGTTACTTAAGTGGGATTCCCTGGTTGAAAAGAATCCGAGTTTAGACACACTCCTAGAAATCACTGAGGATAGTTTAAAGTCACGCATATGTAACTAACCCACTGCTTTATTGTTTTCTCCTCTGCGTAAAATTTTCACTGAATTGTCACTACATTTCGTTTCCTTTTTCTTTTACATTGTATGTTTTGAAACGTAACCACGTGGAACAATTAATGTCTTTGCAAACTTCTACGAAGATTTGTTGGCAGGACAGCCGTTTCGTGCTAGTTTGAGATAATTCAGCAATACGCAAACATGACTTCGCTGCGGATTGAATCCAAGACTTTCAGCTAACGAGGAGAGTCCGTTAGCCACATACCCTCCGGGATGAAAACCGATGAGCGAGCACAATTGAAGCTTCCCAGACTAGGACGAAATCGCTCTGAAGTGCTCCCTGGTTTTCAGTGGTTTTCTAACTGATATCGACCAGCGTGATTTGATTTCAAACCAATCAAATCCTTTCAGACCAACAACTGGAAATTTTATCTGATCAGTATAAGATAACGTCAAGTTTTTGATAAAAACTATATACTACTGACTGACTGAAATAAGTAGCTGTATACCACCCACATAAACTAGTAGTCCTTGCTAGTTAGATGGAGGTGATCTAAACATTGGATGTCCGTTTCGCTTATTTGGAGTCAAGGTCATTGGCAGTGCAGCCAATAAGACTCAGTTCAGACGGCCGAATCAGTTCACACCCCCGATTGTTGGTACTGGATAGTGGGAGGCAATCGGCAGGAAGCCTTGCTTGACCTAGGTTTCGTGTTAGTTGGCACTCACCAGTCACCAAGGCGTACCTGGAACCTTGAAGGAATTAATGTCCCCCTTAAGACTCGAACCCGCATCATCCAGTGCCACCTGCAGTGAGAGACGCTACCAATGAGGTATTCGGGCTCGCAACTAACCACCTCAAGGACTGTATTGGATATTTTTGATTGGACACTTGTCAGTAACTAGTGTGATGTGTCTAGTCCTTTCTTCGGTGCAGACTAAATACTATCAGTCAAGTTGGCAATGCGGCCATCATGCTAGGTGCTTCACCATCACGGTCACTGTGAATTGTTGGTATAAGATGGTTGGAGGCAATCAGCAGGAAGCGTACGCCTTGCTGACGAGTGCCAACTAGCACGAAACCTAGGTCCAAGGTTTCCTGCCGATGGACTCCAACCATCTAATATCAACACTTTAAAGTACAACGTGATGGCAAGCCACCTAATGGCATGGTGGCCATTTCGAAAACTCGACTGATAGGATCCAGTCTGCGCCAAAGAAAGGAGTAGACACATCACACTAGTTACTGACTAGTGTCCTATCAAAAGTACCCCCATTGCTAGCTATCTACTTGGCTGGACTGGTGATAGCATGAATGAAACTCACAGTTAGCTTATTAGTTAGCAGTTTGCAATGTACACATTACAATGCATGAAATTTTCTCTCCAGTTTCTTCTGGAAACCAAGTTATTCAGGTCATTCTTTATGATATGCCTTATATCATATATGATAATCAAGAAGGCAGAAATATTTGCATAAAACTACATACTACTGATTAGTTTAGGTGAGTAGTTGTATACCTCTAGTATCAACAACTATGGGAGAAATCAGATCATGTACTGTAATGTCAATAAATTTGGTTTCCAAAGCAAACTTTGGTGAAAATTTCACCCTTTTGACTGTGTAAATTGTAAATCGGTGACTAATTTACAAATTGTTAATTTCGTTCATTTAACTTTTTGACTTGAATTGTTAAAGACTTACAAGTTATTGACTGAAGAGACAGTATTTAAGACAGACCACACCAGTTTTGACAACATGATATGTGTTTTATTGTTATCACTATTTAATTATCCATTTATTCAGAGGTATGGATTGGAATGAGTAGATAAAGTTGATGAATTCACTTATTCAATATAAAGTGTCACATCAGTTCTAGTGACAACGCTTCATTAAGGTTGGTAACGGCGAATTTAACGCTTATAAACTATCGTCGATATTACACCAGCAGTATATATGAACAGTTGTCAAGTGGTCTGCATACCACCTATCAGTTGAATTCTTTAAGCCTCAGGATTGTGAGATATGACTGAGGAAATCAGAAGATGTAGGACAGGTTCACATCACATATCTTTTCACCTTACTACTCACAGTTGTTAGAACTGTACAATAAGTATTGTAGAGATTAAGTATGGTCTTCATCTCCTAAAGTGCCTAGGGAAGCCAGTTGGTCTCCATCTGCACCAAACCGTAGGTTCCCTGTACCTCTTTAACACCAACTGTTTGTCAGACAAGACTGTCGAAATCTGAAATCAGCCACCTGACGACCTCTCATGATGTCTTCACGTCTGCTCCACTGTCACAAGTAGCTTTCACCGGACCTCCCAGCTGAGTTCCAAGGAGCATCGTTTTCGCTGTTGAATCTCGGAGGCCCAGTAACTCACTGATGGCCTCAAAGTTCCTCAGGAAGCTCAAGATTTCTCTCTTCAAAAGATGTAGGTCACAAAGAATCTTTATATGACCGAGGGCATTGACACCAAATATGATAGCAGAATACCGTAGTATTTTGAATTGTTCACTTAGCAGCTGGTATACAATGATGGTAAAATACAGAAATCTTACATAGAAATTCCTATTTGCACAAATTTTTCGTATTCTGCTTCTGTTGTCTGCTTTCCATGCTTTCTGCACTGTTTCACAAGGATCTTACATCCCTTCTCTTCACAGTATAATCTGTCACTCCACGCTATTCAATACTCTTCCAGAACAAATCACATACAACATTCTACTCCACATTTACATGTCAACCGGTCTTTAATATCACTCTTTGACAAATTCTAAGACTTCGACCTAGATTACTAATGTGTTTAGACCTGAAGGTACATCTCCTGTTGGTATAAGTTGAATATTATCTCAAATTATCCAGTGCATTGGTAGTTCATCAACAGAATGTTATCCAACCACGTGTCACATGATCTGGAGTTTGATCCCCGACCAGCACACCCCTAAACCTCACTAAGCCAGTGATAACACAGGTAAAAAGGGAAGGTTGGGGCGTGTGGCTAGCAAACTCCTCCTCCCCAGCCCCCAAAAAATTAAACCACTGCTACCGACACTTCAAAGCTCTAGCTTACAGCCCTATGTTCCACACGAAATGTACAAGAATAAAATAAATAATTATCAAATTATTCACATGAATCTACTGAAAAATCTCTGTTTTCTTTCTTAAAAATTTTAAACAAACTTTAGGCTTTAAAAGTGTCACTGAAAAGATGAATAAACCTGAGAAATATGATGCCCTGCTTAAAACTAACCGTACAATGATCATCAGGCCAAAGCTGTCGAAACAGTTATCACGTTATCAAAAGTCACACTTTAATGCTAAATATCGCATGTACAAGACAAACGATCCATATGTTAACAAGTTACAATTGATGAAAACAAAAGAAACTATCTCAAAAGATGGATACGACAGGCGATTACAACGACTTCATCGTCATGCTAATGATGATGACGAGAATGTTGATGATGATATTGAGTCTGCTGATGATAACAATGATATTGATAGCTGTGATAATGACGATGAACATGCCAATGATTTTGTTAATGTTAATATGAATGAGAATGATCAATCTTCACTAACAGACAGTAGTAGTAGTAGTAGTAGTAGTAGAAGTATTAAACAAACGAGTAATAGTCAACTGGAGGACTATTTGAAAAGTTGTATTATCAAAGGATCGCATTCCATTCAAGAATTATTTAAACTTTCTGATATATTTGAATATGGCCAAAATGTTGAAGAGGTAAAAAATGACCAAAGTGTCAATCAGAATGATGATGCCTTTTATCATTCTTATAATAGTAGTAGTAGTGGCTGGGGGAAAGAATTAAAACCAGTCGAGTTTTTACAAGTATTTAATCAACAGTATGTTTGCGATCTACCGTGTAATCCATCCTTTTTGATCGGTCGTTTATCAACTGCAGTGATACGCAGTTTTGATTTGAACAAATTCAAGGTAAGTTCATATCAGTAATTTGCTTAAAAATCTTTTCTTTACAGAAATGGGTATAGTACAGAAGTGAACTGTCAACGTAGAACAAACTCTTTTTCCAACCTAATCGTATTTAGCTTTTAATATTGCTTAACAACGTGGGCGTCAGTAGGCGTCAGCCTGGTATGCATAACACGTGCCTCAGGCTTTTTTCAGTCGGTGCCTTAAAACATTGGTTAGGGTAACTTGTCAAACAATCTAGTCGACGGTACTAGTCCTTAGGATAAGCAATATTTGTTTTTTTCACTAGTATTTTGATCGATAATGTATTGCGTATGAGCACGACTCACTTCTTTTTATTCCTTTGAGTTCTGGGAGGGGGGAATATGAAGCTATTATTATGAGAAATTAAGCTCATAATGAAATCCTGTAGCCAATCAATCAAATCCCTACAAACCAATACTTGAATATCAATGAGACGCTCACTAGCGACTGGCCCTACTCAGGTAGGTAGTAGTTACCTGGGGTTTCAATGGGAAGTTGGGACCAGTAGGGTACAGCAGGTCAGGCATGAGGACAAATACTCGCCACCAACGACATTGACCAGTGCCAGTTACGCCAAATCATGAACTGGCAGAAGTTGGAATTCATAGGCTGGCCAATGGATCGGTTCTACGAGCTCGTTAGCCTTGCAACCAGAAGGTTCTGGATTCGAACTCTGGTGGTGATTACGTACTGATGAAGATTTCCGAACTAGGCTGACAAAACAGCTGTCCAGTACTCCAGTGCTGGTTTTTCAATGGTCCTCTAAGCGATGTCAGTTCATAATAAAATCCTGAAACCGATCAGTCAAATCCCTGAAAACCAATACTTTATTATAATTCCTTTAACTTCCAAATGGAACATATGGCTTCAATAGCCCATCCTCATTTTATCCTATTCTCTTCAGTCATCTTCAGCTGGCCTCACGGTTGCTCAGAGGCCCTCATCTCCTCCGCAGACGATCTCCTCTATGTTAACCTATGACATCCTCCAACTCGTCATTCGGCTTTCACTCGTGGGCCTTTACTGCACGCAGTGTCACCTAACAATCTCCTCAGAGTACGTCCGATCCACCTCCACTTTCTTCACAGTGTCTGATATGAAGTAGGTTCATGGTTGATTCGTTACCAGACCTTCTTGCTGCTAATTCTTTCCGATCTGATCTTCAACATGCAGCGAAGGCAGCTGTTGAAAATGCTTTTCGTAACACGTCGACTAAGTTTCTATCCTAAATAGCGGCGATGACCAACCTAGCATTTGAGCTGAAAATCCAAATTTTGTTGTTTATGCTGAGTGCAGAGAATTTCCAAACTGACTTCGGAGTGATGAAGGTCTGAGTCGTCCGTCCATTGATAGTGATCGGTACCTGTTGTTGCTGCTGGTTAGGTATCTTCATCACCTCTATTTTCTAGGTGTTCACCTGAACTCCTATCTTTTCTGCTTATTCTGCAATCTCGCTGGTTTTCCCTGTAAGTCTTCGAATTTTTCCGACATTAGACATAAATCGTCTGTGAACTCCAAATCTTCTAGTGCCTTCTTATCGGTCCAAAGTATTTCTCTCTCCGCGCTCTCCACAGCCTGCCACATGATGTAGTCTGCTAGAATCAGGAACACCACTGGTGACAGTGGGCAGCATTCTGACTTACTGCTATCCTACTCCTATCCGGATGCATCGCTGAGTTTCCTGCTGTTAATCACTTGACATGTTGCCCTGTCAAACTGCTATTGATTGAGGTTGGTAAGAGTTTGACGAAGCAGTTTTCAAATCACTTCACTGTCAATTCTGCTGAAGGCCTTTTCAAAGTCGCTGAAGTTAAGTTAAAGATTTGATCCCCATTCTATACCCTCTTCGGTGATGATGCGTAGAGTTGCTATTTGGTTGGCCTTCCCTGAATCTAGCTTGTTCCGGTGGGCGGAGTTCTGCATCCAGTGTATATTTCATTCCCTTCAGAGTGACGTGGTATTGCTTTTTGAAAGCATGAGGTTACTAATGTGACAATCGAAATTCCGGGCTTATCACCGGCTGGTTAACTTTTCACATACATGCATGATTCTATACAAGGAAATTGAAAATAGCGATATTCAGGTCTTGTGCTGTGTGCATGAAATAAAACAATAGGTGACTTGTGTTCTGTAGAAAGCTGATATTAAGGCTTGATATTGTGAACTACCGCTAAGTAGTGGGCGTCCTACCATAATGCATATAAGACATATACAATAGACAGAATTAATCTAGATTAGTTATTCTGAAATTTATCCGGTTATCACTTGAATTTTCTTGTTCTTCTCTGAAGTTTCTGTAGCAACTTGATTGATTTTCCAGAGTGAAATCCCTAGCTCCACGCCCAAGCGTGGTTTCGGCAGCAGTGGTGTTTATTTCGTTACGGGATAGATTGCTAACTTCGTACCCGACTTACCATGTTTACTAGGCTTACTACCGGCTTAGTGAGGTTAAGGAGTGTGTCAGCCGGGGATCGAACCCCAAACCACACACATGGTTAGTGAGCATTCTGCCACTGAACCTCCAATGCAATATTCAAGGAAAACCCAGCGGGTTTCGAACTCAGGACATTCCGGTCACAAGGCAAACTCATAGGCCATCCAGCCTCTTGGTGTCACTCAGTGAACTTGGAAACACACTCAGGAGACTACCAAGTGAAATCACACTCCAAGCCGTTGCTCGAGTGGAACCAGAAGGGGAAACAATGAGTTTGGCTGGGGTCCTAATGTGCCATGGAGGAGATCATATGAGGAGGATATGAAGGTCTGTGGGTAGTCATGCAACCGGCTGAAGAGGAATGCAGAGAACAGGATGCAATAGAGATGTTCTGTCGAAGACCTATGTTCCACTTGAAATTCCCAGGGAACGATAAATAATAAGAACTTGAACTAGTGTCGTGTAACCATTTTCACATCAGCAGTGTCTAACTGACTCGCGTGAGAAGTCTCTTTAAACTTGTCTCAACAAAACCAAACTGAAAATGACGTGTCATTTTCTAACTGTTATCACTGTTCACTATTTGAGTTCAATTTTTAAATGGTCTTTTTTGTATGTCGTTCAGCAAATTCGACCATTACTTATCTATCTACACGATAGTCAAGCAGATGGTGCTATGCACTTCGTTTCAAATGTATTATGCTCAAAACGCTTTACAGGCAGACTTTATGAAAATAACCTATTGATATGGCCATTAGATCTGACTAATATGACAAAGAAGAATATTATTCAACAACTTGAAAAACAGAAAAGACAATCTCACTCTTCGGCATCTTACCATCATCCCTGTCCTCATCCTCCTCCTCCTCCGCATAGCTCACTTCAAAAGCGAAATTCACACGATATACTGACGTCATCAGTGGTGAGACAGTCAAAGTCAGATGTGATATCAAGATTTCAAGCAAGTAATAAACATCATCACCTTCAACGACAACAACAACGACATTCTCATTATCATCATTCAGATGGATATACACCACGGGATGACGATTACTCACTAAAGTCATCTGTAACAACTTCACGTACAGAATTTTATACTGGACAGTATGAATCTTCACTAGATAATGAAAACAACGTTAACAAGTCTACTACACAAAATAACAATAAAAATCAATTTGGAAAGAATAAAGTATCAATAAATGCGCAAAGGTTATTTAGCTGTTTTGAGAAACACCCAGCTGGTGAAACATTTAAACAGATTGTAAAGGTAACATAAACTGTGTGTTTTTGTTTTGTTTGTTTTTTTTGTCTTTAAAAGGTTTTATTTATTCGGGGATGTTTCTTTTTGACTGAAATAAACGACTTATTAACGAACAAAGAATATTCAGATTTTCGATAACCTCTTCTTCATCATCAGGTTATGCATTTATTTACATGATAGTAATATTATATTACATTATTATTGTTTCCCTTAGTTCCCAGAGAAACATAAGGCTTCAGCAGAACATCTCCACTGCGTTCTGCTCTCCACTAACGTTTTCACCACCTGGCTCCACGTCTGCCCACATACTTTCATCTCCTCTTCACATGGCCTCCTCCTCCATATCACCCTCGCAATGACGACCAACTTGCCGTTTCCCATTGGGGTTCCACTAGAGCGATGGCCTGGCGTGTGACGTCACTTGATGGTGGTTTGATTTCTCAGAGTATGGCTAGCCAATCCACCTCCATTTCTTCCTGCATATTTGTTGCACAACTGGTTCTTGCTGGGTTGGTTTGCTCCCATCGATCCCTGTTGCTGATCTTTTCTGGCCATCTGTTCTTGAGTATTGATAGTAATAATTAAAGAATTATTGTTAATAATAAGATAAATGCTGTTTTAAATTACACTGAATCAATAGTTAGAATCGACAGGTGATTACATTTCAAAAGCATCAATAAGAGAGAGAGAGATAATATGCATTAACATAAAACTAAACTGAATACCAGATTATTTAAAAGAAGTAGTAAGATGGAATTTATGAATTTATAGATTTCACATCAAGGGCAATGTGACAGTAGTGGCTGGCTGGAACTTATTCTTCTGCAGGTATAACTCCGGCTGATTAAGGCGTATTGCGATGGCCTCGGCTGTTTGGAGAATTCGATATCCAGAGGCCTTCGATAATTTATTCGATACCCAATAAAGGATAGAGGAAGATTCTTCAACATTAGCTTTATGGACTGTTTGCAGGAGGTAGTCCAATATAGAACTGTTGATGGCTTCAGCAACACCTTTATTTAACCATACTGGTAGGTGATCTCGAACACAAATGATTGGGTTTCTGAGGAAGCTAACTGCCAATATAACTGGTTCCACAGGAGCAGTTGAAATGATAGATACGGTTGGAGGTGATTAGCCTGCGTACCTCATCTCTCAGTTGACGAATCACAACCGGTTGTGTGGAAAATATACACTGCAGGTTACCGGCAGCTCAACTTGCTGTTGGTTATTATTTCACCACTTGGTGTTATCTATCACCTTTGAATTTTTGTGGTAAATATAGAGAGAGACTTCTTGTTAAGACGTACAGGAGAATTTTTTCTACTTTCACTGGCCATGTGTTCAGTGATGAACTTTTCAGAGTAGCTGTTTTAAATTAACCTGTTGTATGCAACCTTAAGTTCATCTTCAATCGCATCTTCTGAACACTGACCCTATAGCCGAGGGTCTTTATTAAATTTCTTTTAGACCAGAGAGGAAGAAAGCTGTGAAAATGTGTGGATATTGAGCACTCCAAGTGCTTTCCTGATATAAATTCCTTTTTCTACTACCTTCTAGTCTTCTTGTCAGTAGGACGTCTAAAAAGGCAGCTTCACTTTGGGATTCTTCCTCACAAGGGAATTCGTTGTTTCTTTAGTTATCACTGTATTACAAACTTAGAACCTGATGACGAAGAGGTTACCGAAAATCCCAATATTCTTTGTTTATTAATCAGTCTTTTAAATATTTTAAAGGGCATCTTCAATGAATTAAAATTTTCTTTGATTTGTGTTTTTTTTTATTTTAAGTCTTTGCTTCATTTATTTCTAGAAATTTTAACCCAGGAATTATTATTGGTTGAAGGCTTAAAAAAATCATTTATTAGATAATAAAGAATGTTACGTTAAACAGGTTAATTCATTTATTATCTGAGCCTATAAAGCCAGCCTAGCCACAGAAAGCCTGACGAGTGAAAGACTGACCTGCATCAACTGCTATTATTTTAATCATATGGAGTGAAACGGCTAAGTATTCTGACCAATTCATTCATTTGGAAGGTTACATAAGTCTTCTAATAAATTGATGGGTGTCGAAATCTACGCACTAATCCCAAAGGCTCGTGTAGCATTTAACAACTTGTGTCCTTTATGGCGTAGGCATGATATATGTCTATCCGTCAGTGGACTCGTGTACCACGCAACAGTTCATTCTTCTCCCGAACCACATGCGTGGTTAGCGAGCATTCTACCACTGTGCCACCGACGCACAGAGAGTATAGTGTGGTTTAATTGCGATGTCGTGAGTTGCCAGACGTAGTAAGTGAGCAGAACTTTTATACTGTACTGAGTGAATTTTGTCTACTCGTCAAACAAGTTGTTTTATACTCTTGATTATCACATATTCATCAGTTATAAAATAATTTGAATCTTTTTAGATATCTGCATTACCTGTACTTGTCAACTTAAAGTGGCATAATGAACATTTCTTGGTATCACATTTATTACTACCATCTTCAACAACTAAAGAAAGTCTAAACTGGCTTGGATCAGTTTTAAAGCTATACGCGAATGAAGTTTCTTTGTGTTAAATAAAAAACAAGAAAATATATATCAGAACTCAATATTGAAAATCGTAGCTTATGTTTATACACATAATTCAAACAAACCGGAAAAATATTTCCTTTGACCTTGTAAATTCTTGATGAGTTAAAACAAGAAATCCAAACAGATTTTTACACATTATTTGTTTCTGATTTGAAATTTACTTTGACTTAAAAATATTATTTATCCAACTTCTAATATTAGCCAGTCAAGAGAGTTACTTATGCAAATTCAATGTTCAATTTAAAAAATCCTATTTTTTCTTTAGTGACAAAGTATTATCATCACTATTGGTTACATTATATCAGATTCTTTTAATTTAAAAGCACGGATTTATAACTTGTCAGTATTGATTTATCACTATTCTTGATAATTGTTTTTTTTTTGTGTCTGTGGTTTAAATGAACAAATTCCTTTCTGGCATAACTTATTTTGGTCAATTTGAAATAACCGATGTTATATAAGTATATGCTTTCCATTCACATATCAGTCGACTAATATATTGTTTTCTTTCATGAATAAAAACAAATGTATCATGTGTGTACGTGTGTATGTTGTTTTTGTTTCACCTCAAAGATTGATTGGCATATGAGAAACATAGTTTACGAATGAACAGAAATTGTCACTAATTACTCGACGAGTAGATCAACTCATTTGGCCGTTAGGTTGACATCCAAATGCTGATAACAAAGAAATATTTCAGTAAAGACAGTTATTACCCAACTAAACTTTGTTCCTTGATAAATTTCGATAAGGAAGAAGCATCAAATATGCTGTATAAAGTGATACCATCATTCTACTTCACTGGTCCTCATCAGATGCACAGACCACCTGGAATTACAATGATCATAAAAACTGACAGTAACACACTTCAGCGTTTAAATGATAATGGAGAAAACACTATAAAATTGACGCCTCCGAAATATTAACAGCATTACAATTTCAAGTTACCGTCAACTTATATTCTTTCAAAATAGAAAATGAAGACGGAGGAGGAGAAGATAGAAAACAGAAAAATCTAATAAACAATGTTAGCTTGCAGATTCATATGGCAACTCATGAAAGTTATAGTTCATAAGATTGGAAACTTGCTCAGAGAGCTGAAATCAATAATATGGATGACTACTTGGCGAAATCATTATCAAAATGCAGTAACTACGAGAGTGAGAGATTGACTGATAGATTAGGTTTGATTGCAACTGCTTCAGCAAATCGTAATAAATTTGCTGTCCCTTGTATGTTTAATATTTCGAGTGATTTTGAAATCTTGATGAAATTCCCGGTTTCTGGCAATTGTACTTTGAGAACATCTGCTTCCATTGAGACATAAGTTTCTTCGAATATGCTCAGAAAACCTAGATTAAAGCTCTTCTTTTTGTCCCTTCAGTATACTTGCACGTAAATTTATAAACGCATTCGGAGTTGACATCAGGGTAGTTATCCTGTTTAGATTGGATTATAGAACATGTGGTGCTGTATGGTATTATAAGTTTAGCCACAGGGAAGCATCTGTCTATCGCTCCTTTCATTCTCTTGTCAGTCTTTTGTTATACTGCTCGTCCTTAAAAGGGAGATAAATTTAAATTTTCTTCTTTTCAACAACTGGATGTTTCGTTTTCTCGCCTTCTTTGCATATCCAAAAAAATTCATGCCTAAACAGAGTCAGATATTGGCGAAGAGCGATTACCAGACACCTCCGGGTTTTTCGTTGAGATTTCAAAATCCCTCAAAGTATCAAGCACACAAACGACAGCAAATTTATTACGATTTGCTGAAGCAATTGCAATCAAACCTTATCTCTCAATCAATCTCTCACTCACTTGATAACTGCATTTCGTTCATGATTACACTGTGTATTCAGCCATTTAGTGATTTCAACTCACTTAGCAAGTTTCCAGTTTTATGAACTATAACCTTGAGTTGCTAAGTGAACTTGCAAGCTAACGTTGTCTATTAGGTCTTTCTGTTTTCTGTCTTCTCTCGCCTCATGCCTTTCTTTCTTATTTTGAAAGCATATAAGCTGATGGTAACTTGAAATTGTACTGCTGTTTATATTTAGGAGGCTTGAATTTTGTACTGTTTTCCCCCCTACCATTCTAACGCTGAATTGTGTTACTGTCAGTTTTTATGATCATTGTAATTTCAGGTGGTCTGTGCATTTGATGAGGACCAGTGAAATAGAATGATGATACCAGTTTGTACTGCAAATTTTGTCTTCCTTTCTTTGCTGAATTTTAATTTCAACTGCCTTAACCCATTCAATGAATGAGGATTTTTTCTGATGTCGGCAATACTTACAAGTAATATGCTTTTTGTTGCTAAAGTGGCTGAGTGAAGACAAGTGTTGACAACCACGAAGAATGTGCTAAACTGACCGAGGTACTGAAACATGATGACCTATCCCTAGAATCCTGTCAGCCGAATGACCATAAAGTGGGCAACAACTTGGTTTTTACTAAAAATCAATATATCGCGTTTTATTTAAAATCAGCATTAATATCATAGAAAGTCAGGTAAATGACTAGTCAATTTCCCCTGATTAATTCAAAAGTTTGTCATGAGGGAACAAACTAAAACGTGTATTTCATGAAATTCCATTTCAACGTCTTACAGACTGAATTATTTATTGTTGATGCTTATAGTTTTTTTAAAGTAAACGCAGTATAATAAGATTTTACTTGTTATCAGTTTAAGAGACAAACATACGAATAGACAGGGCGAATACATCTAGTGATTCCATAACTACTGCTCTTGGCTTAAGTCTTAATGAGACGACTGGAATAGACAGTGTTGCAAAACGTTACACTAAAGGAAGAACTCAGTACGTTGACAAAACATATAAATTCATGGAAAGAAATGAAACAGAATGCTTTTAGTATCACAGCACATCCAAAGGTATAAACCTCTTAAAGTATTCTAGTGTTTTCAGGTATAGTTATACTGGGAACGAAAGATAAAAAGGGAAACTTTAAAGAGTAGACACCCAACTAGCATGAATGCACCAACGACCTTGATAGAAGTGCTTCAGCCAAAAAGGAAATCTTTCCCCCAACTCAACCATAACTCTAACCTTTTTTCACAACCTTACCTTAGCCTATCCTCCAACTATCCCTAACCTTAGTCCAACTCATCCCACTCTACCTCTGAAAAAGAGAAAAAAAGTGAAGACGCACTTCTGTCCTTGCACTCAGGTTGCAACGCATACTGAATAAATGAATAACCTTATTAGGTAGAATTTGGTTGCTTGTCATTTTGTTGGCGATACTCGAATGAATCAGCATCTGGTGGCTGTAAGTAGAGTAGTGGAACGGCTTTCATAGACCCCATAGCTCGAGATCAGCGGATGAAAGAAAGCCAATGATTTGGAGTTTCAAGGGCTTTACCATTTTTAGTTTCCACAAATAAAGGTGCCCGTAAAAACATTTCAGAATTAGAGAAGAGTGCATCTATATTAAGAAGAGAAGCGACATGTCGCTATTCAAGCAAACAGCTGGCTTTGGAAGAAAGTATAGCCTTAAACTACGGAGTTTCAAATAAATAAACAAAGCCGTTGTCGATGACATGACTCATGACTTCTTTAGGCAACAATGTCCTAAACATACAACACATTTATACTGCTAAACAGCTGAAGAAGTCAGAAAATTTTGAAACCATGCCTTGTGGGAAACGATGAGAGCTGTTGATAAAGTCTGCTTTTAACAAGGTGGATAAGTCCACTCGCAAGTAGTCTCTAAGCATTTTCTCACCAAAGTTATTTGTATAAGCAGCCCTAACCGAAAGACAGAAACCTTGTCTAACCACGTGACTACAGGCTTCGGAAGAACTCACTACAATCACCTAAGTTCAGTTAAAATTAGTAGTAGATCAACAACTCAGCGTCACATTAAATATCCGTTTTTGTCACCATAAATGATACCGCAGACAATACAAAAAGTAGTCGATGGATTGTGGACATCATGAATTAATTCTTTATCACTATGGCTTCCCTATTTCCAGGAAAATGGTATCAATGAAGGCTTTTACGAGTTTGACCACAGATTGATATCATTTAGAAAACCATTGAAAACCAACCAAGGAGTAATGGACAGCTGTGTCATCAGCCTAGTTTGGGAATCATCGGCAGTACGTAACCACCGCCAGGGTTTGGACCCAGGACCTTCCGGTTACAAGGCAAACTGGCTCGTATACCATTCAGCCACTGGGACCTCATTCAATGGCCCATGAACTCTAACTTCTACCAATTCGTGATTTAGCGCGACCACTCGTAAAACTAAATTTAATCCTTACAAACCAACTCTTGAAAATAGACGAAGGCTGTTAAATTACTTGTGTCCACGCCAGCTAGTACATCAATGAATGGCACACTACTAGCAAAGCTTACGAGACCCACACAAACAGAGTTATCCTAGTAAACGTATGGGGAAACACTTCAGTACTTGTGATACAGGGTAGGGAATAAACATATGTTGGGTGAAAAATGCATTATCTCGTGTACACACACAGCTTGCTACTTTCATTGTCAGTGGTAGACATTTTTTAGAAGTCTATCAGAAAAAGTCAGTCAAACTGGCTTATATCTCAAAAGCCGTAACTACCACGCCTTTCAGATTTCTCCATTTCATTTGTATGTGATGGATACCCACACTTTCCAAAGGTTTATAGACCATGTTCCCCATATTAATGCTTCCATATTTTATTTGATGGTGGAAAACACAAGAAACATAGCAGGGAAAATATTTAAATATACTATCTTAGCAACCATAAGGTTACAGTGTGACTGTAAATCTACGAAAATGCAAGACCTGAACGTAAAACAGACTTTAAACTGTTAAGTGAGCACAAGTAATGCTGAGGAGGTTTCAGGAAAGACTAAGCAAAAGAGTAATATCCTGTTTTAAGGTCTCTAGGGGGACCAAAAACATCCACAAGTTTAACTAATTTCTATATTTATTTATATTTTAAATTTCCTCTCAGCTAGCGACGGATTCGCTGAAGCATCATGAAATAACACTGAGAGTTTTTACGGTGGTGGTCAGACACTTTCTTTCTTCGCTGAATGATGTGAGAAAAGCTTGAGGTGTCTGTCAGTTACACGCATTTTGCAAATGATTGTTTACTGTTATTTATTGGTTCTGATAGGGCTTTAATGAAGAAAGTAGGTTAGAGGACAGTTAACTCGTTTAACACTTATCTACCGGAGCTTACTGATCCCTGGCATATGCTGAATAAAACTGGCTGTTAAGATCTACCACTGCTTCCTTATGACTACTTAGACAATTCAGTGTACTGTAATTACAATTGGTTTTGTATAATAAGAAGTTTGATTTTGTACTGACCATTTTCCCACAAACCTTACGCATTAAATGTTCCTTTGTTCGCATTTGCTATCTTAGGTAGAATATATTAGTGAAAATAATGCAAATATTTTTGCAGGCTTTCAAAATTCAAACCATGCGAATATATGCCTTTGGCAACACTTTTATGGTTTAGGACTTTCTTCTTCATTAGAAGCACTAAAATTACACCTGATCACTTGTAAGACACCTGTGATGTCAAATAATTCCCCGTTAAGCCAAACTTCAAGCACCAAAATGAAGCAGCAGAAAAATGACGTTGAACGCACCACTCAGATCAATAGGGTGGTTTTTAAGTTTAGAAAACACATATTTATGAAAATAATGAATAAAAACGCATACAAGTGTTGCATAGGATACCTATCTCTGACGCATAACAAGATTGGCTATGAGTATTCGGTCGCTGTGTCAATATAGAAATTATTCCACATTCTAAAAATGTATTCACCTAGGTCTTCCAACACAAATCTTTCCTTAACCTAACCCTAACGTGGAACAATTCCTAAAAAACTGTGATCTAACTCGGATCAACCGTAATATCTCCCTTATCAGGTTAGCCTAACTCTAACCTGTCCTTAGCCCAAACCTTAGTCTAATGAAAGTTAGTTTTTGCTTGAAAGTATAATTATAGTCCAGTTCTACAAACTAATTCGGTGGTATAACGGTTAGGACGCTCGCCGACAATGCACATGGTCCGAGGTTCGATCCCCGACCTTGCTAAGGCAGTAGTAGGACTGGTAAAGAGGGAAGGTTGGGCATGAGGCTAGCAACCCCATCCTGTAAAAATAAACACTGTTACAGAAACTTAAGCCATTGACTATAAGCCCTATGTTTCACTGAGGAATGTGAAGGAAAACAAAATCTACAAACTAATAATATAGTCCTGCGTTTTTTCCACTGGCAGAAGTTGTACACCGGTGGTCGAAGAGTCTTTGAATGAAGACGAGATGTTCCTGGAGGTTCCAAAGAATACGACATGATGTTCAGTGGAGCAATTAGACAGTTTAAACCAGTGAGAAGGCGAAGCGATGGACAGTAGAACTATATTTTCATTTGTACGCGAAAGTTATATGTTTTTACGAGTTTGACCACGGATTGATATCTGTTAGAGAACCAGAACTGGAGTGCTGCACATCAGTTTCATCCTAGTTTGAGAATCATCGGCAGTATGCGCCCACTGGGATTCGAAACCAGAACCTTCCGGTTACAAGTCAAGCTCGTATACCATTCAGCCACTGAGACCCTATTCAATGGCCTCTCCACTACTCCGTGGCTTTTAATGGTTCTCTAACTGATATCAATCCGTGATCGAACTCGTAAAAAAAATTTGATCCTTACAAACCAACTCTTGAAAAGTTATATGTATTTCCAAAGAAGTTGATCAAGCGAAAGTTAAGTGCAGCGTGTCCATTATTAACATTCGGCAAAAGCTGTATCAATTTATTGTTTAGGACTCCACACAATACTTGATGACACACCGTTCCAAGATCATTGATGCTATCGCATCCTTTGACACTTACTGGTGCCTAAAATTTGACCTGGCATAATTCCCCGAAAATATGAACCTGCGGCATTCATCACAGACCACTGGATGCTGATCTTTACTGTTAAAGTTAACTGATTATGCTGAAGGTTCGAGTCAACCAATCTACAGTACTGTAGGAGTTTTGAGCATAATAATTGGCGTTGGCATACACCGTAACCCAACTAGCACTGACTTTATGCGCACTGCAGAATGTTTGGGGCAGGTTTAGGTGCCTTATCCCACGTTCGGCAGTGCGCCCGAAGAAAATGCTAGTTGGGAAAATCCACGTAAACGTTAAACTCCATCTCCTAAACACTACAGTCCTTAAAAAAATGTTGTGTCTAGTGTATTTGACTATAAGAATCACAGTGAATTCTTCACCCAAGTTTACAACCACGCTAAGATCAACCTCACTGACTCTGAACTAACACCTTTTTCTATAGTCGGTAAATTCTGGAATGACTTTTTATTCGCTAAAAACAATATCACTATGTTGTTTCCCGCATTATCCGCATTACTTCGGAACATAATAGGTTTCTCTTAAGCATACAAAGTATTCATTGGACAGCATTATCGACCAACAACTCACAGCTGAATTAATAATCCCCAATGGAACATAAAAACGAAGAATTTGTTGTTGGACATATTTTGACTGAACTAGAGTACACGTATCTTCTAGTATTTCTTCGCGTTTATAATTGTGACCTAACGTTGCGATTACTCGACATCCGCAACGTAATTCAAAGGGCACTTGCGAAGGAATACGATAGTGTATTATTGCAGCAATCAACAGTTCAAAAATCGAGCGAGTACAGAAGTATCAATTGTTAACATGCAAGATTTAGAGTAATAAATAAATGAAAGTACAATTACACAATGAAAGTATAGTACGATTATGAGTAATAAAACGGGTCACTACAATAGCCCCTCCGTAGAATGCAGGTAAATGAAGTTTACCTGTATTCGGAATGATATTGTAAATGAAAATTACAGAAAAAATATATACGAGTTTCTGGAATGAAAACCAAATTGAGGATTTTAAGTTTTTGAGGTTTGATAATATAACTCTATACATGCGAAAATGTTAACAACTTTGAAACGAACTAAAATGTTTAGAAAGTTGTGCAAAATGTAACAATAAAACCAGAAAAACTATTAGAATAATAATGGGGTTGTTATTGTAAAGAGTTACAGAATAGATTTATATCTTAACATACAGTTAATAGTATAGTAATAAGGAAGTATGGAAATGATTTAGGTAAACATTCAGTTACCTCTATTTCCATGAAAGCTGGTTGTACAAGTGGAATTGTACAAGAAGGGATGGCTGCGCCAGAGAAGAGTGCAGCAGTAGCTGCTGGTGCTGATACGGTTGAAAGTGAACGTCCGTCAGCATGTTGTTGTTGTTGCTGGGGTGTTGTTACTCGGCGTTGAGGAGTACTTGAATTGATGTTTGCTGAGGTTGGAGAGTAGAAGTTGGTTGATTGATAGACATTCCAACAAGAGCAGTTGGCACAAGCTGTGGTAAACCAGTGGTTTGAATCAATTGACCGTTAGGACCAACAGTCATGACTTTCAATGGAGCTCCTGGTGCCAGAATGATAAACTGGGGAGTAGCATAGGAGCGTGCAGCTACAGTACACGGTTGACCACTGACAGAGACGTCAGTTGCCATCATTGTTGCTTGTTGCTGATGTTGTTGGATATAAGCTTGCTGTTGAGCTGGTTGTAACTGATGAGCTTGTGCTTGAATCTGTTGTTGTTGAGGTGATTGGGTAAACTGTTGTAATTGAACAGCTGTAGGACCGGCTTGAGTAAATGGAGTTGCAGACCATTGTAAGAGTGTTTGCACACATGTAGACAATGCTGAAGCTTGAGGACAGAGAATTGGAATTGAGGTGTTGCATAACAGCCAGCTGCTACAGCTGCTTGAGTATCAGGGTGAACTGGGATAGCAGTCGCTGTGCCGCCAGGTCCGGAGGTACTTTTAGCAGAAATATCAGTAATTATACATCCAAATGTTATGAAGTTATAAAAGTTAATGCGACGGCAAAGATGATTTATTCTGTAGTGACCCGTTTTACTACTCATCATCTCAGTATACTTTCACTATGTAATTGTACTTTGATTTGTTATTACTCTAAATCTTGCATGTTAACAATTGATACCTTTTGTACTCGCTCGATTTTTGAATTGTTGATTGCTGCAACAATACACTATCGTATTCCTTCGCAAGTGCCTTTTGAATTACGTTGCGGATGTCGAGTAATCGCAACGTTAGGGCACAATTGTAAACGCGAGGAAGTATTAGGATATGTGTATACGCTAGTTCAATCAAAATATCGCAGCAACAAATTGGTGAGCCCGACGATTCCACTGTGTATACTTCGAAATGATGTAGTCCATCAATCAGCTATGTCGGGCTCACCAATTTTTTGTTGGACATATTTTGACTGAACTAGAGTACACGTATCTTCTAGTATTTCTTCGCGTTTATAATTGTGACCTAACGTTGCGATTACTCGACATCCGCAACGTAATTCAAAGGGCACTTGCGAAGGAATACGATAGTGTATTATTGCAGCAATCAACAGTTCAAAAATCGAGCGAGTACAGAAGTATCAATTGTTAACATGCAAGATTTAGAGTAATAAATAAATGAAAGTACAATTACACAATGAAAGTATAGTACGATTATGAGTAATAAAACGGGTCACTACAAATTCAGCGATGAAAATCCTCTTTCAAACGATTTCATTTTCATAGTTGTAAAACCTAGAGTTAGGTTAGTATGAATGTAATTACAGTAGTATACCTAATCGTAAACTTATGCATAAATGTGTGAAGTATGTTTCATCGGTTTTCATGCAGACGTAGTAGTTCTGCAGTGAAATGAATGCATCTAATAAGATGAAGACTTGAAAACGTTAAAAATCTGTAAAATTCACTTGTAGACAGAAGAATGGAGAACTTTAACCGCGTTTATGCTCTGTAGTCACCAATGCCACGCTGAAATGTAATTTCGCTTTGAAAAGCGAAAACACATTTGCGACCTTTAAATTCGTAACACTGCCTTTCGTTCCAATATCCAATATCGTTTTTACGAGCTAGTATAAACCAATTTGATTTCTTTGTGCTCGCCTCTTGATTGTGAGGTAGAGGTTCCTGATCTTCGGTAAACGTCTGCGTAGCTCGTCCCGCCACTCGACTGTCGTAGCTTTGGTTGACTCCAAAAGGAGTAGTGCAGGGATTAATTATGTGTGGTTTGTAGTATGAGGTGTGTTAAGACTGTTACTACTGTGAATGGAGTTGATCCTTTCACCAGTTGGTCCTTCGGTATCGTCGTCAATAGAAAAGAGATAATAATAATAGATATAATTAGTGAAGGTATTCAGACTAACAGACAGAAAAATAATAAGTCAGTCAACCGGTATATATATATATATATATATATACCAGTAATAATGATAATAATAATAGGTGTAGTTAAAGCTGTCAGGAGAGTAAGACTGAAGAGAATGTAAGGAAGTAAAACGACCAGTTTAATTGCCTACCTTTGAATGGTGTATGCGATTTTAAGGGGATAGGCCATTTGGATGAAGTCCTTGTGTCGCTGCATGGTTGTCCAGTCCTCGCTTAAAGACGTCCACAGATGGTGCCATAGCTACATCTGCCGGTAAGGAATTCCAGGCACAGCAAACCCGCAGGGAAAAGAAGTGGGAGCGCACCCGGGTCCTTGCCCTCTGATGAGCTATCCTTCTAGGATTTCTACGAGGGAGCCTGTACCTACTCAATGGCAGAACACCTCTGTTTGGGTGATTCTGATCATTTGTTATTTTGCAGGCAGTAATTAAATCCCCCCTAAGACGACGGTAACTAAGTGTGAATAGGCCTGATTTCTTCGGCCTTTCATCATATGGTTTATTTCGGAGACCAACCACTCCTTTTGTTGCTCGTCGTTGGACTCTTTCCAAGAGGTTGGCGTCTCTTCTAAGCAATGGGGGTGCAATGATATTATGCGCTTCAAGATGCGGTCTGACGTATGTTTTATACAACCTTAGAAAGAGCTCAGGAGTGAGTGCACCTAATTGTCTATGTGTAAAGTGCATGACCGCATATGCCCTCGCTACATCCCCCGTGTTATTTACGCTTGTGTCCATTTTCTCCGTTAGAACTAGACCTAAGTCACGTTCTGACGTTGAGCAGGACAAGTTTTCATTGCACAGGGTGTAACTTTCATTCTGCAGTCTACAGGTGCGTAACTTCACTACTTTGCACTTTTTCAGGTTGAAAGTCATGCCACTGGCCACCACCCAGTCTTCCAGAAGCCTTAGATCTGCCTGCAGTCTATCTGAGTCCTCCGGACACTTTACCACCCTCCATATCTTCACGTCATCAGCGTATAGAAGAGTCGGGCAGCTTAGACGGCATGGTAGATCATTGATAAAAATCAGGAACATCAGTGGTCCCAGGATAGATCCCTGCGACACTCCTGATGACGAGCTGTGCCAAGATGATCGGACTCGATTGACCTTGGTGCAAAATTGCCTTCCAGTTAGGTAGTCCTTCAACCATGATAGAAGTGGTTTACCTAAACCTACCTGGCTTATTTTGTGTAGGAGAAGGTCATGGTGAACAGTGTCAAATGCCTTCTCAAAGTCTAGAAAGATCACATGGACTGGAACATTCATATCCCAGCATGATGTCCAGTCGTCCCAAGCTGATAATAAGTTAGTGACGCAGGATCTTTCTTTCCTGAAACCGTGTTGGACTTCATGGAGTATTTTAGACCTATCCAGATATTCCCTGATGTGATCATCAATAATACTTTCCAGTACTTTTGATACCACTGGGAGTAGAGCTACTGGTCTATAACTGGTGGGATTTTGCCTATCCCCACCTTTGAAGATCGGAGAAAGGATGCTCCTTTTCCATTCCTTTGGCAGTTTCCCCGATTCCATGGAGTGTTGGAACAAGTCGCATAAAGGCCTACAGAGGGCTTCGGCGCACTGTTTCAGAACAGATGGCCTGATGTCATCACAACCTGGGGACTTCCCGGGTGTGAGTCGCTGCAGCTTTCTGAGTACTATTGCAGGGTTTATTTGGGAAGTGGCTATTCGGTCTTCCTCCTGTGAAATAGTGATGCCACCATTTCGGTCCGTAATGGTAATACCCACATTGCTGTTTAGCTGTTTGGCAAAGGCTAAACTAAATGTTTCAGCCATCTCCAAACTAGTGAGATATTGACCGTTTTGGCCTACTAAGGCGCATGCCCCCTGGTTGGTTGGTTCTCTTTCCGACAGGAATCGGTACTAATTTGTGGGGCTTGCCAGGAGTTTTTTAGCAAGGTTAGCCTGGAATGACCTCCTATCCCTCCTGACTCTTGCATTGCACCGGTTCCTGAGTTCCAGGTATGCATCATGGTCGATCTGGCTTTTAGATACGCGCTACGTAAACCAAACCTTCTGCTTTGCTTGCAGAATACGCTGCGTGCCTCTCTTTAACCATGATGACTTTCTTTTGGGCTGTGTTGTGACTAAAGGGACGGTATCCGAGATTGCTGTATGAATAATCTTTTTTACCACTTCCCAGTGTTCATTCACAGAAAACTCATCCCATGCCAACGGTCATTCTGCTTTGGACAAAGCCTTGGCATTTCAGTGTGATCCGTCTTGCTATAGCACAGACATGGTCGGGTAACGTCCGACTGCAAGTGCTCACGGAGAACATGATCGAATCCTATGACTGCGTAGTCACTACTTCCTAGAGGAGTCATGGTCTTGACCTTTTCGACGAATAGTTGGTCACTAGTTAGGATGTAGTCTAGTTTTGATGACTTTCCACTAGGGCCCCACCTAGTGTCGTCTCCAACGTTCTCAGTCAGTCCCGTGTTCCGAATAGCTTGCAGTAGATTTTGGCCGAATTTTCCCTTAGCATACCCCGAGCCAAGGTTCAGTGATGGGGCACTGAAATCTCCGGCAATGGTGATTTGGTCATAGCCCAAGTCTCGTATCCCTGTGATAGTGCTGAGCAGTAGCTGATTGTGCTCTGCCCCACAGGTGGGAGATCGGTAGATGCCACCAAGTAAATGCTTGGTGTGGCCTACGGTGAAATGACACCATATGGAGTCTGGGAGTTCAATAAGTTGTGGGTCCGTTGCAAGCACACACTTAAGTTGCCTATCAAAGTATATAGCAACTCCCCCTCCTTCCTTATTATCCCTGTCTCTCCTGACCAAAACCATATCACCTATACTGATTTCATTATAGGCGATAGTGGGGGTTAGCCATGTTTTGGTGAGAATGATCATTTTCAGTTGTAGGTGTGCTTGGAAATTTCGGATTTCACCTATTTTTCCTCTCAGCCCCCTCACATTGCTATATAGGCAGCTGACAGTGAGTCTCACAACCTCAGCGTGTTGTGGGGTAGTTGACGTGAGGCTGTCTGCTGGCAGGGGACTTAATGTTGGGACTAGTTGGCCAGTTCCGATGGAGCCGGCCCGCTGTGGTTTTTTCCCATGGATTTAGGCAGGACACTTGGGTGACACAGACTGTTATTCTGAGAACTGCATCTCTCTAGTGTCACTGAAGCTTGTGGACGTATTAAAGCCTCCGTTTGCTGCCTCCTTATGGTTCGAGGTCTGCTTTCACAGCATCGGATGTGTCCTCCCATTTTCCCCTTGGTCTCATGCCACCTTTGAAGTGCTACAGTCAACTGCTCCGAGGAGTTGAATGTGACACTTAGCAGCTTTGGAGAGCTAATCAATGTGAGATGAGCGGGGCGAGGTAGTCGGGAAATGGAGATGGCTCCAGAAGTGCCAAGGGCCATCTGAGATGGCAGCCATCTCCATTGCTGTACGTCATGCATGTGTTTTTCACAAGCAGTGCCCGTTTCCAGCTCCGGAACATCGTGTACCACCATAGAGGTAGAAGGCATCAGTTCCGGTGACTCCCTCGCCATTTGTCTGACAGCCCATGGTCTGTCTTGTCTCACCCTCATGTTCGAGCTTCTGTCGATGGCCAATACTTGAGCCATCAATAGTACCTTTTCGGCCTCTTCGGCAGAGTCCAGTGTAACCCTTAATGGGGTGGCTTACCTTGAGGTGTGTGAACACCCCTGTACAGCCTGCACAATTTCACTGAACTAATATTCAAACCCAGTTTATTGCACAGGTTGGAGCACTGTTCCTGATCAAACAGGGCCCGCTGTTCAAGCAAGCTGTCCTTGCTCACAGGTACGTTAAAGAGGATGAGAGAATTAGACCGATTAACCTCAGACTTAGGTTTGGTCTTTGGCTTCTCGTATTCCTTTGCAGCATCAGCAACTTTAGGCTTCATCGGGTTCTGGCCAGCCTTTATTGCGTTGCCAAGCTTGCTTGTGGATGCAAGTGGTGCTTCTCTAACTCTATCTTTCCTTGATGTTTTGGGTCCAACCTTTTGAATCTTCACCTTGTGAAAATTGGCATTTTCAGTCAGTAGAACTGGAGTGTCCTTCTTACTGTCTGTGACAAGCTTCGGCAGTGTGATGTTAGCAGGTGGGGAGCTACATAAGGCCGTGTTGGGACACAAGGGCGACTTGTTGTTTCTGCTATCCGCAGACACGCTCTGTGTGACTGTGCCAGGGCGAAAAAGTGGACAGATGTACCAAAACCACGGGCACGGGTTATTTCTCATAAACTCGTAGTATGCTTTCGGCAGCTCTTTGTCGCAACGGCAGTGCACCCACCGTTTGCAAAAATTGCATTCGAACGCTGAGTCAGCTTTAGAAACAATTATATTGCACGCCTGGCATTCGTCTCCCTTACTTGGTGACGCCTTCGAGGTCTTATGACGTCTTGAGCGTTTCCTTTTAGGTTTGTTGTACTTCACACACTGGCTTTCAGTTGATGCAGGTGTAGTATCCTGCCCCCTAGTATTGCCTGTGCCGTTTCAGTACTAGACTGTGGCAATGCAGTCATAGTATCAGGACAGACGAGTCCTACACGAGTCTTTAGGATGGGTATGCGACTTGGGGTTGGTGTCCATGGGTTTTTGCCTTCTCTGGCTGAAGCCCTTGTGACTACAGAGTAAGGTGTTTTGGTGCCATTTCTAAGGTTACTTTCTACAGCCATATTAACTATCGCTAAAACTTATGTTGTATAAGAATAAGAGTGCAACAGTACCTACCCACAAGAACAAGAATAAGACTGAAAAAGTACAAGACAAGGAAAAGAAAAGGTTTTCGACTTTACCTAGTACTTTCTGGATGATTGGCTTCACAGCAATCACGTGGTAGACCAACAAGTCTTGTATATCTGAACGAGTGAGGAAGATGCTGCCACAAAAATAGCACCTGAAGCTTTGGCAGTAGTTCGAGGCAGCTGAACTTACCACACAGAGATTCAATATGTAAGTAATGGTTGATCAGGAAGATCAGGTTTCCCAAGCGGATAATCCACAAAGTTGGTATTTTCCGGTTATAGAGGAAAAAGCACTTGACTGTCGTAGCTCTGGTTAACTCTGAAGGGAGTAGTGCGGGTATTAATTATATGTTGTTTGTAGTATGCGGTGTGTTAAAACTTTGCTGCTACTGTAAATGTAGTTGATCCTTCCAGTAATGGAATTCTACAGTCTTTCTTGCGAACAATTAGTTTAAATGAAAAAGGTGATAATTTTACCTACTTATAAAGGTTGAAAAGGAGTTAAACACGAAAGTCAAAGTGCATGAACTATATAGAAGAAAAACGAGGGCTTAATACTATCTACTGTTTTCCTGAAGTATACAGTCAGGTGTCCTTCTGAAGTAGCGGACTCACATTATGTACTTGCATTCGCGGAGTTTGTATTTAAACTCCGGCTT
Organism: Trichobilharzia szidati; assembly: GCA_944472155.2. NCBI lineage: Eukaryota > Metazoa > Platyhelminthes > Trematoda > Strigeidida > Schistosomatidae > Trichobilharzia > Trichobilharzia szidati. Next base: position 57,201,739 of record OX235276.1, read on the forward strand.
TCAGGCAGTTTTCAACATGTTTCTTTTTATTTATCTCTTATTTTGCAGAAGCCATTCGAACTCAGTAGCCTTAGCAATAGAGTGCTGTTCCACAGATAAAGGTGGTTCTCATATGTCCCGACCATCATATCCGCTGACTAGCAGTCACCACCCTCCCACCTTTTTGTGCAAGGTCCTGGCGAAATGCTTCATTTTTATTATTATTTTTTTTAATTTCTGTTATAATATGCCACAAACTTTTTTATATTCATTCGTCAACTCATTCAAAGTCATGGTATGAATGACTACTTTCAGAAGACCATCATGTATGTTTCATCTGTTATAGCATTTTGGAGAAGAAAAATAATAAAAATTTTAGGAAATTAGACGATCATAGTCTACATTCTAGATATAAACAAATGTAATTTCGAAAAACAGTGCATAATCGTGCAGCATTAAACATATAAGTAGTGGTAAGTTATAATATGTTGTTCCAAAAAATTTGACTTCACAGGATTATAGTTATGGAACAATAACATAAGATTCATTACTATTTAAGACCCACCATTTAGTTGATTATTTAGACTACCACCATTTAGGCCTTAATTTGCGTAGAGGGAGACAGTGCTTACGTATAGCATTAGGCAGTTTCCAGAGACATTTTAATACCAGTCGTCTTCAGTTGAACTTGAGACTGAACTCATAGCATACTTCAATACTCATAATACAATGTTATCAGGGATATATGCAAAATTATTTGATTGAAGAAATAATCAAAATTTAAGGCTGATTGAGAATAGGTGACTAGGGTTGTGAAAACAATCATAGTGAAAGCAGAGTCAAACATAGAGTACACAGATTTCGGGAGCTAACAGTGAGGGACAGAAAAGTGCCGTATAAGATCTCTAATTTTTAATAATAATAATTTTATTTCTGGAACAGAAACCAGCCATTTTTACAGGCATGAACATATGTACACTAATTAGAACTTATAGAATATATATGATTTGTTAATCTAGAAATAGATTGAATACTGGTAAATTTGAGAGAAATATTTAAAAAGAAATGTACAAATAAGGCAATAGGTAATTTTTGAGATATGCTTTCAACTGAATAATTCATGAGATATAGCATCAAATCAAAACTGTTATTGAAAAAAAATACGGTATGTCAATTTCACGCGGGAATTGTAAACGATTACGTTAATTGTGGAAGTTAAGTAGCATTTTTGTACAGGTGCTGACGTGAAATATAAGAGATGCGGAATGAACAGTTTATAATTTTGCTATCGCCTATATATATTATTTTCTGCACTTTTATGACGTCATTTAATACTGATAACGACACTTCATGTACAAGGTCTGTGGCTGCAGTTACCATATCCATACCACCTTTTAAACCTGACGACCCATATTTGTGGTTCACCCGCCTGGAGCACTACTTCCTCGCTAACCACGTTACTTCTCAGCCTACAAAATTTGGCCTTGCAAGCTCCATATTACCTGACGATGTAACAGAGCAAGTACGGGAGACGCTCATAAATCCAGATCCAGAAACTCCCTACGATGTTTTAAAGCAGAAGATTATTAAGGTTGCTTCATTATCAGATCAGAAAGCTGTCGATCAGCTACTCAGCAACATTAGCCAGGGCGATAGAACACCTTCTCAACTCAAAAGCTATATGTGTAACATTTTAGGAGATCGGAAGGTAGACGCCAGGTTTTTCTATCAATTGTGGCTAAGGCGATTACCCCACAACATTCAGCAAGTATTAGCATTTGGAGATGAAGACAGAGATATTGACAAGTTGGCAGAAATCGCTGACAGAATGTATGAACGGATATCTCCACAAGTAACATCTGTAGTCGACAAAACGTCAAACGAACGCATAGAAGCCTCAGAACGTAAAACAGACGTGCTCACCGAGCAATTAATGACAATGAGCGTTAATAGACAACCTATGACAATGTACAGAAGACAGCGTAGCCACTCACGCAATATGCGTAAATATAGCTTACAACAGACTATATGCTGGTATCATCGTGAATTTGGTGTACACGAAAAACGGTGCACACAACCGTGTGCTTTCCAAAAAACGGTGGCGTCAGGAAACGAAAAGGCCGGCGGTCGGTGACGACTGCGGTTGCTGGCCAACACCCGTCCCACAGCCGTCTATTCAGGATGACAGACAAAATAATGGGGGCACAATTCCTGGCAGATACCGGTGCAGAAATTAGTGTAGTTCCCCAACACCCAACGAACGCTTACAACCAAACCCAGCTTTAGTTACCAAGGCTGCGAACAATTCTACCATAAAAACTTTTGGAACTCGGAGACAAAAACTTAATTTTGGTTGCAGCACACCATTTGAGTGGGAGTTCGTAATTGCCGATGTAACTTTTCCTATCATTGGGATGAATTTTCTTCAACACTACGAATTGCTAGCTGACTCTAGACACCACAGATTGATAAGTAACAATCGGTCTCAGCAAAACCACATCGTTTAGATCCAGCTAAAATGCAAATAGCAAAAGCAGAGTTCGATAGGTTATTGGATCTAGGAATAATACGACCGTCAAACAGCCCATGGTCATCACCACCGCATATGGTACCAAAAAGAAACTCAACAGAGATACGACCATGTGGAGATTACCGAGCTTTAAATAGGCAGACTAAAGCAGATAGATACCTAATTCCGCACACCCACGATTTTTTCCATAACATGGCAGGTGCTCAGATATTTTCCAAAATTGGCCTCGTTCGTGCATACTGCCATATACCGGTCGAGCCCAAGGACATCCCCAAAACGGCGGCAACCACTCCTTTTGGCTTATTCGAGTTCGTCCGCCTACCATTTGGCGCAGCTCAAACATTTCAGAGATTCATTGACCAGGTATTGCACGGCCTCCCATTCACTTACGCTTATATCGATGATATACTGGTTGCAGGTAAATCACCTGAGGAGCACCAACATCACTTAGAAACGCTCTTTAAACATTTAGCCGAATATGGAATTTTCATTAAACCAAGTAAATGTGAATTCGGTAAGAAAACTATAGAATTTTTGGGACATCAGGTAGACAATCAAGGCATTCGACCAATAGCAGAACAGCTGCAAGTCATAAAAGAATACCTGAATCCAGATTCCTTCAAAAAGTTACGCCGATTTCTTGGTCTCGTCAATTTTTATCGCCGTTTCATTCCTCACTGTGCACAGCTGGCCCCACCTCTGAAAGATCTACTAAAAGGTCATGCAAAATCGTTGCACATGAGTACTTCAGCAATCGATGCATTTGAAAAGTTGAAACAAACTCTAAGCTCAGAAACTTTACCAGTACGTTGCGATGTCAACTCTCCTATAGCTATTATGACAGATGCATCAGACGTCGCCGTCGGCGCAGTTCTTCAACAATTTTCTGCTGGGAAATGGCAACCTCTCGCCCTTTTCTTCAAACGTCTAGACGCCACTCAATCAAGATATAGTGCATTCAGTAGAGAATTACTAGCAGTCTCTCTCGCTGTTAAACATTTTCGTCATATGGTAGAAGGAATACCGTTTACCATCTACACAGACCACAAACCACTAACCAAGGCCATGAATGCAAAGCACGACAAGTACTCGCCAAGAGAACTCCGACATTTCGAGTTCATTTCTCAGTTCACTTCAGATATTAGATTCATCAAAGGACATAAAAACGAGGTAGCAGATGCGTTATCCCGCATCCATATAAATACCTTAGAAAAAGACCAGTTTGATCTTAAAAATATGGATAGACTGCAAACTATGGACGAGGATCTGAAAAGAATAAAAAAATAGCACGAGTACTTCCTTACGTTTGCAAGATGCTATGCTTGACGAAAGCCTAACTACTACGTGTGATATTTCCAAAGGTAAACCGTGCCCCTTTGTCCCACTAGAAATGCGAAGATCAGTTTTTTCCAAAATACATGGCATTTCTCACCCTGGCATCCGAGCAACAGTTAAACTGATAAGTGACCGATATGTATGGCCGAATATGAATCGGGAGATTAAACAGTGGACCAGATCATGTTTCGCCTGCCAAAAGTCAAAAGTACAACGACATACAGTCTCACCTAATGGCCAGTTTCCAGAACCTGATGGTAGGTTCCAACACATACACATTGACATCGTTGGACCGTTACCAACAACTAATGGCTTTACGTGCATTTTAACGTGTATTGACAGATTTACGAGATGGCCAGTAGCTTGTCCCTTACCTGATATTTCTGCTGAAACTGTTGCAAAGAGCATCATACAAAATTGGATTTCCAACTTCGGAGTGCCCACCATTATTACTACAGACAGAGGTGCCTAATTCGAAAGCCATTTATTCCAACAACTCACAGAACTACTGGTTATCAAACGTATACGTACTATTGCATATCATCCCAGTTCAAACGGCTTAGTGGAGAGATTTCATCGTCAACTGAAAGCATCATTGATGGCAGTGAAGGACGATGATAAGTGGAGCGATAAATTACCTCTTGTACTTCTTGGAATACGTTCGACAATAAAACAAGATATCATATGTTGTCCAGCAGAATTAGTTTATGGAACTACTGTACGACTACCTGGAGAATATTTCAACCCAGCCACTGAAGTTCCAGCTGGTGAAACTACTTTTGTGCGACAACTGGGACAACAAATGAGCCTCTTAAGATATCATCCGCCGTGACATCAACTCAACCAAGCATACATGCCTGAAAAACTAGAAAATTGTACGCATGTTTTCATACGACACGACGGTGTAAGGAAACCACTTCAACCACCTTATGACGGGCCATTCAAAGTAATAAGCAGAACAAGCAAAATCATCACTGTCGAACGCAGAGAAAAACACGAGAATGTAAGCATCAATCGCGTAAAACTAGCTTTCATGGAAATAGAGGTGACTGAATGTTTACCCAAATCAACGTCATCTCAAGATTCAAAATCTGATGATATTCCTGCTAACAAAACAGAAAGAATCACAAGATCAGGCAGACGAGTACATTGGCCACAAAGATTTGTACAGACAATTTATTTCTAATTCATTTCCATACTACCTTATTTATTTTATTTATTTTGATTTACAGCTTGATTCCACACCGTATTTTCAGTACAAGTATGGAATTTTCAGCATGGATATCGGTTGCCCAAATTCAGGCATACCATAGATATCGGGTGTGCGCCGGCAGGGAATCGAACCCCGGACCATGTGCATGGTCAGCGAGAGTCCTAACCACTGTGCCACCGACGCACGGTATTATTAACTGCATGTAAGATATAAATCTATTCTGTAACTCCTTACAATAACAAACTCATTATTATTCTAATAATTTTTCTGGTTTTATTGTTACATTTTGCACAACTTTCTAAACATTTTGGTTCGTTTCGAAGTTGTTAACATTTTCGCATATATACAGTTATATTATCAAACCTCCGAAAACTTAAAATCCTCAATTCGATTGTTATTACAGAAACTCTTATATATCTCTTCTGTCATTGTAATTTACAAAATCATTCCGAATACAGGTAAACTTCATTTACCTGCATTCTATGGAGGGGCTATTTTAGTGACCCGTTTTATTACTCATCATCGCAGTATACTTTCACAATGTAATCGGACTTTGATTTGTTTATCACTCTAAAGATTGCGTGTTAACAATTGATACTTTTGTACTCGCTCGATTTTTGAATTTTGATTGCTGCAATAATACACTATCGTATTCCTTCGCAAGTGCCTTTTGAATTACGTTGTGGATGTCGAGTAATCGCAACGTTAGGACACAATTACAAACGCGAAGAAGTACTAGGATATGTGTACGCTAGTTTGGTCAGAACTAAACAGCACAACAAAATATCTTCACATTCTCCACATTTTAGCAGTTGTGTAAACTGCCTCCTGGAACGATTAAGTAATCAATTGATATAATTTCGGCTAACAACTTGATTTACGCTGTTCATTTACCCACAAATATAAAGCACTCAACAGTTACCTCCGTATTCAAAAAGAGATAAACAATGTTTCTCTATTTGCAACCCATAGTATACAGACTTTTTATGGAGACTAGACAATCGTGAACTATAGCCTTCATTATCCCTTACATTATTGTAGAGAACTTGTATCTTCTAATCACAATCATAAGAGAGGTTAGTCACTGAATCATTGCTTATCGACCCAATAGAGCATACGTGCAATCAGGCTGATGCAACGCCCAAACTACAGACATGGAAAGTAGCAACAAACAACAAAGGAAAGTTGTAGAGAGAAGAAGAGAGAAAATATTTGTCAATGTCCAGGTCTAACTACACTGGACTTAACGCTGTCCTTAAAAGACCTTCAGCGACAATGTGCAATAACTAACGAGAATAAACAGAACACAGATTGGTGACTCGAGAATCCTTTATTCTTGCACCAATATGGAACCAACCATAAGGTTATTATACACAAAGTCTAAGAATAAATGTCATAACAATTAATCACAAAACTACTTCTGATAGTATTTCTCCGTCTTCTAACGAACAACGTGCGATGGAACGATGACTGCAGTGTCGGTGACTCCCGCAAAAATATGGAGTTGGTTTTGAGTAACCAACCATGAATTGATCGTTCATTCTTCAACTACATTGACAATATTTATAAGACAAATTGTGTAAATGCGTGACTAAATTGGTATGATTGTGAGCGATAACTTATGCTCGAAAAGCCACCCAGCTGTTGATACTGCATCACTGTGTGATTTTATAAAATAAATTCATCTAATATGGAAATTACATTCTATCACAGCACTTAAGGTCTACGCTTACATTATTCACAAACCAGGCCTAACAAGCTGGCAATTAAAAGCACAGTGTGATGAGACGGGGGTAGAGATTCTCACAGGCTGCTTACCATTAATTTGTGACTGAGATTTTCCCTATTAATTCCAGGAAGATTCAGGAATCATATTTAGTGATTTGCATCCTTGTAGCTTCTTTTCCTATTTAGAAGCATTAGTTTCAGAATATTTGGAGGAGGACAAATATGCTTTTTATTCCTTATATTTTAGATTCAGATAAGGATTAACCAATCATCCATACAAGGAAAATCCTTCACCGTCATAAACGAAGACTTCATTTGGGTTGAAATCTGTGTTTTATCCCAGTTTCAGGAATTACAAAAGTGAAAACAAGAAATTTATATAATAAAAATTATTTCCTAATTTTTTTGTAGATTTATTTCGCTTTTAAGTGTTTTAAAGACATTGATTTTTTTTTGATACAGTGCCTGTTTGTTTGAATCAATGAACGGGTTAAAGTTAATGCTAACCTAGAAAAAGGTTATGCAGATTCCGCTCGACTCGCAAGCTAAAAGCACTCACTCGTGTTGGAATGTTTCCTACTAATTAATCAGCATATGAACACTATGAAAAATTTCCTCATACTTTCATAAATTAATCGGAGTTATTTCTTGTTAAATACTATGATTTAAAACTTTAATCATGTTAAGTTCCACTGCTTCTGATAATTTGGCGTGTACGGATGAAGTCAAGGTCTATGAAGATGAAGGAGAGGAAGAAGAACAACAGAAATCATCTGAAAATCTGACAGAAGATAAAGTCAGACTGGTCATTGAGAGCGAAACTCAAGTAAGCTAACATCTATTGTACTTTTTGTAATTACAAAATCTGTTAACAAATTTATGATCGTCACATCTCTGTTGCCGCATGAAAATGTCATCATGTGTACCGAAGCATTGTAGTACCAACGTGTTTTTTCATTTGTTGTTACACTTTTGTATTACATGTGTATTTAGTCCTGTTCATGACACAGTAGTATTTCTTCTCGACATCATATTTTATGAATTTCGGAAACCACCCCTTAATTTTTCGGACATTCATAAAGCATAAGGGAAGTCACTAGGATTCAGAGTTTCATTTAACACCCGGAACTTAGGTTCTTTAATGGAGTCTACAATTAGGTCACGCATTTATGTAGTCTAAAATAAAGTGTTCACAAGTAGTCAGGTCATTCGGCGTTACCACTGATACCTGTCTACCGCATCAGTATAATTATCACAAGGTAACTCGTCATGGTGATGATTAGCTAATTCAGTCGTCCTGGGTTTATCTATTTGCGGACATAGATTATTTTCAACAGGATTCTGTCAGACTGTCTTCAGTAGTTAAATGAGAATGTCAATCAGCACTTTCCAATATTTGACAGCGTATATGTTGCTTTGTTGCACTGCTCGAGAAACACATCATATCTAAAAACCTCTGCTATTACAAAATGCATTCGTATGCACCCGAAAATGACGATCTACTATGGTGTTTGCTCGTAGAGAAAATATTTGCCATTATATTTCTGTCACACACAGCAAATCAAACAAGTCAGATTACAGACTTGTCACATACTTTAGGTGTCTTTTCCTATGTATCGGTTTTATTTCAAACTCAATTATCTAAAGACAGAGTTAAAAGAAAGCATTAACATGGTAGCTTATTTTATCGTTGTTTCTAAATATCTAAGCGTGGTTATGTAATAAATAAAAGACAAGGACTTCATGATACTTACAAACTGCATATCATTAGACATATAACATCCAATTCTGTATCGTAAAATTTGTGTATTAATGCTTTTTATTCGGTCATCTACTGTCTATTCCATTTATTTTTGTGCATTAATTTGGAAGCAGTAAAAAAGTAAACACCTAGTGGTTAAAACACTGAAGACAGAAAGAAATCAAAGTAGGAATCGGCGTTATCACGTTATCATGTACATCAGAGATGTACATACTGTTCATTTTCGCGAAATTCTAGTGATTGTTTTATTGTACTTTATATCCTGTAGAGAAGAACATCAACTTAAGGCCTGAACTTGTTTTGGTTGAAGATTTCAAACGTGATTTCGCCTCCCAAGATTTCAGAGTTTTATCTGTTAGTTACTAGGCTGTATTCTATTCCTTTACATTTGATTGCTTAAAACTTAGTGAGATGTATTTAGTTAATCAACCCGAATATGTTGTTTGCAATCATCATCTTAAGTCATTTTGAGAGGTTTTGAAATCTAACTGAAGTGGTATTCATATTTATATGTCACTGATTAAATGATGAACTACTATACCAATCAGCTATAGTTCCATCACAGTATTTGATGAGCTTAATGATAGCAATTAACAATACCTTTTCAACAGTTTGAAAGACTGTCCGATTAAGATTCTGAACGGCTGTATTTTAAGTTTTATTGCTGACTCTATTTTCTTTGCTTTTTCATCAGTTTGCATAGCCTAAACTATCAGTTCGTTACATACATAAGAATTTATCTAGGGTCTTTTTTCGAGTAATTTATGGGATATCTAGTCACCTTATTTGTAAATGAAACTCTAACTCTCCCATGTTCTACATTGTTTTGTCTACCTTTCAGTTGCGTGTGAAATACTGCTAAGTATTTTAATTTAGTTTAAATCTTATCCATTTTCATTATTCCACATGAAAAATTAGCGATTAATGTCATAAGCTAACGAATATTTTGGATGTACTTAAGTGTCATGGGTTCATGTTGTAGTAAGTTAAATACATATACTTATATTACCAAGGATTTTAGAATTTGCAGATTGTCTTGAGTTACCCATACTATAAAATGAAGTAAAGGATTACTTCATGTCGAATTAGTAAGACATCAAGATTTTTAAGACAGCGACAGTCTTTACCTTTCTCTTCAAATTGTAACGTTACATTTTTAACTGCAGACTGACCTCGATTACTTCAATCGAAACAAAAAGATACAAATTAAACGCTATCAGCTCTAGTGCGTTCTAGTGACCCAAGAACGTTTTTTCGTTGTGATATATGAATCAAAGATAATAGGGCAATACTGATCATTACAGCATTGTTGTAAATATTTTAGATTAGGTTATTACCAGTAACGTGCGTCGGTGGTATAGCGGCTAGGACTCTCGCACATGGTCCGGGGTTCGATCCCTGGCCGACGCACTCCTTTACCTCGCTAAGCCAGAAATAATGCTGGTAAAGAGGAAAGGTTGGGCATGAGGCTAGCGACCCCATTCTGTAAAATGAACACTGCTACCGAAACTTCAAGCCAGTAGCTTGGAGCCCTATGTTCCACTCTGGAACGTGAAAGGAAAAAAATTACCAGTAACGCATATTTCATCTATTGTGTATAATGAATGCTCCATCTGTCTAAACAGCTCTGTGTTGGTCACAACTGTTAGTTAAGTAAATCCTTGTACGCTTTTAACTTATTTAGCACACATCTTTGAAACTTGATGAATTTCTTGATTGAAGCTTTGTAATGGCAGTAGTTCAGGATAAGGACAGAAAGTAAAGTTGTCTACCATTCCATGGTCTCTTGTTCTGTATGTGATTAGAGATACCTTTCTGAAACTCATCTTGAAAAATAAGGGAAGTATTTCCTTTTCATTTCTCTCTTGAGATCTTCAGGTTGAGGAAAAAGCTTTTAGGATGTTTTGAAAAATAAAAAAAATGGGGTGAAGTTGGTTTTTTTGTTATGTTTTATAATTACGTAACTTTCTAATGTCAGCATTACATCTTTGATTATCTAAGTGTTGGCTATCTGTAGAACATAAACTAGGTTCTGGTTTATGTTCACTTTTATCGATAACTATCTACAAAACTAATTTTAATATGATTTGCTGCATGTGTGCATGTATCCGATCCTTCTTGATATGAAAATAATATCTAAATATTTGTCTAAACCTGATGGTATCATTTTTATTAGGTTAGATTTAGTTACCTTTTTACACATCAAAATGCCCACCAAATAGTCAATATCTCTGCCTACTCATTATCGTAACTAGAAAGGCGTTGATTAGGTAATAATTTATCTTTCTGTGTCACTAGAGAAGGGGAAGCAGTTTCATTCTTAGACAAATTCACATCTTAGATAAAAGGTTTTGCTGAATCCTCCTATAGTGAAGAAATTTTCTGTACTTTTCTTAGAGTAATGCGTCATTTCTTTTTGTGTTTATGTATATCACTGAAGAGAACACTACCGTTAGGCAAGACTAAGACTTAGGCAATAATTTTCCAGTTAAATTGATGAATTGTCTTTCGATGAAGATATCAGTATTGTATTAATACAGGAAAAAAAAATGGATTTTCACAGCTGATTCGAAGATTACTTATAACTGTACTGTTCATGAAGAAATCGTATAATAATACTTACAAAATAGCCTTGATTACTAACTTATTCTCATGGATATCTTGAGATATAGTATACAATTCAGTCATCTTTAATCTCAGGAGATTTTGGTTCACTGTCTTCAACACTTGGATCCAAATCCGTACCCCCACCCCACCCCATAAACTTTGATTTGACAACCAGCTGATATCTTAACTAGCCCTTTACTACCTTGTACTGCGTAGCCTAGTACTTGGATAAATGCTTCACTGAGCAACTGAATGATACCGTTTAATTAGTTCTGTAGGTATAACTTGTAGGGATGTAAAATACATAACATTCTTGGCATATTGTTGTATTAAATGTGCTTACACATTTACAATGCACCTATCTACCTTCGACAGGTCAAATAGTATCAGCCTACACCTAGTTTTTGTCCATCAAACAACCCGTTAGTACATTTCAACAAATAAAAGTTACAATTTAAATTTCAAAACAGTAGATTAATTGAAATTGAAGCCCTGGATAGCTTGTTTTCTCTCTTCTTCAAATATTCGACCCCCCCCCCTCTTATAATAGATACTGTGATAGTAAAGCCCAAATTTCTTAACCTATCAGTAATTACTGTAATCCTTTAATAGTGAACGAAAAGGCCTCTGATTACCGAAGAAATAAGCACCTGTAGTTAATGGAGAAGTGCATGCAAGAATCAACATTTATGGGAGATTGTTTATTATCTCAACTTTAAGACAAAAATGTAACAGTTTTATTGAATTAATACAATGATTGCTTTTGAGAATCGGACAATGAAACTGTACGTCGGTTACTCATTCAAAATGGCCATTTATCGTTTTTGGATTTATCAAGACAAAAACAAACAGACGTGAAACTCCAACTTTAAAGTTCTTGGTTGAAATTCGTCAAGTGGATAAAATACTAATCAATTCTTTCCAATTATTGACGTCAAGTTACTCTTATACTAAAACAAGTCTTAGATGGTGGTAGTGGTGGTGGCGGTGGGCGTTATGTTGTCGAATATTATTAATTGAAATTTTCGGTCTACTAATCTTTGACTGGACACTAGTAACTAGTGTGATGTGTCTAGTGCAGACTGAATTCTATCAGTCAGTCAGGTTTGCAATGTGGCTACCATGCCACTAGGTAGCTCGCCATCACGGTTCATTCTGAATTGTTGTGATTATTAGATGGTTGGAGGCAATCGACAGGAAGGAAGCCCTACCTGACCTAGGTTTCGTGCTATTCTACTAATCTGTTCAATCCATAAATTAGGGTATATCTTAAATCGATTATGCAATCAGTTACTGAACACTTCGATTGATTCTGTATGTAACGATTGGAAAGCATCATTATCTCCTTGTCTCACTTGAAACTTGAGTATAAATAAAAGTCTATCAAACAACCATTGTTTAAACTAATAATTTTGAACTCAGATCAGCTAACCGGAACAAATTTCCCGCCTACTAGGCAATGAGCTAAACTTATTGTGTAAAGAGTAATGATAATACCCAGTTACTGCCGGGATGAAATAACTGCAGTAGGATTCTATTGAAAGTCGACTATATATATATATATATATATATATACATATATATATATATAAATGGCGGTTTGATCAGTTGAAAGTATACCTTGGCTTCCGTGTCTTGCCTTCTGATGTTACACTATCATCTCTCTTTCTTCACTATCTCTCTCATACACTTTCGTGGAAATCATTAGTTTTCTTTGTCACTAATCACCTTTACTATTTGGTATCTTTTTTCATTCTATGGGCACAATTTATTGAAATATATGCATATATATACACATATCCCCTTTTTTCCCATCCCTTTGTTTTATGTTTCCCCCCTCCCCCCTCTTATCCTCTTATATAAATTATTATATCATCATTAGATCTCTAAAAGAACAATTACTACACTGCTGTTCTATAATTTCCTTATGACAAGTATGCAGCAATGTAGTTTATCTGCTTGTTAGACTAGCCTGCTTTTAAATATTAATGATGATTATAATGAGAATAATAATAATAATAATAGTAATGTATTATCTCTCATTCGAAGTATTTTTCTGTCTTTTCTGTCTTCCTCATTCTATTTCACAAGAAGAGGTGATCTTTTCTTTTTGTTAGCAGTAGTTCTTCTTCTTCTTAGTTTCCTTCTTCCGTTCGTCATTTTCATTCTTTCCTCTGCCTAGAAAGTGATTACTAGAGTCAGTCTTATTGACTAGACGAATAAATTATGGATAATTTATTACCAATAATGACAGTTTTGATGTCTAGTAATTCTATTCTCATCAATAATAATCATAACAGCAGTACTGAATGAATAAATGAATAAATAAGTGAATGAATGAATGTCCAGTCCTGTCCAAAATCGGTTTTATCTATTTCCTATTTTTTTTTTTCGTTGTCCTTGTTGTTGTTGTTGTTGTCGTTGTATAATTTAGACAGATTGGCCACTTGTACATATACATTATATATCCATATACGCTTAGATATACTGTCTGTATTGTAAATAAGACTTATTGATTACTTGCTAATCGATTAATAATAGTAATAATAAAAGTAGTAGTAGTAGTAATATTAATAATAACAGTAGTATCATTATATTCACTTCGTACATATATGCTTGTTTGTAAATGCCTACTCATATTGTCAAGTCTTCAAGATTTTATTTCACTCTAGATTCTCATTAGGAAGAACACGTTAAACTTTTGGATTATTATTATTATAAGCAAAGAAATTGAAATTACAACTGCTTTACACTCACATTTGTACCTTTTTTAAATGTGTGTGTATCAAGTTGAAAGTGGATAAGTCTAAATAAGAGTAGAATAGAGTTATTCATGACTGGATGGTGATGATGATGTTTCCAGTGTAGTGTAAATGTTCGTCCACTGTTGCATAATGTAACAATTAGAGCTGTCATAGAAGGTCCTATATTTAACAATCTCTACTTTTCCATTTGATTAGACATTGTCACCGTGTGTTTTTTTTACACAGCTTGCACATACGCCTTACCGTATAGTCGTTTTATAACACTGCCTACCTAGCTCTTTAAACCTCAGGAGGTGGTGGTGTGGAATTTCTTCAACCTTGTTGCCTATATGTTAAAACCATGAGCATGCAAGCTAGTGCGAGTGAGCTACAAGTTCAGGAACTGAAGTATGTTCTGGTCGAGTTATCATTTCCTTCTTTCATTGTCACTGTATGTTGTACTGATTACCATTGTTATTATTATTATTGTTCCCTTGGGTTCCTAATGGAGCGTACGACTTCAACAGGACATCTCCACTTTATCCTCTTTAACTGACCCCATAATTACCCATGGTCTGTCGTCTGCTCCATCACATCCCCGAAGTGACGCCCAACTCCTTTGTTCCCTACTCGAGGTATCTTCCAGTGGTCTCCTCAGCGTATGTCCAATCCACCTCCACCTTCAGAATATTTCTTGACTAATACATTCTTGATTGGTTCGTTAGCAAAGTTTCTTGCAGCTAATTCTTTCTTGCCGGCGATCTAATTAATATTCAGTATGATTAAAAGTTTTTACTAGTCTGTTTGAAATGCTTTTCATGACTTACTTAGTTTTTGACCCGTCGGTGTTGAAAATTTGAATTTTACTTTTCATTCTGATCACGGAAGATAATTTCCAAATTGACTTCAGAGTGATGAATGTTTTGTCTCGCCTTCCTGGTTCTGGTTTTGACATCCTCAGCTGTGCCACTTGTAGCTGAAATGATGCTGCTTACATAAGTGAAAGAAGTGACCTGTTTCAAATTGATACCATCGATTGGGATTGGTGTTTGTTGTCGGCTGGTTGGTTATCTTCATGACCTTCATGATCTTCTGTACGTTCACCTGAAATCATGTTTTCGTTGTCTGCTTCTTCTGTCAGTTTTTTTTTTTGTTTTTTGTTTTCACCTGTAAGTATTGGAGTTTGTGTGACACTAGACATATATCATCCTTGATGTCCAGATCTTCCCTCTAGAGTCTTCTTCTCATCAGTTAAGTTTCTATGTTTGTTAACTTCTTTTCTGAACTTGTTCAAATCCTTCTTCTTGTTCTTCTTGAAGTTATATTGCTTACTAATCACGATACAAGAATTGAGTTTTTACTTCCTGTTAACTTTGTTCAACAATATGAAAATGTCAAACGATTGTCACTCACTATCTCTCTCTCTCTCTCTCTCTCTCGTGCGCGTACACACATAGCACATTCATACATGAGTGGTCTTCACACTTTAGTTCATTTATTAATTAACAGTAATCATAATAATTATTATTATTATTCCATCTAACTTCAGCCAAGTTGAACTGAAATATTTCATATTTGTTTATAAAACACAAAAGTCATAAAGACAAAATTTTTGTATTAATAGAAATTTGAATAATGTTCAACATTTCAACTATTTTTAAATGATTAGGAAAGGAAGTCTTTGTGTGTAAAAATTAATTATATGCAATATATTATCGATAACCAAAAATAATACACACAAAAGGTCATTCATAATCATCAATTAATTGTAAACGGCTGGAATAGTAAGTAAGTAAGTAACTCAGTCTCCAACACAACACTACGAAGTAGGGGTTGCGGGGGTGGTGGCATGAGGTGAAGGAGCAATATCATTTTATGTTTTGCAATATAAAACAAAAATTTTAAAATAAAGCAAGAACAACACAATTTGTGCAGAATAATATGGTACTATCATTTGTTTGTTTCGTTGGCTTTTCATCAGCTGCTTATAGCCTAAATAAATTATTATTATTATGAAGTTTATGTACAGAAACAATTTTAACATACTTGCAAATTTTTCATGATGTCAGTTGACAGGGCGGTTCCAGACTTAGTGAACAGTGCTCAGAAAATTACACTTACACAGATAGTTTGTACTCAGATAGTTCAAGTTTAAACAAAGTAAATGTATTTAATTGAATTTTGCAAAATTCAATTAAATCAATATGACCCGTTGCACAAGAGGTGGCTCTCGTGGCCCAAGTGGTCTAGTGGATAACGCTTTGGCGTTTGAAACCATGGCCACTGGGTTCGAGCCTCGGTGGGAACATCATCACTCACTGAGAAATGCAGGTACATCCAGCTGACGAGTCCCAAATAGGACGAAATGCGCATCCTGGATTCCACTGCTAGTCACCATCCACCAATTAAGTACCAAAGTAAATGTATGCATACAATGGCAAAGGAGTTACGTAATAATAAAGGCGAGTGATGTGTAAGATGATGAGTGACTAGTTAAATTAGGTAACAGTTTACTGAGTTCAACTCAGATCATAGAAACATGAGACAAACAAAGTTACACTACATCAAATGAGCAGTGAGGTCAAAGGTAAAGATTATTTAGTCAAATGCGAGAGAGAATAAAGATATCCAGTTACTAGGATAAGCAAAGAAACATTGATAACTGCTTCTTTCTGAACACACAAACACCCATAAATCGGGTTTTAGGTGTTTGATAGAGATTGCTTCAACAAACTTTAAAAGACTAAAGAAAATTATGAAAATGTACCACTTTGAATTTACCGCTTAGCCGCCTTTTAGTCACCTGGTATCTAGGTTCGAATCTTCATCTGAGGGAACTAGGCAAGGAGACTATTACCCCATCATCCTCATCAACAGCAGCAGCATCATTGTCAAACGAACAGTTTAAATTAAACATACAAATAGGATAAAAGTTTGTAAAAAAAAAACAACAACAACAACAGAGGTCTTCTTCTTTTCCCTTCTTATTTGCAATGTAATGACTTTTACTTAGACATCTGTTTTTGTACTTTTGTACTTGAAAAAAATAATAATTTGTTTGTTTTAGAGGAAAAGCAAAGTAACAGAAGGAGAGGAACAGGAAGAAGAGGGGAAAAGTAGACCAGAAGACCTAAAGAAACAAACACAACACCAATAGTGTCTTACACTTCTATATATAGAAGCTACTGGATTAATAAGATGATAGCAGCTAACTAACACTTTGTTTTTAAGTCATCCGATTATTGTAGACTATTCTGATCTGATCTGATGTGTTCTGTTTCGTGATCTGTGATCATCATTCACTCCTCTCTCATTTCCTCAGTAAGCCTACTAGGGATATCTCTTTTAAATAAAATTTAATAACTTGAAATGTTCTATTTTATCACAATTGGGATAAGCGAAAGTAGTAATGTAGAAGAACAGGATCGATAATACAGTACAATCTTCTAAGAGGAGTGGGGGTGGGGTATTCTTGTGAATTATTATTATTCTATTTTTTCTATATTTTTGCACTGATTTCTGTGACAAGAAAAGAAAAAAGAAAGGCAATCAACATTTTGATACATTATGCATTTGCGTGTGTCTGTATTTGTGTGCTTTCTTGTGCGTGTGTGTGTGTGTGGGTGTATCATGCTTGTCTAAATCAGTTTTAACACGTGTACTTGTTAAATCTGTGGTTTTTCTTGGTCTCCCTCACGTACACACACACACTGCTTGATGGCACCACCAAAAAAATATGTATGAATAGTGTTTTGTTCTAAATATATCTGTATCCATTTATCTATCTATCTAAGAAGTTACTATATGATGGATTTTCATTTTTCTACCTTTCAAGTTTTTGAATGAAAAACTTGAAGGTGGTGGCAGTATTCTCCAAAATTAATTGTGATATTAATGATGCTTATGTTATTTTGTTCTATTTCCTTTTGAAACAAATTTGGAATTGTGTGCAACTAGAAAAATAGAGTTACTACTTAGTTATCTGTGCTCATTTTCACGGCATTTTGATAGCACACCATAGTAGAATCAAGCCACCTTGTTTCTCTCCGTGTGTACGTGTGTGTGTGTTTGTGTCTGTGTACACGTGTGAATGTGTTTTTTTATAAAAAAAAATTTATAAATCGAGTTGTAATGGATTGCAGAGATTGTGAATTTTTTTTACTGCATTGATTTGATGCAGGTGAGATGTGTATATTAACATCATACAGCATGTATGCCAAATTTTGTTGTCAACACACACACACACACACACACAAAGACTAGAACTGATCAAAAGAAGAGTCAAATGTTTTCCTGTTGTAGTAGCTGTTGTTGTTGCTGGTGTCGCAAACTTGTTCCCCCCTAAATTGTTTTCCGGTTTTGATAGACAACTAAACATTGGGACTTTAAGTTGTATATGAGTCGTCTGAATGCTTCATCAGTCTTTTTACATTGTCTTCACACACCTGGTAAGATGGTTGTAGACATCCAGCTGGAATCCTTGCGTAATACAATACCACTTGTCGAAGGAAAAGGCGTTTCTGTAACCCTAGAAAAACGGATGACTCATTGGTAACCGGCATGCTTTAACCTGAGACTTTGTCACTGAGATATTTAGATTAGGTGGTCAACTTTCAACTTACTGAGTCACAGAATCCTTGACCAACTAAAATTCATCATCATCATCATCAGTCCCTTGACTTTCGTCGTGGGGGTGCTATGACAGTTCGCGCTATCAGTCTTCGCCATTCTTCTCGGTTTAATGCTATTTTCTGTAGCGTATCCAAGGGCATTTCAGTCCACTCTTTTATGTTGTCAAGCCAGCTCTTATTCGGTCGACCTCTCTTTCGTGCTCCTCCTACTGTGCCTTGTAGAATCGTTTTGGACAATGTGTCATGTCTTACCGTGTGGCCGAACCATTGTAGTTTCCGTTTCTTTACGATTGAAAGAAGTGGTTCCTGTTTTCCTGCCAGTCTATGGACCTGGTGTAAGACATATTCATTAGTTTTCCTTTCAAGGTAACTTATTCCTAGGATCCTTCTATAGCTTTTGTTTTCGAAGGCTTGTATTCTTCTTTCTGACTCTGCATTCAGGGTCCAGCTCTCACATCCATATAGGAATACAGAGAGGACCAGTGACGAGTAGAGTTTCATTTTTGCTGAGACGCTGATGTTGCTCTTCCATATTTTCCCTAACTTGGACATGGTGGCAGAGGCTAGGTTTAGTCGAATTTTTATTTCCTTAGTGGACCTTCCATCTTTTGTTAGGGTAGACCCAAGGTATTTGAAAGTTTCAACCTCTTCTAATACATGTCCATCAAGTCTGATACATCTATCTGAGTTGTTTCCTCCGTTAATGAGTATTTTGCTTTTTTCTGTGCTGATTTCCATGCCCACAGATTTGGCTGCAACATCAAGTCTTGAGGTGAGGTCCTGTACTTGATCAATGTTTTCCCCAATGAGGGCTATATCATCAGCAAATCTGAGGTTGGAAATTGGTCTTCCGTTTATGCTAAGTGTCGGTGTAAAGTCATGTAGGGTTTGTGTCATAATATGTTCGAGGAATAAATTAAAGAGGACTGGTGAGAGAATGCACCCTTGGCGTACTCCTATAGTTGTTCTGAAGAACTCGCCAGTTTGATTATTTAGAGATACTGCACTACTAGATTTGTTATATAAAGACTTAATAACCTCAATTATGTTTTTATCTATATTGTAGTTATTCATGACTTGCCATAAGCCTTCGTGCCACACACGGTCAAAGGCCTTCTTAAAATCGATAAAGTTGTGTACTAGCATTTTTTGGTGTTGTAGACATTTTTCGTTTAGTACCCTTATGTTAAAAATTTGTTCAGCAGTGCTTCTGCCCGGCCTGAATCCGGCCTGTTCTTCTGAGAGTATTTCCTCTACTTTCTTTTTGAGTCTGTTCAGTATTACTTTCAGCATGACTTTACTTGGGTGGCTGATTAAACTTATTGTTCTATAGTTCTCGCACTGTTTTGCGTCCCCTTTCTTAAATATTGGAATGATTAGTGACTGAGTCCATTCTTTAGGCCATTCTTTTTCTTGCCAGATTTTTTGACAGGCTGCTTTCAGCCATTTAACTGTTTGTGGTCCACCATGTTTAATTAGTTCTGCCGGTATGTTGTCAATTCCTGGTGATTTATCTCCCTTAAGTGATTTTATTGCTTCCTCTACTTCTGACTCTAGTATGGGTGAATCACCGATCTCCCTATTGTCCCAGCATGAATTGTTTATTAGGCTATAATTAGGGCTTATTTTATGATTGTAGAGTCCCTTACAGTATTCTGTCCACCTTCTAAGGATATCTGCTTCTTCTGTAACTAAAATTACTTTGAGTTAATCCTCTGACATCTTTGAAGTGTTTCAACGCTAGGAGCCAAGATGTCAAAAACAGAAGCTGAACTGATGCTTGTTGCACAAGAGGTGGCACCTTTGGCTCAAGTAGTCTAGTGGATGACGCTTTGGCGTTTGAAACGATGATTACTGGGTTTGAGCCTCAGTAGAACCACCACTGCGGACTCGCTGGGGGTACATCCAGGCACGTCTAGATACTACAAAGAGTCCCAAATAGGACGAAATGCGCGTATTATCCTGGATTTCATTGCTTAATCACCATCCATCAGATTATTATTTCAAATGACTAGATAGTTTAAATGTGAAGTATGTATTCACTGTCATTCTCAAGTGGTATCATGAGTAAATGGAAAAAAGGAGGGCGATTATATATGGCATATCCCTTTCTTTTTGAAGTGGCGCCACCCTTATCATCTAGTGGGCATTAGTGAATTTCAATAAATGTGCCAAAATATACCAGCATTATTTCATGAAAATCCGTAAATATAAACGTTTAACTTTTGAACCTACTACCTTCTTTAATTCATTACACTGCACAGATTCCAGTATTAAGTAAGAATTTCTGATAAAAGTGCAGCAAATGTAACGCAGTTCAGGTACTCCTGATGGCGAGCTACCTAGAATGGTGGTCACATTGCAAACCTGACTGATAGAATACAGTCTGCACCAAAGAAAGGACTAGACACGTCACACTAGTTACTAGTGTCCAATGAAAATACCCACTACAGTCATACAGGAGGTCAATCGCGAGCCCGAATAGCTCAGTGGTACCGTCTCTGACTGCATCACTACGTGACGCAGGTTTGACTCTCAGAAGAGACATGAGTTCCTGCAAGGTTGCAGAAGCACCTTGCTGACTGGTGAGTGCCAACTAGCACAAAACCTGGGTCAGGTGAGGCTGACTGTGGCCGATTACCTCCAACTATCTGATATCATCAAATGCTAAATTTCATTTAAAAAGAGAATATGAAAAATATAACTTGTCATTTAAATCACCATAGCAACGCACTTACGACGCTACAATTAGCGGGGATATGCGATAAAGCCACTCGAAAAAAAATAAGTGAGTGAGTCTTTATAATCATGCTTGTTCACACAAATTTATGTAGAAATGCAGAGGTTTTAGTCTACTTTCTTTATATTTTTGTAGTTGGTACCAAATTATGCCTACTAGGAATGATGTGAAAAGCTTTACATACGCTTGCCTTAAACTATCATTCAAAATTTTTAAAAAATAGAATGTTACACTGTAAAATGAAAACAAAACTGCCATTGAACATTGAAAAAGAAAGCATTTGTGTTTTCGTGTTGTTGTTGTTGTTGTTGTTTTTTGAAATATGCAAAATAAGTTTATTTAATTTTCTATGACAATAGTAGTGTGTGTGTGTGTGTGCAAAAAAACTTTAATGCATAAATTTCTTTTCTTCTTCTTCTTGTCTTATCAACTGCATTACGAAAATATTAACTAATACCACATAATAGTATAATTGATAAGTATAAGCATTATATGTGCGTCGGTGGCACAATGGCTAGGACACTCGCCGACCATGCACATGGTCTGGGGTTCTATCGCCGGCCGACGCACACCTGATATCATCAATGGTCGGCCTGTTAAATTTGGGCTACCGATATCACATGCTGAGAATTCCATACTTGTACCAAAAATACTGTGTGTGAAATCAGGCTATAATCAGGAAAAGAAGAATTTCTTGTTCTCCATTTCCTAAGTTTGGTCCTTTAAACAACCATTATCAGAAAATTCTCAGTTTATAATTTAATTGGTGGATGGTGACTAGCAGTGGAATCCAGGATAACGCGCACTTCGTCCTATTGGGGACTCGTTGTGGTATGTGGATGTACCTGCATCCCCCACCGAGGCTCGAACCTAGTGCCCATAGTATCGAATGCCAAAAGCGTAACCCACTAGACCACTTGAGCCATGAGAGAAACCTCTTGTGATGCAATGGGTCATATTAATTATTTAATTGAATTTTAAATTTTCCCGTCGATTGATTGGATTGAAGTGCTCGGTGTCAAGTTGACATGTCGTCTTCTTGTGCAGATGCTTCTATGATGTCTGGGCATGTATTGAATAAATTCTTATTTTATTGCTGGTATATTTGGATGATACCTTTATTCTTTGCGAAAATGACTTCAACAGGAATGCCATAATATATCTTAATTCAATAAACAGTACATTCAGCTATCACATTCATGTGTGAAGAAGAGTTCCAAGGTAAAACTGCCCTTTCAGACGTGCAACGGACAAATAAATCAGACGGCAGTGTAAAAAAAGGAATTTCTATAAGAGAAGTAATTGAACCGACCAATATACATACACATTTTCATAGCTTTATTGAACTCCGATTCGAAACAAATTTGGTAAAGACTTTCAGCTATAGGATCAGAGCTATGTGTTCAGAAGATGCAACTGAAGACGAACTTAAGGTTGTATACGAAACGTTCATTGAAAATAGCTGCCCTGAAACTTTCACCACTAAATACATAGCCAGCGAAAATAGAAAAGAATTCTCCTTTATCTGTTAATAAGAAGCCTCTCTCTCTCCATTTATATACGACAATAATTCAAAGGTGATAGATATACACCAAGTGATGAAATAATAACCAACTACAAGTTGAGCTGCCGGTAACCTGTGGCTCATATTTTCCACACAACCGGTTGTAATTCTAAAAATGAAAGACGAAGTATCAATACAACTGCTCCTGTGGAGTCAGTTATCTTCACCGTTGGTTTCTCTAGCAACTTGATTTTTCGTGCTCGATAACATCTACCTCTGTGGTCGACATTTGTACATTGAGTCATCACATCCAAACAGATTAGAAAATTATCATTTCAGAGTCTCTCTTTATCATCTATCGGGTATCGAATAAATTACCAACGGCCCGCAGATACCGAACACTCCAAACTAGAGCTCCGTGTGAAAAAGAAACAGGTGCAGACATTATTACCGCCTTGATCTGCTGTCCAACCTATAAATTCATGCATAAATTCTGCCTCTCAGTGCCCTTAATTTGTCTGATATTCAGTCAGTTTAGTGTTATACATTGGTGTATATTATCTCTCTCTCTGTTACTGATGCTTTTGAAGTGGGATCCGTTGTTATTATTGCTTTTTTTCCCTTCACGTTCCCCAGTGGAACATAGGGCTTCAGGCTAGTGGCTTTAAGTTTCTGTAGCAGTGTTTATTATACAGGATGGAGTTGCTAGCCTCATGCCCAACCTTTCCTCTTTACCAGCATTATTTCTGTCTCAGAGAGGTAAAGGAGTGCGTCGGTCGGGGATCGAACCCCGGACCATGTGCATGGTCGGCGAGCATCCTAACCGCTATACCACCGACGCACTATTGTTGATTTAATGAAATCTAAAACAGCATTAATGTTATTGATGACAATATTTCTTCAATTAATACTATCATATAAATGTAAAACCTGATCATGAAGAAGAGGTTCTCGAAAATATGAATTTTCGTTATATCACTTTTTGAAATGTTTTAAGGGCATATTCAATGAATTATAGTAATAGTAATAATAAAAATTATTATTAATCCATCCATTTATTGATTTTTGATCTGAGTTTAAAATTGAGTAGGATCCTTGGAGTGTTGTGAAAAAGTTGCAATTGTCTTGATAACAAAGTTCAAAATCATATTTTTTTTCAACTCAGCTTTGGTGTTTAAAACTATGGATACCCAGGTTCGAGTCCTCCAGCATCACTCACTGAGGAATGCTCTGGTACATCCATCAGTTTACAAGTGAGTCCCAAATAGGATGAAATGAAATACTCAGCTTGGGATGCTACACTGCTAGTCACCCTCCACCAAAAATATTACTTCATAATTCAAAATTGTTCAAACCAGAGTTAGTTGTATATTCATCCTTCATTACACTATTGCTCTTTGTCATTGTCATATTGATTCCAATTCTGTTGTCTCCTCTTTCTTTTTCGTATATGCTTAGTTGAACAGCGTGTCAAGTTCAACTGACGCACACACACACACACACACACATCTGTGCTGATAACTAACTAACTATCTAGTTGATTTGTCAGTTAGTTAGGTAGTTAGTTAGTTAGACAATGGCTATATCTAAATGTCTACATTTCTATTTTGCTATGATTCCTTTTTTTGTAATACAACATATGGCAAGACAGTTAAAACGTCCTCTTAGCCCCATCGTGCTGACACTAACACGCTTCCCGTCATCATCACCACAATCATCATCATCATCATCAGCATTATCAGCATTATTATTTAAATGTCATTATTGTCTACTTTTCTATGCAGTATTGTGATGCGTGTGCTTCTTTTTTTTAAACTTTCTTCTACTTCATCCTATATATATATATATACGCAGCACCAAAACACATTAGTTGTGATTGACACTTAATTCCTGAATTCATTATATTTTTTAAAAATACAAAAAAGAAATATAATTAGGGCACGTACACATAATACACACAGACTGAATTACATCTTGCCAAAATGATTTCACTAATATATATGTATTATGCTGTCATCTGTATAACTCCAACACAATAATAGTGTGGAACACAATATTCAATCATGATAGTAATGGGGTGATGACTTGACAAGCCTTTTTTCTTTTTGTTCTCTCTCTCTCTCTGCAACAATTTTATCTGATGTCGTGTTATTTATTAGATAGATGGATAACTAGTAATGCTTGCTGGTGTTAGTCTTGTAACACCTTTGGTTATTTTTGGTCAATCCGTCTTATTACTAACCCTCATTTTATACACTTAGGTGTGTGTGCGTGTACGTGTGTCTGGATTTGAATATTTTGCCACTTTATTATTATTATTATTTATTATTATTATTTCCTTTAGTTCCTAGAGGAACATAGGGCTTCAGCCATGCGTCTCCATTGCGTTCGGTTCTCTGCTAGAGTTTTCACCTGGCTCCAGGTCTGCCCACATGCTTTCATCTCCTCTTCACATGATCTCCTCCAGGTCACCCTTGGACGACCAACTCGTCGCTTCCCTTTTGGGTTCTACTCGAGGGCTTGTCTAGTGATGTCACTTGATGGTTTCCTCAGAGTGTGGCCAATCCATCTCCATTTCTTCCTACCTATTTGTTTCACAATCGGCTCCTGGTTGGTTCGCTCCCGGAGATCTTTGTTGCTGATCCTTTCCGGCCATCTGATCTTGAGTATTGAGCGAAGACATCTGTTAGTGAAGGTCTGTAGCTTGTTTGAGGTGCTCTTTGTGACACGCCAAGTCTCTGATCCGTATAGTAGCACTGACTGACTTCACATTGGAGTTGAAAATCCGGATCTTATTTTTGATGCTGAGTGTTGTTGACCTCCACACAGGCTTGAGAGTAGTGAAAGCTTGTCTTCCTTTTCCGATTCTTGCTTTGATATCCTCATCAGTTCCGCCTGTAGTTGAAACAATGCTTCCCAAGTAGGTAAATGAGGTAGTTTCTTTCAGGTTCCTTCCATTTATGCTGATTGCTGTCTGTTGTTGTTGCTGTGGCTGTTGGTGTTGGCCAGGAGTCTTCATCACCTCCATTTTCTCTATGTTCACCTGGAGTCCTATCTTTGATGCTTCTTCTGCCAACTTGTTACTTTTCACTTGCATATCTTCCAGTTTGTGGGAAATCAGACATATATCATCGGCGAAGTCGAGATCCTCCAAGTTCTCTGTGTGAGTCCATTTTATGCCTGTTTCCTCATTGCCCGCTCTCTGTCGCATTATCCAATGTACTGCAATCAGGAAAATCATTGGCGATAGTAGGCAACTTTGTCTTACTCCTGTCTTCACTTCGAAGGATTCCGTGAGCTTCCCGTTGTGGATTACTTGGCATGCAGCGTTGTCATACAACTGTTGGATGAGATTTATAATTGTCGGTGGCACCCCATAGTAGCGAAGTAGTTGCCAAAGCACCTCTCGATCGACGCTGTCAAAGGCCTTTTCAAAATCGATGAAGTTGAGATAGAGAGGTGACTGCCATTCCAAACTTTGTTCAATGATGATCCGTAGTGTGGCGATTCGATCAATAAATGACTTGTTTCTCCTGAATCCAGCTTGTTCTGGTCGGAGTTTTTCATCCAGGGCTTGTTTGATCCTTTCCAGGATGATGCGGCTTAGTATTTTGCTTGGGATGGACAGGAGCATAATTCCGCGCCAGTTCTTGCATTGACTTTCTTTGGTAGTTTGAATAGGTATCCTTTCTTCCAATCCTCGTGTACTTTGCCTTCTTTCCACACCTTCTTCACTTTATACAATCTGGTAGTTCTTTCAAATCAAAATTTTTTATTCACACCAATGATGACAATAATAGAAGTATAAAATTTGGTTATATGCGTGCCTATTAAGTTTTTATTGAAACAAGTGGCTGGCTGAATGTAATGTAATCTAATGTCCTGTGTAAACCTTGTTCACTTCTGTTATCAATATACTGTTTTTAAATAAAGCAAGAACATCAGTTTCTGTTTGCTTCTTTGGCTTCTCATCAGCTGCTCACATACAGCCCAAAGACATTATTAAGTTTATCTCTAGAAACAACTTTAACATACTTACATACACAAAGTTCAGTTTTAAACAAAAATCTATCTGATACTCGCTAGTGACTTGCTACAGGACGGAGTTTCCTGGACTTCTAATGAGAAGTCGTGACCAGTGAGGTTCATCCAGTCAAATGTGAGGATGGCGTTCCCGCCGATGACATTGGTTGGTGCCAGTAGCGCTAAATCACGAATTGATCGAAATTAGAATTCATGGGTTGGCCATTGAATCGGGTCCCAGTGGCTGAATGGCCAGTAGAGTCATCTGATAATCTACAAAGGTCTTGATTGGATCCTAGTCCTACTGAAGAGTTCCGATTCAGGACGAGACAACCGTCCAGTATCTCCTGACTTTCAGTGATTCTCCAACTGATGTCAACCGTTGGTGATAAGAAATGTATCTTGGAACTAAGCAAACCCCTGCAGCCCGACATATGAAAGTATTCTGGATTTTCTTTTTTTTGAAATTGTGTTGACTGCTCTTCCTTATTAACAGGGTTTTTTTCTTTCTGATTCATATTCTTCTCATTCAGTTATAATTTATCTACATTTATTTTGTCCTATTGTGAATCGTATAGGTAGACATACTTTTCAAGTTTGACCGCGGAGAGATATCAGTTAAAGTAGCAGGTGGAGTACTGAACAACTGTTTCGTCCTAGTTTAGGACACATTGGCATCCATTGACTCACCTACAGCCAGGGTTCGAGCCCAGGACCTTCCGGTTACAATGTAAGCTCTTAGACCATTCAGCCACTGGGACCCGATTCAGTGGCCAACCCATGAATTCTAACTTCAACCAATTCGTGATTTGGCGCTACTGGCACCAACCAATGTCATCGATGGGACATCCATCCTCACTCCTGACTGGATGGACCTCACTGGTCATGAATTCCATGAATTTTGGCACCCACTGACTGAGAAAGGCTAGTGTTTAAACCAGTAGGACACATCCATTCTATACATGAGCACTCTTTTCCCTTTACTATTACTGTTGAAATTAAAACTTCAATAGATTTATGTAGCATTTTTGCACCGCCCTTGTTTTTACTAATGGAGAGGAGTGAACTGTACTTTCACATGCCACCATTTTTAACATAATATGACTGTAACAGTAGAAGGCTTGTGTTATGGCTTACATTAAACGACATGACATAGAATGTTCAAATGCATATCTAAATATAGTATTCTGTTGCTAATGCAGTATTCATCTGTGGGGATATGTGAGAATACTATTCTGTTGGAACACATTGTCTGTATCACACCACCACAACAGTAGTAGGAGTAGTGTTGATTTGTGGTTCTTACCTTTACACACCAACCAATGCCATGCCATCACCATCATCACATGCATATTAATCAAAGTGATTTTCAATTTAGAGTAAAAAAAACAACACTCACCCACTCTCTCTCACACACACAACCAAGTGATAAATGACACATGATTCTGTTGTGGTATTTGAGAATTGATGTTCTGTTTTTAGGTGGCATATTTTATAATATGGTACGATGTGATGCAGTATTACATTTTAATGTTTCAAATAAATAAAAATGGCAATAATATCAATCTCATTCATTTTGTGTGTGTGTGTGTGTGTAGGCGTATTTGCGTGTCTTTGTGTTGATTGTGCAATATTCTCTTCTTCACTCTACTCCACTCTAGTTGATTTATTCCATTAAAGAAAGTCAAAAATACTTGATTCATCTATTTTCAAAAGTTGGGTAGATAGATACAAAAATAGCATAGGATTTCACCATGAGCTGATATCGGTTGGAGAACCATTGGAAAAACTTGGGAGAGGTTCTATGGTAATGTTTGACTATGAAGGGAGTGCCAAGAAAGTATATTGCATTAATCAAGGCACTCTACTCAAACTCACGTAGCTGTGTAAGGGCTTATGGGGAATTGTCATCTGAATTGATAACAACTAGTGGTGTCCGTCAAGGATGTCCACTTTCCCCAATAAAACAAAATCCCTACAAAACCAATACTTGAAAATTAATTTGATGCTCCCTAGCCACTGGCCCGGTGTCCGGCAAGGATGTCCACTTTCCCCTTTTCTGTTTAACTTCATCATAGATATGCTAATGGAAGTATCCTTAACTGAACTTAACGACTTAGGAATCGATTTGTTACCAGGGAATAGTCTTATAGACTTAGAATACGCAGACGACATAGTCCTGTTAGGGGAGGACGCTGACAGAATGCAGAGTCTTCTGAACACCTTGAGCAGCAATCTTCGTATGTTTGGCATGCGATTCGCCCTTGTAAAATGTAAGATGCTGCTACAGGACTGGACTATGTCTACCCTTAGTTTAGTGATAGGGAGTGAAGTGATAGAACATGTTGACCACTTCACCTATTTGGGAAGTTGTATCAGCACCAACGGATTGATTGGTGACGAAATCACAGCACGGATCCAGAAAGCTAGGGCTGCTTTCGCTAACTTACACCATCTCTGGTGTAGGCGTGACATCTGGCTGTCAACCAAGGGACGTGTGTACTGCTCAGCAGTTCGCTCCGTCCTTCTCTATGGTGGTGAGACGTGGCCATTGAGAGCTGAAGACATGAAGAGATTGTCTGTTTTTGACCACAGATGTTTACGATCTCTTTCTCACGTTAGGTGGTATAATAAGGTAAGTAATGTTGACGTTAGGCGTAGAGTGTTGGGCAAAGAGGGAAAATCACTCGAAGAGGCTATAAAGTTACATAGATTGAGATGGTTAGGCCACGTGCTGCGCATGCCTGACCATCGTCTCCCCCGACGGGCATTACTAGCTGATATAGGTGCAGGCTGGAAAAGAGTAAGTGGTGGCCAAACAAAAACATGGCATCAATCCATGAAATCCCTGACAGTTAAACTGGGTCAGGTAGGGAGATACAGACTTCCGGGTTGGGGCCCTCGGGACTCTAAGAATCAATGGCTGGAGACAATAGGTGACATGGCTCAAAATCGTTGTCAATGGCGCAGATGTATTCAGTCTCTTTAACCTTCATACTCCTTTCTACCATTACTGATTCTGTTTCACTCTTATACTTGTCAAAACTCTATTGATTCTCTTCACTCATTTTCTTGTCTACCTTTGTGTGCTATTTGGAACGTGGCAACTCGAACTGCTGCACTTCGGTGTCAAGTTCTATGTTGAATCCAGACAGACAGACAGCTGTTTCGTCTGGCTAGTTTGGGACTCTTCATCAGTACGCACCTGCAGCCAGGATTCGAACCCAGAACATTCTGGTTACTAGCCAACCTCGTAGATCGCTAAGTCACTGGGACCCTATCCAATGGTCAGCCCATGAATTCCAAATTCTGCCAATTCACGATATACCGCGACCGCTAACCAGTGTATCACTCACTGGTGGTGATCACAACTTCTCACTAGGACCCAAGGTAACTACCTACCTTGAATAGGGCCAGTCGCTAGTGGGCAGTTTCTCGCCAATGACAAGGACTGGTCCCAGGTTTTCCAATGATTCTCTAACTGACGTCAGCGCATGATGAAATCCCTACAAACCAATACTTGATTTCTATAACTACTGAGTTGGTCATGCATGGGCTTCCAACTTGCGCTCCACCTAGATATCAAAGTGCAAGTGCAATCAGGTGACATCATTAGGTTTTACAAAAGAAGAAGTGTTACAACTCACTTGCCAGTTGTATGGAAATACAAGTACTTATTGAGAGTAATATGCCAATATTACTATTTCTACTTGATGTCTGTCTTTGCATGCTCACAGGCTTTTTCTTAAGTAATATAAAGCAAATCAGGAATAGTCGTAAAGAACTGTAAACTATATAACTGGCATGAGCGTGATATGTGAGTGAATAATGTCCGTAAGCTATTGTAATGAATTCTTAGGCTGATAATTCACTGAACTGTATTCAAGTAATGAAAAGCCAGTGCTTTGTACACGGGGTTTTGCAATTCTTTATAAAGTTTTCCGTTTATTTATCAACTGTTTAAGTCATCTTATATTTTAATGTTTTTGGTTGTGTATAGTTGTGGCCTCTGAGCTAGATGGTTTACTTGCGTAACTTTTATTGTCTCACTGGACAACATCCTCAGCGAATACTTCAACTAAATTATCCATATCAGAGAATACAACTACACCAAAATCACCCATCTAAGCTACAAATCTTCTCCATTATGTGTTTTGTTGTGTGACATTTCTCTCAAGTAACAGAATCAACCCCCTCCATCCTACCCCAAGGAAATTCACTTTGTCTTTTGACGTAAGCCTGCAGTAGTTTATTTTTTTGCAAAACAAATAAGAAAGATGTATCATTTCAATTCGGATCGTTACACCTCAAAAACAACAACAACAGCAACGACACAAAATCGTGAATTGACAGAAGTTAGAATTACTGCGTCATTGGGTCACATCTCAGTGATTGAATGGTCAACAAGGTCGACTGAAGGTTTACGGTTCTATCTCTAGCGGTGGGGTCATGGGTGCGTACTACTAAAGAGTTCCTATCTGGTTTTTTAATGGTTCTCTAACTCACATCAGTCTGTATTTAAACTCGAAATAAAATAAGGGGCAAAAAAATGGAATGGATGCAACAGAGAGAATAATTAGTTGAAGTTTTAGTGGATATTTCATGGAAGACAGGGCTGACTAAGAATGAATAGTAAACGATTTCATGTGTCATACTTTAGGTTCCCAGTGGAACATAGGGCTTCAAGCTAATGGCTTAAAGTTTCGGTAGCAGTGGTGTTTATTATTTTCACGAGATGGGGTTGCTAACCTCATGCCCGAACTTTCCCTTTTTCCCAGTCTTATTACTGGCGTAGCGAGGTAAAGGAGTGCGTCGGTGGCCGGGAATCAAACCCAGGTCCACCTGGGTGGTTGGTGTGCATTATAATGCTGTGCCACTGACTGATACTTAGTGTCTTGAGAATGACATTTTCTCTAACTCAACTAACTTTTTAACATCACATTTCATAAAAAACAGACATAAATGTAGGTAAAGGAGAAGAAATATGTGTAGAAATGCAAAGAAACTATAATAAAAGGAAATTTTTAGCGGAGAAAGAATAATCACATGGAGAGTAATAATAATAATAAAAGGATTTAATGAGTCCAGACGGTGAGAAACAGCAAAAACATCAGTACGCGTCATTAAGAACAATTTTGAGCCGAATCACTAACAGTCTCTCCATACACTGGTTCTTCGAATTGCTAATGCATCTATTACTTGGAAGGCTATAGTGATATATGTATATATATACATGTATATATATGGAATTCATGGGCCATTGTACCAGACCCCAATGGCTGGATGGTCTACAAGCTCGCCTTGTGACTAAAAAATCCCGAGTTCGAACCCTGGCTTTGCGGGTGCGTACTGCCGAAGAGTCCCGAACTCGGACAAAATAGCTATGCAGTACTCCCTGCTGGTTGTCCAATGGTTCTCTAACTAATGTCAACTTTTGATTAGGCCTGTGCGTTGGTGACACAGCGGTTAGGACGCTCGCCGACTATGCCACGTGGTCCGTGGTTCGATTTCCGGCTGACGCACACCTGCTAATTTTGGGCTGCCTATGCCATATGCTGAAAATTCCACAGTTGTACCAAAGTAGCGTGTGGAGTCAGGCTATAGTAAAAACAATTAAAATTAAC
The DNA here is from genome assembly GCA_944472155.2 of Trichobilharzia szidati. Lineage (NCBI taxonomy): Eukaryota > Metazoa > Platyhelminthes > Trematoda > Strigeidida > Schistosomatidae > Trichobilharzia > Trichobilharzia szidati. The sequence continues at coordinate 57,234,159 of OX235276.1, forward strand.
CAACCAACCAACCAAGCAAAGCCCTGCAAAATAACACTAAACATGATATATATCATGCATTATTGTTCTGTTTCCTTTGTCTGTTCATCAACCAAATTTAAGGTAATTAATGAAAATATCTCTATATGATTTCTACACTATGCATTATAATTCCCAAAATGACTTGTTAATTATTGGCGCATATATTTATATGTATAATACATATGCGCTTACGTTTCATTCTGACAAACTGTAACTCACTCATACAATGTAAAAATACAATCACGTCATTATTCCCTGTCAGTACGTGTGTGTGTGTGTGTATTTGTGCACATCTCTGTGTGCGTATATATGAGTGCGCGTGTACGCTTGTGCAAGCGTTATTGGAATCTGATGTTATAGTTAATTATCAGATGATAAAGCAATTTATGACTTGCCTTTTTTAGTACGTTGTATAACCACAATTATATATATATATGTATATATATTCATACAAATTATAAATAGGTATGGTCGACTTTTTAATTGATTGAATTATAGGATAGCCATGTTGAGTGAAGATTTTGACTAAATTTACTATTTTCTGATGGGAGGAAAACGTTATGCGCTTCACTGACTGAATAAAGGTGGAGATTATGGCGCATTCACTATAGATGATAGCACACTGGACTTCCAATCAACCAATCAATCGGTCCCGAGTTCGAGTCACACTCTCCACCTACTTCAGTCTGGTTGGGCACAACTGGGTAGCTCCCTCACCTCCAAGAATAAGTGTGGCTTTATACCCCAGTACTGAGTAACTGAGATATAACATTAGCTGACTTACACTTCCTGATCTATTATTTACTTGACTACATCCCAGTATAGATACAAAAGAGCTGCTTAGTATTTGCTTCATTATGTCATCTCTTCTGACGCCAGTAAAATACTAGTGTCAGTTTCTTCTATCCTACTTCACGATACCCTCTAAAAAACAAAGTAGATTAGGTATAAAGTGATTATAGGCTTTGAATCAAGGATATCATTCTATTGGTGGATTTTTTTTGCACTCTCCCCAATCCAATTGCTGCAAGGCTTTCTTTATCTTCCTAGACAATATTTTCAGTGCTTACTTCAAAATAAAGTCAACAAAGTAATCAATAAGCAATACAAGTGAATAATTCGATGAGTATAAGAAGAGAGAATCCTCAGAGAGGCATTTACAATCACTTTGAAGTTCATCAGGATAGAGATATGGCTACTTCATGTTGGCGTTTAACACTGAACATATTGTCTAGGAAGACAACGGAAGCTTAGCAATTAAACAATCCAGGTCAGAGAACACAACAACAATACCAACAATACTAAAAGCTGTAGATTTAAATCTTGTTGGTGTTGGCCTTAAAAATAATGTAATCTCTCAGACCAGTGGATTATGCATACTTGCCTAAGATATATAAAAATAAAGTTTTAACTTCTTGGACTATTGTTGTAAGTTGTAAAGTTAATTAGAAGTCAAACTACCCGAAATGTATATGCTATGCATCACGCTATAAGCCACACACCTGGTGATACTATTATTATTTATTCAACCCGACGCTGAATTAAGTGTTGGGATTCGGGATTCAAACTCAGCTGTTTACCTCAATGAGTGATATTTTCATCAGTTATACCAGTATTCATTATGAAAAATGGAATTGATTCAGTCAACCTGTTGTATATCGGCATGTCTACTATATATGTACATGTGTTATGCATAGAATTACAGACTAATTGTAGTAGTAGTAGTAGTAATAGCAGTATTATGATTTATCGTTAACAGAAACAATCACTTACACTGTAAAAAATATTTTACAAAAAGCATGGAATGTTGTCATTTAACTTTTTTTACAGATTAATACGATTATTATTATTATTATTACAGTTATTGTTTGTTACAAGTAATCAATCCTACTCATCATGTTTGTGTGTGTGCCAAAGAAATATTTTCGATGCATGCATAAAACACACAATTGTGCATTCTGTTGCAGCATATTTGTGACACTATCATAAAACTTCAGTATTATCATTGTCATTATAATTAGCAGAAGAAGACAAACTAGGAATAGGTGGAATGTAGATAAAAATGAACTAGAAATTAGACAATTACAAAGTGAATGAGAAGTGTGTGTGTGTGTGTGTGAATAAGCAGTAGTAGTAGTAGTAGAGTGAAACATAACGCTTCAACAGAACGTCTCCACTTTGTCCTAGTCTCTGTGCTGCTCTTTAGCTAACCCTTCTATTGTCTACTAGCTCTCGTGTGCTCCATGTCACCCTAAGACCCCGGTCAAACTTGTCATTTCACATTTGGACTCCACCTGAGAGATGGCCTGGCGTCCGATATCACTCGACTAGTCTCTTCAACATGTGTTCAATCTATCTGCATTTTCTTCTGCATATTTGCTGAGCAATAGGTTCTTAGTTAGTTAGCAGATAAGATGGATGTAATCATGAAGAATTCATTTCAACTAATCAATAGTTCCTGTTTGCCTCCTTCTCCTCCTCCTTCTTTTATTTTGTTAAAATTGAGGCTAAGATGGATTTTTGTTCAAAGTTGAAACATTTTTGCAGTTTTGTTGTCTTACTACTATTATTAGTATTACAATGTAATCCTTCCAGGCATTTTGATTGGTCCAATTATTTGATCATGTATTAACCGATAAATGTATATATATATATATATATATATATATATATATATATATGTATATATATATACAGTATTGTTTTTATTTCTAAGGAGATGGGGTTACTAGCTTCACACCCAACCTCCCCTACTTACTAGCCTTACTACGAGCTTAGTGAGGTTAAGGAGTTCGTCAGTGGAGAATAGAACTCTAAAACCACATGCTTGATTAATGAGCACTCTACCTCTGAATTACTAAAGCACTATATATAACATTTCCTATCATACTTCTGGTATATGACGAAGGAGTGCATAAAACGCTTCTTTCACGCTGAGCATGGAGACCAAATCTCAGAAACCGAAGGTATATATATTGTGTTCCTATGCCAGTCATCTTTTGTTCTAATCATTCTTTCCATCAATACCCTGTACAGTATACATGGTGGACAAATGTAGTCTGTCTGTCTGTTTTCAACATAAAACTTTGCACCGATGTACAGCAGTTCAAGTCGCCACACTCCCTCCATGTAGCACACAAAGCAAGAGAGGAAAGTTGTAGAAATGCAAAATAGAGACAGTAGACAGGGATATGAGACAAAAGGAATAGTAATAATGAAGAACAATATAGTTTCATTGGAAATTATAAGTCACAAGGAGTGGATGCGTCTGCGTTAGCCATTGAGAACGATTTTGAGCCATATCACCGATTGTATCCAGCAATTAGTTTTTACCATACCGAAGACCCCAACCAGGAAGTCTACACCTTCCTACGTGGCTTAAACTAACTGTTGTAGATTTCATTGACTGATGAAACCATGTTTTGGTTTGACCGCCGCTAGTTGTTTTACAGCCTGACCCTATGTCAGCTAACATTGCCCGTCGAGGAAGGCGATGACTAGGCATACGTAACACATGTTCTAACAATCTCGACTTAGCTTCACAGACTCATCGATTGATTTCCCCTCTTTATCTAGCACTCGACGTCTAACCTCAATATTGCTTACCCTATTATACCACTTAATACGGTGGATAAAAGGCAGACACCTATGATCAAAGACAGCCAGCCAGGCTTTTCATGTCTTCCACTTTCAATGGCCAGGTCTCACAGATATAAAGGAGGACGAAGTGGACTGCTGAACAGTACACACGTCCTTCAGACGATAGCCGGATATCACGTCTACGCCAGAGACGGCGTAAACTCACATATGCGAAACTAGCCTTCTGTATTCGTGCTGAGATTTCGTCAGCGATCAACCCGTTGGGACTGGCTGAGGCAACTTCCTGAATAAGTGAAGTGGTCAACACGCTCTACAAATGCAGATAAATACTGATTTTCACTCAACATCTAATTTATCCGCCTTTTTTTAACAAGTACGTGAATTATCAAGTGTGAGTTTGTAGCAATTTGATTGGTAACATGTTTGATCAAGAGTTGAAATCATTTAGAAAACGATTAGAAAACTAACATGGCGGAGTACTGAACAGTTATTTCGTCCTAGTTCGCAACTCTTCATCAGTAGTATATACCCACCACCACCACGGTTCGAGCCCAGAATCTTCCAGTTATAAGAGGATTTTGTCTACCGTTCAGCCATTAGGACATGTTGCCATGGCTTGCGATTTCCAACTCCCATCAATGTGCGATATATGTATATAGCGCAACCGCCAGTCAGCGTTATAGGCGAATAACTGCTCTCTCATCTGACTTGATCGACTTTGTGGAAAGAAGTGATGAATTACCTACCAAGTGTTGTCATTTATGGCTTTCTCGCGTTTTACCCTTTCTCTCCCTCTCTCTCTTTGTCACACTCATATAGTTTGTTCACTCAGTATTTAGGCAAAGAAAGTCATTGTATATATGTACATATAAATATGCATAGTTTGTTGTGCATTTTGTTGTAGGCAGTTAAAATATTTAATTTTTCATCTTTTATTATTATTATTATTATTTTAATGTTACATTTTAACAGCTACCTATGTGAATAAGTAAAGCACGGTGTAGGTGTAGCATCATATTATTATTATTATTATTACTATTATCAATATTACTATTATTTGTTTCTGTTAATTCAGTGGGGATAATTTTTCAGGTTTCTTGTTTGTATGTTTTCACCATATATACTTTTATCCCAAAAATAAGAATAAAAAAAGAAAAATACAAATATGCATATACTTTTTTTTGAAGTGACGATAGATTTTGTTAATATTGCTATTATTATTATGATTATTGTTACGATTATCACTATTACTAAAACAATCCCCCAACCTCACCTCCGTGTTTCTACGCTTTTTTTTGGTATTATCATCTAGGCGCATTCATCGTTGGCATTATTCGCTATGTCTGTGTTTATCCTATTTCAAAAAAATTTTCCCCTCTCTGCTGTAGCTGTCTCTCGTCACCAACACCAACATCACCATCATCAATGGCAGTTAGTTGTTGTAATGCTAGTAATACTACTACTAATAATAATAACAGCAGCAGCATCAGTAGTAATAGTAACATTATCTCGTCACAATCGACACTTTGTTACAGTTCTTTTCATCCTTCATCATCATCACCTCCTCGTCCTCCCCCTCCTCTTCTTTGTCAGGAGTATATCAATTTTGAAAGTGATAATTTTTCACCGAGAGAGATAGAGGGTTTTTTATAAAAAAAATTGGGGAATTTCACCCTTTTTAACGCTTCCTCCATCCATCCCTCCCCCTCTCAGTCTCTCTACATATATATCCGTCTCCCATATATCCTACATTTCTAACATATTCAACTAGTTAACAGGAGTATTAATAATAATAATATTACTATTATTGCTATATATGTATGTATATATACTCTTTATTTTGTTACCTCTTTCATTGTTACTAGACAGTTTTTTGATGTAGAGTTAGTGAGTATATTAGAGGGTTAGTGTATAAAGCGTTTAAATGTAAACATATATACATATATATATATGCATAAAATTTCATTTTATTTCATTTTTATTATTTCTACAGACCTTGTCTCTATATCATCATTATTTTACGGTTGTTTTTAAATAGTTAGTTATACAATAACAGTTATGAGATAGTTAACTAATATTCAATATCAATTATGTAAACTAATTTGTTTAGAAGAAGAGAAGAGTTGAATAACAGAGAGTTTTACTATCAAGTTGAACTAACTAACCAACCGTGGTGGTAATGATGAGCGTCATGAGTGTATGTGCTTCTGTCTGCTTCTTCTGCTGCTTCTCCGTCTTCTTCTTCTTCTTGTTCCACTTATCTCTTTTTTTTCTTTACTTCATCTTTTCATCCATTTTTCTCACTCTCTCCCTCTCTCCTTTTCTTGCAACAGGTTTTCCAGTGCACTGTCATCTTTTGTTTCTCTCTCTCTGATTTATATTCACTTTCCAGTAATGTTACATGTTATCTAATGAATGATGTGTATACGCTATTCTTCGAAATTATGATTAATTCTCTTAGCTTTTGTGAATTTCCAGCCTTGTGAGATGATAGTTGAGGATGAATGACAGGAGAAGTCCTACTAGACTGACTTGTGAGATTCGAACATGGATCACCCAGTGTACTCTGCAGTCAGAAATGTTACCGCTGAGCTTTTCAGGCTCACAATTAACCTTCTGTAGGATTAGGTAGTAAGCAATGTCATTGCCAACATAACTGGTAGAATTTAGTCTTCAACACACACAAAGGACTAGACTCATGGCATCGAAGTTTCGATGTTTATGCGTGGATAATTCTGCTTTTATTTTCTTACTGTGAAACAAATGACTAGTCTAGTTACATGTTAGTTAGAAAAAGTTAAAAGTGCCATCGACCAAATAAAGTCTATAACTGTTATTTAGTCTACACAATTGAAGAGAATGTAAGTGTCTCTGTCTTATCTGGGAGCAGCGAGATGGTGCTTCCCCCTCCCCCCCTGAAAAAACATGCTAAAGATGAATACTTGAAGTTTTATTTGTGACAAAGTTCGCAAATCGTTCAAAAAAAGGGACAAAAATGTCTTCTCTTCTTCTTATCATCTTCAAAACTTTGAATATTTTCATCAATCCTGCAACCATGTAGGGAGGAATTCTGTCTACTTCATATTCGGGATGTAGATGTGTAGGGAAATTGACCGTCAGATAAGGTCTCATTCCCGGAAATCGCTGTATTTCGATGTATTCTGCAATGTCACAGGGAAGGGTATTCTAAGGGAGGAATGAGTGTGACAGTTGAGGGGGGGAGGAGGGCAAGAAATGAAAAAAGAAAACAGTAATAGGAAAGTTGAAAATTTCTTTGAATGGCTCCATAGTTAAATTACTATACATTGATTCATTCAATAGGCAGAATTGATGGATACATTTTGATAATGTCTGTCTGTATTGCCTACATAACTTCCATTACTTTTACGATCTCAAAAGAGACTGGTCTTACTTTTAGATCCGTTTCCTTTGCACATTTTGAAACTTAAACTGTCCACATGAACATTATTTATTATATGGAAACGGTGAAAACAAAAACCAGCTATGATCGCGCTGCAAATTGATCACAGAACAAAGTGGCAAAAATTAGTGTTCATATCGTAAAATTCACACAGCTACACACATACACACGTACACACAGAGACAATCAATATAGTTTTCGTCATTAGTGTGTATCCATCCTCTTAGCAAGTCAGGTGTACTGTATACAAGTTGTCCAGTTTGTTTGTGAAAATGATTAACCAAACTACCATTCATTTCACAATTCTGTGTGTGTGTGTGCGTGCGTGGGTGTATTTATTTGATTAATTAATGTAATTGATTGTCAACGTATGATGTCAATCACTGGTAGCATATCTATATATATGTGCTGTATTAGAAGACTCTTAGTCGTTTTTATGAACTAATTTGAATAACACATGTCGTTGTCCAAACGAGTGCACATATATGAATGTTATTTTTTTTATTCCTTCACATTCCTCCAGTGGAACATAGGGGGCTTCAGGCTAGTGGCTTGAAGTTTCAGTAGCAGTGGTTATTTATTATTTTCGCGAGATGGGGTTGCTAGCCTCATGCCCAACCTGCCCTCTTTACCAGTATTATTATTGGCTTAGCCAGGTAAAGGAGTGCGTCAGTGGCCAGGGATCGAACCCCGAATCACCTGTGGCGTGGTTAGCGTGCATTGTACCCCTGTCCTACCGACGTATGGGTGTTATGATGAAGTAGAATACTCTTCAGAAGTGACTACAAAAGAGCATCAGTCAAAACTTTATTTAACAGAGCCTGAAGAATATGCTCCATAGAAATACTAAAGGAAGAACGGCTAAACATTGAGAAAGTTTTGGGAAATAACAATTATCCTCCGAAATTCATCAATAAGCATGAAAGATGTGAAAATCTATAGGTGAAACCAAATCACAGTAAATAAAACACCTATTTTTCATCCAACTGGATTTGTAAAGTGATTATATCGCAGGAATAAATTAATAGAAGAGCGAAAACTTCTCTAGCTAAATTTGGTTCCTGTTTATCGAACAATAAATTCTCTTTAGTACAATCAAAAGTTGACAGATACCCTTCTCATGCGAACTCTAATTGTGTATACAAATTTACATGTATCTGTGGGAGCAGTTACATTGGAAAAACAGAAAGAAAGGCATAACTTAGATTTTCTGAACATGTACCATAAAGTTTATGTCTCAAGGGGACAAATTCTTTGAACAGTGCTATTGTCAGACATCTTCTTGATGCGGGCTATGAAGTGAACAGTGGGAAATCTTTCAAGATTATTAATAGACAATACTATTGGGTAGATGCCAGCAATTAGTTGTATACTTCAATAGGACAGTGTTTGATTAATTGATTACAGGAGGATCTTCAAGGTCACATTGAATATTGAATATCAAATATTGAATAACTACGGTTTAAATTTGTGTGGATGTGTAGACGATGTATATACCCTGTACTGGGAATAATACAGTTGTTGTTGTCGTGGTTGTCGCAGTTAAATCTGACTTATTTATCTATCTTCTCGTTGGGGAATATTTTCAAGTGATCAGTTGGCCATAGTGTCCTGTCTGAAGGCTCATTCTAGTCAAGATAGACGACAAGCATGGAAACAGTAACACTCCGTTACTAGTAATGCTGCTGTTACTACACGGTAGTAATAATAATAATGTGCGTCGGTGATCCAGCCGTAGAACGCTCACCAACCACGCATGTCGTCCGGGGTTCGATCACCAACTGACACACTCCTACACCTCGCTAAACTGGTACTAAAGCCGGTGAAGATGGAAGATTGGACGTGAGGCTAGCAACCTCACCCAATAAAAACAAAACCACTACTTCTACTACTACCGAAACTTCACAGCTCTAGCTTGAAGCCCAATGTTCCAGTCAGAAGGTAAAGAAATAATAATAATAATGGACTAGTCGCGTTGCCCGAATTCGAGGGTCATAGGTAGACACTGCTGAAGAATCCTAAACTTGTCGAGTATTTTTTTTTCCTTTTCGATGATACTCCGTTGGATACTGAATGCATTGCCGGCGTAGCGAGTCATGTAGCTCGTCGACCTCACACTACAAACTTGACTATAGACACATGGCACTGGTTACCACATCCCAGTAACCAATCAATAATAATAATATTAATAATAATTCATCGTATTTCACTGTCTCTCGCCTTCATTATGATGAATCAATAGTAAGACTAAGAGGGAAATTTTATTTCGATCAACACTATACCCATAATGTTTTAATGGCTTATCCTATCCACCTATTACCTATAACCACCCTTGCTTGGTATTGTTGTTGTCAGGTGCACAAAATTGTGAAGAATAACAAATCATAGGCATTTTTTCGAAAGAAAAAGTATATTTACATGTATATGTATATTCATATACAACAACATTATAACAAACTCCACCAGCTAAGCTATGAATCATTTCGTGTTGTTCAGTTTAATACTATTTTTCATTAGGAAATAATAAGAATAACAATAATAATAATAATCATAATAAATTAGCTTCACATAATTTATATCTATTTCGATGTAATATTATGATTATTAATGTTATTATTATTATTATTACGACTGATGTGCTGTATATGTATGTGCAAGTATTATTATAAGGCGTGTATCTCTGTTTGTATCTGTATGCATCTATGTATGCATGCATGCATTGGTGTCGGTTATTATTCATGATTTGTGCAGTGTGCATACTGCATACACAGATGATACACCTATGCAGAAATATGCTGCTGCATAGAGATGTACTAGTTAGTGTGTGTGTCATGTCAGACAAATATAACTGCAACTGACTGCCCCTTTTTTGACGGCTGTTATGATGTTTATACATTAAGCTTCATATTTTTATACCTATATATATATATATATATATATATATATATATATATATATGACTTGTACAACATGGGATCTGGCACCATATTTACATCTATCCAACTTTGACTTATTATTTTTTTTCTTAACACTCAGTGAAACGAATAGATCGATAGGTATGGTTTCAATGATTGTTCTACACTTTGTTGCAGATCAGATCAATATGTTGTTACATTGACTTCAGGATATTGTCAATACTTATAAGTGATAATTTCAGATTTTTTTCACTGGGATCATAGCATCAGACAAAGGTTGATTTGCAGGGATTTGATAGGCTACACGTTTGATGACGAGTTGGTATCAGTGTTTTTCTTTTTTTTTTTTTTTTGATTTACAGCTTGATTCCACACCGTATTTTCAGTACAAGTGTGGAATTTTCAGCATGGATATCGGTAGCCCAAATTCAGGCCGACCATAGATATCGGGTGTGCGCCGGCAGGGAATCGAACCCCGGACCATGTGCATGGTCGGCGAGAGTCCTAACCACTGTGCCACCTTGGCAAAACCGGCAGGTGAATTACTGAACAGCTGTAGTTGTTGTAGTCTGCGTCTCTTTAGGTGAGAGATCAATTGCTTGCCAATGACGGTTGCGCTGTAGGCGAAAGTTTGAATTCATGGACCATTGAATTGGTTCCCAATGGCTGAATGGTCTACAATGAGCTTGCCTTGTAGCCAGAGTGTCCGGGGTTCGAACCCTGACGGTGGTTGTGTACTTCTGGTGAATCCCAAAAGGCTGGGACGAAACAGCTGTCTAGTATTCTTATAATAACAGGATTTAAGTACCGTTTTTTGTTGATTTATGTGATATTAAATATACACCATAAATAATAAAGTTAAATAAATGTTTACAAAACTATTTTGTGTATCTAGAGTCTACTAGTTTGCCCATTGTGAAAGTCCGATCTCCTATCATCATCACCATCATCGCCTCAACCTTTTTAAAGATTTGAAGGAGACAGAGCGGGGAGGGGATTGGTGGTGGCATGGCGGAGTGTAGCAGGATATTTTAAGTACGATAAAAACATACTTTTGAAATACTTACTCACTGGTTAACTGACTGATAAGAAGTCAATGTGTGAATTAGTAGTAGTTCTTGTTGTTGTAGTAGATAGAAGCAAGCAAACTGCTTTAAAGAAAAAAGAAAGAAATCAGTTAACTCCCAGTTGCCCTTCTCCTGCCCGTCTTTTTTTCTTTCGTCCTTTCTTTCTTTCTTTCTCTTTCTAAGCCACCCAACTGAAGTGTTGTCCTAGCCAGTGAAGGACTATTTAATTCTATATACTTTTGTCTTCATCTATCTATATATACAGAGAGAAAGAGAGAGGTGGAGGAAGAGGACATTAGAGGAAAGAAACAGAATCCCTTCAAGAGTGTTCATATTGCGTTTCTTTTCCTCGTTTTTTCGTTTTCTTTTACTAGACGCATGTTATGTTGTCACTGGTTGGGGAAATTAACACCTATGACTACAATAACTACTACTGCTACAACTACTTATATAGAGGTGTATTGCTTTTTATACTTATGATTTTGATACTGGGCATTGCAAACTTCCTTTGTTTATTTATTTATGTGTGTGTATATACTTTATTTGCACTTATTATTATTATTTTTCAATAATTGGACCCATTAATACTTTTCTCTCTGTGTACGCGGGCGTTCTTTTCCTGTGTTCTTTTCATCTATCCAAGAAGTAATTGTAAGTGAGAGTATCCTTCTTAAAATGAAATTCTCATTAGGTATACATATATAATTCATGTTATATGCTCTTGGGAGTTTTAAAAAGGTTTACTAGGAGAAAGCATTGAAGAAAGAAATAAGCCAGCCAGCCAGCCAGGCAGGCAGGAAGGAAAGAAAGTCTTTCATCAAGTGGGATAACACTGCTTACACAGCATAGTGTATAATACTGCTGCTCTAAGGGTGGTTGATATATACATATACATATGTATGTATAAGAGGAGTTTGTGGAGTTAGGCACACAAGGAGACACATAATTGCAATGAAGGGAGAGAAGACGCGAGTTTCAAAAATACACTCTTTGGTGTTAGACAAAAAAGAAAGAGAGTAAAACACAGAAAAAATAAAGAGAAATAAAAAAAATCAGTCGTTATACAGTAAAGTGTGTCATTCATCATCAGCATACCATGACAGATACATAGATAGATAGATAGATAAGGTAGGTAGGTAGGTAGGTAGATATTAGGTAGTTTATAGAATTCTATAAGGAAGCCTATACAATAAGCGAAGTAGTAATAGGTTTGAACACTATAAGCACTTTTGTCTAACTATTAACTATACCTGAATTAATTTGTTGTATGTGTGTGTGTGGGGGGGGGGGGTCGTGTCCGTGTCCGTGCGTTGAGTTCCGTTGTATTCTCACAATGTCTAAATGGAATTTTTCAGTGTATTAATTAGAAAAATAGGTGAAAGGTGTTTAGTTATTTTTTGGGAAAAAAAAGGAAAGAAACTACGTATTTAGTGTTATACAAATTGTTTTTTGTCGCCTGTTCACCATTGGTTGACTGTTTTTTGAAGGCGAAATAATAAAAATAGCCATAAAAAGAAATCCACCTCAGTTATCCACTTTAGGTAGCAATTTATTCAGGCAGCCAGTCAGTCAGTCAGGCATCCAGTAGTCAGTCATTCACTTATTCGTTTGTTTCTTTCCTCAAGGAATATGTCATTCAGTTGACATATGTTCATAACTAATATTTACACGGTATTTAATTCGCCTATTTTAATTGGATATATACATATATTATACGCCTAATTGCCCAAATGGAATGTATATAGTTGAATAAGTTTTCATGCATGCGCTGCTAACTGTCATTTTTTTTTACAAAAATTACAACCTAAGACATATATATATATATATATATGTATATGCATGCTTATGTGTCCTGAATGTCTCCGAAGTGTTACAGGTGTCTGAAGCAGTCAGACTTATACGTATATATATATATATATATATATATGTTACGCAACTGTAGGAGACCTGTGAAGTAACTAGAATCACAACTCAAAACTCTATATATCAGTCAAAAACGCATTAGATAAATTGACAAAGATACTGATAAAATGCGACCAACCAGTTTTTGAATGTTCGGCATACACTAGAGGAATCAACGGACTACATTGATTCCTAGCTTAAACATTAAGAAGTGAAGTGGTAGGGCATTTTGATCACTTCACTTATATTTAAACTGATTTCCAACGAAATCTCAGAATGGGATACAAAAGACTTGTTTGGTATTTTCCAACTCACACCATCTCTGGCGTAGATGTGATATCCGGCTGGTTATCGATGAAAGGAAGTGTGTACTGCGTAGCAGTTCTTCCTATCCTTCTTTTTTGTGACTGTGAGACATGGCCAGTGAAAGTGGAAAACATGAAAAATACTGGCTAGCTGTCTTTAATCATAGATGTTTGCGTTGTATCTCTTGTGTTTACTAGTGATATATGATAGGGCGTGTAATATTGAAGTTAGGCGTGTAGTGTCAGCTACAGGACGAAAAGTCAATTGATGAAGTCGTCAAGTTTCACATTCCAAATAGGGAGGTGTGGACTGTCTGGTTAGGGTCTTCGGGAGACAATTAATCATGTGGCTCGAAATCATTCCCAATGACGCAGATGTATTCATCACTTTTTAATCTCCCATATCCAATCAAATCCGACTGTTACCATTTTTTCTCCTTCACATTTCCTCTTATTATTGTTCGTTCGAATGTCTTCTTTCCCCCCCTCTCTCTCTCTACCTTTTATCTTCATTCTTGTGTTACATGGAGTTTGATAACTCGAAATGCTACACTTCTGTGCAAAGGAAAACTGAAGGGTCTTTTATGCTGCATTTTGGTAGCTGTTCATTGGTTGGATGATTTCATGATGAGCTAACATCAGTAAGCGAACCATTGGAAAACCTGGGAGTGCTGGATAGCTGCTTTATCATCCTAGTTTGGGACTCTTTAGCAGTACGCAATCCTCCAACCAATCAAACAATAATCCCTACAAAAAAGCAATACTTGAAAAGTGTTCATCAGTAGGGTTATCGATGAATAAATAATAAACTCGGTTTCTTTTTGTTAATTGACTTTATACCCAACGAATTTCTTTTCCTTTGCGTTCTCAGTGGAGTATAAGGCTTCAAGGTTGAGTTTTAAAGTTTCTCGGTAGCTGTGTTGTTGTTTTTTGTTTTTACGGGCGTTTTCAGGCTCAGAAATTCACCCTTCCCTCTTTATCTGGTTTATCACTGGTTGTTTGAGGTGTAGGAGTTCCTCAGCTGGGAATCGAACCTCGGACCACGTGAGGCGTCAGTGAGTTATTGGCTAGCCTGCTACCATTGAACCAGTTAACTATTGCTGTTGTTGCTATTGTTGTTATTATACGTATTTTTTGCGATTAGCGAGTCACAAAAACTTCATACCAGTTTTTAGTTAAACGTTAAACAATAATTTGCATAACTCTAGATTTGTCTAATCTATATTCAAAGTAGACATTTTACATTTCCTATGTACATTCAAATATTAGTAATAAGGCTAATTAACACAAATACTTCATTGAAATATCGATTTTTAAAGAAATCTACGTTTGAAATGTGTATATATAAATGAAATATGATACATAAATGGTGTAATGGAGAGCTTATAGTTCCAAATCAGTAGTGAGTAATTAGCACTTACTATTTTGTTACTGTATTTGTCTTAACTAGTACAGCTTATATCAGTCTAGACACTTGACTTCTAAACCATTAACTTCCAGACTTGATCACTCGGTCATATTGAGTAACATTCATTCATGCATTCATTTATTACCTCGTGTGAAGTCATGGTGGTCTACACTTCCTCATATGCCTCAAATTAACAGTCAAACACTTTATGGATTGGTGACAGGTTTCTTTTTGTTGATTATAGCTTGATTCCACAGCGTATTTTTGCTACAAGTATGGAATTTTCAGCATGTGATATCGGTAGCCCAAATTTTGCAGGCCGACCATTGATATCGGATGTGCGTCGGCAGGGGGATAGAATCCCGGACCATTTGTATGGTCGGTGAGGGTCATAACCACTGTACCACCGACCACTCCTCTTTTCTAACCTAATCCCCTATATTAGCTATTATAGGCTGGACAAGAAAGGCAGTGGCCTTGGCCTCCTAATCATGTCAATCGATACAACTTCACTTCTTCATCGATTGACTTCCTCTGCTTACCTACTACTACTACTAATACTACTACTACTACTACTACTATGCATCTAACGTCGATATTATTCAGCACATTATACCGCTTAAGATGAGAGAGTAACCAATGTCATTTGTCTTATCCTGAGTGTTACGCACTGCTAATTGAATTCTATCAGTGAGCACCATTCTAAGGTGACTAGCCATCACATAGTGCACTTTAAATTAATGTTAAGCAGTTGAAGGTAGACAAAGTTCAACAATAGCGTCCCAGGAGTGTGAACGCTCCAATGACCTTGAACGCATGCTAGTCATTGGTTGGCTAACGGCATCTGTCATTATCATAGCTGAAATATCAACGCTATTCACCAACTTGGGAGCAAATTTCACCCAGATCACGTTTTTAAGTACTGTTTGGACAATGTGTTAATAGCTCGTTAGGGTTAGGATTAGGGTTAAGGTAAGTATTGGGGTTAGGGTTACAATTATGGTTAGGATAAGGGTTATAATTAGGGTTAAGGTTAAGCTTATGGTTACGATCAGGGATAGATTTATAGTTAATATCATTTATTTTAATTTGTTTTATTATCCACGTTTTCCTGGTAAGTAGTTGTCTATCCTCTTGCTGGAAAGCATAACAGTTCAACCGAGGGCTTTTTTGGAAGACTGCAAGCAGGATGAGAGAGAGAGATAAACGGTTCACAAAAACAGTTTATCTGTAGTCATCTCAGTGAATACCCATGTACAGAAACTAGTCTAACTTAGCAACTGATACTCCTCGTTATAACTAGGACGTATTTTCAAGCCATATCAGAGAAATATAACATCACTTTTTTGAGCAAACATTCTTCATTTTTATGATTAATCAGCTGGAGATGGTCACTCGTGCGTTCTCACTCCTGGGACGCTTTAATTATTGAACTTTGCCTGAAGGTAACCGGTAGAATTCCCTAAGGTCCTAAGGTCCATCGGTATTCTGACTATTTTCAGTATACGGCATATATATATCTGGAATCTCAAAGATTACGACCCATTACCTATCAAATTAGCCATTTCGGTTTGTGTAAATACTTCCAATGTCTTCTTCCTTCTAGTTAATTAATTAAGATAAAAAGTATTTTAAAAAAATACTTTTGTTTGCCTGAAATGATTTATGCAATGTATGTATCTATGTTTCTTTACGTGTGTGTATGTATGTCTTCCATCTATGCACAAACATAATCTCTTTAGTATACTCACCACATTACACATCTTTACTCTTCTATGATCAATGCGTATGCATAGAGAGTGAGAGCGAGAGAGTGTGTGTCAATGTACTATTATCAATCCTTCTTTTCTTTATTCACTTTCTTTTGTTTTTATCAGTTTATACTCTAACGATTATAATGATAAATGAAATTGGTTTATTGATAAAAAGCCCCTTGTTCTACTGTTTATATAGTATTATTGTTGTGATGATTGAGTCTTTATTTTTTAGCTAAAGTTGATGATGATGATAATGATAACGATAGTAATCGTGTAGGTTGATACAAACGTGTATATAGTACATATATATAGTCGTTTACCAGTATACGTCAATGTGAAAGCACGCTGTTTACTGGTGCATGTGCGTGCGCAACCCCCCCCACACACACACACGCACACGCACACACATATGTATGTGGTCAGAGTCATACATACCCTAGCAGCAGTTGCTACACATATTATTATCATTATTATTAACCTTCTAGAAATTGATTTCTCACTTTCACCCTTCTTTTTTATCTTTTCCATTGGTACTTGGTGAGAGTTTTGTGCAAACGCTCTCTGTGTCTCTTTCTCTCTCTCTCTCTCTCTCTGCTATATCAAAAAGGTAATGATGAATGACCTCACCTTACTCAGTGTATTTAAATTCACCAAACAGTGCACACGTGTGTTTGTGTTGGACATAATAGTAATAATAATAATAATATTAGTAATGATGATGAAACTTTTGATTTAACAACATATTCTCAATTATATTCTCAAAAAAATATATTTCTTAAACCATGGATGGAATGTACACATCGATGTTTACAGTTGCTGGATATTGTTAATAATAATTATTATTGGATAAGTGTGTAAGTGATTTGTGTTTTTCCCTGTTGTTATTTATTTATTTATTATTATGTGTTGTTCCTGGTGGAACATACGACTTCGAACTTCAGTTTGGAAGTTTGAGTGATGGTGATGTGTTGCCAGTCTCACACGCCTAACCTTCCCTCGTTAGTGGACTTACTACCAGCTGATGGAGTAAGGTTTTAGCAGTACATCAGCCGAGAATCAATCCTCGAACCATGTGATGAGATGTGGTTAGTTGGCGAGAATTCTACCGTTGGACCACCTCGACGATGGTCATTTGTGGTAGTAACACCCTCTCTCTGTGTCTGCAACAAAGTGTGATATACTGAGTTCGAAACTCAGTCCCTTTCAAGGTTGCTGACAAAACCTAGGTCAAGCAAAGTTTCCTGCCAGTTGGTTTCAATCAGTTTAGAGTAGATTATTAGACAGATAGTTGGAAGCAATCGGCCACAGGAAGCCTTGCTTGACCTAGGTTTCGTGGTAGTTGGCACTCACCATTCAGCAAGGTGTACTTGCAAGCTTGAAGGAACTCATATCCCTTCTGAGATTTGAACCTGTGTCATCCAGCGATTAACCTTTTGTAGGACTGTATTCGATACTAATTGGTGTCATATCAAAATGACTAGTCATGACTAGTTGTGCAGCAGGGTCAGAGTAAGTAATTACTATCGTGTCTCTCATCTTTAATGTCCGTCCATCCGGACTGAATTCCTTTAGTCAAGTTTTGCTATGTAGGATCAACGAACTAGTTTGACTCACTTGTATTATCATTATTATTGTTCCCTTGGGTTCCTAGTGGAACATAGGGCTTCAACTGCACGTCTCCACTTGCTTCTGTCTTCTGATGTACTTTTCACCTGAATCCATCCATGTTGGTCCATACTGTTTCAACTCCTCTTCACACGATCTCCTCCATGTCACCCTTGGATGTCCCACTCACCGCTTCCCTTTCGGGTTCCACTCGAGCACTGGCCTGACGCGCGATGTCACCCAGCGGCCTCCTCAGCCAGTGAGTGTCCAATCCATCTCCACTTTCTCCTGCATATTTATTGAGCGATTGGTTCTTGTTTCGTTTGTTCCCTTGTTGGTGATTCCTTCTTGACTCACTTGTGCTAATCTTAAATTACACATATTAGTTTAAAAAGGACTAACTGTCAGAAGGAATTCGAATTTTTGTAGTTAGATAGATTTTCTCTCAACCTAATGTAGCACATTGTAACCAGCGAAGAAGGAAGGAGAAAGCTTAATATGAACAGAATATCCACTACCACCACCCCCCCGCCGCGAATATTAATAGGAACAAATGCATTGATTCCTTTTACAAAATGTAGGTGGTAAATTAGGTAATAGATGTGAGTACTTCTTATTTACCGATTACTTGAGTAACAACATCAGCATCAGCAGCAAATATTAATATTAATAATAATAATAATAATAATGAGCATATTCTGTCATGCATTTTAAATTACGCATAAAAGGATACATAAAAATGACAAAAAAAATGTAAAGGGTTTGGGAAAGAACTCACAGAAGAAGAAGTTGAAAGTTACTCACATTTTTCTTTATCGGAAAGCATAACAGAGAAGAACAAAAGAGTAGGAAACAAAAACAGCGGCAGCAACAACACGTGTAGCACTATCCACATACTCCCAGTTTAGTAAAACAAAAGGAGTTTTTTTTTTCACTTTTTCTCCTATTCAATTACACAAGGATATAATATGATTATAACACTTGCTTTGATATGCATTTTAAGCATACTGATAACAAGAACTAATTATATCGACAGTTTAATGTGTGTAGTGGACGTTCACGCTTGCATATATATGTGTGTGTGTGTGTGGCGGAGGGTGGGTGTATCCGCCTTCTGATTCTAATTGTCTGTAATTACTATCTCTTCATTTATGCGTGTTTGTGTGTGTGTGCCGTGTTTCTTCGCGGATAAGTGCACGTCCTCCTGTGTGTGTGTGTGTGTGTGTGAGTATTCATACACGCATGACTATTGTAGCTCACTTCCCATGTCTACTGCATATATTGCCTGAAGTGTATTCATCACAGTCAATTTTTTTTCCCCGTTTTCCTTCAAAATTTATATTCATTCATTCAATCATCCATCCATTTTTTTCCACCTTATGTTGATAACCAATTAGGTTAAATATTTAAAAATAATAATTTTAAGAAGGAGGGAAATAACAGAACAAGAGGAGGAAACACAACAATCTCACATTCACGCTGACTGGGTAGCAGTAGTAGCTGTGTAGTAGTAGTGTGCTGGAAATGAAAATTACTCACTTCTGTATCTTTTTTTTGTGATTCAAAGAAAGAGAAAAAATTAGTCTAAATTATCCAAAATGGAAAAATAAAAATATATATAATTAGACTTATTGTTTCTGTTGTCACAGTGAAATAGTCGCATTCTTTCTAATGACATGCCTAACTATACATTCTTTAATATTAGTGTACATATACATATATATACTGAGAGAGAAGCATAGTAACAATGGTAACCATGATGGTCTTAGTCATCTCTCCAGATACATGTTGTTAATTTGTGTTTTTTCTCTTTTTGCAAACTTTGAAATCAGAACAAACTTGAAATGATTTTCTTCATATGTATTTATTGAATACAATTTTAATAAGGTATATGCATGCATGTAGCATTATACGTAGGTGTACCTGTTCAAACTATCCTGAAGCGCATTGGTTCAGTGAAAATCTAAGTTAGCTATCATAAGGGCATAGGTTTTGCTGTCTTTATTATTCCTTTGGATTCTGATCTGATCTGGAATCTGATCTTCATTTTCGTTCTGTCCTCTGCAATCATCTTTCAATGACTCCACAATTTCTCATAAGCTTTCACCTCCTCGTCCTCCTCCTCCTCTCTACACAATATCTCCTCCATGTCACCCTTGGACATGCCACAGCTCAACTTGTCGTTTCCTATCCGGCTTCCACTAGAATGATAGCTTGGAGCGTGATGTCATTCAATGGTATATCCTCAGCGTGTGTCCGATCCCATTCCCTTCTTTTTAAAACAATAGTTTACTGGTTGGTTCGTTGCCTAGCAGAGTTTCTTAGTGATAATCTCTTCCGATCAGTCATTTGATCTTAAGTCGGCTGTTCATAAAAATATGAAGCCTACTGGAACTGCTTTTTGTGACGCACTAAGTCTCTGAGCCATGTAGAAGAACTGACTGATTGACTTAACATTGGTGTTGCAAATTCGAGTTTTTTTCTTTATGCTTAGTGAAGTAGATTTCCAGGCTAATTTTTGGGTCATGAAGGTCTGTCTTAACTCTCTGATCCTGACTAGCCTTGACATCTTCATCTGTTTCACCGGTAGTTGAAACGGTGCTGACTAGTCAGCAATGAAGGAAGTGACCTCCTTCAAATTTCTCTTTTTAATACTGACAGGTGTTTCTTGTCGCTGGTTGGTTGGTTGGTTATCTTCGTCACTACTGTCTTCTCTGTGTCCACCTGAAGTCATGTCTTTTTTGCCTGCTTCTTCCATCAGGTTGTTGGTTTTCGTCTGTAAGTCGTCTTATTTATGTAACATTAGACATAAACCGTCCACGAACTCCAAATCTTCTGAAGTCTTCTTATCCGTCCAACGGATTGCATTCCTGTCTTCTACCACAAAATCCAGTCACACTACAATCAAGAATATTATCATGGGTGATAATAGGCAGGCAGACTTGTCTTACTCCTGTTTGCACTTCAAAGGCTTCTACGAGTTTGCCATTGTGGGTTACCTGACGTGTGGCATTGTCTCATGTAGCTGTTGAATAAGGTTGATAAAAATTTTGGGAGTACTGGAGTCCGTAGTGTTGAAGCATTTACCTGAAAATAATTAAAGACGACGAATATAGTTAATGATATTCAAATGATATATGATCGCATATAGAAATAATGCATAATGTATAATGATCTACTACTGATAATATTGATTTCTAGCTAGCTGTCAAAAGATTCAACCAACTTTTGTGATGAATTCTTACTGCATACTGCTGGAATCTTCGAAATCTAAGCTATTCCTTTTCACTGTAGTATGTGTAGCTTCATATATGCATGAGATCTAGTATACTCTGTCAACTTTCTTCAATTAATCCAATCTTCAATGAGTGAAATATTCCCATATTGAATTATAAGAAAAAGGCACAAACAACGAAGAAAATTTTCCCTTTTCGACGATTCATTTTCATGAGCTGCTGTACAATCGTAATTATAATTAACAAAGAAATCTTTAGATCTTTAGATCAGATACTGGTAAACTTTGTCCCTGAAAAATTGTATTACATAATGTAAGGTGTAACCTAAAGGGATGACTAATTGTAAGTTAGAAAGGAGACAGAAGTTGGCGTGACGTAATAAGTGTGAGATAATGACTAATCAATACACCCGTGTAGAATGGACAGGAATTAGTGGAAAGGCTATAAAGTGTTTTTGTATAAAATCTGTATGAAAATACAATATTATTAATAAACAGTAATAGAGCGGTAATAAAATGTGTATGGTGGGAATAATAATGATAATAAAAGTATTAATAAAATAAAATAATAATAATGAACTTACACAGTAAAGGAAAGAAGCAAAATTGTAGTAAGAACTTTACTCTGGCCATGGTAAGGCAGGAGAATGTATGTATCGCTTTTGGATACAGAGGTCCGGTTTCAGATCTCGAATAGCTAGTGCTTCAGCTATGTACAGATGGTGTATCCGAAGTCCCTTTGTACGATATTGAGGGACTATGTGTAACACTGTGAAGCATTCATGTGGGGGTGCTCGATGCCCAGAGATGACAAAGTGTCTAGGATCGAGCTGTTGCTATTCTTCTTTTCACCTCTGGATAACCAAGCTGGGCAGTGTTCCAGAATACGTTTGTGGACTTGACGTTGCATACGGCCGATATACTTTGCTCCACACGAGCAAGTAAATTGACAGACACACATTGAAGTGGCCAAAAGCGGTATCTTGTCCTTAGCGTTAGACTGGATTAACTGTCTGCAGGGAAATGTGATACGTAGAGTGCCTGTTGGAAATGTCTTCTTCAGACATTTAGCGACAGCTCGATCCTCGAACACCTTGTCATCTACGGACATCGAGTACTCCCACATGAATGCTTCACAGTGTTACACATAGTCCCTCAATATCGTACAAAGGGACTTCGGATACACCATCTGTACATAGCTGAAGCACTAGCTATTCGAGATCTGAAACTGGACCTCTGTATCCAAAAGCGATACATACATTCTCCTGCCTTACCATGGCCAGAGTAAAGTTCTTACTACAATTTTGCTTCTTTCCTTTACTATGTAAGTTCATTATTATTATTTTATTTTATTAATACTTTTATTATCATTATTATTCCCACCATACACATTTTATTACCGCTCTATTACTGTTTATTAATAATATTGCATTTTCATACAGATTTTATACAAAAACACTTTATAGCCTTTCCACTAATTCCTGTCCATTCTACACGGGTGTATTGATTAGTCATTATCTCACACTTATTATTGCGTCATGCCAAATTCTGTCTCCTTTCTAACTTACAATTAGTCATCCCTTTAGGTTACACCTTACATTATGTAATACAATTTTTCAGGGACAAAGTTTACCAGTATCTGATCTAAAGATCTAAAGATTTCTTTGTTAATTATAATTACGATTGTACAGCAGCTCATGAAAATGAATCGTCGAAAAGGGAAAATTTTCTTCGTTGTTTGTGCCTTTTTCTTATAATTCAATCTTATTTTGGTCTGTGTTACTCAATACTTAGAAGTGTTTACAAGATATGTTGCTACCAGGATATCTATAATCGATGTCCACTATCTCTGTAGCGTGATGGGGTAAAACCTAGTATATGTTCCTGCCTTGTACATTATACTAATTTATGAAATGTGTGCAGCAGATTGTAAGATAGTCACAAATGTGAGTCAACAGTCGACAATCATCCCGTGTTACAAAATAACCTTTTTTCTTCCGATTACTACAGTTAAGCAATCTTGGGTCCGGTTAGCACTGATAGATAAGGGTGTTAACCCACTGGGAATACTGGGTGTTTTCAACTCTTTTTTTGTCCTTCGTCTGTCTGCCAGCAGCCACATGGGAGGTGAAGCGTCGGTCTCCACCTGATTTATTCCTAAACCTCACCCAACCAGGTTAGCATAAAGCCAGGCATATAGGGTAAAAGGTTGGATGGACGTGAAACAAGCAATCCCACCTGACAAAAGGAACACCACCGCTTCTGAAATTTCAAGAGTAAAAGAATTTAGAGAAAGTAATGCTTGTAGACACTCTACAATAAGAATGACGAAAATGAAGGCTTTGTATGTAAATATTTCCCGATGCTATTTATTATTATTAATAAAATATTCCCACAAATAAATAATTTTACGCTGTTCACTGTATAAATTATTAATAGCAATAATAATAATTATGACAATACTAGTCCCGTGTGGTCTAACGGTTAGTATTCCTAGCTTCTCCCCAGGTGGTCCGGCTTCGACTCCTGGCGCGGAAGCGCTTTGGTGTGTCGGCTGTTCAACAGTAGAATGCTCGCCAACCACGCACGTGGTTCAAGGTTCGATCCTCGGCTGAGACACTCCTAAACCTCTCTAAGCCGATAGAGGAGCCAATAAAGAGGGAAGGTTGGACATGAGGCTAGCAACCCCACCCCGTAAAAATTAAAATAAAATCACTGCTACTGAAACTTCAAGCCTGTAGCTTGAAGCCCTATGTTCCACTCGGGACGTTAAGGAATACTAATACTTATACTGTAGTCATTGACTGGCTACAAGATAAAATTGCTTGTACTCCTAGTTAGAAGTTGTCATCATTGGCGTCCATCCAGTCGGGGGTAAGGACAAACAATGCTCATCAGCGACGACCATTGACTGGTGCTCATCGGGCTGAAATCACTTACTGGTAGAAGTTAGAATTCATGGGCTAGGTGAATGGTCGACGAGATCGCCTTGAAATCGGAAGGCCCTGGCTTTGAATCCTGGCGATGAGTCCCAAAGCAGGACGAAACAGATGATTTTCAGTAGTTCTCTAATCGTGAAAAAGAATATCATAGACAATGGTATTCTATTGATTTAATGATGTAATCAAGAGAAATTAAGTGATCATACACATGTGTATATATATATGAATATAAATAAGTTGGTGAGTTAGAGTGAACGAAAAAAGAAAATGATAATAATGTTAACATATATTAAGCAGCAGTTAAAAATAAACACGCATAAATTGACCTAATAAAACAATACGGATTAGTTTCATTCATTCTAATTGCTGAATAGCCATTTTTTATTAACCACTTTGTTAGCGTATACATATTTGTCTGCCTAGTTAAGACGCATACTGTTCAGCTGATTTCACTTTCTCGTTATCGCTAATTATTATTAATGTTTTGCTTTTTAGTCACCAAATGAAAAACTGTTGTCAACATATCTTTTTTGTGCAGTTTTCACATACATAGGTCCTTTAATTTTTAATATATGACTTGAGGCGTTTCAGTGCATGTATCGATAACTAGCAGATGCGGGCACTAGCTCTTTGATCTTCGTCGAATTGTTGAATATGGCGTCGGCATATTGTTCTTCCCATAAGGTGAACGATTTCCCCCGGGGGAAAAACTCTCCTGGTGTCGGGGAATTTTACTTTGGGTTTTTTGTTACTTGAGGACTGTACTATTGCGTCAGTAGTCATCAAAGCTATTCGGAATGCTGTGACCATTGCTTGTATCATGTCAGAAGCAGGCGCGTTGAGGTCGACGCTGTCGCTGGGGTTGTTGACTTCTCCGGTGCTACTTTGGTATTGTCTCTTTGATCACCAGTGCAAGTAATATCAGCAGATTACAAGTTCTTCATATCTTGCTTTGATTTAAACGAGTTTCGTGGGCTCACCATGTTCTGTTTGTAGAACAGCACAGACAACAATACGTATATATATCAAGCACGCTGGGATAAGATGTGAAAAGCAGAACACAGACTCGGGTCGAAACACTTTATAATTACCAACTGTCTCAATCTCTGTCTGTCTGATTTCAACATAAAACTTGGCACCGAAGTGCAGCAGTTCGAGTTGCCACGTTCCAAATAGCACACAAAGGTAGACAAGAAAATGAGTGAAGAGAATCAATAGAGTTTTGACAATATAAGAGTGAAACAGAATGAGTAATGGTAGAAAGGAATATGAAAGATTACAGAGACTGAATACATCTGCACTAGTGACAACGATTTTGGGCCATGTCACCTATTGTCTCCAGCCATTGATTCTTAGAGTCCCGAGAGCCCCACCTCGGAAGTCTGCATCTCCCTACCTGACTCGGTTTAACTGTCAAAGATTTCATGGATTGATGAGGCCATGTTTTTGTTTGGCCACCATTTACTCTTACTCATTTCCAACCTGCACCTATATCAGCTAGTAATGCCCGTCGGAGTGGGGGAGGCGATGGTTAGGCATGCGCAGCCCGTGACCTAGCCATCTCAATCTGTGACTTTATAGCCTCTTCGATTGATTTTCCCTCTTTGCCCAACACTCTACGCCTGACGTCAACATTAGTTACCTTATTATACCACCCAACGTGGGAAAGAGATCGTAGACATCTATGATCAAAAACAGTCAACCTTTTCATGTCTTCAACTCGTATTGGCCATGTTTCAGAGCCATAGAGAAGGACGGAGCGAACTGCTGAGCAGTACACACGTCCCTTGGTTGATAGCCGGATGACACGCCTACGCCTACGCCGTCTCAATAGAATAAGAATAAGAAGTCAAAGTTATATACAATAAAACAGCTAGGCTATAACTGTTCTGCGACCACCGGGTTTTGAACTGACGCCTTTTTTTTAAATTCAACCCATTACATGTAACACTAGTGAAAAGTAATAACAGTTCCTACGATGCATGGATTCTGTAAAATAAACTTCATTATCGTGTTATTCTTCTTCTTCTTTCTGTCCATTTTCACCCACCCCACCCCCTATTAAGTTTTTATTTTCCTCTTGACAATTTATTATTTATCAAGATATATCCATCTTTTTATACATGGTTCCCCAACTGCCACCCCTTGCACCACACTCTGGTGACTTTATCTTCTCGTTATGCTCCTCGTTTATTACATCAACATTTGTATGTGATAGAGTTGAATAATTATTGGCGTATTGGCTTATCTACTCTCTTCTTCTGCTTCTCCTTACTCTTTATGCCTAACTGCTGTTCCTGATGTTTGCATGAGAAGTAGAAGAAGGAGGCGAAAATATCCATCTTTTATCACTTCAACACACACACGCACACAGGGAACCTTTTAGAGGATAGTTAAAAAAAATGAAATTAATTCAACAGGGAGAGATAAACACTGGGTATCATTGTGGTTTATTAGACAGTTCTACTAATACTATTACTACTACTACTACTACTATTATCATTGTTACTATTACTTCTAATAAAATATAAATATATGAACTGAGATAGATAGGATACATCATCCATCATTCCCTTTATCAGGATAATTACTTTTATTGCCTTCAATTGTTTGTTTCTTTTTGCATTGTTGTTATCATCAGGGTGTGTAGAGTGTGTGTTTAATTCACAGAAAAACTAACTAATTAGTTAACTCCTCTGTCTTCAACTTGACAAAGTGTTCAACTTTGTCCATTTTATTTCTTGTTCTGCCTTCGCTTTTTCTTCTTCTTTGTATCTTTGGCCAACTGATATCTTCTCTGTTACACATCTTTAAGAAATATCTGTTCTTTTTCTTCTCAACTTGTTTCATTGAAGCACTTTGTGGATAATAACACTTACTAAGAAGTGTGCAAAAATGGATAGTTGTGTCTTCTGAGTTCTTGCTTACAGTAGTGGTGTTGTGTTGTCGTTTGACAACGGACCGACCCCCTTTGGTAGTGACTACTTAAAGCTGATTGTATATATATGGCCTAATTTTAGGGTTGTGTTCGCATGAAAAACGTTTTGTTGTGTAAACCTCCAATCTTCGCATTGTAAAATCCCTATCCTTTTAGCCAGAGAGAAGAGGTAGCATATTTGGCGTTCGAGAGAAACGATGCCTAAATCAGATAAATTATTGAGCATTTTTGTCCTATTTTGATTTATTCGACAGCGAGCGATTCAGTCAATGATATGCCTTGATACATTACTGAATGTGAAGTATCGATTTGCAGGGATTTGATTGGTTAAAGGTTTGATCACGAAGTGACCCCTTGGGGTGACCCCCTGGAGTTCCAACCCTATGTATACATTTATAGCGAATTGGCAGAAGTTTGAATTCATAGGTTAGCCATTGAATCGGATCCCAATGACTGAATGGTCTACAAGCTCGCCTTGTAACTGGAAGGTTTTGGGTTCGAATCCTGGCAGTGCGTACGTACTCCTGAAAAAGTCCCAAGGTAGACTGACGAAACAGCTGGTTATCCAGTTTTCTACTTGCTGGCTTTCCAATGGTACTCTAACTTATGATGAAATGTATTGTTGAATTACTGGAGGATCTATTTCTCTTTTGCAATATTTTTTTACATGATAAAAACCTTATACTGTGTAGACAAAACCTTTGTTTGCAAAATAACTGTTCGTTACGTGACTTGATTTCGTGCAACACGAAATCTTTGTATTCCTTTTTTTTCTGAAAATAAGAAAATCATAGTTCATTTATGATTTGTATTAAGTATTACTAATACATATGCATATCACTATTTATAGTTATTCACATTATTAGTGACAGCCTTTGAAATGCGGAATTCTTATTCCTCAGATAGATGTAAAGACAACCACTCTTTCATCAAGTAACATGAATGCTTTATGTCTCTGTATTGCAGATCAAGAGAGGTTAGACAACACGGCTGCTATGAATTCCAGCCTATTAGATAAGTGTCAGTGTGTGGTAGTGGTCCCCTTAATAGTTTTAAGACTCCTAGGAATGATTTTACTTCGACATATATGGTTGACCATTGCTGAACAAAATTTTGAAGTGAAAGGAAGCATCTGTTCAGAGCTCATCGATTTTTTCTTTCTTTCTTTATTTCTTTCTGATGTCACTTCCTGTTGAAATTTACATTGGACTTTGGTGATTTTACCACCACTATTTCTAACAGTAATAATAATATATATATGCATATATATGCGTAATGACTATTTTTACGAGTTTGACGACGGATTGATATCAGTTAGAGAACCATTGAAAACCAACTGGGAAGTAGTGGACATCTATTTCACCCTAGTTTGGGAATCATCAGCACCCACTGCGGTTCGAACCCAGGACTTTCCGGTTTCAAGGCAAGCTCGTATACCATTCAGCCACTGGGACCCGATTCAATGGCCAGTTCATGAATTCTAACCTCTACCAATTCGTGATGCATTTAGCACGACCACTAACCAATGTCATCGACGGGAAACCCATCCTCACAGTTGACTGGATGGACCTTACTGGTCACGACTTTTCACTAGAACTCCAGGAAACTCCGTCCTGTAGCCCCAGTCACTGACGATTTATTTTCAATACTTGGTTTGTAAAGATTACATTTGTTTTTGCGAGTTGATCACGGACTAGATATCAGTAATGACTATTACTGACTCAGTAGAACAACGAAAATATAGTTTTATTATTACAATTTACATTCATAGCTTTATTTTCTGAAAAGTGAATTTATACACAATATAGAATTTTCAGCGAATTTCACAGCAGGCTAATTACTCCCTATACAGAATTTTCAAATAATCGATAATACATCGTCTGAAGCAATATCGTGCTGCCCGAAGCATTTTCCTAATACTGCTTACTCCATAATGTTTCCATTCCATTTCTTTCGAAAATTTTCTAGCGATAGGTACAAACTTATTTGAAATTTCGCGCAAGAATAGATTGTGTCTAACTGTGGGGTAATTATTTAGTGATTAAAACAATATGCAAGGAACGGAGTCAATACAACAATGCATTTTGATGGATACAAAATTTTTAGTAGCCCAGGTGAGGAGGATCAATGGGAAACCTGGGAGTACTGGACAGCTATTTCGTCCCGCTATTGGACTCTTCAACAGTATGCGCCCACTGGGGTCACAAGGCAAGCTCGTAGACCATTAAGCCACGCAGACCTGATCCAGTCCTCTCAGGTTCTCCCAATAGTTCTCTGACCGATATCAGTTTATGATGAAATCCTGAAACCAATCAGATCTCTTCAAACTAACACTTGAATCTCATTCTGATGCTCATTAGTGACTGCTCCTACTCAGGTAGGTAGTACCTGCGGTTCTAGTGGAAGGTCGTGACCAATGGGGTTATAGCAGGTCGGGTGTGAGGACAAATACTCGCCACCGATGACACTGGCTTAGCGGTTGCGCTATATCTTGAATTGTTTGAAGTTGGAATTCATGGACTGGCAGTTGGATTGGGTCTCAGTGGCTGAATGGTCTACGAGCTCACCTTGTAACCAGCAGACTCTGGATTCGAACCCTGGTGGTGGGTGCATACTGTTGAATAGTCCCAAACTAGGCTGACGAAAAAGCTGTTTAGTACTCCCAGGTTTTCCAGTGGTCCTCTAACCGATGTCAGTTCATGTTGAAATTCTGAAACCAACCAAATCTCTGCAAATTAACACTTGCATAATGAGAATGTTGATAATAGTAAATGTACAATGTTTTCAGTTTTTAACACTAAAGATAATTATTGTTTTTACTTGCTAAGAAGTTGATCTCACAAGGATTTTCACCACTGCCCTTACTGATTAAAAATCACAACATCTGTTGAATACCGGCGGTCATTGATTGCGGTTTTTCTTATTCACTTTTTCTGTAATATGCTTGACTTACTCGTCTAGTTATATGCTCTATTTATTATAGCGGATCTTTAGACAGAAAAAAAAATGAATTCCCACCGGTGAATTACATCACAAAACTGTTTATAACTGGTAAGTGTGCGCCTTATATAGTCTGTCAGCCCCGGTGTCAACCGACAAAATCACTATATAGATATCTCATCCTCATGACGGTTAGACTTTCAGACATTAAGATAAGTTATAACCAGACAGCTAGCTTCCAAAAGTTACTTTTTGTGTCAATTTAGAGCACATATATGTATATATGTGTATACATGTTTGTACATGTTTTCGTTTCGTTTTACAGAAGTTATGATCACTGAGCATGTTTTCTTTTTCTCTTTCTCTCCCTCTCTCTCTCTTGTCTGTTTTATCATAGATCCCAAAGATATTCGACTTGTTCGGTAGAAATGGTGGAGCATCTTCGTGTAAGTCTTATGTGTTCATCTTGTGTTTATCTTGTCATCATCGTTTTTGGTACGGTTACACTTAAACCAAATAGATGTGTGTGTATAAATTCTAAATTAACACTAATGTGCATTTTAACTGTTTCACACACCCCACCCCCCACCCTCACTTCTATCATCATTCTACACTATTCTTTTCACTTCAACAATATGTATGTGTATACTACATTACTAACCATACACAAGGATGTAAAGAACGACGTTAAGTTGTTAGACAAGCTTGGTGTTCAGAGAGAGAAAGAGAGGACAAAGATCATTTGCAATTTATTAATCCATTAATGAGTTCATTTATTTTAAAAATTTTGTACTAATAATACTACTAATAATAACAGGTAGTCATACATATATAGTAAATACTGATGAAAAGATCAAAGTTTACTCAGAGTGAAATAAGAAAATTACTCAAAAAGTGAGAAAATTAAACAAAAAAATTAGATGTGTAAATCTTAACTAGTTTTCAATATGTATAAGTGAGGAGTAGTTATATAGTGCAATCTCGGGGCAAAAAAAAAAGAAAACGAAATATTAGTAAGGCTGTGATCATCATCATCATCATATGAAATTGATCTCTTCCTCCTGTTGAAAGTCAATTAACTCATTCATTGCCTGTTCTGGTTAGTATTCATTCATTCATTAATATTTCTTTCTGAGTTATTAGACTAAGCGTTAATTGTTTCCCCCGAAACTTGTTCTACCATTCTTCTTCTCTATACCTAAAAGACCAACCAACCTACCTACCTACCTATCTACCAGCGAAAATAAGCAAATTGGCAGAAGATGC
This sequence comes from Trichobilharzia szidati, assembly GCA_944472155.2. NCBI lineage: Eukaryota > Metazoa > Platyhelminthes > Trematoda > Strigeidida > Schistosomatidae > Trichobilharzia > Trichobilharzia szidati. Next base: position 57,265,481 of record OX235276.1, read on the forward strand.
AGTTAGCGAAGACAAAACTTCAAGTAAACCTTAGAGAACATAGAGGTGGTGAAGATACTTAAGCACCACCACCACCTCCAACAATAACAACAATCAATAATCACTATCAACGGGAGGAGCTTGAAGGAAATTACTTCCATCACTTTTGTTTTTGCTCAGCATCTTTTCAACTACAAGCAGTCGGTACGGATGAAGATGTCAGAGTGCTAGCCAAGATCGGAAAGTCAATGCAGACCTTCATGACTCTGAAATCACTTCATAAATCTACTACATTCAGCATAAAGAATGAATTCGAACTCTCAATACTAATGTTTTAACGACAGAAGACAAATGCTAGGCAACAGATTGTTTATTGAGAAAATCAAGAGATATTTATAGATTTTTATGTCAGCAGAGAAGTAATGTCTTCTGATTGGTTGTTTTCTTGCTGAAGGCTATTCTGTACTGCTTGTGACCGTTTCTCAGAGAGTTGAGCTATATATCTGCGGACCCTATTTGCGCACTTTAAATCTGTGAGTCCCTGAAGGTTAAGCTTTGCTGTTGTTGTTGTTTTTCCCGTGACTCCGATTGCTGTCTACAATTTTGGCTTGCAACCAGGTCCCACTACAATGTCATGTCAATCAGCTCTGTTATATGGTGCAGAGACTTGAAGCGTCACGAAGAGCATTCCTAACAGGCTTCAAATTTCTTTTTCATGAACAGCTATCTTCTCTGGCTTATCGAAAAGGATTATCAACCAACCAAGAACCTATTCACCGAAGAAAATGTTAGACAAATGTGTTTAACGGAATATTATTTAAAATATTCTCACAGTTCAATATTGCGTTATCAACAGAATACCATATATATGTATTTCAACATTCTATTTCATGTCGTTTAATGTAAACCGAAATCACACACTCAGTGATTGGTTAAGGAATATAAAACTCTATTGATATAAATAGCGATTTGATCAATTGAAACTCTACGTTTTGCTGCCGGGTCTTGCCTTTTTACTGTTACAATTGGTGTAGCTGTCTGCCGACAAATGAAAAGCCTGTGCCCTGCAATTTTTAAAGAAGGAGACATATAGATCTTCTCGCTGGACTCCGTGGCTGTTGGGGAGTTGAATGGCGTTCAACATCCGTCAGCGATGAAGCTGTTACTTGGAACGCTGCTAAGCGATCGGGCAAAGACAGTGTATGATAGTGTGATGCGAAACACCGGCGAATACGCGCCAGAGTCACGCAAACTACTTCCAAAGTGGGAAGAACCATACATGGTCACCATGGAACGGAATCACGTATATACCATCAGAAATGCAAACAAATAGGAGCATGGGAATGTTAATGAGCGCCGAAATTCGAGATACAGCAAGACAAGCAAACAAAGCCGCCAGCACGAAAAGTATTTGACGCGGGGAAGATTGTGGTGGTGGTGTGTTACAGACAATGTACTCCAACGGCGGAATATTATTCTCACATTCTTCCACAGCTCAATACTCCATTAGCAACATTCTATTTCATGTTGTTTAATGTAAACCAAAATCATACGCTGAGTAATTGGTTAAAGAATACAAACTATATAGATATAAACAGCGGTATGGTCACTTGAAAATATACCTTGGCTTCCGTGTCTTGCCTTCTACTTTTACACTACTCCTACTACTTCATATCATGCATTAGGTCGCATAGTTTAACAAGCATATAACGTAATTTTTTTGGTTTTATTTGACCTTATCATATACATATATTCTCCATCTATCTGGTGTGAAAAAAGAAGAATAGATTTTCAGCAGCAGAAGAAGAAGCAACAAGAAACTGATAATAACCACCTTGAAGTAAAAAATTAAAATATACAAAAAAATAAAGAAAGTTGTATTTTATATATATGCTGATCTCTTCTCACCTCATTATCAGTGGTGAAGTTTACTTGGTCTTAAGTAATGCTAGAATAATTATAGATATATATTATCATTTTATATCTTATAACATGGCTTTGTATGCATTTGTCAATAATCTGTACTAGAAAAATAAATCACTAATATTTCTTATTATTATTATTACTATTATCATCATTATTATATATACATAATAATTGTAGTTTAATGAGATGCATCTATGTTTATCCCCTAGTCTTCATCTCATTATGTATTTGTGAGTGTGAGTGTGTGAAGGTCAATGACTGTGCAAATGAGAGACAGTGCCAGAGTAAGAGGAAAATTCGAGAGAGTGAACCTATGCGTTTGTGAATATAAAGTCAAAGATGAATCTTAATAAGAGAAATTATCAATTATTAATTATTACTTTTGTGTGTGTGTGCGTGTCTGTGTGTGTGTGTCCCCCCCACATATCCTGTTTGTTCTGAAAGTTCATGTACGTACATTATTGTTATTATGTCATTCTTAATTATTACTATAACAAGTTCTGGTTACTTTGTTATCAGCATTATTATTATTGTTGTTGTTTCTATTAATGACTTTGTAATTTGTCATTTATTCACTCTTAATTATGTAATTTAGGTTGTTTGTATGTGTGTGTGTATGTATGTATGTGTGTGTGCTTATGTTTCTCCTCTCATTTGTATATATTCTCCCTTCAACAAGTCACTGTCTACAACCATATGACTCTGTGAAAGACTAATAATTCAATGCCAGGTAGGCTTTTGTCTTCTTCGTTGAGTATTGATGTTTACTGACATTAGGATATGAGTAGTCAAATCAAGACAATAACAGCAATTTGTGTAGTCTATTGTGGTGGCGTGTGTTACTGATAAGATTTATCAGTAGTATATATTAACAGACGTTCATTGGCATAAAAACATTAAATAACAGGGAGATAGATTTCATGTCAGAGAAAGTAAATGATTCAGCGTTGCGGCCAAGCATGGAAGACGTGAAAGGAACACAAAGAAACACAATATGAAGGAAGGCCAGAAGTATCACAACAGCACGGAAGATCTGTGCAAATGCTGCCGTGCGTTGAAGATAAGGTATACATAATTTCGCTATATAGAGATACCGAATTACAAACAAACACTCAGTTACAATATGACTGTTGGTTTGACCCGTATAAGGAGGGGATGAAGACTGTCCTCATGAAGTGAATCGAAACCTTTAGGGATTCAATGGCTTGAAAATGTTGGTGATATAACTTAAAATCATCGATTCTTTATAATCTCCCAAAGTCATCTACCGCATAGTAACTAATCTTAACTTCACCTTAAGAGTTCGTCTACCACATGTTGCTGAGACTGACTGTTGGGATCTACATTAAGAAAGCTAACTTATGTGTCTAGAAGAAGTTGGTTCAGACACTTTCTTTACCCCCCCCCCCTGGCTATCTAGGTTCGCATGATCCTCAATTTGTTGTAGTAATTTCCTTAATTTTACCTGATATTCTATTTGCTGTTACATTTATTATGCTTATTATAATTTATGCATCTTTCGTGAACTGTTATTCCATTGTGATCTTACTTAACAAATCGATAGTATTTAAGAAACACCAATATTGTTAATGACGACTATATTCTAGAATATTCTATGTAGATAAACATGTATATATACATAACTGTAGAGCCAGCAGAGGAAATTATGGAAAAGAATATTCTTTGCTCAATTTTTTAAAATTTTCTCCCATATCTATTGAATCTTCATACTCCTCTGTGTTACTATTGTTTCTCCTGTACATTTTCGTCTATTACAGTGGAGTATGACAACTTGAAATGATGATTTTAGTTTTGTGAAAAGTACCAATTTGAAAACTCAGTTGGATCAGTCGTTGATAAGCGTTATCCTTTGGAAGATTAAAGATGCCTTCTGTTAATCATTGATCACAATCCTACAATACTGATGATTAAATTATACTGTTGGCAGGTGTTCATTTCATTTCTTTGAAACAAACATCCTGCTGAAAATCAAACAATGCGCCTACCTAGATGATAGATAATACAGTTATCTCTTGTTTTTTTATGACCATCCTTCAAACTTGATTCATATTATAAGCCTAGATAATGAGATCAAAAGAAAAAAAAGAACTTTGATCACTTCTCTTAATTATGAGTTGTATTAGCCATTCTGACACGGGTTTTTTTCCCAACATGTAGACCTAGAATATAACAGTTCACTTTGTTCTGCATTGCGTCTATTCCACAGTATTAATAGTATAGATATACTTTGTGGTACAAAAATGTCAAGTCAGTCAGCGCTTGCGTGTGGTTTAGAGACCTGGCGTGTCACCAAAAGCACTTTTTTTCAACAGGCTACTGCAGAGACTTTCATCAACACAACTGGTTTCCCTCAATATACGTTGACCAGACAGAAAGGAAGAAAGGAAGGCAAATCATGTTCTGACCAAATTGCAACTCTATGCAACATCATCGAACAAGGCATGGAATGGCAATCAAACATCTACATCAACTTTATAGACTTTGAGAAGGCCTTCGACAGTGTTGACCGCGAAGTAATTCGGAAACTACTCGAGTACTACGGCGTACCCCAAATATTCATCAACCTTATTCAACAGCTGTACGACAACAGCACATGTCAAGTGATCCACAACGGAAAACTCAGTGAGGCGTTTGAAGTAAACACAGGAGCCAGACAATTGTGGTGGACTGGATCATGCGTCAGACAGTGGGAAACGAGAAGACAGGGATATCCTGGACCGACGTGGAGAACCTAGAAGACCTGGATTTCATAGATGATTTATGTTTGATGTCACACAAAATCGAAGACTTACAAGCGAAAACCGACAAACTGGTAGAAGAAGCAGCCGGTGAAGACAGGACTCCAGGTGAACATAGACAAGACGGAGGTTATGAAAATAACCAACCAACCAACAACAACAGCAGCAGCAACATCCAGCGCCAATCACCATCAACGGGAGGGATTTGAAAGAGGTCACTTCATTCACTTATCTAGGGAGCATTGTCTCAACTACAGGCAGATGGCACGGACGAGGATGTCAAATCGAGGATCGGGAAGACGAGAAACACATTCATCAACCTGAAACCAATCTGGAAATCTTCGCCACTCAGCATCAACAACAAAATTCGGATTTTCAATACAAACGTCAAGTCAGTCAGTTCTATACGGATCAGAAACTTAGCGGGTCAAAGAATATTTCCAACACCCTGTTGCAGATTTTTATCAACAACTGTCTTCGCTCTATACTGAAGATCAGATGGCCGGAAAGAATCACAAACAAGAAACTATGGGAACCAACAAAACAAGAACCAATCGCCACCCAACAAATATGCAGGAGAAAGTGGAGATGGATTGAACACTCGCTGAGTAGGCCAATAATAATAATAGACAGGAAGGATTAGCAGCACAAAGAATTCTGTGGTAGACAACTAAGTTGACCAAGAACTTAATATTTCCCCAACAAATATGCCGTAGTAGACAAAGATATAGTTTGGATACAGACTCTGAGGACACCGTTGGATGACGACGTTGCACAACAGGCTGACACTCAAGTGAGGACGTGAATGAATTGGAAATGACCACTTGAGCTTCACTCCGAATAGTAGTGATCATTCCCACCATAATTCTTTACACTTCTAACTCCTATTAATCTGAAATTTCTCCAATACTTTGCATACTTATGCCAATGTTGGTTACGCGGGATAAGAATCACTTTTTCTAAATCCTTCTATGTATTCATGTATGTATGTTCACCCGTAGTGGAACAGATAGATAGTCAGGATATGAACAAAATAAAATACATTTTTCTACAATGTTACTTGGAATAGCATACAAGCTAAATTTACATTTTATTATAAATGTGTTAACTTCTTTCGAAGAGTAGAAAGGCAACTGTATATTCCATCGGATAGTTTTTACTCAACACAATGTAAAGTCTTCCAGTGTTTTGGTTATAAAATGTCAACAGTAAAGAGTAATTTCATATACATATATATAACTATCATCATATGATACGATATAATGAGTATTCTGTTATAATGTATATATATACAGAAAGTGTAATAATACCCAGAAGTAACAGTAATACACTAGTAAGTACTATTGGCAGTTGACTATACCTCTATACGCGCTTGTATGTACAGACAACATTCACGCGAGCGCATGCGCACACACACACACGCACACTCACACAAGCGGACGGTAGCTCGCGCGCGCGGTTGTATTGTGTGTACCACAGGCGGCTAAGCATTAATCAAGACGGATAGTCTCTTTTTTCTGATTTTTAACACTGTATGTTTTCCTCTTTGTGTCTTTGCTATCCTTTAAAAGTAATATATTATGTCGGTAATTATTAGTACTATTACTATTATTATTATTACTACTACTACTATTATCTGTTAGAAGCCTACAACTTCCACTGTGTTACTTATATATGCATATAATAATAATAATGATAGTTTACATTGACACAGTCATTTTTAAAACCTCTTTCTTTCTTCACAATTTTTTTTGTTGTAATGATAAAAAACAACGTGATGGTGTTAGAGTTACCTCTAGTAGATAGAACAGAGTACGTTGGGAACTTGTGTATTTCAGCAGTCTTTGTTCTACCTCCACAAACTCCGTCTACCCCACCCCACCCTTCGTGTCATTACCACCGCTCCTGTTTTCAATCAATGGGATTTCAACTAAAAATGGTGTTGATGAGAAAAAGTGAAAAAATAAGAAAGAGAAAAAGAGAGAGAGAGAAATAGAAAAGTAAAGTGAAGCGAAGTGAGGAAAAAACTCATTACAAACAAAGAGATACGAATTCCTGTTGACCAGTATTAGTAGTAGTAGTAGTAGTTAGTTAACACACTTGTAGCAGAAAGCAGAAGAAATAGGAATGTTATAAGAATAGCAGTAATAGTAATAGTAGTCTTGTGCAATCTACTGGTGAAATGCACATATTTAATAATATAGGACATGTTTATGTGTTTAATTTGTGGATGGGAAATAGCAGTAGAATCCAGGATGCACATTTCGTCCTATTTAGGACTCATCAACTGGATGTACCTGCATTTCCCAGTGAGTGATGATGTTTCCACCGAGGCTCAAACCCAGTGCCCTTATGTTTATGTGTCTTGTAGATGAAAGATTTTCAGTGTATGGTAGACAATACCTCAGGATCTGTTTCAGAAACTTCATACATACTAGTGTGCTATACAGCGCTTGGAAGATCCATTAGACGAAAATCCACATGGAATGGACTATACTTAAATTTCAATAGTTTTTGTCCAATCAGCTACAAATAAGCATTGAATAAATGTGTGAAGTTTCTGAAACAGCACCTCCCCGTACAATCTTTCAAGTCACTGAACTACTTCAACATCTGCTAGGTTCTGTAACTATGTAATGAACTGTGAATTAATAGGGAAAACAATTCGTTTAGACATGATATCGGTAAAAGGACGTGTGTATTGTGCGCCAGTTCTCTCTATCATTCTTTATGAATGTGAAAAATGGCCATCGAAAGTACAATACTTAAAGTGGCTAGTTGTCTCTGGCCACAGATGCTTTGGACCTATCTGCCATGTTACGGGGTACTATGTAGTGAATAATATTGAGGTATTAGTTAAGTAGGGAAAGTTGATCAATGAGGTTGTGTAATGTTAGTTAACATCAGTTAAGTCTGGAAGACAGTTATAGTTGATCAAACCAAAACATGGGTTCAATCCATGAAGAATTTATCTGTTGGTCAGAGCTATGTACAACAGTTTAGACTACGTTGTAGAGGTCTTCCAGACTCTTAGAACCAAATGCTTGAGACTGTTTTCGGCGATATGGCTCAAAATTGTTCTTTGTAATCTTTGAGGTCCATTCAATCCTTACTATTCCCCACATACATATCCCCTAGTAACTTGAATAATCGTAGGGTAGGTTTGGTGTAATTTTTTTAAATTTCGAAGGCGTGGTGGCTACATACACGAATCCTTGGCCAAGTAAAGTTACCTCGTGAGATTACCTTCTTCGTGATGCTAGTCCTTGTCCCTCTCTCTCGCTCTGCTTAGAGAAACAGCGTTTCGAAATTATAGACAGTTATATGTATTTGACCATTTCATTGTAGCACGTTCTAGATACAATCATGCCTTATTTTTTTTTTATTGATTCTAACTGTAAAGTAGAATGCCACCTCCTTTGTGGTTTTTTATAACATTCTACGATTCTTTATGAATCCCTTGATTTCCATCTTGTTTTCATCATCTTCCTCTTCTTCGTCGTTCCTATCCTTCCCTGTCCACTTGATGTAGAGATATAGACTTTCACTGAAGTGAATTGAATCTTAGTATTGTTAGCCTAGATCCCTTGAAAGAGACGTTTACTTTCCATCTAAAGTGTATTCTGCATTACATTGATTTATTCAGAGATTTGTACAATAATTTTTCGATGATAATTGTTTGTTTCTTTTGTGCCGAATTCTTTCGAAGAAAAGTCACTTAAAGCAATTTATTGTGGTCTACATACATTCAATTTGTGTTTTTTGAAAAAAAAATGATTTAAGCTGACCAACACTAACTGGTTTCAACGTTGAACTTATCACAGAAGTGTTGTAGCATAGCAGTTTCCAGTTTCCACACTCTGTGATAGTGGACACTAAGGAAGACAAAAGAGAGAGAGAGATGAAAAGAGATTCAAAAGGACGATAAGAAGAAGAAATGTAAGACAGAAGGGTTTTATTGGATATGGCAAATCAAAAAGATTGAATGCATCTACGCCATTGTCAAAGATTTTGAGCCATATCATCAATTGTCTCCAGCCGTCATTGGTTCTTAGAATCCTGAAGACCCTAACCAACTAGTCTACACCTCCAAGCAATATATTTTCAAAAGAATGGATACTGAACAAGGAATACTCTTTTCGATAACTTCATCATCAGGCTGTACAGTTATATATACACATTATAGTGAATAAATGAATTAGTGTTATGAACAACATTAATGTTGTTTAAATAACATCGAATCAATAATATCAATAGAATACAGTTCAATAGCATCACCATAAAATAAGCTGAATGTCAGAAAAATGAGGAAAGATAACAATACAAATTCATGAATTTATAGTCTCTACTGAAGGCCAGGGCAAGGTAGTAGTAGCGACTGGCCTGACTTGCTTCTTTTGAACAAAGAGTACTTGTTGTTTAAGGTGAACTGCATTAGCCTCTACTGTTTATCAGCCGAGAGATGATAGAGAAGGATTCTTCAATGCTGGCTTTGTGGCCAGATGGTCCAATATCGAACTGTTAATGTTTTTAACTATACCTTTACTTATCCATACTTGGAGATGTTCTCAAGCACGAAAAATCAAGTTCCAAGAGCAACGGCCGATATAACTCACTCCATAAGTGCAGTTGAATTTGTAGATACAATTAGAAGTGGCTAGCTAGTCTAAGTACTTCATCTTTCAGTCGAGGAATCACCATCGGTCGTGTAGAGAATCAGATGTTTAGTTCTCTAGCATTAAAAGTTCTTTGAACTGATTATCTTAATTTCTCCGTAATTATCTCGCTTGTCATATCGCCCATGAATTGTAGTCGTATATGTAAAGGCTTCTTGTTTACAGACAGTGAGTAGTCCTTTTCTGCTTTCTTGGTCATATGTTTCTTGATAGATTTGTCGGAATAGCTGCTTTTTCAATCAAGGCATCATATGCAATGCTTAATTCATCGTCAGTTACTTTTTCTGAGCATATACCTCTAACTGACTCCGTGGCTGAGGGTCTTTACACAATTTCACTGACTGCCTATTACAACATAAATACTTTGACATCTGGGAATAATAATTTAGAAGAAATGGTTACTTGTCATGAATATTTTTGTAATTTTATTTTTTGCATACTGTGTAATCATTTGATGTATTTTCTGTTTTTCTTGTTGTTGTTGTTGTTTGGTATCCCCTTAGTATTCAAAATGCCATTTCCAACTGATCCACGTTTGGCTAGTTACTTTCTACCTGGTTATCCAGCAGCAATTGCTGCTGCTATGGCAGCTGTTAACGCTGTCTCCTGTGCTACATCACCAGCAGCATCATCATCATCATCTTATTTAACAACAAGTTCACCATCCTCCTCCTACTCCTCCCCTACATCATCATCAACAGCATCAACATCATCGTTATCCTTATCGTCTATAATTAAGCCAACTTCATCTGTATGGAATATGCATCCAACTGGAATTAATTCATCATTTTGGCCAACTGGTGGTACACCAGGTGTACAAACCAGTGGAAGTGGAGGTGGTGGTAGTTCATCATCTACATCATCTGGTTATGCAAGTTCTGAAGGCAGTGGAGGCGGAGGTGGAGGCAGTAGTACAAATGGTTCACATTGGTTCCAGTCAGCAATATCACCTGGTGGTGGATGCTTTAACAACACTGGTGTCAGTAATGGTTTCAATTTCTCTCCATATCATCAGCACCACCAACAGCACCAGCAGCAACAACATCAACCTTATTATTATAATCCTCGTCAAAATAATAATAATAATTTCAGTCAAAAACATCCATTGCATCATCAATCGAACGATGAAGAGTTACTCACACGATTACAAAGAGAGTCGTCACATTTTGAAAGATCATTATATTTTGCAAATAGTCATAATAATAATAATTCATTAAATATGCGAAATTCTAATATTGATTACAATCTATCTGGTCACTTCTCTGGATTTTCTAATTCTCATAATAATGATAATAATCATAATGACACCGTTAAAGAGTCAACGGGTTTAGTAAGTTCGATTGTTGTATTCCTATTGTTACTATTCGTTTTAAATGGTTATTCTTTTTTCCCTTTAAATTATGTTATTCGTTTTCATATTTAAGCGTATTATTTATATATTTTGTTTTTGTTTTTTTATGTAAATGCTTGTTAATTGTGTATGCTCCCGTTTACTTCCCGTGTGTATCGAGTGGTTCACTGATAGAATGCCCGCCAACCAGGTCTCATGTGTAGTCCGAGTTTGAATCCCCACTGACACCGTACTCTCTTAAGCCTAACTTTAACCGGTGGTCGTATGGCTCGTAAAGATAAAGGACATCACTGTTTCTACTGAAACTCCAAAACTCACTCTCTACTCAGAACATAAAGGGATGAGAAGAGAAAGGAAAAAAGATGACTGCCTCGGGTATTGCTGCTTGTTGGTTGTATATACGTTATTAGAAAGCCCTACCTCTTTCGTCTTTTATTTTTAGTGTCTGAATGTGAAGATGGAACCAGTGGTGATTATGTTTCTCAACCCACCCACCCTAGTGATCAGTTCTACTGTATATCCGTCGAATAGATAAAGAGAGTAAAAGTTCTTAAGAAAATTTGCACTTGAGTGAATCTCTTCAATAGCTTCCTTCCTTTCTTTCTTTCTTTCTTTATTCCATTTTTCCGTTAACTAACTTCCCCTGATAATAATGATAACGATGCTGACATGACACAGAAAATTCTATAATCGAAGAATTATCTTTTTTTTTAACCACTAACGCTCAATTTGAATTTATTCAGAAAAACACAGCAAGCAAATATTAAATACATTTTTTAATATGTGATTATATAGTTTCGAATTGGTGCGTCGAAACTGCAGCGGTTAAGATGTTTGCCAACCACGCCTTTAGAGTGGTCCGGAGTTTAATTCCCGACAGACGCTGCACTACCAAACCACTCTGCTTAGCCGGTTGGTAGTAAGCTGCTTGATAAAGAGGGAAGGTTGAACCTGTGAGGTTATATAGCAATCCCACCTTGTAAAAAAGGCGAAAACACATCATTGCTACTGAAATTTCAAAGCCCATAGCTTTATCTTCCACTCTACGAAATTGCCTTGTGACCGGAGGGATCTGGGTTCGAACCCTGGTGGTTGATGGTATATTGCTGAAGACTCCTAGACTAGGACGAAACAGTTGTCCAGTAGTTCCAGGTTTTCGAGTGGTTCTTTAACTGATGTCAACTCGTGACTGAAACCTGTAACATTGAGTCACATCAGGCAGCAAATTCCATCGTGCATTGCGGCTTTTTCCTTCATTTCACTCAGTTCTCATACGTTTGTTTTATGTTCGTGTATTTTTCACACTCATCTAATTGTTAATATTAGTCTTCCTACGTATGACTACTATTATTCGTATCATTATTGCTATAACGGCTTTTGATGAAGCATTGTGAATAGTAATACTATCATTTATGGTTAATTCGATAATGATATTACGACTAATAATGGTATTCTAGTCTATATACATATATGGTACGTTCGCTCTTAATTTCACCTTGCTACAAAGAAAAAGTAAAGGAATAGACTGTATGCACATACACAATAGGCGTTTTTTCCATGTATCTACTATTGAATTCTTAACAATAATCATAATAATAATAATAATAATATACATATTTAACGGAGAAATGAAAGGAGTGTATCATAATCGTGATAGTAGCAATAATAGTTATTAATAATAATAATAGTTACAAAAGAAGGACTAAATCCCTGTTCTATCTATCCTCTCTCTCTGTCCCTCGGCCCTTCATTATTCCTTCTTTATCATGTATATGTATAAACGTGCGCCTAATGCGACTGCAACAGCCCCGCCTCACTCGTCCTCTGCTTCGTTATTCTTCTTTCTTTCCTTTCTCATTATTATAATACGTATTTATCCTTTAATTATGCATATAAATCTATATGTATAAATACTTTTCTTTTTGAAATAAAACCAATCAAAAGAAATAGAAGAAGAAAAGGAAGAATAAGGAGGCAAAACAAAAAAAATGGAAACTTTTGTTGTTTGCTTTTTTTTAGAAAACGCTATCCTGTTGTTGTCTATTATAGTTTATGTCTTTATTATAATAATGATGATTAACTTTGTTTCTGCGTTATTCTCCTGGCTATTGTTATTGTAGATGTTGATTTCCCTCCCTCTCCTTCTCTCGCTCTCTCTCCCTCTCTTACGTCATTCAGTCATTCATTAACAAATGATCGATGCGTGGGAAAAACACACAGTATTGTATCTCAAAACCACTTCTTTCTCTATATTCGAGTTGTGGTACTGACGTTTATATGTCCATTTGCGCCAGCAGGCACTTTTGAGGAATTACTTAATCAAGTGTAGTAGTGGTGGGGAGGGTAGAACATACAGTTGTTTACGTAGAAGGCAGTTACAAGGCACTGGGATCCGATTTGACGGTCCATGAATTCCAATTTTTACCATTTCGGACCCTGACTGGTGGGTGTGTGCTGTCTATGAGTCCCAAACTAGGACGAAACAACTAGCTATCCAGTACACCAGTACTGGTTTTCAATGATTCCTTTAAATCATATCAATCCGTGGTCAAACTTCAAAAACTAAACAAACCCCTACAAACTAACTCTTAAAAGTTAATCTAGGGCTAAAGAATCAAGTTGTCTGGAGTTCCGGTGACCAGTATGGTCCATCGAGTTGGGAGTGAGGACAAGTTCTCACCAGACATATAACATTGGCTGCTGGCAGTCGCGCTAAAATCACGAATTTTTAGGGGTTATAATTCATGCGCTAGCCATTGATTTGGGTTTCAATGGGTGAATAGTCTACTAGCATAACTTCCAAACAAAAGGCCCCGGGCTCGAACTGTGGCGCTAGACACCCACTTCCGATGAGTCCCAAACTAGGATGAAATAAAAGTCAGTTACAGAAAACAGGTTTTTCATGCATCGGGATATCAGCTATACAAAGACTAATAAAGACTGTGCAGTTGCCTAGGCGGAGCAATGGTGCTGTAAGGTAAAGTGTTTCATGAGTAGGTGTGTTGACTTTTTTTGTTATGGTAGTGGTTTGAGTGCAATTCCACTTCCCACTGAAATGCATTCATCACTAATACTACTGCTACTAACATCAACAGTAGTAGTAAGTAGTAGGTAGCAGTAGTAGTACATTGTTCATTAAACGGTGACATAATATTATGTGTATTCTTTTTAACTTGATAAAGAAAAAGACAGAAGACCTTCCGAATTATAAATGAAAGATATTATATATATATATATATATATATATATATTCATTAATCATATATAAATATATTGGTTGTCATACTGTGATTTTTCTTTCTGTCCTCGCCTTTTGTTGTTTTCACTGTTATTCTCGTTGAATTTTTTTCACTCTCTTATTTCTTTTTGTTTGACTTTTGCTCTCTTCTAACAACCACTTTATCATTCGTCTTGATGTGATAATGGTGACGATGACTTGTCACAGTCACGCTTTCACTTACCTATGTTGTAGGAGTACCTCTTATTAATAATATAGACAGTTGTGAAAGAAATTAACCTATTCCTAAATGAATTATAACATTGCCGACAAACTGATATATGTGTGTGTGTGTGTGTGTAGATAAACCGCTAGTTAAGTTATGTCATCAGTATGAAGGAATGAATGAAGGCTAGTTAACTTGGATTACAGACAAGTTTGTTAGTCTCAATTTCCAATACATATATGCAGTGCTTTGGCGGTTTTGGAGTGGAATAGCCTCTTCAAGCTCAGTTTCGACGCCTGGCCGACGCCTCACTCCTAAACCTGACTGCTTAACCGGTGGTTAGTTCGTAGGAATAGAGAGACAGGTTGAGTGTGTGAGGCTAGCAACCCAAACCTGTGAGTGAAAAAGCATGAAAAAGAAGCTGGGTGTATATGGGTGTGCATGTTCACATCAACGATAACTGATTCTATATTAGTTTGTTTATTAGATAGATATATCACACAGACTGTGAAGCAGTATTATTGTTTACTGGATGACACAGTTTTGAACACAATCTAGTATTGTTCATAATCATTTCATCAATTATGATCACACGACGTCGGAACTTGAATTTTATAGTTTTCTTTCTTCTCTCCTATTTGTCGTCGTTCGGGTAGTAGAATTTTACAGATGTCCGGATGGACAGGTGTTGAATCATTCCTATTACACGTGTTTGCAGTTGATTCGATTAACAAAGCTTCTGCTATCAATCTCTCCCTCCATTCACCCTGTGACATTCGATTTTAAAACTGTCATCTTGTCCCATCCTATTTTATGGTTGTGTGTAATTGCATGTAGTGCTTGCTATAGCTGAACTATCCTCCAATTTTACTATCCAGATTTTGCTAGGTTTTCATTCTTCGCTAGTTTGAATACCCCTGTTCTACTACTTTGACCTGTGTATTTAACCTGATAATCATTCCAGAAGGGTATTAGATGAACTAAATTGTTTTGTTTTAAAGACTCCACATGACCCTTTAACCGACAAAGCTTGTTTTCTAATTTAGTTTGGGGGTGATTGAACGCCAGCCACGTTTATTACTGCCTTGTTAAGAATTCTCCTTAAGGTTTCCGAGGATCCTTCTTTGTATAGAAGCAATACTGATGACTTATATTCCCTATTGTTGGTGTTGTCATTATCCTGTGTATGTTTGACATACATATCACTATTATTATCATCATTATTATCACTATCAACGATAACTGATTTCAAATCTAATCGTAACACAGATTGTCAGTTCCTCTCCAGTAGAGATCTACGATCATTCCCTGTACAACAATAAGAATCTTTCAACAAAAGACTGTCATAGATCCTTGTAATCCTATTCCTTCGTCAGATGGTGAACTACTAAGCTTCGCAAGTGCTTCTCCACTTTAATGTAATATACATTTATATATATATATATATATATATATATCTTTTTCAATTAGGTATACGTTGTTTTTAAATATTTTAGTCACCTTGTATAAATCATAGACTGACTGACTGACCGATTTCAACATAGAACTTTACACCGATGTGCAGCAGTTCAAGTCGCCACGCTCCATGTAGCACACAAAGCAGGAGTAGAAAGTAAAAGGAATTGCAAAATAGATAGAGTAAACACAGATACGAGGCAAAAAGAATGGTAATATTGAAGAACCATATAGTTTTATTGGGTATTATAAGTCACAAGGAGTGGATGCATCTGCTCCAGTCATTGAGAGTGATTTTGATCCATATCACCAGTTGTCTCCAGCTATTGGTGTTTGCCGTCCTTGGGACCCCAACCAGGAAGTCATATAGCATATGCGAAACTAGCCTTCTGTATCCGTGTGCTGAGATTTCCTCAGAGATCAACCCACTGGGGCTGGCTGATGCAACGTCCCCCTAAATAAGTGAAGTGGTCAACACACCCAGCCACCACTTTACTCCCTATTTCTAAGCTAGGAGTGAGTCAATGTAGTCCAGCCAGTCCTGCTGCAGCCTCATCATCTTACATTTCACAACAGGAGCAAATCGCATGCCAAACATTCACAGATTGCTACTCAGCTCAAGGTGTTCAGAAGAGACTCTGCTGCATTTTGTTAGCGTCTTCACCTAGCAGGGAGGGCTAGGTGATCATCTGCATATTCTAAGTCAATGAGATTATTCCCCCCCCCTAGTAACAAGTCAATCTCTGAGTAGCTGAAGTCACTTAGGATTAAGTTCATTAGTACATCTATGATGAAATTGAATAGGCGTTTGAACCCACTCACCCCCCTGAAATCCACTCACTATGGAGTATTATTATTATTACACAGTCAACTGGTGTTTGTATCATATTACTTTTTTAAATCATCAGTGATGCAGCCTACTTGTCTTGTACTCAAGTACATTCATATTAACGCTGAATTCAGGGTATACCACCACCACTGTGTATATAGACAAAATCCAATGATATTAGTATTATTATTTGGTTGTAGATTTTCAGTTACTTATTAAAAGTATATATATATATATATATGATGTATTGATTAAGCGCTGTCTAAACAATCAGCCTAGTTGATTTCTTTTGCTTTTCCCCCATTCATATCTCTCTACGGAAGTAACTGACATTTCTTTGTTGAATAGCAACTGCACATGAATCTGTACCAATCAATCGTTCATTGAAGTCATAATAATAATAATAATAATAATAATAATGGTAATAATAACAATAGAAGGATTTTATACTTCCTTATTTATTTCAGCAGCAACAACAATAGAGAGAAGGAATTCCCCTACTATTTTTATTATCAATCAACTAGTTTTAATATAATTCGGAATAAATCAATGACAAATACTTCTAGAAAGAGAGCGAGAGAGGGAGGGTGGAGGGAGAGTGGATAAACTACTTCAATGTTTTTCAAAAAAATAAAATAAAAATAAATGCAAAAATAGTCAAAAAGAAAAGTTTTATATATAAACAACTGACGTCTAATAGAGGTTTATTGATTGTGAATGGTGAATTGATTTGCCCGCGCTCGTGTACGCATGCACGCTCACACACAATCACACACACACACATGCATGTACACACTCGATCGTTGTCTTTCTTCAACCTACTTTCTTTCACCAGTGTCAGACAGTGATTTCAGTGATGTATTGAAATGTAATCAACTTATGTTGTGTTTTATATATACATATATATTTATAAATTTGTGGTAGTTTAGTCATTCTCTCCTGGAGAACAATAACCACTGTTTAGACTAATTAGTGTAGGTTGAATTAGAACCTCTCTATGGATATGTGGGGAAAAACAAGAAAGTTAATTACTGAGTTGTGGGTGCAAGGGTAGACATGACATAGAAGGATGTATTAAGTGTGTCGATGATTCAGTGGTGGGAACGCTTGTACAATAGTGATTGGCTGACTGACTGACTGACTGGTTTCAATGTAGAACTACTTTGCACACATGTGCAGCAGTTCGAGTTGCTACTCTCCTTCCATGTAGCACACAGAGCAAGAGAAAAGAGAGTAAAGAGAGATTCAGAACAGAAATATGAAGCAACAAAAATACTGATGTGGAAGAATAATAAAGTTTTATTGGCTATAACAAATCACAAAGAGTGAATGCATTCCTGCACCAGCCATTGACAACGATTTTGAGCCATTTCACCAGTTGTCTCCAGCCATTAGTTCTTGAAATCCCTACGACTTCGACCAGGAAGTCTACACCTCCCGACGTGGCTGCCCGGCTGGCTTAAACTAACTGTTATGGATTTCATTGACTGATGAAACCATGTTTTCGTTTCACCACTACTGGCTCTTTTCAAATCTGATCCTTCCTATGTCAGTTAACATCGCCTGTCGAGAAAGGCGATGGCTAGGCATGGGTAACATATGTCTTAAACATCTCACTCGGTGTAACTTCACAACCTCGTCGTCGATTGATTTCCCCCCTTACCAATGCCTCACCTAAATATTGCCCACCTTATTATACCGCTTAACATAGGAGATAGAATGCAGACACCTATGATCAAAGACAGCTAGACAGACTTTTCATTTCTTCCACTTTCAATGGTCATTTCTCTCACAACCAGCTATAAAGGAGGACAGAGCGAACTGCTGGGGCAGTACACACGCGGCCTTTGGTCGACAGCCAGAGATGGTGTAAGTTGGCAGGCATATGCCAAACTAGCCTTCTGTATCCGTGTGCTGAGATTTCCTTAGCGATCAACCCGTTGGCGCTGGCTGATGCAACTTCCCTCTAAATAAGTGAAGTGTTCAACACGCCCAGCCACCCCTTCACTCCCTATGTTTGAGCTAGGAGTCAGTGTGTAAGAGTGAGCTTATTATTTTTATTTTTCAATACACGTATGTGTAAGTACGTAGTGCTTTTATGGTCCAGAGGTAGACTGCCCGCTAACCATGCCTCACATGGTCTACGCCCGATTACTGGCGTGTACTGGTAAGCCCTTAGTAATAGAGCGAAGGTTGGGTGTGAGGCTAGTAACCTCACTCTGTAAAATAAAATCACAAGCCCTACTGAAACTTCTGAAAAGCTGAAACCTTGTAGCCCTATGTGTTTCACTCGAAACGCTCAATGGAACGATGAGAAATATGTCCCGTGTTAGTGTGTATCATTGATTCTGTGATAGAAATGGCTTGCCAACTCATGCAAAAGATGCATTTTCCGACCTCTAGCCTAGTTGTGGTAGTAATCCCAGAAAAAAGATGAACAGCTTTGTCTGAGGTTAGTAAAATCAATTCTATAAAATCAATACTAACTGCGTTGAAACTTGAAATGAAAAGATCGAAAGCCTTATGTTCCACTCGGAAAAGCAAGTAAACAACAACAACAAAAAATAAATAAATCGTATTATGTTGACAGTAATTTGCCTTGAAATTATTATCTTCAAATTCTCTAAGTGTTGTCAGCGCTAACTGTTTGAAGAAAAGAAAAGGATGCCTAAAATTCTTGCAGAGAATTTCAACTTTCTCTTGTTTATCAATACTGAAGTCAAGGCAAGTCAAGTCAAGTATATTCGAATATACAAAGTTGTTGAGATGATAAAATAAATCAGTTGACCGCCTTCCTTTCTTCCCCCACCTCCACCCACTTACCCACCCACCTCTTCGCGTAATGTTAATTCTGAGATATTACTGTCGCGTGCCAGCTATTCTGTTCGTTTTTTCTTAGAATAATAAGGTTTCTACACGACGTCGGGCACCTTATCATCAAATTGTATTTCACTAGGATGCACTTCACTGCTAAAACCGCGAGGATGATTAATTCATTTCAAAATTTTGGTGATATTGTTAATTATTCTTATTATTTATGGTGCCTTATGATTAAAATTGTGTGGACACTAGAACTTTCATCACTGTTTGGTCATCTATTTATTGTTATTTACGTCAATTTATATAAATAGACTTTCCAACCTATTTTGTATGGTGTTCTATTATTTGTTGTGTTTTTTTTCAAAAACTACTCCAAATCGTCATCATCATCACCTGTGTCAATATACGACTATCCATCCGTAGTCTTATTTATTCTCATAAACACCCTTATTCTAGTCATAATAACGACTATTATTATTATCATTATTATTAGTAATGGTAGTGGTAGTAGGTGGGTAGTAGTACACATGTCAAATTATTCACGACTGAGAACACGACTTGTCAATCATAGTTCTGTCTGTGATAAATACAACATACATATACATATATATACACGCATATATCAGTTTCTTCAATTATTAACCGTCTCATGTTTGTACGCATTCAGGCTTGACGTCAATTTTATCACATTCTCTCTTAATATATTCCTTCCGTTCCACCGAAATTACTGCTATTATTACTATTACTACTACTATTGTTATTATTGTGATTATTACCATCGTATATATACTTTGTACACATCCATGAGTGTTCAGTCACATTGACTGATGAATATATATATATATATATATATATACATACATGGTATATGTGTAGGTCTGCCTTTATTGAGAAAAAGGGATTGTCAATATGCATATACAAGGCAACACAACACAACACACTGGGAATTGTATCAAAGTAGACGACACATGCTCATCTCTTGACTATTTTTCATACATATATATGTACATATAGATAGATGTGTATATTTACGTATTAGATAGTAAGCATTAAATTGTCTTGGCGCCAGTTCATATCATCACTATATATATATATATATATATATATATATATATATATATATATATATATAATGTTTCAATTTCTTTTAATATTGAAGTTTTACAGAATCTATTATTCTTGATTCAACAGACTTTTAAGTATATATGTATATAGCCAGTAGTGGTGTATTGTCCCTCATCAACGTTAATCATACTACTTATACTACTAACAATCAGTCATAGATCGTGTCTTCCTTTATTTCACTTAATTCATGACTCATATATATATAAAGTCGAAAATTAGTCGGTTTCATGTGTGTTTGCTTGTGTGTTTTTATTCCTGCCTTTATGCACCAGTGTATGTACAATCATAAGTATTATACACATACATATATTGGTACCTAAATAATAAGTGGATATATGATTATAGAGACTGTTGTACTACTCTACTGTATATAGCTGTCACTTAACTAGTAAACAAATATATATATATATATATTTTTTCAATAGCTGGTTTGTAAGGATTAGATTTGTTTTTATGAGTTGATATCGGTTAGAGAACCATTGAAAACCAACCACAGGGAGTACTGGACAGCCAGCTGTTTCATCCTAGCTCTTGGGAATCATCGGCAGTAAGCACCCACTGCTAGGGTTCGAGAACTCAGGATCTTCCGGTTACAAGGAAAGGTGGCTCGTATACCATTTAGCCACTGGGACCCGACACATTTGAAACAACTTTCGTTTCTGGTATTTGGCCACTTGTTTTTGCTTCTAATATAACGTTGAGAGGTGATTTTTGAAGAGTTATATTGTAGGCATTTGATTAAATTTGTTTCAAGTGTGAACATGGATTGTAATCATTTAGAAAATCATCAGATACAGTACTGAATAGGACACCTGTTTCGCCTCAGTTTGGACTCTTCACAGCATCCACCCAGGACTTTATGGTCACAAGGAAAGCTCGTCGACCAATTATTCACTAGATCCCAAATCAATGGCTAGTGCATGAATTCTTACTTCTAACATTTTGTGATTCTAGCTTGATGTCATCACTGGCAAGTGTTGTTTGTCCCCATTTCCGACCGGATGAACCCCACTGGTGACAACTTCTCAGTGAAACTATCTCCAGTCAACTTAATCCTGTAGGCAGTCATTAGCGAACGAAAGATCAATTTTCAAGTGTTTGCTTGTAAGATTATGCAGAATGATTCAGGTATATGAATAAAATGACTAATCTGATAACTTGGAGCTTTCTGTTATGATATTATAGTTAGATTCAGCATATCTTAGACCATGAGCATTGTTCACTGTCTCTCTCTCTCTCTCTATGCCTCCATAAGTTTCGTTGTCGTCAATCTGACTAGACTGGATTCTCTTCTGTATGAATCTTGTTTCACCGCGTGCAGCACAAGTCATCGTAGCTATTTATGTTACACTGTATAGTTACAACATTCTTATGTGGAAACAGTTCACCTTCTTATACTGTCTCATTCAAACATGTTTGTTTCTTCTTATCACTACCTGTAAGTTAGTGCTGTATAAATTAATAAATGCCATGGGATATTAAAACTTTCCATCACCTCTTCACCTTTTGCACTTTCAACAGTTTTTATACATAAAGCCTTAAGTAATCATAAGCACTTCAGTTGGTTCCTGTGGGATCTAGGCACTATTTAGAAGAATAAGAACAGGAAATCAGTTTCATATGTATTTAAGTCAATGTAAATATAATATTATTATTGTTTCCTTTAGTTCCTAGAGGAACATAGGGCTTCAACCGCATGTTTCCATTGCGTTCGGTTCTCTGCCAACGTTTTCATCTGGCTCCACGTTTGCCTACATGCTTTCATCTCCTCTTCACACATGACCTCCTCCTCCTCCATGTCACCCTCACACTGACGACCAACTCGCCGCTTCCCATTCGTGTTCCACTCGATATCTTATATGATATGTAATGTCACTTGATGCGTTTCTCAGAGTATGACCAATCCACCTCCATTTCTTCCTGCATATTTGTTGCACAATTGGTTCCTGCTGGGTTGGTTCCCTCCCGCAGATTTCTCCCTGTTGCTGATCTTTTCTGGCCATCGGATCCTGAGTATTGAGCGAAGACAGCTGTTGATGAAGGTGTGTAGTTTGTTCGAAGTGCCCTTCGTGACGCGGCGCCAAGTCTCTGATCCGTATAGTGAGTAGCCCTGACTTCACATTGGAGTTGAAAATCCGGACTCATTTTCATTTTCATGCTGAGTAGTGCTGTTGACCTCCACACAGATATGAGATTATACGAAAGTTTGCCTCGCTTTCTCGATTCTCGCTCGCTTGTATATCCTCGTCAGTCCCGCCTGTAGTTGAATATATCTATGTATAACGTACGTCATTTTTGGAAAAATGAGATCTTATATGCATATGTTTAGTTATATTTTTTGTAATCATATAAAGAGGGTATCAGTCATTTTAGGCTCGCTGTATCTCCCTCTCTCTCTCTCGCCATTTCATTACTTCTTATTTCTTCAGAATTCTTCCTGAATTTCAGCTGATAAAATTTAAAAGGCACTATATACATATACTACTTATCTACCCAATGCTTTTAACCGTTTATTATCAGGAATCATTGATGTGTTTTTTTTCTCTCTTCTATTTCAAATAAACGAACAAAAACGACAATTAGTAATGTGTTTTGTTTTATTCATATGCTCACCTTCTCACCTCTTTTGTCATCTTTATTTTTTTACTCTTTCTTTCCTCAACTCGCATTCCCTCCATCCCCTCACCTCTCTCTCTTCCTCTCTCTCTCCTTCTGTCTTTATTCTGTAGTGTTTATCACAAGTCACTTTTTGGGTGTTACTCTAGTTTTTTTTTATTTTTTGTATGCGTGTAAATATAAAGTAAATTTTTATCGCCTGCTTTCATCTTCTTTATTAATGTGTCGTCCAATTACGATAATTGGTCTCTGTGTATTTCTCCCATTTTTCTTCGTCGTTATCGTGATCTTTCTCCTCCTCCTCCTCCCCCTCTTCTTGTTCTTCTTCTTTTTCTTCTGTCTGTGTGTGGGCGTCCGTGTGTGTGTGTGCGCGCCTATATGTGTTTGTTCTGATTTACTCTTCCTACTTCCATTGACCATCATCACAATATTAGGTGATGATGCCTTTTGTTTTGCAATCTGGCTTGTCTTTAATTTTAGATATACATCAAGCATCTTTACTTTTTCACTTATCCTTGTCTGTGTGTGTATGTGTAGGTGTGTAAATGCGCACATTTGAAATGAGTAGATTCCACTCTCTCTCTGTCTCCCCCTCACTTCCCCACCCCGCCATTTTCTCTTTCTCATCTTTACTTTAATATCAAAGGCTAAATGTTATCAGCATTAATATATATATATATATATATATATACCCACTTATCTACTAAGTATTTTTTGTCTCTATTTGATATAAAATAATAATATCAGTTAGAGAACCCTTGAAAACCAGCACAGAGTACTGAACAGCTGTTTCTCCCTCTTTTGCAGCTCATTAGTAGTATGCACCCGTCGCCAGGATGCGAACTTAGGACCATTCTACCAATAGGGCCCAACTCAGTGACCAGCTCATGAATTCCAACTGCTAACGATTTTGATGCTTGCTAGTGAGTGACTGGCTAAAGGAGTAAGTTATGCCTGGAGTTAGTTTCAGTGAAAAGTCGTCACCAGTGGGGTCCATCCAGTCGGAAGTGACGAAAAACAATACTCTGGTGTCAGTGAGGCTAAAATCACGAACTGTTAGAAGTTAGAATTTATGGGCTATAGAATCGGGTTCCATTAGGTGGGGGCGGTCAACGAGCTTTCCTTATGGACGGAAGTTCCTGCGTTTGACCTCTAGCAGTAGGTAGTACTTCGGATGAGTCTCAAACTAGGACGGAACAGATGTCCTGTACTTCTTGATGGTTTTTAATGATTCTCTGACGGATATCAATCCGTGATCAGATCAAACTTGCAATAAATCAAACTAACTTGTGTTTTAGTTTTACAAATTCACTTTGCATTTGATGCATATATTCGGAGTAATGAATCTGTGTGTGGTTGCGTGTGTAGTCATGTTGGAGCTCATTTACATGGTTGTTCTGCAGAATACTCACGAATCATTAGTAAACTACTGTTATTAGTAGTGTGGTGGTGTGATATAGACAATGTGTTCCAATGGAATATTATTCTCACATCTTCCCACAGTTCACCACTGCATTAGTGACAAAATACCATATATATGTATTGGAATATTCCATATCATGTCCTTTAATGTAAACCAAAATCACACACTCACTGATTGGTTAGAGTATATAAAACTGTATAGATATAAATAGCTGTTTGATCAGTTGAAAATATGCTTCGGTGGCACAGCGGTCAGGACGCTTACCGACCATGCACATGGTCCGCGGCTCGATCCTCGGCCACCGACGCACTCCTCCTTCACTTCGCTAAGCCAGTAATAAAACTGGTAAAGAGGAAAGGTTGGGCATGAGACTAGCAACCCCATCTCGTGAAAGTAATAAACACCACTGCTACAGAAACCTCAAAGCTCTAGCTTGAAGACCTATTTTCTACGGGGTGGGGGTGGGGGAACGTGAAAGAATAAAAATCCAATGCATATCATTATCACTGTATATTCTCTCCTGTGATTTTCTCTTATCATATGACACCTCCCTACTCATAATTTATTGGAATTCTTTGTGTTTCTAGCTTGCATTGGCTTACTCATTATATCCATCATTTATTCTTTACGCCTAATATATATTTGTATTATCTGGCCACTAATGTATTCACGCTTCTTATGTCCATAGAAGCTTATCACCTATATATATCACATCACATCACATTATGCCTTAAACTAAATCCTTCTTATCACATACCACTACGCCTTAACTGACGTCTTAATTTCTCTTTTAACTACCTTGTTTCTTCTTTTATTTTCTTAAAAAAACTACTTTCTTTTCTCATCTTCAAAACTTTTGTTAATGTATGTTACGCATGTTACTAATACTGGTGTATACTACGCTGTATTATATATGGCTGGCTGGCTGGCTGGCTGGTTGAATTAACACTACTACTGCTGCTACTACGTTTGGCATCGTTCTGTTGTTTGTTTGTTTGTTTTTTATCAAATATGGCGTTTTATCAGTTAAATATAAATGAAAGCTCTTTTGTCCGCGCTCACACACACAACACACATACATGCATGCATACATACATAGGCAAAGTTCACTGGTTTCTTTAGCTTTCGGGTTAGTCTTCCTCCCTTATTGCTACTTTTCCAATGTTCACCCTTTCCTCTTTTTAGGCTTTTTTGACAGCCACTCACTCACTCATTCACTGGCTCATCACTCACTGCGTTTTATTTATTGCTCATTGTTCTTCAATGATGCTGGCTTTAGTACTAATCCTATTGCCATTATTGTTATTATTATTATTATTATCATTCTATGCATATCACTAGATGACCATCAGCATCAGCAGTAAAAGGACCTATCCATCCATCCATCCATCCATGCATTCATCAATCAGACATTGACATCTAAGTGTGAGAAGAAATAATGGGACATTTTACATATATTTTTACAACATATAAACATATTGTGTGTATGAGTGAGTGTGTATGTACGTATAAAAAAATAATGTATTAATGCATACATTTATACTCGTGTATAACACAGATGAACGTAACAGATAACCGATTAAAAAGATATGCATTATAATGCATTGTATGATTACCTCTCTCCCTCTATCTCCCTTTCTCTCTCTCTCTCTCTTTGTGTACTCCGTTGTAGATCTAAAAACGAATGTCCTATACATTTTCTTTTTGCCTTAGTAATATTAGCCTTCATGTGTATATATCCCTGTGTGTGTGTGTATGTGTGTGGTGTTTTAGCTGGATTCTTTTTTTAATCGTCATAATGATATGAATAATTTAAGAAAAAAATATATTCTTTATGTTGTACGTTGGTGGCGCCGAGGTAGAATGCTTGCCAGCCACTCAGGTGGTCCGGGACTCGAACCCCGGCCACCGACGCACTCCTGATTACCGGTTTATTTACGACGAGTTGACATCAGTTAGAGAACCACTGAAGAACTAGCAGGGAGTACTGTTTCATCCTAGTTTAGGACTCTTCATCAGTACTCACCCACTGGAGTCCACCTAGTGAGGTAAGAGAACAATTACTTGCCTATAACATTGACTGGCGGCAGAAGTTGGTTCGGCCAATAAGTTGGGTCGGGTCCCAGTTGCTGCTGAATGTTCTACAAGCTCGTCTTGTAACCGGGAAGGTTCTGGGTTCGAACCGCATTGGGTGCGTATTTCCGAAGTCAATCAATCCCAGACTTAGAATGAAACAACTGTCCACTACTATCTTCTGGTTTACCAATGGTCCTCTAACTGATGCCAACTCCTGATCAAACTGGTAGCTTATCTAGCTAAAATTTACTGCACAGTCTAAGTCAAGATATGAATAAAATTAGTTATTTTAGCCCTCGAGATGGAGTTTTTGAAGTTTTAATTTGATGAAAGAAAAAAGATATGATTGGTATAATCAATTGAGCCTATTCTATCCGGGGGGGGGGGGGGGGTTCACTCACACATGAACACAGGGAGGGAAATTTTAAAAAATTGTAATAGCCACACTAAGAAAATGGTGACTGTATATTGAATTTTCCTACAAAAGATGAGTATGAATATACCATCTGTGATGATGATTGAGTAGTATGAGTATAGAATGGTGAAATTATTTCACAATTGTAATGAAAATGAGAATGCAACTGCTTTACAATACATGATTTCAGAGTATTTGGTTCTGTATTCGTTGACTGTTCATCCTTTACAGTTAAAGTTACTTCAGGAAGGCGTAATTCATTGGTTCAAGTATTCGGTGGGAATCACAGGTTTAAGTCACTCTCCACATATATGTATGTCAGTCTGATCAATTGTGTTGTATCATGAGCTCTTACACTCCAATTATGTGCAGCTCATAGTTTTAACAATAGGAAGGAAGCTCAAACAGGGTTGATTATTTTGGTTATTTTAGTAATAATCTGATTCCTTCCTTCGCTTTTCCTACACAGTTTGGAGTTTACGATGACTGGTATTGTGTAATCTAACTGAATTTCTTCTTCTTACATAACTGATAACTAACGTGATTCTCCCTATTTATTGAATGTTGTTCATTCTGCTTTCACATGGAGGATCTCATCATGAGCTGACATCAGTTAGAGAACCACTGGAAAACCAACAGGGAGTAGTGGACAGCCGACATTTTCGTCAGCCTAGTTTGGGACTCTTCAGCAGTGCGCACCCGCCACCAGGGTTCGAACCCAGGGCCTTCTGGTTACAAGGCTAGCGAGCTCGTAGACCATTGAACCACCGGAATCCAATCTAGGGGTTCTTGAATTCTAACTTCTGCCAATTCATGACATAACGTGACCATTTCGTAATGTCTTCTTCAATGAGTTACTGCTGAATGAACAGTAACAGTAATAATTACACTTTACTTGCATTTGTAAGTGTTCGCCTAAATATCCTCTCTCTCTCTCTCTGTAATCCAATCTCTTCTGTTTTGCTCATTATTGGGGAATTATAACACACTCTTTGATCTGCCATTTATTTTGATCTCTTCTAGTCTTCCTTATAAATTCCTCCTTTTTCCTTAAAGTAGGTTTCTACTCCTTCTTTTTTTTCTGATGCCTGCCACACAGTATTCTTTCATCGCCTCACCTACAATTCTCCCCCTCCCCGTCCCCCATTTTTTCTCTTTCTTTCTTTTTTTTAAAAGTCTGTCTGTTCTAGGTTAGACTGCATTTTTTTAAGCAAGTAAGTTAGGTAGGTAGGTATTTGCCTTCTTTTGTTGCCTCTTCTCTGTTAAAAAATAATAATAATATGCATTTTTAAATTATTCCATACTACTACATAATTAATGATTGCCTTTTATATTTCTTTGTGTTACTCCTCGTGTGTATTTTCCCCTAATATTATTATTACTATTGTAAGTTACCTGTATTTTCTGGTTGTCTGTAATTGAATGAATAAATAAGTAAATAAACAAATAAATAATCTAGTAATTGACTGACTGACTGGCTGAGTGTATGAGTGAGTGAATTAAGATGTGTTTTTGATACTTAACCATGGCAACGGGATTTGTTATATTCCCTTTTAATGTTTGTTTGTTGGTTTTCCCTTTCATTTTTTGTGTATCCCCTCTTTTTTTCTTCTTCTTCCTTCTTTTCTTGTTTCTTGTCGTCTTATATGACCGCCAATTTCCGTTTTTCTCCATTCTATCATGTTAATTGGTAGCCGGAATAGGATAATAGGAATTATAATAACAATAATAATAACTAGAGTAGTGGTCATAGTAGTAGTACTTGGCAATATATGAGTGTTGTGTTGCATGTGAATGTTTCTATAGAATGTAAATTTGAATATATATATATATATATATATATATATATATATATATATATGGTTTCCTCTCTCTCTCGCGCGCGCGCCCTCGTGTCTCTCTCGCCATTTCTTGCCTCTTTTACCTCTCATCTCTCTCTCTTTCTCTGTCTTCGTTATGTTATACATACATATTACTTTATTCAACATCTTGTCCTCTCTTTCTTATTTCGTGTCCTTTGAAACACCTTATCATCAAAAGTGTTTTTTATTTTACTTGTGCGTTGTTTTTTCTACACATTATTGTTGTTATATTTCCACAAGATTGTGTTGTATAGGTGTGTAAGAGTAGAGTAGACTAGAGTAGTTGTATGAACTTGTCATTCATTGTTGTTAGAACACCTGTCCGTCTGTCCGTCCAGTCGTGTTACTATGCTTTTCCGCCTTATTATTACCTTGTTCACTCTATATTATTGTATGCATACAGTCATATATAAACACAATAAGTAGACTAGAATAACTATAAATATCTCTATGTCAGATGTAGAAACATTTTTGTGGTTTTCTGTTGAATAGGAAGTAATTGTGCAGTAGGAGGAGTTGTTCTTGTTGTTGTACTAGGCGTTAGTAAGTAAGAATGAGTATTTTATAGACAGTTTTCGACATAACAGTTATAGATGTCTAACAACTGCCTTGATTCCCATCCTTACCCTCCTCCTCCTTATCCTTCGTGTTGTGCCTATTTTCTTTCTATTTATCTTTCTTCTTTTTCGATTTTTCTTCCATGATGGGTTTGATTTTTGATTTCTTATCTCAATCTTATTTATTTATTTAATTAATTAATTAATTAATCTATTTTGATGTCATCTATTAGGGCGCAGCTAGTTATTTAGAGAATTACTACTTTGTGATTCTCTATGATGATGATGAATAGATATATCATCGTTGTTCAAGACACACCAACCCTATCACTCCAACCGCCTTCATCTCCTTGTTATTTTTGTTCATTTTACATGATTAGTACATCACTTGTTTCAACTATCCCATCTGTGTTATCAACCATTGCACAGGAAGTAAAAATTCAACATTTTTTAAAAATTTCCTTCACGTTCCTCAGTGGAACATAGGGCTTCAAGCTAGTGGCTTGAAGTTTCTGTAGCAGTGCTTATTTTACAGGATGGGGTTGCTAGCCTCATGCCCAACCTTTCCACTTCGCCAGAGTTATTTCTGGCTTAGCGAGGTAAAGGAGTGCGTCGGCCGGGGATCGAACCCCGGACCATGTGCATGGTTGGCGAGCGTCCTAACCACTATGCCACCGACGCAACATGATTTACAATTATTTATTTGAAAGGTATTTTTGATTACTATATTTTCCTACCTAATGAAGATTTTGACACCAAACGATATATTATCAGTCAGAGAACAACTACTGATTAACTTGGCCTCATAACTGGAATGTCCTCAGTGTGTGTGTGTGTTTGCGGTCAGGGATGGTGCCATCTCAAAGTAGGACAGACAAAACACATGTTCACGACTCCTTTATTTTTTTATTAATTCTCTAAATGATTTTATTTGGCGACGGAATATACACTGATATTTTTTAGTATACCTTATGAACCATAGTACACAGCATTCAATTTAAATGAGAGTATCGTAGGTGGAGGGTATTCAGACCTAACCAAATATCTTCCAGCAGTTCCCTAGTTGAAAATCTAATTTTAGGTTGGGCAATCTGTCGTTCGTTGTTAGCCACAAAAGTCATGATTGATGCATGCGCTGATATGATAACCTGATTGGACAGTTTTTGATTTATTTATTTATTTATTTATTTGTGGAAGGTCTTCAAGGTCATACGATCAATCAAATATTGATCAGTTATCTATGGTTTAAATTTCCGTGATTGTCTAAACGGCCTGCATACGTACCTTGTATTTCGAATAATTAAAGTTGTTGTTGTTGTTGCTGCTTCGGTTATCGCAGTTAAATTTGACTTTTGTGTCTATCTGAGTGTCCGGGATTATTTTCAAGTGATCAATTGTTGGCCATAGTGTCGTGTGTGAAGGCACATTTTAGTCAAGTTAGACGACAAGCACATAAATCAGTAACACTCCTTTATAACAGCGAGTTATAATACTGTTAGCTTTGTAGTTAATTTTGAACCATCTGCTCAATCACCTTGACACTTTATCTATTTTAATTAGATTTACGTAGTTAGGTTATAGTGTGGTGTGATACAGATAGTGTGTTCCGACAGAATATTATTCTCACATATTCCTATAGTTCAATACGGCATTAGCAACAGAATACTACATATATATATATATATATATCTATTTGAACGTTCTCTTTCATGTCGTTTAGTGTAAGCCGAAATTACAAGCTCACTTGAAAATATACCTTGACCTCCGTGTCTTGCCGTCTGCTGTTACAATAGTACCAACCTCTCTATACAAAAAGTTGCGTACAATACTACTCGGTTTTCGTATTCTAGACAAGAGAAAAGTTGGTCTTAAAGAAACAGAATTGTTGTACAGAGGTTACCTATTATTTATTACTTTTCAGCTTCACAGTATCATTCACTAACTTAGTATGCATATCTGATTATAGTATATTTATGCCGAATGGACTGATAGGATTATTTAATAATTGAGTTCTAAAAGGATTTGGGCTTTTTTAAATCAATTGTTCACAGATTCATAATTCAATACATCCATCTCTGGCTTTACTGTGATTAGTGTACTGCATTTGTATGCGTAAACGCGTCAGTACATAGGCAATGTCTCACTGTTAGTATTGTCGGCTGAGATACTGTCTGTGTGCCCAGATCGAAGCAGGTGGCTGTCTTAAGAGACCACTCTGTCATTCCGCGACTTTGACTTGAAGTCTCATACACAAAGTAGCCTAGCAGCGTCAGCAGCTACGTTAACTAGTACAGGTTCACACGACATTTGATCTGTTTGGATTCTGGAGCCCATATACATCATGGTAACTTCTTTTAGTCTAACTGCTGTCCAAACAATCTTCCTGGCACAGCAGGAACTGAAGGAACATAAGCTCCAGTCAGTGTGGCTTGTTGGGTCACTGGGGTATACAAGCCCGTCCATCACGTCAAGGTGCCAGTTATCGGCTGGGACCACATGTATACAGTTTAGCTCTAATTATAATATGGTAATGCAGTGCATCTACTGCATGAGAACTATAACACCACTTCACCATTCAATACTTCAAAACATAATTTCCGCTGAATAAAATTATTATTATTGCCTAAACCAGTAAGCTGCATAAATTTTACGGTTGTTAGTTTACCTGTTCTCTACTTTGTGGTCAAATAGATAAAAGTCACAATTTACGAGTTGACATCAGTTAGAGAATCATTGGAGAACCATCAGGGAGTACTCAACAGCTAGCTGTTTCATCTTAGTGTGGGACTCCTCATCAGCACTCACCCACCACCAGGGTTCTCACCTAGGACCCAAACAGAAATGAGAAAAAGACCAGATGTGTCCACCTTTTTTGTGTATATTAAGAGAAAAGATAGATAAAAGGTAGAAAGCATGACATTATTCTGAGTGGAGACTAAACCTTTTTCTTAAAAAAAGAACTACAACTTAATAAATAGTCGAAATATCATAATATACATCGAAATGAACAAGAATAATTATAATAGACATCGAATTTCGCGACAGCAACAATAATATAATAAATAATAATAATAATAATAAAACAATGCTAATCAAAGTAATAACATGTTAATAATACCTGGCCTTTTCAGCATTCATCGAAAAATAGTAGTAATGATAATATATATATATATATATATCCCTTTACAAGTACATATTTGTTTGTTTGCTAAATGTACCCTGATTTTCTAGGTACTTTTGTTGTTGTTGTTTTTCACATCATAGATATATTTTATCATTTTGCTCTTTTGTATATTCTGAAGATCAATGTTGATTGCTTCACTGGATTGCGTTGTATAGTTTGATTATTGAATTTAGCCTGTTTATTATGCGCACACAAAGACACACACAAACATGCATACACGCGCAGAGTCAATATCTAGGTAACTTCATGTCAGTGTGCCACAGGTTCGAACCCCCACCTTACTTTCCCTCATTCTGGGCGTTAACTTGAAAGTATCATCAGCTGTGCTGCATAAAAAAGTGTGACTTACTACAATCTGTTGAATAAGAAATCTTTCCTTTGTTAACTGGGTTCTAACAAATGGGTTGACTTCACTATTCCAAGGTGTGTATAATATTGTTATTATTATTATTATTCCCTTGGGTTCCGAGTGGAACATAGGGCCTTAACAGCGAATCTCCACGTTGTCTTGTTGTAGGCAGTCCTCTTCAGCCGGCCCAACGATTGTCCATAAGCTTTTACCTCCTCCTTCTCAAACGACCGCCTCCGTATCACCCTCGAAGTGACGCCCAAGTCGTCATTTCCCACTCGAGCGGTGGCCTGGCGCGCGATATCACTCAATCGACTCCTCAGCGTATGTCCGATATATTTCCATTTTCCTCCACATATTTGTTGAACAGCTGGATCTTGGTTAGTTCCTTCCAAGAGTTTCTTGGAGTCCTTAATCGTTTCTGACTAGCCATCTGATCTTCAATAAGGAGTCAGAGAAGACAGCTGTTGATAAAAGTCTGCAGTAGCCTGTTAAAAATGCCATCCATGACGCTCTGGACAAATTTCTGACCCATGTAGAAGAACTGACCGACTTAACATTGGTGTTGAAAATCACAATTTTCTTCTTTATGCTGCGTAGTGCAGAAGATTTCCAAACTGATTCCAGAGTGATGAGTATCTTTTTTGCCTTTCCGATCTTATCTGGCTTTGATATCCTCGTCCATGCCTCACTGCCTGTCGCTGAAACAATGCTTCCTAAATAAGTAAAGTCAGGAAGTGACATCTTTCTAATTTCTTTCACTGCTAGTGATTGGTTCTTCGTGTTGTTGTTGTTGGTTGGTTGGTTATCTTTATCACCTTCATTTTTTCTATGTTCACTTGAAGTTCTGTCTTTGCTGCCTGCCTCTAGTTTTCACTTGTAAGCCTTCGAGTTTGCGTGATGCCAGGTATAATTCATCCACAAAGTCTCTATCTTTTAGAGTCTTCGTATCAGTCCAACGTATTCCTATCTTCTCGCTTTAATGCTCCAATTATGCTTAGAGCCAAATATTTATTGTGTGATAGCTGGTGATACCATTACTGAGTTGCAGTCATCAAACTGAAGTAAGTAGGTAGATTGGGACTGGAACTTGTCACTAATTGTCTAAAATGTCGATTAATCCCGTCACCATATATGCCATATCTATACACCTTGACCTTGAACTGTGATTTTGATCTAAATGGTGTTACCAGTTCACTAAAATAGCTAGCTAGCTAGCCAGCCAGCAGGAAAACGGGTTCCTTGAACTGACTCAACTCAGTTCACCGTTGGTGACATCAGCTCCATATGAGCGAAACAGCCTTTCTGTGTTTAGATCAAATCCATCTGGCTGACTGGCTTGCCCTCTAGCTGGCTGAAAAGTAGTACTCGTTGGCGTGAGTGTGGTCGATATCCAACTACTACTCATATCAGTCAATCAATCAGTAGTATATGGCGCCATGTTGATCTTCTACTTATAATTGTTCACCTTCTTTGGATAAGTTTAAAATACTCAATTAGTTTAATTATTATTCTTAGCCATATCAATTATTTGATAATTGGCAAATATTTGGATATTTTATTGAAAGAGAGACGGTTACTCAGACAGCATAGAGAGAGAGAGACAGAGGTAGAAAAATTATGTGTCTTATAAACTGGTGAATTAAGTTTAAAAGAAATTCACAACTTTCTGACACAGTAGAATAGTCTATAGTTGTTGTTGTTGTTGTCATTGTGGTTACGTTTATTTTAGTTGTATTCATCATGTACTACCATCCACCCACCCATTCACACTCCATCATAAATAAGATACCAGAACTTATTTATTAATTGTGACCCCCTATTACTAATTAGTCTGAACAATTGCTCTATGTAATATACAAAAGAAAACAGACAAATTTTGGCCAAGTTAAACTTTAAGCACCAGTAAGTACTAGTGGAGTGCGCGACCGCACCAATCACCTTGAAATACTCAGTGAGCAAGTTAGTGCAACCTGGTAAATAATATTGTAATCAGCAATGAAACATGCTTAGGCAAGTGTTATCATATTAAACGGGATATCTGATAAGTTTCAGGTTTGGTTTGGGAAAGATTAAGTTCACGTTTAGGTTAAAAATATGCTAGGATTATTATTATTATATTATTGTTTCCTCTAGTTCCTAGAGGAACATAGGGCTTCAGCCGCACGTCTCCATCGCGTTCGGTTCTCTGCCAACGTTCCCACCTGGCTCTCTACGTCTGCCCACATGCTTTTATCTCCTCTTCACACATGACCTCCTCCTCCTCCTCCTTATCACCCTCACACTGACGACCAGCTCGCCACTTCCCGTTCGGGTTCCTTTTGCTGATGTTGTTCTGATTGCTTTATTCCTTGTTTTCCTGATGCTAAGGGGAGCAACCCAAAAAGTCGCTCCACCGTAAACTATATATATTCATGTAACAACCCCCTTCTCAGGCGTGAAGCTAGCAACCCCACCCTGTAAACAAAGTTGCTACAGGAACTCCGACACGATGAGTCTCCTTGTGATAAAAGAAAAGGTCTATGTGGGGCCATGGAATGTCTGCACTATGTACGAGACTGGCAAAGCTGCCCAGATTGCAAACGAAATGTTAGGAATAGAATAGCTCAATAAGGGAGATTAGGGTTAGTCTGGGGATATTTTTTACGTTAGGGTCACGTTAACGAAAGATTAGGGTTATTGCCGGGGTTAGAAGACCTAGAATAATGATTAAATTACTCTGTTGACAATCGAATCCAAAAATTGAAAAGGCACTTTTGTCAAATTCCAGGGAAGGGTGTCCTATGTAACAGTTTCATCATCATGCCGTTTAATTCATTATCTTCAAGAATATGAATGTATTTACTTTCATACGTAAAAATTACCCTTATCATATGATTGGTGCGTTCAAGGTCATTTGTCTGTTGGTACTAACTGGTGCTTAAACTTTAACTTCGCCCAGATTACTTCCTTCTTTGTTTTACAATAATGATCTTGTTACACTATAAAATTGTCCTGTTTCTAATATTGTTATTCTTGCTGCAATTCAATAGTGAATATATTTTTTTCTTGATTTAATTAAGTCTAATTAATAAAGTTTTGCTAGTAGTGAATATAATTAGATCTTATCCTATTTTTAACTAATTAAGTAATTGTCTTGTTGAATACAATTCAGTATGTGTATGTTCACCAGGAAAACAGATATCAAATAGGAGGCAGCAGTAGTGGTGTCGTAATGACTGTAGTCACCTCCAACACGTTTATGTTTACTATCTGAAAAAGAAGCACCCTGAAGCAATGAATATTATCCATTCACTGGTGGTAGAACGCTTGCCAGCCACTCACACATCAAGTGACCCGAAATTCGATTCCTTACAGTCACCGTACTCCTAAATTTCGCCTACAGCCGGTAGTAAGAGAGAAGGTTAGGCATGTGAGGCTAGCCAACCATCTTACCCCGTAAAAACAACAGCACCAATGCTACTGAAACTTCCAAGTCCTAGGTTGCAGTCGGAATGCAAAGAAAGAAATTATTCATCATAATTATTAGAAGGCGTTGGTGGCACAGCGGTTAGGACGCTCGCCGACCATGCACATGGTCTGGGGTTCGATCCTCGGCCGACGGACTCCTTTACCTCGCTAAGCCAGAAATAGTGCTGGTAAAGAGGCAAGGTTGGGCATGAGGCTAGCAACCCCATCCTGTAAAAATTAAACACTGCTATAGAAACTCCAAGCCACTAGCTTGAGGCCCTATGTTCCACTGGAAACGTGAAGAAAAAAAATAATTAATAGGACTACTGGCATACTTCAGGAACTTTCCCCTGAAATCTGAATAGCTCAGTGTGATGGTAACATATCTAACTACAACACTGG
Organism: Trichobilharzia szidati; assembly: GCA_944472155.2. Lineage (NCBI taxonomy): Eukaryota > Metazoa > Platyhelminthes > Trematoda > Strigeidida > Schistosomatidae > Trichobilharzia > Trichobilharzia szidati. The sequence goes on from OX235276.1 coordinate 57,302,178, forward strand.
ATGAAACAAGTTGAAATCTTCAAGGAGGCGTCAATTCCTATAAGATTGCACATACAAGCAAACAAAGCACAAAACCTGGGAGTAGGACTTCCGACTGATTGCTTCCAACCACTTAAGACTAACTCGAAGTACACCTAGCTGCTTGATGACTATACTTCACAGCTGACTGGTAGAATTCAGGCAAGATTGAAACAAAAGCACCAGAAACACGACCTCCCACTCCCATCCTCATAGACCCACTTTTGACCATTCAGTGGTCTCTTTACTCTATTTTTTTCCCTTGAGAGATAATCGTCTTAAGCTGACAGTTGATTTTCAATCGCCTATTCATTTTGGTCTACTACTCTCGTTATCAGTATTCTTATATTATTATCAATTTGTCTAACTCCTCTGTCCATAGTGTGAATAACAGTTTTTTTCTGGTATTGTTAGATTATTATCATTCTTTTATTTATTTATTTATTTATATATTTGTTCTTTTTTTTCTAAACCAAACAACTCAACCAGCTAACTACTCACAAAAGTGGAACAGAAGAACCTATCCTTATATTCTTTATCATGATTATTATTAGTATTATTGGTATTATTGGTAGTGGTATTTCTTATCATGTCGAAGTTGGTAAAGACAGAATAAAACGGTATAGAAAAGAAACAACGAGGGTATCTATCTATCTTTCTTTCGCCCTTCTGTGGTGTGTACCGTCTGTTCACGAGTAGTAGTAGTAGTAGTAGTAAGGGTACGTGCGTGTGGCTGCCACTCCTTATCTCCGTGTGTGTGTGTGTTTGTGTTCGTGTGATATATATGTGTAATTATTAAATGGTCAAAACTAAAAAAACAAACAAACAGGCCAGACGATGGTAAATTTATATTATTTAAACAGATTTTCGTGACTTTTATAACTTGCCCTCCTTGTTGTTAAATAATACAACAATAGCAAAAGAGAGAAAAAAGCACACATTATCACTTATTGTTATCATCATCGCCAGTGGTGGTGCTGGCGGGTGGTGGTAGATAACACAATCCAGTGGTGTACAATTTCTTTTTTCTTGTACTTCTTTTGCTTTTATTTATTTATTTACTTATTTATCTGTCCACATAGTCAATCCTTTCTTTCTACTCCGCTCTGTTGCACTCCTCCGGTGTCTGTTTGTTTGTTTGCCTTGTCTTGTCTTGGTCTTGTTCTGTCTTCTGTGTCTGTCTATTCGTTTGCCTTTTATTGTACATATATAATCTATTTTCTTGATCTAATCTTATGTGATAATATTTATAACAATACATTCAAGCCCAGCCCAGCCCCGCCCAGCCCCCCGCCTTCCTGTAACTCCTATTCACGATGTTGTCATTTTAATAAAACATATTTATATATACGCATATATATGGGTGTTTATGTCGATAAATTGAAGATAACTGAAATGTGAAAGGGGGATGGGAAAGAAGAAACGGGTGAAAAGTGATGGAAAGTGATGATGATGAATGCTACTCGTGGTCGTAGAGGTGATGGTGGTAGTGTGGTATTTATTTATTTATTTATTAAATTAACAGTGTCATGCAAACAAGTTATCATTCATTTTGACAGTTCACTAGTAGTTTTAGTTGTAATGTGGGGTGTTATCTTATTCTTGAAGTGTTCAACACATATATATATATATATATTTGTCCGCTAGTATGTGTGTGTTTGTGTGTATAGTCTGCTTTTGGATCGGTCAGGTTGTTTTATATCTTCTTATTTCTATTTACAGATGTTGTGGTACTTGTGTATTTTTATGATTATCATTATCATCATCATCATCATTCATCACCATTTTTTGTGGCGGACACAGCCTCCCTCACCCCATCCCACCCCCGGCACCCACACACGCGAACACTAGTGTGGTTTGGTTACTGGCTTTAAAACACTTTACATTCAACTAGTTGATCCTTGGATTGAGTGACTTATGGCTTTTTTGGATTATGTATGCACTGGACTTCTAGTCAGTGAGTCCTGGAGTTTGAATCGCTTTCCGCCCAATTCAACCTACAGACAACTAGATAGTAGAAAGAGTTGTTACACAGGCGAAAAATGACTGGCTCACAGACTGGTGGTTGTACATGGAATATCTATTCACATTTTTCTACTTTTAAGATTTCTAATAGTAATAACTCTTGCAGAAACCTTTCAAGTTATCATATTGTTGTTCCTTTGAGTCCCGAGTGGAAAATCTTCACTTTGTCCTATTCTCTGTGGCCTTCTTCACCTGGCCGCTCAGTTGCCCATAGTCTCTGATCTCCTCCTCACATGATCTCCTCTATGTCGTCCTCAGACATCAGCCCAACTCGTTGTTTCCTATTCAGGTTCCACTCGAGCGATGGCCTAGAGCGCTATGTCATTCAACCATCTTCTTAGAGTGAACAATAAGTTTTTAGTTGTTTCTTTCCCAGAGTTTCTTGTCTCTAGTTCTTTCCAACTGACCATCTGATGTTCATCATGAAACTAGTGGTGACAGTTGTTGATAAAAGTCAGCAATGGCCTGTTGGAAATGCTTTTTGTCATGTATGTTGGTTCATAAAGAAGAGCTGACTTAACATTTGTGTTGAGCAGTAATCATATACTGGATTTCTATCACTTCGTCTAATCAACATCGAGCACTATCACGAATTATCAGATATTATTTGCCTCTCGTAATCCGACCTAGGAATATTTTCCTCGAAATGTATATGTTATTCCGCATCAAGTCAATTGGAAATTGGATAGAGGATTTCATCATGAGCTGATATCAGTTAGAGAATCACTGGAAAACCAACAGGGAGTCCAAGTTTGGGACTCTTCATCAGTACGTGCCCACCGGGGTTCGAACCCACAACCTTCTGGTTACAATCTTATGATACAAATATACATAACACACTCAAGTTGTCTGCTAGACTTAGACTTTTCCTTCCTCAAAACTGAGCCGAAGTAGCTCAGTGGTAAGGCATTCACTGACAGCGGTTACTGGATGTCGAGGGATCTGAATCTCTGTGAGAAAAAGCATCAGCATCTTTGAGTAAACATACAACATAGACGATGACATCTTGTCACCTGTCTTCAGCATCAGTCCACTATCATTCTATTAACACCTATTTATTTTTATAGAATATTTATTTGTAAAATCATTGATAAACCTGCAAACCTGCTATTTGGACATGCTATTCATGTTGATGAAATTAATGTCTATAGAGTGAAATCGAATTATTGTTATTATTTGTGTTTTTCAACAATTCCACACATATGTCAATGAGTTAATAATAGGTATAATAGGTATACACAGGCATATATGTATCTAATCTAAAATGTTTTTATTATTGTGTATAAATATGAATGAAGAAGACAAGAAGACTATTCGCAATATTGTAGCTAAATGTTTCATTTATGCTTGTTTCTTTTCTTTCTGTCTTTCATCAGCAGAAGAAAAAAAAAGAATCCAGAGTAGCGATGATGCAGTAGATAATGAATAAATTCCATCTCTCGTTCCTCCACCCACCCCCACAACCCTCCACCGTTTTCAGTTGTTACTTGTTCCGTTTTCGCTCTCTCTCGTGTATCTCCAAACCGCAGAAAGAAGGAATAGATGAGACACTTTTTTTCCTTCTTTGTTTGTTTGAACGTCATTAGTGTAGCGAAGGTATTCACTGTCCTCTTCACAGAGCTTGACTAGTTTTATCCTTATGATGTAATAATAATAATATTAACGATCATAGTAGTAACAATATTGTGCTAGGGTAGTTTCATAAAACAAACAATATAGAAGATCCGAAAACACACCTGTTTTAGCATCTTTACGCTTAATTGTTTTATAAATAGAGGTGTATGCGTCTGCAGATGAATGCATCACCCAACTTGCCCTCCCACTTTCTCTGCCTCTCTCCGTCTCCCTTGTTATGTATAAGCAGTCAATAGATATTTGCGCTCATTTTTATCCATTCTCTTGACAGTTATGATCATATGTGTTGTATATGATGATTATCCTCAACTCTTTTATTTGATATTTTCGATAAGAAATAAAACTAAATTCCTAAATGAGCTGTTATGGTTTGTTTTTCCCCTCTCTCTTTGTTTCTCTCTGTCATCTCATTCTCTCTCCCCCCCCCAATACCACCGCCACTACTACCACCACCACAAGAGAAATTCCGAGTCTTCCGTTTACCTCCTCTTATTGTTTTCCACCTCATATACTTGTTGCTATCCTGCTTTCTTCTTCTGTTTTTGCCAACATAACGCTTTTGTATCTATTATTCATCTCTATGCCCTCACTTTTCAGGTTGTTTGAGATTAGCTACTCATGAAATGAGTGAATATTCAGTAGTATATGAAATTATGATCATAATAATAATAATCATCATCGTAAATACTACCTTGAATTGTTATGGCGTCTGTTTAAAACCTTTTTTTGGATTTTTTTTTCCTGTTTGAAAATTTATATGTAAATTTTTTGGGCAGAAATTTCAGTTATAATGACAGTTTATTCCAGCATATTATTATTACTGTTTTTGCAATCATTATTGTTACTTGTAGTTTTTTGATACTTTCTATGCTTATAATGTTGTAATGCACACATTTATATTATGTATATGTATATGCATATGGATACATTGTGTTTAATTTATGTATCATTCTACTGACTACTTACTCTTCTATACTAATTCAATTTTAAGTAGTATTGTAAACTTTTATGTCAAATAGCCCGATATTCTTCTTTGGTTCTGGTAGTGGTGATAGCAAAACATGAATGTATGTATGTGTGTATGTATGAAACAATAATAATAATAATGTTAGTGTGTCAGTTGTTCAATTGTAGAATACTCGCCAAGAACGATGCACGTCGTGCGAGACTTGATTCCCGACTGACACACTCCTGAGAAAGCTTCACCTAGTTAAATAACCAATAGTGAAAGCAGACAGTACTGGACAGTTGTTGATGAATGGTCTACGAGCTCGCCTTGTAATCGGAACGCCTTGGGTTCGAATCCTGGTGGACGAAACAGTTGCCTAGTAAATACTTCTTGTTGGTTTTCTATTGGTTCTCTAACTGGTCATACCTGTGATCAATCAAATCCCCTCAAGGCAACGCATGAAAAATAAATCAATAGTAAACCTGGAAAAGGTGCGTCGGTGGCACAACGGTTTGGACGCTCGCCGACCATGCACATGGTCCGGGGTTCGATTCCCGGCCGTCGACGCACTCCTTTACCTCGCTAAGCCAGAAATAAGACTGGTAAGGAGGAAAGGTTTGGCATGAGGCTGGCTAACAACCCCATCCTGTAGAAAATAAACACCACTGCTACAGAAACTTCAAGCCTCTAGCCTGAAGCCCTATGTTCCACTGGGGGAACGTGAAGGAATAAAAAAACCTGGCAAAGAGGGAAAATTGTCCCTAAGGCTAGTGCCCTCGACCTGTGAACGAAAAAACAACAAAACAATACCAATAGGTTTAGAACAACAAAGGAATTGTAAACTCGATTGGGATAGTGACTAATACTTTTTTTTAAATGTTGTTCGCATTTTTATGGCACACACACACAGTCACACAATAACTATCAGATAATCACTAGTAAGGCTATCTTGAATAGGCTTTGGTTGAAATTAACAAACTAATATGAATATAATGGGCTTCTAGTTAATCATTATTATTATTATTATTATTTGAAATTATTTTTACTAATTTATGTGACTGATATATTACTTCGACTTTCTTTTCTGAATTAATAATAATATTGTGAAGCGTTTACCTAGTGATACATGTATATGTCCTCTATGCTCACTCTTACTTCCCCCCTCCCCCGCCACCACGTCACCGCCCTGTGTGTATATCTAGGTGTGTGTATTTATGTACATTAATATAATTAGTGTCTCCTATCAAAGTCATTAATGAGGACACCCTGATGATAGTAATAATAATAATAGCAGTAATAATTAAAACTCGACTATTGCATCACAGTCTTTCACAGAAATAAATAAATAAATAAATCAGAATAAATGGAGACAGTGGTGATTTTCATGGCTTCCTTCATCACTTTCATTGATTCTTACTATTGCTATGAAATTGCAACATCTTATTCACTGTCTCTCTCTCTCTCTTTCATGTATCATATATCGATTGAGCTGTATGTTTGTTTTGTTTTCTACGTCAAAAAACAGTAGAACAGCAACAACAACAAATCGAACAATCTGTTGTTTATTTCAAAAAGTTCGTGTGACAATTTCTTGTTGTTGTTTTTCCCCCCGACTATTCGTGCTTTTTTTATATATATATGGCGTCGATTTTCAATTATTGACTCGGTGATTTTATTTTTTATTTTGGAAGTGGATTTGCCTATATTGTTCATCATCTGATGAGAGAGTATCCTTCTAGCCTGTTTCCCTGGATCTATGGTTATTTTATTTATTTATTTTTTTGGTTTTCAGCTCAATCTGACTTCTTCTGTTTGTTGTTTTTATAACTTTTATTTATATATATATATATATAAACATTAGTTCTTTAATTTATTGATTATATCTGTCATATTGATGTTCAGTGTATTGGATCAATTTACTATCAAAGTATAGAAGAAGCAGCAAAGATGGAACCGACCAACCAACCAACCAACAACAAGAACAAACACCGATCACTATAAATGAAAGAAATTCGTAAGAGGTCACTTCCTTCACTTATCTAGGAAGCATCGTTTCAGCGACAAGCAGTGGGGCATGAATGAGGATGTTGAAACCGGAATTGGAAAGGCAAGGAAGACATTCATCAGCTCAAAATCAATTTAGAAATAATCTGCATTCACAGCAGCATAAATAACAAAATTCGGATTTTCAACAACTATGTCAATTCAATGAGTCCTTTTATAGAGGGACAGGAACTTGACCAAAGCATCACAAAAAGTATTCCCAACAGGCTACTGAAGTTTTTAATCAGTGGCTGTCTTCTCTGACTCCTTATTGAAGATCAGATGACCGGCTTGAAACTCTGGGATTGATGAACACATCAAGAAAATATTGCTCAACAAATTATGTGGAAGAAAATAAAGATGGATATCGCACATACCCACTGAACAGCACAAAATGAACACATGCATTTGAAGCCCCTAATGTGTGTTTTTAGTCATTGTGTATCACTTTTTTTTACATTATCCAGTGTGCACATTTTACACATTCTAGTCGAGTAGTTTTCATCACTGTATGGATCTCGGATTTTGGTTTATGCATATATATATATATATATCGGCTTTTAACATGAGTCCTAGACGGGGTTTTTTTCAATGGATCACTTATGGTTATATAAACTTAGTGTGTTTTATGATAATGTATTTCGAGTATTCGTTTTGTAGGGATTTTTTCTGATTGGATGGAGGATTTCATTATGAGCTGACATCACTTAGAGAACCATTGGAGAACCTTCAGGTAGAGTACTGCACAGCTGTTTCGTCAACCTAGTTTGGGACTCTTCGTCAACATGCACTCACCCCAAAGGTTCGAACCCAGGACCTTCTGGTTACAAGGCAAGCGAGCTCGTAGACCATTGAGCCACTGGGACCCTATCCAATGGCCAGCCTATGAATTCTAACTTCTGCCAATTCACGACATAGCGCGACCATTTCGCTGTTTTGCATGTATTTTGTTTTTTTCCTTCTATAAGTTTAGCACGAAGCTTAAAATCAACTTATTTTTACTACCTAGATCTGAATAGGAGGAAGTGAATCAGGACTGTTTTAAGCAAGATTTATCATTCATTATCCAATGAGTATTTGTCTATGTATGCAGATGTGGTATTTTGATAAACGAAAATAGTTAAAGATGAAGAAAAATTCACTACTTTAACTAGTAGTTCAAGGGGAGAATGTTTGCCAGTCTACAATGAAGGCACGGTCGACGTACTCCTTAACCTCACCGTGCCTAGTTTAACTGCCAGTAGTAACCCTGATAAATCCCATAGTTATTCGAAGGGGTAATAGATATACACAAAAGTTTAGTGTGTAGTCGATGTATATTAAAGTTTTGTATTATTATTAATTCTGTTAATCGGTTTTTGATTGTCTAACGGTAGAACACAAGAGAATTTGATAACAAGGTTATTTATTGCCAACTCGATGTATAAATATAGGTGAAACACGTCCAGCATGTTAAATAAAAATCACAATTTCCACATACCTTTGGTATTGTGCTTCTTTGTCTTCCTTTCATATCTTCCATGTTTTTTTTTTCATCACAAGCATAGTTCCTTAAATCCATCTCTTCGCTATTCCCATACTCATACAACTGATATACATATATTTATATCTGCATCTATATACTACTTATAAACCTTGTCAGTAGCATATGCCGCAATTGCAACTGTATGGAATGTGTACACGATTAAATATGTATTTGTTAAGCTTTTTGTGCATTTGTGTGTGTTTGCGTGGGCGTGTTCTCCAAGCTTGGTGATTTAATTGCGATGCTATCATTGTCCATCTCGATAACATCTTCAGTACACTTTATATTATTGATTGAAGAAACTGGTGAATAGGTTGTCTGTACTAAGGGGTAATGAAAGCTTTCCATCAATTCAGGTCGGAGTACGCAACCATATTTTTAGGAAAAAAGTCATCCACCAAAGGTGTAAATCTCCTCTATTAGTTCAACATTTATCATGTATTTTATTCTTACCATAATGTCTTCAGTGAATTGGTTATTTTTTATTCATTAGTGCTCCAAATAGTACTTGAAAAATTGTCTCTTCTGTGTCTAATACCGTATGTAGGAAGTCAGTTGACAGACTGCCCTCTAATACTGGACTATAATTGACTTCTGAAAACTTATTTTGAAGTATAGTTCAAGTTTGCCCACGGATTCATACCAGGTTAGAGAACCATTCAAAAACGCGTACTGGAGTACTGGACAGGTGTTTCGTCGGCCTCGCTAGGAATTCCTCATCAGTACTCATCCACCTGCAAAGTTAAAATCCAAGACCTGCCGGTTACAAGACGATTTCGTAGACCATTGAGCCATTGGGACTCGATCCAAGGGCCCACTACGACCACCAGCCTATGCCATCAGTGGCACGAGTATTTCTCTTTAACTCCCAACCGGATGGGGACCCCAATGGTAAGGACTTCTTACTAAAAAATGCCAGTCACTAGTAAGCATCAGATTAATTAATTTTCAAGAGTGTTAGTTTATAGTACTCCGCCGCGGTTTTCAACGGTTCTCTAACTGATATTGAATCCCTACAGACAAATTCTTGAGAATTATATATGTATATATACATCATAGTCGGAGCGGTTTGGTCCTTCGTTTTAACATAAGATACTACCGAAGTGAAGTGTATTAATTCACGTGTATCTGTAAGTATATAGTCTTGTCAAGATCTCAGCTAGAAGGAATCAATAGTTCAATGTCTAAGATCATCATAGCTGACACTAATGAAAGGCAATACTTTAGAAGCATTCAACCGGAAGTATAAACGTCTACTACTGCGATCGCAGCCGCCGCCGCCTACCTTGCATTATTCAATAGTAAGTAAATTAGCAGTAGGCTGATAGTGGTGGTGGTAGTAAATTATAGTCTAATAGATTGTAATATTAACTCAAAAGTAATTAAAAAAATCGTTTAATTTTTTTTCTTTCCTATTTTCAATGTAAAAATGTTACTACTTATGTGTAATAACACGAAGCTGATGTCTTCCCTCTCTCTCTCTCTGTTTGTTCAATATCATCCAAAGCATTAGATAGGAGGAATACAACGCGGGGGGTGGTTGGGTGTTGTGGGGTGGGGTGGAAATGTATTCACAATGGATGATCCACTTGACTTCACTTCATCAATTATATGTTGATGCAGAAAAGTGAAGGAGTTTTTAAAAATACATACAACATACAGTTAAAAAAATAGGACTACACAAGAATTGAATAAATAACTAAATAGGCAAAATCTTTCATTTTCTCTAGTTTTATATTATAAAGCGAAGACTATTCATGCATTATTTATTGTGCATTCACTGATACTACTTTGTTGTATTGTGTTGTTATGTGTATACTTTCTGCATCATTGTTATCCTGTCATAGTGATGTGAAGTAGAACCAGAAGACGAAGAGTCCAACTGCCCACCGATTCGCCCACCCGCCCACCTGCCCGCCAACTCTCTCCCTCCCTCTCTCTCTCTCTCTCTGTATACTTCCTTCCTTGAGTTTTTTCTTTCTTCAAAAACTCTCATTCTATATTTTAAGCAAAAGAAAAGTTGTATTAATTATGCATTTGTGTACACATAGACTAGTGGTGGTGTACACTGATGCAGGAGTGTATAATAATGCTACTAGTTAATTCTGTTGTGTATGTGTGTGTCTGCGTGTGTGTGTGTTTATCTCTGATAACACATGTTTTACACCATATTTCGAAAATGGAACATCTGAATTGTCTTCATGTTGTGTAGTGTGCAGAAAGAGACATTTCATTGAACAAGTTAACATTTCTTTCGTTTATTTGCATTCCTGTTGGAACAGAGGCTTTCAAACTTTAGAGTAGTGTGAGGTTCCAACAGCTCAGCAGTGTTGTTCTTTGTTTTGTTTTTTGTTGTTCATGGAATAGGGTTGCTAACCTCGTGTCCATCCTTCTCTCTACTAAACCACCGATTGTCTCTTTTATATATATATATATATAGTCTAACAAAGATAACGGAGATCTAGTCATATATCCATCCAGTAGAGGTTAATTTCAACTGCTCTGTTATGTCCAGTATGTCCAGATGAATAGATAGATGGCACTTCTGCATCCTTTTTGTTTCTCTGTATGTTTCTGCTATATCTAGGGCAATATGAAGTACTTAGTGGTAAGGAGTGTGGAATGGATCTGAAAAAATACATGATATGCAGTACAAGTGGTTCACGAATTCATTGGACTGAGGTCGGGTGTGAGGACAAATACTTGTCGTCAATGACATTCGCTAGTGGTCGCGATATATCATGAATTGACAGAAGTTGGAATTCATGGACTGGCCATTGGATCATATCCCAGTGGCTACTTAATGGTCTACGAGTTCAATAGCCTTGTAACCAGAAGGTCCTGGGTTCGATCTTTGGAGGTGGGTGCTTCCTGATGAAGAGTCCCGAACTAGGCTGACGAAACAGCTGTGCAGTACTCTATCTGTTGGTTTTCCAATGATCTTCTAACTGATGTCAGTTTATGATGAAACGCTGAAGCCAATCAGATCCTTGCAAACCAACACTTGAACATCAGTATCACTCAGAAAAAAATATGCAGGATAAAATCAATGAGCTTCATTGATTGTCCATAATTTTTGTTCTAATTTCTGAATTATAAATATCACAAGATCACTCACTATTTAGTTATCACTCTGTTTATTGTTCTGAGTAATTCACTTAGGTAACCTCTTGAACTGTGCATATCAAGAGTTGTATTCACAAACCGATGGATGGGGTACATCAATGATCATAGTGTGAATTGTGCCAGAGCCTCTTAAAGCATGTATGTATTAACTTTCTTGGCTACTGAAACCAGTTTGAATGCTAGTTTGACCTTTATAATAACAACTTCAACGAAAGTATCTCCCACTCTGATTATACATATCACAAGCACTACAGTTTACAAATATTTTTAAAAAAAAACAATAATTTCATTTGACCTAGGTTTATATTGTTATCTCATAGTCGAAAGATATCTCACGTACACTGAATGTGAAAAGTTCTACTCTAATTTAAAACTAATCTCTACTACCATTGATATAAGAATAAAACTTGTGCACTGTGGTAGAGTGTAATTACATTATGGGTAAAATTTATTTTGATAAAGTCTCACAGTGTTATACAGTGACGTTTCGAAACATCATCAGTAAACATTACTGTATAACACTGTGAGACTTTATCAAAACAAAATTTACCCATAATGGAATTAATCTCTACTACAATTTATTTACCCTTTTCATCAGAACTATTTCGAAAATGGCTTTTGCATACTTTCATTTAACACTAAGTATTGGTAGCTAACGTTATGCGTTTAGTCAAGTTTACAGTGTGGCTGCCATGCCACTAGCGGGGAGCGCGGCGGGGGAGGGGGCTCGCGATCACGGTGTACTCTGATGTTTTTACTATTAGATGATTGGAGGCGATCGGCCACAGGAAGTCCAATCTGATCTAGGTTTTATGCTTGCTGACATTTGTCACCAGTGAGCAAGGTGTGTATCTTTAATCTTATAAGGAACTCATATCTCTTATGAGATTCAAACTTCGGACCAACCAGTGGTGGTGCAGTGTACATAGGATTGTTCACGACGAGTTGACATCATGTTAGAGAACCATTGGGAAACCGGCGAATGAAGTAATGGACAGCTGTTTAGTCCAAGTTTCGGGACTACCAGGTTTTCTAATGGTTCTCTAACCTTGACGTCAAATCGTTGTTATCAAATCGTTAATCGTTATTATTATATATAATCACCTTTTGCCTACACTTTGTGAGTAGTGTAGTTCTTTTTGTAACAATGTGCTAAACTCCGAGCTTTCGTTGCTCTCTCTCTCTTCTTCTCCTTTTCTTATTTTTCTGCATCGCAGTATTTTGCAACAAAGTCCAAGACGATGATGATGGTGGTGTCTATCGCTTGGAATTTTGACTATCTGCATCATCGATTGTATTATTGCTTCTGCATGCGTACTGTCTTTATGTTGTCCCTCTTTGTTTTCTATCCTCTCCCTCCTCCCCCATTTCAAGTAGAGATATCATTGTGACTTTGTCTTCTATCTTAGTGATTAACATTTATTTATTTATTTATTCGAACTATCTCAGTTCCTTTCTTTTTTTTGATAAGATTTATTGTGGAAATATATTTATTTAATAGCCATTATCATTATTTATTATTATGATTATTAACAATAATAATAATCGAAGTAGTGGAAATGACATTATGAAATATTTATTATGCGAATAAAACACACGCACGCACTCACAAATGCGCTGGCGTACACACCTGATCTGGCGGAATAATTTAAATATTCTTCACACAAGATTATTTATGCAACACAGTTACTTAGTTAGTTGGTTAGTTGGTTAGTATTCAGTGATTTATCTTTCATTTGCCTGCCTGCCTGCCTTACCTCCTCCACTACTTATCTGTTTTATGTCATGTGTTGTTGTATAGGAAAGAGAGTTTCTGCTATCTGTCCGGCATTGTCTACAAATGATGGTTTATTTGTTTATTACTCAAGAAAGTTGGCTTTATTATCATTATTACTATTACTATTATTAAAAATCAGAACAATGGAAAAAGCGTTAAGAGAATAGGTACATAAATAACCGTTATCCTCATCATCATAATATAACAGGTTAAACTGAGTGACTCAGTGAGTAGTGATTGAGGATTGTTAGTAGTTGTATTCTGGTTGACTTGAATTCTGCTGTCACACATTTTTGTGATTTACTCAACATTGTTTATGCGTGCTTGTGAGCGTGCGCGCGTGTGTGCGTGTAGATCTGTCTGGATGCCTCCAAAGTACATCTCCCCTCCCCGCCTTTCGAATTTATCCCTCCCTTTGTCTCTCTTATTCTCGCGCTCGCGCTGTCTTTTTTGTGCTCCTTCCTTTCTTGTGTTTCGCATAATCTTGATTTGATTTTACAGCTTGAATAACTAACGCCTTTCTTTCTCTCCTTCTCTCTCTCTCTCTGTTTTATTTTTGGGGTATTAGAAAAAAAGGTAATGGTTACTACAGAAAAAAATGAGGATTTTTCTTTCTAAACGTTTCACTAGTTTTGCATAATACTAATAATAATAATAATAATAATAATAATAATAATATTGGCATTATATTGGACAGGATATCTGTTTCTCATTACTGAGGCTAGGGGGCGTGGGATGGTTTGAAACAGCCACAAATCATTTTGTGTGTTTGAGCGTGTGTGTTTGTATCCGTGTCTATATGTGTCTAAATCGGATTGTCATGATACATATTATTATTATCATTATTATTGTTGTCGTTGTTGATGTTAACTTAACTTAACCTAACCTAACCTAAGCTTCTCTTCACACAACTCTCTCTCTCGCTCTCTTCGTTGTTTTTATCCTTCCTTCTATGTGAATATTTTTGATTCATTGGTGTTGTTGTAGCCTTTCACTTCATGCCTTGTCATATGTGTCAAGCCGCATCGCATTGCATTGTATCTTCTTTTTTTCTTCACATTCACATTCACCCCTCTTTTTCTCTTGTCATACTCACTTTGCCTCAGTACATATAAACATACAGGTGCGTGTACCGTGTATGCACACATACACACACTTGCATACATTCAGGCACATACGGATCTGTCTGTTGTGTGAATATAGTAATATATAATAGCAGTAGTATCTTACAAGCTGTAAATTAGGCGTATCTATTGGTGTTTGCTCTACTCCTCCTCCTCCTCATCCTACTAGTACTACAGTCCAGTCGACACAGTCGCACTCTCTCTCTCTCTCTCTCACACACACACACACGTGAACACAACAAAACTCTAAAAGGCGTGAAGATGATCGAAATCTTTTACTCCTACATTTTTCTCTCTTTTTGAATATATATATCATGTCACACACACAATATTTGAATAACAAGCATGCACATAGTCGTCCATACAACATGCAAGACGTGTATGCATACACATACACACACTGATAGCGAGGGTTGGTAGCAGTAGCAGCAGCAGCATTAGCAGCAGCACCACCACCACCACCTTCGCCAACACCACCAGTGACAGTAGTATTCTTTTCGTTAGTCCAGTTGTGTCTTTCATTCATTTTCACCAAAACATCAGAGATGATTATTTATTTGTGTGTGTGTCTGTGTGTGTGTGTGTGTGTGTGTGTGGGTATTGATGGCTGCACGTACATTCTATGTGACACTGTTGGGAGAAAAGATGGTGAATATAGTGCATTGGTGTGTGTGTGTGCGCGTAAGTGAATATGTGTACGTGGAGGCAAACGACAGTAAAACAAAAACTTTTAAAATGTCAAAAAATGATTGCATGATTGTCACACATTAAGTATTCTATTCAGTGTCACTCATCTGTAGTTGCCTTTTTTGTTTTGTTGTTTGTGTTTTTTTCTTTCGAGAAAGACATTTTTCTTTCTCTGTTCCTCTTCTCCTTCTCCTTCTGCCTTTTCTCTTTCGCTGTAATCTTAAGGCCTAGATCGCTCCTTCATACGTTTACATATGTTTGCTGAGAATTTTTTGTAAATGTGAGTATATATATATATATGTACGTGTGTAATTCGAAAGAGTGACTGCTGTTTAAGGAAGTATATATATCGAGGGGGGCAGGGGACTATGGGGCAGTGGGAATATTTCTAGAGGTCAACAAAGAAGAATCGAAAGAGTTAGAGATATTGGTTGAAGGTGGGAGCGGGAGAATTATCTGAATGTTCCTCCTTATTTCTTTTTCTAATGTTCATACGCAACATTATCAGTAGTATGATGATGATGATCTTAACACTAGTAGTTTACTTCTACGGGAATGAATGCGTTTGTGTGTGCGACGGCGGGGGCAGGGGGGGGAGAAAAGGCTTTATCTTAGTCTATAAGTGGTGCTAATGGTAACACTGGTTACTGTAATGATAGCATAGGTACCGTAGTATTCAGACCCTTCAGAGATCTATCATTATTATCATATTCTTCCCTTTCTTAATGAAAGATGAATGATTAATGATCATTTTTCTTGAATAAGAGACAGAGAGGGGGGAGGGAGGGAAGAGTCACCTCTTTTGCCTTCCTGGATGGGAACCATCGTTTCAACTACAAGCAGTCACAGATATCTAGATTCAGAAAGGCAAGACAAACCTTCATCACTCCAAAGTCATCCTGCAAATCTTCTGCACTCTGGCGGAGCATAAAGAACAAGACTGAGATTTTCAATATTAATATCAAAATTAGTTAGTGTTTCTATATAGTTAAGAGACTTGACTTGATGCCCCCCTCAGCAAAAGCATTTCCAACAGGCCCACTACAGACTTCCATCAAGTGTTGCCTTTATTCCATACTAAAGACAAGATGATGGCTGGTTGGGAAGGATAAGCACCAAATAACTCTCGGAAAGAACAATCCAAGACCCTGTTGTTCAACAAGTATGCTGAAGGAATCGGAGGTGGATCGGATACACTCTCAAGAGACCGTTGTGTGACATTGCGCGTCAGGATTCTCCCTGAGTGGAATCTGAACGAGAAATGACATTGAGGAGATTGTTTGAAGAGGCTATGAGAGCTTAGTGGTCAAATCGTGAAGCCGGATAAAGACGCCTACAGAGAAGAGGATGAAATGAATTCCTTTGTACCACCTGAAACCTAAGGGAATAATATATATATATATATATATATATATATATATATGTCATTCGCTAAGTTGTATTTACTCACAGTAGAATAACTCAAGTAGCAGAAAACTTTTCATGCTTATAGATAGTAATCTTCCTTCTTTTTACCTTTTCTTTGTCTTCTATTTCATTCCTCTTCCCCGCCCTCGTGCACTTACTTAAAAAATGACATAATTTATACTTATTATATACTACTCATAAATATATATAAGTAATATATACCTAAAATTAGTAAATAATTAATTCAGTTTTGCCTAGAAGAAAGAAAACACCTTGGTATTTTCTAACCGTTCGACTTAATGCCATTATCATTTCATGCATATCATAAATTTTCATGGCTCAAGTGTATCCATGGTGAAATGAGAAAGAATTTATAAGTAGGACTGGTATAAGTCTTACTGACTTACAGTGTATATTTTAAATTGTGCCATGAAACCTAAAACGATATCATCTGACAATACTGATCATTCTTTGTCTGTCCCGCCGCTCTGTTGAGTCTGAATGAGTTGAACGCCGAGAATTCAGAATTTCGACGTTAACTTTTCTCACTGTGTAATGGGACTAACGAGTCAGTCCAGTCGATATTCCTTTTTATATCCTTGTGTAAAGAAAACCTTGTTTTAAAGAAATAATTAAAAGCAGTTTTCAGCATGAGCTTTTGTCTAACGCCTTGGCTAATAATGATTAAAGAATCTATGACGTGTGGTTCACCCTATTTTATATGTACCTATATATATCTTTCAATGGACCACTCTCTAAGCTCGCCATGAAGACATCCGCTAGAAGAGGTCCTAATGGAGACTCTATATCAACCTCATCTCTTTGGTTATAGATGACATTATTAAATCTAAACTGAACATTAAGCGTGCATCTCAATAAAAGCTGCTTCAGATAGTTAGTCAGCACTTGAATATATTTATGTATTCTAGATCGATGTAATCACAGTGATGACAAATAATTTCTACCAATAGTACATTTGTAAATAATGAGCAAACATCTAATGAAATCACATTAATTCCATCAACGCAACTGACGAAGTCAAAAGTGTCCAAAACACTATGCTTACATAGATTTGATCTTACTGGTTCAAGGATCTCAGCTAGCCATTTTGCTGTAGAATGATAAGGAGAATTCCGCATGTTCAATATAGGTCGCAGAGGGACACCACCTTTATGCACCTTAGGAAGACCATATAAACGAGGTATGATTGAACCAGACGGCTTGAGATGTTCATACATGTACAAAGTAATAAAAGATTTGTACTTTTGACAATTCATTCTCAATAGCTTCCGTTCTATCTTTCTGGTCGGTTGAGTGTAAAAACTTTTCTTCATCGAAGAACAGTATATAGCTTGCTGATGTAATCCTCACGATTTAAAATAACTCTGAACATCTCAAGCCGCCTGACTCAACCATTCCTCGTTTATATGGTCTTCTCAAGGTGCATAATGGTGGTGTCCCTCTGCGACACCTGCATTGGACATGCTAAAGTCTTTGTATCTATCTATGCCAAAGACTGAGTGATGATGATGGTGATGATCTCACTGAGACAAAAGCCAAAAGCACATCGTTTCAAACGCCATATTGCCTCTCTGTCAGTCTTTCAATGTATATATGTTTTTTTTAATTGGACACTAGTCAGCAACTAGTATAATATGTGCGTGTGTGTTTAGTTCTATCTTTGGTGTAGACTGAATTCTATCAGTCAGTCATGTTTGCAATGTGGCCACCATGCTAGGTGGCTCGCCATTACGGTGCACTGTGAATTGTTGGTATTAGATGGTTGGAGGCAATCGGTCACAGGAAGCCTTGGACCTATGTTTCGTGCTAGTTGGCACTCATCAACAAGGCGTATCTGCAACCTTGAAGGAACTGATGTTGAAGGTTCGCCTATATTCCACTTTGAACCGAAGGAAACAACAGTAATAACAAATACTGAATATGTATCCATTTTATTTTCCATTCTTATTTTTCTGGTAATAAGTAAAAATAAATAAGTAAATAAAATAAAATAAATAATTATTCACCATTTATATTCAGATATTTTCTTAAACTTTATTTTTTGAGTAATTTAATTTAATTATTTGATACCGCCCATTACTTCTTCTTTTTTTTATGTTGTTGCTATTGTTATTGTTGTTCCACCTCCCCCCCACACACACACTATTTTAGGCATTTTTAACTACACTCTTCAAAGTAATTATTTATCCCCTCCTCTTTTATCCACCTTGTCCTTTAATTCCTATTTCACTGCTTTGAAATAATAACAATAATAATAGGAGTGATATGTATAAGCAAATAAATAAATGAATTGATGAACCTTTGGTTCTTGAAGAAGAAGAAGAAGAATAATGAGTGAATGTGTGCTGATATGTAAACTCTTCGTGCATTATTGTATTATCATCGCCTTCTTCTGCTTCAACAAGCTCTTATTACCACCCCTACTCCACACCCACCAACGCCCCCCCCCCTCCAAGCGCCTCTTCTTTATTATTATGGTATATCTATCTAGCTATCTAGCTATTCATCCATCAATGCATCCATCCCTTCTGTTGCATTTCTTCACTATGCCATTCACTTACTACTCAATATGAGTACACGTATTTCATGTATATATACGTATTAAATATAGGAAGATTGGGAGAGAGAAAGAGAGAGAGAGAGATAGGTAGAATTATGTTGGCGTGTGATCTATCCATCCGTCTCTAACAGCGCATTACTATGGTTTCTACATTCTAGTTGCTGCTGTTGCTTTTGTTGCTGCTGTTGCTGTTTTTCCTTTTTCTCTTTCTTATATTAGAAAAGAAGAAGAAGGAAAAAAATAGTTAGTATGGAAAACAAAAGTAGGAGGAGGGGGAGGAGGAAGGCAGAGACACATGTGAATGACTTATTTCATTAAAATTAAAGAGTATTGTTCATTCATATGAGACTGTGCCTATTGCTGCGCTCTGTTCGTGTTGTTGTTGGCGTTGGCGTTGGCGCTGTTAATGTCAATTGCAACAGGAATATATATACACATATATACATATATATACTATGGGTTGTAGTATTTCTGTTAGCCTACATTTAAGATATACTTACAAGTATCAGTATTCAAGACAATTTTGATTACTAATCACCACTGATAAAAATGTTATTATTGTCATCATTGTTCCTAGTATTAATAGGGAAGAATTAACAGTATTAGCCGTGTAGTATACGCCTTCTTACCTACATGTGTTACTAATATAATTGTTTTAAGTTGGATTATTATTATTACCATTATTATTGATTACCACAAAAAAATGGGGCCTTCTCAACCCCACTCCACCCCCACCACCTAGCCTTTAACTGAAAGTTTGATTCACAAGGTAGTGGAGCAGCAATGTCAGGAGTTGTATTCTTATTGTTACCGGTGACCGAAACAGGATGCGTTTGAATTCTGGAGCCTATGTACATCATAAGCTTGGAATAAGGATTCTCTAGGTAGGTAGGTAAACCGGCATGTCCTTCAGTTCGGTTGTAAGCGTCAGACATTTGCATTCTTCCTTTCACCTTAGTGAGAAACACCTGAGCTGAGTGAAGGCAGAGACTGTGAATGCATGGTCACATGAAAGAGTATTTCCAGAGGAAGACCGAAGTCTACTCACACTCTCGACTGTACCAGGTTGTTTGTGGAGGCTATAAGTTGGATAAACCATATTAGATAAGTTTATTTTATATATCACACAGTGAGTGATGCAGTATTAACAACTGGATGACATTTTGAGCACAAAGTAATGGTGCTTATAGTCATATCAATTTTTGTCGCATGGCTTCACAGTTTACCTCTCTCTCTCCTTCTTTTCCTTGTTGTTTGTTGCCACTTTCCAGATCTCTGGTATAGGCGTTGTGTCATTCTGATTGCACATGTGCTGTGTTGAATCGATAAACGAAAGATCTTTGTTTATAAGACAAATTGTGAAACGGTGTGAATAAGCTGATGTGATTATGAGCAGCGGTAGTTTATGCTTGGAACGTCACCCAGTTGATAATACTGCATTAATGTGTGATATTTGAAATAAACTTATCTATTACGGAATTACATTCTACCACAGTACTCAAGTTGTACATTTACTTTAAGTTGGACAACGGGTTAACTATACAATATGATTGGTTAAAAGATTTCATCATGAGCTGACACATTGGTTAGAGAACCACTGGAAGACCTGGGAGTACTGGACAGCTGTTTCGTCCTAGCTTGGGACTCTTCACAGTACGCACCCACCGGGGTTCGAACCCACGACCTTCTGGTTACAAGGCTGGTAAGCTTGTAGACCATCAAGCCACTGGGACCAGATCCAATGGCCCATGAATTCTGCTGCGTACTGATGAAGAGTCCCAAACTAGGACGAAACAGCTGTCCAGTACTCCCAGGTTTTCCAATGGTTCTGTAACCAATGTCAGCCCATGATGAAATCCTGTAATCAATCAACCAAATCCCTACAGACCAACACTTGAATATCAATCTGATACCCACTAGTGACTGGCCCTATTCAGATAGGTAGTTACCTGGTTTCTGGTGGGAAGTCGTGACCAGTGGGGTACAACAGGTCGGGTGTAGGAACAAATACTCTTCGCCGATGACATTCGCTAGTGATCGAGACATATCATGACTTGACAGAAGTTGGAATTCATGAACTGGCCATCGGATCGGGTCTCAGTGGCTTAGTGGTCTACCAGTTCATCTTGTAACCAGAATGTCCTGGGTTCGAAATTTGGAGGTGGGTGGGTACTGATGAAGAGTCCTAAACTAGGCTAAGTAAACAGCTATCCAGGACTCCACCTGCTGATTTTTCAGTGATCTTCTGACCAATGTCAGTTTATGTTTAAGTCCTGAACTATTTTTGTTCTTATAAGTACAGTTTCCTGGAGTTCTAGTGAGAAGTTGTGACCAGTGAGGTCCATCCAGTTGGGAGTGAGGATGCAGTTCCCACCGATGACAATGGTTGGTGCCCTACGCTAAATGCATCACGAATTAGTAGGAGTTGGAATTCATGGGCTGACCATTGTTGAATCGGCTCCCAGTGGCTGAATGGTATACGAGCCTTGTAACTGGAAGGTCCTGGGTTCGAACCCCGCAGTGTAGGTGCGTACTGCTGATGATTCTCAAACTTGGATGAAACAGCCGTCCAGTACTCCGGTGCTGATATCACTCCATGGTCAAGTGTTATAATCTATTTCTCGGTGTTAATGTAGAATGTATTCACGTCATCTGGTTTAGAGTTCATGTCATATTCAAGTATATATTTGTCATCTCCTAGAAACTCATACTCTCACTGAAAAAAGAAGTGTACATCTTTTGTGAGCATTGCATTGTCATCTAACCTGAAAACAAGCTACCTCATTAGTGCTTAGTTAGACTCAAAATGTAATAGTTGTTGTCTAAGTCAAATGACTCATGAGTCAAATATATATATATATATTTCCTTTCTTTGTGACAAATCGCACATTAAAAATAAAATCATTCAACTTTGTAACAGATTAGATGCATATTTTTCACTTTTCTTTGGAAAGGGGAAGGGTTGAAATCACTGTGAATGTACAACACTACTCTACTCTTACTTCAAGAAATAATAATGATACATTTCAACTGACTGTATGCTGTTTCTTTGTTCTCTATCTCTCTGTCTGTCTGTCCGTCCGTCCGTCTTTTCACTGAATGCATCAGTGAACACTTCTGATTCTCTTTAGTGTGTGTGCTGTTTAGACAGTTGACTTTATACTCTATCTGTAATCGCTTTCACATATCATTATGATTTGTTTTATTTGTCGTTGTTGTTTTTCTTTATATGAATAAATACTGAAGGATTTTTATGCTTTAAATTTCTACTGTGATTGCCATCTTATTTCCTTTTTTGTTAACTAATACCAAACAGTATCACGGGGAAGCATAAACTAACTAGGCTTTGTGCTGCTGGAAAAATGTGTTATCATTCTTACTATGAGGATATAGTCAGCAGTCAACAATAAGGATTAAATATGAGAAATGGGTCTATTGGGGGAGATAGCAGTGGTTAAAGTTTGAGATTAAAAGAGCATTGGCACTGACAAGGCTAGCTCGAATTTCAGAGCAGCATCAATCAGCCGCTTTGGAAAAAATCTTGCTAACGAATGCTAAAAAACCAACATGGGGTTTAGTTGAGGCCAAGACACTCGCGTGATTTTAACCACTCATCTAATATTATCACTTTTATATGCAAAGAAATTCTCCTCTTTTTACTTAATTGAACAATTTTTAGTGATAAAATTTAACCAATTATTTACAATTTTTAGACTGTCGTCACGAATCAAGATCAGTTAGCAAGAACATTAAAGACTAGAAAGATCTGGACTACAGCTGCTGGAGTGCATCCACGACCCCCTCCCCTCCAGCAGGGATTGAACCAAGGACTTTCAAGTTACAAGACCAAAGTTAGAATTCACTACTGGGTCCTTGAATTCCACCAGCCCAAGTGGTTGAATGGTTAACGAGCATGGCGTTGGATTAAATGCCTGACACCTCCATATATGTGCGCTGATGATGAGTCCCGGAATAGGACAAAACAGCAGTTGTCCAATACATCCTGGTTTCCAGTGGTCTTTCTAACTGATACTGATTCTTAACGATAATCTACCAGTTGTAATTAGGACAAAATCCCGATAAATCCTATAATTTCTACGAGCAGTTACTATTATTATTGAAAATCAAAACAAGTGCTGATTCAGCGAAAAGACCCTTTTCAACGAATTTATTATGAAGCTGTGAAATCGTGTATATACATGATTTTTAAGAAATTATATCCGGTGAGGCAGTTGAATAATACGTATGAATACATAAAATAATAATAAAAGTATGAAATGTAATTAAAATCTTTGTGATTTATAATCATAATTCAATGTGAAGTGACGAAACAATTAATGTCACACATAGAACAATTCATAAGATGCATAGAAATGGGAAGGAATGTAAAATTATAAGATTAGTAGGCAAATCGAATAAATTTCTTTTGGACACATAGCTCCGGCTTCTCGATGCATATTGCGAGGGCTTCTGCAGTACAGAGAAGTCGGAAACAAAATGATTTCGGTAGGTTTCTGTTGATTTTGTAAATTACTTTGAATGAATCAGTTGAGATGTTGTGGGAAGTATTGATCAGATGCTCAATAATGGCACTTCTGATTGAACCGGTGCCTCCTTTTTGCAGCCACGCTGGGTAGTGTTCTCTAACACGTTTTGAAAGGACGCGCATACAACGACCTATGTACCTTGCTCCGCACGAGCAGGTGAACTGGTAAATGCACATTGAATTGGTCATATGCGACAGTTTTTTTCCTTCCCATTGCTCCGAAGAAGTGGGTGGCTAGAGAATGTCACTCTTAGAGTTGCTGCCGGAAAAGTCTTCTTCAGGGATTTGGAGATTCTCCTTTTAAGGATATCTGCTGCTAGGTCTCCCTTGAATTCCAGATTCAGATAGAGTGTCTTCTTTTGCACTGAATTGTATTCTTCTCTTTTTGGCCTTGGTTTCATGTTCTTCTCCACGAAACGCGGCTGGTATCCGTTTTGAATCAGGATGCTTTTTAGGAATAGGAGCTCTTCTTCTAAACAGTCATCACTACAGATTCTTCTGGTGCGGTGGGCTAGTGAGATGATGAGAGCTCTTTTACGGCTGATAGGTATCCAACTGTAGAAGTTTGTCAGCTGGTCATTCCATGTTGGTTTTCTATGGATAGATCTTTTCAGAGTTCCGTCATCTCTTCTTGTCAATTCGACGTCCAAGAATGGAATCTTTGATTTATTTTCAACTTCCATTGTGAATTTAATTGAAGGATGACAGTTATTAAACTCCTGTAAGATGCAATTTAAATCGGAATCGTTTTGACAAACTACAAAGGTGTCATTGACGTATCTTTTGTACAGCAGCAATTTGTTCATTGTTGGTTTAAGGATGCCCTTTTCCAAGCTGGCCATGAAGCAGTCTGCCAAGAGTGGGCCAAGGGGAGAGCCCATAGCAATAAAAACATAAAAAAATGTTACGCAACATTGTGTGAGATTTGATAGCATAGAATTTAACGTTGCAAAACGGAATTGATTTAGAATGATAAGTGGAACGAACAAGTGAAATAATACCGGGGACAATTCGAAGTGAAAACGGTAATAGTAACAATTGACGTAATACAGGGAGAGTATACAAAGTGAGCAAACAAAACGAAAATTAGGTAGAGACAAAATATGAAATGGTGTTTATCATAATTTAACATGGAGAAATTAAGACCATAAAGGTTGGAGGGGTTGAAGGAACTTTTTCGGTATACACAGATCTGGCCTCTCTATTTCGATGGCTAAAGATGGCTTCAGCAATACAGATGAGTTGGATACGTAGTCCTTTGGACAAATTCTTTTTCGCGGTGTAGATGACTCTAGAGATGGATGGGATGATCATTATCGACTAGATGTTCAATGATCGCACTTCTTAATGCTCCATATATATATATATATATATATATATATATATATTCAATTCGTTGAAAAGAGTCTCTTCACTGAATCACTTGTTTTGATTTTCTATATGTGTCAATGGGAATTTTGCATGAACTATTATTAATATCATGACTAAAGTGTTGGCATTTTTTTATTGCTTTACATTCCCCCAGTGGAACATAGGGGGGGGGGCGGGAATCGAACTCCAAACCACATGAGGTGTGGTTGGCGAGCAGTCTACCGCTATGCCACTGACGCATAAAGTGTTGGCATTATACAGCTAAAATCACAATTTTAATGATATATATATTATATAACAGTAATGACATAACTATTATTCTATACACCCATGATTTATTTATTTAGCCTTAGGTGTTTTATCTTCTGTGTATTATGCAAAAGTGTAAATATATATATTGAGGCTTCAATTATTTACCTCATTTTCTCTCCTCTTTTGTCCTTTCATAGTATACAGAGTTCAGTGACCATACTATTTATAATTATTCCATGAATAGAGATAAAGGATAAACATAGAGGACAAGTAATACAACATTAAGAGGGTGTGTTTCTGAATAATCATCACTGTCATCATCATTAAGATAGGCCCCTTTAACAAATTAAATATGGAAATGGCAACAGTACATAATACAGTTAGTTAATAATGTGTTTAATTATCTTTTTTTTCAAAAACTGTTTAATTAATTAATGAGAGAATAAAAATAACTAATATTAATAAAGCATTATAAAAAAGGGGGTCAACATAAATAAAGAAAAGAAATTGACGTATTCATTATAATATATATAGAGAGTAATTATTACAGTAACTACACTGGACTGACTGTGGTCTCTCTCTCCACCCTCTCACGTTTTAGTATGCTGACCTTTTCGTTTACAAGAAATCTCTTCTTTTTTTATAAGAAGCAATTTATATTAGATAACTTTTTAAATTTATTATTATTATTTCATCATGTTTATTTAGAAAAAAGACTTGTTCACCATTATCTTAGAGGTTTTTTTTTTTAAATTTCATCCTTTTTTCCCCTTTCACCGTAGAACTATGTAATAGTTATAAATGTGAACACGCCTTATTCATTAATTGCTTAACTGATTAATTCTGGAAAGTTGGTTTGTAGGGATTTGATGTATTCCAAGTTTTGACCATAAATTGACAGCTAGCTGTTTCGTCCCAGCTTCGTGACTCCTCAGTAGTATGTACCCACCAGTAGTGGGGTAAGAACCTAGGAGCTTGTGGTTACAAGGAAAGCTCGTTGACCATCCAGTCGCTGAGACCTGATTCACTGGGGCTAGCCCATAAGCTCTTACTTCTACCAATTCGTGATTTTAGCGCTACTGGCTATAGGAGTGGTGGTTGCCCAGAGTTAGTCTTAGGGAAAAGTCGTCACCAGTAGAGAGGTCTATCAGGTCAGTAGTGAGGACAAACAATACTTGCCAGCGATGACATTGGCTGGTTTCAGTCGCGCTAAAATCATGAATTGGTAGAATTTAGAGCTTATGGGCTAGCCCCAGTGAATCAGGTTTCAGTGGCTGGATGTTCAACGAGCTTTCCTTGTAACCGGAAGCTCCTGGGTTTGAACCCTGGTGGTGTTGGGAGTGTGTACTGATGAAGAGTTGCAAACTAGGATGAAACAGCTAGCTGTCCATTACTCCCTAGTCGGTTTTCAATGCTTCTCTAATTGTTGTTCATTAATGTTCTGATCAGTTAGCCCAACATTAGAAAATGTTTACAACATGTTTATTAATTAATTTTTCTAATTTGATAACATACTTTAAAACAGTGAGGATAAATAATAAAGAAGAAAAACTGTGTTTTTTTTAAAAAGATATGCAATACATGTATGCACTACTGTCAAATGATTTTTGAAAGATATTTCATCGTCAAAAGTTCCTAGGTCTTCTTGGAAGATTCTATCCCTGGATCGACTGACTAACTGACTGACTGAGACTAAGTTTCAACATAGAACTTTACGCAGAAGCACTGTAGCTATTCAACTTGCCACACTGCATACACAAAAGAAACTAAAAAAGAAAAACAGATTCAAAAGAAGTGTTATAAGCGCAAAAAATGTAAGGAAGAAAGAATAGTAGTGAATGCATCAGCGTCATTGGCAACGAGTTTAAGCCATATCCCGAGAACTCCAATTAGTCAGCCTACATTGCTCTATTCAGAAGGTTACTCTATAGACTCAAAACTCATTCAACTTGAAACAACAACAAAAATGAGCAAAGAATATCCTTTTGGATAATTTCCTCTTCTGGTTCTAGAATTATATATTTGTTTACATATATGTAGAATATTCTAGAACAGTCGTCAATAACAGTGTTAGTGGTTTTAAATAATGTCGATTTGTTTAGTTAGCTCAATGGAATAACAGTTGGCTCAAGATGCATGTTATAATAAGCAATAATAAATGTAACAGCAAATAGAACATCAAATAAAATTAAGGAAATTACTACAAAAAATTGAGGATCATTTGAACCTAGATGATCAAGGTAAGGACAGTGTCTGAACCAACTTCTTTTGGATACATACGTTAGGTTTTTTAATGTGGATCCCAACAACCAGCCTCAGCAATATGTAGTAAACGAACTCTTAAGGTGAAGTTAAGATTTGTTGGTATGCTGTAGATGACTTTGAAAGCCACCTTGTTAACATCAATCTTGTGTTCTGTATCCATAAGATTTTGTTTGTCCTTTACTTAGCCGCCACGCAGGATGATCTTTGGAAATCCGATGATAAACACGCCTAATTGTATGACCTATGTAACTGGCTCACTTCACAGGAGCAGTAAAATTGGTAGATATACACATAGAAGAGGAGAAATTAGGTAGTTTATCTTTTACTCCCGAAAGCAAAATAGGCTGTGGATGGTTTTGAAGACACAGCATAATTCAGCAACAGGGAATGCTCTTTTTTTTACTGCATTCCTAAAACGTACGTTGTGTTAGCATCTCGCTGATGTCTTTCTTTCCTAACTTCTTCATCCATCCATCTCAGGATAGAGAGAGAACTAAATCGTTGAGTTTTACAAGTTGAATATATGTGTGTAGTCAATTGTGGAAATGTATCTATATATCGCATAGCCTTTATTTTTTATTTTTGCATTCCTCATAAGTAGTCAGTAGAGTATTATAGTCATTGTCATATATAATTACATTAGGGATACAATGACTCAGTCAATACCTAAGCCATTCCTTCTCTGTCTGTATGTTGGATAGGATAGGTAGGGTAGGGTAGTGTAGTAGGTAGTATGGTGTAGTGTAGTGTAGTGTAGTGTAGACTTGTCTATACTTGTTTATTTTGTTTATCCCGCGATAAACATAGTCATGGTCGCTTTCCTGCTTGCTTGCTTGCTTGCCTGCTTGCTATCACATGCATACAAAATCATGCATTTCTAGTTGAATGCATTGTCCAACTAACTCTTTTTTGTTTCAAAATGTATATAATATTCACTACTGTTGTTGGGTTATCTTTCCCCGCTCCCTCCCTCTCTCTCTCTTCGTGACTGTTGTTCCTCCGCTAGGAGATCGATAATAACTGGTGTTTCAATGTATCCTAGATGGGTAAGATTTCTTTTTTCTGTTCTTTTCTTCTCTTTTCTCGTTTCTTTTTTCCCTTGTAGAGGAGAAACAAGAAACTAGAATGTATATATATCAACAAAGATATGCATTATTATTATCATTATTATTTCTAACAAAGAACTATTAAAATGAAGTGTCAAAGATCTAATGCGCGTGTTGTGTTCTGTGTCTGTGTGTGTGTGTGTGTGTTGTGATAATAGTCGGAGAAAGAGTACTTTTCAGCTTCTCCGTCTCTCTCTCTCTTTAACACTCACTCACACACACATACATTCTCCATCACTTGGTTGGTCCTACTGGAGAATACATTGTATATTACACAGTGGTTCTACTGTTGCTACTGCTACCGTTGCATTAAACCCGTGAAATTTTTTTTATACATTGTGACAATAATAGCGACGATTCATTTAAAGTAGAAACATTTTTTAGAAAAAATGCGTGTAATCTACCCTTTTTCTTGTTTGTTAAAATCTCACTCACTCTGTGAAACTGACTGTTTCTTCCTCTCTCTCTCCCGCTCACTTTCACACTGTGTTTGTGTGTGTGTGTGTGTAGTGTGGATGTTTTTCATTTATTTTTTGACACTTCATGCTTATGACTGCCGACTCACCGACTGACCAACCGACCAACCTACCGACCGACCGACTAACCGATGGACCAACCGACTAATTAATTTATTTTAAAGAGATTATATAAGATTGAGTAATGTATGTATATATTGCTATGCTACACCTATTATAACTTTACAGAGAGATAGGGAGAGAGTGAGAGAGTTTCTTTACATTTGATGAATTTAGATTTTCGTCTGCTTAACACTTTTGGTCATTTCGGATATATGTAG
This sequence comes from Trichobilharzia szidati, assembly GCA_944472155.2. Lineage (NCBI taxonomy): Eukaryota > Metazoa > Platyhelminthes > Trematoda > Strigeidida > Schistosomatidae > Trichobilharzia > Trichobilharzia szidati. Next base: position 57,331,411 of record OX235276.1, read on the forward strand.
TTTGTATGTGTGGGTGCTGTGATTCTTTGTTTCATTTTGTTGATGGTTGAAAGGAGAAACAAATGTGTATATGGTGTTTGTTCTAAGTTGGTTGAGGTACAACATAGAAAATCCTTTTAAAATGCAATACATGACAGGCATGTAAGCAACACATGGCTATGTACTACCGGATTGAAAAAGGGAACACTTCTGAGTCACGAGATTTAATCTCTCTCTCTGCTGCTTAGATATATTTGATAAAGTGATCTTTTTTGTATTTTTTTTTCTTCTGTGAATTAAAAGGCTAATTGGTGAGTTGTCTCACTCAAATAGCACAATTCCACTGAATTCTAGGGGTTATACTGACTATGCACTTCAATGGAGAACTTCATATATATATATATCTCCAAGTATTGGTTTTGTAGGAATTTTTTGATTGGTTGGAGGATTTCCCCAAGAGCTGACATCAGTTAGAGAACCTTTGGAAAACCTGGGAGTACTGTTGAGGAGTCCAAAACTAGGACGAAACAGCTGTCCAGTAGTCTAACTGATGTCAGCTCATGATGAAATCCTCCAACGAATTATACATAGAATATTCTAGAATAGTCATCAATATCAATATATTGGTGTTTTTTATTACTATCGATTTATTAAGTAAGATCAATGGAAAAAAAGTGATTCAAAAGAACTACAGTAAGCAGAACTGTGCATGTGAGAAAGCAAGAGTAGTTACATGGGGGAAAGCACGAGAGTTTAACGGATCACAAAGCCATAATACCAATAGTCTCTAACTAGCGTCTCTTTAATATCTTGAGGATCCCAACTAGACACAGTCTACACTCCTCTACCCCTCCACCATACGTGACTCAATCCAACTGTGAAAGACTTCATCGATTGGATGGCATGTTTTGTTTTCACTAACTCTAGCTCTTTTCTAATCTAATCTTATGTCAACTAACATTGCTTTGATGTGATGTCATAAACATGTCAATCGATGTAGTTCCTTGATTGACTTACCCTCCTTACGCAATAGTCTACGCCTATCCTGTGTTACCACTTAACACAGATCTTCCCTCTTCATTGGTCATGTCTCCTAGCCATAAAGAAGTCTAGTTACTGTTGGCTCAGATTACTGATTTAATGAACCAGTATAGTATACTTTTCTCTCAATGATAGAATCAATCAGTTAGGATTGAATATTGAAGTAGAGTTAATTACTGATCATATATTCCATGTTAATACAAGTATTTCTCCCAGAGTAATGATAATAACAATTAGTAATAGTAATATGGTAGATTCACAAAGGGAAAGGGGAGAATTACTCTCTCCCTCTGTTTTTCCTCCGGTTAATTTATTTTAATCTCATTCCAAAAACAAAAAAACAATCGAGTCATCTTAAAGTAAATAAATAAATAAATAGTTTTTTTGTTACTCCACAGATTTTCTCTTCTTTCTAACTCTCCTTTCTCCTCCCCCCTCCTTGAGATTATATTACACAATCCTTTAGGTATATTTGGACCTTCGCATTTTGGTGGGTTTTTTTCTCTCAACTTAATCAGCCTAATAAATTATAAAATGGAGTTTGTCTGCTTGATTAAGTCTTGCCTTCCTTTTCTTCTTCTCGAATGACACCGAGAGTGAGAGAGAAAGAGAGGCAGATAGAGACAGGATCCTCCACCCTAACAGGGGAAAAAAGAGACACCTTCACGATTCTTCCAAAAAAGAAGAAGAAATGATAATAAGACTTTATTTAAGCAATCAACCATCAAATCATATTGTGACATTATTTGTACAAGAGGTATTTAATCATATATACACACATATATACATATAGAATCTGTCTAATGAATGAATGAATGGATGAATGTATTTATTATAGGGTGTTTATTGAATGTGAATACGCATCAAAATGTATGTTACACTGTGTTTAATTCTAAATTGTGATAATGTTATTATGTAATTTACGCATTCACACACAAGGGATGTATCAAATTAGTCAGGAAATTTTTTTTCTTTTAACGTTTTGTTTTTACGTTATGGAATTACAAGGTGTGATGGAAGTAGTAGTGAATAGTAGTCGAAGTAGTAGAAGCAGAAAAGAAGTGGAAGAAGATGATGTCTTAGTTTCCTGTTTATCAATTTTTGATTGACAAGTGAATTCCTTTTTCGTCTATCTCCCCATCTTTCTCGGTATGATCAGTTCATTCATCATTTACTTTCTTCATACCAACTTTTTTTTCGATTATGATTAGTATTAAGCGTATATGTTTATATTATCCAGCTGACATAAATTGAGGGGTTGGTGGGGGTGGGTGATGCGTAAATATACACAGAAGACGATAGACACTTGTTTTGTTCCCCCCCCCCTTTGATTCTCTCCGCATAATCTTTCGAATAATAGAGTAAACTATGTGTATTATGTGTGTATGTGTGTGTGCGTGTGTGTGTGAATATTTCGGAGTATTTGTCATTCTACCACTGACTGACTTATGATTCCTTGGTGTGTGTGTGTGTGTGTGTGTGCGGGGTTTGGGGGGTGGGAGGAGGCCGTGCGAGGGGTTATAAATAATAATTATGTTAGGAGAGTGAAATGAAGCAAGTGAAATTTTAAATAAAATCTCCTTTATAATAAATCGAAGTGTTTAGTGTTCTCCTTAATGTTGTTGTTGTTGTCCTCGGTCGACTGACAGTCAACTAGCGATAATGGTTAATTACAACAAGAGGTGTATAGATGAAATGATTTGAATATATGCATATGCAGAGGAGGAGCAGGGAGGAGGTGAACAGGAAACACGAGTATTTGCAAGACAAGACGAAAAGTGTCTTCTTCCAAATATCCCATTGAAATGAAATGTATATTAGCTGTCATATAAATCTGTTACATGATCTTTATAAATCTTCTTGTTTTAGACAGAAATTAGGCGATTGACAGAATAACGAATAACGAATAATAATAATAATTGTTAGTGCATACACATGTGTGTTTGTGCGTGTGTGTGAGAGAGCGTATATATGTCAAGTGAAAATTAACTTTTTAAGGGATTTTCTTCTGAATTTTATGTCTTTTATAAAATTTAAGCATTTTAGTGATTGTCATTATATGTAGGATTATGAAGAAATATACGTTTATGATGTGCGTGTGTATGTGCGCGACTAATGAATATACGGGAATTAGGATGTTACTAGCTGATTCGAGTATTATCTATAGTCGATTCTGGTCCTTTATTATTATTATTATTACTGATATAATTATTCTCTAGGGTTCCGAAGTAGCGCATCTCTACTTCACTGTGTTCCCTTTACAGTCACTCTTTAGCTGATTACATTGATTACCCATAAGTTTTTTTGCTGCCTTCTCACACTATTTGCCACTCTACGATCCGCACCCAACTTCTGTCTCCTTTTAAGATCCGAATTGAGGGTCAGCCTGTTGCGCGATGTCACTCAGGGATCTCCTCGACGTGTGTCCAATCTATCTTCATTTTCCTTTTTTCTTTAGTGTAGTTCTAATTATTTTCCTTATAAACATTACGTGATATCCAACTGACAGTGGAAAACTAGCAGGTGGAGTACTGAACAGCTGTTTAGTCAGCCTAGTTTGGGACTCTTCATTAGTACGCATTCACCTCCAAAGTTCTAACCCAGGACCTTCTGGTTACAAGGGCTAGCGAGCTCGTAGACCACTAAGCCACTGGGACCTGATCCAATAGCCAGCGCATGAATTCCACCTTCTACCAGTTGACCATTGGATCGGGTCCCAGTGGTTTAATGGTCTACGAGCTCGCTAGCCTTGTAACCAGAAGGTCCTGGCTTCGAACTTTGGAGGTGGGTGCGTACTGATGAAGAGTCCCAAACTAGGCTGAATAAATAGCTATTCAGTACTCCACCTGCTACTTTTCCAATGATCCTCTAACTAATGTATCAGCTCATGATGAAATCCTGTAACCAATCGATTCATATTTATTTGATTCGCGTCTAGAGTTTACTCAAGTACAACAGTCTCACTGGCACTTTGATGATTGAACATTAGATAGTGCCTAATATCATACATCTAGTGCTTTGTTTTGTCTATAGTGAATTCTATCAGTCAACTTTACGATGTGACCACCATGTCACTAAGTGGCTAACCACCACGGTGCATTGTTATTACTAGATGGTTGAAGGTAATCATCAGGAAGCCCATAGTCTGACCCAGGTTTCATGCTTGTTGACACTGACCAGCAGTCAGTAAGAAGGAGGAGTATCTGTAATCTTATAAGGAACTTATGCCTCTTCTGAGATTCAAACCTGGGTCAACTAGTTGTGCAGTCAGAGACGTAACCACTGAACTACTCGGGCTGATGATTGACCTCCTGTAGGACTGTAAGGAATACTTTTATTAGACGCTAGATAGTAACTGATGCCATTGCGTTTAGTCCTTTGTTTTGGTGCAAACTGAATTCTATCAATCACTGATACTATACTACTATTATTACCAAATATTACTATTACACACCTGTTTGTATACCGGGTAGTTGTTTTTATTTTTGGAAATCGCAAATTTATGTAGCATATATATGCATCACCTACTTTTCTGTCGGTGGTTCAATGGTAGAATGTTAGCCAGTCGAACAGGTGGTTCGGCTTTGAATTCTCGGCAGCATAGTCGTAAACTCCATTTAGCCGGTAGTTAACCTGGTGTGAGGCGGGAAGGGGGGGGGCATGGTGGAAGACTGGGCGTTTGGACTTCGAAGGTCGAGCTTGAACCCCTTTTATTCCAGTCAATGAGAGAGATGATGATGATGACTGAATCACTGTGAGCACACAGATGATTTAATGAAAATGTGTCTACATTGCATGTTTATTGAATGTATAAAATAGAAGAGGCAATTGAAATGAAATTTTGTTAAAAGCCCTGTAGACTAAAGATTTCAACAATGTACAATGTCAGTCTCCTTTCTTCTCTGCTTTTCGGTTTTTCTTACTTTATTTTTATTTTGCACAATTTCGTCTCGCGTCTTCTCTTTTTCTCTCTCTCTGGCTATTTCGCCTATAATATACAACAAATGCTTCAAAATGCATTAACCATATGTAACATGGCTATATATTTATATATATATATGTGTGTGTGCATCTTTCGTTGTTTCTTTTCTTTTTTGTTTTCTCAAATGTGTAGATATTTATTTTAATTATTTTTGATTTTTTTAAAGAATTTTAAACCACTTGTGTTTGAACGGTCTTTGCAATACTTCACTTCTTCTTCTTCTTCCTCTTCTGCTGCTGCTGTTGGTAGTGGTGCTGCTGCTCTGCTGTGCGATGTGTGTGGTACTTTGATTTTTATCTACTCTTATCCATACTGCGTACTACTACGATGCTTCATCTGTTTTAATCAACTTTTCATCTTTGGTTGATGGTTTTTTTCTTCAGTGTACACTTTCCCTTCACCCCTCCCTTTCTGTCTCTCCCTCTCCCCTCTGTCACACACCCACATGTATGGATAACATGTGCATGTGTGGTGTTTGTGTTTGTATAATGCAATAGTAATATTGATGCATATTGTAAATTACTTATTGAGTGTGTGTGTGTGTGTGTGTATTGGATAGTGATTATGATTGTTTAGTTGCCAGTCGTTATTCCTCTTCTTATTTAAAAGATGATAAGTGGAAAACTAAGGCTAGCAACACGTATGCGCCCAAATGAATCAACTTGTTGGTGGTTAATAACGAGGGGATAATGTGTCAATCTCTTAAGGTGGCAAATCATTTTCCCATATATATCTCCTCCTCTTTTATCTCGTTTTCTTTCGTTTGCTGGTTTGTTTGTTTGCGTTTTTCTGTTGTACGTACATCTTATATATGCATGATTTAAATAAAGAAGGATAAGGCAATATTAGATAAAGTGAAGTGAAGTGAAGTGTATTTATTTATTTATTTAGGTTAGGATAGGTTAGGATAGGCTAGGATAGTTGGTTTCACTTTTCATTAATCATTCCTCTTCTCTTATCCGACTGCCTCGCTTTTAATGATAATCACCTCTGCTGCTCCTGGTCCTTCTGCTCCTACTCCTTCTCCACCTCTTCAGTTTCTTTGGCTTCAATTTTAATTTAACATTATTATTATTACTAATACTATCAGTTCTATCCTTTCAACTGATACTTTGAATATATACACACGCTTGCCTTCATTTGTGTGTCTATGTGTGTGTCATATTGCAGCACATTTTACCGTTTGTTGTGTTGTGTGATTAGAGTTGTGGTAACACAGAGACAGAGACAGAGAGAGGGGGGGTAGAAGGCATTCAGCATCACATAGAAGTTTGCCTCAATTAAATCTTTCTCTTCTCTAAAAAAGGAGAATTTTCACCAAATGTGATAATCATTAAGTATACTCTTGAATTAAAACGGAGAGAGAAAGAGAGATAAAGAGAGGGGAAAGTAACCACTGCAGTAACAACAACAGCATCATTATGTGTCCATCATTATTTCTCTTTTCTTCTTTCTTTGTGGCATCTCCAATACACAAGACACCACCACCACTATAGAAGAATGTTTATAGAATGACTTATCGTGATAAGACATTTGAAAGAAGACGAAGAAAAAAAGCTTTTTTTTAAAATAATTCTTCATCAGTTATTTCACAACATATAGATTCATCATTCCTATCAGTGAATGCACTGCTGTTTGCTTATATAGTAATTACTTTTTTATTCTCAGATGATAGAATTATATGTGCTTAGTTCTTTAGAAATGTAGAAAAGATGATGACTGTGTGTGTTTGTGTGTGGGCGGGGGTGGTGTGGGTGTACCGCCCCTCCCCCCACCATCCTGAATGAGTGAATAGTGTGTGTGTGCGGCTTCGCCTGCCCCCCTTTCCCTCCTATCGTCATGATAGATAACGCCTTGTCTGTCTGTGTGTATATATAAACTTAACTTCGCCTAACTCTCTTATTTCTTTATTTATAATATTTGATAATAAATTATCTTGTTTCATATATTCCTAATTTATTTATTTTTTCTTTTTTGATAAAGAAATTCTAATATCTTCTTTGTGCTTATCAAATAACCTTTTTTTTGATATGTATATACAATGCATAAATATCATATAAGAGGCTTTTTATTTCTTGTTAAGCTTATTAGAAGTCGATTTTATCATTGCAATTATTATTGTTATTATTATTATTATTATACGCCACACAGAAAAAACTCCTAATTTGTGCTACCGCTTGGATACTGACGACAAAGGTGCTTAGACCGAAGCAAGTGGTTTGTTTTAAGGAGCCACTCACCCCGCCCCCCACCACTACCACCACTAAACCTTTAACTTGAAGTCTGATCCATGAGACAGTAAAGAAGAGTCAAGCGCTATTCGATTTTTATTCGAGTTCTGGAGCCCATTGTAAACCATGTAGGTTTTGAATCAGCGTTTTCCAGCTCCCTTAAATGGTTGTGTCATGGATGTATCCACCAGGTCTGGTTGTAATCGGCAACTAGATGTTTGGATTCACTCTGTAACTTTTGTGAGTGAGGAAGACTTCTGTCGCGTGAAGACGGGGGTTGTGACCGTGCGGCTATATGAGAATAGTTTAGGAGGAAGAACCAAGTCTATTCTCGCTTTGACCGTAGATTGACTGACTGGCTGAAAGCCCCGGAATAAAATACCCTGCCGATGTTTCATTAACTAGTTAGATTTGTAGACATTAGAAAAGTTGTTTCACAACACACACTTACACAGACACTCACACGCACAGAGATTGTCAGTTTATAAACGATTTTATCAATAATTCATTCTAAATAGTGGTTACAGCTTATCTCTTACTTAAACTAATTGATCTGTAGAGAGGATATATATCAATTAATCTCCAGATGGTAATTATAATTCTAGATGTCTTTTTTATTTTTTATAATTTATCAACTGAAATATTATAAATAAACAAAATATCTAATCGAATTCGACTCTTTTGATAAGAACTAGTGTTGTTGATTGAGAAGTGCATAAGTCAACATAATCATGAAAAATATATATGAATATATATGAAGCTGCATTGATTGAGATGGCTAGAACATTTGTGTTATGCATGCTGAGACACCTCCTTTCTAGAATAACGAAGTTAGCTGATATACGACTAGGCTGGAAAGGAGTTAGATATGCTCAGATTGAAATCTAACACCAATCCATGTAGCTTTTAAGCGTTGTTTTTATCCACGTGAGGTGGTGTAGATTGCCTGACTGAAGCCCTCGAGACATATTAAGAATCAATGATTGAAGACGTTTAGTAAGATGCCTCAAAATCAGTCTTAATGAATCAGATCCATTCCTCGTTTCGACCTCCCAGGTTTGCTAAATAGTAAGAGCCGTTTTATACATTCAGTTTCTTTCAGAATTCAAGGAGTTAAGTGGTAATCAAGCTGTGGTTGGTGAGTGCTACTTATAATCAGATATATAAGTAGTATAGCAGTAAACGAATTCGGAAAAGTAACAATATGTTTTGGGGCACTGGGAAAAGAAATCGAAGAAGAGGAGAACACTTTGCAGAACGCAACGAAGCTATCGAATGTGGTGATATTCGACCAATTTGCAAATGATGTGCAAATAAAGACTTAAGGTTTGCCAAATTTATGTACCTACAATGCGTTATTGTCCTATTAAGCATTGACATCGAACCTCTTCAGGCTAGTGATTAACCTCCTGTAGGACTGACTGTAATGCATACTTTGACTGGACACCGTGTTAGTTAAGTAACCAATGTCATTCGTCTAGCACTTTGCTTCAAGCTGAATTCTGTCAGTCAATTTTTTACTAATTACATTACTATCTGGTGTGTTCAATCAGAGTATCTAATACAGTCCTACAGGAGGTCATTCGCTACCCCCTCCCCCCGAACAACTCAATGGTAACATCTCTGACTTGAGCACTGGGTGACATGGGTTCGAATCTCAAAAGGGAGATGAGTTCCTTCAAGGTTGTTGACAAGTGTCAGCTAGCAGGAAACCTAGGCCGAAGGTTACCTGCCGATTGCCTCCAACATTGCAAACTTGACTGATAGAATTCAGGTTGCACCAATACGAAGGACTAGACACATCACACTAGTAGTACTTACCATCTAGTGTTCAATCAAAGAAGTATATTCGAACAAAAACAAATCTAATAGCTTATTGAATTTGTCTCTACTCTTATTATTTTATGATTTTATGACAAGTGGATATTGATATATATTATGTTAATACAACTACTTGCTAGCCTATGTAAACAGGTTTAATGTGTGTGTATTGTCTGTATGCATGTAAGGGTGGTGGTGGCGGTGTTGGTGAAGTAACTGATTATTTTAGATAGTTGAAGGCAGTCGGCCACAGGAAGCCTTGCCTGACCTAGGTTTCGTGCTAGCTGACACTCACCAGTCAGTCAGCAAGGCGTATCTGCAACTGCCTTTAAGGAACTCATGTCCCTTCTGAGATTCGAACCAGCGTCACCCAGTGAGTACTGCAGTCAAAGACCTTACCACTGAGCTATTGGGGCTCGCGATTGACCTCCTTCCTGTAGGACTGTAGTGAGTATTTTGATTGGACACTAGTTACTAGTTTTGAATACTTATTCTAAAGAATGACGTCACATTTTGTTTCACTTTCTGTTTGTATCTGTCTATCTTTGTGTGTGTGTGCGTACGTGTGTTTATGATAAATTGACTTTCCCAGGCTTAAAATTCTTTTCAAAGTTAAAAATGTCTACTTATCAAGAGGCATTTTATGATTATTATTCTTATAATCATCCGTGGTTGTAGTCGTAGTGTGTTAATGTGATAAAGTTTAAAATCAGCTGATTTTTTTGTTTTCTTCAAAACTTCTCATTTTTAAGGTGTTCTTCCTCTAAAATTTATTATTCATATATGTATATGTGCAATCTTGCTTCATTTCTACTGTTAAATCATCACTTGTGTCAGGTATATAACGTAGGATGATATGTACACTGATGTATGTGTGTATTACAACATCAGGAGTAATAAATCACTTTTGAAGTGTGCGTGTGCGTGTATGTGTCTCGTTTTTCTCCTTCTACTACTTCCTTTATTGTTCTACAGACACACACGCAGGTGCACACACACATTGTCAAATTCATCACTTATATATATGATAATTGATCATTTAGTGTTAGACACACACACAGAATGTCGTCCTACTAGAGATTTACCAATATAATCACCATGTGATGATGGCTAGCAATGGCAATGGCAATGAGGATCAATTATAATTAGACGACTGCCTTTTCATCATTTCCCTTCATTTCTCATTTCATTTATGTTTATAAATCATGATCTCATGATGACCACCACCAGGCTGGTGTAGTTGTAGTAGTTGTAGTGTTGATTAGCATTAGACATTAAAAGATTGAATGAAGAGTGATCAGTCATGACGCCTGTTCTACTTCCACTTCTTCTGCTCTTGACTATTATTCATAATGTCATTATTGTTATTGTTATTCACTAGACTGAATGAATGATGATGTCTTTTCACATATATATATGAAAGATTTTCTTCTTAGACAATAAAGAAAGAAAGAAAGAAAAAAGCAATGAAAAGTTGAAGAACAGAACACGTCAGCAGGATTTAAATTGATGGAGTGTAGCGAAGATGGCGTTGCTGGAAGAGACTGGGGTGGGTAGAGGGTTGGTAGACAGAATTTAGAGAGACTTTTAAAATAATAACTTTATTTTGTTGTAGAAATCAGTAGCAATATGTGTCTAAAAAGGATGATGAGTTAATTGGTTAGTTAGTCAGAGAGAACGTAAGATAAGAAGGAGAGAAAATGTGGCGTACAATTAAATTTATTCTATTCCTCGTTTTGTTCTTCAGATGTCACAGAAACAGACATAGCCACAGAGAGAGAGAGAGAGAGAGTTATCAAAATGCATGAACAGGTGGCAAAATCTTGAATAAGGAAGTTATACAAAATGATGATTAAACTCCAGAGTGCTGGGGTGCGGGAGAAGTAGAAGAGAAAAATGCCAATAAATTTTTATCCATTTTCATTGATATGGTGGTCACTTTTCTCCTTATTATTATTATTATCGAATTATGCAACTTAGCAAGTAACAATAACTTTCTCCGTTTTTTGTGTAATCTGATGTAATTAGATTGGATTAGAGATGTGAATGCTCACTGACCCCACGCCTTATGTGGTCCGGGGTTCGACCCCCGGCCACTGACTCACTCCTTTACCTTACTAAGCTGGTAATAAGACTAGTAAAGAGAGAAGGTTGGGCATGAGGCTAGTAACCTCATCCTGTTCCACTTGGAACCTAAAAGGATTTTAAAAAAAGAGATCTGGAACAAAATGAATCACAGTTTCTGAAAACTACCGTCTTATTACACAAACACATATAAGGAAAGAACCAAGTTGTCAATATATATATATATATATATATATATATATATATATATAGTAAGGCTTACATAGCATTCATTATTGATTTATTTCTTGAGTCAATATATTGTTTGTATAAATGGATGGAAAGAGGATTGAGTATATGTGTTCCTTCTCTGAGGATGTAAGCAAAACTCCAGCATGACACAGTTCTTGATGCACCGACAAGAAGACTCTAGGCAATTTAGACTTTCGCAAACGATATATATTCAATGTCACAGAAACTTGAAAACCTGAAGGCAAAAATCAACAATTTGGTTAAAGAAGCAGGCGGTGAAGACAGGACTTCAAGTGATGAACATGCAAAAGACAGTAGTGATGAAGATGCCCAACCAACAACAAAAAGCACTAGCGACTATCAATGAGAGAAATTTGAAGCAAGCCTTGTTCTTTCATTTTTCCGACTGGACAGCATCGTTTCAGCTACAGACGGCATGGATAAACATTTTAAAGCCAGAGAGACCTTCATCACTCTAAAATCAATCTGGGAAATCTACCACATTAGGCATAATGAACAAGGTTCAGATTCTCAACAGTAATGTTAAGTCAGTCACTCAGTGTTTCTTTATCGATCAGAGACTTGGCGTGTCACGAGAAGCCTTTCCAACAGGCTTAAGATTTTTACCAACAGTTGCGTTCACTGCTCAAATACTGTAGATCAGATAGCTGATCTGAATGGACTAGCAGCAAGAAACTCTGGGAACGAATCAACCAGCAACTTTATTGCCAAACAAATGTATAGAAGAAAATGGGGATGGATCGAGCACGCACACAGACACACACACACACTGAGGAGACAACAGACTAACATCGCACCTCGACTAGAATCAGAATAGGAGTCGGAGAGGCGTAGTGACATGGAGGAGATGAGAGCTTATGGACAACCGTGGGGGCAGCTAAATACGGGACCTAAGGCAATAACAATAATAGTACAGTCCACGTTGCTAAGTTGTTTTTTAATATTCATTTCAGCAATCTATTAATATTCATCTTGAAAAAGGATAGACAGATTTGCGCTACTTACAGGTATTCTTTCTTACGAATAGTTAGTTTACATACATACGTACATAAATATACTCGTCTGTACTTTCTCTCTTTTTACACTGATTCTACAAATTTACATTTTTCCTTGTTTTGTTGTTAATGTGTACTTACTATACATCAGCTCATTCCACTCCCTTTGTCTGTTTCTCTCTGTCTCTCACTGGGTGCATCACTGTGCATTACCTGCTTGCTTGGCCCTCCCTCACACACACACACACACACGCAGATGTCTATATATATCTATCTGTATATAAACATTTTGCCTATAATTTATTGAAGCGTACACGTTACACATATTTTTTTTAAAAACACTATTCACTTTTGGGTAGATAATAATACATGTGTGTAAACAGAAAGAAAGAAAGAAAGGCCACATGCACCATTGCTGCTACCTACAGTAACATATGGGCAATTTGTCTTTGGTGCACAGTCGACTTAATTATTACGTAGATATGTATTGAAACCAGTTCCATATATATATATATGCCTTAGCTTTAGCACACTGTTGTTATTTTTGCCCCCTTTCTCATGGTCTCTCTCTTGATTTTCTCTCTATTATTGTTATTATTATTACTATTATTCATTGTCTTTGTTTACTTGTCTTCTTTTCGAGCTTTCTCATTCTTTTATACTGTTGTTATTATTATTTTTAGTATCATTGTTGTGATTACGGTCCTGTCGATGATGATGATGATGATTTCAGTTTCGTCCTAATCTGTGTTATATGCATGCATGTGTGTGTGTGTATTGTCTGAAAGTATTTGGACTTTATACCACTACAACTATTATTATTATCGTTATTATTATTATTAATTTAAACAATATTATCACTATATTAGAAAAATATTTATTTTAATGCTAATAAGCATAGTACGGTTAGATCATTTCACTACCCGAAATGTGTAGGTTACAATGTGTTTGTGTGTGTGTGTGTGCCTGCGTGGGTGTGGTTGTGTGCGCGTAGATGTTAGTTGTATTCTTTCTTGGGTAAATTGTAGATTTGTAAAATTAACTGTTACTTTCACTTGTTGTGAAGTATGTATGTTGGTAGTGGTTCGCGCTAGTAGGATGCTTGCTCTCCAACCACACTACAAATTAGTGCGGGTGGTTTCATTCCTGACTGACGCATTCCTAAATCTCGCTAAGCTGACAATAAGTCAGGTAAACAGCAATGACTGGGCTTGGTAGTCTAGCGACATCAACGCTACTGTGGGAACTTTTAAATGCAATGACTGAAGCCCCCTTGTGTTCCATTCGGAATGTAAAAAGAATAAAGTAAAAAATTCATTTGTATAACGAGGTGAAGATTAGTTGACATGGGAAACTGTTTTTTGTTGTGTAATGTCGACCACCACAACGTGGAGATACATACTGTCCACACTTCTCTCTTTCTTAGCCTCTACTTATTTGTTTTTTCTTGGCTGTGGCCGGGTGGGGTGGGTGAGGGCAACTCAATTCCCCCAATGTTTCACTTTGTCTTTCTGAATATTATTAGATTTATGTATTTACTTCAACTTCATCTGTGGATTGATATTAGTTAGAGAACCATTGAAAAACAAACTAGACGTCTGTTTTGTCGTAGTTTGGGACTCATCGGAAGTACACCCCCCCCACTGCCAGGCCTCGAACCTAGGACCTTCCAGTTATAAGTCAAACTCGTAGACCATTCAGTAACTGGGACCCCAATTCAATAGCTAGCCCATGAATCCTAACTTCTAGCAATTCTTGATTTTAATGCCAATGGCACCAGCCAATGTCATCGGCGGCGAGTATTAGTCGTCACTCCCGACTGAGTGAACCCCACACTCTCTAACGCTTGACAATTAACTTATTTGTCTGAAATAAAAGGACAAAATAAGTGAACATTCACATTTAAAAAAGTAGCGAAGGAAGAGAAATGAATTTCATTTAACGTTAGAAAATTTGAAAAAAGTTTACAAATTTCAATATTTCGGGCTAACTGCTAGTATTTTTTTTCCTTGTAGAATTAAGTTCAAAAAACATTTATACACTGGTAGTCAGAAAAAGATACTTTAATGACATATTAAGAAATTGTAAAAAAAAAAATAGTCAAGAAATAAGATCAGATAGAAGACAACAAATGTATGTATAAGGCCCTTCTTGTTGTTGTGGTTGTTTCCTCCTTTGCAAAGTAAAACAATCTTTTATTTTACTGCCTTAGTAGTCGCTTGAGACTCATTTTACATCATCTGGGATGTTAGCCGCATTTTTGTTGTGCGCCAGCTAATGATTCCTGCTCCGTTGCTAAGATCAAAATAAGCGACTTCAAGTGTTATCCCAGCACAACAACCAGCTGACTGAAAGTCGATTGTTTGGAAGAAAACTTTACTACAGTTGTAAAATGTACTTTCTGTGAACATACACCAACCCCCTACCCCCTTAATGATAATATATATATATATATACATATATGTATGCAAATAATGGTCCCAAGAGTTCAGTTTACTGTTAATATAAGAAGAGAATTTAGGCACTGCCTAGTAGAGTATAATTCCATTGTAGAATAATGTCATCTGATAAACAACGCACACACACGCACACGGTAATACAGTACTATTTATTTCTTTATTTATTAATGACCCTTACTTCCTTTTATACCTTTGAACATCACGTCACGACACCCCTTCCCACCTATTACTCCATAATAAACACGGGGTTGTGTAGTCATTGAAGATGACTTCGTTGATACAGACAATTAATTATCTTCACTGAATTGTCTCTCAGTCTTTCCTCGCCTTGATAACTTGATGTCTTTACTCTCCCTTCCATTTGGTTACGTAACCTTTGGCTTTAACCTCTCCCCTCTTTTTATATATATGGTGGCTTTGCTTGTTTCTTGCTTCTCTGAGTCGAGTTGAACTCATACACAATACTGTTGCTCAATCTACCAGTTATTCATCATCTTACTCACCACCTCTGGCCTTTATTACATAACTAACTCATTTACCATTGTATGCATACATTGATTTTTGTTTAAACTTGAACTCTCTAGGTAAAAACTGTAGAAGTGTAATTTTTTGAGCACTATTTTATTAAGTTTGAAGTCTCTTGTCTACTGACATCATATAACATTTGCAGGTGTGTTATGTGGAGTCCTGTTATGTGATCCGTAAGCGTACACCATCTTACTTTTTCTTGCTTACTTCTTCGAGTTGCTTTCACAGCCTACGTATAACAACAACAACTACCAGCATGATTATTCTTTCATTGCACTTTTTGTCTTCTAATCGGAATACCTTTTTTTGTGTTTGGTTGCATATGTATGTGTAGACGTGTGTGTGTGTGTGCATTACTGAAGTCCTGGAAACTACTCAATAAACCTGAGTAGAAATCTCACGTGTTGCAAAGTTATGCTTTTAAAGACAAAAAGACACACACACCTTTTTCCATCCACACTACACAAAAAAATTTCTTTTCTCTTCTCTTCCCCCTGTTTATTTTTCCGCCTCTCTGTTTCCGACTTCATTAGATTTCCTGAGAAGTGTAAGTCAGTCAATCAGCTGGTGTTTTTTTCCTCGCGCATATATATACATATATATGTATGCATGGTTGCTATGGCCTCATTTTCTTCAATCGTTTCTTCCCCCTCCCTCTCCTTCTTTTTGTTTCATCGTGTTGCTTTTTTGCTGTGTCCACTTTGTCACATTAATTTGCAATGTAAAACTTTAAAAAGGTGTTAGTTAAAAGGAAAATTATAAATTGGTAACCAAAATTGTTTTCGGTAGAATTAAATTCCCTCCAGTGTCCATGAGTAACAGTGTCAAATAACCAATTATTATTATTATTATTTAGCAGCATTAGACCATTAGCTGTTTGCAGTGTTTCTTATTATACTTTTATATTATCCTCCTCCTCGCCCTTTAGATTCTTTTCTGTTCTAGGAATGTGTAGTTAATTCGTGGTATATATACACAAACACCTCTCTTAAGCAAACACATTTATCTGCGCTGTTTATGCGCATCCACGTATACCTACCTGCTGAGTTGACACTTCTCCACTCTTTCTGTTCTTCTACTCCACAGTACTCAAATTCATACACTACTACTGATAGTGATAGTAGTAATTACCACTGTTGGTTAGAAGTGTTGTACATTAATTACTCTTTTAGTTTATTTCTCTCTCTCGCGCGCGCTCTGAGTTATGTTTCATTCTTGTTGAATGGATTTCGATTTATCTCCTCTATCTTATGTGTATGCAAAGAGGTTTGTGTTACGGTAATTATATGCATATAGTCCTGACAGGTGGTATGTTAAGCGTGTTGTTGTTGTTTTTTCTTCCTCTGGTGATGGAATTTTGTTAAGTTTAGATAAATGGATATATAGTTATCATTGTGTTAATGGCACTTAAGATGGTATATTTTTTGTTTTCTCCACCCCCCCCCAATACTTTTACTGCAAAGTCTAATTGCTCTTCTTCTTCTTCTCTTTTTGAGTAAATCTTCACTGGGTTCAGAGTTGTTCTTGTTCTTGTTACAGTTGCTGTAATGGTCTAATAGTTATAGTTACTCAGGTTCCTAGTTTGCAGTGATTTGATTGGTTAGAGAATTATTGGAAAACCAGTAGGTGGAGTACTGGATAGTCAATGTTTTCGTCAGCACACACCCGCTGCCACGGTTCGAACCCAAGGACCTTCTGGTCACAAGGTGAGCTCGTAGACTATTAAGCCACTCAATTTCCGGCCCATGAATCCCTACTGCTTCTAGCGTGACCACTAGCCAATGTCATTGATAGCGAGTATTTGTCCTCACACTCGACCTGCTGTACCCCACTGGTTATATTTACTTCTCTATCAGGTATTGATTTTAAGTGGAAGAGCTCAGTACAAGATTGCCTTCTTATTTTTTGATGCACAGTATTTTAACTGTTAAAATTTTATATTTGTAGATTATGCTTGCCTCCATCCACTCCACCCTGTAGAAATTCTCTGCTCATTGGTAATTATTACGAGCACCTGTGAATCGGGGATACCTACAACCCCCAGTGAGTGATATTGTGTTCCCACTGGGACTCGAACTCAATAAGAGAGTGGTACCCTTCTGTTCTTCCCGTTGATTCGTTGAATGAAACGTTAATGTTCAGCTTCTGTTGACACATGCCAGTTCCTAATACAAGTACTAGATTCGAGTCTGTCTTGTTGGAACACCATCGTTCACTGGGGATTGCAGCTACATCTAGCTAACAAGTCCCGAACAGGACGAGATGCGGATCCTCAATTCCATCAGTGGTCACCACCTATCACCAACAGTGACATCATATTAATCCTCAGACATTGACGATGCGTCCTCCTTAAATTTCGGTTCAATCAGTTAACGGGTAAAATAAAATTGGCTTAAACAAAGCAAAGTTTTTCTAAAAGTTTGTGTTTCATTCAAAATTCTCTGACAGAAGTCAGTTACAATTGCTCTATTCAACTTATATAGTTAGACTTCTTGTAGAACTGATCTGATTCATACAAGTAACAATAATAATAATGATCTCTCATTGTTTTTCTAGGAACAACAAGTTGTTGTTGTTGTTGTTGTTGTGATTGCTGTTGGTTTGGTTTGTGCTCTGGGTTTGATCTTCACGAAGAAAGACTCATGTTTCCCACCCCTCCTCCTCTTCCCCTGTTTGACATTCCTTTCAGTCATCGTTTTTTCCTTCCTAAAAACGACATAGTGTCTGGCCTATTCTCTGACTTTTCGTCTTTTACTTTATAAGTATCTGTACTGTGTCTTTACTTTCTATACAAGAAGGATTTCTACTTTGATTCTTCTTTTCTTTTCCTTTTCTTTTCCTTCTAAAGTTCTCGTCATGTACATTTGTCTGGTTTATTCTCCTTCCCCTTAGTAATTGTCTTAAAAAAGTTTATTTTAGGCAAAACTATTGTCTATCGTTGTTGTTTTATGTTGGTGATATTGTGACATTTCTGATGCATATATACATTTCATTCACTGATTGAATGAATGAAGCTCGATCGATTCATTCAATTTTGATGACTTAACTCTATGTCTACGTGCCTTCATGTGTGTGTGTGTGTGTGTGTGTGTGTGTGCGTAGACATATATATTTATACCACTGATGTTTCGGTAAGATCACTCCTCAGTGTATATCGTCAAATCTCAACACTGACAAGTCACTGAAGAACAGAGAGAGAGAGAGAGAGAGTTGGATTAATGTTATGTTGTCCGAATGTCATTGTTATATGACTTCAGATTACCGAGAGGGTTTTTTCCCCAAATGTTTGTTTTTCTTTGAAAAATTGACTCACATGTTCTCATTTATTAATATTCTGATGCTCGCTAGTGACTGGTTGCAGGGCGAATTTGACTGGAGTCCTAGTGAGAAGTCCCATCCGGTCGTGAGTGAGGACAAATACTCGCTAGCGATGACCATTGGCTGGTGCTAGTCGCGCTTAGGGTTGGTGGCACAGCGGCAAAGTGCTCGCCAACCACACCTCAGGTGGTTCGGGGTCCGATCGCCGGCCACTGACGCACTCCCACACCTCGCTAAGCCAGTAATAAGACTGGTAAAGAGGGAAGGTTGGGCATGAGACCAGCAACTCCGAAACTTCAAGCCTCTAGCTGAGGGCCCTATGTTCCACTGAGAATGTGAAGGAATAAAACAAAAGTTGCGCTAAAATCACAAATTCATAAAAGTTAGGATTAATGGGCTAGCCATTGAATCAGGTTCCTTTTGCTGGACGGTTGGCAAGCTTGGCTTATAGCCGGAAAGTTCTGGGCTCGATTCCTAGTGGCGGTTGCATACTTCCGATGAATCCCAAACCGCAACTAAGTGGTTCTCTAGTACTCGCTGATTTTCAGTGGTTCAACCTGTGGTCAAAACTTGAAACAAATCAAACCCTTATAAACTCTTATAACTCTTGAATATTAAGAATCTATTAATGATTTGACAATTATTGGTGTTTATATCAAAAGAAGTTACAGTACTTTCATTATATTCAAATTCCTTACGCAATCATAATTTGTTTCTTCATATTATTCAACCAAAAGCTTTCTAATAAAAATTAAGTTTATCCTTTTATATTCTATCCCCTTGTCTGGTCCGAATCTATACTTCTGACAATACATAATAATAAATAATTCAATCTATTTTCATGTTCATTTAGGATAGGACAGTTTGCAGATGTTAGTTATGCTTTTCACTGTGCATTTGTGCATGCGTGCATTCGTGTGTGGGGGGTTGGGTTGGTGAAGAGGAGAAACAAGAAATTGGACCACACAAAATATATTTAGATGTGTGTGTGTGTGAGACATACATGCAGACATATGTGGCTTTTATTCAGTGAAGAATCATCAAGTCTGTGGGAGATATTTAATAAATTAACCGTTAACAAATGAATCACAATTGCCAATAAATTATACATATATAGGCCCTAGTAACTATTTATAAATGTAGAGTGATATTTGAAGTGAAACTGGGGTGGGTGGGTGGGGTGGCGGTGTAGTCACTTTGTCTTGTGCGGTGGCGGTGGTTCAATGGGAGAACATTGGCCAAACTACTACACGTGTTGTTCAAGGTTCGATTCCCGGTCGACGTACTGATAAACAAACCTCACTCAGCTAACCAAGTAGTAGGATTGTTATAAAGAGGGAAGGTTGAGGAAGATGTGAGGCTAGCAAACCCACCCACCCACACCCACTCACCCTGTAAAGATGACAACATCACCTGCTAGTGAAATTTCAGAGTTCGAGCTTGAGGTCAGTCGATGCTCCTCCACTCGGAATGCAAAAGAATAAAATGAAATGAAATAATAGGTTTGATTGAAACCACTACAGTTTTGGAGGTGAAATTAGGCGAGTTAAATGAATGGCATTCATGAGCAGAAGCACATTCACACACACACACATACATAGACATCTTTATTAGATGAACAGCACACACACACACCGGTTGAACGAAGTTTTTTTTTAAAATCCAACGAAAATAAGTCATTAAGTCTTATTAGTTACTAATTCAACAATTGATGAGACTGATAAGTGCTATCTATCTACTGTCTGCATCAATATTACTTATAATTTACATTAAGTAGTATTGGCATGAGAAAAAAATTAGTCTCAGATAGTCTTCAGTTTCAAAATAGATTGACAGTGATGTAGACAAAAATAGGCAGGCGTAAGGATAAACACACTTGTACAGAAGTGTTACCATTTAATTCAGCAGCATGTTTTCCATTCCATCCTGTTGTCGTCTACAATCATTCCTATCCGGCTCCACGATTGACCATAAGCAACGGGATGTCAGTCAGCAGTCTCCCCAGCGTCTGTCCTCTCCATCTCTGTTTTCTTCAACATATTTGTTGACTGGTTCATTGCCTACCCATAGCTCCTTGTTGCTAGTCCTTTCTGGCCAGCTCTTTCTGATCTTCAGCATAGAGCCCACGAAGACAGCTGTGGAGAAGAGTCTACAGTGGCCAGTTGTTTGAATCATGTTGAGGTAATGATTCTGAGAGTATTGTTGAAAATCTGAATCTTATTCTCCTCAATGTGCTCATTCTTATTTCCACGTCTAGATGGGTATTGTTATAATAATAATTATTATTATTATTGTTCCCTCGGGTTCCGAGTGGAACATAAAGTTTCAGCAGAACATCTTCGCCGTGTCTTTTTCTCTGTGTTCCTCTTCATCTGGTCCCACGACCGCTCAGCCTCGCAGGATCTCCTCCATGTCACTCGTCGCTCGCTATTCGTGTTCCACTCGAGCGATAGTCTGGCGTGCATGTGTCTAGTCCATCTCCATTTTCTTCGCATAAATGTTGAGCAATAGGTTTTTGGTTCATTTGTTCCCAAAATTTCTTGTTGCTAATTCTTTCTGGCAGGCTGGTCACTTGATCTTTAATATGAAGCGAAGGTAGATCTAGATTTAGACGTAGATTTCTTCAAATAATTCATTGAATATTTTTGAGAAATTCATGAAAATTTTAAAAATGATAAGAGGTGAATATGTACATTTCTGGGATTATTAGCCCAATGATACCAAATAATATTATCACAGACTCAATCAAGACATGAATTATTAAGAACTCAAAGAGAGACGTGACGTGTCTAGTCCTTGCTGTTTGGTGCAGACTGAATTCTATCAGTCAGTCAGGTTTCCAATGTGGCCACCATGCCACTAGGTAGACCGCCATCACGGTGCACATTGATTTGATGATATCAGATAGTTGGAGGCAATCGACAGGAAGGAAGCCCTACTTGACCTAGGTTTCGTGCTAGTTGGCACTCACCAGTCAACAAGGCGTATCTGCAACTGCCTCCAAACATCTGATTAATTAATTAGTAATTCTCTCTCTCTGGTTTATCATTTTCCGCTTTCTGCTACCTATTTATCACATGAGGAAAATGGAATTCCCTTTTTTCTTGTTTGCAGAATTTATTTAGTTATTTACTTGTTTATATGTATATGTATTTGTTTTCCATTTGTTTATCTGGTTTTTTCTTCTCCTTTGAACAACAAACTGCCAAGGGAAGCAGAAGGCATGGTGGGTTAGGGAGGCGGGGGGCGGTTGGGTGCATGGTTGGGAAATAAGGCATAAAAATAATAGTACTCAAAAGTATTCACTTATTTACTTGTTTATTGATAGGATATTTACTCCATTAATGCATTTTGTGCTTTATCCCCCCCCAATAGAGAATTATTTTGATTAGAGGAGAGTGATGAATCAGTTCTGATAAATATATAAATATCATCCTGTCTCTTTGTGTACACGTGTGTGGGTGGGTGGGTGGGTGTGTGGAACAATAGTGTAATTAGTAATTACTACTAGTTGATTTTATTGTGATTTGATTTGTCCTCATCTGATCTGATCTGATCTGATGCCATCTGATATGATCTAATTGAATCTAATCGTAGCTTTACTGAATTCTGCCTATTTCCTGCATCACCCTTCCCTCTCCCGTCCCCTCGGTATCATCCATTTTTTGGGTTAGTCATCTTGTCATTATATCACTTAGTATGAGATATTAAGTAGTGGGTAGCCAGTTTTACTGCATTATTCTTCTAATACATTTTTTTTTAATATGCCTCTCTAAAAGAATATTCTCTCTATATCTGTGAGTATGAGAATTTAATGGGGAATAGTTATTTGCTATGATTAGTACTAATGAAATGATATTAATTAGAATGATTTATACAGTTAGCTATTTATTTATGTTTATTTATTTGTTTATTTATTTATTGTAGTATAATTTACATATGTATTTATTGTTTTCCAGCCACCTATTGTTCAGTATCATTAATTACCGTTATTGTGTCGATATAAGCTGGTTTCTGCCCCGCGTCCTCTTCATTTAGCCTCTTTACTCTCTCTCTCTTCGTCTCTCTTCTACTGTCTCTATTTATGTGAATAGTAGACTGTGGAGTTTCCAGAATCTCCCTTATTTACTCTCTCTCTCTCTTTCGCCTTTTTCCAAAGTAGGCAGTTATGAGTAGTAAATCAAGGGAAATTTGTAATCCAGAAGAGATCTAAGAGACAGTGTGTGTGTGTGTGTGTGTGATTGAGTGAGTGAGTGATGTAGTACCTACCAAACTAATCAGTTCCAACAACAGAGAAAGAATGGAAAAATACATATTGGAGGCAGATAAATCAAAGATGATTATTTATTATTATTATTATTACTTTCTAAAAAATCTACATGCCTGTATATATAAACATACATCATTTTATACTTGTGCGCTGTCTCCCTTGTTCATTCAGATACATATTAAAACGGATAACTAACAATAATAATAATTAGATAGGTAAATAGAGATACAGAGAAAGAGATAGATGGGCAGATAAATACATCGCCAGTTAGTCAGTTAAATGACTAATTATGATTTTATCAGTTTCTCTTTCATATTATTATTGCTGCCTTCTGTTGATTACCTCTCATAGTTGTACATCTCCATCACTAGTCTTCTTGTTATAATACAGATGCGCATAAAAACAGAAATAAACAGGAATGTATATTTCTAATCATTTATAGTTGTAGCAGTAGTAGCAGTAGTAGGTATATGAGTGTGTATATAATAATTTATAATAATCCTCACTGATTGATATGATGATTATACCTTATTCTCCTTTTTTTTGAAAAAAATAAATTATTGTTTCCCTTCTCTTCACTGTATCACATTAATTAACAAGGAACAGGCTAGTCCAGTTTTATGTTGTGTTCTCTGTTCGGTTGGTTGGTTGGCTGGCTGCTTACTGGCCTTTTTTCTCCGATGTTTCCCTCCTACCTCCCCTCCCCCCTCCGTTTGTATAGTTTTATTTTTGTACAACATGCTCAGATGATACTATGATGATTAGTAGTAAATATCTATGTCATATAAATTAGTGACTATATATAATAATAATAATCTCATTTATTATTGTTGCTTTTCCATCATCAACATTATCATTATTATTAGTAGTAGTATATTACCTACCCATTTCAATGATCATCATTTCCTGTGGATCGTGTATGACAAATAAAAGATGGTATCATTCCAATGATACATTTATGTATAAATGTTGTGATAGATGCTAATTAACTGTTTTACCACAACAGTTTAACGATATACGATATATCTATATACAACACTCTAGCAAAATATAATAATATTATCAGAATAGAATGTTGATCATAAACACTTACGAGTACCGTTGGAAGGAGTTCAACCTTTTGATCTTCATGATAAGTAAGGGCGAAGTTCAACAATAGCGTCCCCGGAGGGCGAACTCTCCGGTGACCTTGAACGCTTGCTTGAACGCTCGTTCGTTGGCTAACGGCACCTGTCATGATCATAACTGGAATATCAATGCTATTCACCATTTAAGCAGCAAATTTCACCCAGATCACGTTTTTAAGTACTGTTTCGACAATGTGTTAATAGCTTGTTAGGGTTAGGATTGAGGTTAAGATAAGAGTTGCAATTAGGGTTAGTGTTAAGTCTGAGGTTAGGGTTACGATTAGCGACAGATTTTGAGTTGATGTCATTTATTTTTATTTGTTTTATTACATCCACATTTTCCTGGTAAGTAGTTGTCGATCCTCTTACTGGAAACCATAGTAATTCAACCGAGGGCTTTGGGGAAGGCTGCACAATAGGATAAAAGAGATAAACAATTCACAAAAATAGCTCATCTTTAGTCACCACCTCGGTGAATATATGTACAGAAACTAGTCTAACTTAGCAACTGATACTCCTTACTATAACTTCAGCACATTTTTAAGTCATTTTAGAGAAAGATACCCTGTTTATAATGTGTTTTCATGCATTTTCTTGTAAATATACGTCAATTTTTGTGAAAAAGCTCCTCATTTTTATGATTGGTCGGCTGAAGGTCACTCGTGCGTTCGCATCCCCTGGGACGCTATTGTTGAACTTTATCCAGATAGGTCTACTTAAGTTTCATTCTTTGTCTTCTTCTTCTTCCACTTCTCGCTATGTTTTCTTTACAATCCTTTGAATGAAATATCGTCCAGAGACATAATACTTTGAATAATTCTACGGGTAGCGTCATTGTCTGCTGTATTGAGTGTGACGCGAGTTAGAATTACCGACGGGACATCAATTTCATTCATTCTCGTTCACATAGGTACGCTATCCTGACGACTGTCAAGTAAGCACGAAACCTAGGTCTGTGAGAATGTCCTGCCCTTTGTCTTCAATCATCATTCAACTATTGTAAAGAAAGATACACAAGGATTTCGTGTTGACATTACATTCCCTATATAATTGATACGTATTCTTAATCGCGTACTTTTGTAGGCGCACATATATAGATATATATTATTGATTATCAGAGTATAACCTGATAAGGAACTGATATTTGTTATTTCTGTGTGTGTTGATGTGGTGACTAATAGTCTAGTTCAGGACACGCAGTTTGTTCTATTTGTGACTTATTCACATGGATGATATACCTACATTGTATATGATAGTGTGTTCGCATTGGAACTCAAACCCTTCAACGATTGTTTCAAATAGCAAAGCATTTTCCAGTAGACCATTACTACTGCTAGTGACCACCATTAACAAAAATAATATCACATTAATCCATCGTTAGATATCGTTGAAGCGTCCGTACTAGGCGTGAGCAGTTCTATTCAGAGAAAGTCATCCGAAGTCATCCGGTGAAAAGTCATGACTGGTGGGGTCTACCAAGTTAGGTTAAAGAACAGTTACTCTCGCTGCATATCATGTGAATTGGTAGAGGTTGTCATTCATGAGTCATTGGACGAGAGTCTTAGTGGTTGGATGGTCTGCGAGCTCACCTTTAAACTGGAAGGTCCTAGTTGCGTACTGATGAAGAGTCCCAGACCAGGATGAAACAAGTGTCCAGTACTCTCTCTGTGGATATCCCATTGTCAACTCGTCATCGAAACCTGTCAGCAACATAATCAACCTACACGAAATGCAAATTAAAAGTTAAAAAACAAAAACAAATTTTGATCAGTTGGTTTATTATTATTATTGTTCCCTTGGGTTCCTAGTGGAACATAGGGCTTCAACTGCACGCCTCCACTTGCTTCTGTCTTCTGCTGTACTTTTCACCTGCATCCATGTTAGTCCATACTGTTTCAACTCCTCTTCACACGATCTCCTCCATGTCATCCTTGCACGTCCCACTCGCCGCTTCCCTTTCGGGTTCCACTCGAGCTATGGCCTGACGCGCGATGTCACCCAACGGCCTCCTCAGTGAGTGTCCAATCCATCTCCACTTTCTCCTGCATACTTCTTGGGCGATTGGTTCTTGTTTTATTTGTTCCCATAGTTTCTTGTTGGTGATTCTTTCCGGCCATCTGATCTTCAGTATAGAGCCAGCGAAGACAGTTGTTGATAAAGGTCTGCAACGTGTTGGAAATATTCTCCGCCAAGTTTCTGGTCCGTATAAAAGAACTGACCTGACGTTTGTATTGAAAATCCGAATTTTGTTGTTGATGCAGGCTGAGTGACGAAGATTTCCAGGTTGGCTTCAGGTTGATGAATGTTGGTTTACTGAACCCTAATTATGTTGTCACCTAGAGAGTCGGATGATAACGCTTTTTTTAACCCTGAATAGTATAACCTGGTACACACGAATTAACGCAAGTGTTTATTGTTACTTGTGTTGTTTGTTTGTTTTTATTGACTACTACTCATAATTTTGATGTTATCTATTGTATCCTTTCATTTTTCTTTTTTAATTTAATTATAGACCAACCAGTTCTCTTCATGTGTTCCCAACCCATTTGGTTTAATTCCATTCTATGATCCATTTGGATGTAGTGCTGCAGCTGCAGCAGCGGCAGCCGCAGCCGCAGCGGCGGCCGTAGCAGCAGCAGCTTACTCTTCCTCCTCGTCCTCCTCGTCCGCATCATTCACATCATCGTCATTACAAAAGACACAAACTGATACTACAACATCTTTATGCATAGATAATAATAATAATAATAATAATAATAATGTACAACTGTCGGCTAATTCAAAGTACAGCAAGAGAATACCAACACTGAATGGTTTCAATGCATGCATGCATAATGATACTGATCATGATGAATATGGGAGTTCAAGACACAGGATCCCTGTAAACAATGATACTATTGGTCGTGATGACAATAGACTGGATTCATTGTCAGCATTGTATACAAATGCATATAATAGACGACATTCATCTCCGTATAGTCTACATCCTCAACAACAACATCCTTCTGACCATCAACAACAACAACAACAACAACAACAGCATCATCATCAGTACTCAAGAGATTTATCTTCTAGTCTGAGTATGTTAAATCGTCAACCTGAAGAAACAGATGTAGCCCTTGAATTATCGTTAAGAGAACATAACCAATCACCAGTACCAATATCTCGTAAGTGTACCTTGTTTGCTGTTGACATATACTTACTTCTCTTCTAAGTGTAGAACATGGTTTATTTTGCTTTTTTTACAGTTGACTGAAATATCATTTCTTTTTGTGGATTCTAGTCTATATATCTATCTATCACGAGTTGACAAAAGTTAGATAGAGTTCATGGGTCATTGGATTTCAGGACCCACCCAGTGGCTGAATAATAGTCAACGAGCTGAGTCTCGTAACCTGAAACTCCCGAGTTCGATCCCTAGAGGGGTCGTGATAGAGTGAATACTGATGAAGAGTCCCGAAATAAGACGAAACAGCTGTTGTTCAATGAAATGAAGTCAAACGTTTGGTGTATAGATCAAATTCTCAGTCATACCGGGTCTATCGCTGATGACCGTAATCCCTAAACGAAAGAAATGGCCGTCCGGTGTTTAGACCATTGGCTGGTCAGTAAGCAAGCACTACTGGGTGCTTGTGAGTGATATGTAATCACTCATCTCAACTAATCATTGGCATATAGTGTTATACAAGTGTATAAGTCAATACTTGTTTACAGTATTAGATAGTTGGAGGCAATCGGCCACAGGAAGGAAGCCTTGCCTTGACCTAGGTTTCGTGCTAGTTGACACTCATCAGTCAGTCAGCAAGGCGTATCTACAACTGCCTTGAAGGAACTCATGTCCCTTGTGAGATTCGAACCCTCGTCACCCACTGGCGCCTGCAGTCAGAGACGGACACCGTGATGGCGAGCTACCTAGTGGCATGGTGGCTACATTGCAAACCTGACTGACTGATAGAATTCAGTCTGCACCGAAGAAAGGACTAGACATGCCACACTAGTTACTAGTATCCATTCAAAATACTTGTTTGCAATGTTTTAACCCCCTGACTATTTTCCTGAACCTTATGTATAAGTTTGGACTGTCTGGGAGACAACTTAAATCTATAATAAGAGGTTCTATATAAGACAATATGCGATCGATAACAATGACATAAACTTTAGTTACAAATTACCAAAGTTCCTAATTGGAGACTGACAATATTCAGATTATAATATGTGATCGCTTGCCTTCAATCGATTTATCTCTCTGAAGCAAGTTGAACCAAGTTCACTACACTTATGAGCTCAGCCATCCAGTGGTTTTCGACTACTTATATATGAATCAGTAATTTCTGTGTTCATAAATACTATGACCTGTTTATTTTGTGACTTTAGGTTCTCGTTCATTGGATGCTTCAGTTGACTCACCTAAACCATCATCTGTTGTTAATCAATTAACATCAACATCCGGACAGATATCGTCTCCTGGACCACCTGTTCATAACATGAATAACAATAATAGTAATAATAATCCTCTATCTCCATCGACATCGTCGAATTTCTATGCAGTAGCTGCGTGTGCTGCTGCAGCTGTCGCCGCAGCTGTAGCTTCATGGAGTGGAGCAGGTTCACCGAGAACACCAGGCAGTAGATCACAACATTTCACACCGAATCCCCATCAACACCAACATCAGCATCAAACATCACCATCTTGTACTAATATATTCCCTTTGAGTCCATCGACACCAGGGAATAAATCTGCCTTTTTAAATCATTTCCAATCAGTTAAATCTCCTGGTGGTGGTGGTGGTATTTGTGGAATACCATCCTCTCCGAAGTTATCGTGTCCAGCGTTATCTCCAGCGGCATTGTATCAAAGATGTGAGAGTAATACTAACAATAACAATAATAATAACAGTGGTAGTCGAACTTCTACTGGAAATAATTCTGCTGCTGCTAGTCCCTATTCTCCAAGGTAGGTTTTTTTATTAAATCAATTAGTGTTTGTGAGTTATTTTTTATGTTTTATTAATATACTACTCATTGTTGAGGATATTTGTGCATATCTGTGCTTTGGCATCTATCTATCTATCTATCTATCTATTATTATTATTATTATTCCTTTGGGTTCCGAGTGGAACATAGGGCTTCAAGAGCACATCTACACTTTGTTCTATTTTCTGCTGTTCTCTTCATCTGGGTCCACGGTTACCCATGATCTCTCATCTCTTCTTCATACGACCTCTTCCAGGTCACCGTCGCAGTGACGACTCACTTGAGCAGTGGAGTGCATTGCGCGCGATATCATCCATCGACCTCCTCAACGTATGCGTGATCAATCCATCTCCATTTTCTTCTACATATTTGTTGAACGATCGGCTTCTTGGTTGATTTGTTACCAGCCTGAGTTTTTCGTTGCTAATTTTTTCTGACTAGGCGGTCGTCTGATCTTCAGTATGGAGCCAGTGAAGGCAGATGTTGATAAGAGTCTCTGACCTGTTGGATATCATTCTCGTGACACACAAGCAGTGGAAGTTTTTGACTCGTATAGAAGAACTGACTGGCTGACTTCACATTTGTGTTGAAAATCCGAATCTTGTTGTTCATGCTGAGGTGGAGTGCAGAAGATTTCCAAACTGGTTTCAGGTTGATGAAGGCGTATCTTGCCTTTCCGATTCTGACTGGCTTTGACATCGTCATCCGTTCCGAATGCCTGTGATTGAAAGCGTGCTTCCTAGCCGGATAAGTGAAGCAAGTAACCTCTATCAAATCTCTCCCGTTGGTGGTGATTGGTGCTGGTTGTTGTTGTTGCTAATGGTTGGTTATCTTCATCATCATCTTTTTCTCTATGTTCACCTGGAATCCTGTCTTCACATCTACCTTCGCTTACATAAAATTGTCTTATTTGTTGATGGTTTCAGTTGATGTATTCACTTTACATTGTTCAAGATATTTTGTCACATATTACTGAAACTGAATACTATCAGTAGTATTAGTACTTCAATTCGTAGATTATACCTTTGGACATAATGTTTAACTAATCTTTGATTGAATTACACATTAGCGTAAAAATATATATGTATCTTCTATCTGAGGTTATATTATTATTGTTATTATTATGATTGTTTCTCAGAAAAGTGAATAGGTGAATGTGAACATCTAGTACTTACAATCAAGAATGGTGGACATCCAGGCTGACCTAGGAGAGAGAGAGAGAGTTGGAAAACCCTGATTCCAAACCTATGCTGGTGTGTACATGGACTCCACAATTCGAATGGATTGAATGCCATATGAACCTGTTTTGGTCACCGGGATCCGTGCGAATTTAGCTTGTGTAGATCAGAATTCAAGTCAAAGGTTCAAGTGTGTGTGGGGGGGGGGTGGGGGAGTAGCCCTCTCAAGACAACCACCTGCTTCGGTTTGGTCGCTCGGACAGTATCTTAGACGTCTCACTAACTATGAGATTTCGTGTGACGCATCTCTTGGGGCTCATAATACACCAAATTTGTGTCCTAATAAATAATAATAATGGTCGTTAAAACTCAGTTGCTTGGAGTGAGGTATCTGGTGTACCACCAGACCAGAAGCCACATTTATTGTATGACACGATACTGATACTGCTCAGTTGCCCTGAATAAAGTAGAAGGGTGAGGGTTTGAACCCCAAGACTCATAGACTGAAAGTCAAATGTTTAAGCAGATAAACCAAATCGGCACTATCATTATTATTATTATTATTATTGACATTATCGTTTTTATCATTACTTTTGTTGTCTACAACACGTCCATATGATAAGTGTTGAATTATACAGAGTATATGCCTCAGTGTGCGTCGGTGGTCCAGCGGTTGGATGCTCAACAGCTGTGCAAGTGGTCCGAGGTTCGATTCCTGGCCAACACACACACACCCTTACATCCACTAGTCGGTTGTAATCCCGACAAAGAGAGAAGGTTGGACGTGTGAGGGTAACAACCCCACTTCGTAGAAAAAATTGAACTTCAGAGCTCGAGCTTGAAGCCACTCTACAGTTCCACTCAGAATGCAAAGGAATAAAGTGATTTAAAAGAAATTTTAAACTACTCACTGATTTATTTATTTATTCACTCATTTATCTCTTTCTCCTTTTGTTTTTGCTTCATCAGTATGTTTGCTGCAGCAGCAGCTGCCGCACATATGCAGTTGTTATCTGCCGCAGCAGCAGCGGCCTCGTTCAACTCGAATTTATCATCATCGTCATCATCAGCAGCAGCAGTTTCGTTGGCTAATAGTAGTAATACTGCTGGTTCAGTGCATACAGCTCAAGCTGCCACTCCTACTGCTGTTACTACTACTTCTATTACCATGGAAGATCCAAGTCGTGGAATCAAATCGTCTGATTTACTGGCAAGTCAGTTACCCACTGGTTCTTCATCTTTCCAGAGTAGAAATTGTAATGACAACACTAATGATAATAGTAATAATGATTCACTATCGGATAGCTGCTTATGGAGACGTCAACAGGCTGCGGCTGTTGTAGCAGCTGTAGCTGCAAGTGCTATGCTAGGAAATTCCTCCCCATCATCACCGCCGTCATCCTCGTCGATTTCTTCTCTTCCTGCTATTAGTGCTGTTGTCGATAGTAGTAATAATAGTAGTAGTAGTGGAAATGCTGTACGTGGTACTACTAATATATCTTCAAGTTTATGGCCTAGTCGAAGTCATCTGTTCAATTCGAGGTAAGAATTGGCGAACTTTTTTTGTTAAATGTTTAACCCCCCCTCTTTTTGGGGGAGGGTATTCACTTTGTCTCTTTTTTATCTCTCTCTCTGTTTCTATTTGACTGTTTATCTAATGAGAGTATTAATCTACAACCAATAATCTGTAGGTATTAGTAGACATTGAAGAGTAGTCATTGACAAATATAATCTGTGGGTCGTTTCGATTCATTGGATCTAGTTTGTGTGTGTGTGTGAAGTTAATCTATTACTTGAATATTCTCTGCATAACCGAACAGGTGTTGAATTCGACACTATGCTCCACTTTTGTCTATTCATTTTTATTATTCGATTGGGCTGCTACTGGAAAAGAACATCTCCATTTTACCCTCGAACCGCAGGTCAACTCGTTGTATTCCATTTGGGTTCCATTTGAGAGCCAGTCTGGCGCGTAATGTCACACAATGGTCTCCCCCTAAGAGTGTCTTCGATCCATTTCCACTTTCTTTGACAACATGTTCTTGGTGAGTGTTGCACGTCAGACAATTCCTTGTTGTTAATCCTTTCTAGTCGGCCATCTGATTGATCTTCAGTATCGAGTCGGTGGCACAGCGGTAGGATACTCACCAACCATGCAGCTGGCTTGGAGTTCGATCCCTGGGCACCGACACACTCCTCCAGTAATGTGACTGGTAAAGAGTGAAGGTTGAGCATGAGGCTAGCAACCTCATCTTGTAAAAATTAAGACCATTGCTACAGAAACTTCAAGCCTCTAGCTTGAAGGCGCCCTATGTTCCACTGGGAAAGCAAAGAGATAAAATTTTAAAAAATCGAGTCTATGAAGGCTGTAGTTGATGAAAGTCCTAAGCCTGTTCAAAATGCTTTTGATGACACGTTGAGTCTCTGTGAATCATAAAAAAGCAGTCATATATGACATTAGTTTTGAGAATCTGACCCTTATTTTCATTGATGAGTAACTCAGCAGTTTAATGAAGACCTATTCTTGGTTCTCTGATCGTGTTGTCTGCCTATGCTGCCTAGATAAGTGAAAGGAGTGACTTCTTTCAAATTTCTCCCATTGGCGGGGGGTGGGGTTGGGTGGTGGTGACTGGTTAGGCATCTTCTGCCTTTTCTATGTCCCTCACTTCAAGTCCTGTCTTCGGTGACAGCCTCTTCTGCCAATTTACCTTTTTTATGGTTTTTCGCCTATAGATAAACAAGTCTATGTGACAGTTAGCATAAATCACCTGTATAGTCCAGATCTTCTTTCTGTCTTCTTGCCACCCCCACAGTCTATTGTGTGATCCAAGTCATGTTGGACGTTTCTGCATATTACTCATTTCAGCTGGTATTTTTTTAAAATTCAATTCAGGTCGGAAAACTTTTAAGAGATGATAAATGCCGTTTTGTGTTGTATCTCCGTCTCCGCCTGTCTATCTATCTATCCATCCATGTGCCTGTGTGTGCACACACTCATTCATTATATTTGATGAATTGGCTAGTAGATTTGAATGATGAATAGGTTGATGGAGGCGGGGAAGGCGGGGCCGTTGATAAGTTAGTTGATTTTGATGATGATGATGATGATGAATGGCCCAAATCACATCCACAAATCTGTCAATTTCTATTTTTGAAAATTCAATTGCGAAGAATAATTCTTTCCTCCACGTTGTCTGTACTGTGTAGATATAGTCACTCACTGTCACACATACACGCACACATACATGTAAACACACAACCATTGTACTTCTTTATTTTCTATTTTTGTTTTAATCAATCAATTAATTAATTTAATTGATTCCACTTGACCAATCGTAATCAACCTCTCAACTTTGCAATTCCATCTATCACAGACACAGACACACATGCCAACATGCCACAGGTATTGTTGTTGTTGTTGTCGTTATTGTTATTCATGGGATCACATATACCTACCTACCTACCTGTCAGTTATTCACATAATATATACACATGATTGATCTATTGTTATGACTTAGCTGAGTAATAGTCATATTCCCACCGTTGCCGTCCTTCCTACCCCACCTCACCCCCATCGCCAACACGCTTTGTCTCTGTTTCTGTGTGCCACCAATCTTCCCATTCTTTATGTTTCCTTTTTTTATTAAAAAAAAGAGTTTTCCAATTATTTATTGTTTGATATTTTTTACAGGGGTTTCTCTTCACTCCTTGTTTGTTTCATCTAGTGTGGCTGATATGTTAACTGTTTTATTATTATTATTATAACTAGTTATTTTTATCACTACCACTTCTAATACTGTTATCCAGGATAAACTAGTGAAAGGCGTGATAGCCAAAATTTGTAAGACAGGTGGCAAATTCATTTTGATGGATTGATTACATTCAGTAGTCGCCTTGTTGTTGTTGTTGTTGTCCCTCACTCAGTTTCTCTCTCCCTCTCTCCCTCTTCCCACTCTGGGTCGTCTACTCCTTCGGTGTCAATCTGTCTATTTTTAATGAAAGTGACGACAAAGTCGTGCTATCAGCAGCAGCAGTAGTAGTTGGGGTTGGGGTTGTGGTTGGGAAACACACAGAAAATATTGACAGATAGCCAGAGACAGAGAGTGAGCGAGCGAGCGAGAGAGAGTGAGTGAGTGAGAGAAATGGAGGGAAGGATAGTGAGGGAAAGTAGTCAGACTACTTCAGTATAAAACACAATAATAAATGAGAACTTTATGTATTTACTTATTTATTTATTGTTAATTTTTCAAGCCAGCTGCTGGCTTAACTAACTGGTTTAACTGTCAGTAAACATCTTGATTTATCATCCATCAGCTTAGCATTATGATAAAATTTGTATATGTGCATATTAGAGGAGTGTGCGCGTGTGTGTGTGTGTGTATGCACCGTTGAAGTTGTCTAATTGATTGAAAATAGGTTTACTGTGCGCATATATACACACACACTATGGCCCCACATGCTCATCTTATTTTAGTAATGGTACACTACACTTTTGAAATAAATCTAACAGTAAGGTTGATAACAGTGATATAAAAGTGTGATGTGTTTGTGTATTTGTACACTGACCCACAGAACTATTTTACTCACTGAATTTCTAACGTAGAGAAGTTTGCACAGAAGTACCGCAGCAGTTCAAGTCTCCACATTCCATGTTATAGTACATAAAGGTTGAGAGAAAAGAAATTCAAAACGGTTATAGAAAGCAGAAATCTAGGTGACAATGAATAGTAATCTAGATGAATGTGATGGCTTAATACATTTTTGGAGATTATAAAAGCATGAGCGCATTTACACCATTGAGAACAATTTTGCTCTATATTATCGCCAACAGTTTCCAGCCATTTGTTTCTACTATCCTGAGGGTCGTAACTATACAGTTTAACCAATCTTAACTCTTTTCCAACTTTATGTTGTCGAGGAAGTCGGTAGCTCGATATACGCGAAACATCGCCTAGCCATCTGAATTGATGTAGCTTCCCAACAATACTATCTTCATTTGATGTATAGTTCCCAATAGTTGATGACATCGCCCTCAATCCAGGCCATCGCTCGAGTGGAATCCAAATAGGAAGCGACGAGTGGGTCGTCAGTGCGAGGGTAACATGGAGGAGATTGTGTGAGAATGAGATGAGAGAGTTTGGTCAATTGTGGACCCAGCCAGCTGAAGAAGACGGCAGAAAACAGAACAAAGTGGAGATGTGTTGTTGAAACCCTATGTTCCACTAGGAATGCAAGGGAATAATAATATTAATAATAATCCCAATAGTTGAATCACGAAGAGTAGGGAAGAAGGATAAGAAGAAAGAGTAGACTCGGAACTAGATAATTTCTCCTTTTCTGATTATTTCAAATTATCAAAATCAAATACCTCCAGTTATCTACTCACTCTTCCCATGTAGTGCACACTCAAATGCATACACACACATATTGTTCACTACATTGGAATGTTTCTGTTTTAACACAAAATATATATTTGAATAAATCAAGAATAACAGTTTTTGCAGAATAAGACGATAGTACCATCCTTTCAAATATTGCTTTGTAGGGATTTTGTTGATTGGTTGCAAGGTTTCATCATGAGCTGACAATGGTTAGAGAACCATTGAAAATCCTGAGAGTACTGGACAGCTGTTTCGAGCTCGCCTTGTAATCAGAAAGTCCTGGGTTCGAACCCCGGTGGGTGCGTACTGCGGAAGAGTCCGTAACTAGGCAGATGAAACAGCTGTCCAGTACTCCCGGTACCATCCTTTGTTTATTTTGTTGGCTTATCATTAGCTGCTTACAGGCCAAAGTCATTATTAAGTATATCTACAGAAACAATTTTCACATACTTGAACAGAGATTTCATTTTTAAACAAAAAATCTATTAGTCAATATATGCATTTTTCTTTTTTTATACCTTTACATTCTTCCACTGGAACGTAGGGCTTCAAGCTAAAGGTTTGAATTTTATCTTTACGGGGTGGGGTTGCTAGCTGCATGCCCAAGCTTCCCTCTTTATCAGTCTTATTACTGGCTTAACGAGGTAAAGGAGTGCATACGATGCTAATAATAACAACAATAATAATCACTTTATCCCAAATAATAATGATCATGCACAATAGAAACTTTCGGCATTACGCAATCAGATGAAAGAGAGGATGACTACATCCGGTTACCAGGATGCAGGGCAGGGAAAGACTGATAACCGCTTCTTCCTGAACGCATAAATGCTGTATATATAAATGCAGTATATACAGTCAATAAAC
Organism: Trichobilharzia szidati; assembly: GCA_944472155.2. Lineage (NCBI taxonomy): Eukaryota > Metazoa > Platyhelminthes > Trematoda > Strigeidida > Schistosomatidae > Trichobilharzia > Trichobilharzia szidati. The sequence goes on from OX235276.1 coordinate 57,367,899, forward strand.
TCTTTTTGTTTTTGAAAAGTTTACATGTATTGTTGCATACAACGAGTCAAACTTGTCGTAAAATCAATCTGTTTATTTATTTGTCTGTTTGTTAGTGAATAATCATAATAATCTTTTCCCCCTTCTTTTTTTCTTGTTGTTGTAAAATACATTTTAGTTTGGTGTACAAAGTTAGCAAGAAATAATTTTATAATCAATTGGGAAAGAGAGTGTATGCTTCTTCTCAACTGACAGACAAAAAGGCATTTTTATTTGTATTATTATTAGTAGTATTATTGCTATGGTTTATTTAGTGTTGAAGGCTTTAACACTTTATGAAGAATTCTTAGACATTTGAAACAGTTTATACCTGAATTTCACTGTAGAGATTTCGTCATGGGTAGTGCTACATCAGTCAAAGGATCATTGAACAGTCAACGAGCAATTGGACAATTGTTTCTGTCTCATTTAGGGACGCTTGCATAACGACCCTACCAGGGATACAACCTAAGTAGGACCTTTAGGTTAAAAGGTTTAACCATTAATCATTCAAATTTGTGTTGATCTACGATAGACTACTATATCGCCAACCAATGGTGTCATTTTGGGTATCCACATCACGTGACTTACAATGATTTTCTAACTCTGATGTCGATTAGTGTGTGCGTCGGTGGCATAGCGGTTAGGGTGCTCGCCGACCACGCACATGGTCCGGGGTTCGATCCCCGGCCGACGCACTCCTTTACCTCGCTAAGCCAGAAATAATGCTGGTGAAGAAGAAAGGTTGGGCATGAGGCTAGCGACCCCATCCTGTATAATAAGCACTGCTACAGAAACTTCAAGCCACAACCTTGAAGCTCTATGTTCCACTGAGGAATGTGAAGGAAAAAATGTCGAACAGTGACAAAATCTCTACATTGGAATAAATCAGAATGCTTGCAACATCTTATTTCAAGTACAACAATTTACGAGTTTGACCATGGATTGATATCAGTTGGAGAACCATTGGAAACCAGCTGGGGGGCCTACTGGACAGCTGTTTCATCCTAGTTTGGGAATCGTCGGCAGTACGCATCCACCACAAGGGTTCGAACCCAGGACTTCCCAGTTACAATGCAAGCTCGTATGCCATTCAGCCAATAAACCACTGCATCGGGTCCCACTGGTTAAATGGTATATGAGCTCACTAGCCTTGTAACTGAGAGGTCTTGGTTTCGAACCCTAGTGGGGTGCGTACTGCCGATGATTCTTAAAAAATAGGATGAAACACCTGAATATCCAGTACTCCCTGATTTTCAATGGTTCTCTAACTGATATCAATCCATGGTCAAAGTCGTCAAAACAAATCTAATCCTTACAAACCAACTCTTAAAATAATTTAGTTCGTCCTCCTAGTTATTCTTTTTTTTTGGGATAAAAAACGTGTATCTTCACACAAATCGACGTGTGTGTGTCTGGTGGGGGGGGGGGAAGGGGAGAAGCAGTGCTCTGACTGGGTAGGTCTAATTAGCTTCAGCTGCGTGCTAATTTCGCACTGATGATTATTTTTGAAAGGGATGATTTCAAAAATTCACCTGCCATCCTTCTTTTTCTCCTCCTCCTCGAATTGTTATTAAAACCGATAATATGTCCAACATCATGGTATACTACTGTAATCGTTTTTGTAAGTAGTATAATTCTATTTAACAGAAAGTTTTAACCTTTATGTAACTGATGTGTAATTATATTGTTTTAATTTCTCTTAATTTACTAATAATCATGATTTTATTGTTTGTTTTTTGTTGAAAAAAATTAAATATAGATGTCGAGATCGTCGAAGCTATGAATTTGTAAAATCTCTAACGAAATCAAGTAACAGTAGTAGTGTCAATAGAAGTAATCATAATAACAATAATGATGAAACAATTCTTGATTCATTTAATGAGAAAATGAAGAAATCAAATCATTTATTCATGTCATCATCAGCAACATCATCAGCGCTAGGGATGTCTACAACGACACCTTCATCATCAAAGGGTGGTATGCATATCAAGAAACCATTGAATGCATTTATGCTGTTTATGAAAGAGATGCGTACACGTGTACAAGAAGAGTGTACACTGAAAGAATCAGCGGCTATTAATCAAGTATTAGGCAAAAAATGGCATGAATTATCTAGAGAAGAACAGACAAAATATTATGAAATGGCAAGACACGAGAAAGAATTACACCAACAATTATATCCAAATTGGTCAGCACGTGATAATTATGCCTATCATGCTAGACGGAGGAAACGTCGACGACATTTATTTCACAAGCATGGTATACACATTAGAGGAACACGATATAGTAATAGTAGTAATAATAATAATAATAGATCTGGAACAATTGGATTACGTGGTGCAGCCACATCAGATAAATTAGTGTTAATGAATCATTCAAATATGTTGGATAAATTAAAACTGGAGGGAAGTAAATCATCTTGTCAACAAGGTGGTGGTCAACAACGCCCACCACCACAACAACACCAACACCGGTTACGTGTTCATGATCGATCTCCAACTGGGAAATATTATGCTGATGAACCATTATCCCCTCTGGCTATGAATCGTCCAAAAATACAAATCACTAATATGCTTGATGATGTTGTCAACCCCAGTAATACTATTACTAACAGTAATAATAAATGTCTGTCTCCTCTTCCACCAATTCTAGCACCGTCTACCACCCACTCGGAATTATCCTCTGACCAACAAACATGCATGAAATCGAATTCTCCGATATATAGAAAACAAAATTACCCATTCCCTATGACAGCAACAACAACACCAACGACAACGTCATTTTCATTATCATCTCCCCCGCCATCATTATCATCTACACAGTCGAATGTTGTCGCAACAGCACATACTCTGAATAGTCCTCGTTTACTGACAACAATCCCTTCCATAATTGATACAGATGACAACTTATCATCTGCAAGACAACATAAGAAAGGATCTATTGATGCTTTGACCTCAGTAGTATACAATAAAACATTACTGAATGGTGATAGTAATGATGGAAGAAATAATAATAGTGGTAATAATTTCACCTCAGAATTCCTCCCCTTATCAATGAATAATTTCAACACTTCAAGACAACCAATGATTGATGCAGGTCATCGTCATAATCATCAGACTTCTGGAGATGCGATACATCCTTTCTCTCTTCATCATAACAACAACGGGAGCAGCAACAAGTCAGATAAATTTCGAACAATGTCTATGCTGAATGGCAAATCTGTCCTGAGTACAAACAAGTTGGATTTACAATCAAGTAATATGAGTGCACCATCTGTAGCCACCACGTCGTCAACAGAAAATATCGCCTCTTCGGGGAAATTCTTTCCTCGAGAAAATCAATTAAACACAGGCTATAAGGATTCAATAAATTCTGCTCATAGAGATTTTCTTTTCCCGCCTCTGCCTTCTCATCATCATCAGCAGCAGCAGCAATCGAGTAATAATAATAATAATAATCATGATGCATCCAGCTTATTTCAGCATTCCACAACTTTTCCCTTCTTACCTTCTGAATTGTCGTCTAACAGAGTAGATATTTCTTCATCATTCTGTCCAACCAGTACTAATACTACTACTACTATTACCACTAATGATTCGCCTTTTCTGTCTGTATCTTCATTGACTGGTTATCATAAAACAATGCATTCCAAAGATCAACCCGCCTTTTTCCCATCTAAATTTACTGGAACAATGAATTTATCTTCTGATATAAAAAATAAACCTCTACCACATTCATCATTATTACCCGGTGGCGCATATCCATCGGGTTATCGTTCCCCACCCAGCTTTATTAACCAGTCATCGTCAATGCCAACAAATTATTCAAATTTTCCTGGTCCATTGCCTTCACATTTCATGTCTACATTTGGTTTCACCAATCGACATCATAATTCATCATCTTCTTCTAGAAGTATCGGTGAATTACTGTCTGATAGCCAGATGATGAAAAAAAATCTGAAGAATACGTCCAATTCGCATTCATCTGTGTCGACTAACGTGGCCGCAGTGGCTGCAGCTGCAGCTATGGCAGTTGGTGAATTGTCTGGTGGGAATTTGAAAAAATGTCGGGCTCGATTTGGTCTAGAGCATCAGAATATGTGGTGTAAACCTTGTCGGTATGTATTTCACCGTTTTTCCACCTTGGTGGTTTTATTTTATTGATTATTTGGATGAAAGTATGTTACGTAATCATGGTGTTAACATTCGGATAGCTTTTTTATCTTCTAGGTATAAAGTGTTGAAAAAAATCGTATACGTATGAGATGCTGTTTGATTTGAGCATTTCGTTTTTGGAAGCGACCATGACCGTAGGACAGGTGTTTTAAAGTCAATCGACCAATTTGTGTTACGATACAGTCATGTTTTAGCGTTATTTGTGTCACTCTTCTTCCACACAAGCAACCTTTTTTTATTCCTTTACATTCCCAGTGGAACATGGGGCTTCAAGCTAGAGGCTTGAAGTTTCTGTAGCATTGGTGTTTATTTTTACGGGGTAGAGTTGCTAGCTCCATTATGGGTAAATTTTGTTTTGATAAAGTCTCACAGTGTTATACAGTAATGTTTACTGATGACGTTTCGAGCACAATTTATTGCTCATAATCACGTTTTGGTTTGACCACGACTGGCTCTTTCCCAGCCTGACCCTATGTCAGCTAACATTGGCCGTCGAGGAAGGCTATGGCTAGGAATACATGCGTGACACATATCCTAACCATCTCAGTCGATGTAACTTCACATCCTCGTCGATTGATTTCCCCTCCTTACCTAACACTCGACCGATGCCTAATCTCAATTTCACTCACCCTACTATACCACCCAACACACACAGGAGATAGAACGCAGGCACTTATGATCAAAAACAGCTAGCTAAGCTCTTCATGTCTTCCACTCTCAATGGCCAGGTCTCACAGCCATAAAGGAGGACGGAGCGGATTACTGAGCAGTGCACACACCTTTTGGTATATTAGGCGATAGGTTCTTGGTTGGTTCGTTGCGTAACAGAGTTCCATATCGCTGATCTTTTCTGGCCATCTAATCTGTGATAGTGGCGTGAGGATATCCATTGAGGTCTCTGGATCCGTGCTGCAGGAGGGATTCCTCCTGGTCCCGCTGCCTTCCCAGCTTTCAGTAGCTTCGTAGCATTCAAGACTTCTACTTTTGTCGGAAGACTGGTGTTTATTGGTAGTTCTGTGCCAACTGTTGTCGGTATTTCTGCACAAGTTGTAGGCGGTAATCGGTTTAGAGGTCGTTTGAAATTAGTAGCCCATTGTTTCCTTTGTTTCTCTTCTTTGGTAATCAGGTTCCCTTCATTATCTTTCATTAGTTTCATCTCTGTTGGTATCTTCTCGGATGAGTATCTGATTATCTGGTTCTGCTTCAGTTTCCAGCGTGTCGTAGAATTTTCTTTTGTCGTAAAGTATACTTGTAAAGTTCCACCGAGAGAGAATTGTACATTTTTGACTTCCTGTAATTTCGCTGAAGCCATTTCTTGAAAGCATATCGAGGAATTTTTGACTAAATTCACTAAAGTATATCAACTAGCGTATAGGAATCCAGGATTGTTGATCATTCTAGTTTGCTGAAGAAGGGAAATAAATCTTCTTGTAATAATCAAAATTAAGACCAACTTACATAATATCTAAGCGGAGCTCGAGATAGAAAAACTCGAATAAAACAAAAAATAGGTTCCACACCCAGACGTGGGTGTGGTAGTCACACATATCCAACCTTCGGCACATTCTAAATTAGAGACACGCTGACCAGGGTTCAGCACTTTCTATATTTCACGATCTGATCTCGATCCCATGCTGTAGTAATATCTGGCCTTCAAGAGAGTATCGGTAATGTATGTTGCATCAATCGATACACTTTAATCGAACATTTACACCTGTGTAAGAACTTATGGGTAGCTATCATCTGAGGTGATAACTTTCACTGGTGTCCGTTGGGATAAATATGACGTTAGTTGACTTTGATGTTTTAGAAGCTGCATTGTTATCAAACGAACGTCTCAATGATGTACACTATGCAAATGACATTGTCCCTTCTAGGTGAAAATATTGAGAAAATGTACAGTCCATTATGATGGCATTACACATTTCTTCTCTCCACTTTTTCTAAACATTCCACCTAAGCTGAAATTATTAATTTCCAACAGTTAGTTTGTAGAGATTTAATTTTTGTTTCAAGTTCGCCCATGGACTGATAACCAACACACTGCGAGGGTTCGAACCTAGGCAAACTTGTAGACCAATCAGTCAATGGGACTTGAGTCAATAACCCATAAATTCTAACTTCTACTTATTCATGAAATTGCAGTTATTCTAAGCTTTTCTATCTTTTTTCTTTTTCTCGCAAATAGTCGTAAAAAGAAGTGTATTCGATTCATCTCTGAAGCGGATGCAGAAGAGTTTGCACACAGTGGATCCCAACAGACAGCAAGTCAATTATCATCAACAAATCAAATTGCTCATTTCGCAAGACATGGAAGCCTGACTAGTTTTATGGATCCATTTCTACATCCTATGCATTCATCGCATCAATCTAATCTGTCTAATCATTCAAGTAAACTTCATTCAGCATTACCTTCAGGATTTCTATATCCATCATTGAATTCAAATAATAATAATAATAAAATTAATAATAATAATATCGGAGCTGGTGAAAACACTTCACTGTCTAGTTTTAATTCACGATTAAAATCTCACCTGATGTCAGAAGCTTATAACACTGGTAAACCGTCTGCATTTATCCATCCTTCACAGTCATCACGTTCATTAAATCCTGTCTTGAATTTACCGCCTTCATTTTTAATGACGGATTCGTATAATTCACGTAATTCAACATTTGAACAATTGAACGCCAAAATGACACCACCACCAACATCATCATCAGCGTTACCATCGTTTTCTTTGCCAATTCCTCGATCATCTTCACTTACTAGTCATGCATCTCAATGTTTACCCAACTGTAATAAGTCAAGAATACCAGATAGATTCAACAACGACAACAAAGATTTTCTTGAAAAATCCAGTTCACAAGAATTATGGAATAATAATAATAATGATAATGGTTTGAATAACTTCTATCCTAATTGGTCACAATATTCTTCAGCTTTTAAACTGTCATCCTCAGTAAATCCTCCAGCTGCTCCTCCTGAAACACTAGCTTCTATCTCTCCAAAATTAAATCCATTTGATTTGAATACTTCACATGGCCGACTTAGTCAATTGCATACAGTCAATAAGTCTGATAGCGGCGATACTATCGAAAGGTTTAAACCGTCGTTGTCGACATCATTACGACCAAATCAATTTAGCGTTGAATCTTCTCTAGCATTCAATGATGGTGATTCGTCTAGTACTACTACTACTACTACTGCTACGATGACTACGACTAGTAGTTGTGCCGGCGGTACTAATACAAACAGTGATGATATGCTGTGGACGTCTATAAAGTATTCTCCAGAGAATAATTCAAAACATTCGTTATTCAGTTGTTCCAATTTTATGTCAACATCAAGTGGTGTAGAAACATCCACCTCTGTCACCGGCGCCGCCACCGCTTCCTCCTACTCGTCATTATCATCAGCATTATGTACAGAACCGATTAATATGAAGTCGGTTACTGATAGTCATTCTGTAGAAGAAACTGGTATAGATACAAATTCTATTGAACCTCCTAATAAACGTATCTGTTGTAATTCATCAACTGATGCTAATAATAATAATAATGAGGGTGATAATGATAATAATGACAAAAATGTTATACAGACGAGTTCATCAAAATCATGCCTGGCATTTACATGTACAAATATTAGTAATAGTAGTAGTAATTCTATGAATACTAATACTAATAATGATAATTTAGCATTCCATAGTGATAAAAGTAATAATATTGATAATACAACTACTGACACTTCTACTACAACTACTCCTGCCTCTACTACTGGAACAACAACAACATCGACAAATCGTGAGTCTGTTCGATTCGGTGTAGCTGATTTTATGGGAATCAACGACAAAGATGATAATGATGGCGATGGGGATGCAGGTGAAGATGACAATGAGGATAATGACGATGATGAGGATCCCTTAGTTATTGTCGTCGATAACGATGATGGTAATCACAATAAGAAAACGCATGATCCTGATATACTGACTACTTGATTAGGTGTGTGTGTCTAATATATCCTTCCATCCCTTTAAATTGACATTTACATATATATATATATATATATATATATTCTGACAGAGTATAGTAGTAAATAATTACCAAAAAAATTGTACTATTTTCCTGACACACTTGAATGTTTTCCCCCCCGGGGGTTATTTTGATGGAAGGGGTGGAGTGGGCGGGGAGGCGGGAATACGCGCGCACACACACACAGAAGAGAAGTATTCATCAGATAATATTCTCGTCAACTTGAATGATATCTAACTTTGTATCATGATAATGAATACCATTGTTATTATTATTATTATTACTACTATAATCTACTTTACTCTAAGATAATGTAAATTCACTTGTCATTACTTATTGTTTTTCTTCCTTTCAATGTTGACAACGATAATGAATATATGTTCATCAGCGTTGTGATGACGCGATACGACCACCGTCTTTATCGCCATCACCATCATCATCATGATCGTTAGCAGCAAATAGAAGCAGGATACATCATATTGTCAAAACAGAAAAAGAAAAGAAAAGAAACCGACATTTCATTCAATGCACGTTTCATGTATATTTCCCCGCCAAAATCATGTATAAAACATTGAAACAATTAATTACCTGTTGTTATTTCCTCCAATGGACTTGTTGTTCTTTTTTGTTCCCTTGTATGGGGTTTTCCTCTGATCTTTTTTTAATCCTTATTGTTCATCTTTGTGACGATGATGGTGATGATGATGATGATTTTGAAATTGAGATCTACTCTAGATTTCGTTTCTCTTCTATGTTTGTGCGTATATCTCTCTCGTACAGGGTCCTCAATTCACTTATATATATGTGAAAATCGAGGCTTATTTTTCTTCTTCTTGTTTTTCTTCTTATTGTCTTATTGTATCTTTTATTCTTTTGTCAGTGTTTGCAGTTGACAAGATTTCTTACTAGATTGATTAGTAAATGGGATTATCTATCTATGTAATAATAATACTATTATTATTATTATTATTGTTCATCTGCATCACATCTCTATTGTATACCTGCATAGACATATATTGGGGGTATATTGTTTTATTCAACCAATATAATTATTATTTAACTGATTAATTAATTAATTGAATGAAAAAGTAAATTATGGCAGCTGTAATTCTCTTCTTCCTCTTCTTCGTCCTCCTCCCTGTATATCTTCCTACTCTCTGTACTGTACTGTACTTGTATTGTGTTATGTTTTGTTGTATTTCAACTCATTTTTGCTGCTGGCTAGTAGTAGTGTTTAAGCCATTTATTTAAAGTAGTAAAAGTGAAGGGAAACGTAGTGGATAGAACAATTATTCCTGTGTACACACTAACCACCACCACCTACCCCTCACCCGTTTTTTCTTTTGTTCTGTTGTCATGCTTAATACAGAAGTATTATGTATAAAACTGTGTATAGTGTTAATGATAATGATAAGAATATCAGTAGTAGTAGTATTATGGAAGCTAATGTTTATTTGCCTTCTATGAATAAGTATCATTTCAAGTGTGTTTCAAGGTGGTTTTGTTCTTGGTATTTTTCCCTCCAATCTCACTGCTTTCATTCTTCTCCCCTGCGTTCATTTCACCTCCCTATGGTTAACCTACAGTAGTGATCTTGTTGTTGCCGTCATCGTCTCATCTTTCTTTCGTCCCCCTCCATTTCCCTTATTAACTTGTATTCTGTGTGTATTTATTTCTCAATGAAAACAAAGAGACACACACAACTGGAAAGGATACATTTTAATCAGCTGATTGATTGATTGATTAACTGTTTATTTGTCTATTACGTAATCATCACTGGTTAAGGAACAAAACGAAAACAAAACCAAACCAAAGGTGATGGGTGGGTGGTACATGCAACACATCTGATGGGAAAAGAAAATGAGTATGATACAGGAGGAAAGAAGGCAGATAAATTATAGGGCTTCATTATAAACTTTGAAGACAGCTAACATGGAAATTACTTCCACAATATTATCGTTATTATTATTATTCGTGTAATTTAATGTTATATTATATGCATAAATTTGGTGTATTTGTTAAACAGTAATCGTGTCTACTATCTCACATGTGTTACTATTTCATACTATATATATATACATATGCCTCGATATAAGTATATGCGTTAGTGTATATTCTACGGCGGTGTTGCTGTTTGTTTAACTCTCTTTCCTTCTGTTATTCCCTGTTGTGGTGGTTAATTCTGACATTCTTCTTCGTTTCCTCCTTCTCCGCCTTCTCCTTCGTTTCGATTTCTGGTTAATCATATATATACATATACGTATAAATATATGTAACAAGTATTACTGTAATCATGTACGATAAAGATTTTATTATACTCTATTAACTCGACTCACACACACATGAAAACGGTGCATTTCCTTTTGTTTTATCGGGTTTTCCCCATCTATCTACCTACCTATCTATCTATCTATTCGCTATAATGTATTTATTCTTTGTTTTTATGAAATAATTAGGTATTTGTTATTGATGTAAGATAAGGGTTACAAGAGTTTATTATTACTATTATTATTATTATTACTATTATTATTATTATTATTCAGAGTAAACATGAGTACTCAATTTTTGACAATATCTGCACAAGTACACATTTATACACTATGCACAAATACACTCAATATCTATCTATACAGATACATACATACATACATTCTAATATTGTTGCCTACAGTTCCTTCCTACAGTTGGTCTTACTTACTTTACTCCCTCCCTGGACTTATTCAATTTATTTGTACAAGTAAAGTTATGTAAAACCACTTTGTTTTTAAATGAAATTAACTTTTCTATATATATATATATATATATATATATATATATATATACATACTTGTAAACGATATGAACAGTACCCAGAAGGATTATGATAATAATAGTAATAATAATGGTAATGAAGCGTAGTGACAGTAGTACTTGTAGTACTAGTATTAGTAGTATTCATAATAATAATTATAGTAATGATACAATGTAGTAATTATGGCACAACCAACCAACATTTTCGATTATTATGTACTCCCGGAAAACAGGGTTATCATTGATGTGCAAAACAAAACTGACATATTACGGTTTTATTTCTCTTGATATCCTTTGTTTTGTTTTTTTGGATCTTCTTCCCCTCTGTCACTGTATCTTACTGTCTATCTCTCCCTTCGTCTTCAGTTTTTTTTCAAAGTGTATATGTATCATGAAAGTTTGAGGAAAAAATGTTACACTATAAATATATATATATACATATGAATATAAAAATATATATAAATAATACTTTAAAAAAATTGTATGTGTGTTTTATTCCTTGAAATTTATCACATCTCGTGGCTGCGGATGTGTATATGCGATAAGATGTTGAATTTCAGTCAGTGTATTATTAAGACGTAATAGATCCGAGGAAGAGGTTCGTTGGTGTCCAGGCTAAACACTGAAGACTGTTATTTGTACAGTTAATTTATTAGTATAAGGTTTGATTTACTGAGGTATTCTCAGTTTTAGGATGACTCCACGATCGCCCATGATTAACCTCTTGTCTCCTTCTCGTAAGATCTCCTCCACATCACCCACTATTTCCCCTTAGGCATATTTCATTAGGTGATAGGTTCTTAGTTCGTTGCCAGAGTTCCACTGTTGGTAATCCCTTTTGGTCAGCCCTCTGATCTTCAGTGTCAAACCTACGAAAGCAGTTGTTGATCAAAAGTCCCAAAGCTTGTTGGAAAGGCTTTTGGTGACGCGTCAAAGTTTCTAAGCCATAAACAAAAACTGACTGACTTGACATTGATTTTGAAAATCCAAACATTGTTCATTATGTTGAGTGCAGCAGATTTCTAGGCTGATTTTCTGATCCCAACTGGCTTTCACATCTTCATCCGTTCTACTGTCTGTAGTTGAAATGATGCTTCCTTAATAAGTGAAGGAATTGACCTCGTCCAAGTTTCCTCCCAATTGGAAGTGATTGGTGCTTGTTGTTGTTGTTGGTGGTGGTGGTTAGGCATATTCATCACTTCTGTTTTCTCCATGTTCACTTAAAGTCGTGCCTTCCTTGCCTGCTTCTTCCGCCAAATTGTTGGCTTTCACCTGGTGTAGGTTTTCGAGTTTATGTGAGTGACATTAGACATAAGTCATCGATAAAGCCTAGATCGTTTAGAGTCTTCTTACCGGTCCGATGTATTCTTGTCTTCTCGTGACGGTCTTCCCCATGGTCTGCCATGTGATCCAACCCACCACAATCAGGAATATCATCGGTGATAGTAGACAGCCTTGTCTTACTCCTGTCTTCATTTCAAAAGCTTTACTGATTTTTTCGTTGTGTATCGTCTGACATGTTACGTTGTCATATAGCTGTTGAATGAAGTAGATAAACGCTTGGGGCACCCTGTATTTTTGAAGCAGGTTGCAAACTACTTCATTGTCGACGCTATCGAAGGTCTTCTCAAAGTTTATTAAGCTCAGATAGACATTTGCCTGCCATTCTACGCTCTGTTTGATGATAATGACGCATAGCATTGCAGTTTCATCAGCACATAATTTGGTTTTCCTAAACTCAGCTTGTTCTGGGCCGAGTTTGTCATCTAGAGAATCTTGTAGTCTCTTCAGGATGACAGAACTTAATATCGTATGTCGCATATTTTATTTAGCTGCAGATTTTCTGTGAAACGCATAATTTAATGATGTATAAGATAAATTGTCAGCGAACGACTGCAACGCATGCGGTCCAGATTTTCCAATCTCCCTTTCTGAAGCACAGAGTCAATATAGCTGACTTCCCAGTCGTTTTATGGAAATACATTCCCATTTCCTAGCAGCATAACTTCCCCCTCAGACGCCCAACATATTATTAATGACTTATGCTATAATGGCATCCGGTTTTAGTCTGACTGCTACCTACCCAACTTTGCTGGTATGACAGTGTAATGACAGGAGACAATGGCCAGGCAACAGACCGTTTATTGAGAAAATCAAGAGATATTTATGGATTCTTTTGTACATTATTATCAACAGAGGAGCAACGTCTTCTAATTGGTTGTTTCCTTGTTGAATGTTATTCTGTATTGCTTGTGACCGTTTCTCAAAAAAGTTAAGGCATATATCTGCGAATTGTATTCGCACACGTTAAGTCTGCTGTGACTGGTCGGTGATTTCCTCAAGGTTAGGCTTTGTTATTGTTTTTCCCACGACCCCGATTCGGGACGTAACAGTGATGTAAGTTGATGTCTACAATTTTGGCCTGTAGCCAGTTCTCAGCATAACAGAACCTACAGAAATGTTTTTTTAGCCAATGCACCTTGGATCACTGTAATTTGAACTCCTGACAACCACGTCATGGTAACGGCTGTCGGTCGCGACAAACATATAATCTTCGGTGATAGATAACTGTCTTAAATATTTTGTCTTGTTGGAATTAATTAACAAAGTATAGTTTATTACTGTTTTGCGTAGATAACTGTAAGTTCGAATATTTCACTTATTCCAGTCTATCTTTATATTGCCGCTTCATCAGTATTGCACATTGTATAAATGAGTGGGGCGAATGAGGATATTGGGTACCAGAGAGCCTTTCTTTCTACAATATGCCTAAATTCATAAGCCGTAAAATGTAGTGTATATAAGCTTTATTTATAATGTTAAGTTTTTTTATTGGGCTGTGTTCTCTGAGCTGGTTGATTTAATTGTGAAACTTCCATTATCTTTCTAGACAACGCCATCAGAGTGAGCTTATTTAAATTCTGCATTATTGATATAATTGTATTTTTTCAAAAGAATGGTTACTGAAAAACGAATATTCTTTACGATAACCTGCTTTCCATCACCAAGGTCTACAGTTATATATACATGCATAACAGTGAATGAATTAATGTTATTAACAACATTAGTTTTGTTTAAATAACATCGAATCAATGATAATAATATTAATGGATTACAGTTGGATAGCATCAACATATAACACTACACACTGAATATCAGAAAAATTAGGAAAAATGATAATAATACAAATTCATGAATTTATAGTCTCCAGTGAAGGTCGGTCAGGGCAGTAGTAGTGGCCAGACTTGCTTCTTCTGTACACAGAACACCGGTTGTTTCAGGCGAATAGCGATAGATTCTGCTGTTTGAAGAATGTGGTACCTAGGTGTTTTTGGTAATTTATTTGGTACCCAGTAGATGATGGGGAAGGACACTTCAACATTGGTGTTGCGGCCGGTTTGGACCAGATGGTATAATATGGAGCCATTGATGCTTCTCACTACAGTTTAATTTAATCACACTGGTGAATGTTTCCAAGCGATCACGAAAAATCAAGTTCCTAGAGCAACGGCCAATATAACTCGCTCCATCACAAGTGCTATTGAATTGGCAGACACAATTAGAAGCGACCAGTCTAAGTATTTCATCTTTCAGCTGCGGAATCCCTGTCGGTTGTGCAGAAAATAAGACCTGTACTTTACCAGCATTAAAAGTTCTTTGAGCAGATTTTCTTAACTTTTTCGTAATTATTTCACCAAGAATGTTGCCTTTGAATCGCAGTCGTTTGTATGTATGTATGTATGTATTTCCTGACAACATTTGTCGTGATTAGTTGTTAATTTACATTGATCATTTTTATTAACTTGGAATTTGAACTTTCTTGTCATGGAGAATTCACACAAGTTCACTTTTTACGTTAATCTTTACTCTGATGATGTTGTCTCGGAAGACATTGAAAGCTTCTCAGTTAAATCCACCAACTCAGAGAACAAAACCAAATCGAAATCATTCACCTGAGTTACAGCTTTTCTCTATTTATGTTAAGTTTAGAAATGGTGTAATACACATCACAGTAATAACTTCAAAAATTGAAAATAACAGCTGAAAAAATATATTACTGAAATCAAGTTCATTATAAAATGTCTGATAGGCTTATCTGATCAAGTGGTGATAGTGAAAATTCTTTTATGGAAATCAAGTATTACAAATTGAGTGAAGTGAATTAATAATTATAACACGATTGTTCCTTTTGGTTCCCAGTTGGAGAACAGGACTTCACCGGCGCATTCTCCATTTCATACTGTTCTCTGCAGTCCGTTTTAGCTGACCCCACAACTGACCATAAGATTTCATCTCTTCCTCATACTGTCTTCTTCATGTCATCCTCGAAAGCACAACTCATCATTAGAGTTTCACTCTACGGTCAGCCTGGCAGGTGATTTCAACCAATGGTTTCCTTACTTCATTAGGATAAGACAGATAAGCGAACATTCTTGTTGTTTTCAATTAGATCTTCTTCAGGCTTTAGACTAATTTACGTAGATTTAAAGATAGGAAGTTTAACCACTAACGGTGATTATGTGGATCAAATAATATTAATAATGTGGTAAATGTTTTGAGCGTCAGTAATAACGATAATTATAGTAATAACAAAATAGTGACAATAAGGCTTATGCACGTGGCGATCAGAATAATGAAGACAGTAATATATGTGAGTATATTTAGACAATTCAATAAATAAATTAGGTCAAGTCCTTAAAGTTACGTAATACTAAAGGTGAAGGGAATAGATAATCAGAGTTTAAATAAATAACATAAAAGTACGAAGGAAATGGAAAACAAGAAAGGGTGGGAGGGTTTGGATTACAGTCCATCTAGATAAAGGAGAGACAAAGGTGGAACAAACTTCTTTTGTTGTATGCAAAGAACAGGGCTGTTGTCCCGAATTCCCATGGCTTCTGCTATGTGTCAAAGGTGGGTTCGAATTCCATTCGAAAGGCTCGATGGAATGCGATAGATAACTTTGAATGCACTTCTTCTGTCCACTTGGTGACTGCTATCAATCAGATGAGACAAAATGGAACTTCTTATAGATTCTACTCGGCCTTTACCGAGCCATGAAGGAAGATGCTCATTAATTCGTTTGTTGAGCTGTCTAGGTGTTCGCCCTATATAGCTTTCTCCACAGAAGCAGCTGAATTTGTAGATACACATAGAAGTAGCACAGCTAGACAGCTTGTCTTTCGCTTGAGCAATCATAATTGGTCGGCTGGGAAATGACAAACAAAGGCTGGTGGCGGCAGTATAAGTCCGTTTTATTGCTCTCAATAATCTTAGACGTAGGACTTTACTAGCCAGCCAGCCACCTGCCATTAAATTGCAATTTTAGGAATAGTTGTTTCTTTTTAACTGTTGTCAGTTTCTCTTTATTATATACCTGGCGTTCATGTGTCTTCTTACAAATCTACCTAGGATAACTCATTTGGAATAGCGTATTTTGGATGTATCCTAATTCATTCTCTAAGGAGTCATCTGTACAGATCCTTCTTGTTCTATTCGTGAGGCATCTAACCAAACTGATTTTGATTCCTCACTTTTTGTCTGATCCATCTCCACTTTCTTCAACATATTTGTTGAGCAATAGGTGTTTGGGTGGTTCTTTGCTTTCCAGACTTCCTTGTTGTTAATTCTTTCTGGATTACTAATAGAAACGATCTATTCTTAATGGAATGAGATCTAGTGGATTGTGAAACATCGGTTATTCACTTAAATGACATAGTAGTAGTTTTTTTATCTCAAAGTACTGATCAGTCAAGCCGTGAGAAATTCAAGAAGGGGAAAAGAAAATCAACTAGTTTGGATAAATGGCTATAAAATAACGCATAAAAGTTGTCAAATAATTGAGGAAACTTGTACTTTAAGAGAGACAATTATATTTTCAAGAGTTGGTTTGTAAGGATTAGATTTGTTTTTACGAGTTTGAGGATGGATTTCCCACCGGTGACATTGGTTGGTTGGTGACAGTCGCACTGAATGCATCACGAAATGGTAGAAGTTAGAATTCATAGATTGGCCATTGGCCAGTGGCTGAATGGTACACGAGCCAGCTTGGCCTGTAACCGGAAGGTCTTTGGTTCAAACCCCACTGTGGTGAGTGCGTACTGCCGATGATTCCCAAACTAGGATGAAACAGCTGACTGTCCAGTACTCCAGTGCTGGTTTTCAGTGGCTCTCTAACTGATGTCAATCCGTCGTCAAACTCGTAAGGACAACTATATCATTCACATAGAATTCCAAAATCAAACTGACTTCACACTGTAGCAAGTCCTGGAGATGTTATCTAGAAGCAAATAATGAAAGATCCGCAATTATGCTACCTAACTCAGAGGACATAACCGAATAAAAATAAAAAAATTCTGCACATAAGGATGTATAAATCAGTAGTACAAAAGACGCGTTTTTAGAGAGGTTAAGAAGTTTTGCCGTGAATATAATATAATATATAAGAGAGGTGCAATATATTAGGCAAGTTTATTTCAAATATCACAAAGTTACGTTGTATTAATTACTGGATGACGTTTCGAGCAGAATTCATTGCCCATAATCGCATCAATCACATCAGTATCGAAACGTCATCCAGTTACTAATATGCTATCACTATATGCTGTTTGAAACAAACTTATCTACCACAGTGTCCAAGTTCTACACTTACATCAAAGAAACATAACACCTTAATGACTAGTAACGGTGAATAGACTTCTAGAAATGGTATTAATATATGTGTTAAACTTGGGCACTGTGGTAGTAAGTAATTCCGTATTAGTTTGTTTATCAGATATATCACACAGTGAAACAGTATTATTTACTGGATGACGTTTCGAACAAAATTTATTACTGTTCATAATCATATCAATTATGATCACACGATTTTGAAAATTGAGTTTTATAGTTTTCTTTGTTTTCTCCTATTTGTCGTCGTTGGGGTAGTAGAATTTTCCAGATATCTACCTGGACAGGTGATGAATCACTTCTATTACACGTATCTTCCTCAGTTGATTCGATAAACAAAGCTTCTGTTATCAATCTCTCCCTCCACCCTGTGACATTAGATTTTAAAACTGTCATCCTATACCATCCTATTGTATGGTTGTGTGTGACTGCGTGTAGTGAGTGGTATAGCTGAACTATTCTCTAGATTTCTTATCTTATTTGGGTCAACTAATCTAGATCTTGCTAGGTTTTCATGTTCAGCTAGTCTGACTGCCCCTGTTCTACTAGTTTGACCTATGTATTTGACCTGACAATCATTGCAGGGTATTAGATAAACTAAATTGTTTTGTTTTAAAGGCTCTACAGGATCCTTTAACCGACAAAGCTTGTTTCTAATTGAGTTTGTGGGTTTGAATGCCGTTTTCATTCCTGCCTTGTTAAGAATTCTGCGTAAGGCTTCCGAGGTTCCTTCCTTGTATGAAATTACTACTGATGATTTAAATTCCTTATTGTTGGTGTCGTCATTGATATTATTATTATTATCACTATTATTATTATGATTATGATTGTTATCATTATTATTGTTATTATCACTATCGCTACTATCATTATTTATTTTATTTTTACATTTCCCTACATATTTCCTGACTAATTTATCCGGGTAATTATTAAGTTTCAAGGCTTCTTTTATGTGTGTCAGTTCCTGTTTTAGATTTTCCTTGCTACTACTTAGTTTTTGTGCTCTGTCATTTAAACATATCACCAATCCTATTTTTACTGATATTGGATGGGGTGATTCTAGAAATGGTACTTAGAATATCAATATCCAAAGCAATAAGTTTTCGAGGGTTACTTTGTAGGGATTTGATTTGTTTTAAGCTGGATCACGGATTGATATAGGTTAGAGGACCATTGAAAACCACTAGGGAGTACTGGAGATCTGTTTCCCCCTAGCTTATGACTTATCGGCAGTACGCACCCTCCGGGGTTCGAGCCCATGTCGCTACTAACTAACTCCTGAAAATTAATTTGATGCTCGCTAGTGACTGGCTACAGCACAAAGTTCCCAGGAGTTAGCTCTGGAGAAAGTTCAACATCAGTAGTGTCCATCTGGTTGGGAGTTAGAAAAAATACTCACCTATGACACTGGCAGGTGGTCGCACTAAAATCACAAATTGGTAGGAATTATTAAAAAGACAGTTTCAGCTAAGAAAGAAAATTTTCTTTTCGACGAAGTCATCAACTAGACAGCTGTACATTCGTGTATTTATGATAAATGGGTGGGAAAGTTCCAGAATAATTTCCGGTTAAGGATCAGATTAATAAAATTACAATTAGGAATTAAAATGCCATTGTAAACAGGAGACGGATAAAACTCAAACAAAGTAGCATCATAATTACTGAGAAGATTGACATATTGTGCAATTGGGGGTTAGAAATGTAGAAATAACAAAAATAGACAGGAAGTTCGGATATGGAAATATGGTAGTGTAAATAGGGATCAAGAAAGGTTAAAATAACATGAATAAACAGGAAGTTTGAATAAGAAAGTCAGTGGGATAGTCATCATTAGAAGAATTACCTGTTTATGATGGTCACGGCAGGGACAAGGGTTGAACGTATTTCTTTTGGATTCATAGCGTGGGTTTGAGCTTTTGAATGGTTAGTGCCTCGGCTATGCCCATATCCGTATTTACACTACCATATTTTTATATCCGAACTTCCTGTCTGTTTTGTTATTTTATTATTTCTACATATTTAATCCCTGACTGTATAAACAATTATTCGTCACATTAGTTATGATCCCACTAGGTATCTTTTTATCCAATCATCCTGCCTATTTTCGTTATTTCTACATTTCTAACCCCCAATTGCACAATATGTCAATCTTCTCAGTAATTATGATGCTACTTTGTTTGAGTTTTATCCGTCTCCTGTTTACAATGGCATTTTAATTCCTAATTGTAATTTTATTAATCTGATCCTTAACCGGAAATTATTCTGGAACTTTCCCACCCATTTATCATAAATACACGAATGTACAGCTGTCTAGTTGATGACTTCGTCGAAAAGAAAATTTTCTTTCTTCGCTGTAACCGTCTTTTAATAATTCCTATAATCCAATGTGTATATTCCGTGAAATTGGTAGGAGTTGGAATTCATGGGCTAACCACTGAATTGGGTCCCAGTGGGTGAATGGTCGACGAGCTTCTCTTACAACCGAAAGACCCTGGATTCCAATCTCAGTAAGCGCATACTTCTGAAGACTGTCAAACTAGCACAAAAGTGTTCTTCAGTACTCCATGATTTCCAGTAGTTCTCTAACTGATATCAGGATGTGGTCAAAATTGAAACAAACCAACAAAACTTACTTCCCAAATGATGTTATAACCACAATAATAAAACGTTGCTGAGAAAACCAGCACTTCTCTATAACAGAATATTATATATTCAGGTATAATAAAGAATAAACACTAGTGTGTAGAAAACGTAGAAGTCAGCAGTTAGAAAAAAAGAGTTTTATAAATACAAAGTAACAGCTAAAGCATAGATGTATTAACTCTGAAATAGTCTTTATGGGCATAGAAATATCACAGAGCTAAAATCAAACTTAACGGTTGAATAGATCATCGACAGTGGATGTTTCATGCTTGTTAATTCACTCTCTAACTTTGTCTCCTTTAGGTGTTTATCTTAGAAACACAGGTTTCTTTACAGTAATACTATACCTCTATCTTTTGCTTGAAAAAAGTACTGTAATGGTAGTGGGAAGGAAGAAAAGTACAATGCTGTTAAAACAATAAACAGATTAATATTTAAAGCTGTTGAAGTTGGACAAGAGATCATACACGATACAGTTAGATGAGAATATCTGCTACACACCACTCTTGAATGCTCAAGGGCACCTTAAAATTTGTTTCAATTAATCAATTTAATCGAAATTCTGTGCTTCTTTAATTCTGAAAAAAACAAGTACATATTTGTACAGACACTAGCTAGCTTAGCTTTGTCTAGCCGTTAAACAGTTCTAAAAGTGACTTTCTCGCTTCGCTGATAAATATATTTAAATAAAGCAAAAAAACGAAACTGTTTGTGTGGGATAAGATGGTGCCATCATTCATTTCATCAGTTTATAGCGTTACAAAGAAGTTCGTCAACTCAAATGAACCTCAGCCGTTTCACTATTAACGATCAGCTTGTTAACCCTTACTGAGTGAAACACATGATGGTCAATATAATTTTCAAGGGACAACAACTCTGCAGCTTCGTTGTGGTGTGGTTCTCTGCTTGTACAAGCTCTCTCCAAATCATCATCAACAAATACACCTTTCAGTAGCCGTAAGTGTTATATTCTCCTTTCGCTAGTTAGAGCGATGTTAGGAGCAGCCTAGCCATTCGGTTAGGTGGGCCAGGCTATTGAGTCAGCAGATAGTGTGGCTAGAGCTCAAGTGCAGTAGGACTGACAGCCAAGCAACAGTTGTTAGCGTTATTTCTAGCTGCAGCCAATTAGAAGAGAGTTAAAAGTCTGTTGAAGCAGCCTAACTAACTGTTTTCTTAGAGGCTTCTCATCAGCTGCCTGCCGCCAGAAGAAATTAATTCTCAAGTGCCTTTTGATTTACGTTGTGGATGTTGAGTAATCATAACGTTAGGACACAATAATAAACAAGAAGTACTAGGATATGCCTGTACGCTAGTTTGGTCAAATAGAGCAACACAACATGCTCTTCTTCCAGTAACTTTTAATGTAGATACGTGTAGATTTGTGTACACAGGGCAAACATATGAGGAGTACCTGTCTAACTTGATTGTGTAATTTTTGAATATGGTGTATTAATTTTGGAGTCTGCTGTTAAGTCACACTTGGAAGTATGTTAAAATGGCTCTGCACATAAGACTAAGTGATTTCGTCCGTCTAAACTCAACCGATGAGTAGCCCACGTAACAAATGACGGTATGGCAATGCACCTTCCACAGTATCAAAATAAATCTAGGCCTAACATAAAAACGTCAAACTGAATCAACTTAGTGTTAAATGAATAAATATTTAGCCCACCTGCGAATGCTTTAGGCGTGTTAAGTTTAATTCAACGGTTTGATATCATTTCGCTCTCTTTCCTTGTGCTATTAGAGCGCAAAGACTCTGTTTAAGTTCTAATATCTCTCATCACCTAAATAACCTTAGCTCTTTATGAGATTTAAGTATAATGCCCATCATGAAGACAGTGCTAAATAACTGAGTCCTTATGATTTGGATTTTGTTATCAACACTTAAAAGTCTGGCAGAGTACTCAACAACCAGGTAATTAGGCTAACAAAGTTTAGTAAGGCCAATATAGTATGGCTAATCAACAGCACAACCAGAATCTTACAGTGCCCTTTTGATATGCACAAATTGTTGTTTTCACTGTATTCAAATTCATAAAGTGTATAAGATAGATATGTACCGTGTGCTACCGACAAGATTCTTAAGTAGTATATAAATGAAGAAATAAATATGCACACCAACCACAAGAATATCAAAAAGTGGAGAAAAGAAATGAACATTGCTTGTGAGACAACATGGAAAACATGAAGAGAAGTCAAAGAAACACAGTACGGAAGACAAAAGTGGCACAATGCCGAAAATATGTGCAAATGGTAATTATAATATGTGGTAGACGTATTTTACCCATATCTGTACATTGAGTTGCCAATAAGTAGTTTTGTCGCCATGTACTCGTGTATTCTATCGTTACACAAGGTGTCACTGCATTCGGCCTGCAACTTTTGAGGAAGGAGACTTTGATGCTGTTTGCTGAATTGATGAGTGTCAGGGATCTAACAGCGAAGAAGGAATACTGTACGGGAAACGCTGTTGTGGGGCCAGATAAAGGCGTGGCACGACAGTGTGGAACGTGCAAGTGGACTGGAAATGTAGAAGTTGTCGGTGGAACGACCGGTCGAGGAGTTCGACTACCCAAAGGAAAGAAAGCAGTCAAATCGGCAGTTCCGTGCAACGAAGGTAGGGGCAGACGGAGACCAGCTGGTATTGGCGTTGAAGCCTATAGGTTTACTTCTCCACACACTTCTCACACCTGATGAAGAGTCCAAGATGCAATTGCTGGGGTCCCAGTTTATCAAGAGCGTTCCAGAATGCATACCTTAACAATTAAAACTCTTCAACGCTGCACAACCTATGGACATCGGTGGGCTCATGGAGGCAACAAGACAGATATTGAGCGCAACCGTAGCCACAACAGAACCATTGAAGTCAAACCATTTGGAACAGAAGATTGAAGATTTGCTGCACAAAGTAGCGGCTCTATTAATTAGTGCCAGAACAGACAAGTGCTGCGCATTTGGCAGACGAAGCCACTGGAGGAGATACTGCCTGAAAAGACGGAAGAGAAAAGGTTTTAGGCGGTATAATGTATTTTCTTTCTCCCCAATAAGACTAGAAGTAATGGGGGCAGTCAAGAAGGGGCCATGTATTCCAAGATACAAGTGAACCCCCAAGAAGTAGTATGTCCAATAGACACAGGGGCGCCAGTCTCACCAACAGAAAAGAATTTGTGTCAGAGCGTGAGACTGCGTTCATTGATAATTCAAACTGTAGATAGACAGGTGTTGAAAATCACAGGCATTGCAGACTGCAGCTTTCACAATGGGGATAGTAAAGTAACCTTAACCTACATTGTCGTACCTCAGTTACGGCGATCAATATTCGGGGAGAGAGTTGTGATTATAAAGTGCGGATTTATCAGCACGCATGAGAACAGTTAGATAGCAGGAATGTCGGCCTTCACACAAGAATCCCCTTTTATAAATTCGATCGGAGCAGGAACAAACATTGGCGCAGAATAAATGGATCTATTTTATTTCGTTGGTACAACCTTTAGTCTTCATTAAAATAATTCAGTGCAAAATTTTAACACACTTTTGCCTGTCAATGGGCATATTGTAAGTGTCGTAGTGAGACAAAACGTCAGAATTATAAGGCAGCTGAAGTATTACTGCATAAATATATATACATATTTACAAACACATACCTTGTTAGGGAGTAGATTCTAGGGAAAGTAATTGACAAGTTTGTTGTCAGATTATTAACGAAAATTAGTAACAGTTGCGTAGATAGGAGATCGAAATTCGGTGTGTAAGAGGTCAGATCGAAAGATGATGATGTAATACAGTGAGTAGGACTCTGAAGGCCAAGAAAAATTATTTCTTATGGAAGTCGAACGGTTGTAAGGTGAGGGAGGTTGAAATGATAAGTTAATGAAATTAGAAAAAAAGGGATAGTGAAGGATGAGCCACCAGGGTAACTCAAGTCATACAACAGATTCCTTCTGGGTGCAGATCATGTTTCAACCGTTCTACTGTGATAACCTCGATAAACTTAAGGTATTTTACCTATTAACTGTTTTGGATTATGCTAGCGCGTATAGTCGGTGTCCAGTGCCTATCAGGTGTTTGGTGGTTGAGGAGCTTCGACTGTTTGGCCGCTTTAAACGGAAGCTCACTGGTACATGTTCAGAGAATATATATTTTGAGCCCTTCTTCCTGTTCTTTCGATGTAACTTCCTCAGCAGATACATGTGAACTGGTATGCACAGTTGGAGGTAACATATGAGGGGTACTTGTCAATCTTCTAATACACCAACGAGGAGGATGTTCGGAGCAGAGAGATTAATCTGCTGTGGGATACGTCCTGAAGAGAACTGCGTTTAATCTTTAGTTTATGACTATCGTAATATCGTTTCCTTTGAAGTTGACTTCGATGTAAACCGGCTACTTGATAACCACGGCTGCATTAGATTTCTTTTGTTCTACAGAAAAGCGTTTTCACTAGTGTTCGTTTGTAACTAACTGGGCAGAATTTGTTGAAACTTGTGTGGAAACTGCTCCATGTGTCCTTGTGGCATATCGGTCTTCCGAGAGTCCTATCCTTTTTTCTCTCCGAGTTGGTACCCAGCAAAGGAAATCTTTCAGCATCTTCGTGCTCCATTGTGAAAGCGATGCTCCTTTGCACGTTGTAGAATAAGCCCAGTGGAGGTGAAGAGTCGCCGAAAACATTGCACACGATGAACGTGTCATATATATGTTTACAGTTGGCTGTTTCTTCATCAAGTGCACACTAGAACGCGCATACAAGACCCAGTTGACTCCCCAGTGCTGCTTCATCAGACTGGAGATACATTTAGTTGACAAACTGGAATTGTATATCCTTGGTACATAACATATAAAGCTTCTAATATTCCAGTTTTGACGGAGAAATCAAATCAGCGCGTTGACAGATGACGTCTGGCGTCTCATGCAATAGGACCTGTGTGAATATAAAAGTCACGTAGAAGAAGACCATGATTTCACCACACACAATAATCTGACTCAATTCTTCAACGAATTGCAACAAATCTTTCAGAGTATATTTAGCCAGTCACTGTCTGACAGGCTCCAATTTATCGGCTTAGCAGCAAGCAACTTTGTGGAAGAGTGAATTCGCCATTGGGAGCATAAGTCTCATTAAGCAATTCTTTTTATGTATCCTTGGTAGACGAGCACCCTTGGGTTTCACATTACTGTATATGTGATCGTCAATCATTTTCTTTTTCAACAGCTTTCTTTCCAGGAGAATCCATCATGTCTTTTTTGTGGTTATCGGCACTGAATTTTGATGTGTCACTGGGAATGGATCCCATTTTTGGATATGGTTATCTTTGTTCACCCCTACCACGCACAAACCCTTATCTGGTCTTACTATGACGATATCTTCAGTGATTAGCATACTTTTAATTGCTTTTTAGACGTTTTAGCCGTGATTCTAGACCGCTGAACTGATGAACAAAGTTGTTGGTTGGAGATATCAGCTAGACTGGATTTGAACCAACCTCTCTTGTCTTCGCCGATGGGATGTAGGTCGGTTAATTTGTTGAATAACTTCTCAGACAGGAATGTGGGCATCAAAAACACAGGATGTGATGACGTTGGTTAGAGAATACGATCATCTGTCCACTGAAAATGGAGATCCTTATGGCTATTGTGTTAAGGTGGGGGGTTGACTTCCGACAGCTTAACAGCATAAAAGAAGTAAGACCTTGTGGCAGACCGACTATAGCAGAAACCTTCGAATGCCTAAAGAATGTAAACTTGTTTACGGATTCCGGTAGTTAACGATAAAACAAGGGGACAGAGATAAGACAGAGTTCATCGTGGGGCGGAAGCACTATCAGCTTAAACGCATGCCGTTTGGATTAGCAGCTGCATCCATTACATTCAGACGACTAATGACGTTGTTACTTAAACACTTGGAGAACGTGGAGCTGTACGGTGATGACCTCTTCATCTACAGTCGACCTACAAATAGCCATATGAAACATGTAGAAGCCATTTTAAGGTGCATTGGCCAGTTTGGATTTCTTGTTAGCAAAATAAAATTTCAGGTGGGCCAAAAAATGTTACGCCATTGGGATACGTAGTAGGAGACAAAACCACTAAGGGAGAAAATCTCGTCGCTTGAAGCCATTACACCCCCAAATTCCAAGAGGACGATAAGGCAGTTCCCGGGGAGGACAGCATTTTATGGTCGATTTGTGAAAAGCCTCATGAGATGGCAACCCCTCTGTACAGGTTATTAAGTCAGTTGAAGTTCGTTTGGTTGGGAGATTCGCAATAAATATTCGGCAGCATTAAAAAGCTTCTGGATAATCAGAAAATAACACCAAAACTGCCAGCACCCAGAAAAGTTTGTCACTGAGCACAGGTGCGAGTGACACATAAGCGCAGTCTTCAGGCAGGATGAAGGAGTTTTCGAATACGCCAGTCGTGTTTGAAGAAATACAGAATAGAAGTGTCCAGCGAGGGAGAAAGAATGTCTAGCAATAGAATGGGCGGTAGACAAATGGAGATGTATTTACTCGGTCAATGATTCCACATCGAGACTGATAACAAGCCGCTACAGTGAGAGACCTACTTGGGAAGTTGTCACGGTGAATGCTGAACCTGCAGAAGTGTGACCTCACGACTTCACACGTCCCTGGTAACGAAAACGTTTTGGTAGATTTTTTATTTGGGCCGGAAGATGAAGCATAGTTACTGGAGATTGTGTACGGAGTTCAGGCATTGGAACAAGACCCATGAAGGCTTGCCCTCCGTCAGAAATTGTACCTTACACTAGATAAAGTGATATGAGCGATCACAGACGAAATGGAGGTAAATTGACTTACGGCCAATGGATATCCAGTCTCGCTACTCAGGCAGAAGGACCGGTTGATAGCGAATACTCATGGAATTGTAACTTGGCAAGGGAACGATGGAAGCTGTTTGGAAGTAACACCTCAGCCTCTACGCCATGGGATGATACACGAATGGTGCCAGCCAGCACACACAGGAGTCGCCAGAATAACCAACCCCTCGAGACAAAGCACTTATTGGCCAGGTGTCAAAGATGTGGAAAATATACACTTGGAACTCGGGAGCATCAGTTGTTGAGAGGAGATTGGCGCATACGACTACCTCTGCAGCCTACTCCAGTCACGGAAGTAGGTGAACTGTGGTCTGTGGATGCAGTTGGACTTTTTCATCAGGCATCCAGCAACAAAAGCTATGTCTTGATGACGGTTAGACACTGTCATGATCTCCGATCAATGCGCAGGAACTGTGAATGATGCAGTAGCTTGATATATCTTTGCAGACCACGGAGTACCAAAGACGAACCTGGAAGATCAAAGTCCTTGTTTTCAAAGTGAAGAATTTACGTTCCGTTTGCAGCAGCTAGGTATCAAGAAGATTAGATCAAGACTTCACCATCCATAAAAAATGGTTGACGGAGAGAATTAACTCTAGTTTTAGGGAGCAACTGACATCAAAGGGAGGTAAGTGGGATACAGAACTTCTACTGATTCTACTAACATATCCCAATTCAACTCAGGGAAAAAACAGGAAGTCACTGTTTCGACTGATCTGTGGTAGGGAACCGCGATTACTAACGCCCGGAAACATCAGTCCCCTTCATTAAGTGGAGTATAAGGACATTGCAAACGGAACGGAAAGCAAATGTCAAGAATGTAAAGCGTAAACAGAAGACGGATACTGAGAGACTCTAACAGTGGAAAAAGACGAAATGTATGACACTAGAAGTCAGCGACCAAGTAAAGTGTAGAGAGAGAAAGTATACAGTTAGATGCCAGCCAGGTTCACGCAAACTCCTTCCAGACTAAGAAAGATTGCACACTGCCAGTGAGAGACCTGGTCCCACCTACACTATCATAGAAAGAGACAGAGAAACGTACTCGATCCGCCCAACTTCAGGGATGAACACAGTGGGATAAACAAGGCGAGTACAACACACAATGAAAGTGGAGATCACCGAGAAGTGCGGAGCGACTCCATTCGAAACTACATGAGAAGGGCATGAGTGTGGTGTATACTTCGTAAGTAGTATGTTAATGACGAAATGAATATGCACACCAACGACAAGAATATCGAATAGTGGACAGAGGAAATGAACAATGCATATGAAACAACGTGGAAAATATGAGGGGAAGTCAAAGAAGCACAGTACGGAAGATGAAAGTGGCGCAATACCGGAAATATGTGCAAACTGTAATTCTAATATGTGGTAGACGTATGTTGCCTATATCTATACACTGAGTTGCCAATAAGTAATTTTTGCCATAAACTCGTGTGTTTGGTCGTCACAAACTCACATAATCATAATTTTGAGGATGAAGTCACCTGAGACATCTTTAAGAGAAGAACGTAGACTTCACTGATGTAAACATTTTTTGGAACAGCGCTAAAATTAGTCTGCTGCAGAATCCTGAAAGGCAAGATGACGCTGCTGATCACTTCCGTCTGTCTCAGCTCATCTGAGCCAGTGAAGTCAGGTATATTCGCTGTTCAGTCTGAATCCTATTTTAAAAATATTCAAAAACACCATCCAATATAGCGGCAAATAGTAATAGTGTGGTGAGAGCTGTCTACTAGCCAATTGGTTGACAGTAATTGAGGTCAGTTTTTATGTATCAAATATTAGTCATGTTGTGGTGAGAGATGGTTGCTAGCCAAATTGGTTGACAGTAAATGAAGTCAAGGTCAAGATGGACAGGCGGATACAGAACTGACACAACCACAAGAGATGCAAGGTTAACTTTGTGTGAGAAACAACCAATCAACAGACTGTATTTTCTACTGACATTAACCTACAATAATGTACGTCAAAATCTATAAATATGTGTTGATTTTCTGTAATAAACGTTCTATTGCCCGGCCCTTGTCTTCTGTTGTTACAGTAGCAGCTACAAAAAGAGTGCAGTAATTGAATACCTCATCAACATAGCCCATTCTATCCCGTGAAGTCCTTTCCTCAGAATGATCTACTAAGTGAAGAGCAGTCTGCGAAAGATGGCATGCCTCAGCCGCCTTCGCACTTCCCCGTTCTGATGATCGAGATAGAGAAACCTATTTTGTGGAAGAAACTGTAGGTAAATACGATCGCAAAGCTAAAGAAAATTAAACTATAGAAAAAGGCGCTCTCTCAATACCATTCAATAATCAGTAGGCGTATCATGTACAATAAACTCAGCGTTAAATAAAGCAGAGGATATAAATGTAATTCAGCAGTGTGACAACATCTGTTTGTACTTGGGACACACCAATGGATTGGCTTAGGTCTGTCATCTTTGGTTAGAAGCAGGCATTTTATTCAGGTGTATTTAGTGGAAATGGACAGATGGTTAGGCCGTGGTTATCCACGAGAAGTTCACCAGTTAACATGAAGAATGTGGAGAGTGTTATTGTCATTTATTAAATAACAGAAAGTCAGCTAGAGCATATTTAACTAGAACTCGGCTTGTACGTAGATCTAACAGCACTGAAGCTGCTCTCGTTTTTTCGTAAGAAGCAGTCACCCATCAGGGAATATTGTAACATCATCGTAGTAAAACAAAATGTATGGGTGAGAAGCAGTCATAAAGTACTATATTGCGACTTTTATGAACGGAGACTGTGTTCGAAAGGCTTCTGCTGGAAATTGTTGAGCAATACAACCTGAACTCCTTGCATTCTCTCAAAAAATATTTATTAGCTAGAATCTTGTCCACATCATCAGAACTACGGGAGAGGAAGTAATTGGATGGGATAGTTGAAGTCCCGTTTATTTTCTCACCACTGTAGACTGATCCGTGATAGCAGATCATGCAGATTTAAACTTTCAGAATACTTCTATCATCCAAACAGACTACAGCTTTTAGGTAGTGGAATGCTAGATTAAGTGCAGTCAGGTGAATATTACTTCATGGTCATTTTTCTGCAGCTATGCATCATAATTAAGGTATAACACGTCAGACTCATTGATTTTTAAACTGGCGCACCGAGTATTTACAAGTCTTCATTCAGCTGGCAGGCAGTGTGTTAATAAAAAGCCAAAGCTAGGGAAGGGGCATAGCGACCAAAGCGAACGATCATAAGAATGGATATGAGCATACAGTCTTATGAGCCCATAGTGAAAACACTCCTGTGGAGCCATTTACATAGGCCATACAATTAGGCGTGTTTCTCGTTGGATTTCCGAACATCATCCCACGTGGCAGCTACTCGTAGCTCTATTCTATCTCATCTTGTGGATACAGAACACAAGATTGATGTCACGAGGCTATCAAAGTCGGCCAAGTTAAACTTTAGACACCAATAACTACCAATCAGCGAACGACGTCGAATTATCCAATGAGATTCACGAACGCAGTTCAATGTTGTATAGCGCTTGATTCATTTCAATGCGTGCCAATACGAGGTTACGTTTGCAATTCGAGGAGGATAGGGTCTTTCAGTATTGCCTGGACTTAGGCTTGCTTCGAAAGGAGAGAAGTTGTTCGTGTGGTGGTGTAATGACTCTAAAAAGCTATACTAGGTCAATATTTATATATTCATATTTATATATATATTACGTAGGAAAATTTTTCGCTAGGTCGCATCTCTCCCTAACCCAGATTTTGTACATTTGCAATTATTGGGTACTGAAACAGCCCGTGAGAGCCGCTGCTGCCGAGACGGAGAACAGCCTCGTCTCAACAGTTCAATGGTATACCAGCACTGCAGGGACATCGTTTCATGGAAAATGGACAGAATTACTTCGTTGTTAGGCAGGGACGACGTAGTAGTCTATGTGGATGAGACAGTGTTGGTGAAGAAGAAACATAACCGCTGTCGTCAGAGAGCGAGCAACATTTGGGTCATAGGTTTATACGACACGTCCCTCCGAAAAGGATTTGTTGAAGGAATAGTAGACAGTAAGGCGACTACTCTGGTACCTATTATAAAGCGACTCGTGAAACCGGGATCAATTGTACATACCGACGAGTGGAAAGGCTATGATTCATTGTCATCCCTGGGATACATTCATCACAGAGTGAACCACTCCAGTGATTTTGTGGATCCCATCACAGGGACTCATACAAATTCCATTGAAGGATTTTGGGGTCGATTGAAAAAAAGAATAAGGGCTATAAATGGATCTCATTTATAGTCATTTATATGAATATATGTATAGAATGTGGTGCGACTTCTCTATTGACAGTCCCATGCTGAATTGGGAAATGTTTCTCTCCCATGTTCGGGAAAGATACCCATTGTAACCGTTTTATCATTTTTTATGCATTTTTCCGCTTATCATAAACGCCTCTTTCATGTGGTTGGTCCGTTCAAGGTCGTTTGCTGATTGGTTGTTACTGGCATCGAAAGTTTAACTTTGCCTCAAAGTCATTTACCGCATGCCAACAAATCTTAACTTCACCTGAAGAGTTCGTTTACTAAATATTGCTGGGGTTGGTTGTTGGGATCCACATTAAGAAGCCTAATTCGTTTCCAAAAGAAGTTAGTTCAGAAATTGTCCTTATCTTAGCCATCTAGGTTCGTATGATCCTCAGTTTTTTGTAGAAATTTCCTTTTGTTGATATTCTATTTGCTATTATATTATTATTATTTAAGCGTCTTTAGTGAGCTATAATTCCATTGATCTTACTTAACAAATCGATAGTATTTAAGAAACACCAATATTGTTATTGACTGCTATTCTAGAATATTCTATGTATATAAACATGTATGTATATATAACTGTAGAGCCAGAAGGGGAAATTATCGAAAAGGATATTCTTTGCTCAGTTGTTTTGTTTTTATAAATCTGTAAGTGTTGACTGTACTCAAGATAGACCTCAGCTAACAGCACTTACTAAAGACTTCTCCTCTTAGTACCCTTATCAGTACTCTACCTAGCGTTTAAGTACTAATTAATGAGCTCAAAGTAAGAAGGCTGGGGACTGGGTAGTGTGTCCTGATGAAAGTTGTATTTTTTCTCAGATTAGACATCAACTTCAATAGGTAAGAATGTTACACAATTTATCTGTTCCCCGGCTGGTTAGTAAGCTCTAAGAGTGCGCTTAATGGTAGCAGAACAAGGGAGCGAACCGCGTGTGTACATTGGCGCCGGAAATCACAAGATGGTATGGCGCCATGGAGAATGAATGCGTTAAAACATGAATTCAAACATTCAAGGTACACTACGAATCAAAGTGGGTAGTGCAAAAGTTATGCAGAGTGGCGATGTCAAACAGCCTCTCACAGTTCCTCATTAGAGTTTTTAATGTTGGTTTGAACAGATTTCCGTTCATGAATTCATTGATATAATTGCATTGTGAATGTTGCCGATTGATAATAACTGCCTTTAACCATCCCATATCCATCATTGGCAGCTGTATATATATCTGTAGAGCCATTACTTTCCGTATAAACATGTTTTGTTATTTAAATCAGTATTTTATTCAGACAGATCAAAATGGGATTTGCTCAGTAATGCGTGTGCTCCGATAGGTTGTTCCGGTTAATTTTGATGGTCATTCTCTTGGGTCGCTATTCTTTACTCTCATTAAGGGGACAATAGGATCATATATAAGTGTGATGATGGCGTTTGACTTATTCATGGACGAAAAACTCAGGAAGCATATGCATTGGAAGCATGATTAATAATACAAGGAATCAAACTTGTTTCAGTACATATACCTGAGGAGAGTGGAGCCTAAAGAATAGAAGTGAAATCGGATCAAGAGGTTTCAAAAGTAGTAAAATCAACTCAGCAGTCTGAATAGCTATTGGCACTATGTTGAAACCCTCGGAGCTCGCAAGAATCTAACACAATCTTAGAGCGCACGCTTTAAAAAACCCGCGAAGAGTCGTTGGTTTCAAATTCTCTGCACATTTCGTTAAGCTTGGGTAAGATTCATGAAATAACTAAGTATTACTGTGTACTACATCTGTATGTGCTATGACTGTGCTCCCCTTTCGTGATATATGACTTGCCGAATAATGACAGTTTTGATTGCGTCTTCACTGGTCTAGGGGACTGCTTCAAAACAGTTACAATTGAAACCTGGTGATTTCTCTTTGGTATTAATACCGATATTATTACATTTCCCTCATGTAAAGTTTAATTGGGACTCATAATGTAGAAATGTATGCACTTGTCAAGGCACAGTCAACTGCATAATTGCGCACGTGGTTACTCACTTGACGAATTAGTTTATGCTTTCCACACCACCTTACGCAAGTTGCAGAGCAAGATATTTTATGCTTATTACTAAGATACTTCGTAAGAGTATATGATATGTAGTCATTTTGATGAATTCATGTATAGAAACTTAACTGATATGTCATAAACCACTCCTAGGAGAAACTGGGATGTCTTTTTGAAGCATATTAGAGGCATGCATTCTCCGTAAATCATTTTTATTGCATAAATTTGCTGTAAATAATCTATACCCCACAACAAATGCCAGTTTTTCACCAGTGTGCTTTGGTTTTTCTAAGTCATTTCTTTGGGGTACTCCCTCACCGTCAAATGGTGTATTTTAAATTCATACACAGCATTCGTTAGTTATAATACGTTTTGACCGCGCGCCTACATCTTGCAGTAGCATGTTAAAGAATTAAATTTCTAACAAGATATCGTTAATAGTGTGTGGGTATAGTATAGGGTAAATTGTCGATTTTGGTATATGAAACGGGCAAAAGGCAACGTGGAAAGCGCTTTTCTTCAGTATTTCCCCACGTTCTTACCCATCTTTCCAATCAGTTAGTTACTCTTATTCCATTTAAACATGTTCCTTATGTCAGTTCAAGGAGGGCTACTCACGTTTTCCCCTATTTACCCATGTTCACCAGAAAATTTTCCCATCAGGTCCTCAGAAATACCTGTTTACTCCTTGTGTGAGTTCTTTTTTATGAGACATCTTCAGGAAAACAGATATAGCGACAACTTAAGTTATCGGTGAAAATGAATAACACGTACTCGATTCATTCACCTCAGAATTAGTTTATGGTTGTTTGACTTGTATATGCAGAACATTGAACGTCTTAACACAGTTTTGTGTTATGTATTTTTTGTTTTCCCTCACATATTGTAGCAGCCTTGTGTAATGTACTTGTGTGTTGTGATGTATATTAGAGGTGTGACTTGCAACTATCATTTTGATTGTATTCGTGTATTGCTCCAATGCTTATCACTTTGTCTTAAGGCTTTCTTATCTTCCATTTGACTTGAGACCGTTGCAAAAAATAAGAGCTTCAAATAACAGTAGGCTGTTGCATGTAAGTATATTAACGTTCATATGTCAGTCGAAAAACCTATATGAATGAGAAGGCATATAGACTGAGATGCCTGGTTATATAAGCTTATGAACCCAAATCTGAAACTGTATGCATTTCTCGACTTTTTGTCACCGTATGCGAAGTAATATACCTCATTCAACAATATTTATCTTGGTATTTAAAAAAAAATTATTTCATATACTCGTCACATGTGGTGCATAGGGAAATGGGTCCCTGGAAAGCTGCCATACATCAAGTGATCGACAGATGCAGTTTTGATAACTTCTAAAGAATGACTACGGGCGGATTTGGTAGAATACTTCAAGTAACATTTCGGTCAGTGTATAATTGCCGAGCATCCAATCCGAACCCAAATGAGATGTAGACATCGGTTGCAGAAACTGTCTAATCTAAAGTGAAGCAAAGTTTCAGGGCCTTGTGACTTAGCTAGATAAACAAAGATGTTAACTAGTGTATGTAGTTTCATCGGACTGGTGTAGATTGGCCATCAGAGTTTAGAAAAAATGAAGTTAAACCTTTGTGAGAACTATGTGGATATTGGCATGACTAATATGGTATCTAAGATCCTAGTTTCCGTAGTCCTTCAAGGACTTAATGATGCTTAAGATGAACCAACGAGAGAAAACCAGTTGGGCTCCAAGTTTGGATAAGGGTATATTGATCATTTCTTCACTGCTCAATATGTTCCGGAACATAGACATACCAGAATCCGATACTTACCATATTCTTTGATCTAAAGGTGGCATTTAATTTCGTCGGTCGAGACATTCTCTGTCAACGTGGGATTGCAAACTTAGTGTCGAGTGTTTGTTATTCTAATCAGGACACTAGCAGAGTGCATGCTGTCATATAAGTTGTTGAACAGTTAGCACTCAGACACCCAGCAATGGTCTGATTCACGTATTATTTGAGGGCTGATGCTACTACTCAGTTATCCAGGCCGAAGTATGTGAAACGAGATTCGAACCTAGGACCCAGTGGTTAAGGCTTCATTGATATAGACTCCAAAGACGTTATGGTTCTTTTGGATGAAAACACTGACAAACTACAGGGTCTTCTGAATATCATGAACGGTATGTAGCTCATTTCTGCCGTAAGTATCCTGCTTCAATCTCTTAAGTGGAACAGTATAATAAGTAATACTGTGACTAAGAGTGGATCTTAGGTATGGATAACAGGCCGATTGACAAGTTTATGAAGCTTCTTCGATTGCACTGGCTAAGCCATATATTTTCAGTCACTGACTAGTACCGTTATCTGAAATAAGATAACTTTGGAAAATATCGGATGAGGTCAGACTTAAACAAGGCATGAACCCTTGAATTCACTTACTGTTGATGTGGACAAAACAGGCAGGTCTAGATTGTCTGACATGGGTTATTGTTAGGAGACAAGACTCTTTATGACATTAATCGAATGCATTCACTCCTTGTCATCAAAATCCTGAAAGTGTTCTCCAGCCTCCTAATTATTATTATACAGAGTCTTCTCAGTACCCTAAGCAGAAGTCTTTGGATGTTTAGCATGCTGTTTGTTCCCCTAAAATGATACTGCAGGACTGGACCACACCAACTTCTAGCCTACAAATAGGGAGTGAAGCGGTAGAATGTTTTGATCACTTCACTTATTCGGGAAGTTGCATCAACCCTAATGGGCTAATTGCCGACGAAGTCTCATCAAGGATATGAAAGGTTCGTTTGGCACTTGCTAACTTCACTTCATTCATAGACGTGATATCCGGCTATTGACCAAAAGACGTGCGATCTGTCTTTATTAATGGCTGTGATGCGTGGTCATAAGAGAAATGAAAAGGCTAGCTGTCTTTGATCATAGGTGTCTGCGTTCTATCTCCCGTGTTGTTATGTAATTAAGTAATTAATATTGAGGTTGGGCGTGGTGTTAGGTTTTAAGGGTAAGGCAATCGATGAGGTTGTGATGACTAGGACACGTGTCATGCATACCGAACCGTCGTCTTCCTCGATAGGCAATGCTAGCTGGCATAGGATCAGGTTGGAGAAGAGCTAGAGGTGGTCAAACCAAAACCTGGCATTATTTCATGAAATCTTTGACAGTTAGTCTGAGCCACATAAAGTATATTGTAGACTGCATGGTTGAGGTCCTTTGGATTCTAAGAATCCATGGCTAGAGACAATCGGCGACATATAGCTGGAAGTTGTTCTCAGTGACTCAGATGCATTTACTCTTTGTAATCTCCTAGATCCACTAAACTCCAATGTTTTTTTTCATATTGCTCTTCTTTCCTCTTCACATTTTTGCTTAATCTAATACTATTGAATCGCTTGTTTCTCTCTTTTGTCTCCCTTTTTGTGCTACATGAAGCTTGGTAACTTGGACCGTTGCACTTCTGTGTTTAGTTTTGGGCTGAGACTCAGTCAGTCATTATTCTCTCCCGTATACCTTTTTCCATAGTGCCATTATAAAATAAATTTATTTAATAAAGACACACTAGTACAGTATTATCTACCCGGGTTGGTCATTCTACACTCTGATAGATGACTAGCTTAGAGAAGAACTCAGCAATCGTAATTCATACAGTAACACACAATTCTACAATAGGGCGGGACAAAGCTTCACTTCTAAAAAGTAATATAGTCGGGTTGTAGGAGATGTTGATCAGTGAATCTCTGTTTATTGAATCTACACCAAACACTTGCAATAAGAATGACGAATCGCCAATACCTGAGATATGAAAAATATCATTACTAAGTAAGATCAAAGGATAAGATATAGTGGAAGTGCAAAGAGAAGATCTTAAAGTAATGTAACGTTATTATGTATCCTTGTGTGTTGGTATCAAATAAAATTATTCTATACGGTGGGATTATACTCTACTATACAATGCCCAAATTCTATTCACATATTGATTTTTCCATGATAGTTTCACTGCACTTCTGTTTTGCTACTTGTGTCGTTCCACAAAGTGTAGCAACTTGAATAGATTCACTTCGGTGGAAAGTTCTACTTTGACTAGTAGTCGTGCTGTCTGGTATTGTTTTATGTGTTAAGATTGTGTATGTTTTCGTTTTTGTGTAGACTGCTTTACTAGCTGGTTATGTTTGTGATTATTTTTAGAAAGAAATGTCTACATGGAGTGCTGGAGATGTTTCTACTGAAGTAAGTGCATATTTAAGTGCTATTGAAAAAAAATGTAATCAATTCTATGCTGTTATTTTATTTTATTTTGTTTATATCCATTATTTTGGTAAATGATGTATTGTCTATGTCTGTGTCTTGAATAATGTCGGTGTTTCATTTCATTACGTGTTCTTTTAAATATATTTTAAAACCAATATAGTTCTGCATCATATTTGTAGAATTGACTTGAATATGGGGGGGGGGAGGCGGGGTAACTCCAGCCTACACATTCCTTAATATCTGATGGATTTTGAGTCTTTGCATACACAAGCACCAGTATGCATTGAGCTTACATATGAGTTTTTTTTGGGTAGTTTAAGATTCCACTATTTTCATTCTGCTGCTTTGTAAACCATAATTAAACAGATCACCTTTACTCTGATTTGTTATTATCAGTTAGGTGGTTGGAGGCAATCAATCGGCAGGAAGCTTTGGACCTAGGTTTCGTGCTTGTCACTCTCCAGTCAGCAAGGCGTGTCTGCAACCTTGAAGGGACTCATGTCCCTTCTGAGATTCGAACCCGTATCACCCAGTGATACAGTCAGAGATGTTACCATGAATTCCTTGAAGATTGCAGATACGCCTTGGTGACAAGGACGAAACCTAGGTCCAAAGCTTCCTGCCGATTGATTGCCTCCAAATACCTAATAATAACTGAAATGCGCAATAGTAGTTACTTAAATTGTTGGTACTTTGATATTGTTCTTCTTCTTCTTGTTTCCTTTAATTCCTAGAGGAACATAGGGCTTCAACCATGCGTCTCCATTGCGTTCGGTTCCCTGCTAGTCTTCACCTAGCTCCAAGTCTGCCCACACGTTTTCATCTCCTCTTCACATCACCTCCTCCAAGTCACCCTTGCACTGACGACCAACTCGCCACTTCACTTTCGGGTTCCACTCGAGCAATGGCTTGTCTAGTGATGTCACTTGATGGTTTCCTCAGAGAATGGCCAATCCATCTCCATTACTTCCTGCCTATTTGTTGCACAATCGGTTCCTGGTTGGTTTGCTCCCACAGGTCCCTATTGTTGATCTATTCTGGCCATCTGATCTTGAGTATTGAGCGAAGACAACTGTTAATGAAAGTCCGTAGTTTGTTTGAGATGCTCTTTATGACGCGCAGTGCAAGTCTCTGATCCGTATAGTAGCGCTGACTTCACATGGGAGTGGAGAATCCGGATCTTATTTTCATTTTCATACTGAGTGCTGTTGACCTCCACAGAGACTTGAGAGCAGTGAAAGCTTGTCTTGCTTTTCCGATTCTTGCTTTGATATCCTCGTCAGTTCCGTCCTCCTGTAGTTGAGATGATGCTTCCCAGGTAGGTAAAAGAGGTTGTTTCTTTCAGGTTCGTTCCATTTATGCTGGTCGTTGTCTGTTGTTGTTGTTGTTCTTGTTCAGGAATCTTCATCACCTCTGTTCACCTGAAGTCCTATCCTCTCTGGATGCTTCTTTTGCCAACTTGTTGCTTTTCGCTTGCATATCTTCCAGTTTGTGGGAAATCAGACATATATCATCGGCGAAGTCCAGATCCTCGAAGTTTTTTGTGTGAGTCCATTTTATGCCTGTTTCCTCATTGCCCGCTGTTTGTCGCATTATCCAATCTACTGCAATCAGGAAAACCAATGGCGGTAGTAGGCAGCCTTGTCTTGGCATTGTTCTTGGCAATCCTCAAAAAGTATATAATCAATTTATCAGTGATGTTGTCAATCATGGTGTTAATATCTAGTGAATTTAAAATTATGAGATTTAATTATGCTACAAAACCCAGCCAAAACGTCAGTCGGTCAGCTGACTCAATGTTCTATCGTATAAGTTACAGTTTCAACTGAAGATAGATGACAATATAACTCTACTTGGCATACAGCAAATAATTCAAGTCGTTTGAAATAGACATTGCCTTCTAACTGACAATTGGTTTTCTACATATGTTCAATAATCGAAATTGTCATAACTATATCTAAATGTTAATGGTACATAGAGTGAATTTTATTTCTGTGTATATGGATAGATGGATGGATAGATCAATGATTAATGATTTCTATGTATTTTTTTAGGAGAACAAGGAGACTGATTCTCCACTGAAGCATATGAACCATGAATCAAGTAACTATTTGGATGCTCAGGATTACGTAAGTACTTATAATTCGACATCTTAGATGATATACGTGTATGTTTCATTCTTTATATAAAGTTTATTATCAAGGACTTTTTTTTAAAAATTTGACGATCGATTCCCATCACTAAAGGTTGTTTCTGGAAAATTCCGGTTTAGTCGATCTTATCACAACAGCTTCAGCTATATGTAGGAAACGAAGGCGAACTGTGCATGATAATGACTTCGGAACGTGGTTTTTGTAACCCTGAAGGCTATTCGTTGGCGTTGATGCGATGTCCAGTATATCGATCAAGTGTCACAGAATCGAACTTCTTATGCATTTGATCTCCTCCTTGTTGAACCTAAACAGGTAGATGTTTTCGGATTCGTAGAAGGACCTGTCTAATCGTACACCCTACATAACTTCAACCACAGTATGTGTATAAGGAAAAGTTAAGGCTACGAGTTGATCGCTGACGAAATCTCAGCATGGATATGAAAGGTTCGTTCTGCATATTCCAGTTTACGCCGTCTCTGGCTTAGTAGACGTGATATCCGGCTATCGACCAAAGGGCGTGTGTGCTGTTCAGCACTCCACTCTGTCCTCCTTTATGGCTGTGAGACATGGTCATTGAGAGTGGAAGACATG
The DNA here is from genome assembly GCA_944472155.2 of Trichobilharzia szidati. NCBI lineage: Eukaryota > Metazoa > Platyhelminthes > Trematoda > Strigeidida > Schistosomatidae > Trichobilharzia > Trichobilharzia szidati. The sequence continues at coordinate 57,408,376 of OX235276.1, forward strand.
AAAAGGATAGCTGTCTTTGATCATAGGTGCCCGCGTTCTATCTCCGTGTGAATTGGTATAATAGGGTGAGCAATAATGAGGTTAGGCATCGGTTGAGTGCTAGGTAAAGAAGGGAAATCAATAGACGAGGCTGTGAAGTTACATCGATAGTGATGGCTAGGACATGTGTTACTCATGCCTGCCTAGTCATAACCTTTCTCGAAGGGTAATGTTAACTGACATAGAAAGAATCAAATTGGAAAAAACCCAGTGGTGTTGAAACAAAAACATGGCATCAATCAATGAAATCCACAAGTTAGTTTAAGCCAGCCACGTAGGAAGGTGTAGACTTCCTGGTTGGGGTCTTCAGGACGGTAAAAACTAATGGTTGGATACAATTGGTGATATGGCTCAAAATCATTCTCAATGGCACAGATGCATCCACTACTTGTGACTTATAATACTCAGTATAACATATATTTCTTATTCCTTCACGTTCCCAGTGGAACATAGGGCTTCAAGCTAGAGGCTTGAAGTTTCTGTAGCAGTATTTATTTCTACAGGATGGGGTTGCTAGCCTCATGCCCAACCTTTCCTCCTAACCAGCTTTATTTCTGGCTTAGCGAGGTAAAGAAGTGCGTCGGCCGGGGATCGAACCTCGGACCATGTGCATGGTCGGCAAGCGTCCTAACCGCTGTACCACCGACGCACCAATAAAACTGTATTGTTCTTCGATATTACTATTCTTTTTGCCTCATATCTCTGATTACTGTCTCTGTTTTGCGTGTCTTTATACTTTCTTCTCTTACTTTGTGTGTTAATTGAAGTGTGCCTACTCGAACTGCTGCACATCGGTGCAAAAATCTACGTTGAAACCAATCAGTCAGTCAAGGTTACGTAAGACGTCTTCCAGTTTTAGGATGAGCATCGGATGGCTACTGAAGGATAAGAACAGACATGCAGAGTAGAAAACCTTCTTTATCGTTCTGATTGGACGTTTGGATAGAGTATCGACAGGAGTATCTCCCTTGAATTAAAGACACAAAAATGTCTTTTTCTCTACCATTGCCACTCAAGTTTGCGACTATGATAACCTATATTGGTATTTGTAAACTTCTCTGGATATCTGTCTTTGCTTGGAATATGCCTGGTGACCTGGAATTCTTTTTCTACACAATCTTGGGAGCAAATCGACCTCGATCTAAGTGCTAAGCACCTGGTCAGATTACGTTGATATTTCGTGGGTACGAAGCTAAGGGAGTGTGTGTATTGAGCTTCGGTCTCTAGCTTTCTAAATATGGCAGGTTCGTCCACGAATTTGAAAACATTTACCAACTTGGTTCAGCAGGGAGGAAATCAAATACAAAAGAAGTTCGATCCTGTCACACTTGGTCGATACTGGACATTGCATCGATGCCAACATAGCCTTCAGGGTTATATACCACATTCCGTAGTTATTATCACGCACAGTTCGCCTACCTCTCCTACATATAACTGAAGCTGTTGAGATAAGATTGACCAAACCGGAACTTTGTATCCGAAAAGAACACGTTCAGGCTGTGGCCAAACTTGGATTTAAATTTCTTCTTTCCAAGAGTGCCCCTTCCTCTTATCCATTCTTTAATAGGCTTCACTTATTATTATTATTAATATAATTAATACTCTTCATTCTAGCATTCTTTCAATACGATCGAATTTTCCATTTGTACTATCCTGACTTGTTATTAGTAATATTATCTCCTTTCTTAATATATGCTTCCACCTGTTTCATTTCACGTATTAGTTATTCCATGATGAACTTTCCACTACAGTCTTACTATATCATCTTTAATACATATTACTGTGTACTAGCCACTCACCTGTGATACCTCGTCAACTTTCCTTCCCGGCATTGTACGGCTTGTCACCATTGTCGTGTCGCATTTCTCAATAATTTGCATTTGAATTCTGCCTAGTACATTTGTCACACAAATACTGTTTATTTTCTCATTCTATAACTACTAATCTGTTTCTCTGCGTGAAAAAATTTATCTGCTGCATAACTGGCCATTATTATTGCAACAATAACAAATGATATGTTTTCTGATTGTAAGATCCTGAAGAGGATTTATTGAAAAGAATATGTTCTTCGTTCAGATTGAAAATTTTAATTCATGATATAGGAATAGTTCACTATTAATTAAATCTTATAATTCTCCTAAGCATCCTATTGGATACAGAACTCCGCCCAGAACTAGCTGGATTCAGGAAAGGCAAATCATGTGTTGATCAAATTGCAACTCTATGCATCATCATCACAGAACAAAGCATAGAATGACAGTCAAACCTCACTCTACCTCAACTTCATCGACTTCGAAAAGACCTTCACCAGACAGCGTTAACCGAGAAGTAATTTGGAAACTGCCTCAACACTACGACGTTCAGTGTCAAAGTCTTAATCAACCTCATTCAACAACTGGCTATATGACAATACTTGCCACGTGTCAGGTGATCCATAAAGGGAAACTCAGCGAGGCGTTCGAAGTGCATACAGGAGTAAGACAGGGTTGGCTGTCTATTATCACTAATGATATTCTTAATTGTAATGGACTGGCTTATGCCTCAGACTGTGCGTTGGGAACGAGGAGATAGGAGTACTCTGGACCACCAATAAGAAGACTCTAGAAGATCTGGATTTCGCGCTTGCATGATATGTCTAATGTCACATAAGCTCGAAGACTTGCAAACGAAAACCAACAAACTGGTTTAAGATGCAGGCAGCAAAGATAGGTCTCCAGGTGAAAATAGAGAAGACGGAGGTGATGAAGATCAACAGCAAAAACAACCAACACCAATCATCATCAACGGGAGAGATTTGAGATAAGTTACTTCCTGCCTTCACTTATATGGGCAGTAAGCATCGTTTCTACCAAAGACGGAATGGATGAAGATGTCAAAGTCAGCCAGCTAGAATCTCAAAGGCAAAATACGCCTTCATCAACCTAAAACCAGTTTGGAAATCTTCTTCACTCAACGTAAGGAACCGAATTCAGGTTTTCAACACCAATGTGAAGTTGGTCCTTCTATACGGGTCAGAAACTTGAACTGCGTGTCACGAAAAGAATTTCCAACAGGTTACTGCAGACTTTCATCAACAACTGCCTTCGCTCTATACCAAAGATCAAACGGCCAGCAGGAATAAGTAACAAGAAACTGTGGGAACAAGCCAACCAAGGACCGTTCGCTCAACAAATATGTAAGAGGAAATGGAGATGGATCAGGCATACATTGAAGAGACCGCCGAATGACATCGCACGCCAGGCCATTGCTTGAGTGGAATCCCAATGGGAAGCAATGAGTGGGTCGTCAGTGCGGGGGTGACATGAAGGAGATCGTATGGGGAGGAGATAAGAGATTGTGGGCAACCGTGGGCCAGGCTGAAGAAGACACCAGAAGATAGGACAAAGTGGAAATGTGTTGTTCCACTCGAAACTCAAGGGAATAATAATAAGCATCCTATTTCAACATCAGTCGGTCCCTACCAGAAAATGAGCCTACATCTTATGATAATAGTAATAATCTATCTTGTGCGATGAAGCCTTATCCTAGACAAGGTAATCACAAACATTGAAGTAGGAAATTAGATTCTCTAAAGAATCATCATCATCCAATGAATCACAGCTACATAGGCTAACTAGTTTGATAAATCAGTTTCAAGCTTCATAAGAAAAGATATTCTCATAACTTTTATATGGCTCCAATCGATGACCCCAATGTAGTCATGTGTTGACCATATTGTCTGAAATATTACATTGAAAAAACTATGATTGGAGTTTTCATAAGCAAGATGACGAGGTCACGGGAGCGTGTTGTTGACTGGTTTTACTTGATTTGATATAGGTTTTGCACGTCTTTTCATCATATTTTCTTCACGTAACTCTTTTTTTCAATCTGACTGATGCTCACTAGTCACTGGCCCTATTCATGTAAGCAATTACCTGGATTCTAGTGACAAGTTGTGACCATTGGGATACAGCAGGTCGGGTGTGGGGATAAATACTCTCCACTGATGACATTGGCTAGTGCCAGTCACGCTATATATCGTGTGTGAATTGGTAGAAGTTGGAATTCATGGGCTGGTCATTGGATCAGCTCCTAGTGGCTTAATAGTCTACTAGTTATCCCGCCTTGTAACCAGAAGGTCCTCGGTTCGAACCATGGGGGTCGGTGCGTACCGATGAAGAGTCCAAAACTAGGCTCACGAAGCGGCTGTCCAGTACTCCCAGGTTTTCCAGGGATTCTCTAACTGATGTCAGCTCATGATGAAGTCCTCCATGCAATTTTGATTTTCCTGTTGATTGAATGAACCGAATTGTTCGTTCTCTGTTGTTGACATGTTTGTTCCTAGTTAGTAAAGACGTCATGTCAACGAGGAAATGAAAATTGAATTAAAAACAAATGATAACTGACGCCTGTTACACAAAACGTGGCTCTTGTGACCCAAATGGTCTATGGGGTAACTTTTTGGAGTTTGAAACGATGAGTGATGGGTTTGAGTCTCAGTGAGAGTACCATCACTACTGACTCACTGGAAAGTGCAGGTACATCGAGATGATGAGTCCTAAATAGGATGAAATGTGCGTTGTCCTGGATCCCGCTGCTGAGTCACCATCCACCAATTTACCTCGTGGAGAGATTGTCTGGTCTGTTTGGATTAATAGGCAGTTGATGTGACGTTGCTAATTATGGACATGATGACAGGATATAATTGGGAAGTAGAGAAATATGAAGTAAATCGTAAAGCTGATAAATTAGTCCCTGATATCTTTTCCAAATGTTCGAAATTAAATAAAGCCTGGCTTGATTGGTGGTTTAACTATTTGAGGAGGTGAAGAACCAAGCACATGTTAAAGAAAGCAGTTGACTATTGAGTCGTTAAATTTATTTTATTACTTTACGTTCTCAGTGGAAAATAGGGCGCCTTCAAGCTAGAGGCTTGAAGTTTCTGTAGCAGTGGCGTTTAATTTTACGGGATGGGGTTACTAACCTCACGCCCAACCTTCCCTCTTTACTAGGCTTATTACTGGCTTAGCGAGGTAAAGGAGTGCGTCCAGTGACCGGGGTTCAAACCCCGGACCATGTGCATGGTCGGCGAGCGTCCTAACCGCTATGCCACCGACGCACATTGAGTTGTTAAGCAGAGAAGATAAACACTGCACCTGTAACTATAAACCCGAGTGGCTAGGTTCTATCTTGATTTGTGTGTTAGGGTCACAGATAAAGGTGTTTTATCTTACATATATTTTAACGGCGGAAGATAACAGGGAATTGGCAACAAACCATTTTATGAAGGAAAAACGCATCACACTTTAATGCATTTTTTTAACCGTACTAATAAAAGTCAGCTAGGTCAGTGGACAATAGACTGTTCTGATTGGTTGGCGATTGGCTCAATGTTAAGCAAAGGGACAAAAAGTTGTCCAATGAGATTATTTCCTGACCACAGCGTAAATCAAATCCACATTTGAAGAATGCACATTTCTACCTCTCCAGCTATGGACTTAAAATGTTGATTTCCTCACAATATTAGAGTGAGGATAAACAAAAAAAGGGGTATTTTTTTAACCACGCAGAATTGATGAGTGATTAATATTACGTAATACGATCTTTGTCTTTCATTTTCTAATTCATGTCCATATATATATATATATATATATATATATTACTATACTGTATTTATTTCAGAATGATCCTAGTTGGAGTTCACACACATCATATGTAACAATTTCCGATGGAAGTGATCAGTCAACACCGAATGCTAATTCCTCAGCGGATGACACATTCTATCAGAGTAATACTTCTTTAAACTCGTATGCAACAGCATTTTCAACCTTGTCATCTACAGTCGATGGAGGCGGAGAAAGCGAACCATCCACACCATCACCACGAACACCACCGCAACAACACCAACAAGAAGATCAAGAAATAATTTCAAAAAAGAAAAAGACTAAAATAACCTTAGTCTATGCACCAGAAAAATCATCATCATTATCGAGTCCATTGAATTCACCCTCTGAACAACCATCATCATCATCACCTGCTGTAACACCGACGTCAGAAGGTAAAGAAATACGTATTCGTTCAAATTATACCCCAGTGAATGAGATTGATTCATTATCAACTACACAAGAGATTACATTATCCTCATCATACACTAATAATGATGATAATAATTTATCCGATAAAATTTTAGAGTTCAAAGATCCGCCAAATAATCATGATGATTATAATAATAATAACAATAATGATAGTAAATATATTGAAAGTAATAATAATATTTCATTCATTCAACAATCTGTACCACGACAACATCAAGAAGATATATCATCTACATCTTTAGAAGGAATAGACAATTCGTTGAGTAGTGAACCTTCAGAGAATAATGATCAAAGCATAAATTCTTCTAGTAATAATCATATTAGTAATGATAATATTGATGCAACTTTGTCAAATTATCAATCTTCACTATTTAAACCAATCATATCTTCAGAATCTGATGTGTTACCCGTGAAAAATGAAGTGTCAACAGTAGATAATCCCTTTATTGATTCAAAAATATCGACTAGTAATATTACGGATGATCATAATAATCGTCACAATGCTGATGATGGTGATGATGCATCTATACAACCTAATTTATGTGATATCATTGAAATGAACTCAGGACAAGATGATGATGAAATTGTTGAAACCGTTGTAAATATTAGTGATGAATACCGTCGTGGGACAATAAATCGATTCAATGATAATAATAATAATCATGATCATCATCATCATGTACCAGCTTATTTAGATCGTTGTTCACCAGCACAAATTGTTGCTGTCACCGGCGGGGCACCATCTGATATTATACGTAATATTGAAGAAGATTTAGACGACGATGAAATCAATGCAAATAATGTTGAAATTGTCGAGGTGTTAAAACAATCTAATAATGAAAGTGGATCATCATTTTCACCGGGTAATACAACTGTTAATAATAATAATAATCATTCAACTTTATCGACAAGTTCTAATAGTAATGTTGTTAGACACCGGGGGCATACTTTAGATACATCGAAATCTCAACGACCAGTCACTATCAATATTGATTTACGAGTAAGTTAATTTTTTTTCTTTTTTTGATTATAGCTTGATTCCACACAGCACTTTTGGTACAAGTAACCCAAATTTTGCAGGTCGACCATTGATATCAGGTGTGCGTCGGTAAGGGATCGAACCCTCCACCATGTGCTGTTCCACTGACACTGTAGTATTATCTTACCGTCGAATGTACATGTGCTGTTTCCGTTTTGATTGGATCCTAACCTTTTTACAGGTTATCCATGTGTTGTCTTCTTCTCTGTTACCTGAAAAGATTTCGACTATTCAGTTATTATTTTTTTGTTTTTAAAAGTGGAGATGTGGTCAATTGACTTAACCACCCGAGTTTCGGGTAAATGGGTTGCCGATTCGAAACCCTCTCCACCTATATTTTCTTCTTGATCTGGACAACTGGGACGTGAAAAACCTGTTCCTGGAACTGAGTTCAAGCAACAACAACAATAATAATAATACTAGTTTTATTCTGAGCAGTGGTCATATAATGTACAGAATTTTCAGTGGAATTTATTGCATAATAAATTCTCTTCATCCAGTATCTTCAAGTAAGGCAGTAATTTTGATTACAAATAGCGCAACACATTGCTGTCTAACCTGAAGCGAAAACCAGTCCGGCGAAGTTCAACAATAGCGTCCTAGGAGTGCGAACGCTCCAATGACCTTGAACGCATGCTAGTCGTTATCATAGCTGAAATACCAATGCTATTCACCAGCTGAGCAGCAAATTTCACCCAGATCACGTTTTTAAGTACTGTTTAGACAATGTGTTAATAGCTCGTTAGGGTTAGGAACAGAGTTATAATTAGCATTAGGGTCAGGATTTAGGTTAGGGTTAGTATTAGGGATAGATTTATAGGCGATGTCATTTATTTTAATTTGTTTTATTATCCACATTTTCCTGGTAAGTAGTTGTCGATCCTATTACTGGAAACCATAGTAATTTAACCGAGAGCTTTTGGGGAAGACTGCACAGTTGTATGAGAGAGATAAGCAATTCACAAAAACAGCTCATCTTCAGTCACCTCGGTGAATATATGTGCAGAAACTGGTTGTAGTGTTTATGAGTTAATCAAACATTCACCGATCAAGTGAGAATACTGAGGGCCCGCAATAAAGGCTTTATTCGTTTTATAATTCCAGTATAGGATCTGGTTTAAACAAAAATGAAAGATGTGAATAGTGTATAATATAAATGCTAAACGTTTATGAAAATGTTCACACCACATTCTTCTCCCCTTTTGTTTGAGAATACAGAGCATAAGGAGTCAAGACTTTTAAAACTGTTTAGACTTCGCGGCTTCTCAGATTGTATGGACGAACCCTTCGTTGTTTCTCTAGTAAAGAAGATGGATTCGGATCAATTTTGACATTTTCACTTAAATTGTCCGTCAAAATAGGAGTTTCAGTATCTGTAGAACGGGTCGATATGTCGTCTTCAGTAAGTTGATTTTGGAGGCATTCTGGTACTGCGTCTGGAATCGGCATGCTAACGGGCGATTGAAATATATGTTCTTTTGGTGCAAGATGATGAATAGATACTGTTTCCTCACGTCCATCTGGAAGTCTCACATGAGCATACTTGGGATTACATTCAATCAGTTCAACTTCATCAACTGGAGATTCATATTTAGAACGTACATTACGGCGCATCAAGACCGGTCCAGGAATAGTTAACCAACTGGGAAGAGAAACACCAGACGTTGATTTTCGATTGTACCTGAACATCCGTTCGTGTGGAGTAGTATTTGTGGCAGTACATAAAAGAGAACGGATAGAATGAAGAGCGTCGGGGAGAACAACTTCCCACTCACAGATTGGTATGGACCTAGATTTAGCAGCTAGTGATATACATCGCCAGAGAGTGCCGTTGAGACGTTCAATCTGTCCATTTGATTGGGGGTTGTATGCTGTTGTTCTACTGGTAACTATTCCTTTATCGTGGAGAAAATGTTTTAATTCTGCAGACATAAACGACGATCCTCTGTCTGAATGTATGTAGGATGGCATACCAAACAGGGAAAACAACTGGCACAGGCAATTAATAACAGTTGATGCTGTCATATCCTGGCAAGGAAAAGCGAACGGAAATCTAGAGTACTCATCAATTATCGTAAGAAGATATTTGTTCCGGGAGTTTGAAGGAAGAGGTCCTTTGAAATCAATATTTAGACGTTCAAAAGGAGAAGTCGCTTTAATAAGATTTCCTGTGGATACTTTGCAAAACCTGGGTTTCAGCTCAGCACAAACTGCACAACTAGATATCGTCCTCTTCACATCATCAACAGAAAAAGGTAGGTTCTTAGAACGCACAAAGTGAAGAAGGCGAACAACTCCTGGATGGCACAGAGAGTTATGTAGGTCTTTCAGATTAGTTTCACCCATGACAGAAGCAGAATATCCGCGAGATAATGCATCGGCGACTTTGTTTTCTTTGCCACAACGGTAGATTATATCAAAACTGTAACAAGAAAGTTCTATTCGCCAACGCTGAATCTTGTCATTCTTTATTTTCCCATGGTGGTTCATATCGTACATGAAAGAAACTGATCGTTGGTCTGTAATGAGTTGGAAATGAGTACCAAGTAAATAATGACGCCATTTTCTAATAGCTTCGACGATGGCATAAGCTTCTTTCTCCACCGCTGAGTGATGCCGTTCACTTGGTGATAGTGTTCTGGAAAAAAATGCAACGGGTCTACCATTTTGTGTTAACGTAGCAGCTATAGCAGTATCCGAAGCGTCGGTTTCCACTATAAGGGGCAAGTCAAGATCCACAGTAGTCATCACAGATTGAGCAAGTTCATTTTTTAATGCTGCATATGAGCTTACAATAGTACCTGGTAATGGAAAGATTTTATTTTGTATAAGGGGTTGAATTTTATCGGAGAAATGAGATATCCATTGTGAATAATACGCAAAGAGACCAATGACTCGCTGTTGGGATTTAAGATCTCGTGGAGGTGATAAATTCCATAATGCTTGAAGTCTATCGGGATCAGGTTTGATCATTTTATGAGAAACTTCATAGCCTAGAAGTTTTACTTGTTTAACGCCAATAACAGTTTTATTCTCATTGAATGTTAGCCCATATTTTCTGGATGCTTCATAGAACCGGGCAAGATTTTTTGCATGTTGTTCTGTGTTTTCACCACAAATAGTTATATTATCTAAATAAGCAAATGTAGCTTGAAGATTTTCATTTCTGATAATCTGACTGATAACTCTCTGAAAACACGAAACACCGTTTGTGACACCAAAGGGAATACGACGGAACTGATAGAGGTTGCCGCAAGCTTCAAAAGCTGTGAAGAGTTTCTCTTCTTCTTTGATGGGTATTTGATGGTAAGCACTCTTTAAATCCAAAGTGCTAAATACAGTATATTTTGAAATCTTTTCAATCATCTCATCAATTTTTGGGAGTGGATAGGCATCCAATAATGTGAAACGATTTATCGTTTGGCTGTAATCAATCACCATTCTACGCTTGTGGCGTTCATTAGTAGTGACCAAAACTTGGGCGCGCCAAGGGGAGTTTGATGGTTCGATGATCTGCTCACTGAGTAAATTTTTGATTTCCAGCTTGATGAAATGTTCATCTGAAGTGGAATGTCTTCGTGATTTTGTAGCGATCGGAACACATTTGGGTGTTAGGTTATGAAACAAGGGAGGTGGATCAATATGTGCAGCAACAAGATTACACAGTGAAAATGGATTGTTTTTACCTTCAAATGGAATTTCGAGTTTATTATGCAAGCGTAAAAAATCATGACCTAATAGCACATCAGCACACAGATTTGGCAACACTGAAAGTTTGATATGTGAGTAACTTGAGTCTTTATAACGTAGATTTACATAACAGTGACCATGAGTATGAGTTGTCAGACTTGTGGAAGCCATTGTGATTGAAGTGCGAGAATGCTCTACCTTTATATGTTGTTTTTGAACGACTGCACAAGAAATATAACTGTCTGAGCTCCCAGTATCTACGAGGGCTTGTAGGGGAATGTCATTTACAAAAAGCTGCACAACCGCATTGGAGAGAGACTGTGGAGCGGCGGCTAGAGTCATGGAAGACAACAAAGAACTAGTAACTGATGTAGTTTTGGTGTACGATTTTGACCGGCAGACCTTCTGATAATGCCCCTTCTTACCACAGAGTTTGCATACTGCATCCCTTGCAGGACATTTAGAGCGAGGATGTCTAGTAAATCTACAGAAGTAGCATTTCTCATTTATTGAAGCAGTCAATCCTGTTTCACCCACATAAGAGTTTAGTTCATTTGATGCATCACTGTTTGATATTGCAGCAGAATTGGAGAATTCGGAAGGATGAAACGAATGTGATTGTTGATAAGCCATTTCTAGGGATCGAGCTTGTTCATAAGCAGTATCAAGATCAAGTAATTTGTTTTCCAGAAGACGTTGTCGTATATTATTAGATTGCATTCCACTTATGAATGCGTCACGTATTGCATCATTCTGATTTTGTTCAGCCGAGACAGGTTTGAATGAACAATCTTTTGCCAGAGATTTCAGTTTTTGTAAAAATTGGTCGAGGCTCTGTCCAGTTTCTTGTTTGCATGTGGATAATAGATGTCGAGCAAAAATCTCGTTCTTTGGTTTGACATACAGTTTCTCAAGAGTACTAAGAGCGCCGTCAAATGTTTTACATTCAGCAATGTATTCATATACAGTAGGTGAGATATAGTTGATGAGAACATCAAGTTTGTCTGAATCTGGAGTTGAAGATTTAGTGATAAAAGTATTGAATGTACGAAACCAATGATTCCAAATCTTCGAAGATGTTTGGCAATTGGAATCAGCATCAAAGCGTTCGGGACGTAATATCTTGTCCATAATAAAACGAATAAATTGTAGTGTTTATGAGTTAATCAAACATTCACCGATCAAGTGAGAATACTGAGGGCCCGCAATAAAGGCTTTATTCGTTTTATAATTCCAGTATAGGATCTGGTTTAAACAAAAATGAAAGATGTGAATAGTGTATAATATAAATGCTAAACGTTTATGAAAATGTTCACACCACACTGGTCTAACTTAGCAACTGATACTCCTCATTATAACTGGGACGTATTTTTAAGTCATGTCAGAGAAAGATACCCTGTTTATAATGTGTTTTCATGCATTTTCTTGTAAATATACGCCAATTTCTGTGCAAAACTTCCTGATTTTTATGATTGGTCGACTGAAGGTCAGTCGTGCGTTCGCATCCCTTGGGACCTTATTGTTGAACTTTGCCACCAGTCCCTTATGGTATTTCTGTTTCACCACTTTCCAGAAATGCAGGATATTTGGTTAAAAGCCATTTTTTTTAAATGCACAGAAGAACATTTTTAGAATCGAGGACATAACTAAATAATTAAAGACTTCAGGTAGGTAGTTAGATTTATCTCTCAGGCTGTGGCAGTTTGTATTCTAAAAATATCATGAACAGTTCTCTCATGTATTGGGATACATTGCCATAAACGATTATGCTCTTTCTCAAGTATAGTGGAAACTTATGAATCGGAAAGCTGTAAAAGTTTTAAATACTCGCGAGGGTGGACAATACCTCTAGATATCATATTTTAATAGATTAAAACAAACAGAACAAGACAAATTATATGCAATATAATGATAGGGGTTTTAATCAGGCTGCCGATGATTATTTTTTATCATAACATAATTTTTTAAATTTTTATTTGCATATCTTATGTCATCATTCTTTGCTACCTGACTTCATCATACATGTACAATTTAGGGAGCCTTATAGTAATTATTTCTAATTTTTCGTATTCCGAGTAGAACACAAAGCCTCAGCAGCACATTCCTGTTGCACTTGGCTCTCTGGTATCACTTCCTATTGGTTCCACGACTGCCCACAAGCTTTCATTTGCTCTTCATGTCACCTTAGGATGTCTAGCCCATTGCTTTGTATCCAGTTTCCACTGGAGAGGCTGTCTGTTGTGTGTGATGTTATTTGAATGTCTCCTCAGAGTAAATCTGATCAATCTCCATTTCACTTTGCTAATTTGTTTAGCAGTAGGTTGGGGTTGGTTAGTTTATTGCCAGAGTTCTTTGTGGCCTATCTTTTCTAAATTACAGTAGCTTTAATTTCTCAGGGATTTACATGGTACTAAGAAAAGAACTGTGTGTCTCAGATTATACAATACCATCATATTTCAGGAAATCATATTTAGGAAAAGCCGTTTGAATACAGTACAGCTTAATGTTTATCGCTGGACATCTAAATATAAAAGGAATTATTTGAAAAATGAGCTCTTGTCATAGCCTTTTAAACTTGAACTTCTTAACTGTACTACTGTTGGAGTATGTAGAGATGGTTCTATCCGATAGTATTAGTCCTATCTTATAAGCCGAAATATAATCCTCTAGCGTTCACTGTTATAACTCCGATCGATAGCCACTATCTTGATGTGGTAGTCTGGCTTGCATATCGCAATTATCCAACGAGCTACACTGGCTGAAAGCAATATGCCTTCAGGTTCTACTGTAACGGTAGAAGACGAAAGACTTGGTGCTTATTTCCACTTCTTATGGTACAAACGGGACCAGATTATTATTCCTTTGTCAGTAAGCAGCAATTAGATTGATGTGGGGTTTTGAATTGACCACGCCTTAACCCTTTTCCAACCTAATCCTATGTCAGCATATATTGTTGGACGAGAAGACCGGTGGATTGGCATGCGTTAAACGCGGTCTAGTCATCTCAGTTAATGTAAAGAAACTTCACAATCTCACTAATTGAATATTTTCCTTGCTTAAATAAAGTACATTTGTATTAGATTTTCTGAAATCTTTAATTCTGTTTTTAAAATGATGTGAACAGTTATATTTTGAGTGTATTTTTTAACATCTTTTCAAATATGAATTTTATAACACGTAGTAAAAAAGTTTAAGTATCGACATGAAGTAGTATGTAAAATCAAAGGTAGTTTTTAATTACTACTGTTATAATTATTATTGTTACTATATTATTGTTCCCTTGGGTTCCCAGTGGGACATAGGGTTTCAGCAGCACATCTCTACTTTTTTTTCTACTCCTTGCGATCCTCTTTAGCTGGCCCCACGATCACCCATAGTTTTTCATCTCCTTGCACAATCTCCTCCATGTCCCACTCGAGGGGCAGCTTGACACGAGATGTCATTTAACGGTCTCTTCAGCCTGCGTCCTATTCATCTCCATTTTCTTCTGCATACCTGTTGAACAATAGGTTCTCGATTGGTTCGTTCTGAGAGTTTCTTGTTGCTAATCCTTTCTGGCTGACTATCTGATCTTCAATATGGAACCAGAGAAGGCAGTTGTTGATAAAAGTCTTCAGTAGACTACATGAAGTGCTTTTTGGTACGCACCAAGTTTCTGGCCCATTTAGAAGCACTGACTGACATAACAATAGTATTGAAAATTTGAATTTCGTTGTTTATGCCGAGTACAGGAGCCTTCCAAACTCCATTTCTGAGTGATAAAGGTCTCTATTGCCTTTCCAATTGGGGTTTTGACATCATCATCCGTGCTGTTGCCTGCAGTTGAAACGATGCCACCTAGATAAATGAAGGAAGTGATGTCTTTCAAGTTTATTCCGCTGATAGTGACTGGTGCTTGTTGGTTGGTTACGATCATTATCTCGATTTTCTCTATGTATATCTGAATTCCTGTTTTTGCTGTTTCTTCTGCGAGTTTGTTGGTTTCCGCCTGTTAACCTTCGAGTTTACGTGATAGGCATAAATCATCCATGCAGTCCAGATCTTCTAGCGTCTTCTTATCGGTCCAATATATTCGTGTCTTCTTGCTCCCACGCACGGTGTGCTACATAATCCAGTCCACCACACTCAGGAATATCATCAGCGATAGTAAACGGCCTTTTCTAACCACAGTCTTCATTTCAAAAACTTCTCTGAGTTTTTCGTTGTGGATCACTTGACATGTGGCACTGTCATGTAGCTGTTGAATAAACTTGATAGAGATTTGGGGCACCGCATGTTATAGAGTTAAAGTAATTTCCAAGTTACTTAACGGTCAAAGCTATCGAAGACCTTCTCAAAGGTAATTAGTGTTCAGAAATTGATTAAATTTCGCCTGTTTAGTTGGTATAGCGAAGTTCAAGTTGTGCTCTACTGTTTTAACCAATTAACTTCCGAACATGTATGCACTCTAGCTTTGAATACTTATTCAGCCAAACGAATCTTAAGCAGCTCTGTAGATGTTATCACTTTATTTTTTTATTCCTTCTCGTTCCCAGTGGAAGATAGAGCTTCAAGCTCGAGCTTTGCAGTTGCAATAGCAGTGGCTTTTTATTTTTACGAGGTGAACTTGCCAGCCTCACGCCCAACTTTGCCTATTTACGTAGCTTACTACTACCTAAACAAGGTTTAGGAGTGCGTCGGCCAGATATCGAACCATGGACCTCATGTGTGTTTGGCGAGCATTCTACCGCTGCACCACCACCGACGCAATTAGATGCTATCACTTACTCTCATACAACAGTTCATGAACGTGTCTTTATATGGTTGTCTTTTTTTGTCAAACAAGGGAATTCACTTTACATGAAGACTAATCTGGTGTGTGTGTGGCATTCCTAATCCTTCTATTTAGGAATAATTTGTTTAAGCTTCTCTGCCGTTCTATCTCCCGTGTGAAGTGGTATAGTAGGGTAAGCGCAATACTAAGGTTAGGCGTCGAGTGCTAGGTAAGAAGGGGAAATCAATCGACGAGGCTGTGAAGCTACATCGACTGAGATGGTTAGGACATGTGTTACATATGCCTAGCCCATCTCCTTCCTCGACAATATGCAATGTTAGCTGACATAGGGTCAGGCTGAAAAAGAGCTAGCGGCGGTCAAACCAAAACATGTCACCAGTCAGTGAAATCTACAACAGTTTAAGCTACGTAGGAAGGTGTAGACTTCGTGGTTGGGGTCCTCGGGACGGTCAAAACCAATAACTGAAGACAATCGGTGATATGGCTCAAAATCGTTCTCAGTGGCGCTGGTGCAGATGCATCCACTCCTTGTAACTTATAATATCCAATGAAATTCTATTGTTCTTCGTTATTACTATTCTTTTTGTCTCATATCCCTGTTTACTGTCTCTATTTTGCATTTCTTCTACTTTCTTCTCTTGCTTTGTGTGCTACAAAGAGAGAGTGTAGCGACTTGAACTGCTGCACATCGGTGCAAAGTTCCGTTTTGAAAACAGAGAGACAGGCAGAAGCTTATGTGCAGATGTGTTGATCGTCTTGTTAACGTATCTTTTTTTCTACAGTAACTCAGTTATTTGGCATTGTCTTCCATTCACTTGTTTTGTAGGTTGTCTCTGAGTTAACTCCAAGTACCCCCGAGGAAGTGGACGCTTCATCAGAACTTGTTTTTAGTAACTTTATGCTTGATAGATATATGCTAGAAGTGTCTGCATCAGCACAAGCATCATCATCAGCATCAACATCGTCGAAATTCAATAATTCACTTTCAGCAAAAGCTTCGGCTTCAATTTCTATTACAGATACCACGCAGCCTGATGACCCTGTAAGTCATCAGTTTCAATCGTTACCACGTGCTGAACCAAATAGGTAAGTTACCTTCCCCCCCGCGCCCCGCCTTTAAATATGTTGTGAGTTATGCATGTTTTGGTTAAACTAAATATCAAACAATTCGAAGGATGGTGACTAGCAGTGTAATCCAGCCAGGTTGCACACTTCCCTCTTATTTTGGACTCTAGATGTACACGCATTCTGCAATGAGTCAGTGATAGTGTGTTCCCATTGGAGCTCGAATACCCAGTGCCCAATATTTCAAACGCCAAAGCGTTATCCACTAGACCACTTGGGCCACGAGAGCCACCTCTTGTGAAACGACTGTCAGTTATTATTTATTTCAATTTGAACTTTCCTGTTGATTGGTTGGATCAAAGTGCTGGTCCTCTGTGGATACATCATCTCCTTGTGTGGTTGCTTCTATGGGGAAGTCCAAATTGAAATAAATAAATGTCACATGGCCTTACTTAACACTTGAACAGCGTCGTATTTATTATTATTGTTTCCTTTAATTCCTAGAGGAACATAGGGCTTCAGCCGTGCGTCTCCATTACGTTCAGTTCTCTGCTAGAGTTTTCACCTTGCTCCAAGTCTGCCCACACGCTTTCATCTCCTCTTCACATGACCTCCTCCAAGTCACCCTTGTACTGACGATCAACTCGCCGCTTCCCTTTCGGGTTCCACACGAGCAATGGCTTGTCTAGTGATGTCACTTGATGGTTTCTTAAGAGTATGGCTAATCCAACTCCATTTCTTCTTGCCTATTTGTTTCACAATTGGTTCCTGGTTGGTTCGGTCCCAGAGATCTATGTCGCTAATCTTTTCTGGCTGGCCATCTGATCTTGAGTATTGAGCGAAGACAACTGTTAATGAAGGTCTGTAGTTTGTTTGAGATGCTCTTTATGACGCGCTGGCCAAGTCTCTGATCCACTGACTTCACATGGGAGTGGAGAATCCGGATCTTATTTTCATTTTTATGCTGAGTGCTGTTGACCTCCACACAGGCTTGAGAGTAGTGAAAACTGGTCTTGCTTTTCCGATTCTTGCTTTGATATCCTCGTCGATGCTCTCCGCCTGTGGTTGAAACGATGCTTCCCAGGTAGGTACAGGAGGTTATTTCTTTCAGGTTCGTTCCATTTATGCTGATTGTTGTCTGTTGGTGGTGTTGCCCAGGAATCTTGATCACCTCTATTTTCTCTATGTTCACCTTTGATGCTTCTTCTACCAACTTGTTGCTTTTCACTTGCATATCTTCCAGTTTGTGGGTAATCAGACATATATCAACGGCGAAGTCCAGATCTTCCAAGTTTTTCGTGTGAGCGTCATATTTACATTTTCTAAATTAAATCCACTAAAAAGCGAAAGACAGAAGAAATATAATTAAATGTTGAAATTCGAATTTAATTGGTGGATGGTGACTAGCAGTGGAATAATCCAGGACAAAGCGCATTTCGTCCTATTTGGGACTCGTCATATGGACGTGGCCCAGTGAGTGATGATGTTCCCACCGAGGCAGGTACATCCAGATGCCGAGTCCCAAATAGGACGAAATGCGCCTAATCCTGGATTCCACTGCTAGTCACCATCCACCAGTTAAATTCGAACTAAATGCCCAGACATTGTCGAAGCATCTGCACAAGAACCTAACAGACATGTCAACCTGAGACCGAGCACTTCGGGCCGATCAATCAATAGGAAAATCTAAAATTCAATTGAAATGTTGAAAGTAACTAGAATTTAAAAAAAAAAGTGTGTATGGAAAATATTATATATATATATATATATATATATATATGAGAACCAGGAAAGCTAGCATTATAGTGGTGAGCTGTGGCTCATTCGCCTAGACGCTGGACTTCTAACCAAATCGGTCATGACTTCAAACCCCGCCCCACTTACCTAGGTTTGGGTAGCCTGGTACCATCACTGGCTTCCACATAATAGGCGTGATACATTGCCAGCTGTATGGGATTGCAAGTGAGTTGTTTGAGTGAGTTAACATCGCGTTTCATTACTGATGAGCTCGAACTCAGGCGCTAGCGGAACAACTGTCCAGTATTTAGATTACTTTGATCTGTCTAATAGACACTGCTACTGTTTGACTTGAGTGGTTTTGCAACTACTCATTTCAGTTTAATTGTGATAGTGTAACGGGAGAAAATAAAAGACTTGGCAATGGAATTTTTACATGCAGTTTCATATACAAATGTGGGGAAATTCGCACATACCACATATATTCAAGTCGTCATTTGCTGCACAGATCATCAGTGCTGGACTACTTCTGCCCTTCCTTCGTATTGTGTTTCTCATGTTTTACCGCACTACTGGTTCATATTTCCTCTTCTTTACGCCAAATCTATCTCTCCGCTATTTGATATTTTTGTGCGGCGATGAAAGTTTGTTCGTATACTACTGATGAATCTTGTTAGTAGTATACGCCACAGTAGTATATACTTTTTCGCTCTAATATAGACTCTGGACATGTAAAATATATTGCAACCAATTTCAATTGATATGGCTTCTATATAGAGGGGATAATTATACCGAGTGTTACTTCGCTCATTTCAAATAGAGCATGTCCGGGGTTAGTTTAGTCGTTTAGATCTTTACATATCAATTGTGGTTCTGAGATCTGGATCTAGTGAGATTTAAACCGCTCTCTTCAATAAAATGCTGGTGCTGAGTTTTCGAGTGCAACAAAGCTGAGAATGTATGTTTTACTACTGTGTCACATACACACACCACATTAACTAGAGACTCACATACTAGGGTACAATTATTCCGATGTCATATGCTAGAACGAATAAAATGTTGCATTTTTAAAGTAAAGTGTTGACATCATCATTTAGAGAACTGTTGAGAAAACATGAAGTGCTGGACAGCTATTATGTCCTAGGTTGGAACTCTTCAAAAATATGCAAATATGACCCCCACCGGAGACCAAGCCCAGGAATTTCAGGTTACGAGGCGAGTCCGTCGACTATTCAATCATTGGACTGGAATCGAGTGGCCCATGAATTCTAACTTGAGCCAGCATAAGTCACCCTGTGGGTTCATGGAAGTGTGTAGTGCCGAATATTCTCAAACTAGGACAAAGTAGCTATCTAATGCCCTCTAGTTTTCAGTGCTTGTCTGATTGTTATCACTGCATGGTTCAAACTGGCAATCGATTAAACCAAAAGTTGAAAATATTATGTCACATTTGATATCAGATAGAGAACTATTGAAAACCATGTAGAGTATACAGGATAGCTATTTTGTCCTAAATCGCGACTCATAGGCAGTGCGCACCAACCGGCATTGGAACTGATGAGGACCTTCAGATTACAATGCAAGCTCGTAGACCATGGTAGCAGTCACTGGGACCCGAATCAATGGTTTCCTATGGTTCTCTAACTGATAGATACCACTCGTTGGGCGGCTGCAGGACGAAGTTGTCTTGACTTCTAGTGAGAAGTCGTGACCAATGGGGTCCACGAGGTCTGGTGCTAGGATAGAATACTCGCCACCGATAACATTGGCTGGCTGGTTGGCGCACTAAAATCAGGAATAGGTAGAAGTCTTACTTCATGAACCATTGTGTCAGATATCAGTGGCTGTGAATACTATACGAGCTTTCTTTGTAATCGGAAGTTCTTGGGTTCGACCCCTGCTGGAGTGGGTGTGTACTGCCGAAGAGTCCCAGATTAGGACGAGGCAGTTGGCTGTCCATTACTCCACCTACTAGTTTTCAATGGTTCTCTAACCTGATCAAAATTGAAACTTTCTCTCTATATAAACTAATTGTTAGAAATATTATCTAATTCAACATTTTATTTTGTAATTCAGACATTATGATGTGGCATAAAAATATATGTCTACTCTAGTTTGTTTATTGTCGTAATTTCAGTATTCTAGTGAGCTTATTCATTACTAACATCTTTTCTTTTTTGTTAAAGAGAGAAAATATTTCTTCGTTATTTATTGATTTATTGTTGTACATTTTAATCAACTACTGTTTTTTTTTGTGTGTTTTCAGTGTTGAAGCGATAGTCGCTCGTAATTTAGCCGAAATTGGTGATGAAATTAATCGTGTCTATGGGCCGAGATTGGATAGAATGATTAAATTGTTGCCAGTTGAAGAGTGCCCACTGGAAATGTTTTATAATGTTGCTCGAGTGTAAGTGCTAAGCATCTCTCATTTTTGCCTGTGAATAACGTGTCATTTTATTGTTATTTTTATTTTGATTACAGCTTGATGCCACACCGTATTTTCAGTACAAGTATGGAATTTTCAGCATGTGATATCGGTAGCCCAAATTTTGCAGGCCGACCATAGATGTCAGGCGTGAGTCGGCAGGGAATCGAACCCTGGACCATGTGCATGGTCGGCGAGAGTCATAACCGCTGTGCGACACACCGCTGATTTCATTGTCGTATCATTCACGGTGGTGTTGGTGGTGGTACCATTGCGTTTTTTTATGAAGTGGTTTTTTTATTTGTTCTAAGCAGCAGCAGCACATCTCCTTTTCGTTCTGTTCTCTCTGCAGTCGTCTCTAGCTGACTCCACAACTTTCCCATAGGTTGTCATTCCCTCCTCACACACACACACACACACACAATCTACTCCATGTCACCTGCGAACCGCAGCTCAACTCGTTGTTCCCCACTCACATAGACTTTGCATTATAATGTCACCTCATGAAAGTCTTCTCAGTGTGTATACCCAATCCTATCTCGATATCGTTCTTCATATTTGTTAGGCAATAAATTCTTCGCTGGTTCGTTGTTAGGGTCCTTTGTTTGTTTTGCGTATCCTTTATAACCAGTCAGCCAGTCGTCTGATCTTCAGTCTCGATCGTAGACAGCTAATGATAAAAGTTGGGAATGCTTTTGGTGACACACACTGATTTGAAATTAGTGTTTGGAAATTTTAAAATCGTTTCGTATGCTGAGTAGTATTGTAGATCCCCCACATCAGTTTCAGAGTAGTGAACATCTGTCATGCTTTCGCGATCAGATACTAGCTGGTTTTGATATCGTTATCTGTGCGGCCAGTAGTTAAAACCATGCTGCCTCTCTTGGGTTCCGAGTGGAACATAGAGCTTCAACAACACATCTCCACTTTGTTCTACTTTCTGCTGTCCTCTTCAGCTGACTGGGGTCACGATAGCTCATAATCCCTCGTCACTTCCTCCCTAAATGATCTCCTCCATATCACGCTCCCAGCGACTACCCATCCGTTGGTTCCCATTGGGGTTCAACTCGAGGGACAGCCTTGCACACAGTGTCATTCGATGGCCTCCTCAATACATGCCCCATCCACCTCCATTTTCGCTTACTTATTTGTTGAACGATAGTTCCTTGTTTGGTTTGTCTCCAGAGTTTCTTGTTGCTAATTCTTTCCGGTTGGTCATTTGATCGTCAGTATGGAGCCAGCAAAGGGGGAAGTTGTTGATAAGGATCTGTAACTTGTTAAAAATCTTTTTTGTGACACGCTGGCCAAGTTTCCGACCTGTATATAGGAGAACTGACTTCACATTTGTGTTGAAAATCTGAATTCTGTTCCTTACGTTGAGTGCAGAAGATTTCCAAACTGGTTTCAGGTTGATGAAGGCGTATTTTGCCTTTCCGATTCTCTGTGGCTGACTTTGACATCTTCATCCATGCTGTCCACATGCGGTTGAAACCGCACTTCCTACCCGGATAAGTGAAGGAAGTAACCTCAGTCAATACTCTCCCGTTGATGATGATTGGTGCTGGTTGTTGTTACTGTTCGGGTGTGGTCATCTCCGTCTTCTCTATGTTCACCTGCCTGCATCTTAAACCACTTTGTTGGTTTTCACCTGAAATTCTTCGAGTTTGTGACATTAAACATCCACCCTCAAAAAATTGACGGGTCCCTTTTCTTCCTTCCACACTTTGTGAAATAGTGGGGTGAGTATTTCCTACGAGGTCTCTAGGTCCGTTTTCAGTAGTTCCAGGATGGGGTGGGGGATTGCATTTGGTCCTACTGTTTTCCCCCTGGGTATCTGTAACTTTTTTTGGCTTTCAGTACTTCGGTTTT
This sequence comes from Trichobilharzia szidati, assembly GCA_944472155.2. Lineage (NCBI taxonomy): Eukaryota > Metazoa > Platyhelminthes > Trematoda > Strigeidida > Schistosomatidae > Trichobilharzia > Trichobilharzia szidati. The sequence goes on from OX235276.1 coordinate 57,431,091, forward strand.
ATCGGAGAGTCATTGTTCACTGGTAGTTTTGTATGTATGGTATTTCTGGCCGAGTTGTGTAGAGATAGTGGTCAATTCGATTGTTTTTTGAAAGTGATCAACTGATTCTTAGTCTAACCACAATAGCTGTGTCATTCGCCATAACATGTAAATTAAATTTGGTGGAAAGAAACTGGTGATTTGTGTATCGTGTTGTTCTAATCTGCAGATTTGCTATAAAGGAAAAGTTACCTCCCTCTTTTTGCAGTGATAATAAATTTCGTCTACTTATTTATTATTACAGAATTCATTAGACTGTGAATGATAGCCAACTTTTATTGGGTGTCTTTGTTAGCCCTGATTAGCCCCCCCTCCTAATCTCTTAGGTGTAGCAGGTATCTCAGATAAAAAAGTATACTTAAACAGACAGCTGACATGGCTCGTTATTACAGAAAAATGAATGAAAAACAAAACGATGTTGTTGTTTTTTTACTCATATTTCAGTGCTTAAAGCCTTACCAAAGAGTAATAGTGAGGCAGAATGTGCGAAATCTCAGCTTACATACGACAACTCGAGCATAGGGCTCGTGTATAGCGTAATTTTTCATTATCACATGAATGTAAGTGCATTAGTAAAGATAACAAATAGGTTTTGTCGCTGTCAAAAGCCATCTTTATGTCTAACAGTGTTAACATCGGTACTGATTAAACGGGCACGATTTGATGAAATGCCCAATAGGATGATAGAGGTGTCTTCTTTAAGCGCCGGCTGGTATCGCGTGGGTAACTAACTGGGACAATGAACTGTCAAAGTGGGATTAGGGAGGTGGTCTGACAAGAATGTAATTGAAGGTTTGTGATTTCTGGCGAAACTACATTTAATTCATGACCACCCTGGCATCCGAAGTGAATTGAATTTATATCATGCTGTAGGTTTGTCAGTTGTTGATACTCACCAGATATGTCATTAAGTGTGTTTTAACCGTCGGATTTCGTTCCAAAAGATTCAGGAAACTTGGGTGACTGTAGGTTGCTGCTGATGATGATTAACAGTGATTTAAACTGATCGTTTGTCAAAGATTTCTCTCACATTCACGGTTGATGATACCAACGTTTTCGCTCATGATTTACTTATTAAAGAGGAATGAGTGATCACGGAATCGTTTTCTCCAGTGTGGCATCAAAGGTACGATCGCGTGGATTTTAAGCAGAACTATGTTGCGGTATTGGTGAAGTTGAGATGGGTCCAATTTTTGAAGTAGGAGACACACTTTCCAAGAATCAACTTGACTAGCAAAATCTATTCTGAAATTGTCTTCGTATTATCTCAACCAAGTATCAGATGTAACATTGGTTTCAGGATCATACCTGGATTCCGCAGTCTTATTAGGGATTCCATCTGCTGAAGAGGCTATTTACAACCGGAGTAGCCTCGGATGATTTAACACTAGCGATTTTTGAGTGTGTAAGCAAGTCGACAATTTTCATTTGTTGTTCACATAGTGACTATGTTGGTTTGTGGGTGGGGGTGGACTGTTAAGTCCAGGTCAAATTATCTCTTAGCCCGTCATTCTAATTCAGATAATTTGTACTTTAATCTATGCACGGTGTTTCTGCTATGAAACGCTCTTTGGGATTTTATAAATTTTTCTGGATGATTTCAGTTGAGTGGGTTATTACTATTTTATGCTGAGAATGTATTGACTCCTGAAGTAACACCACTTTCACTGACCACCGACCAACTTGTTAAAAGATTGTGCTAACTTAATGGTGATTCTAATTCCAAGTTTGATCCTGGGATAACATCAGTTAGAGAGCTATTGGAAAAGCAACAGGGAGTACTGGACAGCTGTTTCGTTCTAGTTAGGAACTCTTAAGCGTTTCTCACCCACCCACCGGAGTTCGAATCAAGGACGTTCCAGTTACAAGACGAGCTCGTAAACCACTCAGCCACTGAGACCTAATTCAATGACTCATGAATCCCAACTTTTGTCAGTTCCCGATATATATACATATATATATGGCGCAACTATCAGCCAGTGTCATTAGTGCCAGTAACTGTTCTCTTACCTGACTTGGTCGACCCCGCTGGTCCCTGCAAACCAACAATTGATTGGATGCTCACTAGTGACTGGCTTTACACAGGGAGTTACGTGGAGCTCTGTGGTGAGAAGTCGTGAACAGTGGCGCGTCCACCAAGTGGAGTAAGACAACAATTATTTGTCGATGAGACCGGCTGGTAATCGCACTCTATATATCGCAAATTGGCAGAGGTTGGAATTCATAGACCGTTGGATGAAGTCTTAGCAGTTGAATGGGGTCTACAAGCTCGCCTTGTAACCGCAGAGTGTAACCGATGGATGCGTAACGATGAAGTGTCCCGAACTAGGACGAGACGGCTGTCAAGTACTCCCTACTGGTTTCTTGATGGTTCTCAAACTGATGTTCAAACCTGAAACTAATCGAATTCCTGCAAAATCGATACTTGGTACTCATTTCAACCCTAAGTTAGAATTGATATAAGAATAAAACTTGTGCACTGTGGTAGAGTGTAATTCCATTATGGGTAGATTTTGTTTTGATAAAGTCTCACAGTGTTTGTTGTACAGTAATGTTTACTGATGGCGTTTCGAGCACAATTTATTGCTCATAATCATATCAAGGTAATCACACGACTTGCTGTAAATTGTTATTGTTGTGGAATAAATAAATTATAATATATTATTCCTAAATTCATTTATATAATTCCGTTGTTTTTCCCTTGGTTTTCACTTGATTTGATTGGTAGTAATATTTTGCATATTTCGGGTATGAGTGATGAATCATTCCTATTGCACGTGTTGGGTGTAGATTCGATGAACAAGGATTCAGTAATCAACCTCTCCTTTAACTGTTAAGGCAGGCTTAGTTAAGTGTTTAACAAACCGAGTAATGGCACTAAGTAGCACAAAAAAGACCTAAATGACGAAATAAAACAGAAAGAAGAGGCGTTGGTTTTAAATAACTATCCTCTAAAATTCATTAGGAAGATTGAAAACGCCAAAAGAAAAATAAAAAGAATTGTGAAACTAGTAATAATAACATAAATAAGAGAGAATATAAGTCATCTACAGTTATACCATATAAAGAGGGGATATCTGAGACCCTACGTGGGATTCTAAATAAAGCAGGAATTAGGGTAGCATTTAAGCCTACAAACTCACTCGGCGACAAGCTCTGTAGGTTAAAGGACCCAGTGGACCCAATTAGACAAAATAATATAATTTACAAAATACCCTGCAATGACTGTGAGGTCAACTACATAGGTCAAACTAGTAGATCAGGGGTAGTCAGATTGTCAGAACATAAGAATTTAGCTAGGGGAAGAATAGTTGACCCCGAGAAGATAAGTAATTTAGAAAAAAGCTCAGCAATTGTGCTGCATGCATTAACAAACAACCACACAATAGGGTGGGAGAGGGTTAAAACTCTAAAAAGTAATCTAGGTAGGTGGAGAGCGAGAGAGGTTGATTACTGAATCCTTGTTCATCGAATCTACACCCAACACATGCAATAGGAATGATTCATCACTCATACCCGAAATATGCAAAATATTACTACCAATCAAATCAAGTGAAAACCAAGGGAAAAACAACGGAACTATATAAATGAATTTAGGAAGTCGTGTGATTACCTTGATATGATTATGAGCAATAAATTGTGCTCGAAACGCCATCAGTAAACATTACTGTACAACAAACACTGTGAGACTTTATCAAAACAAAATTTACCTTTAGTTAGAATATTGTGCACTATGTTGTTATGTGTACATGTTTAGGCATATATGTGCTTATAACAGCGTTGTAAAAGCGTTGATGTAACTTTATTTTTAACAATAAATCGTTTCAGACTTTGCTCAGTCGTTTCTTTCTTTCTTTTCTGTTTTTGTTTTTTGTGAATTTCTTTGCTTATTAAAATTATTAAATAATTTACTCTTTTTTCTTTAAAAAAAAAGATTATTTACCCGTGGTCCAACAAATTGGGGACAAGTGATTACATTGTTCTACTTTGGTTACCGTTTAGTTGTACAACGAGTTAAAAATGGTATTGCTAATGCCTTTTATCAAGTATGTCGATGTCTAATTAATTTCTGTCGACAAATTAACATATTTGTTTGGATTGCACAACAAGGTGGATGGGTAAGTTGACAAGATTTTTGTTTCATTAACTCTCTTTCTGTTGTTTGTATTATTTGTATGCATTATTGAGTGTAAAAAAAACACGTGGTTCAGCGAAGAGCCTCTTTTCGGCGGGTTCATTGTCTTCTTCCTTCAGCTGTATAGTCGCGTTTGTTTACAATTCTATTCATGTAAGAGGGTAGTGACAAAAGTGATGAGTTTTCACAATCATACTGTAACCACAGAAGACAAGGGCCAGACAACAGATCGTTTATTTACGAAATCAACTCATATTTATAACTTTTCATGTACATTATTATACATTATTGTAAGCAAACACACACAGTCTTCTGATTGGTGATTTCTCGCTGAACTTTAATCTTTCATCTCTTTGTGGCCGTTTATTGAAGTTCAGATAATCTATCTGCAAATTGTATCCGCCTACGCAAAGTCTGTTGTGATTGGTTGTTGAGTCAGTCTTTGTTCTTATTTTTCTCACGACCAATAATTTGGGACGTAAACATTGACGTAAATTACTGTCTATTAATTTTGGCTAGCAGCCATGTCTCACCACAATAGTTGTTAATACTGTGGTAAGAGTTGTCTGCAAGCCGAAAATTGTGGACAACAATTTACGTCAATGTTTACGTCCCGAATCGGGGTCATGGGAAAAAAACAACAATAACAAAGCTTAACCTTGAGGAACTACTCACCAACCAATCACAGCAGACTTAACGTGTACAAATACGATTCGCAGATATATGGCCTAACTTTCTAAGAAACGGTCACAAGCAGTACAGCAGAATAACTTTCAGCAAAAAAACAACCAATCAGAAGACGTTGCTTCTCTGCTAACAATAACGCTAATTATAATGTACATGAAAATCTATAAATATCTCTTGATTTTCTCATAAACGATCTGTCTGTCGCCTGGCCCTTGTCTTCTGTCGTTACAATACTAGTGTAAAGTGGTGGTTCCCCAGTTGTCCATTGGTATATATATATAAGACACAAGTTGCTAGATACAGAAAATATCAAACATGGCTCAATGTTGAAAGCGACATCTCTGATGATCATGATGATGATGTTGGTTTTTAAAGGTAACGAATATATTCCCTTGAACATTATCTTTATGGAGGCTGTTTTCTCTTCCTAATGGCGTTACGGGGCTTTCTGTGCGCTCTGTTTGTCTGTCTGTTTTCGACATAGAACTTTGCAAATATGTGTGGCAGTTCAAGTCGCCACACTCCATGTAGCACACAAAGCAACAGAAGAAAGTAGGAGAAATGCATATTAGAGACAGTAAACAGGAGTGTGAGACAAAGGAATAGTAATAACGAAGAACAAAACAGTTTCATCGGAAATCACAAGTCACAAGGAGTGGATGCATATGCGCCAGTCACTGAGAACGATTTTGAGCCATATCACCAATTGTTTCCAACCATTGGTTTTTACCGTCCTTCCTTTTTACCTTCCTACGTGGCATAGACTAACTGTTGCAGATTTCATTGACTGGTGCCATGTTTGGGTTTGACTGCCACTAGCTCTTTTCCATCGTGACCCTATATCACCTAACATTGCCCATTGTCGAGGAAGGCGATGACTAGGCATACGTAACACATTTCCTAACCATCTTAGTCGTTGTAATTTCACAGCCTCGTCGATTGATTTCCCCTGTTCTCTAGTTAATTCCAAAGCGAACTGCAGTTTTTTTTAAATGATCTCATGTCATAATTCACTCATGCTTTTATAGTTAACTTATGTCGTATATTATGATTATCACCAACTTAAAGAAGCATCGATATCTTTAGAAATGTGTGTCTGACAATCACAACATCATTGAGATTCTTTCCAAAAAAATTAAACATTTTTTCCTGACTTTTAACTCACTGTTAGTTTGTGTGTGTGTGTGTGTGTGTGTGTGTGGCGTAGAGTAACATTACTGTGGATTACAACGCCACCATCGTAGTAATATCGTATTGATTAAAGTTTTCACATTTAAACGCAGTAAAATTGTACGCTCACATTCACCCACTCACTCATTGATTCACACGTGACTGACATCTGTAGTGAATCAATTTTTACTTTTTACAAGAGGAAAGCTGAATGAATGCAAAATATACATGTCTATTCATATCTCTGATATTTTATGTATATGTAGGGTTTTGCGAATATCTTCAGTATGTTATGAGGTGCGGAGGTGGGCGGGCAGGGCGGGGTAGGATGAGTTACACATGTGGCTGTTAGATTTTTTAATGATAGTGCTACTGCTTATTATTGGTCTTCATCAATTCTCATTTTTTTCAAGAAGAGATGACATGAAAGCATATTGGATTTTGGAGTGAACTAGAATTCAGACAAATTCACTGTCTGTTGGTGTATAGCCACAGTGAAATGTCACATATTACTACTCGTTTGTTTTTCACTTTATTGAATATAAGATTATTTTCAATTTTTAAATTCTCAAGGACTCGATTAATTTCAGGCCTGATCAGGAACTGATATCAGTTTGAAAAACATTATTGGGGAACCAGTAGGGGGAGTACTGGGACAGCTGTTTCGTCCCTGGGGTTCGAACCCAATGTCCTTCGGTTAAAAGGCGAGCTGGTAGGTCCATTCAGCCACTGGGATCTGATTCATGCTTGATTGAATTTCAACTTCTACCAATTCGTGATCTCTAGTGCAATCACCAAGCGGTGTTATAGGCGCGAGTGAGTAACTGTTATCTTACCTGACTTGGTGGAGCCCTCTGGTGGTCAAAACTCATCTCACTAGAACTCCAGGTAAATTTCTGTTTAGAGCCAATCTCTAGTGAGCATCAGATAATTTTTTTCAAATGTTGGTTCACAGGGATTCGATTGGTTCCAAGCTTGAGCACCAGCTGACATCTCAGTTAGAGAACTATTATTGGAAAACCAGCACGGAGTAGCGGTATGACTGTTTCGTCCTAGTTTGGGACCCTTCAGCACTATGCAGCCACGAGGTTGTGCGAACTTACCTTGTAACCAGAACGCCTTGGGTTTAAACTCTGGTGAATGCTCACTGCTGAGAAGCCCTAGGGTAGGACGAGACAGTTGTTCAGTGCTCCTCGGTTTTGCAATAAGGTTTTTCTGTGAAAAAGTCAAGTGACATTCACAGGTAGTTACTAGAGGTATCACATCACAACACATAACGTAATCAACTTCTGCGGTAAGTAAGACAGTTAACTGCTTTTGGACATTTTAAGTTCAGATTATGTGTAGTCTCGTTCGTGTTGTAGTCTTTCACTTATCTACTGCACCTTAGTATTATTATGCATCATATTATTTTCACTGTTTTCTTCTTCTGCTCTAGCGTATTCTTCAATTCCTACGCCGTGGCAGAGCATATGACAACGATGGTGACGATGATACTGTTGTAGTAGATAGTGTGAATCATTCGAATTCAGTAGATGTTATTTCGCGTTATGAGAATCAACAACAGCCTCATGACTCTGTAAATGAACAACATTCTATGCTATTCAACGATCCATCCTTCCTTGTCCCCTTAGTTCTAACAAGTACTGGTTTTGTTGTCATAGCTGTTGCTCTTTGGATCTATTTGCGCCGTCGATGAAATCTCTTTTTGTTTTGCTATGGAGTTTTTCATCAAATCATCAGTCCAGTTAGTTTTGTATTTCCTTCTATTTTATTCCCGAATAAAAAGCACTTATGCTTTTATCTTTCCTTCTTCTTTTTTTTAGGAAAAATACCCTTTACTCACTACATTTGTTATTATTATTATTATTACTACTACCCTTCAGTTACAACACCTTATTAATATGTTGTTATATTGTTACATTTTAGAACATATGGTTGTATATTTTATGTGTGCGAGTATGTTTCAGTCGAACTGAAGTGTTACTTTTCCTCTCTTTTTTTGATCCTGGTGAAATTTTCATCATTATAATATATTAGCCTTTCTATTATTAGGATACTCGTGTGTGTGCTTCTTTCTTCATGGAGTGCCTTGTTTATAGCCGTAGAATTATGCGTGCAGGATAGGCGTTTCAGTTTCCCATGGTTGGATGTCTAAGTTTGGCGATTTCGGTTGTAGATATGATAAAGAAAATTTGTAGCTCATATGGATGATTTTGATGTGGTTGTGTTCTCTGAGCTGGATAGTTAATTTGCGAAGCTTTCATAGCCCTACTAGGCGACATCTTCAGCGCATACTTCAATTTGTTGAAGTGAGCTTTTAGATTTCTCCACGAGTTTATTAATCATCTCTCCCGGTGACCTAGGACGTGATTGGTTGTTTATGTGTGTTTTCACACGTTCTAGGCCACTTGTATTGGAACTGATTGTTTCTTTGACTTGAACTTTGACCCTTTGTGTCTGAGGTCTCTTTCTTATCGCACACAATCAGTTCCAATACAAGTGGCTTAGAAGGTGTGAAAACACACAAAAACAACCAATCACGTCCAAAGTCACTGGGAGAGATGATTAATAAACTCGTGGAGAAATCTAAAAGCTCACTTCAACAAATTGAAGTATGCGCTAAAGATGTCGCCTAGTTGCGGAGCGATGAAAGCTTCGCAAATTAACTATCCAGCTAAGAGAACACAACCACATCAAAAAAGATTTCAGTTGTGTATATTCACTTTTGACTACACTATGTCAGTGCATTTGCTTGAGGAGGGAACTGTGTAAGAAATTCTAAATTAGTCTTAGTTTTAGACAAAAACAACAGATTAAGCGAAAAAAATATACATTCCTTTTGAGTAATTTCCTTATCATCGGCCCCACGCTAATATATGGATTTTTATATCATAATTTAATCAACCATGTGGTTATTTTAGTTAATCAGTTTTAGGTATATGCGGGGGGGATGAAGAGGTTAAAAGTTATCAAAACAGTTAACTAACAGATGTTAGTAATAAGACATATAAGTTTTGAAGGAGTAATGAAAATTAATTACGGAATTCAAGATCATTTAATTAGTAGCGGTTACCAACAAGTTGTTACATAGTCAAGAAATTCGTAAAATAATGATTACTAAGAAGAACAGAATGACTCAGAAGAATTATGTAAAATACAAAGAAGTTAATAGAATTTCGGTGAGAGCTGTCTGCTAGCCAAAATTGGTAGACAGCAATTTTTTCGTCCCAAATCAGAGTTATGAGAGAAAAAAAAGAACAAAGACTAACTCAACAACCAATCACAGCAGACTTTGTGTGGGCGGATACGATTCGCAGATATATCAACGGACTGTCTAAGAAACGGCAACAAAGAGATGATAGAATAACCTTCAGCGAGAAAACAACCAATCAGAAGACTCTGTTTCTCTGCTAATAGTAATGTACATGAAAATCTGTAAATATTTCTTGATTTTCCCAGTAAACAATCTGTTGCCTGGCCCTTGTCTTCTGTCATTAAAGAATTAGCTAGAACTGCAAAAAATAATCAAAAGATAGTTTTACAAGGGGAAGAGAAAGTCGTTTTTAAAAACTTAATACATATTATGTAGATACTAATTGCAAAGAAAAGAGCTGCACATATTTCTTTGGAATACACTGATATGACTTGTTCAGATGTATTCCGACTGCTTCTACTGTATGCGAAATTCGTACTCGTAGACCATGTGAAAGGGTAGGTGAAATACGATAAATAACTGTAAAAGCTTTTTTATAGTTTACTTGATGTCCAGTATCGATGAGATGAGCTAGTGTTGGGCTGTGTACAGCTTTATTCGAACCTTTGCCAAACCAAGATGGGAGGTATTCAGAAACTCGATGATGAGCTTGCCTGGTCGCACGTCCACTGTAACTATCTCCTCACGAGCAGTTAAACTGGTAAATACACACGGAGGAGGCGAAACAGGGCAGTTTGTCTTTATATCTTCAACTCAGTATTAGTTGGCTAATGAATAAACAACTTAACTGCATTAAAAGTCCTTTTGAAGGCCCTTCTCAGAAGTCGTGATAAAATCCCACTATTAAAATCTCCCGTAGGTAGCTATCTTAGGAACACTGACTTCTGGAGGGGGGTACTGTGGGAATCCTGGGCTGTTTACTTGCTGAGTCCATAAGCTTGCACGAAAATTTTGTCTGCTTCTACTTAGTAGATCACGAATGTTACCGAGTTCTTCGTTCAGTGTTTCATTTGAAAAAAGTAACTCAAGCCCGGTAAACTAAATTACGTCTGCATTGTTGAGGGACAGAACACAAGAAGTGAGTATATTACTCAGTTGATGTAGGTTTCTGGTGCAATCATCTACTTATTGTTCCGCCTGCTCGTGTGTTCACAAGGACATCCAGAAACAAGATACAGTCATTTTGCTCTTCTGCTTTGGCAAAACGTATGGCAGGATGCGCATTGTTGAATTTCTCCAACATGTTCTTTACCTCACTTTCTTTCTTCAAAACTATTAATGTAATGGCAACAGAAATCAAGATTATGTATCTCGTCCTTTAGAGGGCCATTCTGTAGTTTCGCCAAGATTGACCCTAGTGGTGGCCCCATAACAACACGAGCTGATTGTCTGTACATCTCTTTGTTGCACAAAAAATTTACGTTCATCCTACGCGTTGAGCTAACAACCCTACCCAGGAAAATCAATCAAACTGCTACAGAAACTTAAAAACAGCAAAAGCAAACTTATTTTTCTCTACAATCGGAGAGACAAAATGACTCGGGCTGTTGAAACCCTTTGGGAAGCCAGTTAGTCGATGTGTCTTCTCTCGATGAAATCGAAAATAGGAATGGGGACGTGCAATGTTCACACAGTGCACGAAGCTGGGAAGGCTACAAAAGTAGTAAAAGAAGTGAGAAAACACGGCATGGAAGTGTTATGAATCTGTGGAAGCGGGTAAATTGATGCGGACTATCCAAACCGTCAACTGGAGAGTCACTAGTCTGCTCCAGTCACCCAGACGACAACCACGACCATACTGAGATGGTGAGTGGCTACCATGATGTCATCAACAACAGCCAAAGCTCTACTACGCAATCGGAACCAATCTGATACCGGATAATGAGGGCAAGACTCAACTCAAAAGGAAGGAAGGTCACAACGCTACGCACCTTCAAACAACTCTGAACAAGAGGAGAAGGGAGATTTCCATAGACAACTACAAACAGTAATGGACAGCATCCCAAATGACGGCATCAAAATCTTATTGGGAGAAGACAATACAAGAAGAGAACTTATCGTGCGTCGAGAGGGTTTCGAAGAAATGAATGTTGGTGGAGAAATCTTAGCAGGCTCCTGTGCCATCCAAGATTTGGTGATTGGAGGCAGCACGTACAAGCTCAAGAAAGTGGAGACGCACCCTGCTGGATACAAAGTAGAGTAGCGGAGACGACGTGGACTTAGACCATTCAAGGTCAAGCTGAGGGCCCTGAAAACAGCTGGAGACAGACCATAATTGAAGTTCGAAACCCAAATCTGCAAGACGAAACTAAAAATTACGCCTCTGAAGAGGATCGAAGAAGTCTGTCAAGCTCACTGAACCTCAGCAGTTCCACCGTCAATGACTAATTTGTTTATCCGTGCGGACTGAAACACATGGGCAATTTAGTTTTCAGCTGACAAGAACTCAGTGATGGCGATATCGTTTCACTGTGTATCGCTATAATTTATTTCTATCATCGCTAATAAATGCACATTTGAGAAGCTGTGAGTTATATTCTGTTTTCGCTAGTCGGGGTGCTGTTATGAATAGCCTGGCTACAAGGTTAGGTGGGATAGGCCAAAGAGTCATCGGGTAGTGTGGTTAGAGCTCAGGTCTAGCAAGACAGATGGGCATACGACAGTCGTGAGAGCTAAACCCCGTTGAAGCCTATTGGGAACGAACTCGAAGCCTCTCAGGTAGAGCAACTAACAGGTTTCCTAGACCATCACTGCAGCCATTAGAGCAAAGCAAGAGACAATACGTTGCATCACTGAGGAAACCTGTATGGAAAACTTTGGAGATAATGTTCGAAGAGAAGTATGAAACCATTGTATTAAGAAAGAAGAAGCATGACAAAGAATGGCCCCCCTATGGACACCTGGAATCTAATAGGAGCGATGACGATTATGGAACAGAGCACGAGCCTTCATGAAGATGAACAACAGAAGGGGAAGCTGCGTTCAGCGTACATCACCTTTAATAAAGATGTGAAGCAGAGCACTAGGAAAGACAAAAGAAATTTCCACAGCACACTAGTAACTGGAGCAGAACATGACGGAGGAAAAACAGACCTCACAACATCACATCAGATAACCAGGTCTTTGTCCGGGAAGAGATCAACGCGTGTGAAACCTGAAAAGGATAGTCAGGGGAACCACTAATCATCCAACAAAAACAGAAATCTCCAATACAATCCGAGAAGGTAGCAGGACCAGGCGGAATTCCTCCAGAGGCACTAAAAACTGATCCATAAACCACAGAGTACATGCTGACGCCATTTTCGCAAAACGATTGGAGGGATGGAAAGGCAGGTACTTACTGTAAGGAAGGCTACCTTGTCAAACTACCAAAGAATTGCTACTTAAGCCCTTGCAAGAACTGGCGCGAAATCATGGTGTTGTCCAAGTAAAATAAAACATTAAGTAGCGTCATCCTGGAGAGAATAAAAGGTGCGCTGGTTGCCGAACTCTGCCAGCCGGAACGGACTGAATTCAGGAAAGACAGGCCATGTTCAGGTCGAACTGATACTGTATGCATAATCATTGAACAGAGCATTAAACAGGTGTCAAATATCTATACCGACTTCATCGGCTTCAAGAGGGCTTTTGACAGCATTTACAGAGAGGCGGTTCGGAAACTACTTCAAATCTATGACGTGCCCCAAATCGTTACCAAGCATATTCAGCAGCTATACCACAGCGTCACGTGTCAAGTGTTCCCCAAAGGAAAACTCAATGAGTCGCCTGAAGTGAGTACAAGAGTAAGACACAGCTGCCTACTATCGCCCATGATGGCATTCCTGATTGTGTTGGAATGGATTATGCGAAAGACCTTGTTTCAGGGTCAAGAGAGTGGGAATATGTTGGACCGACAGGAAGACTCTAGAAGATCTGGATTTCGCAGTTGAGATATGTCTAAGATCGCGCAAATTCGAAGACTTATGTACGAGATGTAACCGACTGGGGGAAGAAGCAGCAAAGGCAGGAATTCGGGTGAACACATAAAAGACGGAGATTGTGAACGTACCTGACCAACATCAACAAGCACCAACTGTGGTGAGAGCTGTCTGCAAGCCTAAATTGTAAGCAACAATTTACGTCAATGAAAATCCTCTGCACCCAGCATTGGGAACACCAGTGTTAATTTAGTCATTGCTTCTGTGTGGTTCAGAAACTTGGTGTCATAGTCGGAAAAAGTGTTTCCAACTGGCTGTAGACTTTTATCAACAGCTGCCTTGGCTAGCTGTATACTGAAGATCAGATGGCCAGCTAGAAACAGTTAACAAGAAGAAACCTTCTAAAATAAAACGAGCCTAGGACTCACTGCTCAACAGGTAAGCAGAAGAAAATGCGGATGGATGGACACACTGACGATACCGTTGGATAACACTGAGCACCAAGCATAATCCGGACTGAAACCCGAATTGAAATGACAAGTTAGACGTCCTAGAGTGACACGGAGGCGATCATATAAGGATTTGGGGGCCAGGCGGGCCATCGAGAGGAGCCCGGGTGGGTGTCCTAGGGTGGCATGGAAAAGGAGATCCGAAACTATGGTCAGCGTGGTGTCACCTGAAAAGGACTGCAGATAACAGGGTGAAGTAGGGACGTTCTGTTGAAACCCTATGTTCCGCTTGGAACCTAAGGGAACAATGGTAGTAATAAAAAATTGGATAGGCTGAAGACACTCCGTCTTCCTCGTTGTTGTGTCACTTCCGTTCGCTCGTCCAAGAGCCTCAGTTACTTCATAATTTCGAAAGTTAAAATCCTGTCCTTAATTTACTCTGCCAACTGATGCTCGTCTGTGTCGATTTGAATGGAATGTAGTAACTGCATACCATAGGCACTGTCACAGAATTCACGCACACAAACCCGTATGCACATGAAACACTTAGGAACATTGGATTGGAGATGAAAAGACACACGAGAGGTCTGCTGAAAAAATGGAAGATAGCAGACTGTTCTACAAGCCATGATATCTATCTAAAAGAGCAGTCATTTTGAAGTAAGTGTATCATTATATTATGGCATTATTTGTAACCGTAGAAGATAAGAGAGTTGATAACGGACCATGCTTACGAAAGAAAAACACATTTGTGCACTCTTATCCACATTAAAAGTCAGCTAGATCGGTGAACAATCAGCTGTTCGGATTAGCGTGATCGGCCGAAGGTCAAACAATGGGATGAAAAGTTGTCCAGTAAGACGGCCACAAAGTAAACTAGATTCACATTTGAGGGATAAACACTTCTACCTCTATAGACACTGATCTGAAGTTTTGGTTTCAATTTCGGGCCACTTCTTATCAATCTGAATCTCACAAATCTTGTCTGTAGCACACGCTACATATACACGGAACAATGTTGGCTGGTTTCTCTGTTTAATTCAACTTGCCGAGCTGAAGCTTCGAGGTCAAGCATCCACACCATTTGGCATGCTCTTCCTTTACTTTCGTGCACGTTCCCTAACCAAGCAGTTATCATCGCACTACTATTATGGACTGAAGTTTATGTACGACATATCTTCTGCAAACGTAGACATTCCTTCATCTTCTAAATGGCAACATTTAAGTTAATTGGTCTACTGACGACGCTGATAGCATGTAGGTGAGTATTCCACCATACATGCCGCCCATTTTAAACCAGTGAAGCGATAAGGGTCCTAAAACGCTGGCGCAAAGTCCGTTAATTACCAGAGTAACCGGTGATCCCTTTGTTGGAGAGGTCATTTCTTCTATGCATTGGAACTGCATGTAATTATTTCTCTTGGGTTCATAGTGGAACGTAAGGTTTCAACAGTACATCACTTCATCTTGTTCTCTTCAGTAGTTCTTAGCTGGCCCCATGATTGTCCATAAGCTCTAATTTTCACCTCATACGATCCCTCCAATATCACTGTCATACACCCTACCTTCCAATCCCCATTAGGGTTCCACCTGAGCGATCGACTCGTGATGTTACTCTGTGGTTTCCTCAGAGTATGTCCAGTCCACCCGCACTTCCTCTTCCATATTTGTTGGGCAATCGGTCCTTGAGTGGTTTGTCGTGATTTCGTTGCTGCTTATACTTTCTGGTCGCCCACCAGCGCCCCACTATGGAGTGGGGGCTGTTGACGCAAGTTTACGACCTGCTGGAAATTCTCCTCACGATGCTCCGGATCTCTGAGCCATAGAGAAGCAGTGATTTAAATGAGTGTTCAAAATCTGAATCTTATTCCTCGTTCTGAGTACAGTGGATTTTGACACTGATTTCAGAGTAATGAAAGTCAATTGTGCTTTTCCAAGCTTGACTGGCCAAGATATCCTTACCCCATATTTACTAGATTAGCTGAGTTAATCACTATTACTTCAGATTTCTCCCGCTGATGGTGGTTGATTCCTGCTGTTGTTGCTTAGGTATCTTCACCTCTGTATTCTCGATATTCAACTGAAGTTCTGTCTTTGCTGCCGTTGTCCGCCACCGACTTGCTGGTTTTCGCTTCTAAATCTTCGAGTTTACATGACATCAGACATATATCCTCTGCGAAGTACACAAGCTGATAAAAGTTAGTTGTACTGCACCTCACAGTATTGCATCATTTTCCAAATCACATCGCTGTAAAAGCTCTCCAAGGCTGCCCTAACTCAATGAAGTCGACTTAGAGATTCAACACGTTTCACGCTGTGTTTGCAGGTGGTGTGTATCCTTGCGATGTAATCCGCATATGATCTGCCTTTCCTGAACCCAGCTTGTTCCAAGCGGGGTTTATCATTCAGAGTAAAAAGTGAAGCAAAGATAACCGCTGAGGTTTCCGGATCTGTCATCAATGCTTCTGGTGAATCCGTTTCGGCCCTGTATCTTCCTGTCTTATATCATTATTCTGGCTCCACAGATTTCAGCTTTCGTCGAAGAACTGGTTTTCACCAGCAGTTCTGAGGCTGTTGGTGGTATTTTTGGACTAGTTGCAGGTGGTCAGAGTGGTTGCTTTCCCTCTTTGATAATCAGTTTGCCTTGGCCCCTTGTTATTAGTTTCCGCCGTGTTGGTCTCTTCCAGGATACCTATCTGGTTATCTGGCATGGTGATCCGAGGTCACTTTTACCTGAGGCATGTTTTTTCACAGACACCAGATTGTCGTAGAACTGGCTTTCATCTTCCCTACCTTTGTTTTTCGCTCCTTTATCTAGTGTATCATACGCCGAGTTCAGCTTCTCCTTACGTTGTTCATCCTTGCATTGGTTCGTCTTTTGGTTCTCCTTCTTCTGACTTCTATCAAACCTCACGTGACTGTAGACAGGCATTCTTGTGCTGCTTCGTTTTTCTTCTTAAAATATCTATACAGTATTCCTTAAACGTCACCTGAGAATTCTGGTGTTTTTCTTCACAGTTTTCACCAGTGCTAAAGAGTGCCTCCGACTTGCTCTGATTGTGCCATTGCATGTGTTATCTGTACTCTCTTCTTTAGGATTCTGGGCGTTGAACTCGAAAGGTGGTTTGTTTACAGCTTTTTTAGAGACTTTCGATTTGATCTTGAAGAAATGAGACGATCAGTTTTCCCTAAAATAAACTACATTTCCCACCCTAGTATCCCGGTGACAGTTAAAATGGCAAGTGACCGATATATCTGACCGAAAACGAATCGGACGATTAGGCAGTGGACTAGAGGATGCTCAGCCCACTAGAAGCCAAAAGTGCATTGATGATCATTTCCAGCTTATACATTTTTCATCTGTCATTTTATATGGACTAGTTCGCCGCGTATGAACAGAATATTACCTGCTGCTGTTAACTGTTGACGTAATAGTGCTCCTATGCGGGTTTAACTGAGCACCTACTGTCGCCGTAAGTCGCCAGCAGTTTATATGTCTAATAGCATTGTTATCAGTAGATAAACTAACGTTCTACAGGATAGTTTTATCGTCATCTTATGAGTAACCTACTGTACTTATCATCAGTAACTCAACCTTTAATTATTGCGAACATTTCAGTTAAATTTAAACAATGGCGGTGATCATTGTTATACTGTGTACATTGCTTCTACCTGTGTAAATTAAACTTGCAGATGCCATTTCGTCCCGTTTATTATACATATCTTGTGTAACTGATTAGTCGTAAGTGTACCTACTCCATATACGTATGATTCGTCACATTGATGATGCCCGTAAGCTGGCGTCCCTCATGTACAAACAAATAAGAATATATTATTATTATACAGTTTCTCCTGTCAGTCAGCTTCCACCCTCTGGTACCAGATTCCAACATATACAGTTTGATATCTCTGGACCCCTCTGAATAACTTTACATGCATCTTAACATGTGTTGACCTATTTACGAGGTGACCGGACATAGCTGCTGAGACTGTTTCAAAGAGCGGTATCCAATATTGGATTTCAAACTTCGGAGTGCCTGGCATTATTGTTGCGGAGGGGGTGTGCAAAATTCGAGAGCCACTTACTTCAATAACTCACAGTTGTTTGGAATCAAACGCATACGCACTAAACTTATCACCTCGGCTCAAATGGCTTAGAAGATTCCATCGTCAACTAGAAGTAGCACTGATGGCAGTGAGGGATAATTATAAATGGAGTAGTGAATTACCTTTAGTACTTATTGACACAGGTATAAATCTTTGGCACTGTGATAGGGCATAACTCCGTTATGGATAAGATTTTATTTTAATAAATCACACAGTGTTAATATAACTGCACAACACTGTGTAATTTATCAAAATAAAATTTTATCTATAATGGAGTTAAACCTCTGGTACTTCTTGCAATAAGTTCGATAGTAAAACAAGATACCGAATTATGTCCCGCAGAATTAGTTTATGGACTGAATTCGCGACAGTCTGAGGAATGTTTCGACCAAGCTACTGAAGTTTCAGCTTATGAGACTACTTTTGAACAATAACGACGAGAACATATGAGCCCTCTAAGGTATCTAGTACTGTTTCTTGAATAAAGCAAATTATTACTATCATCGCGCTCATCATCAACTGAGGAATTCATACATGCCTCAGAAACTAGAAGACTGATGCATGCTTTTATACAATACGATAGTGCTAGAAAACTACTTCAAGCACCTTATCACAGCCTATTAAAGGTAATAAGCGCAGACAACAAAACCATCACCGTTTAACACAAGAATGCATGCACTGATAGTGTGAAACCAGCCCTCTTGGGAACAATGTGGAGCAATATATTATTATTCTCAAATCACCAGCATCACCGTAAAACACAACGGAAGACGATTCATGATCTGAAAATCCCGAATTGGATGCTGCCCCGGCTGGGAAAAAACGAAGAATCACAGTATCAGGCAGGCGAGTACATTGGCCACAATGATAAGTGTAGGCCATCTATTTCTAATTTGCCGGCACACCTCATTATTACTGAATTATTATTATTCACACTAATATCATTGCAAATTTGCACTCTATATCCATTCCGGTAATAAGTGTTCTCACCGATGTTTTACGCTATATTTTTCAAAACATTAGTACAGGCCTCACGGAATCACAAACCTTCCTTTCACCTTTTCGGTTAGCTGACCATTTTTGATGCGAAAGAGAAATTGGTCGTTTTATAGCTCTACTTTGTATTTTGCAAATCTCTTGATTATAACCGCAAAAGACATACTGTTAACCATCTGCTTTCAGGATATGACTCTATCCTACGGCTTTCATAGTACGAAATATGCATATTCAAGCTCACTGTTCTCATTTTTCTGGCGTTATTATTACACCCTTGTCTGGATGTGCTCAGAAACACCTGCCACAGGAGTTACTGTACGCCCGCTCACTTTCGGACTTCGCGTCGTATGTACGACCAAGTATATGTTGTGAAAATTATTTTAGCTCCAGTTTCTGCCCAAGGAAGCCAGTTAGTTACGCTACATACGCGGACTCGACCTCACTTTTGTTTAGCCTCAACCAGAAATGAATCCCACGATTGCTATATGGCCACCTGTCCTGCTAGACCTGAGCTTTTGCCATACCACCTGGTGACTTCTTAGCCTAGTCCACACAACTTGGTGGTCAGGCTGTTCTCAACACCACCCCAGGTAGTGAAGGCAGAATATAACACTTTCGGCTGCTAAAAGTACATCTGTTGGCGACGGCGTGAAGATTACAAAGACACACAGTTGCCCCACAAGGCATTAACCAAGCTCTTGTTACTTCAAAGCCTACTTTTCCATCATGTTACTGTCCTCACACATAAACAAATCAGTCTTTGAAGGTAAAACGGCTGAGTCTAAGTTGGTTTGATAAACTTCCTCGATCCCCTACACTGCTCTAAGGTGGGACATCATTTACTAAATACGTTCCTGCTTATAATTTTGGGGACAATTGGCCATGGCGAGTCCTTGACCCCATTGCAGTATATCAAGTTACCATCTCATGGAATTTGCAGATACTGTGTTTCAAAGCAGAGTTATTTTTCTTGGGAGCATACTTCAACTCTTCGTCATCCTTTTGATTCTCGTCCTGGGATTAAAATCTGCGGTGTTTTGGCGCACTGCATTCACGAGTATTCTAGACAGTGTTTTGGACACGCATTTTTCGCTAGTATATCGAGGCATAGGACCAGAGTGGCAAATCGTAAATGAGAAGCTGCTAATCTGAGTAGATCCCAAATAGTCTCCCTTCTACTGTGTGGTGGAATGTTTGACAGATGGGCAGATCGCCAACCACTCCCAAGGGTTAATGCATTTTTGCCAAAGAAGCAATCTGTTTAGAAATAAGTGCGCCTGGTTTCCATTCATCTCCAAGTAGACGATTTAGGGCTGCTACTGTAGTTGTCAATGATTGTGAGCATTGAACGTGTGTTCATTGGCCTTGGTCGCCATTGGCGGGGAACTTGAAGGCGCGAGTGATTCGACCGTGTACAAGTTGGAAGAAGACGAGAGAATACGAATAAAGGTACAATACATTCCTTGTAAAACATTTGTTTATAGACTTAGTACTGAGTATTGATTTTAACTATCGAAGAATACAATTTATTGTCGTTCATTGTGTTTTGGAATTAAAGTCGATACTGCCACTTAGTCGTTGTCGATCCGGAGCCTCTTCGAAAATACTAGGAACTTAGGATCAAGTTCCTTGACAGTATTCTTACCGGATGCACCTAAAACTAGTGCGATAGATGTATCTGTATCGCCATATTCCCGGGTTGCAGCATTAACCAGCATAGTTTTCAATAATACAATGGTTTTGGGGGCCTATCCGGATGTGTGAAGGGCTTTCGGCTCTATACCTAGTACATCGGTCAGTGTCTGCGTGTGTCATGAGCAGTTAGATAAAAAAGTCCGTAGAAGTCGGTCAGCCCAAGAAAACGTCGGAGTTTAGTTAGCGGCTACTCCCTGATGGTATTCACCTCCATCTGTATCGGTGTGATCCCTCTGTGCCAATAATATTCCCTAACAATCAATCGGTGCTACCACAGAGACACATACTCCGGTCTATTTTCATGCCTTCGTATTCTCAGTTGTATAGGTATCGGGCGCCAAAAACTTTTATCAATTCAATTGGACCTCGGCCATTTCACGGTCAAGGATCAATTTATTTATCCGTGGTGATTGGATCACTTTGAGGACAACCCGATTTGCAGGAGACAAGAGCGAGGTCGCCTTGTTGTAAAATCATTGTGCATCTTTGTGTTCCCTTCATACTGTGTTTAACAAACTCATCCTTGAGTAACCGTAAGTATTATATTCTCTCTTCATTGGTTGGAGTGGTGTTAACAATAGTCTGGCCACCAGGTTTGGTGGTCTGGGTTAAAGAGTCAGCAGGCAATATGGCCAAGGCCCTGGTCTAGCAGGATCGACAATCACACATCTCATGAGCGTTATGTATAGTTCAGTGCGGTCGCAAACGAGACCGTAACTAGCTGGATCCCAAGAATGGTACCATACAAATGTGGTCTATATTCATCTTCAAAAGCTAAGGGTGTTGACGTTAACGGATAGCGGGAAGTATACTAAGGCAAGATCGGATACCCACAAATTCTATTGTTTTCGTTCCGCGTGCTCCAAAGGCAAGGCGAAATTCATCGTCCAACCTGAGAAGTATATTTAGGGACCAAATCGTAGTGCGAGATTGGTTGTTTAACTAGCTAGGAATCGTGCACGAACGAACTAAGGTAACACGACAGTGGGCTGAATGGCTTGGATGCTTGACCGTGAGCCTTCAACTAAGCAAGGCGACTTAAACAGTGACGATAAGCATCTGATGTTCGGTGATGAACGCTGTGGCTAATAATTTTGGCGAATTGCAAACAAGTCCTCATCCTGACGAGTGATGCACGCCTTGGCAAAAAGCAATCCATGCACTAGCTCGTCTATAAATCTTTGAAAAGATTGTGTAGCGTTCTTAAAGGTAAGTGGCATCCGCACGAATCATACAAACCGAATATGACGGTTATAGCTGTTCTAGGAACGTCTTTCTCGGGCGGTGGGCTATCGAGATGGGTACGACCTAAGTATGATTTGGTAAATAATGTGGCACCCGAGAAACTATTGGTAAGATCCTGAATTTAAGTTATATGGTATCTGTTAGAGAACAGTCTGCTTATTGGCCATTCTGTAGTCACCACAAGGGTGCTAGTCGGATCCCATTTGCAGTGGTGAAGACTATTGACTATTCTAAGTGGGGACGATCCCTAACTGCAGTGCTTAGTTGAATTTCGATCCATCTACTTTGACTTTTCCCCTGACTTTGAGAAGATTGGGGGTCGTGTGTGCCCATGGTATGTTGACATTTTGACCAACTTTGGAATCCTGAGGGTTGAGTACCGCTAGAACTACAGATCCCGTAAGTATTTTCTCGAGTGGTACCGTTAGAAACTGAACTAGATTTGGCGAATGACCATCTATCACCTTGCCATTCCCGCACCTGGGTATTTCTTCCATTCTTGTCCATCCCTTCTGTGCATCCACTGGCAAGTCATACCTTTCCACGAAGACTAATGGAAATAGCTGGGTCTGGGTCAGAGATAGTGAAAACCACTGGAGCTGTTGATTAAAGCCGAGGCTGGTGATTTTTGCTCGATTGTTATGGTTTGGAATTTATTGGTGGCCCATAGTGTGACGAAGAGCGTTTCTAGTTCATCCTTGATCTTTTTCTCTGGTATTACACTGAGTCTGCATCGACAAAAATGTACATGGAATAGCCTATACCTTTGGCGTTCCATAAGCGAATTGATGCACACCTTCTTTGGTAGCAATTGCCGAAATGGTCTAGATCGTGTGCCTTTTGTCATTTTTAGCTGAGCCTCCAGCGTTACACTCAAAACTTTCTTGTTGATCTGGCCTGTACAGATCTGTTTCTCGACCTTGGATGTCTTCCGTTGGCATGTCTAAGTCGATTATCTTGTGTTGTCTGCATCGGAAGCAGCGTTTTCTCCCATTGGCCACAAGTTCAGAGCTTACTGGGTCATTACCGGCAGTTGTATGTGTGACATGCCCTCCCACGGAGCGTTTCCTCTCCATTATTTAATGTGCAATGTTTTCTGACTTCTCGAGGGTGTATTCAGCTTCTTTGGCATTCAGTAAACGTTTCGCATACTCCTTGGCAGCTTGTATCCGGTATTGCTTTGGTATAGTCTCACCTACTATACTGTCTGCCACCATTTATTGTAAGCGTAACAGAAACTGCTTCAGAGACCAATCTCTCACTGTCAGTCCCTGAAAAAACCGTTCTATGCACCGATTTCCAGATATCAAGAGGCGGCATACAACTTCTCTCTAATGTGAACTGTACAGCCGCTCGGTTGGAGAGTGAAGTATTACCTTCCTCACCCCCATATCTGTGAAAATAGGCAACCGAAAGTACACTTCGCTGAACATGGTTCTAACAGACTAAGTATTATTTTGGTAAAAATAATGCTGCTGTTTGGCAAACTACCATTCGGGATCTAGTCAGTCGAAGCCACGCATGCTAGCTTCTGGGGTTATTAGTGAATCAACCTCTTCATGAGTGCTGTTCTTCTAAGTTATATTCGAAACTTTTCACCTTGACGTGATTATGAGTGATATATTGCGCTAACACGTCACAGGTAAATAATTTAATGACTCTGGGTGCTCATCGAATAAAATTATTCTGTGACTGAATGAAAGCGGGAAGGCTTAGTCAAACATATGAGGAGATATTTATCAGTTGATAAACGTCATTAAGCACTGCCAGTCCTAATAAGAGTGGAACAAGACTCAGTGTATACCAGAGTGCCCATCTCTGTCCATCCGTGTCATCCAATCACCAGTCCCCTATCTGTCTGTTCGTACATCAAAGGAATCCTGATGGGTTCTTGTTATCTTGTTTCTACTATGATTGATCTGTGGCATTTAAAGCCTTCCGTCCGAATTCCAACAATTAACTAAGACTTTATTATGTTATTCCCATCATTAATTCTTTCATTTTCCAACCATAATCATGCGTTCGGAAGGGGGAATAAAGGTCTTCCTTGCTTCTTAGAGCTCTTCACCAATTCAAGCCACCAGCACAGAGAAAAATGAAGAGCTTCAGCTCTTCGTTAAGTCACGTGAAGATTAGAAATTGTTGTGGCTCTGGAATTTCTACTTCCAACACTCCGGAAAATGAGGTTCTTTAGGCGAATCATGTGATATTTACATTTGCATGGAATTTCCTGCTCTCCAGGTAACCTCTAACCCAGGATTGCGGTGAGCTGCCGATTCCCATCTGAAATAATTTCTAAAGGAGAATAACAGCGTGAAACTAATAGCCTACAGAAAAATGCGCAAGTGAATACAGGTATCATTACCTCAGAATACATTTCAGTTGTTCCAAGCTGTCAGAAAGATAGGGGTACATGTTTTACCCTTTCTGGAGCCAAGTTGGGCTTCTTCAAAGCGACACTTACACTTAAATTTTTCTTGGAACGGTCGTCTACCGAGCTTCTTATCACCATGATGTTTACCGTTACGAGCACTATCAGTTTATAACACCTGAAATCCCGACAGCATTGCCTATAACCTGATATTTTAGGAAGTGGTCACTAGCACTCAGGCCAAGGACATCATGTTTGACCTTCTGTTGTTTCAGACTCCCATAGTGCACCAACTCCATAGATTTATATGGGTGAGTCTGACTCCACTACTGGAGGCCTTTCTCTAGGCTCATCCTCCGACCTTTAAGAAACATACCGTACACATGATTACAGCTTGATTCCACACCGTATTTTTGGTGCAGGCATGAAATTTTCAGCATGTGATATTGGTAGCCCAAATTTCGCAGACCGACCACAGATATCAGGTGTGCCTCGGCAGGGGGGCGAAACCCGGACCATGTGCATCGTCGGCGAGAGTCCTAACCACTGTACCACTACAGTTTTATGAACTGTGTGAATAGTCACTGACTTTAGGGCACATTTCATGCATACGTGACAGTAAGTTTCATTGATGCACACACTGCTTGTGAAAGGCCTTTCCCCACCTTCAGAAGGCTGACTGCTACGAGGAACAGTCTTTTGCACCAAACTTTTACCTATTTGTCCAGATAAGCACGACTACAAAATGATCACTGCTACTAAATGTTGGCAGATTTTGTACATTATCCATCAGAAAATGGCCACTATATATGAAGCAGTTGAGCCTACATCACTTGTACGCTAGGTCCTAATGTATATAATCCTCAACTCGGACTGACAGGATAGAATTCTCAATGGATTTTAAAGGGTCTTAGTCAGAAGGTCCATGGGATGTGCTGATATTTCAGGTTGGAACTTAGATTTTTTAAATCATTAATAACCCTGGGTCTTACTAGACGTTTAAATATATCCCGCAAGATTTCTCAAGCTGACGTGAAGGATATATACATGTGTACACTAGGTGTCCCTTTGGAAAACCATAACCGTCTTGGAATACTAACAAAGGCACTTCACAGTAAGCAGCTCGACTTAGGTCTGCCTAAATTTGTATATTTTAGATGGAATTGAGTAAACCTGGAGGTGTGGGAGGTATATTTAAATGCACCACATTTTATTATCCTGGTGTGTATATTTCCAGAACCTAATTCTTATTCTTGTCAACTCCTAAAGTAATATACAAATTTTGATTGCTTGCTACATAAGAATATTGTTGAAAGATAATTTGTAGTGACAGATAATATTTCTACCTTATTTTACGTGATAGATGTATTGTTTAGAAGCACCGGTTAAAGGTTGCCGCGCTACTTTCAAAACTGAGGTCTGCTGAGCAAGATGGGTCACGCTAACATCTGGCATTCACATCCCAAGAATTATGGTCAAGGAAGCAGATGTTGTCGAGTATGCGCCAATCGACATGGATTGATACGCAAATATGGATTGCATATGTGCAGGCAGTGTTTCAGACAATATGCCTCTGTAATTGGCTTTAAGAAGTTTGATTAATAAAACAAGTTAAAACGGATTATTTGTTGCCGTTCTTTACTTTCGACTATACTTTCTAACGTTATTCTAAACACTTTTCTTATAAAATACCGGTAATTCCAAGGATAAATGAAGGAAACTGCGTAGTAGTTATTGCCAAACGGAATTTGGATGGTTCGTAGTCAACCTGTTGGTCGGTGGGTATCCTCTTTTCGTTGGACATACAAGATGATTAATGTGTATCGTGTTACACAGGTTATACGACATACAATACATCTTTATTGTATAATTCTTGCAAGTGATCCGTATAAATGGTACTTGTCCGTAATTGTAGCTACAACCAGACTTCTCAGGACGTGCTGTGACCATCTCCTTTTTGGCTCTACCGTAAGTTTTTTCATGTGTAGAAGGATTTGAGGCCCGCGACTAACTTAAATGTATTTGTGGGCCTCATTTTGCAGAGAATATAGTAGTCCCCAACTTGTTTTCATACAAGTAGACTAAGTTATGGTGCACACTCACGATGTTTACTCTGGCAAGTAAAGATACATTTACTACAGCTAGTGTTATTATCAGTACTCGGACCAAGGACCACTATCTCGTGTGGGTGTAGGTGATTGGCATCCCCGTGCATCGTTTGTTGGTTGTTAAGTTGTGATGTGCACATCAGGACTTACCGTAAGCGTGTCGTATTCGAAAAGTATGTCGACCCATCAGGTGTTTTTATTACCTGATACACGAAGTTCCTGCGCGGTAAGTTGTCTTTCAATCCGGATATACTTGTAAGTGATAGTCAGTTGACTACATCTACCTGCTCATTCCCACACATGTTTCAGGATACCAAATGAACTAGAAAAGATGTTCTGATATTTGGAGACACATTGCTGCGTTCTGTTACTGTTCTAAATACATTCTTCGACCTTATGTGCGTGAACCTTGTATTCATATTTATGTGGTTTCGCTTTGTCCTATTCATGACTCTGCACACCCAGCGGTAGGTAGTCTTGATGGGCATAAATGTAATTGCGTTTCCTACATCGTCTATTATTTTCAATGTTCAGAACTACGTCGTGTATTTTCTGTCGTACATTGTAAAAAATGGATGGAACTCTAACCGTTAGGAAGGTTATTTTTGAAATTTTGCTCAGCTGAGAATCTCTGCGTTCATATATCAGCGATTATTAAAATAGCAAGACTTAGTTATTTTTCCGGTTCCACCAGATAAAATAAAAATCTCTAGAGTATGAACTTTAAATTTATATTGATAAATGACTTTCTTATTGTTGATTAGTAGACTTGGTCTAGAGTATTTTTCTAGCCCTTGGACATGAACTGCATCTTGCTACTTTGGATTCACATCTGTTCATCATTCAGGCTCAAGTGTATCATCGCTAGTCATCTAGGTAAACTCTTTAGTGGCTACGTATACACTAGTCACGCACGAGTTACTTCATTATGTGCTTAGAAAAGAAGTTAGATGATTAAGAATGGTCTTATCATCCGAGGAGCATGATTACAAAGTCAGAGGGATACCTTCGTGAAGCCGTTTTGTATTTAATCGTTGTGAGGACGCGACTTGAGGACTACGCAATATGAGGGACAGCCCACGTGAAAGAAAAGGAGTGTACTATGTTCAGAGATAATCCTTACTTGTGATAAGTATATAAGGTCAGCTGCTATTCAGGGGACAAGTACCGCCAGTAAATTGTGTCACATTGGCCGTGGAAATACTTATTGTAGGGTTACTTAATGATTAACTTAGCCTCGTTGAAATTGTAGCATCAGTGAAGCGATATCGCTAGTCAGTAAAGCTCAAGTGAACAATTGTAATGGATGAACCAAGATGAGTTGGCAGATACGGCCAACAAGAGCTACCGGCCACCTTAACCCACAATCTCAAGTGAAGTAAGTTTAGTCCGCTAAAGGCTAAGGATCACAAAGTAGAATCTTCTCATCTAATGCGTGAAGGTTGTACACAGTACCAGCAGGCTTTTAGGCTTCGCATCCGAAGTATGCTAAACAATTAAAGGCTGTAGATAGTCTAATCTAGGTCGGATCACAACAGTGTAGATGCACTCATATTATGCTCGTCTTGAATCTATAACCACATTCTTCCACTTACCTCCTTGTTTTATGTTGTTTTGTAAATTCTAATAGCATTTCTTTCGTATTGCGTACTGCCAACTAACTCAAAGGACACAGAAGCAGAATTGTCTGAAAGTATACTTATTACCTGAAGATTGAATTTCAAAATGTCTTTATCCTGTCGCAAGTTGAACGTCAGGTTTCATTAAGCGAAAAACCCATGGTAGTACTAGGCTAACTAAAGATGTTAATAACTCTTGTCGGTTAGTCTTCACAGTCCACACTATACTGTCTGATTGCACTTGAGACTGAAATGAAGGTGGCTCATATGAAATTTAATGCTTTGTACATCATTGTAGCAGTCGACTCCCAACCAACATGTCCTGTGTTCCAATTCTCTTCCAGCCAGTCACTAGATAGTATCATTACCCATAGGACTATAGGCATAACATATTATTATTATTCCCTTGGGTTCTGAGTGGAATATATGGCTTCAACAACACATCTCCACTTTGTTCTACTTTCTGTTATCCTCTTCAATTGGGTCCACAATTGCCCATAATCTCTCATCTCCCCCATGTCACCTTCGCATTGACGACCTACTCGTCACTTCCCATTGAGATTCCACTCAAGAGCCTGGCAGGCATAACTTATAGCCCCATAAATAAGAAATCTGTCCCAAATAACTGAATTCTATTATAAGTCGATTTAAGTGTACGAGTAGGGAGTTGAAATGAAATGTTAGGGCATGTAAGAAGTCACAGGTCAGTAAACTAACAAGAATGTATGCTTAACGTAGACAGGTACTAACAATATAGTGCTTAGTATATCTATTTATCGATTTAAGTCAACAGGCCAGCCAAATGAAAAGTAATGAGAATAGTACTTACTAAAATTCAGAAATCCATGGGAAAGAAAACTGGTTAAAAGTGGAACAAAATGAGTGTAAGCTATTATAACCTACTTTAGGTCATTGATATAAGAATAAAACTTTGGCACTGTGGTATGATTATGAGCAACTTGATATGATTATGAGCAATAAATTGTGCTCGAAACGTCATCAGTAAATATTACTGTTTATCACTGTGAGACTCTATCAAAATAAAATTTACCCATAATGGAACTACTTTAGGTCATATTGTCCGAAAGTGTATAACTGATAAAATGAGTTTTTTTGAGCATCCCAACTAAAAAGCTTACGACAAAGTCAATTAATGCGTTTGCTGCAATTTTGTCCGGAGCCATGTCAACAACAGGCGGTTTGTAGTCAGTTGCCCGTGAAAAGATAAAAAAGGAGATCTTCAATCCCCTCTGGATCACGTGTGTGAATGCTTGACTAACTAAGCTATGCATATATCTTCATCCTAATGGACGCAACATGATTATACATGGAAGATCATCCTAGCTACAGTTGGACAATGAGAATGTTTTTGCTGATTATTTTCTTAAATTAGTTACACCTCTTCTCAACTCAAAGTAGCTTATTATCATTTCAAGCCTTCGTGGAAATAGCGGTTAGAAATTATTAGATTTGAGCCAAAGCTTATAAACTCTGAATGTGTATATCAACAATCTCATCTTGTTAATGCATAGAAATTCATCATAGCTGACTGTGTGCATACCAAGTAGTGGAAACTTAACTACAGACTCAGCCCGTGATGCTAGTTACATAGGATGTACAATTAGGCATGTTTATCGTAGGATTCCTGAACATCATCCTGCGTGGCTCTTGAACTAAGTGAACGTATAAGAGACAAATAAGATCTATTCCGAGTTCTGTTTTAGCTCACTTTATAGATACTGAACATACAGTTCATGTTGTCTAACGTATTTAGACTAATCTTAATTTTGCTTTACGAGTTTGTCTTTTACATATAGCTGCACACCATCTCTGACGTAGACGTGGACTGCACAGCAGTTTGCTCTTTCCTGCTTTATGACCGTAAGACATAGCTATTGAACGTGGAAGACATAAAAAGGCTAGCTGTCTTTGACCATGGGTGTCTGTATTCTGTCTCCCGTGTTAGGTGGTTTAATGGAGTGAGTAATATTAAGTCTAGGCGTTGAGTGTTAGGTAAGGAGGGAAAATCAATCGATGAGGTTTTGAAGCTACATCGAATGAGATGGCCAGGACATGTGTTACCTACCGATGCCTAGCTATCGCCTTCCCCGACGAGCAATGTTAGCTGACATAGGATTAGGTTGGAAAAAAAATTAGCCAGTGGTGGTCAAACCAAAACACCGCATCAGTTCATGAAATCTTTAACAGTTAGTCTGAGCCAGCCACTTATGAAGGTGTAGACCGCGTGGTTGGAGTTCTCGGGAGGCTAACAACCAATGGCTGTCGACAATAGGTGATATGGCTGAAAATCGTTCTCAGCGACGCAGATGCAATCATTTCTTGTGATCTTTCATGCATCAAAGAAGCCCTATTGTTTTCCTATGTTACTGATCTTTCTCCCTCACACTTCTGCTCACTCTTTCGAATGCCTTTTGTCTTCCTTTGTGTGCCAAATTTTTTTATTCCTTCACGTTCCCAGTGGATCATAGGGCTTCAAGCTAGAGTCTTGAAGTTTCTGTAGCAGTGTTTATTTTACAGGATGGGGTTGCTAGCCTAATGCTCAACCTTTCCTCTTCACCAGCTTTATTTCTGGCTTAGTGAGGTAATGGGGTGCGCCGGCCGGGGATCGAACCCCGGACCACATGCATGGTTGGCGAGCGTCCTAACCTCTGTGCCACATGGAATGTGGTTACTATAAATGGTCCACTTCTATAGAAAGTTCTATGCTGAAACCGGTCAGCCAGTCATATATAGCTGCAACTGTCAGGATCCACCTGAAGAAGAAGAAGCCCAACTTATGTGTTCAAAAGAAGTTTGTTCTGACAATTTCCCTACGCTGGTGGTAAAAATCTGACACTTTTCCCTTCCCACTAAGTTGTTTACAAGCTATCATTGTTTGAACTGCCTGTAATAGTCGTATAAATTTTCTTAATTTTATCTTACATTCAATTTGGTAATACATTTTCATATATGTTATCACTTAAACATGCTTATGAACTGTCATTCTACCCGTTTGAATAACTTGATATTATTTTAAAAAAACATTAATACTGCGTCGGTGGCACAGTATGGTTAGGACTCTCGCCGACCATGCGCATGGTCCGGGGTTCGATCCCCTGCCAACGCACACCCGATATCAATGGTTGGCCTGCAAAATTGGGCTACAGATATCACATGCTGAAAATTCCATGCTAGAATCAAAAATACGGTGTGAAGTCAAGCTATAATCAAAAAAATGAAATAAATAACAGATGTATAACTGTAGCAGTCAAACGAAGTAGTTATCGAAAAGAGCATTCTTTGCTCAGTCTTCTTTTGTCTTCTAGATTATATTTCTAGCAAATAGTGAACTGATAAACATGACCAGCGATACCAACTTACTTTAGATGAGCTTCTCTGACTCCTTACTGGTCAACTTTATTTAGTTTAGAAAGTGAATGCTGAATGCTTGCAGTGACTCTTAGAAGTTTAAAAAGAAGAGACACCTCTATTTCAAGAATTCCCAGTTGTCTGATACATTTCATAGATTTGAATAAAGTAAATAAGATTGGTAGCAGATACATGAACTTACTTAATAATCTCCTTTGAGAAGACAGTGTTGATAGTGAACTCAAACAACTCAAAGAAACCTTCACAGAGAACGAGTATCCACTACACTTCGTTGAGGCCAATAGCAAAGTACGTGGAAGAAATACAGAGATTGATAAGGTAGCTAACAAAGTGTTGCACCTAAACTTAGAATTTAGGGGTGACACTGTGAGTGAGATACTTAAAAATCATCGGACGAGATCATTGAGAAAAACGTTCTTTCCTGCCATCTTACGCATAACCTACTCTAGTCGTCCACTGGTGCACCTTAGTGATTTCAAGGAATTGTTACCTCGATTGTCTAATTCCACGTGTGTTAATATGTACACCTGCTCTTGCGGAGCTAGGTACATAGGACGTTCGTCGAGAAACATATCCCGCCGCTGCGTTCGAGAGCACCTCACAGTCTGGCTGAGCAAAGGAGAATGCAGAGGTATTAAGTCATCGATATTGCTACATATTGTAGGTACTGAACACGCAGCATCTGATGCATCGTTTAATATAGTCTACAAAGTTTGCCGAAAGGGATACGAGTGCATTTGCTTTGTATAGCAGAGGCTTTAGCAATACATAGCGTAACATAAAGCCAGAACTTTGTGTACACACACAATTTGTACGATCACTTTCATTACACCATGGTCTTGATTTTACTATGCAATTCACATAACAACTTTGTTATCCTTCTTTATTCCATGTTCCATTTTGTTTTACTTTATTTCACTTTATGTTATGGCACATTCTAACATGTTATCTGGTCTACTACTTTGACAACATTCCACTCATCCTATGTTTCCATCATATTGTATTCGCATTTCCGAATGTACTTTATTTTTTCTCATTATCTATTTCACGCATGTCTATCGAACTTTAGGTTGACCTCTATTGATTTATTTAGTTGTTCATTCATACACCTGATCAATTGTGACTCATAAATATCTTTTATCAAGTGTTGGTTTGTAGAGATTTGATTGGCTTCATTTGACCACGGATCGATATTAGTTAGAGAAGCATTGTAAGCCAACAGGTGGGGCACTAAACAGCCAACTGTTTCGTCCTCATTTAGAACTCGTCGCACCCACCTCCAGGGCTTAAACTCAAAGCCTTCCAAGTAGAAATCGATCTCGTAGACCATTCTACCACTGGGACCTGATTCAGTGACAATCCCATGAATTTCAACTTCTACTCATTTGTGATCTTACCGTGACCACACTAGCCAATGTCATCGGTGGTGAGTATTGCTTGTCTTCACTGTCGACAGGATGAACTTCACTGGTCAACACTTCTCACTAGAACTCCTGCTCGAGTTTTAGAAAAATAATTAAAAACTGAAGTGGTTATAAAGAAAACTAACAAGATCTGTTGGGGACGAAAAAATAAAACTGATAGAATGTAGTGATGAATTCTTTTCTCTGTAATGATGAACTAAGCAAAACGTGATCGAAAAATACTCCCGAGATTGTGAATACACTTCATTCTATCCTTAAACTCTCAGTAAGACTAGCACTCATTGATGATAGGACACACTGTGATTATGGATACAAATGTACGTGGGAGGCAGGTGTGCACAAAAACAAGAGTGTCAGACCACTGTAGTGAGTAGCCTCTAAAGAAAATCAATCCTTTAGAAGATCAGTCAGTTTTCTTACCATTTCTGCTTGATCTATAGATCAAGTTGAAGAATAACGAAGTAGGAGAGTGAATGCATCACTGACCTTGAAACATGCAGTTACACCAACTAGGTCATTGGTGAGTTTGTTCCTCCTCTTCAACTATCTATTACATTTCAACTTCTCAAGTTACACCTACAGTAATTATAAGTAAATATTTACACACGGATTCGATAGATCACAGTGATTTGTAAAATGAAATTGATTCAGAAACATATTTAGGGATATTTTATTGTTGTATTTTGCAAACCGTCACAGAAGGTCGGCGACTGAGAGGTTTCTGTATCACTTGCCGTCTCTGATGACCTTGACCTGATGAGCGGAGCTGAGAGAAGAGCCGGTTGGCAAGGAGATTTGAATTAAAAGGCTGACAACCGATACAATTCGTAAGTCAGATCGACAATTCCATTTCATGTCTCAGTCAGTAGACCAATGGATTGGTGAACTTGGAATCTTCAGCAGAAATGGCGATGTGCTACTGAAGCACTCGGAATCCAAAGGATGAATAATCCTAATAATAGATAGTGATTCGTCTATAAATAAATGGAGAAGACGTAAACCCTGTAGATAACTTCAACGGATAGATTGCGTGTGGCGGAATGACCTGACTCAGGAAAGCTTTCACAGATAGAAGACTTCTCCATATTATATTCGTCTTTCATCAACCAAACTGGCTGGTATTCACTTACGTGCTTCCAGAAAACACTCTTACAAAGTCCAATATAATCATCTTCACAGCATCATGTGAAAAAGCAGATGCACATAAAGGAGGGCTTAGGCAGTAGTTTATCCTTCATACATTGTTTCCTTATTCTTCGACTTGAATATTATTATTATTATTATAACCGTGGATACCAAGTGGAACAATAGGGCCCCTCAACAGCGCACCTTCATTTTGTCCTGTTCTCATAAGTTCTGCCTCATTAGCCCGCCACTCGCTGTAGGCTCTCCTCTCCCACTCACACGATCTCCTCTATATCACCCTCGAACTCACACCCAACTCTTCGTTTCCCATTTGGATCACAGTCGAGGGGCATGTGTATACAATCCTTCTCCATTTTCTTCAGAATAATTGTCGAACAGAAGTTTCTTGGTTGGTTATTTCACAGAGTTCCTAACTCTCTCTGGTCATCTCATCTTGACCAGGGAGCCATCGAAGACAGCTGTTGATTATAGCCTGCAGTAGCCTCTTCGAAACAACTTTCGTGACACGTCAAATGTGTTCGAAGAACTGACTGGCTGACTTAACATCAATGTTGAAAATCCGAATTCTGTTGTTTATCGTGAGTTCAGAAGATTTCCAAACTGATGATTTCAGAGTGATAGTTGTCTGTCTTGATTTTCCGATTGTGCTGTCGACATCTTCATCTGTGCCGCTGCCTGTATTTGAAACGAGGCTTCCTAGCCGGATAAGTGAATGAATTGACCTTTTAGAAATTTCTTCCGCTGATAGTGATTAGTGCTTGTTGTTGTTGCTGTTGTTGGTTGGTTATCTTCGTCACCTCCGTTTTTCTCTAAGTTCCTTTGAAGTACCCTCTTCACCGATGGTGTCTTCGGCCACCTTGTTGGCTTTCGCCCGTATATGTTCGAGTTTGTTTGACATTAGACATAAATCGTCCACGAATTATAGATCTTCTGGAGTCTTCTTATCGGTCCAGTGTGTTCCTGCCTTTTCGCTCCCGACACATGGTCTTTTGCATAACCCAACCCACCACATTTAGGTGGTGACGGTATATATATATATGCATTAGTTGGGCTATGTACGTAGCTAACTACACAAATATATTGGTTCCAGTTGTGTTGAGTCTCAGCTTTAAGAGTACTCTAGCAGCTAGAGCTATACTCAGTAGTCTTTTGACGTTAGATGTTAAAAGTTATTTGAAAGAATACCCTGATGTCAGTCTTTTGATACTTATATCAGCAGGTCATTATAAATTATTTAGCATAATCCCAGCATGTTTAAGAAAAAATCAAAACAAGATCTGTTTTCTGAACGTTTCGCTGTGTAAGCCACAGCCTCTTCAGCAGAACTATTCGGATTTTTACTAATGATTAAAATATATAGTCGAAATCTTTTTTACATAAATTGGAGTCAGTTCATTTGAAGGTCACTTGTCGATAGACATTTGTACCAATAGAAATATGAAAGTGGTCTTCATATATTTGCAATGACTAATGTCAAATTGTCATTATGTATATTTGTCTGTATGAGTGTGTATGTTACTTGTCATATGGAAAAGACGTCAGTTCACATGTGATAAACACGATAATACTTTCTATAAAGGTCTTGGATGCTCATAGAGGCCTTTTTTGTTGTTTTCTGATCTGTCTTGCCTCGTTAGAGTTTGCCATACAGATGTCTATCCCTTCTCTCCTATTTACTGCATGTATAGCATGCATTGCTATAGCTGATCTTTTTTCTAGACTTTTTAATTCTACTTCATTTCTAGATGGACGTTCCGTGCATAGTCTATGTTCATTCACTCTGACCTTCACCTGTCTACTGCTCTCCCCCATATAGCAAGCTTCACATTCTAATTATCTAGAAAAAGCTTTGGTGAATGTCAAATATATGGTTCTAAAAATGTCACAAAACATTAGAGTCTATAGAATAAATTGTTCAGTGTTATTTTTCTTAAACACGCTGGGATTATTTTAAATAAAGATTGGCAGGCTAATGAGGCAGAACTTAAGAGAACAGGACAAAATGGAGGTGCGCTGTTTAGGGGCCCTATTGTTCCACTCGGGATACACGGTTATAATACTAATAATCATAATTTTCGAGTCGAAGAATGACACAAAAATCCATGAAGGCTAAACTACTGCCTAAGCCCTCCTTTATGTGCATCTGCTTTTTCACATGATGTTGTGGAGCTGATTATATTGGACTTTGTAAAAGTGTTATCCGGAAGCACGTAACTGAATACCGGCCAGTTTGGTTGATGAAAGACGAATATAATATGGAGAAGTCTTCTATCTGTGAAAGCTTTCCTGAGTCAGGTCATTCCGCCACACGCAATCTATCCGTTGAAGTTATCTAC
Source organism: Trichobilharzia szidati (assembly GCA_944472155.2). Taxonomy (NCBI): domain Eukaryota; kingdom Metazoa; phylum Platyhelminthes; class Trematoda; order Strigeidida; family Schistosomatidae; genus Trichobilharzia; species Trichobilharzia szidati. The sequence continues at coordinate 57,467,142 of OX235276.1, forward strand.
AGGGTTTACGTCTTCTCCATTTATTTATAGCCGAACCACTACCTATTATTAGTATTATTCGTCTCTTGGATTCCGAGTGCAATATACAGTTTCAGTAGCACATCACTATTTCTACTGAAGATTCTCAGTTCACCTATCCCCTGGTCTACTGACTGAAGCATGAGATAGAATTGTCGATCTGACTTACAAATTGTGCCGGTTGTCAGCCTTTTAATTCGAATCTCCTCGCCAACCGGCTTTGCTCTCAACTCCTCTCATCAGGTCAAGGTCATCAGAGGTGGCCTTATGAGCAAGTGATACAGAAACCTCTCAGTTGCCAACCTTCTGTGACGGTTTGTAAAATATATGTTTCTGAATCAATTTCATTTTACCTGGTGATCTACAAATCACTGTCATCTTACCGATGACTGCAATCGCCCATTTGAAACCTTGTCACTTGGGTGAAATGCGTGCAGATCACCTGAGAGACATACCAGTATTTGTGCCCAAGGCTTTCCTTCGCACGATTCTGCCTTAGAAATTATCGTCAATATTATGGTTTCTTTGGGTTGCGAGTGGAACACGGGGTGCAAGCGAAATATACTGTCTTGATTGCCGGTTCTTTGCCGTAGATGCCATCAATTCTGAGAAATGATTTAAATGACAAAAGTGTATCTCTTCTTTATCATCGTGCGCATATTTATGATGGATAACATGTCTTCTCCTATGTCAAGTAACGTGGTCGCCTAAGTAATTCATTTGAACCTGAGTAATGTAATGCTTGCAGATGAAGAAAAAACACAATGAAATCATGATTTTTCTGTAATCTTATAATTCCTCTGGGATCCACAAAGGAACATAGGATTTCAACAAGACATCTCTTCTCTGTTATATTTTCTTCTGTCCTTGTTAACCGGGCCAACCATTCCCGGCCACACGATCTCCTCCAAATCACCCTCAAACTATCTACTCACCGTTTCCAATTCGAGTTCCACTTGAGAGTCTGTCTGTCACGCGATGTTAATCGACGATCTCCTCAGCGTGTGCCCATTCCATCGCCATTATATCCTGCGTAATTGTTGAGTGATAGGTACCTGTTGATAATTCATTCTGGCTGGCCATTCGATCTTCATTATAGCACCAGAGGAGACAGTTGTTCATGAAACTCTGCAGGAGCCTGTTCGAAATGCTCTTCGTGATGATGGAAGTTTCTGACCCATATAGAAAAACTGGATCACCTGACATTTGTGTTGAAAATGCGAATCTGGTTCTTTATCCAGAGTGTGACTTCAACTGGGTAACCAACTTGCTTCTCTTTCAGCCGTTCTTATACTAAGACTCTAGACGATCTGGATTTCATGCATTGATGATTTTTGTTTAATGTCACACAAAGTCGAAGACAAGCAAACTGGCTGAAGAAGCAGACGGAGAGGACAGGACTCCAGTTGAACATAAGTAGGACGGAGGTGATGAAGATAACCAAACAACAACAACAGTGACAACAACCAGAATTAATAATCAAAGACGGAAGAGATTTCACAGAGCTCACTTCTTGTCTTTTCATAATGGTGTGGCCCACTGTGTCGGAATGTATTTTAGCGTACCAGTGGAGTTCACTACAGTTATAACAATTAGCAGGTGCAGACATAACAAAGATGCAACGGATTTTATTCAGTTCAGTTATCACAAACTGGCAACGGATTAATTACACCTCGTCGGTTATTTCCTGATGACATTTAGAAAAATTTGTCTCAAATTTTCAGAGAGCAAAGATCTCTGTTTGTTATTTGCTAGCGATATTACGAATTATTTATATTTTCCTTTACTGAAAATGTGATAAATCATATAGAAGATTCGTTCAAGACCATCAAAGGGAGTAAAATAAAGAGATCTGGGCATCTCAGAGGCGCCAGCTATCCAAAAGCTGAAACCAACACTATGTATCCAAAAAGAAATACGCCTAACCCTTTTCCTTGACATTACCATCATAAACAGGTAATACCTTTAGTAGTGACTATCCCATTTCCTTTCTAATCGAAACTTGCTGTTTATTCGTGCTATTTTTAAGTTTTTCTTGATTCTTATTTACACTACCATATTTTCACATCCGATCTTCCTGTCTATTTTGTCATTTTATTCTTTCTACATATTTAATCTTCAATTGCATAAACAATTAGTTGTCACATTAGCTATGATCCCACTATTTTTTTTATCCAAATATCCTGTCTGTTTTTCTGTTTCCACATCTCTAACCCACAATTGCACAATATGTCAATCTTATAAGTAATTATGATGCTACTTTGCTTAAGTTTTATCCGTCCTCTCTGTTCATTATGGCAATTTCTATTCCTAATTGTAATTTTATTAATTTGCCCCCTGACTGGAACTTATTCTGGAACTTACCCACCCATTTATAATAAATACACGAATGTACAGCGTAGGTGATGGTGACTTCGTCGAAAAGAAAATTTTCTTCATCGCAACTGTCTTTTTATTATCCCCTATGATCAAATGTTTATATTCTGTGAAATAATAATAATATTTCACAAATCACTTTTGACTATTGGATTTTATATTGTGTTCCATTTTGTTGAATGAATTAAGGGACTTTGTTACTTATTCACTTATTACAATAAATTTAGAAATATTTTCATTGTGTTTTCTGTTGTGGAAAATAAAATTTATGGTTTTGGTTTTGTGTACTTTATCACTCACGACTTATTCATCATACTCGTGAATTTCGACACTGTGAACGATTTAAAACTACTTACTCTGAAATTAATCAGTTTGTTTGTGAGTAAATGTTAGTTCCTTTTTATGACTTCCAATTGTAAACATGAATTCAACAAGTCATTCGTCTATTGGAGAGAAGGTGCAAAGTCTATTAGTAGAAAAATTGAATTAAATACACCTGATTGATGTGCACATCAGTTTATTTTGCAATAACACAAAGATAAACTTGAAATTGGCATTCTTCGCAGGCGAGTAAGCAAAATGAAGTGATGATGCCTAATCAAGAACACACTACTCTGCGACTTGACATAGTGAGTACTAAATGATCATCAAATAGTTAAATTTAATGGGTTGTACATGGATCCATTCATGTTACCTAGTTTCGCTGCATGTTTCCATGTGAACTGATATTTTTATGCAAATTTCTCCTTAGGTATTTTTGGGAAGAACAACTGCTGCACAAACCTGTCTTCGAAAGGTAGGCGTGTTTGTGTATTTACAGTGTAACATGTAATCAAATCAAGTACATCATTTTCACGTGTTTAATGGTTTTGGTGACGGTGATCACTACGACCTGTGTAGCAACTATGTAAGTCTCTACAGTAACTGTTTTACTGCAAATTGCTGATTTTAGTAAAGAACTTCAGTATTTGTACGACGTTGTTTACATGCCACTGGTTGTTTCGTGAGTTACTTGATTTAAATGATAACATGTTTCTTTATGATGGTGAAACATTAGATTTTGGATAGTTTTATGTGGATTATTGTGATAAGCTCCTTAAAAGTGGTGACAGGCGGTGGAACCTGGGATTTGGATTTCTCTCTATTTTGGAACTGGTGGGCTAGATTTAACTGCATTCTCAGTAATTACTGGTGTTCCCTCTAACCCTTGAACCAAGTGTCGATCGCTTACACATGATAGACACTTCTTGTATCACGGGTATCAATCATTATTTTTTCGATGCAAGTTTGTATTTCCCGTTGATTGAGACAGTTGGAGTGAAATGTTTGATCAGCGTTGACCTGTCTGCTGGTTAATGGATGCTTCGTCAGTGTTAGGGGATAAATACGTTATTCGGTAAGTGGTGGATGGAAAATGAGAGCTACGGTCAAATGGAATCGCCCAACTGTGACTACAAAATTATTTTCAACTAGCAGACAGTTACTTGATTTAAAATTTTTAGCTAGATGGAGTATCATAAGTTGTTTTGTTATTATTTCATGAACGGTTACAACTGGAAGTAGCTGGAACAAATTTTGCTTCGACTGAAACAGCACTGCTTTGATGATTGAACACTAGTCATCGCCACAGCGTTTAGTTCTCTCTAAAACATTGATGCATAATGTTATTGATTTTCCATAACTAACTATTTCTTTTATTTTGCTTTTTCAGTGTACTCGGTGCAGTGCTCTTGTTAGTGCTTTCCATTAATGAGAAAGTTAGAGAGACTTTTCCACTGAATGACGTACTGATCTCACTTTCGGTGAGTTTATCCTAATTCATGCCAATGCATGTTTGTTTCTTTCAAATCCCTGGCAATTTCGCAAAACAATCGTTATAAATCAATGGCTGAATCGCACATTTTTACAGGCTGATTCATCACAGATTAGTTACATCTTTGACTCGAACGACGTGAAAATCCGATAAATTTTTTTATGCTGACTACAGACTTCATTGAACGTTATGTTGACAAGAAATGTTCTGTGTGTAACACGAGTAATCTGCTTGTCATTCGTAAATTTCATTTTACACTGCTGTGACTGAGGAAGACATACTTGTTGAGGGATTACATATGGATGATAGACAAATCAATGTGTGCAGCTGACCAGGTGAAGAATTCTAAAAAGCTCTAGGCTACTGAGATATCATGCTTCACTACGTGCCTCCTGTTCAATACACGTGAATAACGAAGTTCTGAATGGGAGAATGAGTCAAATGTAGGAAATTTTGTTTCAAATATTTTGATCATTTTAGTTCATTAATCGGAGATGTGCGGCCGTCAAGCTAAATCCCGGCAACAAGTATTGCAAAGTAGGCTACAGATTTTCCAAATTCTCAATAAGAGGGTTATTTTCACTTCATAACCCGTGTTAGTATTACGCCACCTTGGTTGCATTTTGGCATAATTGAACTACGTTTTCTTAAGATACGCCAACTGCTTAAATTTTTTTGAGTCAGTGCCTAGTTGAATATTAAGGTGGGGACTAGAGTGACGTGATCAACTTGTTATCTGAAGGGTGTTCAATCTGATTGAATTGTCGTTCAAAGAAATTCGTGCACTGCCGATTCTGTCATAAAATCCCTCATAGTTTCAGGTTGGTCCATCTAGTTTCCAAATGCATACTGATCACATTTTTATTATTCCGTAAGAATACAACACACTCCATCATGTTTTTATCCGAATAATAAACAAACTAATAACGAGTACCACAATATCACTTTACCCATTTTCACACGTAAATCTTAAATTTGATATGTCAATATAAATGTACTTACGATTTCGTAACTCAATATAATCTATGTATGTTTTAGGTCTTGTTATGGTCTATTGCATTACCTGCTATCACCAAATCCATGGGACTTTTAATTTTTGCACCATGGGTTATTGCAATCATCCTAGCTGTGGTGACACTGATAATTGGATACAAAACTGTGAAACGGAGTGCGAAAGTGAGCATCATACTACTGAGCGTCGCTGGTGGAATCACAGTGTTGGGCATCTCTGTGCTAATTGCTTTGAAAATTGCTCAGCGTGAAGTAAGTAGCGTGTTATTCATTCCTTGAAGCAGTAATTTGTCCTCTGAATATCGCATATTGTTCAAATACTGTTGATAAATTACCATTTCTTCCGTAACTGGTCGTATGTTGAGCAGGATATTCTGTAAGAACATATATCATCAACGCAGAACACACACCACTCTATTGTAGCAGAACTGTCCATCAGTCAAATTTCACTCAGTAATCAAACGACATTTGAAGTTACAGTGGAAGCTCCGATTTGTACAATGTATTTCTTCTGTGCTTCTTCATTTCGAGTTTCCCACATTGCTTCACAGTTTCGTTCATTTCTCTGGTTTGCAAATCGAACTGCTTGTCCTGTACGATTCAAGATTCACGGAGAAGATATGAATTGACATATCACTTTCAAATTCTCCTCACTTGCTAACGCTACATAACATTTCCATATACATGAACTATACGGATGAAAAACACATAGGAAATCACTGCTTGCATCAACCATCTATTGCATTTCAGTAATTTAAATTTTGCCTAATTGCTGCCACCTTGATGTGGTATTCAATCTTCCAATATCTAAATGACCCAGTGAGCTGCACTGATTGTGATTCGTGTCGCTTCAGGTTGTGCCATGACACAAAAGTTGTTTCGATGACGGTAAGACTAAGAAAGTTATCGTCATAGTGTAAATTGTTCACACTGTGTTGAATGTCTGTAGGTTAAGTTGTAGTAATGGAGAGTCAGAATCTAATATCAGTATGGCGTCTCCTTCAAATGACCATCAGGTCAGCTCCTCTCACTCTTCACCCTATAAAGTTTGAAGTAGAAGAGGTCGATCCTGGAAATCGGGCATCCGAGTAATCCTGAGGCGGTCAACAGCCAGTGGTACGACAGTCAAATAATTAAAGCGTTTAGCTTATGTATTTCATATTTGTCAAGTCTGCGGTAAGGACTGAATTCTAAATATTATTTTTACAACGTCATCAAATCACGAACAGGCCACCTGTAGAGAGTACAGTTTAAGTGATATCGAGTCATTGAACGAGCTACTGACGATAGCCTGCGTGTCGATAACCGCCAAACACTGCACATATTATGCAGTCAAGCACTGGATGACATGAAACACAGATAAAGAGTGGGAAATAAGAAACTAAAAGTACTCGTTTAATATTGAAGACAAATCAGCGATTTATTATTGGTCCATATTACTTTCTATCTCTTATTTGCAGCTAATTGCAGTTATTCTGTTTGGCATATTTTTGGCTTTCGCTGTACTCATAGTAAGTCAGATGGTGAATTTTGAGAATATTCATGAAACTATGTTATATATATATATATATATATATATATATATATATATATATATATAATACGCTATCACTATTTATCCGTTGTTATCACACTGATATATCCTCAATTCACTGGTGAGAATTCACGTATGCATTGTGTTGCGTGTGTGTATGGGTGTTGCTCGCTGATTTCTTTTTCTTTTATGAAAACGCTTTTCTCAACCTCACTTGATCATATCATCTTTTAGTAGGACAAAATATTTAGAGCGAACAATTGTTTTCAATAAATTCTTCTTCAGGCTCTACAATTATAAATCCATTAATTTAAGCATACAATAACCAGCCAATAAAGGCAAACTAGAATCATATCAGAAAGTGTATTGTGGAACAAGTATAAGTAGAATGGGATGGAACAATAGTCAGATAGTTTTTTTTTAATATGCATGGTCAATGAGAACATGGGACAAAATCAGATGAAGTAAATTTAATTTAATGATGTGTTTATATATGTATAAATATAGTCAACAGAAGAATACAGCTTTCGAGTGTGTGTGTAATCAGGATGTGTGAGACGATGTGAAAATAAACCAACGAATGGGGCGGTCTAGACATAAGTTCAAGGTTGAAAATAACGACAATAAGAATGATTGTAAAATAATAATAATGAAGTAGAATGAACAGGATTTTGTAAATGCGATAGCAAGTTAGAAAAGCACTACTTAAACCTAAGGTAATAAAATCATAAGAAAGGTCATGAAATCATAAAAGTCGAAAATGAACGTTTGTCAATGAAACAGAGGAATAGAAGAAGAAGAAAAGAAAAGAAAATTGTGAAAGGAATTTATAGTGTAAATGGAGGATTTGTTGGCTTTATTGTAGGCCAAGGTAAACATAGTGGTTGAACATACTGCTTCTGTATGCAAAGAGATGGTCTCCTGATATGAATTGCCACCGCTTCAGCTACTGACAGAAGACGTAGTCGAGCTCCTCTAGATAAATTACTAGGAACGCGGTAAATAACTGAGAACGCCTGGTCAATTTTTATCGGGTGTCCAGTATCTACCAAGTGGGCTAAGACTGCACTATTTACACATTTGGTTACTCCTTTACTCAACCATACAGGTACATGTTCACGTGCGCGCATGGATAAAGCCCCCTGAGTACGGCCAATGTAACTAGCTCCACATGAGCAGTTGAATTCATAGATGCACATTGATGAGGCCATCTTTGGTAATTTATCCTTTACTTGCTGTGTGAGTACTGGTTATTTGGAATTTTGATTTCTTCTCACGCTTATTTAGTTGCGTCATTAATAAATAGTCGTCTTCCTTCATTTGTCCGGTATCTAACCAATGGGACTTAAGAAAAGGCGTAAACAGCGAAGAAAATGTTCTTTTCGACGATTGATTTTCATGAGCTGCTGTACAATCGTAATTATATTTAACAAATAAATCCTCAGACCAATCAGATACTGGTAAACCTTGTCCTCGAAAAATGTATTACACAATGTAAGGTGTAAGAAGGGATGACTAATTGAAAGTTAGAAAAGAGGCAGAAACTGGCATGACGTAATAAGTGTGAGAAAATGACTAATCAATAAGCTCGTGTAGAATGAACAGGAACTAGTGGAAAGGCGATAAAGTGTTTTAATATAAAATCTGTATGAAAAAGCAATGTTATTAATAAACAGTAATGGAGGGGTAATAAAATATGGATGATGGGAATATTAATGATAATAAAATAATAGCAGTAATAACATCAATAATAATAGTGAACTAACATAATAAAAAGAAGCAGCAAAATTAAAGTAAGAACGTTACTCTGACCATGATAGGGCGAGAGAATGTATGTATTGCTTTTGAATGCAGAGGTCCGGTTTCAGGTCTAGAATAGCTAATGCTTCAGCAATGTACAGATGGCGTATACAAAGTCCCTTTGTACGATATTGAGGGACTCTGTGTAGGATTATGAAGCAATGATGCGTGGGTGCTCGATGTCCGGAGATGACAAGTTGTTCGAGGATAGAGCTACTGATTTTCATGTCATTCATGTAATACCAAGTTGTCCATAAATTACGCAATCTTGTATTTTGAGTACCTCGAATTATTGTTGCTACTCATGCACTCCACTTTATGTTTTATTTGAGAAACTTCGTCCACATCGCTCATATGAATACAACAATCCCTTATTGCGAGGTGATTTCATTTTCCAAACACCATATGTTGAAAATACGTTGATTTCTGAATCTTGCTTCAGTTTGAGGTAGTCATGTGAATTAACTGAATAATCTCTGAAAAGGAAGACCATCCGTCGAATCAATATATTTGCGAAACTTAAGGACAGTGATTTTAACGTTTTCAAGTTAGCGATAATCTCGGTGAAGCGATCATTCATATCACTTCCAATGTTTTTATATTTTCTTTCTCTGTAATAGGTTTTATATCTCACTGGACAAGGTATAAAGCGTTGCAACAATGAAACAATGAGGACTCTCCTACCAAGTGGGTTAGCTTTGATTACTTGGGCAGCAATTGTTTATTTATTCGTATCCATAGCTGTGATGTTTATAGAAGATGAAATTGCGATACGTTAATAACTGAAGAATAATGTCCTCCTCCTTTGTAACAGCAAGGTGATTTATGCATGAAAAAAACATTCAACCCATTTTTCTCTCTTGTTGGCTCTGTTGTCAAAATGAATTCTATTTGATGAAATACATTTTGCAGTGTTGTATTTTATGTTTACTATTGACGTATGAATGGATTTTACTCATGTGTTGGATAGTGAGACACTACCTACTACGTCTCATAGTGTAAGAAAATTTTATCTGGAGATGATTGAAGTGTTAAGAAATTCAAAATGCTTTTTATTATTATTATATCCTTTAATTCCTACAGGAACATAGGGCTTCAGCCGTGCGTCTCCATTGCGTTCCGTTCTCTGCCAGAGTCTTTACCTGGCTCCATGTCTGCCCACACGTTTTCATCTCCTCTTCACATGACCTCCTCCAAGTCACGCTCGCACTGACGACCAACTCGCCACTTCCCTTTCGGGTTCCACTCGAGCAATGGCTTGTCTAGTGATGTCACTTGATGGTTTCCTCATAATATGGCCAATCCATCTCCATTTCTTCCTGCCTATTTGTTTCACAATCGGTTCCTGCTGGGTTGGTTCGCTCCCAGAGATCTCTGTTGCTGATCTTTTCTGGCCGGCCATCTAATCTTCAGTATTGAGTGAAGATAACTGTTAATGAAGGTCTGTAGTTTGTTTGAGATGCTCTTTATGACGCGCAGTGCAAGTCTCTGATCCGTATAGTGAGTAGCACTGACTTCACATTGGAGTTGAAAATCCCGATCTTATTTTCATTTTCATTCTGAGTGCTGTTGACCTCCACACAGACTTGAGAGTAGTGAAAGCTTGTCTTGCTTTTCCGATTCTTGCTTTGATATCCTCGTCAGTTCCGCCTGTAGTTGAAACAATGCTTCCCAAGTGGGTAGGTAAAGGAGGTTGTTCCTTTCAGGTTCCTCCCATTTATGCTGATTTTTGTCTGTTGTTGTTGTTGTTCTTGTCCAGGAATCTTCATCACCTCTGTTTTCTCTATGTTCACCTGAAGTCCTATCTTCTCTGGATACTTCTTCTGTCAACTTGTTGCTTTTCGCTTGCATATCTTCCAGTTTGTGGGAAATCAGACATATATCATCTCCGAAGTCCAGATCCTCCAAGTTTTTTGTGTGAGTCCATTTTATGCCTGTTTCCTCGCTGCCCACTGTCTGTCGCATTATCCAACCTACCGCAATCAGGAAAATCATTGGCGATGGTAGGCAGCCAGCTTGTCTTACTCCTGTCTTCACTTCGAAGGATTCCGTGAGCTTCCCGTTGTGGATTACTTGGCATGCAGCGTTGTCATACAACTGTTGGATGAGATGTATAATTGTCGGTGGCACCCCGTAGTAGCGAAGTAGTTGCCAAATCACCTCTCGGTCGACGCAGTCGAAAGCCTTTTCAAATTCGATGAAGTTGAGATAGAGAGGTGACCGCCATTCCAAACTTTGCTCAATGATGATCCGTAATGTGGCGATCTGATCAATGCATGACTTGTTTCTCCTGAATCCAGCCTGTTGCTGTCGAAGTTTTTCATCCAGGGCATGTTTGATTCTCTCCAGGATGATGCGGCTTAGTATTTTGCTTGGGATGGACAGGAGCATAATTCCGCGCCAGTTCTTGCATTGACTTAGGTCTCCTTTCTTTGGTAGTTTGAATAAGTATCCTTTCTTCCAATCCTCGGGTACTTTGCCTTCTTTCCACACCTTCTCCAGTAGTGGCGTCATCAAGTCCGCTGTTGTCTCTGGGTCCATTTTCAACGCTTCTGCTGGGATTCCATCTGGTCCTGCTGCTTCTCCAGCTTTTAGCATCCTGATTGCCTTCAGGACTTCTGATTTCGTCGGGGGGGGGGGGTTGGTGTTCACTGGTAGCTCTGTCTCCGTTGTGGGTATTGCTGGGCGCGTTGTCGGTGGTGGTCGATTTAGGAGTCTTTTGAAGTGTTCAACCCAGTGTTTCCTTTGCTCCACCTCTTTGTTGAGTGACTTTCCATTGTCATCCTTCACCGGCTTAATTTGTGTCAAACTTTTGCCCGATAGGTACCTAGTTGTTTGGTACGGTGTTGCGAGGTCTCCTTTGCCTGCAGCTTGTTCTGCTTCACCTGCTATGGTTTCGTAATACTTTCTTTTGTCTTCTCTGGCACTCTTTAAATTCATTTAGGAAAAAGTTATTATAAGTCATTTGATGAATACTCCTGAACTACATACTCTGGGAGTGAGCATGTTATCAGCAGAAAGGACTAGACTCAAAAGATTCCTCTCTCAGATGGTTGTGTGTGTGTGCGTTATAACGAAACCAAAGACACTTAAAGCATCCTCAAGTGGGCTAGACTTTTATTTACTTAATATTAGGTTGATTCCGTTTGACCTATTTATTTCTTGAAGAAAAAAATTCAGTGAACATAGTTTGTTTGCATGAAAATTATAGTAATTGGCTATTTTATTTTCAGCACAACGTCTGAGAAGGTTCTTGAAAAGGCCTGCTTGTTATGATGCTAGATCTTTTGTCACGAGGTCACTGCTTAACTACTGACCAGTGCCCACTTAACTGGTAAAGCAGAACACGAAGAGAATCAACGGTAAAACCAGGTTCATTTATTATGACAAAAGTGACTGTATTTATACAGAAAATAAGGTAGACTGGAAATCAACCAATCCGGTTGAGAGTTGGAATTGTGCAAGCGTCCAATCAGAAGCAGGAACAATTGCATGTCAACGACTTGTTAATAACGCGATAATAACTTGACTGAGAAATGATAATGACCTGATAATTGCATGTGTTTTGCCTCTTCCTAACACCTCCCCTTTTAAGATAGGGCTACCGGTAGCTTTTGTATCGCGGAATCACTTGTAGGTACTTTGGCGGTCTTGGTTGTCGTTGTGATCTCCTTGGCTGCTGGGACACTTTGCCTTTGTTTCGACTATTTTGGCCATGTGACGTTTTCGGATCCGTCGTATCTATCAATAGCTCAAATTGTACGTCGGCGGACTTGGAATCGTTCAACTGTTTACCAACTAGTCTATTTCTTATTTGATTGGCATGCCTGACCCAAATAAGGTCTCCAACCTTGACCTTGTAAATGACTTGGCCTTTTCTTCCAACGATCACTCCAGAAACCCATGGGCGATCTCTCCGTATGTAATCACGAACCAGTACCGACTGACCAACCATGAAACTTCTTTGCTTGGTGCCATGACGTCTATTGAACCAAAATTCACTATTTCGACCACATTTGCTCCGTCTTGATGGGATCGGGATAATTGTATCCAAAGTAGTACGTAATCTTCTTCCAAACATAACTTCTGCGGGAGATGTTTGATTTGGGCATGATGGGTTGGTTGTGGTTCGATAAATGAAGAGGAAATTGTGCAATACATCCTCTATCGATCCCTCCCCGTTTGACTTCTGAAGTGCGCGCTTGAGTGTATCAACAAAACGCTCTGCTTGTCCATTTGACTGAGGATGGTAAGGCGGGCTGCGAATATGCTGAACACCTAGCCGCTCACAAAACTGTTTGAATTGTTCAGCTGTAAACTGAGGTCCGTTATCGGAAACGATGATCTCTGGAACACCAAATCTGCTGAAAAGCTGAACCAACTTATTTAATGTTATCGTCACTGTGGTATTTTGCATAATGAAAACCTCCGGCCACTTGGAATACGCGTCGATTACCACGAGAAACTGTTTGCCATTGATTGGGCCGGCAAAATCTATGTGGATTCTTGACCACGGTTTTCCTGGGTTGGGCCACGGCTGTAGGTCTGTCTTGATAGGCATTTTCAAAGCCTGAGCACAGCGAGAACATGAGCGAACCATCACTTCTAATTCACGATCGATATTTGGCCAGTAGACGTAACAGCGTGCCAACGATTTCATACGGCCAATACCAGGATGCGTAAAATGTAGTTGACTCATGACTTTTTGTTGGAGACTTCGAGGCACGACCACACGTTCGCCAAACATAATGCAGTCATTGACCAGGGATAACGAATGTCGTCGTTGATAGAACTGTTTTAAATCTGGACAATCAATACGCGAGGGCCAGCCACAACGCAGATACTGTTGAACTGACTGTAATGTCGGGTCACGCTGCGTCTCTCGTTGAACCATGTCGGCTGAGACAGGTAAAGTGTTTATTGCCGTCATCAATACGTGGCACACGTCTTCATCGACAGAAACGCCGGCGATCACAGCGTCCTCCTTTGCGGGCTTGTTATAGCTGAGTAAACGCGAGAGGCCATCTGCATTCCCGAAATCTTTTGTAGATTTGTACTTGATCTGAAAGTCGTATCCTAGTAGCATAGTCGCCCATCGTTGGAGTCGATTGGCTGTATAGACTGGAATACCTTTCTTGGAGCCAAAAATCGATAATAGTGGTTTGTGATCAGTAAAAAGTGTGAACTTTCGGCCAAGCAGCATTTTGTGGAACTTTTGAATCCCAAACACGAGCGCTAATCCTTCCTTTTCGACCTGACTGTAATTCTGCTCTACCTTTGTCAAGGTTCGCGATGCATATGCTATTGGCTTTTCAACACCGTCTGGAAACACATGTGAAATGACAGCGCCAATACCATAGTTGGACGCATCTGCAGCTAATGTTATATCCAGCTTTGGATTGTAATGTGTTAACAGCAGGTCAGACTGGAGTAATTTCTTGACCTTGATGAAAGCTTGTTGGCATTCTTCTGACCAGTTCCATTTAGCATTCTTCATGAGCAACTGATTCATTGGGGCCCTGAGACGATGTAAATCTGGCAGGAACGCACTATAGTAACTGATCATCCCCAGGAAGGACTGCAACGTACTGAGATTATGAGGGGCAGGCATCTGTTGAATTGCTGACACACTGGAGGGGTCGGGTTTGCGACCATCTTTGTCAAAAATGAATCCCAGGTACTTCACTGAAGTCATGAAAAAATTGCACTTATCCGGACGTAAATGGAAACCGGAATCACTGAGTATTGTCAGGACTTTATCCAACCGATTGAAGAGTTCGAATTGAGTTTCTCCTGTGACTATGATATCATCGAGGTAAACGGCCACTCCCGATACACCAGCTAATATTGCATCCATTATCTGTTGGAATATAGCAGGAGCAGGTTTAACACCATATGGAAGTCGCTGGAACTGATACAGTCCTTTGTGAGTGTTGATTGTCAGAAGCTCTTTAGAATCATCTTCGACCTCGATCTGTAGGTATGCCTCAGCTAGATCAAGTTTACTGAAGTATTTACCGCCATTCAGTTTGATAAATAGATCTTGCGGTACTGGTAGTGGATACGGTTGATCTTCAAGGGCATTATTGAGTCCTGTTGAGAAATCAGCACAAAGTCTGATGGTACCGTTTGCTTTCTTGACAACCACTATGGGGGCTGCCCAGGATGAGTAATCGACTGGCTTGATTACGTTCAACTTTTCTAAACGATCCAGCTCTGCATCAAGGGACGATAATGCGGCATACGGTACTGGGCGTTTTGGTCTAAAAACTGGTTTGGCATCAGGTTTGAGGTATAGTTTGGCTTTTTGTACGGTACAGCAACCCAAAGACTCTTGAAAAACGGCAGCGTGTTTGGTGCGAAGATGACTGATGAACTTTGCGGTCGAGTTCGGATGCATCAACATGTTGGTAGGACTATCTGAGCACTGTACATTGGAACAAACTGAGTTCAGTGGGACATCCCAGAGTTTCATCTTTTCGATCCAGTCAATACCAAGCAAGTTCAAATCATGACGATTGGTGATGTAGCATGTTCCTTGGAACGAGGTCGACCGGAAAGTTACGTCGCATTCAATCTGGCCAGATAATTTCATTACGTCACCCGACGCGTTTCTTGCAGTATGCTCCGTTCTCTGATAAGGTGGACACCCGAGTGCCCGCCACGTCTGGGGAGATATGATTGTGATATCTGAAGCAGTATCTAACTGTAGTCGAACTGGCTTCTGGTTGATAGAAAGTGTGACAAACTTTCTTTTTGACTCGAAGTCAACTTTGAAGGTAGCGAACATACTGCTGATTTGAGGTTTCGTCGACCGAGATCGAAACTTTCGTGACTGTGCCATCGTATTGTGAGATCGGATTGGTTTAGGTTTCACTGGGGGACAAAATCCTTCCTTGTGACCATACTTGTTACAGATACTGCATTTATGTCTTTTATACGGGCAAAATTTACCAAAATGCCACGATCCACAAAACCAACAATTTGTGGGAGGCTTGTGTTTGACTTGCAGAGAATTGTTTGACTTGACAGCCTGAACAGAAGTAAATTCATGAACTTGACCGTCCTCAATCAACTTCGTGTCATGCTTTAGATTGATGATTCGCTGGCACTCAGCAGTTACCTCCTGTAAAGTCATGTCCGGTTTGCGTTCAATCTCTGCAAGGATTCGGGTACGAATATCACTGTCAACTGAAGATTTGAGACCGCAGACAAAGATCAGGCATTTAAACTGGTCATCCGTAAGTGATCGAATTTTCGATCGCTCGCATTCACGATTCACCTTACCAGCATAGGTGAGAATATCATCTTCTGGATCTTTGGATATCTTGAAACAATTGTAACGGATACTGAAGAGAGATAACTGTTCACCGAAAATATTGGTTAACGTTTGAACGGTTTCTTCAAAGTTGAGTTCTCTGGAGTTCTTTGGTAGAATATGATTGACATATTTGTTATGTTCGGCTGGACCAAGTTTCCGAAGGAGTAATCTCACTTTGGCCGAATCATCTAGGTGAGCGCATTCAACCCGGAACAGATCTTCATAACGTCGAAACCAAGCTTCAAACGTCACGCCTGTTGAAGGTTCGAAATTGAACTCTACAATTGAACTCCCAATAGATTCGGTTTTCTCTGAGTTGGAACTGCCGAGATTTTGAATTGAAAACTGCTTTGTAAGTTTTTCAATCAAGCTGAGCTGGCAAGCTTCAAACTGTTGCTGTTGTTGATGAAGGAGAAGTTGCATTTGTTCAAATGAAATTGTCATTTGGAAGACAGGCTGGATGTACACTGGATGATCTGGGTTTTATTTGACTGTATTGAACTGCAATGGATTCGAAACCCCGTCGCCAATTGTTATGATGCTAGATCCTTTGTCACGCGGTCACTGCTTAACTACTGACCAGTGCCCACTTAACTGGTAAAGCAGAACACGAAGAGAATCAACGGTAAAACCAGGTTCATTTATTATGACAAAAGTGACTGTATTTATACAGAAAATAGGGTAGACTGGAAATCAACCAATCCGGTTGAGAGTTGGAAGAACATAAGGAAGGGACTACCTACTATTTTCTTAATATGTACTGAAAAGCCTATGTCTAAAGGGAACAAATGCTTTAAACATTGACATCGCCAGGTATCTCCTTGAGACGGGTCATGAGGTGGACGTTGCAGGATCGTTCAGAATTATCGGTGGGCAAAAGAGTTCAATACTCCTCAAGTCTGCTGAAGCAATCTCCATCAGACGCCTGAAACCCGTTCAGAAAGAAGCGGTTATCAGTCTTTCCTTGTCCTGGTAACTGATTACGTAATGCCGAGAGTTCGCAATATGTATGGTCATTAATGTCCGGGATAAGGTGTTTATTGTTATTATTATTATTACTATTATATACATTATTATTGTATGAATATATTGATTGATTGATCATTAAAAAAGAGATGTTCAGCGAAGAGACTCTTTTCGATGGCGAATTCATTCACATAGCTGTACAATCGCATTTATGTATAATTATTTGTGTATGTGTGTGTGTACGTGAGGTTTCTCAAGTTTAGATAATTAATCAGGTAATACAAGAATGATCTAATATAGAAACAAAGTGAATCAGACAGCAACTAAAGTAAGATTGAGTCAGTAAGTTAGATGACGTATTATAATTGACTAAAATGTTTCAACTTAGATCAGGGTAGCAACAGAGGTAATTACAGGTGGAGACTAAGTAGAAGTGAAATTGAGCAAACAAGTCGGATGACGTAACATAAATGACTAGAAACTGAGCGTTGTTCAAGTCAGTAACAGTGGTAGTGAGGTGTAGAAATTAAATCGGGTGGGGGTAGAGAACAAGAAAGGTGGAAATATAAAATATTACCATTGAAAAGACAAAATACTACTAATGAAGAGGCGGAAAAAAAAGAGATTAGGTAGAATTTACTTATCAGGTAATAAGATAGATTACGTCCACTGCAAGTGTAGTGATTGAACGAACTTCTTTTGTATGCAGAGTTCAGGACTTAGCAAGTGAATCGCCATTGCTTCTGCAGTTTGAAGAAGTCTGATTCTTACAACTTTAGGAAGACTACTTCTTACTCTGTAGACTGATTGATTTTTGTTTAAGCATGAACTCTATGCAAGTGTGTTAAAATTGTCCCTGTAGATATACTTAATAATGACTTTGGCCTGTAAGCAGCTGACGAGAAGCCAACGAAATAAACAATGATGGTACCATTTTATTCTACAAAAACCGTTATTGTTCTTGCTTTATTCAAAAACCTTTTTAAGTCCTTTGGAGAAAAGATATTTCGTATGAAAAAACAGAGCAGGAGTGACAAAAAGATCTTCACAACCCACAATACTGAATATTTCTAGCTTGTTGCTGCTTTTAAGGCTACACATAATGGTGCGAACCTCATCGACGACATATTCATGACAGCATACATCCGTCTTTTCATATCATCTATCCAATGATGAAAACATAGGTAAATTACAGGTTTTTCATCATGAGCTGACATTAGTTAGAGAACCATTGGAAAACCTGGGAGTACTGGACAGCTGTTTCGTCAGACTAGTTTGGGACTCTTCATCAGTACCCACTCACCACCATGGTTCGAATCCAGGACCTTCTGGTTACAAGGCTAGCGAGCTCGTATACCATTAAGCCAGTGGGACCCGATCCAATGGCCCATGAACAGGTAAATTACTCAGCTTTCAGAGCGTATTAACTCCCCACCCCACCTTTTATAATTGAGAAGAAAGAAAGAAAGAACTTCGATACCATTATATTATTAATATTATTATTGTTATTAATGTTATTATTATCATTATTATTAATATTATAATTATTGTCATCATCCGTATTTTGAGTATCACTGTCTTGTCTCGAAGGCAGACAATATACACATGTATATATATATCAGCATTGAAACACCAAGGAAACAGAACCAAAACAAGGGAAAAGTGGTAATCAAACAGAAGAGTGTTTGTGTGTGTGTGTGTGTGCGCACGAGGGAGAGACAGAGAGGACAAAATAACTTGAAAAGAAAACACGAAAACATCGCCTGAAATGAAATAATCACGTTTGGCAACTAGGGGTGGGTGGGTGGGGCTGGGAATGAATAACCGCACACCCACCCGCCCACCTCCCACACACACACGCGCGCGCAATCGCACATCAATGTGAATGAGTTCAAAAGTCAATCTGATGATCTGCAAGATTATGAAGATTAAACAATCTTCCACTCCATACACAGACACACAAACGCTCAGAAGGCGGGGGCGAGAGAGAGAGAGAGAGAGAAACAAACACCTACACACACAAATTAGAGTAAAATGCGTCAATTTCCCCCCACCCACCCCGCCGAAAATTAAGCGTTCATAGTACATGAGAGAGAAAAAAAGAACTCAAAGGACAAAAACAAACCAAAACACAGTTCAGATTACAACAAAAGTATGACTTTTATCTCAATAAAATAAAACAAGACAAAGAAAAATAACAGTAATATTATAAGCAATTATAATAATAATAATAATAACAATAATTGTAAAAAGAGCCAATAGAAATAATCAATTAGTTAGTTAGTTAGTCAATTAAAACAAGAGAGGAGAAGAAGTACTGATGATTCAATGTTCAATATTATAACATAACAATAACATTGAACACGCCTGCCTCACTTTCCCGCCACACAGATAGACAAACAGACACACACACCAAAGCATGATAGAGAATATTATTACAAAACAAAATGAAGGAGATGATGAGATAAGCGACCAGTGTGTATTATTATTATTATTATTATTATTATAGTGTGTTTAACAGAAGCCTACCACCACCACCACCTACTTACTAATTGCTATTGGAATACAATCAATATTATTAATATTGTTAGTATTATGTAGGCGCACACAACAATGCAATGTTTACATAATGCACACACCACAAACACTTAAAGGGAAGCAAAAACAAAAGTTATTCGAATTAATATATGCATGTATGTATGTATATATATGCCCATGTATGCTTGCATGTGTGTGTATGAGAGCAACGATGCGACTGTCCACAAACACACAGGACAACTCCTCGCCGTCATCGTCGTCCTGCTTTATAAAGCAAGCGTGTATAAAAAATCATGGATAAGGAAAAGAAAGACTAGAATTGAAAGCAAATAAATTAGAGACAACGACGCCAGTAGAAAAAAACACAACAAAATGAGACATCCTAACACACACATCAAACACTGACAACATGTAGAAAGAAGAGAGAGAAAAGCAATTCATATATATGCAGGTATGCTGTATGCATGTATGTATGTCTGTGCATATTTAAGTGAGCGTAGGCGGAGTTACAATTCATTAAATCAATTTTTTAATATAATGTCTGACTGACCTATCGATCGATCGCATACGTATAAATCGATAGAGTCATTTTTAAATTGTTGTGTTGTTCAGGGATTCTCATTTTCGGAGGAGAGCGGGAAAAGGGAAAGAAGAAGAAGCGAATTTATTTAAAAAAAAAGAGGCTCACTCAAATATTGTCTTGATTTTTTGTTGTTGTTGTTTCAAATAAGAAGGCTTATTTTTGTTTGTTCTCGTCTTCATACACTGACTGACTGACTGACTGACTAGTTCATGGTAGAGTAGGAGAGAGAGAGAGATAATATTTGCATTAGAACGATACATGTATATATAGCGGCGGCGTTGTTGAGGAAATTGAAAAAAAACAACAACTCGTAAGCATGCGGAACTAATCATTATAATTATGCAAAAAATGTCAGAAGACGCACGTGCATTCACTTACTCACCCACTCAGACTGACTACTACAAACAACATGATACACATAAGAGAAGTAAGAGCGGAAATAGAAATAGGCAATCAAGCTGTAAAAACCATATTGAGACAATAGAATCAATCAATGCCTAATTGTACGTGTAGGAGAAGTGATAGTAGTTTGTGTTTTTTCCAATCAAAAACCAGGAGGAGGCGTAGAAGGAGGGAAAAGACAAACACACAAATAAACAAACAACAAAATGCGTAAGAAAAAATGCTTATACACTTCCTTTTTTTGATTTTCTTCAAATATTGCCAATAAAATCAATAATTAATCAATTTATTAATTAGACAAGTTAAAAACCAAGTATGGACAAAAGAAAAAGAAATTAAAAACGGACAGTCTTTGGTATGGTATGACCAAAAGTTTTCTTATTGTCACATAAAGCGCATACAGGAAAGCTTAACACACATTTAAGTTATACTACTTGTGAGTAGCAAGCAAAGAAGAGAGAGAAGTGAAGTAATGCACATATTTGTCTATTTGTGTTTTTCCTTCTTGTTTTGTGTGCAACCAAATATGCAAAGATGGTATCGATTGACTATTGATTGATTGATCGATTGATTCATCAGAATTTGAAAGATTACGTACAAAAAAGAAACAAAGACACAGAGGAAGAAGACAATGGAAAACGAATGAAAAACGAAGCAACAGAATGTCATGTGAATAATTCCATAGAATTTATTCATTTCGTCATATTTTAACTTGTTCACTGTCAATGAAATCATTCGCTAATAGTAGTACGGTGATACTCTATTGCTCCAAGTTAGGCTTGCGACTAACAGTCAGTCAGTAATCAGATGCAAATGCACAGACAGACATGCGAGCACGTTCACACACACACTGACAAGGATGTACATATGTATCATAGTGATTGGTTTATCGAAGTAAGAAGAGAAACAGGAGAATGATAAAAATATTGCAAGCGAATTGTTGTATTGCGATTGTTACTATCATATATATATATATATATATATATATATATATATATATATATATAATTACTAGCACAAGAAACACCGAATTATCCATCAGCCATATCGACCTTTTGATTATCATATATATCAATACGTATAAGAAATGGAGAAACGCCAGAGAAGAAAAAAAAAGAACGAACGTGCGCGTCCACGCCCACGCCCACGCACACATTCACACACGCACACACACACACTCAGAAGAATGAGAAAGGCAATTAACAAGAGATGGATGATAATTTCTCGAAGAAACAAGTGCGTCCATGCGCGTGTGTAAGTGAACATACATGTGAGAGCACATAGGCATGTTTGATAAAGCAGAAATGAAAGTATAAAGACATATGTATGCATGTCATTGTAAGTTTATTTGTTGAGAGATCTCAAATATGACGATGATGTGTTCACACAATCATACAATCAATCAAATTATTGATGGATAATGCAACATCATTTTCGACAAGACATAGGACAAACGCATACATGGAGAGAAAGCATAAAACTAGCAGTATTAATAATAATCATAATCATAATAGTAACTAACAAAGTGATGTAAAACACGGAAAGAGAAACAAAGAGAGAAAATATTAAATCAATATAAACCACATCCCTTCAAATTATTCGCTATAATCACATCTGTTACAGCATCGAAGACGAATTGAATATTATTTGTATCAGTGGCACAGGTTTGATGACAGTAGATCTCTTTATTCGGTGATCGATTCTTAGCCTCAAATGATGCCTGGATATAAATGGCTGCCTCTTCATATGTCTGTTTACCTATAACAGTCAGAAAAGAAAGCATAGAATAATTTAAAGTAGTCACAAAACGGGCACTATCCAATAGTTAACGACATATACATTTTTGAATTGAAAATTTTGACTACTAGGTATTTATGTAAGTAGTAAAAGTAAATAAAAGAAATATTTCCCATTTGTCCAGCATCTACGAACTTGTGTCTCATCGCTGACGTGGACCCGACAGTTCACTCTTTTCATCTTTATGGTTGTTAGAAATGGCCATTGAAAAAGGAGGCTTAAACCGCAGATGTTCGCTTTCTAACTCTCGTCTTCAGTGGCATAATATTCCGAGTGATATTGGGGAGCTCAAAGGTCTGCACCGATTGAGTTGTCTAAAACAGGTCATATATATGCGAATCTATCGCCTTCCTGAAGGAGCACTACTGTTAACTGACATAAGGTTACATTGAAAAAGACTAAGGGATGATCAAACCAGAATCTGAAATCAATCCATGAAGTTAAAGGATTTCATCATGAGCTGACATCGGTTAGAGAACCATTAGAAAACCACCATTTGAGTACTGGACAGCTGTACTATCAGCCTGGTTTAGGACTCTTCATCAGTATGCACCCACCTCCAGTGTCCGAACCCAGGTTCTTCTGGTTACAAGGCTGACGAGCTCGTAGACCATTAAGCCACTAGGACTCGATCCAATGGTCAGCCGATGAATTCTAACTTCTGCGAATTTATGACATAGCGCGACCATTTCACAATGTCTTCGTCAATGAGTTACTACCTCATCTTCAACCTGCTGTACCCTACTGGTCATGATGTCAGCTCATGATGAGATCCTCCATCCAATCAAACAAAATCTCTATAAAACCAATACTTGAAAATTAATCTGATGCTCACTAGCGACTGGCCCGATTCAGGCAGTTAGCCTGGGGTTCTAGTGCAAAACCGTGACCAGTAGGGTACAGCAGGTTGAAGATGAGGTAGTAACTCATTGACGAAGACATTGCACTATGTTGTGAACTGTCAGAATTTAGAGTTCATGAACCAGTGGATCGGGTCCCAGTGGCTTAATGGTCTACGAGCTCGCTAGCTTTGTAACCAGAAGGACCTGGGTTTGGAGCCTGAAGGTGGATGCGTACTGCTGAAGAGTCCCAAACCAGGCTGGCGATACCACTGTCCAGTACTCGAATGTTGGCTTTCCAGTGGTTCTCTAACTGATGTCAGCTCATGATGAAACCCTCCATCCAATAAATCCAGATTTGAAGAATAAACATTTCTACTTTTGTAGCCATTGACTTAAAATTTTCTTGCCAATTTCGGCTACTCCTCCTATCAATCTGCACCTATATACTACTACTACTGGTAAATCTCGTCAGTAGTATACGCCACAAACTGCAAATAATGACAGAGGAAAAACTGTTGTTGATGTCCTGTATTCCACTCGATTCGTGAGGAAAGTTCAACCTGATATCAATTGGTCGGCCTGTTAAATTTGGCCTACCGATATCACATGCTGAAAATTACATACTTGTAGCAAAAATACTGTATGTGGAATCAAGCTATAATCAAAAAATAATAATTATGATTATTATAATCTATCTTTCTCTTTAACTCACCTGGATATTCTGGGAAACAGATAGTCAATGGGGAACGTTTAATTTTCTCTTCAAATAAATCCTTCTTGTTCAAAAACAGAATGATACTTGTATCAGTGAACCATTTATTGTTACAAATTGAATCGAACAATTTTAGAGATTCTTGCATACGATTCTACAGGACGAGTTGAAGGAGGAGGAGGGGGCGACAGAGAAAGAGAGAAAGAAACCAACAGATGTAAAAATTTAACAAACCACAATTGAAATATGTGACATAGTTGGATAAATAAACAGTGTGTGCATACATACAAAAAACACATACTAACAAATATATAAACCTCAATAACGAAAGAAGGAAAGACCAGAACTGCAGTATCAAACGATATCATCATTCTATTTCACAGGTTCTCATCAGCTGCAGACCACTACCTGGAATTATAATAGTTATATCAAAATGACAATAACACTCTTCGTTGTTTGAATAGTAGTTAAGAAAACATGATAAAATCAACACATCCAAAATATCATCATTACAATTTAAAAAATTTAAGTTACCCTCAATTTATATGCTTTCAAAATAGAAAAGGAGTAACGGAGGGGCGGGAGAGAAGATAGAAAACGCAAAAATCTAATAAACAGGGTTAGCTTCCAGGTTTACATATTAGGTAACTGAAGTAGGTTAAGTAGGTTGAAATCACTAATATACCTGATTAATCAATGTAATCATCAAAATGCAGTTGTTACCAACGGGAGTGAGAGATTGATTCCAATCTCTTTCTGTGTATGCATAAGTTCGGCTGGAAACCCTTGATTGTAATTGTTTCAGTAAACCGTAGTAGTAAAGTCGCTGTCCTTGGTAGGTTTGAAGGATTTGGGAATCTCAACGAAACGACCTGTATTCACAAGGTATCCTGAGTGCTAACACTGTTTATCAAATGTTTCTGTTTTTTGTATTCTCCTCCCGCCCCGTTACTCCATTCCTACTTTGAAGGCATATAAACTGATGGCGATTTAAACTAACAAAACTGTAATGCTTATATTTTAAATGCATTAATTTTATAATATTTTCTCAACCATCATTCAAATATTGAAGCGTGTATTGTCATTTTATATAATTATTTTAATTTCAGGTAGCGCTTTGCAGCTGATGAGAACCTGTGAAATAGAATGATGATATCATTTTGTACTGCAGTTCTGGTCTTTCTTTCTGTATTGAAACTTACCAAGAGAACCAAATGTATGAAATATACAAAAATAGTCGTTACATATATTAAGAATCAGGCGATCAACCTGTTATTGATGGGTGGGATACACCACGATCAACTCAATTTCTTATGAATTCAATCTCCGAATACTTCACTCTCCATCTAATATCACCTGGTTGTCTGTCAGTTCTACGGTTATTTCTTCTCAATAATTTAAAACAATTAGTTCCCTGTATGAATTTCGACAACACAAAAAAAGAAGACGTAGTTTATCTGAAACTTGTAATGTAATGTGTATTTGATTTTGATGTGGTTGTGTTCTCTGAGCTGGATAGTTAATTTGTGAAGCTTTCATCACCTCACTAGGTGACATCTTCAGTGCATACTTCAGTTTGAAGTGAGCTTTTAGATTTCTCCATGAGTTTATTAATCATCTCTCCCGGTGACCTTGGACGTGATTGGTTGTTTTTGTGTGTTTTCACACCTTCTAGGCTACTTGTATTGGAACTGATTGTTTCCCTGGCTTGAGCTTTAACCCTTTGTGTGTGAGGTTTCTTTCTTATCGGTTGATAAATTTTGTCTATCTCGATGTGTCTATTGATTGATGATTCACTGGAATGCCAAGCTTCTAAAAATTCTCTAGCATTTTTGTTGTTTCCTCTGTTTAATATTTGAACGTTGTCCCAGTCGAATTGATGCCCGTGATTGTCTGTCGTCTTCGTATCCACGAACATACGCTAGCCGTCAAAAGACATGACATCCACTCCCTCATATAACTACATAAAGACAATCACGGACATCAGTTCAACTGGGACAATGTTCAAATATTAGACAGAGGAAACAACAAGAATTTTTTATTATTTTCCTTCACGTTCCCCAGTGGAACATAGGGCTTCAAGCTAGTGGCTTGAAGTTTCTGTAGCAGTGTTTTTTTTACAGGATGGGGTTGCTAGCCTCATGCCCAACCTTTCCTCTTCACCAGCATTATTTCTGTCTTAGCGAGGTAAAGGAGTGCGTCGGTGGCCGGGGATCGAATCCCGGACCATGTGCACGGTCGGTGAGCGTCCTAACCGCTATGCGACCGACGCACAAAGCCGCCGCCCGATGGGGGGCACGAACCCCCGACCCTTAGATTAAAAGTCTGATGCTCTACCGACTGAGCTAACCGGGCCAGGTGTGTCCATACATACGTGTAAATTGACAAACGCAGTGGGATGTGATACTATCGTTCGGATACTGTGAGGGTTTACAGGACAGCATAGTTGTCGTTTTCTCTATGAAGATAATTTTAGCTGCATAGTAAGTTATATTAATTGCCACCTTGAGTCTTTGTTTAGTGACCAGACTTTGTTGATCACCCATGAAGGTCAAGGATATATATATATATATATAAACATCCCTTTTGGGAGCTGATTGGATTGGTAGAGCTCTTTGGCTGACACTTCTGTAACGCCTAATAAATCTCAGTGGGTAATTGTTATCCAACAATATTTCAGTGAGGTGTTGTCTTTCTTCTTCAATTGTGTCAGCAGTACATATACAGTGAATGCATTTGAACAAACACTTAACCAGCGCTTTATTTATACTGCAGTGGATAGAAACTATGATAATTTAGATAGTGTCCTGTCCGCATGGGCTTTCCGTAGACCTGTACACAATCTGACCTTCATTGTAATAGTTCTTGCTTTCTTACCTTCTATATAATTAAAACTGTGTATGACAAGTACCCGGGTGTGTGATCAGAATGTCCGAAATGTGTTTGTTGCGCAATTACACATTGCATTACACGTTTCAGATAAACTACGTCTTCTTATTGTGCTGTCGAAATTCTTAGTAATTATTTAACAATTGAAGAAGAACTTTCTACCCTATTTACTTCACATTATTATTGACAGGTTGAAGATGTAGGCCACTGCGGAATAAATGAGTCGTATAGCTTTAAAACATCTTGTCAGTGTACACTTACAACCACTGTCTGCTACAAAAACAAATCGACACATGTAGTTAGATGGTTGGAGACAGAAAAGCTTAGTGTTAAACACGTCTCCGCGCTTACAGTGGTACTGGTTGTTTGTGGGGTTCCAGTTTCTCAAGGGATACCAGATCCTTCGAGAATGCAGATATGTCTTGCCAACTAATGACGAGAAGCATGAAACGTAAGTCGAGCAGCATCGACGTCTTCCAACCATCTAATAGCATTTCGATGCGGTTGGTTATCTGGCTTGGTAGCGCTTGGATTGCACATAAGAGGACATGACAAAAGCATGACATTGGCTGCTCCCGATAGATGACTAATCAGTACGCATACAGAACATACAGTTCACTCAGAAGTTGAGCATCAATCAGACAGTTAGTTAGTCAGTCAGTCAGTATACGAACACTAAGTACTGAATATTTCATTTTCTTTCTGCGGGAATACAGTTCAAGCAGGATGAAACATTGATTATAAGTTGGTTTGAAATACACAAACTAAAGTTGGGGATCACGTTAAAAAAATGCGACAAGACAAATTCAGTGCCACTATACAAACACCAATACACACATACATAAAGAGAAAGAGACACAACGACAAATTAATACAAAGTTTCTTATCAATATTTGTATAGAATTGCTATTAGTTAGAGAACCATTGAAAACCAGCAAGGAGTACTGGACAGCTGTTTCATCACTATAGTTTGGCAGTGAGCATCCACCGACAGGGTTCGAACCCAGGACCTTCCGGTTACACGGCAAGCTGGCTCGTATACCATTCAGCCACTGGGACCCGATTCAATGGCCAATCCATGAATTCTAACTTCTACCAATTAATTCGTGGTTTTAGGGGGTACCACCAACCAATGTCATCGACAGGAACTCCACCCTCACTTTCAAGTGGATGGACTTCATAGTCACGACTTCTCACTAGAACTCCAGGAAACTCTGTCGTTGTAACCGGAAGGTCCTGGGTTCGAACCCTGGCAGTGGGGTGGGTGCGTACTGCCGATGATTCCCAAACTAGGCTGATGAAACAGCTGTTCAGTACTCCTTGCTGGCTTTCAATGGTTCTCCAACTGATAAAAGTCCTTGATCAACTCATAAAAACAAATCTAACCCTTACAAATCAACTATTGAAAATTTTGCCTAGAATGTAAAAGATGCGAGACTGGTTGGTAGTCAGAGTCTTTTTACACACCGATCACACAAATAGTCAACGAATTCATAAATTGAATATGTGTCTCAATAAAGACCCCGCTAAAGGCGCCTTTATAACAAGACTGGAATGACTCCAATTATTCTGGTATGTCGGCTTATACAGTGGCTCCGCATGCCCCATAAAACGAAGCCTTGATAGGTATTTCAGAGCTTGTCCAATACACAACAACTACTGTTTTTATTTTATTTTTTTATATTCCTGAGCGGGACACATAGGGCTTCAAGCTGTATGGAATGACCGTGCTAACCTCACGGCTAACCTTCCCTCTTCACCAAGTTTACTACCTACTAAACTAGGTAAAGGAGTGAGTTGACCGGGGATCGAGCCCCGGACCACTAAGTTGGGTTGGCCAGGATCCTACCAGACCACTTGGGCCCAATATGCAAATGGTTGACTTAACACTCATTCTCTGAATTAATATGTGCCTAAAAGCGACTTTAGTTATTCACTGAATCTATTCTAAGATGAAACACTTTCCGTGAATAGTTAGTAACTATCTTTCTTCATCTGACTGTATCACTGCCTATCACTTCTGAGTCTGACTACTTCAAACTTAATAGCTTTCTGTTGGACATCAGCAAGTGGTCTAAGTCAAATGGTCTTATGCTAAATCCTTCCAAATGTCAGGCGGTTAACTTTACTTTCAAGCATCGACGTGACACATATGGACTAGTTAGTTCCCATGATGCTTGTAGCATAGATGGCACAGAAATTGAAACCAAGTCAAGCATTAAATGCCCTGGATTAGTTCTTTCCTCTGACCTTTCATGGTCATCCCACATTTTATCAATCTATAAGAAAATGTTTTGTCTTACTTTCTACATTAAAAAGTTAAGACAATCAGGTATCAACCAACCTTTAGTTCTGCAATTTTTTAAACTCCTGCATTTCACCTATTGTACTCTATTGCTCTCCATTAATCTTTCCTGGGCTTCACAAAAAAGACTATATGATATTATGAAGGGTATTAAATGCTGTGAGTAGGGCTTGTGGTATGGCACTGCGTGAGCTCGCCAACATTATAGTCGAGAGACATATAAAATCCTGTACAAAATGGGCAAAGACCGTACTGCCAGACCCCCTGCACCCCCTTTATTAACAAATATCCCCTTGCATCTCATCAGGTAGGACGAGAAGTCAATATAAGAAGTTATATGCTCGAACCACTAAGTGCAAAAATTCTACAATGCCGTATTTAGCCCGTATTTTATGTGATGAAGACTCTATTAGACGTGAAACATATAAGTTACTATGTAATTAGCAAAGTGAATCGACCCTTTCATTGTTCATCTTTCTGTAATTTTATGGTGTCACCCTTTCTATCGTTTAATTATAACTATTAGCTATTTTATTTGAGTTGTTATTACTATTATTACTACAATTTTATACTTTATGCATATTTTTCTCCGTATTGCTTACAGTAATCTGCTAAATAGCTGCTATAACAACGTTTTGTTATTATTATTATTATTATTATTATGTAATGTTTGTTTCTTATTTTGTATTTTTTGTCGTTTTTGAGTAAATTAGATGCAATATTGTACCGAATGCTGAAAATTCCTTGCTGTATCATTAGTACTGTTTTTGGAATAAAGCAAAACTTATTATTCTTATTATTAAAGGTGAAACACTTTCCGTGAACAGTTAATATCTATCTTTCTTCATTTCCAACAGTTCTTTTCCATAGCTCACATTGGTAAAAGAGAAACAGGAATTCGGTTGACGGGAACAGTTGTTTCATGTACCAAGACGTTTCGAACTGCAAATATTGTGTGTGGGTATGCTGCTGATGCTATTCAGATGCCCTCATGGCTGCATAATCCGATGAAGTCACACATCTCAAAGAAGTCTTCTGAATCTTTCACCATAATATAACACAAAATCCTTCAGGTAAGGAGTGAATCTCTTTTCAAATTGAATCACAAAATGACATGAGGTTAGAGAAGCATTGAAGACCGTCGAGTACTACTAGACGACGGTTTCGTCCTAGTCTGCGGTACCACCGCCACCAGGATTCGAACCCACAACCTACCTTAAGGTTACAAGGCGAGCGTCCAGGAATTCTAACTTCTAATAATAATAATAATATCTATTATTCTGTGGTTTTCAATAGTCCTCTCTCTGAATGAGATGTCATCACGTTTTTGTTTAGCAAAAAATAAAGTAGAGATGATTAAATAGACTTAGACTAACATACCGTTGTCTCATCTTCATGTAGTACTTGATCATATTCACTCATAGCAACACAGAAGATAATCGCTGTGACATCTTCGAAACAATGAATCCACTTTTTACGCTCTGATCGTTGTCCACCGACATCGAAGAGTCTACAATGTACACACACACACACACAAAGAAAAGAATCACAAATATAAACAATTTCGGCGGCATAAACAAACAAAATTTAAAGGGGAATAGAGAAAAAACAAAAAGCAAACTGGATGATAAAAATCTTTTTAAACTTGGTCGTCACATGAGTAATCCAGTTAGTTTACAGAGAGAGAAGATAAACCACTGAGAGGAAAAATTACTCAATAACACAACAAGGTGAAGAGAAATACTTGAGAACGCTTGAGTGACTTTAATAAGTGGGCAGATTATAAACTAAACGCAAAACAAAACATGCATGAATGCAATGTAACACTGCCCACCCCATGGACGTAAAACACACACACATAAATATTAATTTAACTTTGTTAATAATGAAAAGTTATGTGTCTAATGTCACATAAACTCGAAGACTTACAGGCAGGCGAAAACCAACAAACTGGCTGAAGAAGCAACCAGTGAAGACAGGACTCCAAGTGAACATAGAGAAGACGGAGGTGATGAAGATAACCAACCAACCAACCAACAGCAACAACAACAACGACATTTAACAGAGGTTACTTCCCTCACTTACCTAGGAAGCACCGTTTCAAAAACAGGCACTCGGGACGAATGAATATGTCAAAGTCAAAATCAGAAAGGCAAGATACGCCTTCATCAACCTGAAACCAGTTTGGAAATCTTCTACACTCAACATAAGGAACAAGATTCAGATTTTCAAGACAAATGTCAAGTCGGTCCCTCTATACGGGTCAGAAACTTGGCCAGCGTGTAACGAAAGGGATTTCCAACAAACTACTGCAAACTTTCATCATCAACCACCCCTTCGCTGGCTCCTTACTCAAGATCAAATGGCCAGAAAGAATAAGCAACAAGAAACTATGGGAACAAGCCAACCAAGAACCGATCGCTCAAAAAAATATGTAGGAGAAAATGGAGATGGATCGGTCGGCCATACATTGAAGAGATCGTCGAATGACATCGCCCTCAATCCAGGCCATCGCTCGAGTGGAAAACCGAATGGGAAGCGACGAGTAGGTCGTCAGTTTGAGGGCGACCTGGAGGAGATCGTGAGGTAAAGGGGGACATGAGAGATTGTAGCCAACCGTGGTCCAAGCTGAAGAGGACGGCAGAAGATACGACAAACTGGAGATATGTTGTTGAAGCCCTATGTTCCACTCGGAACGCAAGGGAATAGTAATAATAGTAGTGAAAAGTGGATGCACAAGATAAGAAATACCTCAGGCATAGAAGTCCTTCACTTCACTTTACTTCATGTTGTTTGGGTTCCTCTAAACAACAATCTAGGCACTTTAACCTCGAGTGCGATTAGCCATTTGAATGTCCTTGGGTATGATTGTCACATGTTTTGGTATGGACAACATACTAGATTGACTACGTAATTAGGCTATACTGGTTTCTTAAAGGATAGGTACTCCTGAGCTCTAGAATAGTACGTCAGTCTTGAACTCCTGAGTGACCTCATGAACAAGATGTCGGAAGACAAAGTTCATGCATCAGAAACTCAGTGCTCTTCTCTTAGCGACGAATTTCACGAAAAGCGATGCTTCCAAGACTGTTACTGTATGGTTTCATGACGCCACCAGTTGCTTGTCATTAGTAGATTTACGAACAGTCTTTCTTGTTTGACGCATAGAGATACACCGAGAAACGATGAATCATTGACGTTAGGATCAGTGTTAATCATTGACAGAAGGAATGGCAAATCATGTTTATGGTTGAAGTTTTTATCACAAATGCTTTTGTCACTGCAAACAGATCAGTGTTATATCAAGAAATGTTTCTAAGCTTAATTTTTCAAACCTTGCTTTCACGAATCCTAATAATAAAAGATAAATATGCTTGTATGAATCAATAATATGAACGGAGCAGCAGGAGAAATCATCACCGACAATGCTAGCGTGGACGTAGCTGATAGTTTGAGCCGTATAGAGTAACACTCAGGCTTTCCTTCCCCACTCTAACTATCATCTCTCCATACAACAAGGTGATGAGTTAGCACACAACAAACAGAGTCTAATCAAAGAAATAGTTTCAGAATATCACTGTATCCACCATCACTCACTCACTCACTCACTCGAGATGTAGGTAGATCAGACTGAAGAGTCTCAAATAGGACGAAATACGCGCCCTGTAATTCCCAGTTAACAACCAACAACACTGATCAAGCAACGAATAATTCACGAATGGAAGTACTTTCTCCATCAAACAGGTGAAATTTTCAAAGCATACTCCGTATTGGAAATGACTTAATGCGTTTCAACACAGAATTTTGCACTTATGATTTCTAATGAAACTTTTTTGTTCTTCCTTATTACTATACCTTTTTCTCAGACCTCTGTTTACTGTCTCTAATATGCATTTCTCCTACTTTCTTCTCTTGCTTTGTGTGCTGCATGGAGGGAGTGTGGCGACTTGAACTGCCGCACATATGTGTTAAGTTCTATGTCGAAAACCGACCGATATATATATATATATATATATAGAGAGAGAGAGAGAGAGAGAGAGAGTTGAAGAAAACACGAAAAGATGATGAACTCTCAAATGTTAAGAAATTCAAATATGAAAGATATCTCTAATTATGATAAATTCTCGAAATGGGAAATATAAGGAGAAGCCAATTAGGCTACTGCCACCAACATCAATAAAAACAAATTTAAGATAAGTTGAATAGAGTGTGTGAATTGGAAAGAGTTAGAATCGATTGAAATGGATTAAGGTTAAATCAGTGTAAAAGGTCAGACAACAACAACAGCAAAAACAACGTAATATAATGTTGAGGTAATAAAAACAACAAAAATATATTAGGAATTCACTATGTGAAAACAAATTAAAAGGTTTTACACCAACAAGAACTGCAAAAATCAATCAATAAAGGGATAAATTTCCGAGGTTTAAAACAAAAACTTTTTTTGATGAAAGGGATTTGCTTTAATTCTAATGCACACAATCATAATTTGAATAATTTTGCAGGCGAAAACTAACAAGTTGGTAGAAGAGGTCGACTGGCAGCGAAAGCAGGACTTCAAATGAACTTAGAGAAAACGGAGGTGATGAAGATAACCAACCAGCAGATACAACCACAAGCACCAATGACTATCACTTCTTTCACCTATCTAGGGAATTTTCATTTCAGGTGGCACGGATAAGGATGTCAACAGCAGAATCGGAAGGGCAAGACAGAAACTCACTCACTGACGTGAGTTTGGAAATCTACTGCACTCAGCCAGCATAAAGAACGAAATTCGAACTTTCAACACCTGTGTTAGGTCAGTCAGTTCTTTTATGTGGGTAGGAAACTTGACAAAGGTGCCACGGGAAGCATTTCCAAGAGGTTACTGCAAACTTTTACCAACAGCTGTCTTCGCTGGGTCCATATTGAATATTAGACGGCTAGTGGGAAGGAATTAGGAATCGAGAACCTAATGCTGAACAAATATTCTGCGGCAAATGGGGATGAATTGGAAACACTCTGAAAAGACCGTGGAATGACATCTCGTGCCAGGCATAACCTTGAGTGGAAACCAAATGGGGAAAGATGAGCTGGGGGTCACTTCGAGGATGACATGGAGGGAATCGTATGAGGGGAAGATGAGAGCCTATAGATTACCGTGTGACCGAATGGAACAGGACATAGTGGAGATGTGCTATTGAAGGCCTATATTCCACCCCATCCCCACGGGAATAAAACTAATAATCCCAGTGTATTCAGAAAATCAAAGCTGAGAAATATTTCTGATATCTTTCTTTTGATCTAATAATGAATTTTGTTTTGATTTTCTATATACTCTGGGACTATTTGTTCGGTTGTAGTAGTAGTGGTTACTACTGGAATCCAAAGTGTGTGCTGTGTGGTTTTATTTGAGGCTCATCCTTGGGATGCTAAAAATCAATGACTGGGAGACTATTGATGGTATACCTCAACATGGTTTCCAGCAATGGAGATGCACTCATATTTTGTAGTTTTTCGCCCCCTTACATTTTTGATCCTTATAGTTCTTTTGGATTACTTTTTTCTCTATCTTTGTGTGTTATTTGAAGTGTAGAGTGATATGAAGTTCTGTACTTCTGGGCAAAGTTGTTTACTGAAATTCATACAGTCAGTCAGTCTAAAAGCAACTCCTCCAAACCATTTTATTAACACGTAATCATCATTGAACCTGATACACTACAATATCGTTTAACTTGAATTGTTTTTTGTTCAATGTTTGTGTTTTGTTGTTTTTTCTGAATTGTAGACAATTTGAACATATGAATAGGTAATATTGTGGCATGTACTACTGATAAGATTCATTAGTAGTATATATATATAAATGTATAAAGAGATGTTCATCGGCCTAAAAGCATCAAATAGCAGGGAGGTAGATCTGACGTCAAAGAAAGCAAGTGATCCAGCATTACAGCAAAACATGGGAGACGTGAGAAGGAAGGACAAAGAAAGACAAATATGAAGGAAGGGCAGAAGTAACACAACACGGAAGATCTGTGCAAATGACGATTTCCAGAAAAAGCGTACATTATTTCGCTCTATTATATATGGAGATACCAATTTCCAAATAAACATTCCATTACTATGTCTCTCTTGTCTTCTACCGTTTCAGTTTAAGATCTAAGTTTCTAAAAATAAAACTGCTAGCAGACAGTAGCAATAAAATCTTGTCCTATGTGTTGTTCTGCACAATTAGTATGAGCTAAAGGCATAATGATCGTCGTCAGTGCCTAGTTAATTACAGATATTATATCTGATATTGAGGTGTGCATGAAGAGTTGCAGCAGTCACATGTATAAGTAATGTATCGATGGGTTACCAGTTGTTCACAGTGTGGTGAGAGCTGGCTGCTAGCCAAATTGGTAGACAGCAATTTACGTCAATGTTTACGTCCCCAATATTGGTTGTGAGAAAAATAAAAACAAAGACTGATTCAACAACCAACCACAACGGACTGCGTAGGCGGATACAATTTGCAGATAGATAATCTGAACTTCAATGAACGGCCACAAAGAGATGAAAGATTAACTTTAAGTGAGAAACAACCAATCAGAAGACTGTGTTTGTTTGCTTACAATAATCTATAATAATGTACATGAAAAGCTATAAATGTGTTGATTTCCTAAATAAACGATCTGTTTCCTGGCCCTTGTCTTCTGTTGTTACAACAGGATCCAAAGATAATAAGTTTCCACTTGTCATTGGTAAAAACACAGTTAAAATTTATGAAACGATACAAACTGAATGAAGAGTGCCTCATTCTCAGTGTAGTAATGGTAGTAGAGTAGTGAGAGGAAAGGTACTGAAACTTTCCAGAAGAGATCAAGTTTCTAGTTAGATCACAAACTGACATCAGTTAAAGAAGCACTGTACACCGAAAAAAATATTGGAAACTGTTTCGTCCTAATCTGATACTCTTCATCAGTAAGCACCCATGTTTATGCCGGCTGTTACACAAGTCCAGCCTGTTGGCTGTCCTTTTAGACACTGGTATGGAATTCGATGAAGCATGAATTTTAACTTTTGCCAATTCACATACACAAACACACACGCATTCAATACTTGAGAATGAAAGTTGTTTACGAAAGACAAAACAACAAAGGCAAAAAACAAAACAAAAAAACAACAACTCATATACACGTACTTGAAATTCATATTTTTAAACTGGAAATGAACTTCAACAATACCAGTTGTCTTCACTCGAGTTCTAAGGATATCTTGTTCTGTTGGCATGTAGTCTTTAGCGCCTAAACGATCCAAATCGTCAAGGAAACTGAGGGGGAAAAGGGTAAAAAAAACAGAAACAAAAAATGAGAAGATAGCATGTTCATATCAACCATGAGTATTTAATATGTCGTCGTTATGCAACGGCAGAACACAAGAAAATTTGGTAACGGGGTACAGATATAGGCAAAACACGCCGAGCATATTATATAAGAATCATAGTTTGCAAATATCTTCGATATCTTCGTATTTCTTTGTCTTCTTCTCGTGTTTTCTTAGTTGTTTCACAAGCATCATTCATTAAATCCATCCCTCCGCTATCCGATTTTGTTGCAGATGATATATATTTTTATATCTGCATCTGTATACTACTTATAAATCTTTTCAGTAGCATACGTCACACTTATACGTACCTACTTCAAGGATTACGGTGATACATTCATTGTGAAAGGTTATTTGTTTTAAGATTTCCAAGATCTCTTCTTTTCTCTTCACTGTAGTCCAACACAACATTTCATGAAGTGTAGAACTCCCTTGAACTCTTTTAGTTGACCTCATAGTTACTCTACCACTATGCTCAGGGACAAAAGGTATATTGCTAAGAGACACGTATACGAGAAAGTGAGAGTTTTGATGTGACTTTACCTGGAGAATAGTCAGAACTACTTTTACGTATCAGTACAGTTATGGAGAAAATATGACGATCATTCACATCAGTTAGCATTCTTATGTATAAAGAAAAAATCCACACAATATACTCTGTTTAACCACTATGTCATGAGTTTTTTAACCCCATATCACCTACTGAAGCTTATTCATGAGGATGTGACTCACTGGTTTCAACATTTGACCCCACACTTATAGTGGTTCAGGATTCAACTCCTGCTGTTTGTCCCCCTCCCCTCCATAAACGATATGGTACGGCTGACGGTTGGGTAGACTTCGATCTTCTACTGAAAATACTCTCATGTGGCCATGCGTCCATAGCCTATGTAGCTAGGTAAGACCTATTCACCGCTTCGGAGCAACGGGGGTATTCCTCACAAAATTGAGAGTGCGAATGTGAACGTCCGGTGCCTACAATCAGACTGGTGGACAT
This sequence comes from Trichobilharzia szidati, assembly GCA_944472155.2. Classification (NCBI taxonomy): domain Eukaryota; kingdom Metazoa; phylum Platyhelminthes; class Trematoda; order Strigeidida; family Schistosomatidae; genus Trichobilharzia; species Trichobilharzia szidati. The sequence goes on from OX235276.1 coordinate 57,504,393, forward strand.
ACTGGTCTACCTATCTAGGGGAGCTGGAAAACCTTGATTCCAAGAAGTGAATACATTTACGTCTTTGAGTACAATCTTGGAGTTCTATTGAGAAGTTGTGACCATCCGGTCGAAAGTGAGGATGGAGTTTCCCCACGATGACAATGGTTAGTGGTCACGCTAAATGCATCACGAATTGGTAGAAGTTAGAATTCATGTGCTTGCCATTGAATCGGGTCCCAGTGGCTGAATGAGTTTACCTGGGAACAGGAAGGTCTTGGGTTCGTACAGCTGATGATTCCCGAACTAGGCTGGTGTGACAGCTTTCCAGTACTCCCTGCTGGTTTTCAATGGTTCTCTAACTGATAATCAATCCGTGGGCAAACTCGTTATTATTATTGTTGTTGTTGAATAGAGCCACACACACATAGATTCCAAGCACAAACAATTGTCTTTCCGCCATCTTCGAAGCGTTTCGTGACTGTGTGTATGTGTGTGTGTGTGTCTGAATAAAGTTTCGGACAGTTATGCATACAGTAGGATGCAAGGATTGATTCTCTGCATTTAGATCACAATGAGTCAGTTTTACTGTCTGAAAACACGATCTCAGTAACAGCGGTATTTGTACCGCCCTCAATAATTATATAATAATGATTATTTATTTATTTCTGGAAGGAGGGAAAGGTGCCTACTGACTGGAGGAAAGGTTACCTCGTGAAACTACCAAAGAAGGGTGACTTATGACTATGCAAGAACTGGCGAGGAATCATGCTCCTGTCGACACCAAGTAAAATCCTGAGTCGCATCATCCTGAAGAGAATAAAGGACTCAAGATCAGATGGCCGGAAAGAATCACCAACAAGAAACTATGGGAACAAACAAAACAAGAACCAATCGCTCAACAAATATGCATGAGAAAGCGGAAATGGATTGGACACTCGCTGAGGAGGCCTCTGGGTTACACCACGCGTCAGGCCAGTGCTCGAGTGGAACCCGAAAGGGAAGTGGCGAGTGGGACGTCCAAGGGTGACATGGAGGAGATCGTGTGAAGAAGAGTTGAAACAGTATGGACTAACATGGATGCGAGTGAAAAGTACAGAAGAAGACAGAAGCAAGTGGAGAGGTGCAGTTGAAGCCCTATATTCCACTAGGAACTCAAGGGAACAACAATAATAATATTTATTTATTCATTTAATTTTATCATCACCAGGACTTTTGTCATTCACCAAAAGAGTAGTAAGAGTATAACGTACTTTATCATATTCTTATATATATTTATTATACACAGATAAGCAAAGTTATTTCCTTGGACTGGCGAAATAGGCACTTTAGTGACTACTGACCTCGAAGACTTTAAAAGGCGAATTAAAACACAAGTAGGGAGTATTTAGGTCATCAGAATTTTGAAAAACAAAGCAGAAGAAAAGTAGGTAGGCAATGAATTCATCGTACTTGTTCGCTTAATAATAATAATACGTCAGTCATCGCATATTATTGTTTGTTTTCGTTTTTTTGGCGTTTGGAGACAAAGAGAATTACGTGTGAAATAATGCGAAAAAAGAAACAAAGCTTAAAGGAACAATGAATTAAAAAGACTCTGGAGAAATCATCTCATTTGAACAGAAGAAAACTAGCCAGACAGAAGATAACTACAATAGACTGAGACGCATTCACTCCAGAATGCCTCAAGTGGAATGAAACAAGCCTATCGAGGGTGGTAAGTGATTGTTAGACGAATTTGCCTCAACTATTTTCAGCACTACTATTAATCACTTAATTATTTCAAACTGAGAACCACTAACTCTTAGATAGTTGGAGGCAATCGGCCACAGGAAGCCTCGCCCGACTTAGATTTCGTGCTAGTTGGCACTCACCAGTCAGTAAGGCGTATCTGCAACTGCCTTGAAGGAATTCATGTCCCTTCTGAGATTCGAACCCACGTCACCCAGTGCTGCAGTCAGTCTGCACCAAAGAAAGGACTAGACACGTCACACTAGTTACTAGTGTCCAATGAAAAAACCACTAACTCTGCCGTGGGAGTTACATCTGTCTATCACGGCAAACCAATCAGTCAGTCTACACTATCTGGAATGACTGATCTGTGAGGTTGGATGGATAGTGTTCGGCTGAGAATGGAATTACTGGTGTAATATTGATTATTATTGTTGTTGTTAGATGGTTGGAGGCGATCGGCAGGAAGCCTTGGTTGACCAAGGTTTCGTGAAGCAGCAGCGGATTCGAATCTCAGAAGAGGCGTGAATTCTTTCAACACTATATATCTTCCTTACTGAGGAGTGCAAATAATTACGAAACCTAGGTTAGCCAAAGTTTCTTGCCGATTACCTAAAACCATCTAACAACAAATTCAAAGCGCCACCTAGAATGGTGGTCACATTGCAAACTTGACTGATAGAATTCAGTCTGCACCAAAGAAAGGACTAGACAAACATGACGTTAGTTAGTGTCCAACCAAAAAGTAATGATGATTGTGTTGTTCAAAGGTGAAATCATTTAAACCTGTGATTATTCATCAGTCAGAGAGAGTAGTCATGGTTTTCCCACCTGAACTTCAAATTTGCAATTTTGATCAATTCCTCGGATTTAAATTCGTTGGAAACCAAAAGATCCAACAGGAAATTAAAAGGTAAAAATTAACACCATTTACGAAACAAATTGCATGGACTGCAATCAACACCACATTGGTCAAAGTGGGCGTCCGCTTCGAATCTGAATCCAAGAACATAAATTAGCGGTGAAAACACACATGTAGATAATTATGGACACCAATTAGATGATAGGGATAATGTAGGAATTTTAATTAGAGGAAACACCAGACAGTAATGCCAGGGAATCTCTAGAAGACTGGTACTCAAATGAATCAGAGAGCGACTAACAAACACACATTACACTATAGACCAACTTTATCAGCTAATAAAAAGTAAATCATCACATGACAAGAAAGTTCGAATTCCAAGTCAATATAAAAATGACCAGCATGGACGTGAATTAACAACCAATCACGATAATGGTTGTCAGGAGATGCAAATGAATATCATTCATACAGAATTCAAATAAGTTCACTTTTAATACTAAAATCCTGCACTGAAAATATTGTCTAGAAGGGGGACGACGAAAGCTTCGCAATTAAATCAACCAGCTGCTCAGAGAACACAACTCAATCAAAACCATCCCCATCTGAGCCACAAAAAATCTTTTCCAAAACTCAGATCATGTTGGACAACACACAAATTGACACAATGTGGTGTTCTGATTAAAAGCGTTCCATTTTGTCGTAGGAGAGATTTTCTCTTTTTGAAAAAAAAAAGAGTTAGACTTACTATTTAGCTGAATCATTCAACTGGTATTCATTTGAACGTGCAAAGCATTCTTGTACACCAGAATCAGCCCATAATCGTTTCATTGCATCCAGCAATTCCTCTGAAAATGGTTTCGTATCCTCCATGGCTTGGATTACATCGCAGACAATACGCGCATCCTCTGCCTGTAACAAAAGAAAGAAAGAAAGAAAAAGCAGAATGGAAATCAGTTTCAACTAAGTAAAAGTAGATTTTCTAAAAATGAGGAGATGAATTTACTTTAACGATGACTACACTACTGTAACGGAAAAATTGTTTGAAAAATTCCTTTCCACCCTCCCCCTTGAATTTCTAATTTTAATGCTTCTATTTGTGGTTGCAGCACGATATATTGACAGCTTGTTGTTTTACGACTGGGATTTTGTTTGAGTGAGCCGAAGTCATTCTGACCTTGGACCGTCGTGTTCGGGAATTGTTGGTGTGTAATCCTTGTGGATACAGCTTTTAATCACGCCTTGTTGGAAATATTCTACTTGGAATTTAATTTGTGGATGGTGACTAGCAGTGGAATCCAGGATAATGCACATTTCGTCCTATTTGGGATTCGTCATCTGGATGTACCTGCGTTTCCCAGGTGACGAGTCCCAAGTAGGACGAAACTCGCATCCTGGCTGAATTGCATTGCTAGTCACCATCCACCAATTAACTTTCTAATTACATGCCCAGACATCGTTGTCGAAGCATCTGCACAAGAAGCCAGCAGACATGTCAACCTGAGACTGAGCACTTCGGTCCAATCAGTACACGGGAAAATCTAAAATTCAATACAATACATTAAGGATTGTTTCCATAATTTTGTTTGTTTGTTTTTCATTAGCCTATTATTATTATTATAACTATTATTACACTTAATATTCAAAGAGGACTGACTGGTAAACGCCTATGAGTGTAGAACACTTAGCTAATCCAAAGATACAATTTATGTTATATTATTATCATCAACATCATAACAACAATACTTGTTGATAACATCACATTATGCCTTGTGTTGTTGTTATATAAAACGGCTTCAACAACAAGGACCAATTTAATTAATATGTGAGAGCTGTCCGAAAACACATAAACACGGACAATGGATGATTACATATAATTAATTAACATATAAACGATTAATAAAAAGACAATTGCAGCGAAGAAAATTTTCTTTTCGACGAAGTCATCATCTAGGCTGTACATTCGTGTATTTATATCAAATGGATAGGAAAGTTCCAGAGTAATTTCTGGTTAGGGGTCAAATTAATAAAAATTACAATTAGGAATTAAAATGACGTAACAAACAGGGGGATGGATAAAACTCGACAAAGTAGCATATAATACTAAGAAGACTGACATTATGCAATTGGGGTTAGAATTAAATAAATATAAGATTTGATAAATAGTATGATGAATAATTGTTTATGCAATCAGGGATTAAATATGTAGAAATATAAATGACAAAATAAACATCTGTTTATTTTGTCATCTTACTATTTCTACATATTTAATCCCTGATTGCATAAACAATTATTCATCATACTAGTTTCTTATCCAAACATCCTGTATATTTTGTTATTTCTACATTTCTAACCCCCAATTGCATAATGTCAGTCTTCTTAGTTATTATAATGCTACTTTGTTCGAGTTTTATCCATCCCCCCTGTTTGTTACGTCATTTTAATTCCTAATTGTAATTTTTATTAATTTGACCCCTAACCAGAAATTACTCTGGAACTTTCCCATCCATTTGATATAAATACACGAATGTACAGCCTAGATGATGACTTCGTCGAAAAGAAAATTTTCTTCGCTGCAATTGTCTTTTTATTAATTCCTATGACCCAATGTGTATATTTCGTGATATAAACGATTCTATGATGATTTAATCGTTTGTGTTGTTTGCGTTTATTTGTTTTGTAGTTTATGTGGCTGTTGTTGTAGTTGTTGTTGGTGGTGGTGTTTGAGACTTCTGATGATTACATTCGGTGAGACAAACAGAGCAAGAGAGAGAGAGAGAGAGGCAAAGGCAGAGGAAACAAAAGATGGAGAAATCAATCATTAGGCTGACGGTAAACAACCAAAACTGAGTGAAACCAACATTGTACCCTAGCGACTGACTACAAGGTGTTGTCTGGGTGTGAGGAGAAATACTCACAGACAATGACAATGACTGGTGTTGGTGTTATGTATTCACAAAGTGCGGGGGAGGGAAGTTGAAATTCACATGCCGACCAATGGATTCGGTACCATAGTGTCTCATAAACTAGGGATCCTGAGTTCAATCTCCTGGTTGGGGTCGTGAGTGTATACTGATGAGTGATTTCAAACTACGACGAAATAGCTATTCATCAGTACTCTCTGGTTGGTTTTCAATGGTTCTTGAATTGATATCAACTTCAAAACAATCGATTCCTCCCCCTCCCCGAATCAATACTTGAAAATCAATGAAACAATGACGACTTTATACAAATAACTCCAATTACCAATGATAACTTTGTGTTTATCTTAGGTAATTGGAGTTATTTGTTTGCATCAGTGGTTCAATGATAAAATACTCACGAACCACACGCTCAGTATGGCTTCAACTCGAGGTTGATGTACTCCTAAGCCTGGCCTTGCCAATAGTAAAGAAGGAAGGTTGGATGTGGGGTTAGGAACCCTTTACCCCACGAAAGCAACATCACAGTTAGCTAAGTGCAACATGACTGACCTCATAAAGAGGAGTAAGTCTAGAGGAGAACTTAGCAAACGCAATAAATGCATCAGAGCACAATGGTACAATAGGTTGGGACAGAACTACACCTGTAAAAAGTAAAATAGTTAAATGGAATGAGTGATTGATCAATGAATCTTTGTGCATCACATCTACACCTAATATATGCAGCATGAATGATGCAGCTATGTAAGACATGACCACTAATAATATTAGATGGTTGGAGGCAACCAGCAGGAAGCCCAATCTGATCTAGGTTTCATGGTAGTTGGCACTCACCAGTCAGCAAGGCGTATCTTCAACTCATGTCCCTCCTGAGATTTGAACCCACGTCATCCATTGCTGAAGTCAGAGACGTTATCACTGAGCTATTCTATCTCGCAATTGGCCTCCTGTAGGACTGTAGTGGATACTTTGATTGGACACTAATTACTAGTGTGATATGTCTAGTCCTTTCATCGGTGCAGACTGAATTCTACCAGTCAGGTTTACGATGTGGCCACCATTCTAGGTAGCTCGACATCACGGTGCACATTGATTTGATATTAGATGGTTGGATAGCTCAGTGGTAACGTCTCTGACTGCAGACAGCACTGGGTGACGTGGGTTCGAATCTCAGAAGAGACATGAGTTCCTTCAAGGCAGTTGCAGATACGCCTTGCTGACTACTGAGTGCTAACTAGCACGAAACCTAGGGTCAGGCGAGGCTTCCTGCCTATCGCCTCCAACCATCTAATATCATCAAATCAATGTGCACCATGATATCGAGCTACCTAGTATGGTGGCCACATTGCAAATCTGACTGGTAGAATTCAGTCTGCATCAAACAGAGGACTAGACACATCACACTAGTTTCTAGTATCCAATCAAAATATGACCATCACTAAAATCAAAGGATGAGAAATGATGAAGCTATACAAGCAAAGTTTGGGAGTTATGCGGGGGCCTCGACGTCATTAGGTGTAATAAATTTTGCTCAAAACGTCATCAGTAAATAAATACTAGTGTATCATTGTATGTATGTTTTTGTCAAGTAAAAAAAATATTCCATGATGCTCTACCAAGCGAAGTGTGCTACTGAAAAGATTTATAAGTAGTATATAGATTCAGATATAAATATATGCATATCATCTGCAAGAATATTCAATGGCGGAGAGATGGATTTAACGAACGATGCTTGTGATGAAATAACATGGAAAACATGAAAAGAAGACAAAGAGAGACAATACGGGAGAGAGAGAGAGAGAAATAGCACAACGGCGAAGATATGTCCAAACTATGATTCTGAGTAGCCAATAAATAATTCCATCGCCCATTTCTCTTGTCTTCTACCGTTACACCACATTACTAACATGCTGTTCTTGTATCTAAGTTGCTTTTTCGATGATAGCTAACAGTAGAATTTTACGACGCACTTCTTGGCTTATTCAAGATTCATCAGGTGGATGTACTTGTCTACCCCCACCGTCTCATCAAGTGAGTTGATGGCGATGCATAACGCCTTGGCATTTGAAGCGATTGGTACTGGATATTATTCTCAACGGGAAAATCACTCCATGTACTAAGCTTAACACCAGCCATCTGATCTTCGCTAGGGAGTCAGAGAAGGCAGCTGTTGATGCAATTCTGCAGTAACCTGTTGGAAATGCTTTCTGTGCTGCCATAGCCAAGTTTCTAGCCCATATAGCAGAACTGACTTAACATTTATGTTGAAAATCAGAATCTTATTCTTTATGCTGAGTTCAGAAGAATTACAAACCGCTTTTATAGTATTGAAGGTCTGACTCAACTTCCCGGTTCTGGCTATGACATCTTCATCTGTACCGTCTGCCTGCAATTGAAACGATGCTTCTTGGATAAGTGGCGGAAGTGACGTCTTTCAATTTTTCTCCATTGATAGTGATTATCACTGGTTGTTGTTGTTAATGTTGGTGTGTGGGTATCTTCATCACCTCTGTCTTTTATGTGTTCACTTGAAGTCGTGTCTTTGATGCCTGCCTCTGCTGTCACCATGTTGGCTTTCGCTTTTAGGTCTTCGAGTTTGTATGACACCAGAAATAAATCGTCCAACAAGTCAAGATCTTCCAGAGTTTACTTATTGACCCAACGTATTCCTGTCTTCTCACTCCCCACAGACAGTCTGACGCATAATCCAGTCCACCTCAAATAGGAATATCATTGTGGGTGATAGTAGGCAGTCTATTTTTACCCTTATCCTCACTCCAAAGGCTTTGCTGATTTTCCCATTCTGGATCACATGACATGTAGCCTTTTCAAATAGCTGTTGAATGAATAAGGTCGATAAAGATTTGCGGCACTCCATAATGTTCAAAGAGAGTTCAGGTTGATATTGACGAATCATTAGCGTCTGTGCTATACACAAGTGTCGAAACATAATACTACCCTTTGCACCATTCCGCTTTACCTTGTAGGTAATTTTAGAAGAGAGTTCCGATGGAGCTGTATGGCCTGAAATTTCTAGGTCCTCAAAAATTGAGCTAGAGAGAAAAATCCTCTTTTTCGACGAAGTTATCCCCACAGACCGTATACAATAGTGTATCCATAATTATTACACACATATAACAGTTTTTACGAGTTGATCACGGATTGATATCAGTTAGAGAACCAGTGGAAACCAGCAAGGAGTACTGGACAGCTGCTGTTTCACCCTAGTTTTGGAATCATCGGCAGTACGCACCCACTGGGATTTGAACCCAAGACCTTCCGGTTACAACGCAAGCTCGTATACCATTCAGCCATTGAGACCCGATTCAATGGCTCCTGGGTTCGAACCCCAGTGGGTGCGTACTGCCAATGATGATTCCCAAACTAGGCTGATGAAACAGCTTTCCAGTACTCCACTACTGGTTTTCAATGTTTCGCTAACTGATATCAATCCGTGATCAACTCGTAAAAGCAAAGCTAACTACAGAAAACATATAACAGTCTAATATTGTTGAGTAACGCAACTCCATCGGAGTTGTCTTTTACAATCATCCACCAACCACCTGAATGGTGTACCGACACAAAGGGTGTTCTGTTTTCAAACTTTATATTTATTACAGATTGGTATTTGTAGGCAATCCTATCTTAGGTCAAGGTTGTATTTGTGTGACTGACTGGCTCATAAGAAAAAACAAACCGGAATTATTTATCTATGCCTTATATTTGATATCATATATATATTGCCTATTGAAACACGCCCTATTTAGGAATGCATATACTAACACGCGTTGTATCTACGTCTGTAGACACAAATGCACACACTCAACATGTACGCCCACGTGTCAATGAGCATATCACACATTAAGAAATCCTCTTACAGTATTAAAAGTGTTAGACAAAAGGTGTTGGTAATCTTTCTATCCATAATGATTAGATAGGACAACTTATTCATCACTTGACCAGTAAAATGAATAAATCGTGAAAAGAGAACTATGTTCATTCAAATGCTTGAATTGCATTGAATTGATTGCAATAATAGGCTGTTTATCTGTCTGCCTAACTATCTATCTACCTATCTGCCGATATGTCTGTCTGACGATTAACGTTGTTATCACATGCGAACTGTCTATCACACACATACGAACAAACGTAGAGACGCAAAGGCTTATACACACACATACATTTATAGATTATGCCTGCTGAAGTATACACACGCACAGTCAGGCGGAAAAAACTATCAGCCCTTTTTCAGTTGACTTTTATCATTCTTTACCAAACCAAATAACCATTATAAGATGTCCAATAGAGAGCAGTTGGTCTGAGTTGACTACTGACTGCAGGAAGCAATCGGTCTTATTTTACGGTGATGATGATAGGCTCTATCATCAGAAGGGAATACAGAGAATGATTACTTTTCATCGTCTCTCTCTCTCTCTCTTTCTCTTGCTCACTCTTCTTCTCTTTCTCCCTCCTTATTCTCTTTCTGTCATCCTGTCTACACGTATTATATTTATTCACACAATGGGGTTTTTATCCTGTATGTATGTGATGATAGGATGAATGATTAAAATATTTTCTCAACATTTTTTTTCCAGTAATAAGCATTTTATATATCCTGATATCATATTTTTACATGAAGAATGAAGGAATCAAACAATTCCAACAGTGGTGTGAACACGGGCAGTAATTTTGCTCGAAATATTACCAATAACAAAACTTATCATTGTGTGTAAACTATTAAAATATAATTATACTTTATTTAATGATTTATTGCCCTAAATAACTGAGAAATCAATACATAAAATAGTCAGTTAGTCAATCAACTATGGGCAATTTCTTCTACTCTGAAAAGCTGATAGGTGGTTAGTTGGGTAAATGATGAGATGAATGAATGAGTGAATGCGCCAACACGATGGGCTATTGGATTCTAATCGAGTAGGGAATGAATGGTATACGAGCTTGTGACTGGGAACCTCAATGTCCTGGGGTACGTACTGATAAAGAGTCCCAAATGTGGACGAAACAACTGTTCAGAAACTCTGTAGCTTTCAATGGGCTTGCTAACCTAATCTATACTTACACCATCCAGCACAATAAGTAGGACTGAAGCATAACATCAATCACTTCAAAAACCGAAGTGTTATCTCCTAGGTCATCCGGTAGAAAAGATGTGAGATCTCATGACTCAAACTAGCGGATGATGACTCTCTGGCTTTTGAAGCAATTGTTGCTGAGTTCAGGCATGAATGAAGACTCCGTGATAGAAAGAAATGCATATCATGAAGTCTACTGTTTTCTAAATGACAGTCATGAACTGATTGACTGACTGGTTTCAACATAGAACGTTGCGCCGATGTGCAGCAGTTCGAGTCGCCACACTTCACTCAGCAAACAAAGCAAGAGAAGAAAGTAAAAAGAAACGCAAAATAGAGACAGTAAACAGAGATATATGGCAAAAAGAATAGTAATAACGAAGAAAAATATAGTTTCATTGGGTATTATAAGTCACAAGGAGAGGATGCATCTGCGTCAGCCACTGAGAACGATTTTGATCTATATCACCAATTGTTTCCAACCATTGGTTTTTACCGTCCCGAGGACCCCAACAAGGAAGTCTACCCCTTCCTACGTGGCCTAGACTAACTGTTGTAGATTTCATTGACTGGTGAAGCCATGTTTTGGTTTGATCACCGCTAACTCTTTTCCAGCCTGACCCTATATCAGCTAACATTGCCCATTGTCAAGGAAGGCAATGGTTAGGCATGCGTAACACATGTCCTAACCATCTCAATCGATGTAACTTCACAGCCTCGTCTATTGACTTCCCCTCCTTACCCACCTAGCACTTCACCGATACCTAACCTCAATATTGCTCACCTTATTACACCACTTCACACGGGAGATAGAACGCAGGCATCTATGATCAAAGACAGCTAGCGAGCATTTTCATGTCTTCCACTCTCAGTGGCCAGGTCTCACAGCCATAAAGGAGGACGGAGCGGACTGATGAGCAGTACACCCGCCCTTTGGTCGATAGCCGGATATCACGTCTACTAAGCCAGAGATGGCGTAAACTGGTATATGCGAAACTAGCCCTCTGTATTCGTTCTGAGATTTCGTCGAAAATCAACCCGTTGGGGCTGATAGTACTTCCCAAGTAAGTGAAGTGGTCAACGTGCTCTGCCACTTCACTTGCTATTTCTAATCTAGGGGTCGGTGTAGTCCAATCCTGCAGCATCATCTTACATTTTACAGGGGCGAATCGCATGCCAAACATACGAAGATTGCAGCTCATGGTGTTCAGAAGACTCTGCATTTTGTCAGCCAGAGTCTTCACCTAGAAGGACTATATCATCTGCATATTCTAAGTCAACGAGACTATTATTCCCTGGTAACAAGACAGGCAAGTCATGGAGACGTCGAAGAAAATCTGACAAGGATGTCTAGATGTTGAGTTGATCCACAGAAAGGAAACAAAAATAAGTTTTAAAAATCGAACTTATTTATTTACTAATTACCCGAATAGATAAGTGATCATTGTACATTGACCAGAAACACCCAAGTTTTACACAATGGTCACTGTCTATCAACTTGAAATGATCAATAAGTCAAAAGTGAATAAACCATGTGACCTTTAGTTTATGGGGAGAACCCGTTGACAATTCTGACACTCAACGGCCGACCGGCCGGCCGGCCTATGAAATCTAACTTCGACCAATTCTCGATATTCAAGTATTGGTTTGCAGGGATTTGATTGGTTGGTTACAAGTTTGATCACTGTCTGAGATGACCTTGGAGTAGTGGACAGACGACTGTTTCGTCCTAGTTTGGGACTCTTTATCAACAGGCACTCACCGCCAGGGTTCGAACCCAGGATGGACCCTCAGGTTACAAGGCGAGCTCGTAGACCATTCGGCCACTGGGATCCGATCCAATGATCCATGAATTCCAGATTCTGCCAATTCACAATAGATTTCATTGACGTACTACTGGACTTTTAGATGCTGTAATTTTAGAAATTCATGTAAAGAGAGTCAATCATTTTCGGCGATGTGTTTTTCCGTTGCTACCCACCAAGCAAGGCATATTTGCATAGCTTCTTTACTCCTATTATTATTTGGGGATAGTACCCCTAACTTGAAGAAAAAAATTTGAGAAATGCTCCTAAATGACTCAGGGGTACAAGATAATGATGATATTACAAATTCAGATCACAGACTCAGCTAGGCTGCTTTGTTTAATACCCATATATGCGATGGTAACTAGAGCAGAGGTTATATTGAAGGCTTGAGCATGGGGGCTTTGTTAGGTGAAAGAAGAAATTACACCTTAATCAATAAAAGATCAATTCGGATAATTGAACCACGATAATAACAATAAAGTCAGAAATAAACCGCATGAAATCTAAGGTCACAACGTGGAACTCGACTAGACAGTCAATAACATTCCACTACATGGCATAACACAGCAACAGTCAGTAAACCTTATGGATGGCTATTATTGCATTGGTCCAGTTTAATGTTAACTTTCCTTTTCTTCAACCTTAATTGACATTCAACAATCTCAGGATATCAGAATACGAACTCAAGTGAACAAAATCTGCTTCACCCTAGGTTGCTAGGTAGTATTGTGGTGTGTGTTATGGACATGCAGACTAATGATAGGAAGCCGCCAAAAATTGTAATGAACATGCAGAAATCATTGGTTTCAGATGTAGAAGTGTTTACTCCTCAAATCTGGATTTAGTTTACATTGTGGTCTGGAAATAACCTCATTAGACAACTTTTCGTCTCATTGTTTGACCCTGGGCCAATCGCCAACCAATCAGATCAGTTTATTATTGTGTCACTGACCTAGCCGAATTTTATAATATGGTTAAAAATGTATACTACATATGATGTGTCATTATCGATTCTCTTATCTTCTGCCGGCCAAGTTAAACTTTAAGCACCACTAACTACCAATGGAGTGCGACCGCACCAGTGACCTTGAAATTCGCACTGAGCAAGTTAGTGAAATCTGGCAAGTAATGTTGTCATCATCAGTGAAATATGCTCATCGAAGTGCTATGTTATTAAGTGAGATATCTGGCAAGTTTCAGTTTAGCTTTCGAAAGATTAATTACGCTTTAAGCCAAGGACAAGTTAGGGTTAGATTAACTTAATAAAGGCAACATTAGGGATGGTTCGAGTCAGATTACAGTTAGTTTAGGGATATTGTCACGTTAGGGTTAGGTTCAGCAAAGATTAGGGTTAGAAGAACTGAATAATTACAAGTATAGAATGTGGTTAAATTACTCTGTTGATATGAGAATAGTACTTGTGCACTGTGGTAGAGTATAATTCCATTGTGGGTAACATTTATTTTGATAAAGTCTTACAGTGTTATACAGTAATATTTACTAATGACCACGTTTCGAGCACAATTTATTGCTCAGGAAATATTACTGTATCACACTATGAAACTTTATCAATCAAATAAATTTTGCTCACAATAGAATTATACTCTGTTGATACTCCAACCTACAACTGAGAGCTATTTTTGTCACATGTGAGGGGAAGATATCCTCTGTAACACATTTCTACAGTATTAATGCATGTTTTTCATAAATACATGTGTTCCATACACAAAAATGCCTCCTTCACGTGATTGGTGCGTTCGAGGTCACTCACTGATTGGTAGTTAGTGGAGTTTAAAGTTTAACCTTGCCCTTCAGGTGTGATTCACTTTGCTTCCAACCGTGTTTATAACGATATTCAACTGTCACAATTACACAGCTTAAAACAAACATATTATACTGTATTCGATAACGGAAACATCTGAAGTAGACGCAGTGAAACAACACCAGTGAGATATATGCTGCACATCAGCAATACATGGAAATTTTTCTTTAAATAACCAATCCGGTATGTGCATTAGGTATTTCTCCTTGATAATGATAATGTTGACACCAATGAAGAAAGGCATTTTGAGCCAAAAGTATCACATATTTGTGGTCAAATTATAGGCAATCTCTTAAAATCAATCGGTCATCATATAAGTCCGAATTTGAGAGAGTTGTTTTTTAATAAACAATTTGAACGAAATATCGAAGAATCTAAGGTTGACTTTCTTTCACGCTGTAGACATGTTGATTTATTACTTATATTATTGAAAATCAAAACAAATGATTCAGTGAAGAGACTCTTTTCAACGAATTTATCATCGAGCTGTACAATCGTATATATATGGTTTTTAAGAAGTTATATCCGGTGTTTATCAATTCACCTGCTCGTGTGGAGCTAGATATATAGGTTGTTCGACACGAGTTTTGTCGAAGAGGGTGCAAGAACACTATCCTGCATGGTTACGACAAGGTGGAAGTGGAGCAATAAGAAGTGCGATCATTGAACATCTGGTCGATAATAATCAGCCTATCTCTATAGCCTCCGCTTTCAAAGTCATCTATAAGGCAAAGAGTAATTTACCCAAATCCCTACGTACTCGACTCATCTGTATTGCTGAAGCCATCTTTGGCCATCGAAACAGAAAAGCCAGATCTCTGTGTACAGAAAAAGTTCGTTCAACCCCTCCAACTTTCATGGTCTTAATCCCTCTATGCTAAAGTATGGTAATCCCCAATCATATTTTAGCTCTACCAATTTTTCATTTTTTCATTTTTGTCTATTCAATTCGTATACTCTTCCTTATTACGTCAATTGTTACTAGTACTACTCTCACTTTTAATTGTCCCCGGTATTATTTCACTTGTTCCACTTGTCATTCTAAATCAATTCCTTTATGCAACATTAAATTCTATGCTATTAAATTTCACACAATATTCGATTTGTCTATTAATCCTATAATTGAACACCTTTTTCAAGTTCTATATATCCTATGAATTACTCTATATATGACATTAATTTGCTTTGCCACTTGACATTTAACTATGAGTATAATCACAAACATTTTTCTTTTAATTGCATTTCATAATACTATTATTATTATTACTATGTTATGCATTCACACCTATGTTTCAATTCCCCCACCGGATATAACTTCTTAAAAACCATATATATACGATTGTACAGTTTGATGATAAATTCGAGTCTCTTCACTGAATCACTTGTTTTGATTTTCTATATGATACAATGGGAATTTTCCATGACTTCTATTATTGCCTACAGGATGCTTGAAACCGATCAAGAACCGTTTTATCTTCTGATTATCTTCTGATTTCCTACAATAAGTTGAAGAGTAACACGTAGATCCCATGGCAGAACTCTACAATTAAATGTCATTACACATAGCTTTAAAAATGAAGTTGGCCTTTCTTTCCGGATATAAAAACACAAGTAGGGAAAACCCACTTACAAAAGGAAAAAAAGTGATCTCAAAATTCAACATTTTATACTTACACCTTGTTCACTGTCACCGAATTGAATACCAAGAGTATTCATTGCTCTGAGTATAGCAACCATCGATTGAATTGTATTGCTATAGACAACCGGTTTATATTGTTTATTATCCTCTTGTGTAAATCCTCCTTCGTGTATAATTCTATAAGAAAATAGAAATAAATAGAGAGAAAAAGAAACACGTTGTTATGACAGATTGTGATACTGGGTTGTGGTTGTCGTCTAACTTGACTAGAATGCGCCTTTAGAACACAACACTATAGACCAACTGATCACTTGAAAATATTCCCCCCCATACTGAGGTAGACACAAAAGCTAAATACATGATATGTTATATTCACCGAACCCTCAGAAATTGAAGCCATAAATAAACAAATCAAAACTGCCCAAACAGGTTATGATGTAAGTATATGTATAAGTCATGTTAACAAAGAAGCTCGCCGTCCTAACACATGTAAAAGACAATAACGACGGTTTCAATCTCCTTGTCACTGAATTTTGATTGTATAAACTACTTAACCCTGAATGGCATACATATACAGGCCTTCTGGCAATGATGTCATCACATCACCTCTAGTATTTGACGACATCATTTGACAGTGAGGATTGATAAGGATTACACTTCATTTCAACCGGATTGTACTCACATGATGGAATGTATTATATCCTGAACACTAATCCTATTTTCATTATTAAATAATTTTAAGTAGAAAGTAAATGACTACTCAAACACTACAGAAATTCATGTATAATGTTTGAACAAAGAAAGAAAAACTGGCGCAGAATAATCGTCGTCGGTTCTCATCATCTGCATACAACCTGAATTCTTTAATAAAATAAAAAGTGTACAATTTTAACAAACTTTTGTCCATCAGCAAGCATGTTGTTATAGCGTCATAGTGAAATAAGGCGTTGCGACTTATAAGGTTTCTAAAGTGTTACGACGTATATATACCTTGTTAGAGAGAAGTTTCTTGAAAAAAAAATTAATTAACAGTTGTATTGTTGGGGTGGTATAAAAAAGCAAATTAGTGATAGTTACGTAATTAGATAAGAGAAGATCAAAATTTTAAAATTTCGGTGCACATGAGGTCAGATGAGAAGTTGATGATGTAATACAGTGAGCAGAACTCAGAAGATCAACAAAAATTATCTCTTAAGAGAGTCAAGCGAAAAATAAAGGGGGGAGGGAGAGTGGAAAGATAAGTTAACAAAATTAGAAAGCAAAGAGTTACTAAGAATTGAGTCACCAGGGTAACTGAAGTCCAACAACGGATTCTTTTTGGACACATAAGTCAGGCTTCAGTCGTTTTATTGCTATAGCTTCAGCAAACCTGAGAAGACTTGAGGTACTACTTTGTCTGTTAATTATTTTGAATGATTCCAGCATATCTACTCGGTGCCCTGTGTCAATCAGGTGTTTGGAGATTGAAGAGCTTAAACAACTCGGTCCCTTTAACCGGAGGCTCCTTGGTACATGTTCACAGAATCTGACGTAGGCCCTCCTCTCTGTTCTTCCAATGTAACTGCTCCCGCAGATACATGTGAATTGGTATACACAGTTAGAGGTAACATGTGAGTCTAGGTGAATGTACAAATTCACCAAGTGAGGTAGGGGTGAGATACTCATACCGAGATACCATTTTCTCATCCTATATTAAAATCAATATTATTTAAAGTAAGATTATACTTTGAAGAAGCTACGAATGATCAGACTAAATTACATAACACCACTAATTTATTGGTAACGGGTCACCCGGTTCAAGTGTCAAACCATTCTATTATCGCTAGTCGGTAAACGAAACCTATGGGGACAAGTCATAAAGCAACGTCCAATATACGGTGGGGGAAGTAATACATGTACCCCATATATTCACAATAATGTGCGTACAGAACGTTTTCCCAGTTTATCTATGCGAAAGTCAGATATGATCAGTTGAAATAAGCATAGAGGCCTCTGTAGTATTGCCGTATGATAAAGGAGGGATGTCAGACACCTTACGTGGGATTCTTAATGAGGCTGGACTTAGGGGGGGCATTAAAACCAACTAACCAACCAACTCTCTCAGAGATAAACTTTGTCCGCTTAAGGACCCCCTAACAGATCCAATTAAGAAAAATAATATAATTTACCAAATACCATGTAGTCACTGTGAGGTCGAACTAGTAAATTGGGGTCAACTAGATTATTGGTACACAAAAATTTAGCTAGGTCGAGAATAATTGACCCTGCTAAGTACAACAACCTAGGAAAAAAGTTTAGCCATTGCATTGCATTCACTTGCATATGATCACAAAGTAGAGTGGGGAAGGGTGAGAGTGATAAAAAGTAACACAGTCAGTTGGAGAGAGAGAGGTTATTCCCTGAATCTTTGTTTATCGATTCAACACTGCACACGTGCAATCGGAATGACGCAACACCTATACTGGAGATACGGAAAGTGGCAACAAACAACAAGGTGGGAGAGAAAGATAGAAAATATACATAGGACAAATTGTGAAAGTGTTTGACTAGAACTGATATGATTATAAGCAATAATAATTTATGCTCGAAACTTTGTCATCCAGTTATTAACACTGTGTTTGTAATGAGACAGACAGCGAGCAGCGAGGAAACTGGCATAAAATGGACCCACGCAAAATAAAACTTGGAGGATCTGGACTTCACCGATGTTATATGTCTGATTTCCCATTAACTGGAAGATATGCAAGTGAAAAGCAACAAGTTGGCGATAGTAGAAGCATCAAAGATAGTACTTCAGGTGAACATAGAGAAAAAAAGGGTAATGAAAATTACTGGCCAACAGTAACAGCAGCAACAACGACAGACAACAGTCAGCATAATTGGGAGAAATCTGAAAGAAGCAACCTCCTTTACTTACCTACCTGCGACAGGACTGATGAGGATATCAAAGTGAAGATCGGGAAAGCAAGACAAGCTTTCATTACTCTCAAGTCTGCGTGGAGGTCAACAGCATTCAGCATGAAAGATCCGGATTTTCAACTCCAATCTGAAGTCAGTGCTGCTTACTTTACCGATCAGAGAATTCGGCACTGCGTCACAAAGGGCACTTCGAACAACCTAAAGACCTACATCACTAGCTGTCTCCGCTCAATACTACTCAATATCACATGGCCAGAAAAGATCAGCAATAGTGAGGGACCTCTGGCAATGAAGGAACCAACTGTGCAACAAATATGCAAGAAGAAATGGAGGTGGACTGGCTATACTCTGACAAAACCATCAGGTGACATCACACGATAGGCCATCACTCAAGTGGAACCCGAATGGGAAGTGGAGTTAGTTGGTTGCCAGTGCGAGGGTGACATGGAGGAGGTCATGTGAAGAGGAGATGAAAGTATGTTAGCAGACCTGGAGCCAGGTGAAAACATCGGCAGAGAACGGAACGCGATGGAGACGTGCGGCTGGAGCGCTATGTTCCTCAGGGAATTAAAGGAAATAATAATAATGATACTGTTTGATATTTAAAATAAACTTATCCAATATGGAATCATCAGTTAAACCTGTATCTTGAAATCTGGCAGAATACCCAAGACCAAGTCTTAAAGTTATCGTTTCTCTCTGGATCCTAGTTCAGTACTACATGTTTCTGCGTCCTGAATTCCCCCCAAAAAACTAAGTAGGCTAGAAAAGCAAGTAAGTTGTGCACAACTCTCATTCTCCAGCTAACATCCCTATTTAATCTTATTGATAATTTCAAGTTAAGAACCAGAAACTCTTCGAATCAGTGATTCACATAGGCCACACTATCTTCTATATTTCAAGTCATCCTCTTATCATGGGTGAATAACCAGACCGTAAATTTAAAATTCACTACTCAGGCCAAGTACTTAAGCTTCTGAATTTCACGACAGGTTTAACAAGGTGAAAATCCAAATAGTCATCAAAATGCTTCAGAAATAAACAATTGTCAACGAAGTTTCTCCACCATTTTATGAGTTCAACAGGCTATTAAAAGTTGAAACGGATTTCTCAACACACCACTAGAATAAATTAAGATTGACAGCTGATGATATACAAAACAAAACTATATATTTGAATCAAATCAATACTAGTTGATGTGAGTAATACCCAACTATACTAATCAATTTTGATGGGAAGAATTTTCCTTTCCAAAAATAAACTGTAGTGAAACACTTCACCCCTCACACTGTATCACTTTTAAATCGCTAATCTAATTTGACGCATTACCAGTGTTCGTTCAAGTAGCTAGCTAGAATTTGGCCTATTTGAACTTATTCGGTTCTCTGAGCTGAGTCAAACCACTGGTGACCTCGCCCAACAGGAAGGCTTCGTGTGCATTTGGAAGTGTGTGGGCGGTTGTTACTTCCGGCCGCCCACACCGTGGAAGTTGTTTGATTCTTCTGGTGCCTGAAACCTTAACCGCAGAGCCCAGGGGACAACTGCTTGAGGCCGGTCATACACGGCCTGTATGAACTGATTTCTTGGATTGGTTCCGTATTAGTAACTTACCGACGGTTACGGAGCACCACAGGGTAAGTCGGGATGTACAATTTTCGGGGTTGACTTTTTCTAACCCCCTCTCTCCAGAGTGGAGAGACAGCATAGGAAAGACCTCACTGCTGTTACATCCCTGTTCCTCAGCAGTACGACTTGATCCACAGACCCCAGCAGAGTGTAAAGAAAATTCTTACACTATGCCGGTAACTGCTTTTAGTCTAATCGTTATCCTAATAACTTTCCTGGCATGGTAGGACCTGCAGGAACAATAGTTCCAGCCAGTGTAGCTTGTTGGGTCACTGAGATATGCGCAAACCCAGCGACTACCACATCAAAGTAGCAGCTATCGATAGGGGGTGGCCTCGCCCACCCACCCCACCCCTGCATGAGTGGAACGACCGTATGATGTTTAGATCATAATGATCGTAGTCGGTCTGTAAGTACTACTGGTTTTTAAGAGTGGTGTCGAACTAACTACTCATCTCAATCAATCAACAGTATATACAGCACTGCGGATTTCAGAAACCTGAAATTCCTATTTAATTCGTACTTCAAGTAAAACAGCTCTGTCCTCTCCATCCTTCACCTTCTTGCATGTTGAATGTTCTGTATATTGACATTAAAGTTATTTTCGGTTGTATGCAATGATTTTTGGCATTCCCTGTGTTTCGAGTAGAAAATCGGGTCTCAGGCTATGAAGCTTCAGTAGCCATGGCATTGTTCTTAAGGCGTGGGGTTGCTAGCCTCATGCCCAACTTCCCTTCTTTACCGGACTTCTTATTACTGGCTAGGCGAGGTTGAGGAGTGCATCGACCGGCAAAATAGCACTTAGAACTTCCGTGTGGTTGACACCTGGGTGTAACGGAATAATTCATCCTCATTATTTGTCTTTGTTACTGTTTAATCTCTAATGTGGTTGTGTGGTGAATGCTACTTATAATCTGATTTAAGTAGTATATCAGTAAACGAATTCAGAAAAGCAACAATATGTTTCCGAAACACTGGAAAAAGCAATCGCAGAACAGAACTGTGAGAAAAAGGTTAGAAACACTGTGCAAAACCCAACAAGCTATCGAATGTGGTGATATTCGATCAATTTGCAAATGATGTGCAAATAAAGCATTGGAGATATAGTATACCCAATTCATGTGGCTACAATGAGTTTTCCCCAAATAACCATTACTTCGAGCCTCACAGGTACAGCACGGTACATTGATAGTGTGTTGTTTTACGATTTGATTTTGTTTAAGTGAATCAAGGTGATTTTGACCTTGGACCGTCGTATTCGGGAATTGTTGGTGTGTGGAGATAGCTTTTGATCCCATCTTGTTGGGAATATTCTACTTGGTTCTCAGGTACTTCCTAAAGTTGAATTTTTGGTTAACTAACTTTTTTCTACAGTACTTGTTTTGTACTAGAAAGTTCTCTTGACTGTGTAGCTGGTTAACAGCATTGCTGAGGTAATTTTGAGTTTTTGACGTTACATGGAGGATTTCATCATGAACTGATATCAGTTAGAGAACCACTGGAAAACCTGGGAGTACTGGACAGCCGACTGTTTCATCAGCCTAGTTTGGGACTAACTCTTCATCAGTATACACACACACCCACGGTTCGAACTCAGAACCTTCTGGTTACAAGGGACCCCATCCAATGGTCCTTGAATTCTAACTTCTGCCAATTCACAACATAGCGCGACCATTTCGCAATGTCTTCTTCGATGAGTTACTGCCTCATCTTCAACCTGCTGTACCCTACTGGTCACGGCTTCCCACTAGAACCCAGGTAACTACCTACCTGAATAGGGCCAGTCGCTAGTGAGCATTAGATTGATTTGTTGTCGAAGAGAACCACATGGATCTAACGACGAATAACTGTCTTTTTCCTATCCTTGGAGAGTTTTGTGACTGTACGTGTGGCTTAAGGAAGTTTCGACCAGTCATACAGCAGGACGCACAGATCGGTTTCCTGAATTTAGACCATAACGAGTAGGTATTGGTTGTCACACTGGGTGAATACCAAGATTCCTAACCGCTAGACCACATGGGACGAAGTAGAATGATGACATCATGTAATCTTGATGTATTTGTTGTTCTTGCTTTGTTCAAGTTCATCATAGGCGAAAAAATTATACAAAGTTAATGAGTTGGTTAAACATTTGTTTCTCATAAGTCAATTTATCAGTTATTACCTGTCTAATAAAAAATTACATAGGCCATATCGACTTCAGAATGAATCCTCAGAGAGGAAAGACCTAATTTTATGTTTGTCACAACACAATAAAAGAAGATATGTCAGAACAATTATCATTTTGATAGTGAACATATACAAAGGAAGCAACGGTAAGATACGCATTGTTGGGGTAATGTCAGTAATTTGTAAAGGAAGCAGTTACTTAAAGCAGGTTTCATCAAACCCCCCAAAAACTAATGGTTTATCAGAGAATGGATTAAGAAAAATAATGCAACTAAGGATCTGACACAAATATCAGTTATGTTCAACTGATATTGCCTCTGAAAAGAATGTATGATAGAACTG
Source organism: Trichobilharzia szidati (assembly GCA_944472155.2). Lineage (NCBI taxonomy): Eukaryota > Metazoa > Platyhelminthes > Trematoda > Strigeidida > Schistosomatidae > Trichobilharzia > Trichobilharzia szidati. Next base: position 57,527,301 of record OX235276.1, read on the forward strand.
ACTAGGAAATAATCAGGGACACTAAATAAATCCTGTACACAATAAATATAAACTGGTCTTAATGAACTATAAATCTGATTGGCTGAAATTATTATTTTTTAATACAATATTGATTGATCTCAAATATTTTAGCCAATCAGGTAAAAGTTAGTTGATGTGTTATTGTCATTTATTCATTTATTTATTCATTCATTCATTCACTCACTCTCTCTCTACCTCTAATTGTCCCCCAACTATACAGGTTGCCAATTTCAACTGTGAATCAATTTCTAATCAACGAATTTATGGACAATAAAAAAAATTTAGGTTTGATAAATTCCCCAGAAATACACCTACACGTGTATACACACATTCTTCTTACTTATTTTGTTTATCATCAAATCAACTATGGTACACAAAAGGCGATATATAATAAGGTAATAATTATATACAACATCTGACACAGAAGTGATGATCCAGAAAGATCTTTCGGACAAAAGGATGGTTATGCACGTTATTCTTTTTGTTGTTGTTGGTGGTGGTAAAATATGTACAGATATGTGAAAAGAGAAATGATGATTTCTCTTTAGGTTGTCATGTTTACAAAGTCGCGTGTCTACAAACATTAATATATAGGCAATTTTGATTGCCTGATAAAAATGTGATTTGTACTACAGTTCAAAACAGCATTAATTTAGTAGATTGAAGGTTTTTTCAATGTCATTTGATGAAAAGGTCATTCACTTCCTGGCTTATTTGACTTGGATTAGTTAGATAAGGAGAAGGCTCTTCACTTATTTAGGAAGTTGAATCAACACCTCAATGCACTGATTGTTGACGCAATCTCAGCATGGACACAAAAGGCTGACGTCATCTCTGGCTTAGTAGACGTGATATCCGGCTGTCGATCAAACGACGTGTGTACCACATGGCAGTTCGCTCCGTCTTCCTTTATGGCTTCGAGACATGGTCACTGAATGTGGAGGATATGAAAAGGCTAACTGTCTTTGATCATAGGCCTCTGCCTTTTATCCCCCGTGTTAATTGGTGCCATAAGGTGAGTGATATTGAAGTTAGGCGTTGAGTGCTAGGTAAGGAGGGTAAGTCGATCGATAAGGTTGTGAGACGGCTAGGAAATGTGTGACGCATTCCCAGCCATTCTCCTCCTCCTCGCCGAGCAATGTTAGCTGGCATAGGATTGGATTGGAAAAGAGATAGGGGTGTGTCCGGACCACAACCTGGAATCAATCTATGAAGTATGTGACAGTTGATATGAACCACCCACGTAGGGAGGGGGGTGTAGACTACTACTACTACTACCTGGTTGGGGTGCTTGAGGTGCTTATAAACCAAATAGTTGGAGACTGTTGGTGATATGGATGAAAATCGTTCACACTTGTCAGATGCATTCACTCTTTGCAGTCTCCCAGATCCACTAAGTTCTCAAGTTTCTCTATTTTACTATTCTTTCTTTCTCCTGTACATTCCTGCTTATAATACAGCTGTTGTTAATATCTTTTTCTTCATTCCCCCTTTCTTTAAGTAGCATACAGAGTTAGGCACAATTCAGTGCAAAGTTCTGTGTTGACATTCAACCAGTCAGTCAGATAAGGGAAGCTTAAAAACTCAATTACAATCTTGTCGTCCAATCACAGATTCTTTTTTTTTTATTCCTTCACGTTCCCCAGTGGAACATAGGGCTTCAAGCTAGTAGCTTGAAGTTTCTGTGGCAGTGTTTATTTTACAGGATTGGGTTGTTGGCCTCATGTCCAACCTTTCCTCTTCACCAGCATTACTTCTGGCTTAGCGAGGTAAAGGAGTGCGTCGGTCGGGGATCGAACCCCGGACCATGCGCATGGTCGGCGAGCGTCCTAACCGCTATGCCACAGACTCTGTCCAAAGATTATTTTACTAGACATTATATCATGTATCCGAAGTGTTTGCATGATTCAGGAGAAATATGAACTAGGGTGTATAACGTTTACTTTCTGTCTGTCTGTTTTCGACATAGAACTTTGCACCGATGTGCAGCAGTTCAAGTCGCCACACTCCATGTAGCATACAAAGCAAGAGAATAAATTAGAAGAAATGCATAATATAGACAGTAAACAGAGGTGTGAGACAAAGGAATAGTAATAACGAAGAACGATATAGTTTCATTGGAAATCATAAGTCACAAAGAGTGGATGCATCTGCGTTAGCCATTGAGAACGATTTTGAGTCTTATCACCAATTGTTTCCAGCTTTCATTGGTTTTTACCGTCCCGAGGATCCCAACCACGAAGTCTACACCTTCCTACGTGGCTTAAACTAACTGTTGTAGACTTCATTGACTGGTGAAACTATGTTTTGGTTTGACCACCGCTAACTCTTTTCCAGCCTGACCCTATATCAGCTAACATTGCCCATTGTCGAGGAAGGCGATGACTAGGCATACGTAACACATGTCGTAACCACCTCAACCAGTGTAACTTCACAGCCTCGTCTATTGATTTCCCCTCCTTACCCACCTAGCACTCGACCGATGCCTAACCTCAATATTGCTCACCTTATTATACCACTTGACACGGGAGATAGAACGCAAGCACCTATGATCACAGACAGCTAGTCTGTTCATGTCTTCCACTCTCGAGGGCCAGGTCTCACGGCCATAAAAGAGGACGGAGCGGACTGATGAGCAGTACACACGTGCTTTGGTCGATAGCCGGATATCACGTCTACTAAGCCAGAGACGGTGTAAACTGGCATATGCTCAACGAGCCTTCTGTATCCGTGCTGAGATTTCGTCAGAGATCAACGTTTATGTTAATCACTTAACAACTAATGTAAAAGTGAAAGTTTCGATAGAACCTCAACGTGAAGCACCTACAAATACTGTTGTAACGGTAGGAGATAAGAGACTTGGTAGGGGAATGTTTATTTGCAATTTGGTATCTCTATATAGCCAAATTATGTACCACCTTATTTCAAAATTATCATCTTCTGTGTTGTGCTATTCTGCCCTTCCTTCGTATTGTGTTTCTTTGATTTCCTTTTCATGTCACTCATGCTTTGCTGTAATGTTTAACCATTTACTCTCTCTCTCTCCCTGTTATTTGATATTTTAGTGCGTCGATGAACGTCCCTTATTATATACTACTGATAAATCTTATCAGTAGCATATGTCACACTATGAGAACCACAACACTGTTAAGTTCCATCTTCCCAAAATCGGTTCACACTTTGAAATAACTTATCTTCAAAATATGTTTGTTGTTTAAGTCAACAGATCGCGATTATTAGCAGTTCCAGCTCGTTTCAGTCAGTTTTAATTTTTCAAACGCAAATCAGTGTGAAAATTCATCAGTGATCCTGGGTTCGATCTCCGGGGGGTAGGGGTGATGAGCACATACCGATGAAGAGCCTAAAACTAGGGTGAAACAGCTGTCAAGTACTCTCTGGTCTTCACTGGTTCTCTAACTGACATCGGTTCGTTGTCAGTCGCAGGCTGAGAAAGTCTACAGGTAATATAGTTCACTGTATGAATTTGCCTGCGGATGAATCAGAATCAGATGAATCATACTCAACACATGAAACTCATAATCCTAGTGAAATCTTCGGTGCTATTTCGGTTCATAAACTATGATACTTTATTAAACAGATAATCAACTTTAGGAACATCCCGATAAATATGAACCGTCTAGATATTTTGCATCAATAATATGCATTGATAGGAACCGCACAAATTTATTATTATTATTTCCTTTAATTCCTTGAGGAATATAGGGCTTCAACTGCACGTCTCCATTGCATTCGGTTCTCTGCTAGAGTCTTCACCTGGCTCCATGTCTGCCCACACCTTTTCATCTCCTCTTCACATGACCTCCTCCAAGTCACCCTTGCACTGACGACCAACTCGCCGCTTCCCTTTCGGTCGGGTTCCACTCGAGGGTTTGTCTAGTGATGTCACTTGATGGTTTGTTTTCTCAGAGTATGGCCAATCCATCTCCATTTCTTCCTGCCTATTTGTTTCACAATCGGTTCCTGCTGGGTTGGTTCGCTCCCAGAGATCCCTTCCTGTTGCTTATCTTTTCTGGCCGGCCATCTGATCTTAAGTAGAATTGAGCAAAGACAACTGTTAATGAAGGTCTGTAGTTTGTTTGAGATGCTCTTTATGACGCGCCAAGTCTCTGATCCGTGTAGTAGCACTGACTTCGCATTGGAGTTGAAAATGGGGATCTTGTTTTTCATGCTGAGTGCTGTTGACCCCCACACAGATTTGAGATTAGTGAAAGCTTGTCTTGCTTTCCCGATTCTTGCTTTGATATCCTCGTCAGTTCCACATGTAGTAGAGACGATGCTTCCCAGGTAGGTAAAGGAGGTTGTTTCTTTCAGGTTCCTTGCATTTATGCTGATTGTTGTCTGTTGTTGTTGTTGCTGTTGGTGGTGTTGCCCAGGAATCTTCATCACGTCTGTTTTCTCTATGTTCACCTGAAGTCCTATCTTTGATGCTTATTCTTCCAACTTGTTGCTTTTCACTTGCATATCCTTCCAGAATTAATAAATTCTAAGTGTAACAGGAACTGGAGAGCACTCAGGTAGAGAAGGATGGAAAACGATTAGCTTTGATAATAACAAGCTTTAACATCAATGCCGTGGTCAATTCAGCTTTGGAAACAATCAAGAAGAGAATGAAGAACATTGATTCTAAACACAGAGAACTGGATCATCGGTTGGATAAATACAATGCTGGGTGTTCTTCAGGTGTGTCAGACTTCAGGTTTTCGAATTTCAAGATAAACAAATATAAAAACACATAAATGGAGTGAGTGGTAGTGAGATCATCACCAATATTCACAGTAGTAGCAGATAAAATGAGAAAGTAGGGCTGTTAGAATGCTTGATCCCTCCTCTTAAGGTATGGTGGAGATATGTTGTGGACACAATTCAATCAGAGATAAATTTTGTCAGCTTAATAATCCGACTGAAGTCAGAATTCATGGACTGGCCATTGGATCGAGTCCCAGTGGCTGCTTAATGGTCTACGAGCTCAGTAGCCTTGTAAGTAGGAGGTCCTGGGTTTGAACCCTGACGGTGGGTGGGTGCCTATTGATGAAGAGTCCCAAACTAGGCTGACGAAACAGCTGTCCAATACTTCCTGCAGGTTTTCCAATGGTTCTCTAACTGATGTCAGCTCATGATGAAACCCCCCAACTAAATTTCGATCAAATAATCTGATTCACCAGAACCATGTAATGATTGCGAGGTCATATACATATATCAAACCGGTCAGTAGGGGTCAGAGCGTAATGATAAATCTAGTAAAGGTTAAGTGATTTATAAAATATGTGTTGGTACGCAACCATTTAAAAAAGGAGGCAGTATAGTTAGGTGGAAAGAGAAAGTCTAGTCAAAGTTTTTCCATCCATCAGAAAGGTATGAAGATATAAAATCCTATGAAGCAAGTTACAAAGTTGTATGACTAACTTGTGCTCGAAACGTCATCCACTTAATAATGTTTTATCGCATAAATTTGTTTAAATAGGAAGTCATACCCTACCACAATGCCAAGCCCTACCTTCACTCTTTTCGGATCATCAATGACCACCACCGAAAAAGGATACTTTGGGTGGGGCGTGTTGAACAAAGTCAGTCAAATAAGCGAACTTGGCTCTTAACGCTGACCTTACAGCGATTCGGATAGTTTTAAAGGATGTTGCTCCGATGCCTTCTGGTCCTTTCACACTGAGACTACTGAAGGAGACACACATGCAGTCGGTCGATGAAACCGCATCACAGGACGACGAAATATTGTAAGTAGCTAACACCATTTCGTTTATCAGAAATTTCTGGATGGGAGTGGGCTTCCAGTGGGCTTCAAATTTCCTTTTAAGAAGTAACTCGAAGCCAAAGCTTTCATATCAACCCGATCTAGCTGGGTATGAATGGTCCCGAACTATTCAAATCAGTATGTATCGTTATTTCATATATTTTATTTGAAATTCAAACTTGGTACCATATGGGCATCAAGATTTGCACCACACACCAATAATAAAACAACAATATACAAAGAATTCAGAGATAGAATGAATGAGAGTTATCATGCAGAAAGCATATATGTCAAAATCACTTAACATTCTCCAATTCATGTTACTTTCAGAGACGGACGAAAGAAGGAAATTGCAGTGTATTCGCCACTGATTGCGATTCCTAGCCACCGATTCGAACTGTCACTCGGACCGCAGCCAGGCTGTTGCGATGTATCAAGTGATGCTAACCTAACACAAATGTCCTCCATCCATCCTATGGCTCCAAGTCATAGACTGATCACCTCTCCGGTTTCTCTATCCGGTCCTAGAGATAGCGAACAGACACTGATATGGAAGGCTCTAGGGTAACATTCATAGCACATATCCAAGACACAGAAGCCGGTGTTTTCAGACACCGATACTCTACGAATGGTGATCTCCATCTCTAAATACACGCTTCTGAACCTCAGAATTACTCACACAATAATGGCATCAGACGCAAGTAATTCTCTATGGAAACAGTGACGACCAAATACGCACAGTCACAGCCCATCCTCAGATTGTTTCAGAGGCATGGAGCAAGACTGCACGCACCGAAGCACTACTGATAGCCAGACTGAGGTCGCGACAGCATCAAAGGTGTCTCAAATTGGCGTACGCCACGTTAGCTTTCACTATACGTTTAGAGACCTCATCCGTTACACCTTCACCAGTACTCATACCACTACGTAGATACCCGAGTATGTACTGTACAGCTCGCATGTTTGATATCTTGACATTACAACACATGATACAAGCAGTTTGAATAAACACTGTTCTCAAATAGAACTTGAAGGAATTTCACATCGGATCCTAAATCTTGCAAAGAATTTATTCGATGTTATGTAAACCAACTTGTAACGCGATATTTGGCTTGTGTGTGTGTAGAATCGAGGTAGGACTGGTCCATTGGATTTCATTCGCCATTGGTTTTGTTTTGTGATCTGACCAGTTTCGGTGAGCTTGTTTAAGGTTCTTTGGATGTGGTTGTCTAATGTTTGTATGGGATTTGTTGGGAGTTGTTGATATACATCCTCGTGTCTTCGAGTAGTTCTTCAGCTTTCTTGGTGTATTCTTCTCTGTCCATGACTGCTGTTGTTCTTCCTTTGTCAGCTGGTCGAATGATGATGTCCTTCCTATTTTTCAGCTTTTTGAGGGCCTTTAGTTTTTGAGAGTTGAGTTGTGTAAGTTGTTTTTTCTGTTTGACCATTGGTATGATTGTTTGGCATATCTCTTCATGTGTTTCCTCGTTCACCTTTGATGATTTGAGTAATGATTCAAGGGCAGCGAAGAAATCAGTTTTCGAAGTGCCTCCGGTGTTGCAGTTTAGTCCTTTTTGTAGTAGTTGTTGTTCCATTTTGGAGAGTAGTTGTTTTGATAGATTGACTACGCAGTCAATAGGTGTATTGTCTGGTTGTTGTTTTCTAATCTTGGCTAGCTTGGTTTTGAGGACTATCCGTCTTTGTTGTCGGTGTTTTCTACTTGACAATGTAATTGCGGTGATCAGCGTTGATAGGTGTTCCTGGTTGAGGGTTTTCTCTAGTTTTCCTTTCTGGGCATCTATTATTTGTTGATCTTATAATGTGCGTCTGTAATCATTAATTTGACCATTCGTCTTTCACATTGTTCGGCCAATTTCCATCCCATTGGGCAGTTGACTGGCGGTTTGTAGGAATTAAAGTGACTTGAATTGACTCAACCTATAGATTTAAGTTGTTCGGGGGTAAAATCAGTGTAACGTTAGTCTAAATAAAACGAGGGAAGCTCCTCCCCCAAAACTAGCTAGCAAGAAATATCGATGAAAGAGATTAGTTCCCAGATGTTTATATCGTAAAGTAGGGGATGCTTTCTATACGATACAGCTTGCTGTACATTACTTCCTATACGACGTTGTGTTCATGTTGAATAAAACTTGATTTCAAAATGAATAAATAAAATAAGGTGGAATTTTTTAAAAAAAAAGGATAAAGAGGTACTCACTTCATTTGTTTAACAATTGTACTCTTCCCTGATTCACCGGCACCTGAAAACGCAGAAAAAAAACAAAACAATAGTTAACTTAAACTCATTGTAAATAGTTTATGCATTTATATTTACCAAATAAAAATTTGTTATAAAAATGCCTAAAAAGTAGACTTAAAATGATACTTTTTGACATATTGTGGTTCTGTAGTTTATTGATTTGAGAACAGTTTACTTCCAACCAATGTGTGTTAATAGGTTGGAAGTCCTACTGTGGTTAGAGCTGGCTACAAGACAAAAGTGTAGACAGCAATTGGCGTCAATGTTTATTTCCCGAATCGGGGTCATGAGAAAAAATAACAAAGCTTAACCTTCAGGAACTCACCAGCCAATCACAGCAGACTTAACGTGTGCAAATATGGATTGCAGATATATGGCTTAACTTTCTAAGAAACGGTCACAAGCAGTACAGAACAACTTTCAGCAAGAAAACAACCAATCAAAAGACGTTGCTTTTCTGCTAACAATAACGAATAATAATGTACATAAAAATCTATTTTTGATTGCATACTAGTCAGCAACTAGTCTCTGACTGCAGCACTGGGTGACGCGGGTTCGAATCTCAGAAGGGACATGAGTTCCTTCAAGGTTGCAGATACGTCTTGCTGATGAGTGCCAACTAGCACGAAACCTAGGTCAGGTGAGGCTTCCTGTAGTCGATTGCCTCCAACCATCTAATACCAATAAAAATCTATAAATATCTCTTGATTTTCTCAATAAACGATCTGTCGCTTGGCTCTTGTTTTCTGTCGTTACGCTGCTACTAAGGTTTGGATATTCCGTTAGTATCACTAGACTTTCATACACAGAGTCCCTAGCTTATCGGTAAATTCATGCAAAATTCATAAATGTAGTAGCTACTGAACTGTGGCATATATGTACTGCAAGTAATATTGATTAAATTGTATTTGAGGTAGATACAAATGGCATGGTGCAGATTGATAGGAAGAGGCCAAAAAAACACACAACTGAAATCAACATTTTAAATCAATGGCTGGCTGCAGAGGTAGAAGGGTTTACTCCACAAGTCTGTGTTTTAGTAGTTTACGTTGTGGACATGAAATAACCTCATTGGACAACTTGTTTAACACACTGGGCCAATTGCCAACCAAAATCAGAACGATTTATTCTCCTTCTCTGACCTAGGCGAACTTTAATGTGGCTAAGAATGCAATTATAAAGACTCGTTACAAAGTCTCATATCTTCTCCCATCACAGACACCTAGTGATGAATAGTAACGTCTCGGACTGCTCTGTACTAGATGATGCAGGTTCAAATCTCACAGCGGTCATCATTTCCCTAAAGGTTGTAGACATGCTGAGCTACACTCTCAACTTCAAAACCCATTTAATTTAGCTAGATTTTAGCAGTCATGTAGTATCACTCACTCTCACACAGTAAGTGTGACTCATTATCTAGTGCACTGACATTTATTTTGTTCCAATTGTCAACTTTTATTCATTGAAAACCAGGGAGCGCTGGACAGACGTTTCGTCCCATAACCTGAATATCAATGGTCCATTCAATGATGGCCACCAGGTTGATGTCCTAAAGCCATAGACCTTCGTCCCAGTGGTCTGAAAGTAAAAACCAGTACGTACACTAGGTTCAAGGATTCGAAGGATTTGTTCAGAAGACAAGACAGAGAAAGAGTTAAATTTGTTACGTGAAAATCTACTAGAGAACGGGTATCCACCAAGATTTATCAACAAAAAACATGAAGGGAAAGCCTTCATCGCCCCAATTCACAACTTTTCCTAAGAAAACTCTCTTCACGAACCTGGAATTCGAAGGTGACATCGAGGCAGAAATTTTTAGAAACCACCTTTCTAAGTGTCTGAAGAAAACATTTCAAGCAGCGACCTTACGCAACATGTTCTCCAGCAGACAATTGATCCAGTCTAACGTTGAAGGATAAGATACAGCTTTTGGTCACCTGAGTGTGTATTTACTAGTTTACTTATTCATGTGGAGCAGAGTATATCGGCCGTACGCAGCGTCAAGTCCGCAAACGTATTCTGGAACACTGTCCAGCTTGGCTAGCCAGAAAATAAAAGAAGAATACTAGCAGCTCCATCCTCGAACACCCTGTCAACTCTGGACATCAAGCACCCATGCATGAATACTTCATAGTGCTACACACAGTCCCTCAATATCGTACGGAAGGACCCCGAATACGCCATCTGTACATAGCTAAATCATTGGTTATTCAGGATCTGAAACCAGACTTGTGCATTCAAAAGCACTGCATTCATTCCCTCGACCCACTGTGGCCAGAGTAACGTTCTCACTATGATTTTGCTTCCTTTTATTGTGTAAGTTTAATATTATTAGTTTTTTTATTCCTTAACGTTACTAGTGGGACATATGGCTTCAAGATAGAGGCATGAAGTTTCTGTAGCAGTGGTGCTTATTTTCACAGAATGGGGTTGCTAGCCTCACGCCCAACCTTCCCTCTTCACCAGTCTTATTACTGGCTTAGTGAAGTAAAGGAGTGTGTCGGTGACCGGGGATCGAACCCCGGACCACATGAGGCGTGGTTGGCGAGCATTTTACCACTGTGCCACCGACGCACGCTTTTATTTTCACCGTCCTTATTTTATTACCACTCTATTACTGTCTATTAATAACATTGCATTTTCATACAGGCTTTATTCAAAAAAACACTTTATCGTTTTTCCACTAGTTCTTGTCCATTCTATACAAATATACTGACTGGTCATTTTCTCACACCTATTGCATTATCTCAACTTCTGCTGCCTTTTTCTAATTTCCAATTAGTCACCCCGTCCAGATTACACCTTACATTACGTAATACGTTTTGAGGACAAATTTTATCAGTATCTGATTGTTCTTATGAATTCTTTACTGAATATAATTTCGCTTGTACAACTTATGAAAATGAATCGTCGAAAAGAAAATTTTCTTCTCTGTTTACGTCTTTTTCACAGAGAGAAGCAGTGACCACTATTTGGTGGTAGGATCGTGGGAGTACACTGCAGAACAGTCCTTTACTAGAAAAAAAAACAGCTGTCTAACGCTACTTTGTTTCCTTTTCGAAAAGGATTTTTTTGTTATTAGATGGTTGGAGGTAATCGGCCACAGGAAGCCTCGCCTGACCTAGGTTTCGTGCTTGTTGTCAGTCAGCAATCTTGAAGGAACTCGTGTCCCTTCTGAGATTCGAACCCGGGTCATCCAGTTATGCAGTCAGAGACGTTAACACTGGGCTATTCGAGCTCGCGATTGACCTCCTGAAGGAGTATGTTGGGTACATTTGATTGGACACTAACTAGTGACATGTGTTTCTAGTCCTTTTGTTTACTGCAGACTGAATTCTATCAATGGCATGATGGCCATATTCCAGACTTGACATTAGTTAGTGTTCAATCAAAAGGATATTCTTTGGTCAAATTTTCTTTTGTCTTCTAAATATTCTTTATAATTCAATTCACCACTTTTCCCCATCTATAAAATATTATTCAAGATTCAATTCGGAGAAATAGTGAAACTAAAGTATGTGTGTGTTTTTTACACAATGATTTCCTTTCTCATGCAAGAATATTATCTTATAGACACACTATCGACAAAAGTCTAAGACCATTTACGATTTGCAATTTACGCAGTCAAAATTCAAGTGTGGTTTGAACTGATTCGGCTCCCTCTGAGCTAAGTCAAACTGGTTGCAAACAAGCCAAACTTCCCTTTGGTGTTTCGACCATTTCGATCTGGTTGGTTAGCAAGCACTACTACTGCTTCATGTGTGAGTAGTATTCAACTGCTCATGTCAATCAATCAATCAGCAGCATATAGTATGATGTATTTAATGGTTACAGGATTTCATCATGACCTGACATCGGTTAGAGAACCATTAGAAAACCTGGGAGTAGATGCTCACTAGCGACTGGCCCTATTCAGGTAGGTAGTTACCTGCGGTTCTAGTAAGAAGTCGTGACCAGTACGGTACAGCAGGCTAGCGGTCACGCTATGTCGCGAATAGGCAGAAGTTAGAATTCATGGACTGGCCATCGGATCGGGTCCCACGAACTCGCCTCGTGACCAGAAGGTCCTAGGCTCGAACCCCATGTGGTGGGGTGCGTACTGCTGAAGATAAGATGTACGTAATTTTCTTATATAAATAAATATAGATAAATATTCCGTTACCAAGCAGTCTCTAGTCTTTTCGGTCGGTCGGTCGGTTTTCGACATAGAACTTTGCACATATGTGCGGCAGTTCAAGTCGCCACAATCTATGTAGCACGCAAAGCAAGAGAAGAAAGTAGAAGAAATGCATAATATAGACAGTAAACAGAGGTGTGAGACAAAGGAATAGTCATAACGAAGAACAATATAGTTTCATTGAAAATTATAAGTCACAAGGAGTGAATGCATCTGCACCAGCCATTGAGAACGATTTTGAGCCATGTCACCAATTGTTTCCAACCATTGGTTTTTACCATCCCGAGGATCCCAACCACGAAGTCTACACCTTCCTACGTGGCTTAAACTAACTGTTGTAGACTTCATTGACTGGTGAAACTATGTTTTGGTTTGACCACCGCTAGCTCTTTTCCAGCCTGACCCTATATCAGCTAACATTGCCCGTCGAGGAAGGCGATGACTAGGCATTCGTAGCACATGTCCTAACCATCTCAGTCGAAGTAATTTCACAGTTTCGTCGATTGATTTCCCCGCCTTACCTAGCACTCGACGCCTAACCTCAATATTGCTCACCTTATTATACCACTTCACGCGGGAGATAGAACGCAGACACCTATGATCGAAGACAGCTAATCTTTTCATGTCTTCTGCTCTCAATGGCCAGGTCTCACAGCCATAAAGGAGGACGGAGCGGACTGTTGAGCAGTACACACGCCCTTTGGTCGATAGTCGGATATCGCGTCTACGCCAGAGACGGCGAAAACTAGCGAATGCGAACCTAGCCCTCTGTATTCGTGCTGAAATTTCGTCGGAGATCAACCCGTTGGGGCTGATGGTACTTCCCAAGTAAGTGAAGTGGTCAACGTGCTCTACCACTTCACTTCCTATTTCTAATCTAGGGGTCGATGAAGTCCAATCCTGCAGCATCATCTTACATTTTATAGGGGCGAATCGCATGCCAAACATGCGGAGATTGTTGCTCAGGGTGTTCAGTAGACTCTGCATTTTGTCAGTCCTCGCCTAGAAGGACTATATCGTCCGCATATTCTAAGTCAACGAGATTCTTCCCTGGTAGCAAGTCAATCCCTGAGTCGCTGAAGTGAGTTAGGGTTAAGTCCATTAGTACATCTATGATGAAATTGAATAGGAATGGGGATAGTGGGCATCCTTGACGGACGCCACTAGTCGTCACCACTTCAGATGACAACTCGCCATAAGCCCTCACCTGGCTGCATGAGTACGAGTAGAGTGCCTTAATCAGTGCAATGTATTTTCTTGGCATTCCCTTTACAGCCAAGCATCGCCAGAGAACCTCCCGGTCGACAGAATCGAATGCCGCCTTTAGGTCAAGAAATATAATGATTGTCGGACGCCGGTAGGAATGCCTATGTTCTAGAATCTGTCGAAGGGTGAAGATGTGATCACCGTTACACTACTGCTCATTTCTTGACCAGAAAGTACAATTTACCTAAGCATGAAACTTCCTAAGAAACCGATTGTAACCTATTTAGCTGGCTTCAAATTCATCAAGAACAACACAAATATACTAAGTAGAAATTATTTTCAAGTATTGGTTTTGTAGAGATTTTGTTTGATTGCATGGAGGATTGAAAATTAATCTGATGCTAACTAGCGACTGACCTTATTCATTCAATCAGTTAACCTGGGGTTCTAGTGGGAAACCGTGACCAGTAGGGTACAGCAGGTCGAAGATAAAGCAGTAACTGATCGAAGAGGACATTGCGAAGTGGTCGCGCTATGTCGTGAATTGGCAGAACTTAGAATTCATGGACTGGCCATTGGATCGGGTGGGTCCCAGTGGCTCAATGGTCTACGAGCTCGCTAGCCTTGTAACCAGAAGGTCCTGGGTTAGAATCTGGCGGTGGGTGCCTACCGATAAAGAGTCCCGAACTAGGCTGACGAAACAGCTGTCCAGTACTTCCAGTTGGTTTCCCACTGGTTCTCTAGCTGACGTCAGCCTATGATGAAATCCTCTATCCAATCAAACAAATAAACCCTACAAAAGCAATACTTGAAAATCCTATTGTATTGTTTTTTTTTATACCTTCACGTTCCCAGTGGAACATAGGGCTTCAAGCTAGAGGCTTGAAGTTTCTGTAGCAGTGTTAATTTTTTACAGGATGAGGATGCTAGCCTCATGACCAACCTTTCCTCTTTACCAGCTTTTTATTTCTGGCTTGGCGAGGTAAAGCAGTGCGTCGGCCGGTGATCGAACCCCGGACCATGTGCATGGTCGGCGAGCGTCCTAACCACTGTGCCACCGACGCGCAATTGTATTGTAGGTGATCAATAACCGATCAATTTAGTTATTCTGTTATAAACCGCCTAACACATAAAAAAATCCATTTCTGGACATTAATTATATCATATATCACGTTTAGCACAGGACCACTGTAGTAGTAAGAAAGAAATCAACCTGACAAAGTCACGGGCTACTTTGAATAAATTAAAGACTGAAACTAGTAATATGTTAGAGTTAATTAGAGAGAAACTAGGCAAAACATTTTTGCTTTTCATTGGCACCAAAAGGCTGTGTGTATTCGGGTGTAGATTTTATGCAGCAGTACCGAAAATCTACAAATCAATCAGATATTCCTCTTACGATCAGATATATGGACGATTTAAATAATTCTCTCGAATCTATATTATTATTATTATTATTGTTCCCTTGGATTCCTAGTGAAACATAGGGCTTCAACTGCACGTCTCCACTTGTTTCTGTCTTCTGCTGTACTTTTCACTTGCATCCATGTTTGTCCATACTGTTTCAACTCTTCTTCACACGATCTCCTCCATGTCACCCTTGGACGTCCCACTCGCCACTTCCCTTTCCGGTTCCACTCGAGCATTGGCCTGACGCGCGATGTCACTCAGTGGCCTCCTCAGCGAGTGTCCAATCCATCTCCACTTTCTCCTGCATATTTGTTGAGCGATTGGTTCTTGTTTTGTTTGTTCCCATAGTTTCTTGTTGGTGATTCTTTCCGACCATCTGATCTTCAGTATAGAGCGAAGACAACTGTTGATAAAGGTCTGCAACAGGCTGTTGGAAATATTCTTTGTGACACACTGCCCAAGTTTCTTATCCGTATAGAAGAACTGACTGACTTGACGTTTGTATTGAAAATCCGAATTTTGTTGTTTATGCAGGCTGAGTGACGAAGATTTCCAGATTGGTTTCAGGTTGATGAATGTGTTTCTCGAATCTACAGCCTCTCTAAAAATACACTTCATGAATACTGAAACTATATAAAATTAAAAGTGGAATTCCGAATAAAGAAATAGTATGAATTTAAGAATAAAATAATTTCGACTTATATTGAAGAATTGAAACAACGGTAAGCTTCAACAATTACTAAACTAATCCTATCAATTTATTTTTCATTATTAGTCTGATTATTCAGACTAGGAGATACCATACTCATATGAGGACGACTACCATTGAATTAGACTGTGTAGAAGTCATTTGCTTTCAAGACATTCATCACATCTTTACCATCCATAAACTCACTAGTGGAGGGGGAATAAAATTCACAGTTGAAGCAGAAAATGAACAAGGAGAATTAGCTATGTTAGATTGTAAAATAAAACGAATAGAAGGCAAACTACACACTAGTGTTTATAGAAAACCAACGCATTCTAATAGATATTTAGACTTTAATTCATCTCATCCGTTAACTGTTAAGGCAGGCTTAGTTAAGTGTCTAACAAACCGAGCAGTAGCACTAAGTAGCACAAAAAAAGACCTAAATGATGAAATAAAACAGATCGAAGAGGCGTTGGTTTTAAATAACTATCCTTTAAAATTCATTAGGAAGATTGATTAAGGCCGAAAGAAAAAGAATTGTGAAACTAGTAATAATAACATAAATAAGAGAGAATATAAGTCATCTACAGTTATACCATATAAAGAGGGGACATCTGAGACCCTACGTAGGATTCTAAATAAAGCAGGAATTAGGGTGGCATTTAAACCTACAAACTCACTCAGAGACAAGTTCTGTAGGTTAAAGGACCCAGTGGACCCAATTAGACAAAATAATATAATTTACAAAATACCCTGCAATGACTGTGAGTAAGGTCAACTACATTGGTCAGACTAGTAGGTCAGGGGAAGTCAGATTGTCAGAACATAAGAATTTAGCTAAGGTAAGAATGGTTGACCACGAGAAGATAAGTAATTTAGAAAAAAGCTCAGCAATTGCACTGCATGCATTAACACACAACCACACAATAGGGTGGGAGAGGGTTAAAATTCTAAAAAGTAATCTAGGTAGGTGGAGAGAGAGGTTGATTACTGAATCCTTGTTCATCGAATCTACACCCAACACATGCAATAGGAATGATTCATCACTCATACCCGA
Organism: Trichobilharzia szidati; assembly: GCA_944472155.2. Lineage (NCBI taxonomy): Eukaryota > Metazoa > Platyhelminthes > Trematoda > Strigeidida > Schistosomatidae > Trichobilharzia > Trichobilharzia szidati. Next base: position 57,543,890 of record OX235276.1, read on the forward strand.
AATATGGAAAATAATACTACCAATCAAATCAAGTGAAAAACAATGGAACTATATAAATGAATTTAGGAAGTCGTGTGATTAACTTGATATGATTATGAGTGGAAATAAATTGCGCTCGAAACGTAGTATTCAGTAAATAATAACACTGCGAGACATCATCAAAATAAATTTTACCCACAATGGAATTATACTCTACCACAATGCACAAGTTTTATTCTTATATGTTATCATCCAGGCTACTACTATGCCACCAGACAGAACAATAGATTTCAGTTATCCCTCCTTCATGTAGTAACTGGTCGAAATTATTTGAAGAGGAGAAAAATCATGAAAAACTGTTGTAATCGCAGGCAAGCTATACGACAACAAGCAAAAAGGACAGCAATTTAACAGGGGCAAATCTGAATAGCTTTATGTATGTCTACAGAAGGAGTAAGTAACTACAAGATGTTCAAGTGATGGTTTGTGGGGATTTGATTGATTGGTTACAGGATTTCATCGTGAACTGATGACATCGGTTAGAGAACCACTGGAAACTACCAGGGAGCACTGGACAGCTTGTTTCACCAGCCTAGTTTGGGACTCTTCATCGGTAGGCACTCACCGACAGATTTCGAACCCAGAAACTTCAGGCTACAAGGTGAGCTCGTAGATGTCAGCGCTCATGATGAATTCCTTTAACCAGTCAATCAAATCCCTACAAACCACCACTTGAATAATAATGAGATGCTCACTAGCGACTTGCCCTATTCAGGTAGGTAGTTACCTGGGGTTCTAGTGAGACATCATGACCAGTGGAGTACAACAAGTCCGGTGTGATGACAAATACTCGCAACCGATGACATCCACTAGTGGTCGCGCCATATCGTGAATTGGAAGGAGTTATAATTCATGGACTGGCCATTGGATCGCGTCCCAGTAGCTTAATGGTCTACGAGGTCGCCTTGTGACCTGAAGGTTCTGGGTTCGAACCCTGTCGGTGAGTGCGTACTCCAGAAGAGTCCCAAACTAGGACGAAACAGTCGGGTGTCCAGTACTCCGAGGTTTTCCCAAAGGTTCTCTCTCTAACCAGTGTCAGCTCATGATGAAATCCAGTAACTACAAGATGCTTGATTCATATCAGTTAATAAACGAACTAACTACTTATTACTATTCTCCCTTGGGTTCCGAATGGAACATATGACTTCAGCAACACATCTCCATTTCATCCTGTTCTCTGAAGTCCTCTTTAGCTGGCTCCACAACTACCCATAGCTTGTGATCTCCTCCTCTTCAAACGGTCTCCTCCATGTCACCCTCGGATACATGCCAAACTCGAAGTTAAGTCTGGCGGATGGTGTCATTCAACGGTCTCCTCAGCATGTGTCAAATCCATTCTTCATTTCCTTCTACATACTTGTTGGATGAATAGGTTGTTAGTTTGGTTCATTCCCACATTTCCTTGTTGGTTATCCTTCCTTTATATAGTTGGCCGTCTGATTTTCACTATCGAGTGAAGGCAGACGTTGAAATAAAAGTCTGCGACAGCCTGTCAGAAATGTTTTTGGTGGCACATGAACTCTCGGAAAGCATATAGAAGCACCGACTGACTTGACATTAATGTATCTTCTTCTTTATGCTCACAAATTAAACACACACACACACACACAGTTAAATATTTTTAAAAGGACGTTGCTGAGGAGAAAGATTTATTCTAAAGTTATTATGAAGTGCTTTTTCTCCGGAGAAGAAATGTAAGCATTTTTGAGGATAAGGTTTCTATTGTTACTTTAAAAATAAGGAGGCTAAAAGTCTATTCTTCACTAAGAAAATTTAGAGACTACCACTTGACTACTGAACGGAAATAATGAATGAATTTCTGTGCACTAAGCGACAGAGAAGTTAAGTTTTATTCTAACTCTTACCCGCTGCAATAATGACCGGAAATAGCACTTACAAGGCAGAAGTCTACTTTGTACTGATTGGTGGAATGGT